>OX335644.1:3752545-5003394 GCA_946894095.1 Incurvaria masculella | reverse complement strand
AAAAAAACATAAAAAAAGAATGTCACGCATCACCGGTCGAACTCATGAAGTAAATCCCCACGCCCATGAGCTCCAAGACACTCTATTATCTAGACATCTTGGAGTCTGTTTTTATATTCGGAATCTTAAATTAAAGAGAAAACCTCGTTTGGAGCTCGTAATGTAATATAATATAAGATGTAATAAAAGAGTATGTACCTACCACCTATTATTATTATGGCAGTTTGTCAACGGAGCGGCGGTGACGCGTCTCGGTTTTGTTTATACAACTCGAAGCACTCGAATCTACCTCCCATTCACTTTGTCGGCCGCCTTGTTTGGTATTCAACTTGATTTATGATCATAAAACGACATAATTAGTGTCAAATTACTGTAAACAGGGGTTCACTTTTAGAGGGGATTCATTCCTGCCTGAGACACCGGTGTCTCAGGCAGGAATGAATCCCCTCTAAAAGTGAACCCCTGTTTACAGTAATTTGACACTAATTATGTCGTTTTATGATCATAAATCAAGTTGAATACCAAACAAGGCGGCCGACAAAGTAAATGGGAGGTAGATTCGAGTGCTTCGAGTTGTATAAACAAAACCGAGACGCGTCACCGCCGCTCCGTTGACAAACTGCCATAATAATAATAGGTGGTAGGTACATACTCTTTTATTACATCTTATATTATATTACATTACGAGCTCCAAACGAGGTTTTCTCTTTAAGGTGGCCCAACCCGGCGGCCTCAACTCATTTGCGGGCACGGTACAAAACCGTGCTGTTGCGCTCTGGGACCTTCTCTGTTTCTAAGAATAAGACAGGCTCCGTTATGAGGAAGATGCAACCTGTCCACAAAAAAGACAATGTGCATAGTGTATGATTTGGTAAGATTTACGAACATTTTAATTTCAAAACGACTTATAGCTAAAAGTAAACCACGACCGCTGTAGTAAAAAATCTAACAAAAACCAAATAGATTATAAATCTTGATTAAACAAGCTATGTCTGATGACTAATCTTTTTAAGATGTTCTTACTTTATCATTGCGTAATCCACCTCCAAAGTAATTGTATAAAACGCGCGAAAAATCCGAACTATCGGACGTTATAACTTGGAAACCAAACACAATTTTACAATGCCAATGGTCATCAGACATCTAGTTCAATCAAATAAAGCTATATTGAGCAAAATTTTGGATCTCTGACAAGAAATATAGGCGTGATCTTCTTTCCCCTTTTGTATGGGGAAATGAGCGGGTTGGGCCACCTTAATTTAAGATTCCGAATATAAAAACAGACTCCAAGATGTCTAGATAATAGAGTGTCTTGGAGCTCATGGGCGTGGGGATTTACTTCATGAGTTCGACCGGTGATGCGTGACATTCTTTTTTTATGTTTTTTTATGTAAATGGACATGGATGGCTAATACTAAACTAGCCGTCAGATATTAGCCTAACACACCACATAGGAACTAGGTGCTATGCCAGGACCTCCCTTATATTGCTCGTCTACGTTGAACTGAATGGAAA
The DNA here is from genome assembly GCA_946894095.1 of Incurvaria masculella. NCBI lineage: Eukaryota > Metazoa > Arthropoda > Insecta > Lepidoptera > Incurvariidae > Incurvaria > Incurvaria masculella. The sequence continues at coordinate 5,001,879 of OX335644.1, read as the reverse complement.
ACATGGACAATTTTCATTGCCGCTTCGACCATCGTTCGTTCAATGCGATGGTACCAACCCAGGCGGGATTAGCCCTACCACCTGGTAAATAAAGAAGGAGACCTACAATTTTACGTGGCATCCAAATCACGGCCAGCCTAAACCGAATCGAAATTCGGTAGAGCTGATTTCTGACGAATCAGTCGATTGCTTCGAAATGACCCCGCTGGTAAGGCAGTGGGTGGCTTCCCTGCCCTACGATTCTCAGCTTTGGGGTTTCTACTCATACACCCCTAAAGAGCCGGCGCGGGTAGATCCGTAGACAACATGGGCACTGGGGCGGCGACGGCTAGGCGCGCCGAGTGGTGTGGCTCGCAGGCCGTGGCGCGATCGCGATGGCGTTGTTTATTAGTCTTACTTTTTCTGGGAGCAGGTGCACTCGGAGTTTCGCAATAAAAAGCTTGATCGGGGTGGCCCGCCATCAACTGCAGTCCCAGAATGGGGGTCCAGTAGCGCATGTGCTAGCTATTGGTTGTGAAAACGTCAATTAATTGCCGGCTTGGTGACTGTTGCGAGTGTTGCACCTTACAGTGAAAGCAAGCATGGCGTCCCCTATATCATATAACAACTAATGGACTTTCCAATAGGCCATGAATGCATTATTAACCCATTATCCGACCCATTAATTGTTATATAAAAATATTGTTGAACTACTCATTAAATGGCCTCCAGGCATGATTTTCTTCAGTCTTACATTAATCTCATCCACCAGTCTCCATGTAAGTATTTAAAAGCACAGCACCCCTGATACCCTCATCCCAGTTAAAGACATTAATTAGTGGATTTTATTTCAACAAAATAAAGTTCACAATTCTCACAATCCTTAACTGCTATTTTTTCAATCTTATCTTCTAAAACATAGGTTAATAAAGTTTACAAATGTACTTATAAAAAGCATTATTATATTATAATTTATTTAGACATGTTATCTTACGGCGCAATCTGTAAGGCCCGTCACGAACAGTAATTTTCTACACTATGTTCAATCCGTTAAGAAGTTAATTGACCCATGGCCGATGCGCTTATTATGTCTGAACTTAAATGCCTATTGAGACGATTGAGGTAAAAATTTTACAAAAGAACAACAAGATACGCGGATATGTTTTATTTAAACAATTTAAGCATATTTGTATTTTATTTATCATCGATAGACAGCTCGCTGCACTCGTAATCGTCATATTTCCGTATTTAACTTTTAACTTTTATTCAGTTCCTGAGATCCGTTGTAATGTTTAGGGTTCCGTACCCAAAAGGTGAAAACGGAACCCTATTACTAAGCCTCCGCTGTCCGTCCGTCCGCCCATTCTTCGGTCTGTCACAGGGCTGTATCTCATGAACCGTAATAGGTAGGCAGCTGAAATTTTTACAGAGTGTGTATTTATTTTGCCGCTATAACAGCAAATAGGTGACATTTTTAAAAAATAAAAATTTAAGGGAGGCCCCATACAAAAAAACGTGATTTGTTTGTGTTAAATCTTTTACGATGGTACGGAACCCTTCGTGTGCGAGTCAAACTCGCACTTGGCCGGGTTTTTTTGTTCTGAAGTATTATAGGAGTATCATTTGAAGTCTTCGAATTAATTTAACCAACCGTCTACTAAAAGAAGTTGCTTCATTTCTTTTACACTTAACTCATCAAGGTCAATGGGATGCGGGAAAATGACATTGTTATTTTGTAAGTGGGCAATGCAGGTTCAAATGCTGATGTGAACATATTTACGAAATGTGTAAATTATGTAGTAGACATGTGTGGACGCAAAAAAATAAATTATTTATTAGTTCCCTGTTGTATGTGCCACCTTTCACAAATAATTCGCACAACATTAATGCTACTGCCTATAGAACTAATACAAATATATATACACTTACAAACAGTGTACCAAATACTACTTTCCTAGATTTAAATTCACTATTGAGACCATGTTATAACAATCATGGAGCTCTTAATAACCTGGGACTAAGAGCCCTTGCACACCAAATTCAAAATTGTAATTATGTTATGAAAACATCCAATTTAGCATTCATTCCATTGGATGCAAATGCAAACGAAAATGTGCAATCTGATATACATAAAAATAATGGTTCTTTTTTATATTCGAATCTCGTTCTCTAAACGTGTCCAACCGACAGTGAACAAAAAAAATAATACAAAGTTTCATGTTAATTTAGTGTTTTACCTATGTTTTTGTTAAAATAATTGACAAACACTTTTGTAAACTTAGACTAAGTGGACGTTGAAAAAAAAAACAGCGGAGTTTCTTTTCAGTTCCTCTTCGCTGTGTTTTGTTTTGCTGAACTGGCCAATGCTAAAATATGACAAATCCGAGTGCAGTGTACTGTCTATGGATGATGAATAAACAATACAATACAATACAATACATCTGGCTAGAAACGGTTTGCAAAGTTTAAGCATTCGTTCGTAATTATTAGGGTTATCTGTCATGTTAAAGGTCCTCAAAACGTCTTCATATGTTTCCCTGTGTTTATTTGAACCGTTCCCGGAAAAACATTTCCGTGTTTTCCATCCCATGAAAGGTCAAGTCATAGCAAATACATAGATGCGTTTTTGGCTTATATCATGGCAGTAGTTGTAGTATTTTAGAAATTCATGTACGTTTAAAAAAATCATGTAGATATAAACTGCATTAAAATTAAACAAAAATAGTGCTAATTCTTAATAGGCAGACATACATAAGGACAGACGCCAGTCGTTATATTTTACATTAGTTTAAGTGCAGAGATTACCTGTTATATATGCGATTTCATAACGAGAATAAATTATATTATGTACTGTAACGTATTTTGACACTTTCCTAAACAATGGCCATTCGAATCTCCATTTGAGATAACAATATTTTTTTTTGGTATTAATGTTAAACTACAGATGTCACTACCTCGAAGTGATTACCCCCTCGGTTATACAGATAGATGGCAGTTAGAGAGAGTGGGTCATCAAGTGACCCAGTCCCGCTAAATCGGAGCCAGTGATTATTAAGGTAGACCTGTATGTCTACATTAAAAAATAATGCACTTGCAAACACCTCTGTCTCCGTTGCCCAGGTGCGGTCCAGTGCCATATGGGTGGATTGCAAATATGTCCGTATATCTACATTTCCAAGGAAATTTTGTACTCTAACATCTTGTAACATAAACGAAATCAAACAGCTTCGAATGGTATCATGAAACGTTTGAACCCCAGTGATCACGTATGATAGACAGCGAAAAAAACAGTTGCCATCCCCTAATATTTCTTGGCAGGTATTCGGTTTCCCTAGCTTTGAGTTCTGAGAATGATTTACTTTGTAGATAGGTACTCCAAGATTATGGGCCATTTTTTCCTGCCAGTCGCCTGATACCGGTTTAAAAAATAAACTTTCATTTGTATTTGTTTTATTACTCTCGATTATCTCTAACATTTCATCACTATTTACAGTCTGGGCAGAGGACTCAACACTACAGTCTGGATTTTGGGGGAAAGTTGATGTATCAGTTTCTTTCAGAGCTACGAGACGCTTAAGGGGATACTTGGTACGTAAAATAACACCATTTTTATTCATCAAAACTACACGCTTACGATAATTTATTGAGATGATTTTATAAGGACCAGATTTGGGAAGTTGATATTTGTCACCCTTTCTATCTAGACGTCTGGCATTTATAAGTAGCACAGATTGGCCCTCTTTTAAATTAATTCCAGTTAAATGTCGCTGGTTATAACTATTTCTTTGCACTTCTTGCGCAGCCTTTATATTTCTTGAAATAGATGTGTGCAGAGATTGGTTAACTTTAGTCATCATCTGCAACACTTCATTAAACTGTACAATATCAAAATGTTCTTCCGTCTCATCACATATTAAATGCTGCTGAATTTTAGGTGGTGAATCTGCGTATTCCACGGCTGGAAGATTTTGGACATCAATTGGTAATCGGGCCTGTTTATGGTACAATATAAAAAAGGGTGAAAATTTTGTGGATGTATGAGGGGCTGAGCGCATAGCAAAGAGGACACCGTGCAGTGCATTTGGCCATTGCTCAACATTTTCCTCAAGAACTTTGAGCAAAGTATTTTTTATGCTCCGATTCGCTCTTTCCACAAGACCGTTAGCCTGTGGGTGGTAAGGTGAAGTCACGCGATGTTTCGCCCCAGTCCGTTGTAGAAGTTCTTCGACAAGGGCGTTACAAAATTCTTGACCTTGGTCGCTTATAATTGTTTCTATACAGCCGTGCCTACATATTATTTCTTCGTAGATAAATGTTGCAACTGACTTGGCCGATTTGTTTTCGAGTGCTCTCGCTTCGATCCATTTTAAAAATAGTCGATGGCGACCACGATATAGCGTAGGCCATCAACTTCTGGTAGAGAACATATGTCTATACCGATTTGAGCCATAACTCTGGACGGAACTGGCACAGGCTGTAGCGAATCCACGACTTTTAATGATGCAGGATTTACTTTTTGGCAAGTTAAACATTTATAACAATAATCCCTGGCTTGCACACACATATAAGGCCAATAATATCTGGCTCGGAGCATTTCAATCATTTTATCTCTACCTCTGTGCCCAGAGAGAGCTGTGGCCTCCACACTACTGGACAAACCTTCATGAAAAGCTTTTATAATAGATATCTGTTGATTTTTATCTATAACAACTAGTCTTCTATTAACTATATCAAATTCAGTTTCAGCATTTGTGCGTTTCTTATGAACGCGGGTATAATATAACTGGCCTCCCTGCAGTGAAAATAGTCGGCAATGCCGCCTGAAATTTGATTTTTGACTTTTTGTTTTTAAATCCGCAGGATAACGATTACACGTCTTAAATCGTAGAATTTCTTCCATGTCGACGTCCTTTCTTCTAAAATGTCCTGAAACATAAATTAGTTATTAAATACTTCGATTGTGGTAATATATACCTATATAAAAATATCATCACGAAAAACATCCCATATCTTAATGTACATAATTACAAGTAGGTGGTAACTTTACATTTATGTAATCGTTTTAACGTTTTGTTGAAAAAAAAATGCATTTTTGCGTATGACAAAAAAGGTGTAATCTCAGCATGAACATGTCAACCAGTGTACTGAGTGGGCAGTCTGAGTTTTCACCGAAATTGGCGTTTACGGCAAACCGATCGACTGGCGTTTTCTCCAAACTCCATACAAGTTTTTACTAGATATTCTGTGGTTTTACTTCTTCAAGCTGTCAAAGTCAAACGCGGGCTATTTACGGCAACGTTGAGTAAGCTGTCAAATCAAGCTCGGACTCGCAAATGTTAGTTCGCTTAACGCCCGCTGCGCGCGCTCTTCAATTTCTCCATACATTTGAAAACGCCAGTCGATCGGTTTGCCGTAACGCCAATTTAGGTGACAACTTAGACTACCGGCTCTGATGTCACAGCGCTGGTTTTCAGACCGGACCAATTCTGTATAATAGGTCGAGGAAAAAGTCTTTTCGCATATAGTATGTATAAACTTGTAATAAAATGTGTTTGCCTGTAATATTTGTACCTGGCTAGTTTTGATGACATGATAAAGGAATAGTTTAAAAAAAGAAACCATTTAGTAAAATGTTGTTTCCCGCCATTTTTCATTTATTTTTCTTTCTGTCAAAATGAGTGAATCTAATTATGCAATTCGATACAATTTAAAAATGTTTTACAAAAAAGAAAAATGCAATGCACGAAAAACTTTGTGATTTTTATGGACCTATACAGCTCCATTTATATTATTTTATCTCAGCGTCGGTTAAGAGTACACACCCGTAGAAAAAAAATCGAAATATTAAAATATAGACTATTATAATGGCTTTAATGAGTTGCTCATATTCTTAAAATCTATATGCTTGCTACACCTATTTACTAGGGTTTTAATTATTGAAGAAAGAGCCCAGTAAAAAGAACTACTTTACGAAATCTTCGCAGTCGATGGCCGCAACCACAGAAATCGGAATATTCCGATTTCTGTGGCCGCAACGCAGATAAAGCGTTAAATAAATATATGTAGGTATAATCTGAAACACTATGTTAGTAGGAGGCATCGATTACGGGAGGAAGGAACTGCAGGAGAATTCCAAATTATGGGTATACAGCAGGTGTATTGCAATTATTGGTAGACGCAAAACCCGAGAATGGTATGTTTTTCTGGTTTGGGTCCAGCTTTGCAGTATATTCGTAAAGTAGTTATTTTTACTGACCTCTTTCTTCAATTAATATGTCCTTGCTTCACGATCGATTATGCATACATACATATTACATTCTATGGATAGCTAGCACCACACAACTACCGTTATGATATTAGCCCAATACACCATATTCCCGAAGGAACTAGGTGCCATGCCAGGACCTTCCCTGGCACGGCTACACTCTCCAATCATATTTTTATCCAATGCGGTGGTACAACTCGGGCGGGCTTAACCCAACCTTAAGGTAGCTCAACCCGGTGGGACTAACTCATTCGCGGGCACGGTACAAAACCATGCTGTTGCGCTCTGGGACCTTCTCTGTTTCAAAGAAAAAGACAGGCTCCGTGATGAGGAAGATGCAACATGTCCACAACAAAGACAATGTGCATACCTAGTGTATGATTTGGTAAGATTTTCGAAAATTTTAATTACAAAACGACTTATAGCTAAAAGTAAACCACGACCGCTGTAGTCAAAAATGTAACAAAAAGTAAATAGATTATAAATCTTGATTAAATTAGCTATGTCTGATGACTAATCCTTTTTAGATGTTCTTACTACATCATTGCGTAATGCACCTCCAAAGTTATTGTATAACAATATTTCTAAATAAAAAAAGGACCGCCTTCAAAAAAACCGGAACTAAAAAGCAAAAAATAATTGGTTACTTTTAATTAATGTACGACAAGTTATTTTAATACTAACTAATTATGTACAATTTCTTAATTTTTAATCGTCTTTTGAAGTCGGTGCCTTGGGTAGAGTTCGCTCTGCACGCTAACCTAACCTAACCGAACAGACACTATTTCAGCCGAACGCACCAGAAGGCTACGAGAGCGTAAACAACCTGAGTCAGCGTTGGTTTTCGTGCAAGCTGATATCGATACAGCGCAGCGTACTGAAATTGGGTTTCAACGATTATTAGTACTTTCGGCTTCATAAAGGCGCGCACTGGTGAAGGAGTATGTTAATTCCCTGCTCTGTGGATTGGTACTTCTTACGACATCGTTGTCTGAACGAGACGATTTCTGCCGAAATTGAAGAGATATGTACTAACCGCACACTCGTTTTGACACGTAGTTAAGAGCAGACACCTCAAAATCGCTACCTATTGTTTTCTGTTCATTTTTATTTTTTATTTTTTGTATTTTGTATTATGTAGGTATTTAGGTAGAATAGAAAGTACAAGCTACACCTACCTAAATATTTACCATATAAGTGGTCGTTGTTTTTATATTGGTTTGTTTGTTTAGTTTGTAGGGTTTTCTTGTGTTTATTTTGTTTTAACTGTGTTAGGTATTTAGTTTAAGTATAAGGTATATTTAAGTTACAAAGTACTTGCCTAAATGCCTACAAACATACGTTTTTCCGACCTGTTTGTTTATTTAATATTTGTTTTTGTGTTTTGTTTAAGTAGGTAAATGTAAGTACATAGCTACCATCTTATATTTCTTTCTTAGCGATAGGTGATATTAATCTAACTACTTACAGCCCTAAAGGACCTCTACCCAAGGCACCGACTTCAAAAGATGATTAAAAATTAAGAAATTGTACATAATTAGTTAGTATTAAAATAGCTTGTCGTACATTAATTAAAAGTAACCTATAATTTTTTGCTTTTTAGTTTCGGTTTTTTTTAAGGCGGTCCTTTTTTTCTTTAAAATTTTTTATTTTTTGCTTTTTAGTGGTGGCGTAACTTTTTGACTTAAGGTGGGCTTCCACATACAAATTGGAAAGAAGATCATGCGCACCTCACTATCCCATGCGAACTCTCTAAACTGTTTTTTTTTTATGTGACTGGACATGGATGGCTAATACCAAACTTTTTGTCATGGTATTAGCCCAACACACCACATGGGAACTAGGTGCCATGCCAGGACCTTCCTTATATTGCACGGCTACATTGAACTGGACGGAAAACACGGACAATTTTCATTGCCGCTTCGACCATCGTTCATCCAATGCGATGGTACCAACCCGGGCGGGATTTAAAAACAAGTCACTGAAAATTTTAAGTTTCTAGGATCATTTGTTTCGGAAATCTCAACATGAGGGGTTTTCACCTAAATGTTTGGACCTGTTTCCCCCCCCCCCCCCCAATAGTAGAATTTCCAAAAATATTTTCTTCGTAAGCATTCCCATCTAAAACAAAACCTACGCTGACATTTCTGGGTTCAGCGGCCCTAGAGATAGAAATGTGTACAATTTTCCCTCTTTTACCCCCCCTTGAATAAAAAAACACCTCTCATACTGAACAATCTTACCCTAAAAGAAAGCTACTGTAACTAAAAAATCACATTCTGGGTTTGCGGGCTTAAGAAATTCGATGTTTGTTATTTTGATAAAAAAAAATGGGACCAACTAGAAAGTATACCCTTTCGAACAAAAAAAGAATTTTCCAAATCGGTCCAGAGGTCTTCGAGTAATGGGTGAACATAAATAAAAAAAAAAAAGATTCCGACGAATTGAGAACCTCCTCCTTTTTTGAAGTCGGTTAAAAACGCGGAGATTTCGTGCATAATGTATCAGTGTCATATTTACCACCTTAGGAATTTAATTTTGAATCCTTACCTATTAGTGTTCTAATCTTAACACAATCTTAACAAAATCTTAACACGACCATTTTTCATGGCCTCTTCGACCATGTTTCATCCGAAGACATCTCACTAAGTCGCGCGGGGTTAATGAAGAGGATAATGAGGTGATCAAGTCGAATACAGTGTCTCGTGCCCATTTCCTCAGTCAAATTAATATGTATTTTCTGATATTTTGCACATTAAATAAACATCTGTACTTTTTTGTTTTTTTTATAAGCTAACTGATATTCCTGATATACGCCTCTGAAAATATGAATACAAATACAAAAAGGTATATAATATTGTTACAAGTTAATTTATTTAAAAAAAACGTATAAACTCTTAGTTGAATGTGCTAATTTACAGAAAAAATATCTCTTAATTTGACTGAGGAAACAGGTATGAGCAATTGTATAGAACTTGATCACCTCATTATGCTCTAAAGTAAATGCATTTTATGTAATGTATGTATGTAATGCATGGACAAGTGCAACGTGTGCAAAAAAGTGGACCAATGTATTTTAAGTATATATACTTACTTTCTTTTAAATCTGGGTCACATCTTCCTTCCAACTCCTTTTCAAATCCAACACTAGCTGCAGAAAGAAATACAATTATATTATTTTTTTGCTGTAAAATTGGAGCTAAAATCAGAGCATTTTTTTTTTAAAACCTTAATACAATATTAGCCGTCATATCTGTCTTAAGATAAAATTATCACCCTACTTTCGGGGTCTTAAGGTGGCCCAACCCGGCGGGCCTAACTCATTCGCGGGCACGGTACAAAACCGTGCTGTTGCGCTCTGGGACCTTCTCTGTTTCAAAGAATAAGACAGGCTCCGTGATGAGGAAGATGCAATATGTCCACGAAAAAGACAATGTGCATAGTGTATGATTTGGTAAGATTTACGAAAATTTTAATTTCAAAACGACTTATAGCTAAAAGTAAACCACGACGTCTGTAGTCAAAAATCTAACAAAAACCAAATAGGTTATAAATTTTGATTAAATAAGCTATGTCTGATGACTAATCTTTTTAAGATGTTCTTACTTTATCATTGCGTAATCCACCTCCAAAGTTATTGTATAAAACGCGCGAAAAATTCGAACTTTAGGACCTTATAACTTAGAAATCAAACACAAATTTACAATGCCAATGGTCATCAGACATCTAGTTCGATCAAATAAAGCTATTTTGAGCAAAATTTTGGATCTCTGACAAGAAATATGGGCGCGATCTTCTTTCCCCTTTTGTATGGTGAGATGAGCGGGATGGGCCGCCTTAAGCTTTAACTTCAAAGTCTATGATCAAATACTATTTCATATAAGACAATTAGTGAGTCTTTTCTAATGAAATTACAAAGATTCATCCTAGTCTGTCAAGGAAACAGAAAGTTTGGCATGGACACGGCCAGAACAATTAAACATATGTAACATGCGGTCAAGTTCAAAAACACAGACTCGCGAAGTTTACAGTTCAGAGAGGCATTAGTTATACATATTTGAGCAATTGTTAACTAGTTAGTAAATATCAAAGAAAAAAAGACAAACCAGGCGAAGTTTCTTATCGCTTTTTTCTCGCCAGAGATTAATCGAACCCGAATAATTGACGAATCCGAGTATGTAATATACACCTAATGGACGAAATAAAGTAACTACTGAAACTTGTAAATAAAGTAATTGAAATTTTAAAACTTCTCCTGTGACTAGCTGTGCCCGCATGGAATTCAGTCTGTGACTTTGAGTGTATCAATAAAAAAATAGCACTTTCGGATATTACCTCCTTCATCCAAACATACAAACTTTACCTCCTTATAACATTAGTGTACGATAGAAGTTCTGACTTTCTCGCGTTTAGAAGTTGAAATGTTTTATAAACAGGACTGCGATTGAATATCACATAACATCGTTTTATTGCTAAATACGCTAGAAATCAGATAAATACAATATGGACAATACACACATAAAAATGGACAGAAAACGGAGCTTTTGTAAGTATTTTTTGTTATTTTGTAAGTAAATATCAAGCCTCGCTGCAAATTAAAATACCTTTGTCCTGCAGTTCAACTCCTCTCTCCCATGGTCTGAACGGTGTGAACATGTCTAACTATATGTAAGTTGCCCTGCAAGAAAAGATGCAAAATAGTAAACTTAATTATTATCATAATAAATACTGAAAATAAGAAATTTCTCTGGCTTCTTCCTTGAGGCAAACTTAGATGTGTCGGTTCCAATTGAAAATTAAACTAAATCTAGACAGTTAGTTAAATTGTATAATCTTTTATAAACTATTCATAATCTATTTAACTATGTCAGCACACTTTTCGAAATTCGAAAAATCATACTGCTATATTGTGTTTATAGATTGAATGATTGCTCTCATTTGACTCAGTTTAGATTTTCACAAAATTCAGAACGTGTAGACGCAGATATTCATTGACTTCTGCTAGAGATACGAACCATCATGTTCATACCACACCCACCGTCATGATATAAGTTCAACACAACGCATTCTCAGAGGAATAAGGTGCCTTTTTTATGCAACCTGACACGGATAGCTATTATTATGGATGGATATTTGCCCAAAACACAAAAGTTCCCGAAGAAATTAGGTGCCATACCAGGACTTTCCCTTTGTGAGCACGGCCACATTGAACTGGATGGAAAACACCGACAATTTTTCATTTCCGCTTCGACTATCTTTTCATCCAATGCGATGGTATCAACCCGGTGGGCTTAAACCCTGCGGGCTGAGTTGGATAAGTGCATTTCGTGTTCCCTACTAAGGACTATTCCTTAGTAGGGAATACGAAATGCACTTATCCAACTCAGAGAGAAAGAAAGTGGTGCATTAATGGGGCGAGGATTTTAACCCAGGTCTCTGGTATGCAAGGCAAATCCCCGCGCCACTTAGCTACGAGCCGCTCCACAGTGCCTTCCCAGGGTTTCTCTTTACGAACACAGCTACATTGGGCTGTACGGAAAGCACGGATTTTATTGCCGCTTCTACCATTTATTTATTTATCCAATGCGATCACTAAAATGAGATCCAACCCGGGCGGGCTTAAAACCCAACCACCTAGTAGATAAAGTAACCTACAAAGTTACCATGGATTCCGAACCATGGAATAGCTTGCAATCATGATGAAATACATTTTATCCCAATAAAAAAAAGAGGTGCAAGAACGGGGCGGGGATCGACCTCGTGAACTCGGGCATGAAGAGCAAGTACTCGCGCTTTTTTTATTTGAATTTGAGGGCTGACAATTCAAACGTTTAAGCTGGACCTGGTTCCGATTCCACGTAAAACTGTAGGTCCCCTTTCGTACCGACTAGGTGGTAGGTAGTCGGTACTAAGCACGGGGTGGGTTAGAACCATCGTATTTAACATGAAGTTGGTTAAAAAGATGGTCGAAGTGGCAATTAAAAATATCCGTGTGTTTCGTCAAATTAAATGTAGCCAAGCAAAGCAATAATTAAGCACTTGGTACGGCACCTACATAGTTCCGTTGTCATTTATAAAATTCAGAAATTTATTAAACGTAAGTCCAAGTAACCTTTGGGGTAGGATCTGACAGGTAACACATTATTTATTGCATACCTAACACAATGTCACACAGGTCGCGCCAGCGGGCTCCATTCTAATATTTTTAATGGTCTTAAAATGCAAAACAGCGCGACTTTTATTTTGTATGAAATACGATATGCATGGCTAAGACCACAGCCACTGTGATGTGACTATGTAAAAAAACCTAAAATTAATAAATGTTTCAAGCCTTCAAGATTATTTCATATATGCATGGAATAATCATTACATGGTAGGAACACCTTTTTACTGTGCTTGCAGTTGGTTGATACAGGGCTTGCAATTGAAACATGACAAATTAACAAAAATATACAAGAACACATACATACCTTCAGATATTGACTTCTCTGCAACTTTCACTCAGAAAATAGCACAATTGTTGGCTTAAATAAAACAGCCAAAATACATCGATATTAAAATTTTTTTTAAAAATGGATGAAATCGCTAAAGACGAAACGGTCTCGCGTGAAGTCGTCTTGCGAGTGATAAACTAAACAGGAATAATTTTCGAGTATTCTACTTTTTACACAGAGATGTGGTAAGAATTCGGCCGTAACATCCACTTAACTCATTCGATGACATGTTTTTGAGATCTTTCTCAAACACCACTTGACAAAAACGTGCACTTTCAAAGAGGCTGCCCCAATCAGATGTCACTTCAGATATAGGTAATAAAAATAGTTTTTGCGGAAGTTTGAAAAAGAGAATGTCTCAATTCGTCCGTCCTTTTATTTATATATTTCATATATAGGGCTGTGCCCTCAACTTGAGGCCGTTAATAATATTAATATTGATTTGAGGAGTGTTTGGCAGTGGTCAGCGAGCAATGGACTAGCGCTAAATCCCCAGAAGTCCTTGGTTTTAGTACTGGGAAACAAAAATACTGTAAAAAAAGTGCTGTCTAGAAACCCACTTATTATGATGAATGGAATAGTTCTGCCCATTGTTAAAACTGCGCGAAACCTTGGTCTCAAGATGGACAGTCAACTCCGGTATGGAGAACACATTGCCGAAAACGTTGGAAGATCGTTCGGTAAACTCAAAAGCGTATATAAAATACGACAATATCTTAGTACCAAGGTTCGACATCAACTAACAGAGACACTGATTCTTTCGCAACTTAATTATGCAGATGTTGTCTACGGCCCTTGTATACATAAAAAAACGTCTAGAAGAGTCCAACAGGTTCAAAACGCGTGTATTCGGTTCTGTGAGCATATTAAGAGACGCTCTCATATAACTCCCATTCTGAACAAGCTACATATTCTTAAAATGGAAAATCGTCGTACACTCCACCTGGCCACTCAAGTTGCTAAAGTTATTATGTCACAGAGTCCCACACCCTTATGGAGTAGACTAAAGTGGCAAGGAGAGAGTCATAGGTATGGCACGCGTGGGTCCGGAGTACAGCTATCTGTTCCTAAGCTGTTCTCAGCGTCCAAGTGTTGGAACGATATTCCTCCTCCTATTCGACAAATTATTACCATACATAGTTTAAAAAAAAAATTTAAACGTTATCTTCTCTCACAACAAATATCGACAGCTATATAGTTTTTTTAATTTTTTATTTAATGTTTCTATCTTTACTTTACATACGCTAAATACTCCGCTCATCCAAGAAACTCATCGTCCAAAGCATTTTTAGTTCTCATTTGGTTTGTTCACCTTGTTTGGTTGTACAGTATATTTAAAGATACTTATTTGTGTGCTAATTGTATGAACAGGTTTGATTTTGGTCTTTTATCTTGACTTTTAAACCTAATGTAACATAATATTACGAAACGTCACTAATGTGAAATAGGCCAAACTTAAAATCAGCGACTAGCCTTAGCAATATGTCAGCCTAGTCACAGCTGTGTTTGGTCCTTTTGTTGATATATGCTGTTTATTTATTTTAATTATCTTACTTTAGCTACTAATGTTTAAGTTACTTGTTACCTTTATAATGTTTTCGTTATATAAGATAATTTAATTTTCTTTATTTACACTTATAATTTAGTATAGAATACAATTTAGAAATTAAGTAAGTATAAGCTTTATCTAATTGTAATTGTAAGCATTATCAATAATAAACATTTTCATTTTCAACTTTTTCATTTTTCATTTTCATTTTCAACTAGCTGCGGTACCCAGCTCCGTTCGGGTTAGTGTTGGCTAAATTATTTGATGGATAAAATGGAGCCCACATGGCTGGTCTAAAATAGGGTCAAACTGGTCCTGGACAATGTATCCATCTACCAAATTTAATCAAGATCGTTTGAGCCCAAATAGAATAATTTAATGAGAAACATCCAATAATTCCCATTTAGAGCTTCGTTGACATTTGGTGGCTATTTAAAAAAACCATTTGCCGCCAGAACCTTTCTGCACTTGCACTGCTACATTGCTTACCTAGTAAGTAAGTAAGTAAGTAACGTGTAACGTAGGTAAGTTTTGCGTGGACTCCAACCCACAGCCAGCCTCAGCATCGAAGACGGTAACACATCCTGAACCTGACTGCTCCCAGAGATGCTATACGTTGATAAAATACGCATATAAATCGGTGGTTCGCAAGTTAAAGGAATTTAACACTCTCTACTCACCCCTCTGGTAATGAAGCGTTATATTATGTAGCCTATAACTTTTGAGTAGAATCAGGCTAGACGTAGGTAGAATCCTCCAGTTCTTTATGTCATACCCCTTCACCTGCTTGGCGGTAGGGTAAGGGAAGGTCCTGGCATGGCACCTAATTTGTTCGGGAAAATGGTGTTTTGGGCTAATATAATGATGGTAGGTGTGGTATTATCCATCCATGTCCAGCCACGAAAAACCGGCCAAGCGCGAGTCGGACTCGCCTACGAAGGGTTCCGTACCAACGCACAAGATTAACCACAAAAAAATAGGTTTTTTGTATCGGAGCCGCCTTTAATTTTTATTATTTTTAAATTTTATCTATTTGTTGTTATAGCGGCAAAATAAATACACACTCTGTGAAAATTTCAGCTGCCTACTTATTACGGTTCATGAGATACAACTTTGTGACAGACGGACGGCAGGACGGACGGCAGGACGGACGGCAGGACGGACGGACGGACGGACGGATAGTAGGGTTCCGTTGATACCCTTTGGGTACGGAACCCTAAAAAATATATTTATACTGATTTTCATTTATTCGTTGTTAGATTTTTTGTATTTACGCTTTTTAATTCTAAATATGGTAGTTGTATAGAATGATATTATAAGACATTGAGGGCCGGTATTTCAAACTCCTACTTAAGGCGGGCCATCCCGCTCAACTTCCCATACAAACGTCGAAAGAAGATCATGCGCATATTTCTTGTCAAATATCTAAAATTGTACTCCAAAGAGTTATTTCATCGAACTAGATGTCTGATGATCATTGGCATTGTAAAATAGTGTCTTGTTTCATAGGTATAAGGTCCGTAAGTTCGAATTTTTCGCGCGTTTTTTTTACAATAAACTTGGAGGTGAATTACTCAAAGATAAAATAAAAACATCTTAAAAAGATTAGTCATCACACCTAGCTCGTTTCATTAAGATGAGTAATAAATTTGGTTTTTGTTTCATTTACTTTTAGCTATAACTAAGTAGTTTTTTTTAATCCCACCTTTCTAATCAAAAATAAAAAAACCTAAGTAAATATACTTTTTCGTACTAAGTAGGTACGTCGCTTATTTCAAGGAATGCAATATGTATGTATGTATAATCGACCGTGAAGCAAGGACACATTAATTGAACAAAGAGCCCAGAAAAGCGAACTACTTTACGAATATACTGCAAGGCTGGACCCGAACCAGAAAAACATACCATTCGCGGGTATTGCGTCTACCAATTTCGCCACCCATAATTTGGAATTCTCCTGCAGTTCCTCCTCCCGTAATGAATGCCTCCTCGATCGGTTTGCCGTAAACGCCAATTTAGGTGGGAACTCAGACTGACCACTCAGATTAAACAATGTATCTACCTATGAAATTTTATCAAAATTGGTTAAACCGATGTGGCATGTTTGAATAAGAAAACATCCAGATAAGGCCATTTATATAAATTCAATGGATAAAATAAAATATGTAACACATTGGGGCCGATTTCTTTTAAGTTTTTTAAAAGTATTTGCCGCCGAGACGATCCTGCACTGGCACTACTACATTGACATGGATAAAAAACACGGACATTTGTTATTGCTGCTTCGACCATCTTTCACTCAGTGCGATGGTACGTACCAACTCAGGCGGGATTAACCTTATCACCTCGTTAGTGAGAAAGAGAAACTATATTTTTAAGAGGAATCCGAACCACAGCCAGCCTCAACATCAAAAACGGTTACCAATCTAAAACCCGACCGCGCCCATAGATCCTAAACATAGATCCAATCCGCGTATTAATTGAGTGAGTAGTTCGGTCACGTCTCTCGTAATTTAGAGTGATGTATTCCGCCAATTTCCATGCGTATATGTGTTGTACGCTCACGCCTGATGTTAATATATAGCCAACTAATGCGCAGATTTAGGCTAGACTTAGATACAAACCGCATCTAAATCGGGTAATCGGTTCTCAAGTTAAAAGCATTTCATACTACTGGTCACCTTCTCTGTTAATTTAGCGTAATGCTAAGTATCCCTAAAATTTCCGGAAAAAATCGACCCTTAGGTACAATTATGTAGCATCAATATTGGGTGAGCCATATAAATTGTCATCCCCTGTATCATTCCCTTCATTTTTTTCAAAATGGTGTGATTCTTCCTGGTCGGCCAGAGAGTACTCGTCGGAGCAGCATAACGCTGTCCTTCCGTCCCCTTCGCAATCTCGCAACGCGGAACAGGTGGGGAATTAAAATTCAAATTCACTGTCGGAATTCCAAAAATAGAAACGGGCCGGACTTTGTTCTTTTTTAGGGTTCCGTACCCAAAGGGTGAAAACGGAACCCTATTACTAAGCCTCCGCTGTCCGTCCGCCCGTCCGTCCGTCCGTTTGTCATAGGGCTGTATCTCATGAACCATAATAGGTAGGCCGCTGAAATTTTCACAGAGTATGTATTTATTTTGCCGCTATAACAACAAATAGGTAACATTAAAAAATAATACATGATGTTTTTTATGTCTTATTTTTTAATTTACTAATTTAACTTACTAATCTATACAAAAAACGTAATTTTATTAAAGAAAAATTTGTACGTGGTATGGAACCCTTCGTGTGCGAGTCCGACTCGCACTTGGCCGATTTTTTTTGCAACCTGACATGGATGGCTATTACCACACAATTACCGTTATGATATTAGCCCAATACACCACATTCCTGCAGGAATTAGGTGCCAGGACCTTCCCTTTATGAGCACGGCTACATTGAAATGGATGGAAAACACGGACAACTTTTCATTGCCGCATCAACCATAGTTTCATCCTATGCGGTGGTACCAACCTGGGCGGGCTTAACCCTACCACCTAGTAGGGGAAGGGGACCTACAATTCTACATGGGTTCCGAACCATGGAACAGCTCACATTTGCACAAATGCATTTATCAAACTTAGAAAGAGAAAGAGAGTGTTTTATGTCCTCTAAGTCCTCTAACCCCTAGACCACGAGCTCTAGAATTGCCGATGTATTTATTTATTTATATATGTTCATTGCACTCAAAATTCGGGCAAAAGGTACAACTTAATGCCAGCGGCATTCTCTCTTATGGGTTCATTCAATGCGATGGTAGCAGCCCCTGTGGGAATAACCCTACCACCTAGTACCTATGTAAGGAAGGGGACGAATCACTTTGTCCGCTATTACGACATTCATGGAAATAAATGCAGCCGGCCGATTGCATTATTTTAGGTTCCGGAACCGACACGGCATGTCAAAGTTTAAAAAAAAAATTGACATTAAGACATATTTCTGTACTATTCAAGAAATAAATTGAGGGCAAAAATAATATGCCGGATATAAATGTTAAGAGATTTCACCCGAGAATAGTCCGAAAATTTCGCTTTTTATGCGGTGTGCATGAACTTGAAGTTATACATACGTCCTGGCGTCACCTTTAAGCCCAGGCTACAAACAGATGTTTTTTATGGAACTTTGCTTTATGTTAAGCTCGGCATATGGCGTACGCCAGGACCTCTTAAGGTGCCCGACGACGCCCATACGCTTTCGAACTTTAAAGGGGGCTGCGAAAACCATGCCGGCGCACCAGGTGCTTCTTCACACCATGTTTGAAGGACCCCAGGTTTTATTTTGGGAGAAATATCTCGGCAGGGAGTATTTCTAATTCTAAAGTTTACCTATCCTATGGATAAATGACCTAAAGGATTGGTTGGTTCAGATTTTTTGAATGTCGCCAGTGAACGGGTGCATTTTCTGTCTATTCCGCGTTGTTCGATGGTAGAAAGGGGACGGACAACTACCGTTATTATCTAATACATTACATTCCCGAAGGAATAAGGTACCATGCCAGAACCTTCCCTTTATGAGCACGACTACATTGATCTATTTTTTTTATGCGACCTGACATGGATGGCTAATACCACACAACTACCGTTATGATATTAGCCCAATACACCACATCCCCGAAGGAATGAGGTGCCATGCCAGGACCTTCCCTTTATGAGCACTGCTACATTGAACTCGGGACATAATTCTTCTTTTTACACTGATTCTTTTACTGTTAGAGCTGCACGTATGTGGAACCAGCTTCCACTTGATGTACGAATATCCTATTCTATTCACATATTTAAAGAGCGTCTCAAATGTCTGTTCCTCGATTTTTGACTTGTATTATTTAATCAGTAGTTATTTGCTTTTACTGATCCTACTGATTCAAGAGACACATTGTTTCTTTTGTGCATTGAATATAAAGGTATATATTTATATATTTATATGTGTAAATATTTGTATGTATCTATCTGTTAATATTAAGTACTATACATTATAAGCCTATTTTTATGTACGATTATTTTATGAAAATATATATATTTCCATTTCATTTTAAAATATTTTTTAAGATACTTAATATTTTCTTTAGTTTTTAGTTTTTTATTTTTTTCTTTTGCCCGCCACACCGCACCTCTCCTACGTCTCTAAGGTTGAATGTCAGAGAATGCCTCATGGCATTAATTCCGCCTTTTTGTGAACCATGCTTGCAGGCTTGCAAATAAAGAATTTTTTCATTTTCATTTCATTTCAACTCGATGGAAAACACGGACAATTTTTCATTGCCGCTTCGACCATCTTTTCATCCAATGCGGTGGTACCAACCCGGGCGGGCTTATGCCCTTCCCTACAAAACCTTAGGGAAGGGTAGGACCTACAGTTTCATATGGATTCTGAACCATGGAGCAGCTCGCATTCGTGACTAAATGCACTTGTCGAACTCGGAAAGAGAAAGACAGTGGTGCAAGTCGGTATTGAACCCAGGCCTCTGGTACGCTAGTCCAGTCCCCGCGCCACAAGGCTACGAGCCGCTAGATTGAGTACACGGACAATTTTTCATTGCCACTTTAATTAAAGTTTCACCATGCCACCACCAAACCGAGCGGGTTTAACCCTACCAATAAGCAGGGGAAGGGGACCTAAAGTTTTACATGAGTTCCGAACCATGGAACAGCTTGCATTCATAATCAATTAATCCAAATCAGAAAGAGAAACAATAGTGGTACATGGCCGGGACGAGGATTTGAACCCAGACCTCTCGCATGAAAGTCCTCTAGCCACTAGACCACTATGTAATTTTGGATTACAACGTTTACACTTGCTTAGGACTACACTACTTAGAAGTTACATTAACATCAAATTAACCATATCTTATTGTGATTTGCCTATGTATTTAACTACAAAAACCTGTAATTGTAAATGTATGCCATTCATTTAAGATTTACTTAATGTAAAGTTATGGTATACTTATTTCGTTTTTTTCCTACTTTCCTCCTTTTTCATAAAACCTAGTAAAGATAATTTCAAGTGTAGAACGAATAAATAATGAAAGATTGACAAAGCGAATTCACAGATGGTAAGTGTGTGGAAGTGGCTAGCCTGTATGACCAAGAAGAATTACCACGATAAGTCAGTGGCTCCGTTCACATTGCTTGCGTAAATGTATCTAGAGAAGACGTACGTACGCGGAATGCACGCGATAGTTGGATCTGTCCCGGCTGTGCTATTTCGCTGACACCCCGCGGTGACCGCTCGCTGACCCCGGTGCGTTATAACCAGCTGGGCGGCAGGTCAGACCTCATCAGTACAACCGGTGCGGCGGACGACGAAACTACTACCCCTCACCACCTAGCTGCTCAAGTAAGCGTTCCCGCGGCTGCACCATACCCTGCAGCTCCAGTCATTTCACCAAAGGAAGTAATGGATCCAACCAGCGATCTCGCTACGGAGATTCGCCTTTTTCGGAAAGAGTTTGCAGAACTTAAGATGGTCCCTGGCGAGCTACGTAATATTCGGCTGGACCTCCAGAAGATGCAGAAAGAGACGCGGGAGTTCATCACTTCAGCTGCAGCATCCATCGAGATGTGTCACGGAAGGATAGATGACATCGGCAAGCGAATCAGCGTGGTAGAGGAGCGCATGGCGGCCCTGGAGCGTCGCGATACCGAGTCGGCCTCTCTGCACCATACAGTAGCGGAGCTCCGTGAGGAGATCAGCACACGGGATCGTCTCGCTCTGCTGAACGATATAAAAGTGTGTGGAGTTCCGGAGGTTAAGGGAGAGAGTATTGGTCACATCGTGTCAGTTATAGCACAAAAGATAGGGTCAACAATAGATGAGCGTGACATTGTATCGGCGGAGCGCGTCGGCCCCGGTCATCCCGCGCTTTCGACCGCGGCGGCGGCAGCTGGTGACAGCAGCAGCCGTGGTGAGCGCGGTCCGCGCCCTATTATCGTGCGGCTGGTACGACGCGACGTAAGGGACGGACTACTGCGGGCGGCACGCTTGCGGCGTGGACTGATGTCCAAGGATATTGGGTTTCAAGGACCTAGCCTTAAAATATTTTTGAACGAGCACTTAACGCGAGAAACCCGGGCGTTATTTCGCGAAGCCCGTATACAGCTCAAAACTAGCTATAGATATGTTTGGACTAGAAATGGTCTATTATATGCTAAGAAGGAGGAAGGAGGCAACGTCCAGCGTCTCCGCAACGCAGGAGACCTCGCGCGCTTGCGGGGGGGGGGCCCTGTCGCTACAGCGGGAGTCTCCAGCGGCACCGCGGGCGCTGGCGTCGGCACCCCCGACCAACTGGCCACACTTAATGTATAACTCCAAATCTACTCGATCGAAGAGAGTTTGCGGGCCATGTATTCGTCATTTACATTCATATTCAACTTTTTTTAGTACTAACTGCATATTTTTAATGTTTTGTTTTGCTAGTTTATTTTCTAAACAGTCTTTACACTGTTTTTTTTATATTACAAACAAAAACCACAAACACATATACATTCATATTTTTTCTTGCGAATATTATACAAAATTATTAAACATAGAAAACATATACCTCTTAAAACGTGTAAGTTTGTCACACAGAAATGATATATCCCTATTTCAAATACACTTTACCAAAGCATGCCCGGGAAGATTGCATAGTTACGATCTTAGTTATATAACAGTTTTAGACCTTATTTATATTTTTATAATTTTAATTTATAACTTAGTTTCACCATTACTTGAACGGTCCTTAAAACATAGACTGAGCCCAATAATTAAACTTCAGTTTAATTTCGAACCTTTACAGTCTCGGTTATACGTAATAAAAAAAAAATATAGGTAAGAAAAATAAACCAAACAAGTGGCTGAAGTTGGCTCAACTGAACGTGAGATCACTTGGAACAGGTAACGATGAACTATGCGGTATGCTCGAAAATCTTAAACCAGATGTAATTGCAATAAACGAAACTTGGCTGAGAGAGGGAAGCATGACACCAGACTTTCCCGGGTACACGCTCAAGCACGTTCCGCGCGGCAGCAGAGGGGGGGGTGTAGGGTTCCTGGTGCGGCGCGGGCTCCGCGTGCGTGTGCAGGCGCATCCACCCTCCACGCTGGAGCAGATGTGGATCGAGCTAAGCGTCGGTGGCGTGCGGCTTGCCCTCGGCACGGCCTATCGACCCGAGCAGGTTACTGTCGATACAGCTATCGGAGACCTCAGCGAGTCACTTGCTGCCTTCTCACAGTGTACCCACACTTTTATCCTCGGAGATTTCAATATCGATCTGTTAGATTATGCACGTATACAGTCGAAACGATGGCTTGCGTTTATTGAATCTTTCAATATGCATCAGCTCGTAACAGAAGCTACCAGAATAACTCCTACTTCAAAAACCCTTATTGATCACATATTTACTGACCTCCCACTTCACTATTTAAAAACAGTAACGGTTCATTACAATGAAGATCTCAGTGATCACGGGCTTATTTTGGCAGAATTTAAACTCGAAAAACCTAACCCCAAGCCAAGGTATTCTCAATTCAGACCTCTCGATAAAATTGATTTAAATTCCTTTGCTAGTGATCTGTATAGCACACCCTGGTGTGATATTTATAAAATTAACAGCCTCGCGGAGAAAGTGGATACTTTTCAAAATATGGTTATCAACTTATTTAACAAGCACGCTCCCATAGAAAAAAAAATATTGAAATGTTTCCCTAAACCCTGGCTTACAAGCAATATACGGTTCATGATGCAACTGAGGGATAAAGCCCACATTAGAGCTCGCCATACGAAAAAGGACTCGCATGTAAGATACTATCAAGATTTGAGAAATCTGGTTACTCTAACACTTAGGCTAGAACGTGTTGCTTACCATAATCATAATGTAAATTGTCACCTTAAAGATCCTAAAAGTCTATGGAAAAACTTGAAAAATACTTCACTTGGCATGCAAATTCAGAAAGAGATACCACACAACCTTAATGACCCCGACACTATTAATAATAACTTCCTAGACATTCCCGGCGACCTGACCACAGATCTGAACCTAATAAATTATTATAAAACTAACACAATGTTTCCCCGTACCTTTGAGCTTGTACCTGTTGACCAAGATGAAGTTCTTAAAATTATTCGTAGCATTCAGAGTAACGCATGCAGCCATGATAATATTACGAATAAAATGATAAAAATGACACTACCGGTCACATTAGACGTTATTACACATATTATAAATGATTCCCTTATCCATTCTAATTTCCCTGAGACGTGGAAGTTAGCACTAGTAAAACCGATCCCTAAAAAAAATAGCATGTCTGACTATAAAGACCTACGACCTATCAGCCTTCTTCCTTTTATGTCAAAAGTTGTCGAAAAGGTAGTCAATAAACAAATTACCGTGTACCTATCCAACCAAAAAATTGTACCTCTTATGCAGTCTGGGTTTCGAGCAAAACATAGCACAGCTACAGCCCTAATACACGTAAAGGATGAATTCCTTGGCGCTATGGATGAAGGCAAAGCTTCAGCTTTAGTACTGTTGGACTTTTCCAGAGCATTCGATTGCATAAACAGAGATATTCTGCTGGAAAAGCTGGGATATTATGGACTATCGGACAACGCAGTGCAGTGGTTTCGTAGTTTTCTAACAAACAGATGTCAGAAAGTTGTTTGCCTAGGGGACAGTGGTGAAAATAAATGTTCTCAAGTAAAAACCTTAAAGAGAGGAGTTCCTCAAGGATCAAGCCTTTCACCAACCCTGTATAATATCTATACCTCCGACTTACCTAAAACATTCAAAACCTGTAACTTTCACATGTACGCTGACGATACCCAACTTTGGTTGACATTTACGCCAACAAATGCGCTTGAAGCGGTCGACTACATAAACGAAGATTTGATAAACACATTGGACTGGTCAAAACAACACAACCTAATATTAAATCCGGTTAAATCTTGTTATATTATTCTAGGGACCAAAAGACAAGTTGAAATTGCGTCTAGTTACCCTCTCTCAGTCAAGCTAGATGGAATTCCTATAAAACGGGTGGAAAGTGCTCGTAATTTAGGTGTTATTTTCGATCAATATCTAAGATTTGAAGAACATGTTAATGATAAAATAAAAAACTCTTACTACAGACTCAAGATATTATACAATATTAGAGACTATTTATCGATCGACGTGAGGAAACTTCTCGTTGAATCACTGGTTATGTCACAACTAACATACTGTGACACTCTTTATGGTCCCAGCCTACTAAGTAGAACTGCAAAAGCAATACAAAAAGTCCAGAATGCGTGTGCACGATTCTGCTTCAAGATCCCCAGACGCCAGCATGTCACTCCTTATCTGAACGAACACAATATCCTCAAAACGAAACAACGCAGGCTCCTACACCAACAATGCCAAATCCACAAGATTATCTTCGAGAAAACACCAGAGTATCTGTACACTAAACTGAAATGGGCAAAAAAAGAACACTCATATACCACTCGAGCAAGTACACAACTACTTATTGTACCTAAACACCACACTGTGTTGTTTGAGGGAAGTTTTAGGTACGCAGCGACCAAATGCTGGAATAATTTACCGCCACCGGTGAAAGAAATTAGGAATCACGCCAAATTTCGCGCAGTATGCAAAACTGCTTTATTGCGAGAGCAAAAATATCAATGAGAAACCCCCCCTTTTTGGTGCACTTTCTTCTTTTTTTTTTACTTGAAGTATACACACACAACAACACACTAGACAACTTTTAATTGATAACATTGTTGATGCTGTTTTATACAACTATACAATATTATAATTTGGTAGCAGTAGTATGTAATTCGTTTTAAGTCCTAGTTTAGATTATGTTTGCTTCTTTGTTTGTTTTTTGTTTCTAATATATGTTTGGATTACGCGATACTTATAATGTAATAAGTTAAAAATGTTTAAAAATGTGTTTAAGATAATGCAACTAGGCGGTGGCGGAAGACCAGCGACTGGTGGGATTATACCCATCCAGGTTTTTGCTGAGCCATAGCCTTTTTACAAATTACATATTATTACTACTTTTTGTTTACACCATGCCTTGTAACTGAAAAATGTGTAATCTTGTAAATAAATTGATTTTACTCTTACTCTTACTCTTACTCTTAAAGTTAAAATAGAATCACCCGTAATCAAAGAGCATGTATAAAGGGATGCATGTCTGTAGAAGCAAAAAAAGTATTCTGTGATCGAACACCGCGAGTGATATTCTGCATAAAATAAAATAGGCAGCAATATACAATTTCAATTTTCAACTCTTTAACTCTATTTCAAAGAATAAATAGGGGCTAAAGTCACTCGCAATCCTATTTCCTTTATGAGAATAAAACACCCTACAGACACACGAACAGACGCATGAACAGACAAACAACCAGGTCCCACAATAATTGTTACGTTATTCCTTATCTTGGGGAACGAAACCCTAAAAGTGTTTAACAGCATCACTTCATTCACTATTTACCTACGTCCGCTGCCTACGTCATCCTCCTAGCCACTTGAGAGCGTTTGGCGCGAGCGTGGTTTGTTTATAGTCGTTAGGGTCATTACTTTTATGGCAGTGTTTATTAAACAATACCGGGGATCAATGGCGACCATTGTGGGGGATTCAGAATTGCCGGGGATTCATTCCTGCCTGTTACACCGGCGCACAAAGCAGCGCATAGACACCGGGGCTTCATACACACATACAAAAACGTTTAAGATATCAGTTTATATAGTGGATGTACATGTATTTACAAATAGGACGAGGCTCGTCATTCGAATTAGCGCGGAAAAGTACGGTCGGAACTTCCGCACGGGTATACACGGGAATCATTCACTTTAATATCAAAGGGAGCTTGACGCTTTTTTTCATCCATCAGAATTGAGGTTTGATCCGAGTATGTGCGAGTACATGCATTTGCTTTTCTTTATTTTATAGCGTTTCTGCCTTGCCGACGGCAAGTTGCAGTGATAGCGACACTAGTCAACACACGAATCTACACAGTGTAGAATGATATTGAATGCCAGTCACAATACACAGTTACACGAGTAAGAGGGCTGTACTTTTCTATCTGTGGTTATCTGTTTTATGTCGTTTGTTTGTGTCGGGTGTCCTCGAAAGTGCCACCATTTCATTGTTTTGTTGTTGTGTTATCCCGTGGTTGAATATCATTTGAATCTCTGTTCTTCTGAATAATATTAATAACAACGATTGTTGTTTTTGTGTTTGTTGTAGAGACAGCACCATACTCAATCTGTTCTTCTAATAAATATTTTGTTAAAACAAATTATTGGCTCTAAATGTTTATTTAATACTAGCTGCGGTACCCGGCTCCGCTCGGGTTAGTGTCGGCTAAATTATTTCATGGATAAAAAGTATCCGACATGGCTGATCCAAAATAGGGTCAAACTGGTCCAGGACAATGTATCCATCTACCAAATTTAATCAAGATCGTTCGAGATGAAATAGCATGATTTAATGAGAAACATCCAATAATTCCCATTTAGAACTTCGTTGACATTTGGTGGCTATTTAAAAAAAAAGCATTTGCCGCCAGAACCTTTCTGCACTTGCACTGCAACATTGTTTACCTAGTAAGTAAGTAACGTGTAATGTAGGTAAGTTTTGCGTGGACTCCAACCCACAGCCAGCCTCAACATCGAAAACAGTAACCCATCTCGAACCTGACAGCTCCCAGAGATCCTATACATTGATAAAATACGCACATAAATCGGGTTAGTGGTTCGCAAGTTATAAGAATTTAACACTCTCTACTCACCCTTCAGGTAATGAAGCTTTTTATTATGTAGCCTATAAGTTTTGAGTACAATCAGGCTAGACGTAGATACAATCCGCATCTAAATCGAGTAATTGGTTCTCAAGGATTTTACCAAGTAGTCCTAAAGTTGCGGGAAATACCAAGCTGTACCCGCCCCCGGACCACCCGCCCCGCCCCCGCCGCCGCTACCGTGCCGCCCCCGGCCCCGCTCCCCTTGGTGTGAAGTAGCGCTACCGGCATCGTTTTCGCAGCCCCGTGAAAGTTCTAAAGCCCATGGGCACAATATCTTTATAAATTGTAGCCTATGTCCTATTCTGATGTATAAGCTATATTATTGTAAAGTTTCATTAAAATCCATTCAGTAGTTTTTACGTGAAAGAGTAACAAACATCGATCCATCCATCCATTATTACAAACTTTCCCCTTTATAATATTTATTAGATTGTTTGTAGATTTTTCTGCACACCATACTGAAGTTACTTTGGCAGTTTAACATTCAAATGGCAGTGGTCCCCGTCCTATTCTTATTTGAATCTCATTGCATATAATATTTTATGATGCGCCAATAGTGGAGTTCGCTGCTGAGAGCGCAAGCTGGTGAGAGCTCGATACCGTATCGTCATCGTCCAAGTTGAAACATGTCTTGAGAATATCAGTCGATTCTGTTCGATTCACTGTCACAGACAATACCAGAGTATTTTTCTAACGCCTATTTTCTGATCTAATCAAAGCATATCCAATAATTACTTCCATTGACAAGAACATGCTCCCATAAAAAATATTTTGATGTTATTGTGTGTTAATTTTTTGAACCCTCACATCTGTATGCTCTACTTCAGCCATACTTATAAACATTTACACCATCGCAATTCCTTAGTTATTCCTATCTGTCAAAAGTACTACTAATAATGGAGGTGTAAGCTGATCCTCTGCTAAGCCATCGAATAGATTATTGAAAAATGTATGAAGATTTATTTCGCATTTACTCTAGGTTGGACCCTATTATACCGACGGAATAAGAGAAAAATGTCGTCATCAAACCAAACAGCTGTTAATATTCAACCGATAGAGGAAGAACCAGATAGAAGTCGTCCAATCTGATTGTTCATACAGGCGATAGAACATAACATTCTAAGTTAAGTATGTTTGAGTTAGGTATGTTTGAATGTACTTTGATAATATGCAAGTATGCATACATATAAAAACGTTAATCTGCGCTGTCACCGAACCCGTGTGCGTCTGTGTGTAATGGCGTTTACCTGCGTATTCATAGATGTATTGTGCACGAAACTGAGCACCTGGGCTTCGCATGACATTGAATCGACAAGAATGTTCGAATAATCGTCGTACGAACACACCCGACAATCCGACACCGCTAGTGTAGGTAGTGGCTATATGGGAGGACTCTTCAAACGTAATTTGAACAAGCTTGATAGTTTTGCGATAGTCCGCAAATCCGCTGGTGTGGTGCCTACCGGTTACTCATCGATTTAAATCTTCTTCTATCTTGTATTCTTCTATTATTTTTATTATACTAATAATGAATCTGTAAGGGATGTTCATAGAGTAAGTTGCTTTGATTTTTAACGATACTGCGTATGTAGACTCTATGTATGATACTAAAACGAAATTGACGAATTTGTAAATGTATGTATGTATATATGTATGTATGTATGTATGTATGTATGTATGTTCCTGCAAAACTCTTAAACTGGTTATCCGAATTCGATGAAACACATTTATTTTATTTATTTATTTATTTTAACACATTTAAATGACATTCAGTCTCAGTTGAAAAAAAATACAAGATTATAAGAATACAAGTTACGTAAAGCATTAATCCCATAGGGGGCAATATCTAAGCACAGAGTACAAGTATGAAACAAGCGAAACAGACAGTGACAACACAAGCCCTGTGTAAAGATACAAATCAATTTGATTTCGTGGCATGTGATGTGAGGCTCGGTATTGGAAAAGAAAAAAAAATAAGTCGCACTATTGGCCTCACTGTTTAAAGAATTAATAAAAAAAATACAAAAATTGTGAACAACAATGAAAGTTAATTTGGAATGAATAATTACATTCAAACACAACAAAATATATATAAGTAAATATTTATACCAATTAGAATATCATGATTTACATAGATGTAGGTTATAAATAATACCAAAAATAATACACGTGCATTGAACTACACGTACATTTAACTCACAGAAATCGGAATATACTATACACGGTGCACAGTATAGGCAAAATAAAATTATGTTGCTAAAATTAAAGATGAAGCTGTCATACAAACCGGCGCACGGGCTACGGAAGGACGATCATAACTTCTACGCTTACTTCTAATCCACGCAACTAATTTTGATACAGCTTCTAAAAGAAAGAGCGATCAACGAGGATGTATGTAATTTGTAAATATTAATATGTATGTAAATACTTTAAGAGAATAATGAAAATAAGTACTCGAAAATTGTAGGTGTTCAAAAGGCCTACAGAAGTAGAAGTAGGCCTATAGCCTCTGAGCCGCTCGTAGCCTAGTAGCGCGGGGACTGGCCTAACGTACCAGAGGCCTGGGTTTAATACCGACATGCACCACTGTCTTTCTCTTTCCGAGTTCGATAAGTGCATTTCGTCACGAATGCGAGCTGCTCCATGGTTCGGAATCCATGTAAAACTGTAGGTCCCCTTCCCCTACTAGGTAGTAGGGTTTAAGCCCGCCCGGGTTTGTACCATCGCATTGGATGAAAAGATGGTCGAAGCGGCAATGAAAAATTGTCCGTGTTTTCCATCCAGTTCAATGTAGCCGTGCTCATAAAGGGAAGGTCCTGGCATGGCACCAAATTCCTTCGGGATTGTGGTGTATTGGGCTAATATCATAACGGTAGTTGTGTGGTATTAGCCATCCATGTCAGGTCGCATAAAAAAAAAACGTCCGCGAAATCATGTGTCTTTATTTTTTTAATTCTTTTTTTTTATGTAACTAGACATGCATGGCTAACATCAAACTGAACGTCAGATATTAGCCTAACACACCACATGAGAACTAGGTGTCATGCCAGGACCTTCCTTATATTGCTCAGCTAGCAACCTTATCAATCAAATCAAATCAAATCAAATAATTTATTGTAACATAATTAAGCACTGGTACAGAGTAATCTTACCGCTACCTACAAAATGCTCTTCGTCACGTTGCACCCACATACACAGCGGTCTAGACTACAATTGAAAAGTATTTTAGGTCGTAGAAAGTATTTTCTAGGAGCCAGTTGTGTAAGCGAGTGCAAAATTTTCCATAATACAATTCGTATCGGATTTGTTTTGGAAGTTTGTTATAGATGTTAATGCTATTATAGTGAAGGCTTTTCTTATATTTACTTGTGTAATGTTTTTTCTGTGTAACATTACCCTTATTCCTAGTATCATATTTATGTATTTGTTCACTAAACTCTGACGGATTCCTTCTCACGTGCAACGCAGTCTTCTTTATGTAGATGTCGTATACAGTAAGAATCTTTCGTTTTTAGGGTTCCGTACCCAAAGAGTGAAAACGGAACCCTATTACTAAGCCTCCGCTGTCCGTCCGTCCGTCCGTCCGTCCGTCTGTCCGTCTGTCACAGGGCTGTATCTCAGTAACCGTAACAGATAGACAGCTGAATTTTTCACAGAGTGCGTATTTATTTTGCCGCTATAACAACAAATAAAAGTAAAATTAAGAAATAATTAAAATTAAAGGGAGTCCCCATACAAAAAACGTGATTTTTTTAATACATTTTTTACGATGGTACGGAACCCTTCGTGTGCGAGTCCGACTCGCACTTGGCCGGTTTTTAAAGAGTGGAGTACAGTGTGGAATGTGATATTGTGCGTATCGCCTTCTTTTGCAGCCTAAACACTCTTGAAACTTCTGCGGATCCCCAGAATTCTATTCCGTAGGTTAGTATGGAATAGAAATAACCGTAGTATGCGTTAGTGAGGGTCTCGAGGCCGCAAGATTTTGAGAGTAGTTTAAGGCAGTAGCACGCTTTTGATAATTTCTCGCATAGATTGTCGATATGTGTGACTGGACATGGATGGCTAATATCACAAGTTCTGTCATGGTATTAGCTCAACACACCACATGGGAACTAGGTGCCATGCCAGGACCTTCCTTATATTGCAAGGTTACATTGAACTGGATGGAAAACACGGACAATTTTCATTGCCGCTTCAACCATCGTTCATCCAATGCGATGGTACCAACCCGGGCGGGATAAACCCTACCACCTAGTAAGTAAGGAAGGGGACCTACAGCTTAACGTGGAATCCGAACCACGGCCAGCCTCTCTCAACGGTCGAATGGTCACCCATCCAAGACCAGACCGGACCCAGCGTTGCTTAACTTAGGAGAGCGATCGCCGAAGTGTCGCGCCACTGGGCCACTGAGGCTGACATTAAAGCTGTATATTAAATCTTAGATTTTGGTCTATTGTAAATCCTAGGAATAGTGTTTGTGTTGCAAATTTTATTATTTTACTTTGGTATTGTAGGAATAATTCCTCATTGTCTTGGTTGTGCTGTATACTAAATTTTACACATTTTGTTTTTGAACTGTTGATGAGGAGTCCGTTCGCGCTAAACCAAATATTCAGTTCTGTCAGCATTAAATTAAGTTTAGTTATAAGGTTTGTTGTATCTGATGCGGTAGATATAAAGTTGGCATCGTCTGCATACAGTACAATTAGGATTGCTAGTGTCACATGCTCGGGAAGGTCATTTATAAATATAAGGAAGAGGGTTGGGGCGAGAATAGAGCCTTACTAACCACGTACATTTTTCATTGCCGCTTCGACCATCGTTCACTTAATGCTATGGTACCAACCCAGGCGGGACTAACCCTACCACCTAGTAACCTACAGTTGTACGTGGAATCTGAACCACGGCCAGCCTCAATGTTTGGAAATGGTCAACCATCCAGAACCCAACCGCCCTCAGAGGTGCTTACCCAGCTTATCGAATCGCAAGGTGTCGCACCACTGGGCTACCGAGGCTGACAATTAGGCTGGGAATGATTGGATGTTTCTCATTAAATCAAGCCATGTCGGCTCAAACGGTCTTGATTCAATTTCGTAGATGGATATATTGTCCTGGACCAGCCTTTTGGATCAGCCCTTTGGGGTACTGTCTATCCAGGAAACAATTCAGCCCGACATCAGTTCAAAACGACACTAACTTGAGCGGAGCCGGGTACCTTAGCTAATTAAAAAAATGATTGTTCAAACAAGGCTTCTTGGCTGTCAACGTACCTTGCTCCACCTTTTTTCCGGAAAATTTAATTGGAATCAGATTGCCTTGAATTGCCACTAAAATAAACGTGTCAAAATGATAGGTCTTTACCATAATTTTTACCTATGAAATTGCGGTTTTGTATGAAATAAATTAAAGTATTTTTGTAAATTTTGTATTTATATGAATGAAAGTGATCAACCATGGAATCAATGCGTCTTTGCCAGCGCAGGGGCGGTTCATCGATGCCCTTCTTGAAGAAATCAGCTCGACGCGAGGCAACAAACTATTTCAAGGCATTTTCCGATATGGGTTGCTGTGCTGAGGAGCAAAGTCAGTCAGTCAGTCAGTCGGCGTGTTTGCGTCCACTGCTGGACATACGCCTCTCCAATCCTTCTCCAGTCCTCCCGGCCCTCAGCGGTACGGAAACACTGCTTTCCGCCGACGCACTTGATGTCGTCTTCCCACCTGGCGGGTGGTCTTCCCACACTCCGTTTGCCTGTCCACGGCCGCCAGTGTAGGACGCGGTTACTCCAACGGTCGTCGTCTCTTCGGCTGACGTGACCAGCCCGTGAGGAGCAAAGATGCTCAGAAAAACCAAATACACCACGCCACGCGAAACCACGCTCAGCGAGGCACCATATCAGCAGATTTTCGGACTATCGATGAGCTATCGAGCTTGTTCAAATTACGCTCGAATACTCCCAGGTTAGAGTGCTCTGATTCTCTGCGGCGGGTGCTCCGGATATTGGTAGATGCGGAGGAAAAAGGGATGCAAGTTTCATATTACTAGCCCCCTGACCCTGCCACCTTCTTGGCTGCATGCATTGGTTATGGACCATGGAATTTGTCCGAGTTTTGCATGGAGTTCAATTTAGCCGTGCTGACATAGGGTATGGTGCTAGCATGGCATCTAATTCCTTCGGGAATGCGGTGTGTTCTATTAGTCCGGTGGGCCGTGACGCGTGACGGTGGGAATTATTAGCCATCCATGTCAAGTCACAGAAATAATGGAGTCGCCGCCGTATTGTCTATAAAAAATAACATTTCCATATCGTATGGGACAAGTGATGGAATAATTACATTAAAATAAGAACGAAAAGTGTTTTTGACGCATTAGTGTCTGATGTTTAAAATGTCCATCATTCCAAAACAAGGACCCGAGAGGAGCCGGGTGCCTCAGCTAGTTTCAAATAAAATCACTGAGCATTTGACATCTGCATCTCTCTGACTTTAACAAAAGTTTCCTATTAATCGCACATTGAACCAGCTAAAGTCAGACTAGTTCACCTATTTCCAAGCTATCGAATGCTTGCTAGTAGCTAATAAAGATTGTGAAATATAGTCCATCTAAAGCGAGAACACTAAAACAACACCTACACACTGCTGCACACTACATATCTCTCTCTGAGCATTTTCAAGCCGAGAGAGAAGACGGCCGCGGTCGACGCGTCTCGGCGAGTAAGCTTATCCGGTAACGGTATGGGCGCTAGCATGCGCTGGCGTGACACAGTGCATCGTGTCAATGTCAGCACCAGCGTTGCCGATCGCTCCCCGGTTCCTCGAATCGCAGGAAATTAGAGGTCTTGCGGGGAAAATGGTGGGGAATGCAAGCGTCGGTGTATTTGCGGGGAATCGGCCAATCCGCAGGGAATTCAGTTTTCTGGCCGCATGGCCTTTTTTTTGTTCATTCGAAAAATATTACTAACATTGAAGCAATATGGATTCCCGAATGTTGATCAGACGGCCGTCGGCTGCACGATCCCTTTTTTTTGCTCATTCGAAATATTCAATGAAAACTTGGTTCCTATTCCGGATTTTTACGGATTTCGGGGGAATTTCGGGGAATCCTAAGAACTTTTTTGGGGAATTGTGGGAGTGGTTGTCGGCAATACAGGCCAGCACATCCAGTAGCTTAACTCCATACAAACGTTGGAACACAGTACTCGCGTCGTTGCTTGCTTAGGCTCTCATACTGTTCATAGGCATTACTTGTACTTACTTGGCTAAGGGCCGATTTTTCAGTCCTCAGATAGTACTTATCGGACTGAGAGTACTAATTCAGCTTTGTCAAAAGACGTATAGTCATTGCCGGAGAATTATATCGTCTATCACAATTATCTGACCATAATTTTACTAATAAACATATGGACTTACTATATCGGATGGATAAGCAGGAGCGTAAGTGAATCCGTCGAATAGTTATCTGGCTGTTTATCTGACTATTGAAAAAACAGGCCTAAGCCAAACAGCCATACTTTGGCTATGCCAAGCACTAGTCAAAACAAAACAACACCAAAACACATAGAAAACCCCAAATAACCCAAAATTTTTTATCCAAATGCCATGCTAACAACCTGGGCGTTGTTAGTCCTACCGCCTTGTAAGGAAGGGGACCTACAGTTTTACTTGGATTCCGAACCACCAACTCGCATTCCTAACGAATAGACTAGGAGGTCGCGACAAAAATGGTAACGATAACGTAAATGGCTGAAACTGGGTTCACGGGATAAAGTACAACCCTCTGAAGCTAAATGTGTCAGTCTGCCTGTTCCAAGTGGTTGCGTTACGTAAATAAGGCGCCTGAAAATGTAGTTATGGTGACAAAAAATACATATGATAAGGTAAATGGATGCAAATGACGAAATATGAAAGTGTCAATACATACTTGCTTAGCAATACAAAAACTGAACAAATCTTTGGTTTCATTTCGTAGTTATAGGCGATTTAGGTTACAGATATAACTTTAGGTATATTTAAGTATTTAATTAAGTAACCGTCTGGTTATTGTTGTATAATTAATAGGTATCAATGTTTCCAGATAATCAGTATATTCATCAGCAGGTACATACCAGCATCTATTTTATATAGCCAATCTAGAAAACGCAACCACTTGGCACGGGCACACCGACATATTTAGCATCAGAAGGTTGGTCTCTAACATGTGAACCCTGATTCAGCCATTTACCTTATCGTGACCAAAAATGTCGTGACCTCCCGGAATAGAACGGGCTCGATTCGGGATTTCAATCCGTGACCTCTCTGCTGAAATTCTAGCTACATGGTCGATCCTTCACACATATGTACCTATAAACTCGTTGAAACAAGCGGAATTTTTGCTTAGCATGAACAATAATATTTAAGTATTTTTTGTATACCGCGGGAAGTGTCTGCCTTTCTTTCTATTCAGATCCAAAGCATAGCGCCTTTCCTTTGAAGGATACTTTTATTTAGTTATTCTGTGCTTTTATGTCTAGTGAGCAAGTGACGACGCGGGGATGCGACGTTCGCTATGTACGTACATGTGACTTCATTTTCCCGCCAGCAGCGCCTCTGGCTCGAACGCGGCGGGGAGTGCAACGCGCGCAGCGGGCGACGGGATGCGGCGGGGGGACGGGAGGGGGCTGCACGTCGCGGTGAGTCCAAGGTCACGAGCACCGCCGCCCCGGCACAGAATAAGTAATAGCCCCGGGGTCAACGCACAGGCCGCGTGCTCTGCGCAACAATGTCTGGGCCGCCGCGGCGCGCCGCTCCCCGTCCCGCACATTCATAGACAAGGATATATAAAAAGGCACAGAATAAGTAATAGTGCGTAGACGACTCCAGAATAACGACACATAATGGCAAAAGCTTTTTTTTTCAGAAGAGCGATTTTAATCTTTTTTTTTTAAATAGCTCAGCAATAGCTCTAATTTTTTCAGATATTGGCAACATATTTTAATGTAGCATTTTTTCAAATTAGTTTATTAACGGGGATTGTAATATCATTTGGAAGTTTATTCCCAAGGTCAACTATTTATTTCAACGGATTGTTGAAAACGCCTAACGGAACGAGAAATTAGATCCCGACTTTTTTATTTTTACTTACTACTATATTCTTATATTATATTATACTTTTTCATTTCATTTACTACTTTAATCACAGTACAATTCAGATGAGTCGTCTCCATTTACGTACCTATTTACGCAAATTTTATGAAGGTCGAAGGTACGGAACATTTTAAATGTCATGGTACCTATGTGCTTTAAAACCAGTCGCAGACCACTGAGAATATTTAGTATGCGGAAATCGAAGTTTGTAGGTACCTACCAACGTATTTGGAGGTCGAGCAGATTTGACAAACTGCTATAATTCTCGCAATAAAATGGTTTTTCATTGCAACGTTCTGTTGTTTCAATGATATGGTGGCGCCCCGCCTCGATAGCTCGCACGCTATAAACTACATCACATCGCATCATCGATATAATCTTTGGTAGGTATGTCGATGCGTTTAGTGTTTGTCGCACTAATTTAGATGAGACCGCGTTTGGTAATGAGTAGCATATATGTTGAGGCACGGAATATTGAGGTGTTGAGGCCAGTCGTTTTTTCGAAATCCTAAGTTATATGTGAGTGTGACTGGAACTTGATAACATTTTGGGTGATTAATTAATGCAGGTACCTAGTTGACGGCCATATATTGTACATAATAAATGTTTATAACCAAGTAATGAATTGTATTCGCGCGCATATTTGGGGGACAAGGATTTGAATATTCCTTGTGTCAATGCGATATCTAGGAATTTGAATTAAATCGAATGTATTACATGTAATGGTTCATACGCGCGACGATCTGACCACTTTATTTCCGGGACATTCCTATTTTTTACAACATATGAATAATAAAAAAAAAGTATCTACACTAGTGGCTCTCTGATCTGTAGACCTCGCGAGTCGTGTCTCTTGAAAATTTGTCATTATTTAAAAAAAAACATTTTGATTTTATTTAAGACACTGGTTCGACTAAGATATTCTATATAAATATCAAACCTGTTTGCAAAATTTGGATCTGCAGAGGAGCCAGCTTTTTTCCACTCCGCCATTTTGGGAAAAAAATCAAAATATGGCTCGACTAAAAAAATCTATTTAAATATCGAACCTGGTTACAACATTTCACGAGAATCGGTTGAGAAATGCTTACCTGTAGAGAACATACCACATTTAAACATTTTTTTTAAGAAAATCCATGAAAATATCGAACCTTCGAAATATCGAAATGCGAAATGCAGAGGAGAACAGCCGCACACGCTATACCTTTATTTTACACGTGACGTGCAATTTTCTAGTTATGAACAGTCGTATTCAGAGAGCACCTGTCAAAATTTAGTACGAGATTAGCACCGGACAAACCATACAAAAACCGGTTTAGTCCGGCAGATTAAAGTTAGTCCAACCACTCTGTATACACCTGGAAGAGTTTTAGTTTAGGATCATACAAATATTCAAACTAGCTAGAGCGCCCAGCTCCGCTCGGATCAATGTCGTTTTGGACATTCACCCAAGCGAAGCCTATAAAAGCTGGTCAAAAACCTTCGCATGAGGTTCAGGAGCGTTTCCTTCCAAATCTCAAGGGTCAACAGTTTACGCTGTAGTCCGTCGCGGTGATAGGATGAACACCGCGCGCCATGATAGGTTTTATATTTATAGATAACTATATTTTTTTAGTTTCTGCTCTAGAGTCTTCCCAATGCTGAATTACAAATATAGACAAGAGTTTTGAAACGCTATGGAAATGTATGCGCCGATCTCGGAAAATAAATTGATTTTGTGAAGATTTAAGACAGCTGACCTGAAAATACGCCAAAAATGCCTGCTATGATCTTACAATTCGTAACTTATTCCGTTTTAAGATTTTTTATGTTTTTGTACCTAAACAATTATAATACATGTAACGATACTTTTCTTGTCAGGAACATGTTTATTTATGTGTAACTGTTATTTGGTGGCTATCAATTTATTTAACAATAAAATATAATAACCACAGCCAAATAAAATCCATAAAAAATACTGCAAATTAGACAGCAGCGATGCTCGGAATAGAAACTTCACTGAATCCGCCGCATTTGTCCAAGCGTCTGATACCAAATACCATTTTGGTTGCGACGGCAATATTATTGAATGTTCAATCTTTGCAATCAATATCCGCAACGAAGATAAATCGTTAAATCAATGTAATTTAGGTATAATTTTAACATTGTGTTAGTAGGAGGCATTGATTACGGGATGAGGGACTGTAGGAGAAATCAAAATAAAGGATATACAGAAGGTGGCGAAATTGGTTGACACAATACCCGCAAATGGACGTTTTGCTGGTACATATCACATCTCTTAATCTTAAAACTGCCGCACTTCGGTGCATGCGTAAACTTTACAGATATAATGATATGGTTTCCTGTAAACAACCCTCAGAACTGCGCGCTGTGCCCTCCTATACGGCCAACTGTATAATTAATTGCACATACACGACGTAATCTTTAAATAAAAACAGACCCTAAAACAGGTACTCAATATAATTACTCGACACCTTCTATATAGCCTCTAGCAGGTCTATTCCTGGCATTCAGTAATCAGGAATCCTGAGTCTAGAAAACCGCTTTCGTTGCGGTTTTCAAAGAGATTTTTTCTACGGAAAACCTTGATTGATTAAAAAAACTATGCTCCGGAATATTTTCGTCAAGAAAATCGCTTTGAAATCCGCTACAAAAGCTGTTTTCAAGACTCAGATTTCCTGAATGCCAGAAATAGACCTGCTGTAGATCGAGTAAGAGAGTAC
Organism: Incurvaria masculella; assembly: GCA_946894095.1. Classification (NCBI taxonomy): domain Eukaryota; kingdom Metazoa; phylum Arthropoda; class Insecta; order Lepidoptera; family Incurvariidae; genus Incurvaria; species Incurvaria masculella. The sequence goes on along the minus strand of OX335644.1, from coordinate 4,962,935 downwards.
ATATTTTCAAGATTGTTTGAGCATGTTGTTTGAGCATGTAGGCTCAATTGGCAAGGAGTTCTTGAGTCAACAATATTGGTCCCTCGCCACATGTATCGAAGCTTATTCTTCCAGTCTTCTCTTCCATCATTTTTTTTATGTGACTGGACATGGATGGCTAATACCACACCTTCTGTCATGGTATTAGCCCAACAAAAAACAAAAAAGATCCCCAGAATTCTATTCCGTAGGTTAGTATGGAATAGAAATAACCGTAGTATGCGTTAGTGAGGGTCTCGATGCCGCAAGATTTTGAGAGTAGTTTAAGGCAGTAGCACGCTTTTGATAATTTCTCGCATAGATTGTCGATATGTGTGACTGGACATGGATGGCTAATATCACAAGTTCTGTCATGGTATTAGCTCAACACACCACATGAGAACTAGGTGCCATGCCAGGACCTTCCTTATATTGCACGGCTACATTGAACTGGATGGAAAACACGGACAATTTTCACTGCCGCTTCGACCGTCGTTCATCCAATGCGATGGTACCAACCCGGGCGGGATTAACCCTACCACCTAGTAAGTAAGGAAGGGGACCTACAGTTTAACGTGGAATCCGAACCACGGCCAGCCTCTCTAACGGTCGAATGGTCACCCATCCAAGACCAGACCGGACCCAGCGTTGCTTAACTTCGGAGAGCGATCGCCGAAGTGTCGCGCCACTGGGCCACTGAAGCTGACATTGCAGCAGCCTTCACCCTTTCGCGTTGAACTCTTTGCGGCGATCTCCCACCTGAATGATGGCGGTTTTTCTTAAGGTGCCCGATGACGCTCATGACATTTAGAAATATAAGGGGGCTGCGAAAACCTCCTTAATATTCTGTGGCGAAAACCATGCCGGCCGGCCAGGTGCTTCTTCACACCATGTTTGAAGGACCCCTGGTTGTACTTTGGGGGAAATACCTCGGAAGGGAGTCATTCCTTTGTTTACCGACCCTATAGATAAAAGATCTAGAGGATCGGTGGGTTGAGGCAGAAAGGGGACGGAGCGACAGCATTATGCAGCTCCGACGATCATTATCCATGGGGAAGACGACAGAACACAGAGAGAAACCCTACATCCCTTCGGAGTTGGAGGTTTCTTACCACCACCTATTTCTCATGTTGTGCGCTCCAGAATTAGCATCTGTCCTATTGCTTCCACTGGAGATCGAGCACATTATGTCATCAGAAAGTTACACTCTACATACATTCATATGAAAGTAGTTTGTAATTGTTAGTAAACTTGGAAAACACAAAAAAAAACAAAAAAATTAGAGCGGCTCGTAGCCCTCGTCGTAGCCTAGTGGCGCGGGGACTGGCCTAGCGGACCAGAGGTCTGGGTTCAATTCCGACATGTACCACTGTCTTTCTCTTTCCGAGTTCGATTAGTGCATTTAGTCACGAGCTGCTCCATGGTTCGGAATCCATGAAAAAGTGTCGGTCCCTTCCCCTAATAGGTGGCAGGGTTTAAGCCCGCCCGGGTTGGTACCATCGCATTGGATGAAAAGATGGTAAAGGCGGCAATAAAAAATTGTCCGTGTTTTCCATCCAGTTCAATGTAGCCGTGCTCATAAAGGGAAGGTCCTGGCATGGCACCTAATTCCTTCGGGAATGTGGTGTATTGGGCTAATATAGTTGTGTGGTATTAGCCATCCATGTCAGGTCGCATAAAAAATCCAATTAACTTGATATTTGTTATCTAATATCAGGCAACAAATATCTTTGTCTGCACGTTTGTGGTTTTTTGAAAAAAAAGATCTTCCAAAAATTTGTTATGCGTGAAACAATGGAGAAAAGAAATGTTATTCTGTCGTTTCACTCGGTTTGATGTTTAAAAAATTTCCTTCAGACACTGTGGCCTGATATGTTACCAAATATTAATTAAATTGGAACAGTAGTTTTCAAATTTTATTAGTAAACTACGTTTGCATGGGTATATTATATGGGGGACTTTTTCAAGAATCAAAATATTCAGAGGTGTGAATGCGTCGATTTTGACAAAAACTAAAACTGCATTATTAGATTTTTGAAAAACTTTATTTCCAAGCCGGAATAGAACCCGTCGATTTCGAGAAAAAAAAACATGGAAATGCCGACACAATTTTTCAAACTGACGCTACGATGAAAAGGACATTCTGAAAACATTTAAAGGTAACACGTTCTTTATTCAAATATCGCAATTGATTTTTTTTTCTTTCATTATAAGGAGCCCGTTCCAGAAACTTTCAGTATGCCTCATGCACCAAGAAAAAACCTCATAAATCTGGCCTATTCCTGGAATTCCGTAATCAGTTATCAGGAATCTTGAGACTATGAAACCCTTTTATAGCTGTTTTCAAAGCGATTTTCTTGACGTAAAAGGGTTTTCTTGACGAATATTTTCGTCAAGAAAATCGCTTTGAAAACCGCTACAAAAGCTCTAGACTCAGGATTCCTCATTCCTGATTACTGAATGCCAGGAATAGACTTGCTGTACTGCCACATTCAATCTAATGGAATCTGAATAAACCGAAATATTTTCCAAAAAAATATTTGTTGATCAAGGTGTGTTTTGAGTGCATCACACTCAAAACACACCTATACATGTAAAATTATCTACGAATACTCTATGTAAATAAAACAATGGTGGGGTGCAAAGTGCCCGCCGCGACCGCACCGCCTCCGCCGCCGCTGCGCTGCCGCTCCGGTGTCGGCCGCCTCCGCCGCATGACATCACAGCCGCGAACCGTCAGGTCGCTGCCAAGGCCGCACGGTCATTGTAGGTCCGGAGTTGTGACGCCTAACTAACCTTCTCTTAACTAACTTAACATTGCGCTCAGTTGGTATTACGCAAGTGTCTGTGTTCCGCTTTCGGAATCCATTAAAATCAAAAGATCTCGTTTTGATTTGTCGAATAGCTTTTAGGAGCCCCGTGATTTATCAAGTAAATACAAATAACATGGGGAATAGTAACAGTCCTCTTATAACGTCATTTTCGGCAACTATGAAAGTGAAATTAAATGTATTAAAAATAAGGGGGGGTGGAGTCACGGGCAAAAAATTTAATACGTCGGACTGTCTGCCAAAAATATTATCTTGTCGGACTCGGCATTCAATATTGAGATAAAGCAACACTGGTTGCGGTGGGTCAGTCGGGGCCTGGATGGGATACCGTTCGCCCGTTGAGGCTAGTCGTGGCTTGAAAAATATTACTAGGTTTTAGGGTTAATTCCGAGCGGGTTGGTACCATCGCATTGAGATGGTCAAAGCGGCATTGAAAATTGTCCGTGTTTCCATTCTGTTCAATGTAGCCGTGAAATGCAAGGAAATACCTGGCGTGACCTGGTGTGTTCGGGTAATATCATTTCAGTGGAAGTGGTATCAGCGATCCATTGCAGTTACACAAAACAAACATGTTCAAGCGAGGTAACAGCAGCACCTGTGTCGGGCAGTGCCTATCGCGGTCCGTCTAATTAGAATCGCTAAGCCTGCTCTAAGGTCCAGCTTAGAAGGTTATTCACTTTGAGAAGTCATGCGGAAGATTACAATTTTTATGCCTGTGGTATTTCCCGCGTATTGAACCTTGCACCTACCTCCATTAATCTTAGATTCTGCAAGTGATTCAATTTTTGTTTTTGCAACAATTACACTGTTAGGTGAGGTACCAGTGTTTATTTAAAATAGCTACGATGACGCATGCCGTTGCACTGGAAAGAGAAAGAATTCATCAATGGGGCAAATGCATCTTTGTTGATTGGCGAAGGCACTATTTTGCACAGCGACTACCATTTCGGGCTCTAATTTTTATTTTTAGTAAATAATTGTATTTTTAAGAATAATAAACGAAAAGAAACGTAAAAAAGACAACTTTCAATGTTTATTAGCCCATATTTTCCAATATAAGAGATGTCTATCGATACTAATAATAAATCTAAGGGGTTGGTGTTCATGGAGTAAGTTGCTTTGTTTTCTAAGATACTGCGTTTGTTGACTTTATGTATGATACTAAAACTATTATTTTTTAAGATTTTGGTCTCTAGATAGTATATTGAAATGTTATGAAACTTTGAATGAAAATGAATGAATTATAATTTTATGTATTTAATGGATACGACATTACCGTTATCTCATTAATTTGATTTTCAGCGACATCTACATTTTAAGCATATAGATGTCGCTGAAACTCAAATTAATGAATGAATGAGTTACAACATGAATATAAGAACTAACAGTAGTATTCAGAGTGAGTGGACTAACTCTAGTACGCGTGGTTAGTCCGGTGCTAATCTCGTTCTAAGTTTTGACAAGTTCTCTCTGAATACGACTGTAGGTGAATGCTTCTGGCATGTTCGCTGAGAACAGGGTTGCTGATTTCTTTGCAATTATGAGGAAAAATAGAGCATCATTTTTGGAACGCCTGGCTCAGTGCAATAATGTGATCATGACTGCTGCGCTGCATACGAAAGAACATTTTATGCAGATTTTGCATAATGTTAATAAATTTAAATTTAATAATTGACAATTTTATTGTTATTGTTATTATTTGTAAAAAAAAATCTATAATTCCATGATTAAATGTTTGACTTTATTTTAATATTGCATAATTACTCAAGGAATATAAATAATTGAAAATATGTATGTATGTGTGTACAGCTATAGGTATCAATTTACCTGAAATAAAACTATATTATTATTATTATTAAATGGTCTTTTCTGCCAGGGCTGTACAGATATTTTTACACCGCATGTTATTGCCATTACCCTATAGGTGGATGTCAATATGACAATTTGTCTCCGATTATTCAAAACGGAAGCACAGTTTATTTTTAAGATGATTGTTTGAACTTCTGAAAAACAAAGTGAATGAATGTATCATTTATAAACCGTGTAAATACCTACTTGTCTCAAAGCAACCATTTTATTTGACATCAAATTCATTTATAAAGTTAATGTTGTTCTGAGCATACAGAAAATTTCCGCCAAGTCATCTATTTAATACATGAAATATCTAGGTCCTAAGTATAAGACTAGAATAGGTACTTTGCAGTTCTAAATTGAAAATGCAACTGAAGCGGAAATCGCCACTCTGGTAGGTACCTAATCTGTCAGACTCAATACAAATGAAGATGGCGTAAAAGCGCATAAAATCAAACTACGCCGTTAGATTCCCACCTAAACAAACATGCATATATAAGTGCTATAGTTGCAGCAGCGTCGCGGTGCAGCAAAACATGGCGTGCACTAAAATAAACAAGATAAACATTCCACCCACGGATATGTACCTACTATGAGACTTCTACATATGCCGTGAAAAACAAGTGACCGTCGGAAAAGTTTCAAGTGCTGCCATCTAGTGTTGCCGCTGCATGCTCGAATGCCCGCAAGGCCGGAAGCGATTCCACGCTCGCCCGCCGCCCCCGCTAGAGCGCGCTGGTGCCGCCACTTCCGCTTCCCCGCCTCGTAGTTCCGCCCTCCGCCGCCAGGCTCCGCTCGGCGCGTTTTCGGATCCATGGCGGAAAAGATCATTCGTTCAATCGATGTAACCGAGAGAAGTTGTGTATCCATAGGGCTCATTGTAGTTCGCGGAAAGCCCTCAGTGATCTGTTTTCAAATGTAGTCCCCTTGGCGTCGGCGACATCAAAAGTCATCCAACGAAGCCGGAAAATCCATGCACACGTGAGTGTTTGTTGAGTTCGCGATTTTGGCGAGCCGCAGAGGTCTCTGTGACGATTTTCTTTGAGGAAACCTCTCGTAGTTGTGCAAGCGCGAATATTGTACAATGTATGTACAGTCCTCATAGTTTACCTCGCTGGGGAGTTTACGATTTTGTATTCTAGCAATATTTCTTCACACACCGCGATTTATTTAACCACTAAGCCACAACTTTCTCTCTTTCTCATTATTGTCCGTACAGCTTCTCCATGACAAGGAAAGTGAACTAAATGACCTCATTACCCACCTAATAGCGGTGTTCAAATAAAGATGTTTACATAAAAGGAACATTTTGTAATGGATTTACAATTTTCGTCAGACGTTTCAAAATTAAGGTCATGCGCGCTTGGTAACATGCCTTACATGCGCCATCCTTGTAAAACGAACGTGATATGAACTCGTCTAAGTTATTTTGGGATTGTCTCTACTCCCGTATTAAGGTGGCCCAACCCGGCGGGCCTAACTCATTCGCGGGCACGGTACAAAACCGTGCTGTTGCGCTCTGGGACCTTCTCTGTTTCAAAGAATAAGACAGGCTCCGTGACGAGGAAGATGCAACATGTTCACAAAAAAGACAATGTGCATAGTATATGATTTGGTAAGATTTACGAAAATTTTAATTTCAAAACGACTTATAGCTAAAAGTAAACCACGACCGCTGTCGTCAAAAATCTATCAAAAACCAAATAGATTATAAATTTTGATTAAATTAGCTATGTCTGATGACTAATCTTTTTAAGATGTTCTTACTTTATCATTGCGTAATCCACCTCCAAAGATATTGTATAAAACGCGCGGAATATTCGAACTTTCAGACCTTATAACTTAGAAACCAAACACAATTTTACAATGGCAATGGTCATCAGACATCTAGGTCGATCAAATAAAGCTATTTTGAGCAAAACTTTGGATCTCTGACAAGAAATATGGGCGTGATCTTCTTTCCCCTTTTGTATGGGGAGATGAGCGGGATGGGCCACCACAAACCGTTTCCGCGGCTATCGGTGTGTGCGAACACAACTCTATGGTAGAGTCCCTGCTATCAGCACGGTCCGATCTAGTGTCATTCACCATTCCCACACGTGCTTGTGGAAAAATCCAGTCAGTCAAAATATCGCTGTTAGATTATTATCAATGTTGTCTCTTATTTATCGTGTTCATATTTTAAATCGGTTAAGTGCGCATTAAACTTGCGTAAAGACGGTTCCGTAGCATAATTTTAGCAAGCAAACCTTCAATCAATTTCAAAAGTCCTCAAAATCATACCCACGGAGGAGTGAGGTCCCTCCTACGTGATCATACCCGTTGAATGAAATAAGCCAAAAGCAAGGTATTGTGCGCCATCTAATATTTTCCTTTTGATATTTTTCTGGTGCTATTGTGACATATTGAAGCAGAACGCGGTCAAAGTTTTATTATATATTAATTTATATATATTAATTTGTTTATGTTATTGCAAGAAAAATAAATATGAATCAGAATTATTCCTGTTCTTTTAAGGGTTCCGTACCCAAAGAGTGCCAATGGAACCCTATAACTAATCCTCCGCTGTCCGTCCGTCTATCATATGGCTGTATCTCATGAACCGTAATAGGTAGGCAGCTGAATTTTTTACAGAGTGTGTATTTATTTTGCCGCTATAAGAACAAATAGGTGAAATAAAAAATAACAAAAATTAAAGGGGGATACAAAAAAGTGTGTCTTATACGATTGAACGGAACCCTTCGTGTGCGAGTCCGACTCGCACCTGGCCGGTTTGTTTTGTACACTCTACCACTCATGGCAACCTACGGCCTGCGGGGTCCGTTTATTCGTCCCGCGTTCCTTTTTAACCGACTTCGAAAAAAAGGAGGAGGTTCTCAATTCGTCGGAATCTTTTTTTTTTTTCTCTTTTTTTTTATGTATGTTCACCGATTACTCGAAGACCCCTGAACCGATTTGAAAAATTTCTTTTTTTTGTTAGAAAGGGTATCCTTTCTAGTTGGTCCCATTTTTTTTTATCAAAATCGGTTCAGTAGTTTGGTACTTAAATACAACAAACATCGAATTTCTTAAGCCCGCGAACCCAGAAATGTGATTTTTTAGTTACAGTAGCTTTCTTTAAGGGTGAGATTACTCAGTATGAGAGGTTTTTTTTAAATTCAACTGTTGGGGGTATTGAAGGGGGTAAAAGAGGGCAAATTGTACACATTTCTATCTCTAGAGCCGCTGAACCCAGAAATGTCAGAGTAGGTTTTGTTTGAGATGGGAATGTTTACGAAGAGAATATTTTTGAAAATTCTACTATTAGGGGGGTAAAACAGGTCAAAATGAACACATTTAGGCGAAAACCACTGATGTTGAGATCTCCGAAACCAATTATTCTAGAAACTTAAAATTTTCAGTGACTTCTTTTTACGACGAAAAGGCTCGCTTGTGATTTTACAAAATTCAACTGTTAAGGGGATGAGTATACACGAGACCGATATGTACACATTTTCATACAACACTTACGCAAGAAACAGACTCTCCGGAACAATGGAAGGATGAGAAATTCAGAAGCTCAGCGGTTCTGGACATTCGTTGTTTTGCCTTTGTTAGGGTTCCGTACCCAAAGGGTACCAACGGATACTATATTACTAAGCTTCCGCTGTCCGTCCGTCCGTCCGTCTGTCCCAGCGCTCTATCTCATGAACCGTGAATTCATGAATCCAGATAGGTACTGGTCTACCTTTCGTCAGAAATGAGATTTCTCAACGGTTTCATATCTCATAATGCTCGTTCATTGTAGGGTTTAGTAACAGTTTAGAGGGTTCGCATGAGATAGTGAGTTGCGCATAATCTTCTTTCCACTTGGTATGTGAAGTTGAGCAGGAGGGCTCGCACACCTTGAGTCAAAAAGTTAGGCCACCACTAAAAAGCAAAAAATAAAATATTTTTAAATAAAAAAGGACCGCCTTCAAAAAAACCGGAACTAAAAAGCAAAAAATAATTGATTATTTTATATTATAATTGATTAGAAATAAATATAAGTAGGTAGCTATTTACATTAACCTACTTAAAGAAAAAACACAAAATCAAAAATTAAATAAACAAACAGGTCGGAAAAACGTATGTAAGTAGGTATTTAGGCAAGTACTTTGTAATTTAAATATTCCTTATAACTTAAACTAAATACCTAACACAGTAAAAACTAAATATTTACAAGAAAACCCTACAAACTAAACAAACAAACCAATATAAAAACAACGACCACTTATGTATATGGTAAATATTTAGGTAGGTGTAGCTTGTACTTTTTATTCTGCCTAAATACCTACATAACACAAAAAAAAAATTACAAATATAAAAAAGAACAGAAAACCATTGGTAGCGACTTTGAGGTGTCTGCTCTCAACTACGTGTCAAAACGAGTGTGCAGTTAGCAGGTACATATCTCACCAATTTCGGCAGAAATCGTTTCGTCAACGATGTCGTAGGAAGCACCAATCCACAGAGCAGCGAATTAACTTACCTACTCCTTCACCAGTGCGCGCCTTTATAAAGCCGAAAGTACTAATAATCTTTAAAACCCAATTTCAGTACGCTGCGCTGCTGTATCGATATCAGCTTGCACGTAAACCAACGCTAAGGCATCTCCAGGTAGAATGCTTTGTGGACCAATCATTGCTGACTCAGGTTGTTTACGCTCTCGTAGACTTCGGGTGTGTTCGCCTGAAATTGTGTCTGTTCGGTCAACGGCGTGCGGAGTGAACTCTACCCAAGGCACCGACTTCAAAAGATGATTAAAAATTAAGAAATTGTACATAATTAGTTAGTATTAAAATAGCTTGTCGTACATTAATTAAAAGTAATCAATTATTTTTTGCTTTTTAGTTCCGGTTTTTTTGAAGGCGGTCCTTTTTTTATTTAAAAATATTTTATTAGTAAATGATTTCGGCCTGGCCCGACTAGCCCCGAAGTTTACATTCAAAATATTGATTTGATTATGATTATAAATAGGTTTCGATGTAAAAGTGTAAGTACACATTTTTGGCCCGCGACTCGACAGCAAAACATTGGCCTCTGGACCAGAAAATTTGGCCATGCCTGGCTCTATGTGTGTTAAACCGAAATTAAAAAAATATGTTTCGAAGCGACGAAGGTTTTTTGCCATTATTCTTGTACTAATAAATTCTCATATATGTTTTCGGATCAACGATAATAGATATCCATTTTTTGAAGGTTCAAAAATGTAATTAATTTTAAAACTAAAAAAAACTTTTACGAAACTCGCATTGGAACGTAGTTTTTGTATAAATAACAGTATATTTTGAAGGAATGTGATATTTGTGCATGTATAATGGACAAGAGCCTTGTAAAAATAATTGCTTTATGAATTTACTGCTAGGCTGGACCGGAACCAGCAAAACATACCATTCGCGGGTATTGCGTCTACCAATTTCGCCACCTGCCTTATACTCATAATTTGGAATAATCCTACAGTCCCTCCTCCCGTAATCAATGTTTCCTACTAACACATTGTTTAAGATTATCCATTGCCTATTTTTACCTGTGTGCTTGGATTTTTTTTTTCAACGCTTAACCTGGCCATCGCAGGTAACACTGAGAATCGACCGGTGTAGACCCGGACACAGAGGTCCTTCAACGGATGGCTTGAACGAATGCATTGTTATATTCACGGAATAATTGTTCTGTGGTTATATTAGTCATAGAGGTACATTAATAAAGGACGGAAGCGGCAACCGAAAATCATCCGTGTAGCAGCGTAGCCACATTTTTGTTTTTTTAGGGTTCCGTACCCAAAGGGTGAAAACGGAACCCTATTACTAAGCCTCCGCTGTCCGTCCGTCCGTCCGTCCGTCCGTCCGTCCGTCTGTCCGTCTGTCACAGGGCTGTATCTCATGAACCGTAATAGGTAGGCAGCTGAAATTTTCACAGAATGTGTATTAATTTTGCCGCTATAACAACAAATAGGTAACATTTTAAAATAATAAGAATTAAAGGGGGTCCCAATACAAAAAACGTGATTTTTTTGTGTTAAATCTTGTTCGATGGTACGGAACCCTTCGTGTGCGAGCCCGACTCGCACTTGGCCGGTTTTTTAATGTATCTGGACATGGATGGCTTACACCAGACTGAACGTCAGATATTAGCCTAACACACCACATGAGAACTAGGTGTCATGCCAGGACCTTCCTTATATTGCTCGGCTACATTGAACTGGATGGAAAATACGGACAATTTTCATTGCCGATTCGACCATTGTTCATTTAATGCGATGGTCCCATCCCGCGCGGGAATTACCCTACCACCTAGTAAGTAAGGAAGGGGATATAAAGTTTTTACGTTTTTACAAACCACGGCCAGCCTCAACGGTTGAAAATGGTCACCCATCCAGAACCCATCCGCGCTCACAAATGCTTACCCAGCTTATCGAATCGGCAGGCGTCTCACCAGTGGGCTACCGAGGTTGACAAATGATTAGTTTAGTTAGTGATAACACACTAACGGTAGCGCCGCGGCCGGCTAGTCAGTTTGCTTACAAATTCGGGACTCGCAACATCGAATGGTCTTTGTTCCTCTTTATCAATGTTTTTTTTGAATAATCATATTATATCTTATATCTTCTAAACAGCGCTTAAAACGCCACATATAAATAGTGGACATGTTTTACAAAGTGCAATGGAACTTGATTTCGTGCAACTAATATAATATTATCAAACTATGGTTTTATCATTTATTCCGAGTTATTTAATATATTTTGAATGTAATATTTCGAGTTGCATAAGCTGCATTGGGTACAAAATAATATAACTTTTTTATTTACTGGTTTTATTTACATTTTCGTAATCAGCAAGCGTTAAAAACTGTCCTTGTTTTTGCCCAGTTCAGCGTAGGCGTGCGCCTCGGCGTGCGCATAAAAGGGAAGCTCCTGGTATGGCACCTAATTCCTCCGATAATGTGTTGCATTGGGCTTATAATATGGTGGTAGTTATGTGGTATTAGCCATCCATGTCAGATTCAAAACATCCATGTCAGATTCAGGTTCAGAACCCAAAAAGCCTTTAGAGCCGACAGTGAAGCAAGTGCACGAAATAAATAAATAATTTAATACGTAGAAAGATCTATGTATAGTTCAGGTAGACAGTAGAATTAGTAGAACATTTATATTTTATTACTTCATGGTCCATTCTACAATTTAGGTACTACATAATTTTCCAAAACGTAAGGATAACTATTTAACTGTGTCATTTTTGTGACACAATGCTAAAACATTTTTTACGGTTGCAGCTGAAAATTGTAAAAGAAAAAGTTTGTTTCAGCCAATATAGCTCTTATTAAATAACTTGGCATCCACCGTTGGCATCTCAATAATTAGGTACGTACCTACTCACCATCTCAAAGAGGTATAAGTCAGCGGGATCACATAGTTTCGTTCTTCGTTACATATTTCGCTTTCGCTACTCAAACATACCTGTGGACGAGGAATGACGGATCACAGCAATATTTTTCAATGAATCGTTATTAGGCGACTAGGCGAAGCAACGTTTAGCCACAACACGAAGACAATTTGTCGTTCGTGGCACGCGTCAACGCGTTTGAGGCGGAAGGTGACTCAAAAATACTATTGACACGAGCTATTTATATTATGATTCTTACTTCAACATCTCGCCGAGCGCAGCGTGTATGCAAACAGGTTGCCTAAATTAGGTTTCATGACATGGTAATACCTGCTGCATGTCCAAACATGCTCGCTTTCTTGATTATATTAGTATGGCATGGCTGCGAGATCGGAGCTCCTAGTCCAAATAGTCACCTAAATTGGCATTTACGGAACTTCGAAGTTACGTCAAAACGGCAAACTCCATACAAGTTTTTACTAGATATTCTGTGGTTTTACTTCTTCAAGCTGTCAAAGTCAAACTCGGACTTCCGATTTGCCTAAAAACGCGGAATCGGGAGTAAGCTGTCAAATCAAACTCCGACTCACAAATGTCAGTTCGCTTAACGCCCGCTCCGCGCACTCTTTAATTTCTTCATACATTAAACGCCGTGTCGTAAATGTCAATTTAGGTGACAGCTGGGACTAGGGTCTCCGATAAGACCGACAGACTATGTTTTGGTTAGTGGTCGGCGAACACATTGTTCTCTACCATTGTTCAATGACCACATCCTTGTACCCTTGTCACTATTGTGCACATTTGATATTCATTGTGATGTGAACATTAAAATAATTCCTAAGTTCTTTTATACTACAGGTTGTTGACGTCAAAATAAAAATAAGGTTCAATAGCCATCACCACGGACTAAATAAAATGACCTTAGATGGTAAATGCTTAGGAGAGTTGGTGAGGAAAAGACCCATTCAACTTTAAAGGAACACTATGATCTAACAAACGTTCAGTCAATTTACGACAGAGAACCGAACAATGAATAACCCCAGAAAACACTTTGTCACATCGGGTTGTAAGCGCTTGGATCCATTAAACAATACAAGAATAATAAATAATTCTATCAAATAGAATACACATACCAGCTTATAAATGCCATTTCGGTGGGTCTTACGCATACTTCAATGAAAAATACAACTTTACTTTTCATACAAATGAACTAGTAAAATCGATATAAAAGAATGCCAACGCGACAAGGCTGGCGGTGGGCAAGCGGCAAAAATGTCCGTGTTTTCCATCCAGTTCAACAAGAGTTTAAAGAGGTAACGTTCTCGCAGTTCAAGGTAGCCGCGAAATATAAGGAAGGTACTGCCATGGAACCTAGTTTTCATGTGGTATATTAGGCTGATATCATGACAGTCGGTATTGTATTAGTTATCCATGTCCAATCACATAAAAAAGTACGTTGGCATCACGTACGTACTTAAGCAATACTGCTCTCAAGTAAGTACCATTTTAACCGTAATTTAAATGATTAAGGGCCGAGTGCACGAAAGGAAAAACAATCAAAATCAACGTCAACGTATAATTAAACACGTCACATTCTATGGACCGTATGGAAGTAACTCTATGCGGGTCACTAAAAATGACGTGTTTGAACATTGATTAACTCGGCCGACTCTTCGTGCAATCGGTGCTAATAACGGCAGTAACGAAGAGATAGAAAGCAATGCAGGTGTAACATATCCTAAAGTGTTTATACGAAATCCTAAGATCCATATCTCTATCGCGTGACAGTTACTGCGTGATACAAGATAGATAGGGTAAGACTAGATTACTCCGTTATCAGTATGCAAATGTTTGACGAATTTTCCACTGTTTGCGATATGACGTCCCCCTTGTTTTAACTTCAGCAAATATTTTTCACCAAACTGCATAGTTGGACATTGATAAATCTGAAAGAATTAAAGCGTCCTTGGAATCTATAGCGCTGTATTGCGCGTGGATGAATATTGCTACATTTGAGGGGGTTACCATGGTAAATTAACTCGCCGGGTGAACAGACAAGTCACTGATTGAATCTGACGTTTAGTGGCATTTCGTACCATTCTTACTGTCAAACGACGTGTTAATTTACCAGTTAGAAATATACGAAACTAGCTGAGGTACCCGGCTCCGCTCGGGTCAATGTCGTTTTTGACTGATTTCGGGCTGGTCAAGTTCAGCCTGCGTTTGCAATGTAAGCGGGAAAAATGTAATTATTTACGACATCACATTAGAAACCTCAAAAATAACAGTATTTCTCCACTATTTAATGGATGTTGTTTTACATATAAACCTTCCTCTTCAATCACTCTATCCATCAAAAAAACCCCCATCAAAATCCGTTGCGTAGTTTTAAAGATTTAAGCATACATAGGGATATAGGGACAGATAAAGCGACTTTGTTTTATACTATGTAGTGATGCAATAAACGGCAGGTTTATCACTTACATTTCTGTTCATTCGACGAATAAATTTTAACATGATAACCCCCAGGTCAAGCCATACATTTTTATTGCCCCTGGATATTAATTGCTTATACCACTACCCCGTCGTGATATTACCCTACAAACCGCATTCCCGAAGAAATGTTGTGCCATGCCAGGACCTTCCCTTTATGAGCGCGGCTACATTAAACTGGCTGGAAAACACGGAGGATTTTTCATTACAGCTTCGACCATCTTTTCAACCAAGGCGATGGTACCAACCCGGGCGGGCTTAATCATGGATTCCGACCCATGGAGCAGCTCGCATTCGTGACGCAATGCACTTTTCCAACTCAAAAAGAGAAATAAAGGTTTGCATAAACGTGGCGAGGATTTAAACCCAGACCTTTGGTATGCAAGGCAAGTCCCCGTGCCACTAGGCTACGAGCCGCTCAAAATGAAATAATGTAATGGAAAAATTGTGTTTTTTTTACGATGTAGTTAAAATTATTACCATAACGTTAACCGTTTAGCTCGTATAGAGACTGCTCGCGGCTTTCTGGTATCAACAGTCACAACAGAAACATCGTTTTACACCCGAGAAACTACATTTCCAAGTAAACAACAATCATTGGAAAGCTAACAAGATGTCATAACATCGAGTGTTGAAAAGTCCGTAGCACTAATATTTATAGACACCGCAGAGAAAACAGTGTCATGCCGCAGAATATGGCCATACGCGCGTGCATTTCTTGGCTGAGTACTTATAGGCTGGTAGGTTGCCGCTAGGTAGATTTCAAAGTAGATATCTACAAGATGCGTTGAAAGTATTATAAAACTGTTAAATAATTTACATATAAAGCAATGCTAGAACTGAAACAAAAAACAATGCTAGAACTGAAACTGAATACAATGTTAGAACTGAAACTGAATCTAATGTTAGAACTGAAACTGAATACAATGTTAGAACTGAAACTGAATACAATGTTAGAACTGAAACTGAATACAATGTTGGAACTGAAACTGAATACTATGTTAGAACTGAAACTGAATACAATGTTGGAACTATAACTGAATACTATGTTAGAACTGAAACTGAATACAATGTTAGAACTAAAACTGAATACAATGTTAGAACTGAAACTGGAAACAATGCTAGAACTGCAACAAAGCCTAGCGACTCTATGTAATACAGCTTTAGAATTGCCTTATAAAACGCACACCCCCAAATTTTTCTCAACTTTTCTTCCGGTATGGGAGATAACAAGTTTTTTGTACAAATTAAAAAGCCTTCCCATACACTGGAAAAATTAAAATCGGGTAAAAAATACCCAAGAGTTGGCACCGTAGTTACTAAAACGTTTCCTGTCTAAATAATCTTTCAAATTCAACTATTTCAGGCACATAGGACCAAATTCCATATGATTAAATGTGTTTTTGTACCTTTTCTTTATGTCTATAGTAATCTTAACTCTAGCTAAATCTACCGGGAGGACAAATATTATTATTATTATTAAGTCGTACAACAAAGTCGTATGCAACCTTTTTGCTCCAAATAAGTCAAGGAATACTGTTGACGTTTGGATCACAGGCCCGTTAGCATCAATAACAAAGCCCGCCGTTATTTTGGCAAAATTTTAAACGCGACTTTGTTATGATTTATTACTAACATTAATGCTAACAAAGAGAACGGTTGCACGTGGAGTGGCCTCCGATCTCAAGCACAAAACCTTCGATAGCGTCCGATATAGCCCATTCAGACGCAGTCATTTTCCCAGATAAGCGTTCTGCATAATCTCGGAACGGCACGTGCCAAGTTATGCCGATAAATAGCGGAACTGCTCAACAATTTCTTCGTTTTAATTTAACTGAGGACGGCTGTGGCGCCTGTACAGTCGACGAGTATACGCGTTACACTGCAGACTTTTGAATTTATAAATAGGCAACGCTTCAGACTGCGACGAAGAAGCACAAACTTGCACGTTAATATGGTTCCTCCATCGACACATCACTATGGGAGTGATTTGTCGATGGAGTTCCTTCTTGGAGAACATATGCCAATTTCTACCTAGCTCGCATGATTCAATGCTGTTTTAACAAACATAACATTAAAATTACACTTTTTCACTGAAAAAATTTGGCATTGCCGCATTGAACTGATTTGATCTTCGTGTCTGCTCAGAAGTTTGATGACCACAGTCTAAAATGAAACATACATATGCGGGTCTCTAGGAAATACGCTATGCAATAGGCGGGGTAAAGCTTATCTTGTAATTTTAGGTTATTTCAATGGGTAACGGCGACATTGATGGGGGACATTATCATTAAACTGAGGAAAGCATCACAATAACTACTTTTTTGCCAACAACAAAAGGAAATAGAAGCCGGGACATGATTTCTATAACATTGTGTTAAGGTATATGATCTTCCTGACTGTACGAACGGGCATTATTGCTCTCACTGACGCACTACATTTGATTTACGAGTGGATAACGAAACATTCAATAAATTCTAATGGATGAAATACGATTGAAATGGCAATGAAAAATTGTCCTTGTTTTGCATCTTATTCAATGTAGTCGTGTTTATAGATGGAAGGTTCTGGCATGGCATTTGATTCCTTTGGGGATGCGGGTTATGACATGACGGTGGGTGTCGTATTAATGGTATTAGCCATCCATGCCCAGTAACATTCAAGAAAAATTTTAAGGCCTTATATGGAAAAACCAACCCGAAAAAGCAATCAAAAAAGTTTCATCAAAGACTGAGAGTGTTCGATATTTACCGTTAAATATTTTAAATTTAAGGTCGGCCCGTAAGCACCTGAAAATTTCGCCGCCCATACAAACGTAGTTTACTAATCATTTGAAAACCAATGTTCCAACTTACTTGATATTTGGTATCTAATATTAGGCTACAAATATCTGTGTCTGCATGCCTTTGTTTTTTCGGCAAATGTATTCTGGGTCAAACGATAGAGAAAACAAAATTCGTATGAAGATTTTCTTTTTGCTTTCATTTCATTCGGTTTGGATTTTTCAAAAAAACAAAGGCATGCAGACACAGATATTTGTTACCTGATATTAGATATTAAATATCAATTTAATTGGAATAGCGGTTTCCAAATTATTAGTAAACTACGTTTGTATGGGGAGCATAGCTTACGGGCCGTTCTTAATAAAAGGAATGTGTCATTGATCACTTTAAAATATAAAAATCATTTGCACTTATTTTTAAAAGTACATTGAAATGTGGTTTCACTTAAGCCCTTATAGAACTTAATGCAATTCACTGCTTATTCACCTTGGATAAAAAACTTTTTTTTTGTTTCGCGATTGCTACTGATTTCGAGAAGCTATCCCGCTGATAACATGAATGATAAGCATCTTTATATTTTCTGCTACGCAACATCTGCGACTTTACATCCACCTCAATCAATTATAATCAATTTAGATGGCATCTCATGCTCATCGGATACATTTATATTCATAGAGCTCGTTTTACTAATCGTCTACCACTGATTGTCCGCTTAGCAACCAGTATATTTTTAGAACATTTGGACACATTCCTCGCAGCTTAGATGAAGGCACTTGCTTACGCCGCGTGTTGTATGCTCATTCCCAGATGTGTAATATAATGTCTCGGGTAGTAGCGGCTGTTGCACTGATATCTCAAACTGATAAATGTTAGGTAAATTGTTTCTCACCGCCCGCCCTCCGCATGGCCCATTCCTCCATCATCCCCCCTACGGAGATAGCCGATCTCCGTGCTATTGAGGGCTTCAGCGCACAGGAACAAAGTTGTATGCAATTACAATTCCTACAACTTTGATCTCCACCATTTTTGTCCTAGAACCATTTTTTTTTGTTTCTTTGCCCATCTGGTTCGGCACACACCATAATTTCAGGGGTTGCCATAGACATCAGACCATAAAAATTGGGTCTAAGTAAATAAAGGCTAGTGAAATAACATTTTGGCGCCTTTTTTCAACAACCCGTAAAAAGGCAGAGAATGTACCTTACACTGCCAATATTACTCATAAATTACAAATTGGTGTCCTTGAAACGTGGCCTGCAGAAAGAAGCTGACCAGCCGGCATGGTTTTCGGTCGAGCGCCTCGGTGAGTGACTGGCATATGCCCATTGCCATTATTAACATAATGATGGCATGAGTTGACAGCAATTAGAGAAGTTATCTATCATTAAGTCCATTGCAAGATCTTGCTGACCGCAAGACAGCGAGGAGATGAAACTGTCAGCCGCATCATGCGAAGGTAATGCGACCCACCGCACACTTGGACTCGAGCCTGAAGGTTGTCGAGTATATGCAGTAATGGCTGCTGTTACGTCTACTGCCGTGTTAGAGCCACAAGCGGTTACTGTACGGCTGGGTAGGTGTCACGTGATGGCCAGACATATTGGATCGTGTTTTTATAGTGTTTTAGGGCAGACTTGTCTCGTCTCAGACTAGACGGGAGCTACATAGTTGCCTGTTCGAGGATTATTACCTTTAGACTAGGAGGTCGCGACAAAAATGGTAACGATAACGTAAATGGCTGAAACTGGGTTCACGGGATAAAGTACAACCCTCTGAAGCTAAATGTGTCAGTCTGCCTGTTCCAAGTGGTTGCGTTACGTAGATAAGGCGCCTCAAATGTAGTTATGGTGACAAAAAATACATATGATAAGAAAAAAATGATGCAAATGACGAAGCATGAAAGTATCAATACATACTTGCTTAGCAATACAAAAACTGAACAAATCGTTGGTTGAATTTAGTAGTTATAGGCGATTTAGGTTACAGTATAACTTTAGGTATATTTAAGTATTTAATTAAGTAACCGTCTGGTTATTATAATTAATAGGTATCAATGTTTCCAGATAATCAGTATGTTCATCAGCAGGTACATACCAGCATCTATTTTATATAGCCAATCTAGAAAACGCAACCACTTGGCACGGGCAGACCGACATATTTAGCATCAGAGGGTTGGTCTCTAACATGTGAACCCAGATTCAGCCATTTACCTTATCGTGACCAAAAATGTCGTGACCTCACGGAAATGTGGTTCGAGGTTTGTGGATTAGCAAATACCTACAGTGTGCGAGCGCTCTGAGGCTCCATACGTTTTTCTGAATCTTTCTTCTTTTCTGATGATTTTATATTCGCGCATTTATTATTGCTGAAAAAATACATTTGATAAATACAAAGATTTAGATCTCTGGATAAATAATATAATTATGTAATATCGTAACTTTTAATCTGTTTTTACATGGTTGATGTAATAAAAAAACATGGCCGAAGACAGATAAAAAAAAACCAGGTTAATGCCTGTAGTAAGGCCGGGTGCACGAAAGGACACAAAACCAAAGTCAATGTCAACGTATGCTTAAACACATCCCTTTTTACTGAGAGTATCGAAAGGAGTAAGTCAACTCCATGCGGTTCAGAAAAAGTGACGTGTTTTAACATATATAATTAATAATAACAAAGTTTGATTTTTTTGTAGTTTTATTGTAGTATATTTTAAGGCGATGAGCAGAAGTATTGTTGCAAATATATATCCATTATTATTATGGTAATTATGCCGTAAAGTAAAAAATATGATACCCAAGCAGATGAAATAGAATCTTCTCAGTGTTTACAGTTCCTTAAAATAACGAGAAAAATTCTTTTCATTGGCATCTGTAATACAATAATAATAAAAAATAAGTCTTTATAATGAAGTTAACAGTCTGGTCTCTTAGGGCCGAGTGCCCGAAAGGACAAAAATCAAAATCAACGTCAACGTACGATTAAACAGGTCACTTTCTATGGACAGTACGGAAGGAACTCCATGGGGTTCACTAAAAGTGACGCGTTTGAACACTGATTAACTCAGCTGTCTCTTCGTGCAATCGGGGCTTAATGTCTCTTATTTCAGATTACCTGCAGGCTAAGGCCTTGTTTGGCTAATAGCAATGTTGTATGTCTAAACGTGCTCTCCTTCAGTAAGGTTCACATGATTTCTTTCCTTCACGATCCCTTGCATGCCAGTTTCTGATGGTTTTGCTCTATTTTCCGTTTTTGCTGAGGATTATATATCCGCACCACCATTTTTAGGGTTCCGTACCCAAAGGGTGCCAACGGAACCCTATTACTAAGCCTCCGCTGTCCGTCCGTCCGTCCGTCCGTCTGTCACAGGGCTATATCTCAGTAACCGTAACAGAGAGACAACTGAAATTTTTACAGAGTATGTATTTATTTTGCCGCTATAACAACAAATGGGTATTATAAAAAAATAGTTAAAATCAAAGGGGGGGGGCCATACAAAATACGTGATTTTTTTTAATAAATATTTTACGATGGTACGGAACCCTTCGTGTGCGAGTCCGACTTGCACTTGGCCGGTTTTTGATGATCCGTTTTAGTTAACGTGTCTGGTAGCTTTATTCTGGCTCTGATGGACTCAGAACCAAGTCACCATTTATCATGTTGCTTTATCTTATAACCAGCATAATTATGTATTTCTGTGGATCTTTTATCATCACGTAAATGTCTGGGTCCGAATTATTGTCATACTTGGAACGTATTGTTGCAGATTGGTCGCGGTGTAAGCAGCTCTGTCTCCTGGTCGTGCTGAGGAGTCGATCCCGATGGGTTGAGTACGTCTAAGCAGTTGTGTTTGTGGTGCGACCACTGACGCTGTAAGTACCTTTATTACTTTTATAACCTGTATTTGAACATTATTGCACGAGCAGTTTACCGAGATAAATACATTTTCGTACGCAAATAGACAACTTAGGGCCGAGTGCACGAAAGGACAAAAAATCAAAATCATCGTCAAAGTATGATCAAACACGTCACATTGTGTGGACAGTATGGAAGGAACTCTATGCGGATCACTAAAAGTGACGTGTTTGAACAATGATTAACTTATCTGTTTCTTCGTGCAACCGGGGCTTAGACATGACGTTGTGACAAAACACATTTTCGCCTATCAATCATTTTGAGATTAGAATAGAACGCTGCACAGTTCTGTATTTGAATTTACCGCTAAATAAGTAACCAGCAAGGGGTTAAAGGCATACTTTGTATACCTATGTGACTCTTTGCACATCATAAAAAAAGTTTTAGTTGCAAACTTACATTTTTTTTTTTAATTTACGGTATGGTCCAAAAGTTAACCAGTTATTTATTATTTCCAGTGAAACGGTAGACGGTATTTGGTTGTCAGGTGTATATGTTTTCTTATTAAAATTATAAATACTATAATACTATAATTCTTACAGTGTTACATTAACGTTATTTATTAATTCTCGCTTTTTCCACGCGAAAACTAAATTAATAACTTCATTATTTACTGTTTTAGGTAAACTGTTGTTTACGAGTACTCGATACCATAATTCTATTCCCAGCCTGAAATGTAACAACCGTGCAAATAGAAAACAAGCTAAAGCTTTATCAGAAATAAATACTCTGTACGTGAACTGCAATCTCTTCAATCTGAGTTCTTATTCTTTTTACATGCAAGTGCGAGTTGGTCTCGCACACGAAGGGTTCCGTTCCATCGTACAAGATATAACAGAAAATAAATGTTTTGTATGTTATTTTTTATTTTAATTTTTATTTTAAAACATATTTGTTGTTATAGCGGCAAAATAAATACATACTTTGTGAAAATGTAAGCTGCCTAACTATTACGGTTCATGAGATACAGCCCTGTGACAGACGGACGGACGGACGGACGGACAGCGGAGGCTTAGTAACAGGGTTCCGTTTTCACCCTTTGGGTACGGAACCCTAATAAACGAAGCGACGTTGTCGGGATCAATGGACTAACTAAGTGTGCGCCGAAAGTCACTGAACCCCACAGCTCGCGCTAAAGGCAAACGTCCTATCTTGGTAATATGCGCTTGCGCCGATGCATTCATACATTATTGCAGCTGGAGAACACGCAGCCTGCCATTGTGTTGTGTGCAGTAGTGTTTGTTTTACAAAACATATTTTGTAAAAACATATTTGTTGTTATAGCGGCAAAATAAATACATACTTTGTGAAAATGTAAGCTGCCTAACTATTACGGTTCATGAGATACAGCCCTGTGACAGACGGACGGACGGACGGACGGACAGCGGAGGCTTAGTAACAGGGTTCCGTTTTCACCCTTTGGGTACGGAACCCTAATAAACGAAGCGACGTTGTCGGGATCAATGGACTAACTAAGTGTGCGCCGAAAGTCACTGAACCCCACAGCTCGCGCTAAAGGCAAACGTCCTATCTTGGTAATATGCGCTTGCGCCGATGCATTCATACATTATTGCAGCTGGAGAACACGCAGCCTGCCATTGTGTTGTGTGCAGTAGTGTTTGTTTTACAAAACATATTTTGTATATTTCTCACTAGTGATTTCTTACTCTACATATGCTCTACATCTGCACGATGCGGGCATTTTTGTCTACACAAGTACCATTACACTTTATGATAACGGGTTTATTGTTTGGCAGCGGTGCATCGATCGAGTCAAAGTAATAAATCATTTTATTTTATTAAGAAAATAAAATTAAGTAAGACAAAAGTAATTTCTATCGATCGAGACAAGCACTGACTGAGGCCAATATGAGTGTAAATAATGAAATGTTACACCGGGTGAATGAGTTTTTTTTCTGGCGAGCATGTGTACCCGTGATGGAAAGTCTGATGTGGACTTTGAAGGAACAGTGAGTGAACGGCGCTTTCTACTTCGTGGTTAGAAGCCAGGCGATTACCCTTACAGCTGGATTCATAACAATGTGCTGATACCTACAAGTATGCATTGAAGCGAGACTTAGCTATGGGTAATGCATACGTCGTTTGCAAGATTGCGTTCTCTGAGTAAAGTTTGAGTAAAGTGCCTATACTTACCAGACAAGTTCTGCACTGCTTTATAACCCAACTAGTGAGAGAGCCGTGCCAACTAAAAGAAGACGTATACCCGGTTGCAGAAAGAGATATCAAGGTTAAAGTGTACAATTAATGTATGATTAAACACGTCACTCTTTATGAACAGCACGGCTGGAAGCTCAATCAACGCAAAGTGACTTGTTTGAACAACGATTAACTTTGACGTCTCTTTCTACAACCAAGCAGCAGAGGCGAGAATGAAGAAGGTTATGTTTAGGTGATCTGGACATTTAGGGCGAATGAGTGACAAAAGGATTACTAAACAGATTTACACAGCAGAAGTGAGTAAAATTGTCGTGTGCGGACAGCCAATGAGAATTTACCACGACCAGATTAACGAAGTACCTAGCACCCGCATTCGTAGAGCATGTATGGGGAAGTGAAAGAATAATGCTTCGATCGAACTCTTTAGCTTTCTATCATCTCTGCCTGCCCCTCCGGGGAAACGGCGTGATCGTACGTATTTTCGTAAGTTACCCTTTATAGAACTACGCACTTATGCAAGGATCTATTTTTTGTTTTTTAAGCACTCCTAACATGAGGCGAACTAACCTACCTAAATCGGTCTGTGAATAGGGTAATACCAAAATTATCTTTCATAATTTGTAATACAACTTTAGTTATGAAAGTTATCACAATTGTAATGATATATGCTAGTGTTTACAGGCCTTCGGAGGCTGAATGGGTAAAGATAGAGAGCGTTAGATAAATTGACGTGATCGTGGTATCACCGGAACAAGGAAACGACACGTGTTTGCTGCTCACGTGCTCCAGAAGCAGACTTACGCGCTAAATGGAGCGAAGGTGTGAACCGACAGTTTGTGTTTTCGAGCGAGGTGTTAACTATATTAACGGACGCGAAGGCAGTCGCCATACTCCAGGCGTAAGACGTACATACAAATTAGTGGAACTTGTAGGAAAGGGTAAGCTCATACATTTTTTTTTTCATTCATAGAGTGTTTTGGCCAAGAACGTTCTGAGTTTCGTCCTATACAAAGTTTCTAGAACACAAAATAAAATAAAAAATTTGCTCTTTTAGCTGTAATTAAATAAATATATGAAATATTGCCCCAGTGTTTGCACAAAAAAGTTACTAATAGCAAGAATATATACAGACGAATTGCGAACTGTGACAAAACCAATCTTCTTCTTCTTGAGCTTTTTGCTGTCCGTAGGCCTGACTTCGCCAAGTTGTGCGGTCTCCTGTTTTTCTTAGTTGTCACCTGCTGTCTGACGTATATCGTTCGACCAACGTGCTGGTGCTTTGTCAGCGGTTCTTTTCCTTGTGTAGGGTCTCCACATCAAAACCTAAATAGGGAGCATTCCGTGTTCACCTCTGCGACAGGTTCGCAGAGATTGCAGGGCACATGGCCACTGCCACTTGAGTTTAGCTACCCTATGTATAGCGTCAGTGACCTTGGTGCTTTGGCGTATGAGGTAATGTGGCATTCGGTCGCGCAGTGAGACGTCGAGCATTTATTTTTCCATTGCCCTTTGGGTTACTTTCCACTACATCAATGAACTTCTGAAAATGTTTCCACAGCAACATTCGAATGAGTATCACAATTGTGCATCAAATTTGTCTGTCTTTCCTTATTATTTGTGTGTTATTTTTTATATAATCTTAGTCGGAGCACCAAAAAAAGTAAAATTGGGACCTCTGTACGACCACTCATATTCTTCCGTCCGTTCTTCTGATCGTCAGTCTATAACAGCCGGTTTTCTTAAAAACTCTTAAATGTATGTAGATACTTTGATCTGATTATAAACGCCATGAATCAATATATTTTCCAGAGCGTAATTAAGAGGTCGTCAGTTCATTGCACTTTAAAAATTATAGTTATTTTTACATTTGGTTGTAACTAAAATGGCCAATTCCACAATCTATTTTTTGACATTGAATCTTAAGGATTGTCATTCAAGATTTCTGATTCATAATCGTCTGCGAGCTCTTTTTTTGCTCTCGATTTGGTCTTTTTGACCCCTTAAGTGTTTACAATTGGTTCCATTGAAATGCGATCACATCCCTGATATTCCATTAGGCGTCAGTAAAAAGAAGCGAGGCTCAAAATGCGCGGACGTGAATCTATCTATGTCGTCGATAACAACTTGAATGAGTACACTATGAATTTATAAAAAAATACTAATCGAAGAGTGTGTTTACACCTATAGAAGAACATAAACGAAAAAATTAAACAGCCGAGACTAATTTATTTTTATAGAAATCAAGAACTTTGCTTATGACTATAATATCCATTAATATGATAATTAGATTTTTGTGGAATTTACACTTTTTACAACTGTTTTGTTCTATTTTTAAATCTAGACACTAGAATAATGTATTATAGAATTTAATAATTTGAGAATTGTGGTGTTGTGCTGAGTGAGTTGTGTGATAGCGATTTGATGTAAAATGTGGTGTAGAGCTGCATTTTCGAATTTGAGATAAGTTGTGCATAGATTCGCACAAATACATACATTTTTTAGCTTCTGCACTAAGATTAAAAGCAGTCCGCTTATTATGCAAACAGACATATTATTTTCGTTTCGCGGTTGGTACCTACTCGCCGATGATTCAAGACATTCTTGATTTATGAACGCATGCACAGACGAAATGAACTAAAATATGACAAGTGCTATCTTTGGATGTGTGGCAAATACAAATATTTTTCTACCGCAACATGCATTGAATCATAGCACCAGTGAATCACATTCTTATTTCGGTAAAGTGTAACAATAATATAGACATCGGGCCGAAAACTATAAAACGCGTATAGCCCTCTCATACCCTCATATTCAATAACCTTCGTAGTCTCTTTTATTTATCACCATTGGTCAAAACCCACGGTTTGCTGTAGTTTTTAGGGTTCCGTACCCAAAGGGTAAAACGGAACCCTATTACTAAGCCTCCGCTGTCCGTCCGTCCGTCCGTCCGTCCGTCCGTCCGTCCGTCCGTCCGTCCGTCCGTCTGTCCGTCTGTCACAGGGCTGTATCTCATGAACCGTAATAGGTAGGCAGCTGAAATTTTGACAGAGTGTGTATTTATTTTGCCGCTATAACAACAAATAGGTAAAATAAAAAATTATAATAATTAAAGGGGGGCCCCATACAAAACCCGTGATTTTTTTGGTGTTGATGGTACGGAACTTTTCGTGGGCGAGTCCGACTCGCACTTGGCTGGTTTTTTTTAGATGAAAATTTTAATGAAAATGCGGTTTACTTTATCATTTGGCCACCTCCTAAAACGCCAGGTCTCCTTTTTACTTCTAGGTGGCAGGGTTAAACCTACTTGAACTAGTACGATTGGATTGAATGAAATATTCAGAAGTATGTTGCTACAACCTGTATAAAAAATATTTTCAGAATCAACAGCAAGTTAGACATGGCACATAATTTCATGTATGCACGTGACTCGACAATACCATGACTTTTACATTTTACCGTAAACGAAAAACTGAAAACTAAATCAGAAGCTATCACGCCAATTGCATGTTGAATGGAGATCAATATTACCATTGAATGTTCAGTGTTTCCCACCCATATATCATCAGCCATCATTTATCTATCCTATAGCCGTGCAATATAAGCAACTATTGGCTTGGCATCTAGAAGGCTAATTAATATAATGACAATGATATTAACCATCCATGTCCAGTTACATACAAGAAAGCATTCGTTTCGAATATGCCAATAGCGTCAAGCTTACGTTACTAGGCTTTGTTTGTGTATTGATATAATAGTTTATTGATTATAAAATGTCTGTACGATAAGCACCGAATCTTAAAACTGTTATTCCTGCGGCTCAGGTCGCCAGAATCTAAGAAAAACTTCCCATCATTGACAACCTCGTTCCAGATTAATTCTACTCTGCGTGTACCCAATACAACGTAAATGGCAATGGATCCCGAGTTTTAATTCCTGATGAAGTTCGTATCGTATGTGTAGCGGTTGAAGTTCTTTTTCGCTTGTGGCTTTAAATTCGAAGCCCTGGTAACTGACCTGTTTAATGCAGACAGCGGATATTCCGGTTATGTTGATTACCGGGAGGGGTAACATCCGACGGGAGAGGCTCACGAGGCCTCACATAATTCATTCATTGGACAATCGTGGTCGTAACTGACTTTTGGTTATGAAGCTTATTTCTACTCAATCATAGAAAAATATTATTCAATGAACGGGTTAGTAAATTCATATTTTATCGCTACCGAACTAAACCTTTATGTCTTGAAAATATTTCCAAAGAGCACACATGACAAGACCCAATAAACGCAATTTATTTTATTAGAAGATATTGGAATTCTATTCAATGGCCGTTTCAATTGATAGAAAAACAGGAAACCAAAACCAAATTAACCAAATTAATAAAATAAATAATGATATATCGTTACCTGCAAGAAACAGCTCTTGCGTATTCATGTGAAAAAAGCAATTTTGGTATCATATAATACCTAAACGTCAGTCGGGTAGACAAAGCGGCCACCAGCGGAATCGTCCAGGGCGGTGCGGTGGCAGGTGGTTTTGCCCTTCCCTAATTCACGACTTGACTCAGGGATTTTTTGAAGATTTTCTTGTCAAATTTCTCCAATAGGCAGTTTCCAAGATTACGCCAGGTATATCAACCAAAATGTTGGCTTTAGAAATAATTTTAAATGTTTTATTTCAAGTTTTGCTTCTCATAACAATAATTCATAATTGTGCGCCTATTTTTCTGAATGTTTCGATATAATTTCGGTCCCTCGACGGTCATATACCAGATGGATCCCATAAATCCTCCCTTGTTTTGCAATTCATGAGAGACGGGCCCCTAAAAAGAGACGCTGCAGATGAACTATGTATTTGAATTAAATTGTTGAACACTAAGACCTCAAAGAAATATATTCCTGTAGTTTAGAAGATTATTTGTGGATAACCTAGCATATAAGATGGCCTTTTAGGATTGAAAATAACTTTCGACCGCGACTGTAGTCAAGTGAGTTTACCTGCGCCGGCCGAGATGATACCCAAACTAAGAAAACGTCGTTTTGTTAATAAGACAAAAAGCAAACGTGCGGCACAAGTTGAATAGCGCCAACTTTTATCATGTTTGTGAATAGATTCCTGATGAAGCCGCATTCCTTTTGCCGTTTTGGTCGCTTCCATTGTGGAGTCTTGCCAGGTGTCCGAGTGCCTTTTGTATACTTTGATATAGCACTGATTGCGATGAATGTACAACAGGAAGGAAAATAATCAAATGATGGATTGTTCTCACTTATTATGGATGGTTTTATTATTTTTATTAGTATTATGTGGAGGAAAAAATACTGTATATTTTAATGGAATTTACAAATTCATTTACAATATCTGCATTGTAGTTTTATTGGCTTTTAGTGTCTCTCTCATTGTGCCCGTTTTTTTTGTTCATCAAGTTTATTATTATCAGTAATATTTAATATTTTATTAAATATTCAGTAACAAAAATCCTCAAAATCGGTCCAACCGTTTAGGTGGAGTTGAGTGACCATACCACACGTGTCGAAGAATTATATAAGCAAAGAAAAATACACGATCATAATAGACAAGTGGTAAATGTGTGTTAGGGACAAATATTTATGTAGAATTGATAAAGTTCTAGTAATTTTACAAGAGTGTAGCAAAAAAAAAAAAAACCACCATACCATACATCTTTAAATGTGTTTAGTTTAATTATAGTCCTAAGTAAATATACTTTTTCGTACTAAGCAGGTACATCGCTTATTCCAAGGAATGTGATATGTATGTATGAATAATCGACCGTGAAGCAAGGACACATTCACTGTAAGGCTAGACCGTAACCAGCAAAACATACCATTCGCGGGTATTGCGTCTACCAATTTCGCCACCTGCTGTCAACTCATAATTTGGAATTCTTCTACATTCCCACCTCCCGCAATGAATAGCGTAGACCTAGGATTGGCTCTAACGTCTGATGCTAAATACGATTTAGGTGACGACGGCTATATGATGAAATATGAAATCGTTTAAACCAAATTCGTTGCATGTTCAATCTTTGCAGTCAATGTCCGCAACGCAGATGAAGCGTCAAATAAATGTATGTTGGTATAATCTTAAACGCTGTGTTAGTAGGAGGCATTCATTACGGGAGGAGGGATTCTCTTTGTAGGAGAATTCCAAATTATGGGTATGCAGCAGTTGGCGAAATTGGTAGACGCAATACCCGGGAATGGATGTTTTCCTGGTTCGGGTCCAGCCTTGCACTATATTCGCAAAGTAGTTCTTTTTACTGAGCTCTTTCTTCAATTAACGCGTCCTTGCTTCACGGTCGATTATACGTACTGTAAAGAAAGAACTTCGAATTCGAAGAACTTCGAAAATGTGTAAAGGCAGAAGGCATATCTCATTAATTATAGTCCTGTTTTAAATTTTGTTATATCGTTAGAAATTATTTGAAAGAGCGGGAACTCTGGACAATCCAAAGACCACCTTTTAGAAAAATATTTTCAGAATTAATATAAATAATTAAATCTGGTTTCACTTACGACCTTATAAAAGTGAATGCAAATGCTGTTATCACGCCATAACATAAATATACTTTGACGAAGATGGCCAATGTATCTAATAACCACTCAGTCACACTTTACATTACATAGTCTTAATGGATATTTGTTTATTTATCTTAGTTGTTATAACATTAAATAATAACAACATGAGTGTGGGTTGGACACGAGGCGAGGAGATGCATGGACCACCCAATTCGTCTCCACGTATATCACGTGTCAAGTCGGACTAGGGCTCAGACCGCAGAAATGAACACTTACCAGAAAAAAATGTAGCTCTTCGTTGTAATATTTGAATTTGGTATATTTAGATTTCTATGGCAACTAACTAACTAGCAAACATCAACTTACCTATGCCATTCCTCATTCGAACTTACATAATATTAGTCCTCAAATTAACTTTATAGGCGTGTAAACGATCCAAGGGTCATTTTACAACTTTACATAAAATTACACAATGAGAAATAAGGTAAGATAAGGTAAAAAATCCATGCTAGAGGTCATGGGTTTAAATGGGTCATTGGCACTAGGTTTGCGTCTGATTTAGATAGTTAGTTGAGCAAATGATTTTCGCACTAAGCCTATTTCACAGAGAAGCCGTTGTGCGTAACAAAAGGGACTATGTGAGCCATCCCAGCTCAACCCAGTTGAACAATTCAGTTTTGGTATTGCTAAGCAAGTATGTATTGATACTTTCATGCTTTGTTATTTGCAGCCATTTACCTTATCATATATATTTTTTGTCACCATAACTACTTTTTTAGGCGCCTTATCTAGGTAACGCAACCACTTGGCACAGGCAGACTGACACATTTAGGTTCAGTGGGTTGGTCTTTATCCTGTGAACCCAGTTTCAACCATTTACGTTATTGTTTCCATTTTTGTCGCCACCTCCTAGTCTACAAGTTATGGAGGTGTTTTTTGAGCGAACTGTCATCGTACATGCGCGTAGACTGTTCCTTTTCAGATGGACGGACGACCTCTCTGGCCTGCCTGCAGTCTACCAGGCATTTACATCCGGTATTGTGAAGCATTTTGGTTATATCTTAATTGACTGAGGGGTATAGGCACTATCTGTTCTGACTAAAATAAGTGCATTTCGATTACAATGCGAGATGTTGGAATTGATTAAAATTGTAGGTCCCCTTCCCCTGTTGCAGGGTTAAGCCCGCCATAGCATTGGATGAAAAGATGATCAAAACAGCAATGAAAAAATGTCCGTGTTCCAGTAAAAGGTTTATAAAGAGAAGGTGCCGGCATGGCACCTAATTCCTCCGGGAATGCGATGTGTTGGGTTAATATGATAACGTCGGGTGTGGTTATAGTCATCCTTGTCCCGTCACAAAAACTTGGTGACATTTCGGGAATACAAACGCGCGCGACGGAGCGGTGACGTTGTTGAAAGGCACACGACGCGCGGCCGGCTTCCCATGCGATTATATGGACGATATGTACATACGAGACGGCGGCGACTCGGGTAACGCCATATGACACCACTCCTTCCTTTGCTCTGCTGCGATTTCCACCATCTATCAGTTGCAACATGTTGAAATTGCTCAGCGGCGCTGAAAAGTAGCGGTTGTCTGATAATATTAACGAGCCGCTCCGGAGTTGATATCGAGCGCATGCGTAAACATGGCGCCACTTGTACCGACAGCAAGCTATAGACACAATCCGCTATTACAATAGATAACCTTCGCTGTGTTGTGTACTTGGCGTTCAAAACCGCATCTATACAGGTTGTCGTAACGGCCAGTACATTAATTTCATCTTTCATCTTTCCTTTCTCAAAAGTTTCATGTTACCGATATATACATTTTCGAAATGTATGTTTTCGTCTGGTGTTATTTGACGCGACGTTGTAACTGTGCATAACGAAGGTCTTGGCATGGAACCTAGATCCCACGTGGCGACTCAGGCTAATGTCAGAACAGTAGGTGTGATATTAGCCATCCTTTTCCAAGTACATGCAACTTTCCCACGTTCTCACGGAACATTAGATTATTTTTACACTAAATTATTGAATTACTTTGTATAGAAAGTCTAACTTTTTATTCACCAAAAAGTTATTTTTTGTTTTGTTTGTCCAAATCCCAATAATCATTTCCCAAATTTAATGTACTGGCCATTACGACACTACATGCTTGTATATAGCATAATCGTTTTAGCCAAGATATATTGCCAACCTGGTCTAACAAACATAGTTAACAATGTTGCTATGTTATGATATTTGAAAAGTGAAATAGACACGAAAAAAATACATAAATTCGAACATAGAACCGCCTCATTTTGTGAAGTCGGTTAAAAAATGGTTGCCACTAAAACACAACATCAGTGCGGCCCTGTAGAATAAATTAAAATTTTAGTTCGATAGAACTTGAATGTTTTGTTTTATGCCATTTGCTGTGAAACAGAACAAAAATATGCCAAACGCAAAAATAAAAGAAAAAAACAGCCTACTTGTTTTTAGACTTAGATTACAATCCCTTGAAATATGACATTTAGTTCACGAGTCGGTTAATAAGGTTGCTTTTATAGAAAATATTGATTGTATTAGTGAACAAAATAATTTGTCTGAGGGCCGATTTTTCAATCATCAGATAGTACTTATCGGACCGATAGTACAAATTTACATTTGTAAAAAGACGGATAATCATTACCGGAGAATTATATATTCTGTCATAATTTTCTGCCTGTAATTTTACTAATAATAATATAGACTTACTATAACGGATGGATAAGCATAGGCATAAGCACGGACGGACGGTCGGACGTACGGACGGACAGCGGAGGCTTAGTAATAGGGTTCCGTTTTCACCCTTTGGGTACGGAACCCTAAAAAGATTAGCCTTCATTCAAGCGACGGCTAAAGTAAATATTACACATTTCAAAGATCTATGGTTTTTGCCAACCTTACTCTACATGTAGTATATTAATAGCGAATAACATATAAAGTAAATAATGGTTTTTCTGTTTACATCGTTAATTTTATTCATCACGGAAGTGATGAATAAAACGGGGGGTTTCAGTTGGTTTCAGACTAACTTTTAAAACTAACTCGTAATTTATGGCAAATTATTCAACAGCTGTGTTCATCGGTATAAATGGAAACACTTACCGAAGTATGGTTCTTGCTAAGAATTCGCGTGTGCGTGCGTATTTTTTTGCAACATGCGAATGGAGAGTTTGAATTGGTTCGTCGTAACATCATTCAATTCATCATAATCTCTGAAATTTACTTTACCGCTGACGTCATTGATCGGGGAAATTCCAACCGATTGAAAAATCTACTGAATAGATCAATATTTATTTTGATACTCTAACACGAGTTGTATCGGATGATGTTTACTGATTCAATCAATCGATCGATTAAACGAGGTCGGAGATTCGAATTCTGCTTTAGATGAACCTATGTCAGATAAAAACAACTGCTCTTTGTTAACATCGAACAAAGATTTTAATGGGACACCGATCAACCTCAAATAGACTATACTACTAATATTATATTAATTCCAAGGAAAACAAAGTCAAGGATCTAAATGGATCCTGCAATATATGGAGCGATAGTGTCCTGTAGATATGTCGCCGAAAATAGTTGCAATTACATCAATCACTTACATCACAAATATCATGATTTTTCCTGTAAACTTGTTAGTTAATGGATTTTACAACAGAATTCACGACAGATTTTAAGTAAAATATCCAATGTGAATGGGTACAACATTGGTATGGGATACTTAAGATGCAAAATAAAAAGCCTCTATTTATTTAATAAAAGGAACCTAAGGTAAAAGATAACGATTTCTTATCTATGTAGTTTTGTAGGCAAGGTCCTGGAACGGCACCTAGATTCCATGTGTCGTGTTAGGCTAATATCTGACCACAGATTATGTAAATAAGATATCTGTATATCTGATGGTCCTTTGGTATAAACCATCTACCTATGTCCAGTTACATAAAAACCGGCCAAGTGCGAGTCGGACTCGCACGCGAAGGGTTCCGTACCATAGTAAAAGAATCACGTTTTTTGTATGGGGGCCCACTTTAAATTTAATTATTTTTAATCTTACCTATTTGTTGTTATAGCGGCAAAATAAATACACACTCTGTGAAAATTTCAGCTGTCTTATCTCTTACGGTTACTGAGGTACAGCCCTGTGACAGACGGACGGACGGACGGACGGACGGACGGACGGACGGACGGACGGACGGACGGACGGACGGACGGACGGACGGATGGACAGCGGAGGCTTAGTGATAGGGTTCCGTTGGCACCCTTTGGGTACGGAACCCTAAAAAGATAAGCTTGGGGGCCGATTTTACAATACTCAGATAGTACTTATCGGACTGATAGTCCAAATTCACGTTTTTCGAAAGACGGATGCTCAGTGCCGGAGAATTATTATTATCTGACTATAACTTTGGATGGATAATCAGAAGCATAAATAAATCCGTCTAATAGTTATCTGGCTGTTTATCTGCCTATTAAAAAATCAGCCCTTAGTCTAGTTATCGTCAAAACAGATTTGATGGCGTAAAGATATCCTCACGCATAAATCAATAATTAAAAAGGCGAAACGCATATATAGGCGCTCGCGTCGGATTTCCCATCGAACACTTACTATCGTCACAGAATACATGCTATCGTGTACGTAATGGGGCACTAAAAAGTACCGTAAAGTGTCGATTTCAAAGTAACGCATCAAAATCAGCAGCGGTGGACAATTTCCCACGGAATTCCGCTTGGAGACAGCAGCCTGCGGGTTGCGTTTCCGCGCGTTGCCTTGTTGCTGTGGAGACGGCGACGCGCGGCCAGGTTTCAGGTTTCACTGCACGCGCTACCTGTTGCTAAGCCTCCATTATCTCTGTTTATTTAAAGACCCTATAAAATACTTATGTGCGCGACTCGAGTGAACTTGGCGGCGCGAGACCAAACGTAGACGCAGGCCAAATCAGCTTCAATGGCGCCACCAAAAAGATGCTTAGACAACCGAAAAACCAGAACTCCAGGTTCCAAAGACAAGCTCTAAAGAATAGGGCGAAAAAAACCGGCCAAGTGCGAGTCGGACTCGCCCACGAAGGGTTCCGTACCATCGTAAAAGATTTAACACAAACAAATCACGTTTTTTGTATGGGGCCCCCTTTAATTTTTATTATTTTAAAATTGTACCTATTTGTTGTTATAGCGGCAAAATAAATACACACTCTGTGAAAATTTCAGCTGCCTACCTATTACGGTTCATGAGATACAGCCCTGTGACAGACGGTAGGACGGACGGACGGACGGACGGACGGACGGACGGACGGACAGCCGAGGCTTAGTAATAGGGTTCCGTTTTCACCCTTTGGGTACGCCACTCAGAAAACCATAGAATAGTATGACTTCTGAGTTGTTGAGCGCGAAGCCCCTTGTTGTTTGAGCGTGAGAACGTAGGAAGTATATCGTAGCTATCGAACTTTCGAGGCACGACGCCAAACGCGAGGGCCGCAAAGCCGTGGTGGTCACCACTGAAGAGAAAAGAACGCATGCGGTCGATATCGCGTCTCTGCCGTATGGGCAAAGTGACCATATAATTTTATGGGAATCCGCTGGCGCGTCGTATGCCGCTCTAAAAACGCGTTCGTCAATTCAGTTCACACCTACACCAACTATCCAATACGTCTGCAACTATGTTTGCAACTGGCATGTGCGTTTAAGATGGGTTGGTAGTTTTTGAAAACTGGAGACACCGGGTCTCATAGAAATTGCGCTGGATGGCATATCTCCTTTCTTTATATCTATGGTAGTCACCCGCGTCGCACTCGTCTTGCGCCGCTCCTGTAAGTAAATATGCTTCGGAATATATTTATTTAAAGCCTAGCTTGAGCATCCTATTCCTGGTGTAATCGATAAACACGGTATACACATTATTCATTTACATTTTTAACCGACTACAAAAGAAGGAAGAGGTTCTCAATTCGTCGGATCTTTTTTTTTTCATTATACATTTTTACGTACATTCATTTCGCCAGCGTAATCCTCATGTTTTTCTATATATTTTTTCGTTTTATTTGGTCTCTAAAGTGCCCAGTTACCGAGATATATTTTTTTTAAATTTATCTTTTCATCTAGTGTGATTCGACGCGATGTTGTATCCGCGCATAAGAAAGGTCTTGGCATGGGACCTAGATACCACGTATCATGTCAACCTAATGGATATTAGCCACGGAGGATAGAGGTAGAGATATTAGCCATCCATCTCCAGTTACATAAAACGTCCCCACCTTCTTACGGAACATTATATTATTATATCCTTAATACGAAATAAATAAAAAAAAAAATTACATTATGAATTTATTTTTATAAAAAGTCAATGTTCGTAGTATATTTCCCAATCATCATTTCCCAAATTGTATGTACTTGCCGTTGCAACACCTGTTTGTTGCTAGTATATGCATCATGTTTAAGCTTACAAAGTTACACACTGTTAAATAAGCAGACGTTTTCTTGTGCATAATCTAGATGTGTTATCCGAGGCAACGGGCATGCTAAATAAATAGCACGTAGAGCTTATCAACCGTCCTACAGCCGCCCTACAAAACCTTAAAATGTCACGTCGGCTGTACATTGTAGTTAAGACGGAAACAAGACTCAGGGCGTGGCATAGAAAATGAGAAGATATTAAATGCATGGAAAGTACCGGTTTTTAAAAACATTCAATAAAAGCTACAATTCATTGTAACGAACATTGATATCAATCCAAACTATGACCGATTATCAAAACAATAAGTAAATGCTGCTTTGGTTTGGATTAATTTTATCGCTTTTTTAATTAAGTTACAGAAAACGAATAAAGCTATATTTTAGTAAAGAGCGATTTTCTTTACGAAAAACTGTTTTGTTTTTACGCTTCAAGATTTCAAGAAAATATTTTGATTAATTAGGAAAATGTTTAAGCAAATGTCTATGATTTATATTTTTTTTCAATGAAATTTAAATAGTAAAATGTAAAGCCATTTTAATAAATGGTTGTAAAATATGAAACGAAGTAATAGAATTTGACACTGCCAAACATTTCTGACTTTAGAAACGGTGAAGTAGATTTTTTATATCGTTAAAAATTGATTTTTGCAGTGATGTGGTTGGTAAGCGTGGATTTTCAAGTTTTTTGAAATGCCGCGCTCATGAATAGGACATCTTTCAGTCGAGAATCCCGCTTTTACAGAGGTTGTTTTGACGGAAAACGTTGAATCGTTGAAATACCCCGCTCCGGACTCTTTCCGCCGAATCGCTCCGACAAACGCTACAAAAGCGACGTTTTGCTCGACTCAAGGATTCCTGAATTCTGATCACGGAATTCCAAGAATAGGCCTCTTTGAAACATTTGCCAATTCGATTGGGCGCAGTTTCACACTGAATATGATATTTTGTGATATATGTGCGTCCCTTATGTACAGTACGTGCGCGGATATTTGCTAGTACTGAAGCAGGTTGCTGGCGTAGCAAGCGCGTAGCCAAATCGGCAAAAGCTTCCAAGCGAGTGCTTGTTTAGTCAAAACTGTTCACGGCGTCCGCGCAGGCGCAGGCCGGTCGGCCACCTCGAGCTTTGAGTATAAAGATTTATTTAATTTAAAGCTGAAAGCAGAAAAGCTTTTCACATCTAGTTAAAATTAAATAAAAGCAGTGTGGTGAAGTGATGCATCGGTAGTTCGATTTGAAACTTTCGTTGGCAATTACTGTGTGAGTATTAATATGTTTAATAATAAAGCCATTTTTAAAAGTTGTGTACTACCTAATTTGAGATCTGC
This sequence comes from Incurvaria masculella, assembly GCA_946894095.1. Lineage (NCBI taxonomy): Eukaryota > Metazoa > Arthropoda > Insecta > Lepidoptera > Incurvariidae > Incurvaria > Incurvaria masculella. Next base: position 4,925,133 of record OX335644.1, on the reverse strand, counting down.
GTTTCACACGTATACCTGTCTTTTTATCACTACATTTTGTATGAACTCCCGGGAAACGATTTTCTTCTGTTCCACACAAGAAATTAAATCAGTTTTTTAACCGACTTCAAAAAAGGAGGAGGTTATCAATTCGTCTGTATGTTTTTTTTTTGTTTTTTTTTATTGTTTATATAGCCATTATGTCACAAAGAGAAAGGTGTCATTACACTTTAATTTGAATTGAACATTTAAAATTTGATTCATACTATAATATTATTTAATTATTTATATCCACTTTTTTTGCAAATGGTTTTGAATGGCTAATGTCAATGATGTTATCCCTGATGTTATCTCAACATACCGCAATAAGTGTCATGTCAGGGCTTTCCCTTTGAGCACGGCTGCATTGAACTAGACGGAAACACTTAAAAAAATGCAGCATCGAGCATCGTTCCTTCCTTACTTACTAGGTGGTAGGGTTTATCCCACCCGGGTTGGTACCATCGCATTGGATGAACGATGGTCGAAGCGGCAATGAAAATTGTCCGTGTTTTCTATCCAGTTGAATGTAGCCGTGCAATATAAGGAAGGTCCTGGCATGGCACCTAGTTCCCATGTGGTGTGTTGGGCTAATACCATGACAGAACTTGTGGTATTAGCCATCCATGTCCAGTCACATAAAAAAATAATAACGGCACGTTTAAGTGCATGAGAAGCAAAGTCCCTCCCTGAGCTACGAGCCGCTCAATAATTTACCCGGATGTTCAAACCGAGCCGGGATGTATGGTTGTACTTGCAATGACATCCGTTTTCATTGCCAACAACCTCTGGGGCATTAATAGAATCGAGCAATCGTAAATGATATTTTGATATCAATTGTTAGCACTGCGATAAGGAGATTCTTTCCTCCGCGCTATCTGTCTATTGCATTGTAGCTCTCTCATCAGTCACCGCGTAGCAAATAGTAGGTGAACGGTTGTGTCGTCTAACCTGCGGCTCCCCACTCGGGTGACAGTGGCAAGAGGAAAAGGAGAAGTGAATATTTAGTGACATTTTGGTGGAGGGCTTTCGACTCCTCCTGCCCCACAATGTGTTATTAGTATTACTTTAGGTGTTGTTAACGTTTTGAGAATTGTACCTCTGTACTTTTTACCGTTTTACTTATTTTCCGAGTGCCTGCAAATCTTGCTGTCATTGGTCGTTAAAATGAGGCAGGTACACTGAAGATAACTAACAATTTCCATCGAATCGAATTTTACACAATTTCAAATGATTACTGGTTTGAATTCCGGGGATTTAAGTTTTCTGGATTTAAAATACAACAACATTGAACCCTATTCCTTCGGTAATACCTATCCATGATCAGGAAAATGAAGAAATTGATAATACCCATTTGGGTTATATCGATGGACTCAACTAAAAACTTACGTGGTTGTAGTTCTTTGTTTCTACATTTAATTCTACATACTTAAATGTGGGGACAGATTGTATGTAATATAAAAAATCAAACCATCTTGTGAACATACTGTGGTTCGAATAAGCAGTTCTGATACGTCGTAGTAACTGCGTTATAAGCGAGCGTGAGTATTTCTGTTTAATGGAATGGTAACTTCTTTAACAGTAACTATAAGGTGTAGCTTTTGTCATGTTTATGTCCAATGTCTAATATAGAACATTAGAACCATTTTGTAGACGTGATTTGAATCAGTGCTGATGAATCTTGGATTTGTGCCTACGATCCTGATTCTAAGCAATAAACCGTCTGGGTCTTCCAAGATGAGGTAAAATCGACAAATTTGTTCACGCTCGAAGCTCTTGAAGGAAAATGTTGATCACGTTTGTAGCGAAAACAGGTCGGTGCGAAGATTGAACTAGATGATCGTAGAATGGGTAATTCAGAGTCGTATACTAACGTCTGTTATGGTAAACATATCACAAACCACGTATCACAGAGCTTCAAAGATCCAACCTAAAGCGACGCATTATGCTGCACGTGGCTCTACCACAGATCAGTGTGCTGCGCCATAGGATGCACCGTGATGCTCGCACACCGCTCGCCAAACAATTGAGTAGTAGAAGTAGAAACATTCTGCATGTTTCTGCTTCAGGATCACCCTCCATATTAGGATCCTTTTTTTACTTTTGCCAAAGTTAAGGCTCCAATTGACTCCAGCGTTTAGCAAACAAACGATAATAGCGATCTCCGGAAGCCTTGAGTTTGCGTTAGGGTTCATTGTTATATGCACGTCAAAATCGAGCACGACTAAGCGAAATTTTGGTTTTTGACCTGTAAAGTCTACTTTCTGAAGTGAATTAATATATGTTTCACGGTTATTCACTAGATAAATATGTGATCTGGTACCACAAGAAATAAATTTGTCTAAATAATTTATAGTTTTTAAGCGCCGGCTTAAAAACCTAGTATAAAAATTTAAATAGGTATTTACAAACATATTTTTTTTTAAAGAATATAAGCAACTTATTAAAACCGTTTTACGGTCATACACTAGATAACAGTTTATACTTTGATATTTCGATTTTTCACCGGTGTTTATGCGTAACCGACGCTGAGATAAAATAAAAATAAACCCAAAATGTTGGAGGTTGGCGTCATATGGAGCCTTAAGAAACATTTTCGTGATCAACGGTTTCAGTCTAGTGGAAAAGCAGTCGAAGCTTTCAAATCGGCGATGTTTAATACCCTTACATTGAACTTGAATTACTGTATATTTTTTTAAACCATTCGAAATACTATTTTATGTTCCAGAGGGAAACGTAGTGGAGGGAGATTACTTGTTATTAATAATGTTATATTTTATGTTTTCTGTATTTCTCTCTGTGTTTTCTCCTAAACAAATAAATAAATAAATAAATGTAATAGTGATCATCGGTCATGCTTCACTTTCTTTTTCCTTTCTCAGTTGGATAAGTGTATTTCGTTACAAATGCGAGCTGGTTCGGATCCCATGTAAAACTGTAAGTCCCCTTCCCCTACTAGGCGGTAAGGTTAAGCCCGCCCGGGTTGGTTGGTTGGAAACTATGGTTCAAGCGGCAATGAAAAATTGTCCTGGTTTTCCATCCAGTTTAGTATAGCTGTGCTCCAAAAAGAAAGGTCTTGTCGTGGCACCTAATTCCTTCGGGAATGTGGTGTACTAATAGGTATCATTCCGGTAGTTGTGTGGTATTAGCCATCCATGTGATGTTGCACAAAAGAAATACTTTGTAAGAATCCTCTGGATGTTTCTATTCAGCAAACTCGAAATAGGAGCTGTGGGTTTGAATGATGCTGAACACAGTTTACGGTATTATATATTTATTGTTATATTTGTTGACGATTTGATATATGATTGTACAATGTATTTTACGCGTTTGTCCGGAGTCGTGTTGAGTCGACCGGCGACGAACTCTCACTGCCTGGCCGCATGCCATGTGGCCAGATGTTGAAGGATCGGTCTGGTAGCAGGTAGTGGAGGCACGAAGCCCCCACAGTACCCCCCTGCCAGTGATCGAGCTAGATCACGAGTAACCAGCTTGCAGACGATCTGGAAACCGAACCCGACGGCCGGCTCTCGTTGCTGGACGTTCTGCATCTGTTTTGTTGGTGGTTTTCTGTTGATCGCTTTCCTCTGGACTGGTGGAACTGACTGGAGCCTCCGTGGTGTGCTCTTCAGGCATTATGAAGGCTGGCTTCAGGCGGTCGATTGAAATTGTGACATCTCGGTTACGGATTCGAGTGACAAAAGTCTTGTCGTTCCTGCTGATGACGGAGAAAGGTCCATTATAAGGATGCTGCAGTGGTCCTTGTTGTCCATCGCATCTAACAAAGACATGCCCAGTCGTGGCAAGATCTTTGAATACGAAGGTATTCTTTTGGCCATGTTGAGATGCAACCACTGGACGTAATTCTCCCATTTTTTTTCTCAGGTGTTTTATGAACTCTGCTGGCTCCCCTGCTTCTTGAGATGTGGAGCAAGGAGAGAGAAATTCGCCCGGCAAACGAATTGTTTCCCCATAGAGAAGTTCTGCTGATGTAGCTTGTAAGTCTTCTTTCCAGGCCGAACGAATTCCAAGTAGAACCGTCGGAAGAACTTCGGTCCAGCGACTGTTGTTGTGACACTTAATAGCTGATTTTAATTGTCTATGGAAACGCTCAACCATTCCGTTTGCAGCTGGGTGGTATGCTGTGGTTCTTATTTGGGTCGAACCTGTCAAGCTGCTGAGCTGCTTGAACAGGTGGGACATAAATTGTGTGCCTTGGTCTGTTGTAATGCGCAGAGGCGTGCCGTAACGTGCGATCCAGTTATCGTAGAACGCACGTGCAACAGTAGGTGCTTCTTGGTTTTCGATTGGGATAGCTTCAGGCCAACGCGTGAATCGGTCGACGCAGGTCAGACAGAATCGATAGCCCTCGGAGTACGGCATGACAATAATGTCGATATGGACATGCTCAAATCTGGCTGAAGGTGATGTGAACACACCCCGAGGAGACGATACGTGTCTGGATATCTTCGCTTTCTGGCATTCGATGCAGCTGCGAGCCCACTGTCTACAGTCCGACTTGACAGATGGCCAGACATAACGTTGAGTGACGAGCTTCACTGAAGACTTGATGCCAGGGTGTGACAGCTGATGAATTGTGTTAAATGCTGTTCTTCGAAAAGATGGAGTCAAAAATGGTCTTGCTGTTGGCGTGGAGACGTCGCAAAAGACAGCTACGGTGGTGCCAGGTATCAGCACTTGTTTAAGTTGCAAAGCAGATCCTTCCCGTAGATATGTCTTCAGCTCTTCATTTGAGTGCTGAGATAACGCCAGCTCTTCGAAGTTGATGGTTTGGGACAGTTCTTCTATCCGTGACAAGGCGTCGGCTACCACATTGTCCTTCCCAGATATGTGCCTTATATCGGTGGTAAATTGGCCGATAAAGTCCAGGTGTCGGAACTGCCGCGGAGAACATTTATCCGGTTTCTGCTTAAAGGCATGGATAAGAGGCTTCTGATCGGTAAATACAGTGAACGAACGTCCTTCAACCATATGGCGAAAATACTTAATTGAGAGATATATGGCAAGTAGTTCCCTATCATAGGCTCCATACTTGGTCTCTGCAGGTGAAAGTTTCTTCGAGAAAAACGCCAAGGGCTGCCACTGCTCCTTGACACGTTGGTGTAAAGCTGCGCCAATGGAATAATCAGAAGCATCACAGAATATAGCCAGGGGAGCGTCAATTTTTGGGTGGCTTAGCAGCGCGGCTTGTGCGAGACTTTCTTTGCAGGCCTCGAATACTCCCCTAGTTTCAGTGGTCCAATTGATTGGGGCCTGACCCTTTAAATTACCTTTGAGGAGATCATTCAGCGGGCCTTGCAGTTCTGCTGCTTTTGGTATGAACCTCCGGTAGAAATTTAACATACCCAGGAACTGACGTAATTTTTTAATATTAGTTGGTATTGGGTACGTTTGGATTGCTTCCACTTTATCAGGAAGTGGTCGTGTACCATTTTCTGATACCAAGTATCCAAGGAATTTGACTTCTGCTCTTCCGAAGTTGCATTTTGACGGATTTATGACAACTCCGTACTCCTTGAGACGTTGAAAAAGTATGTCCAGGTGTTTGAGATGTTCTTCTGGGGACGTTGAAGCTATTAAAATGTCGTCGATGTAGGCGTAGCAGAAGTCCAAGCCTTGCAGTACTTCATCGATGAAACGCTGGAACGTTTGCGCGGCATTACGCAGTCCGAAGGTCATAAAGGTGAATTCGAAAAGGCCAAATGGTGTTGTTATTGCCGTTTTTGGAATGTCTTGCTCGGCGATGGGTATCTGGTTAAATGCACGGACTAGATCGACTGTAGAAAATATAGTTTTTCCTTGTAGTGCGTGTGAAAAGTCTTGTATGTGACGTACAGGATATGAATCAGGCTTCGTTCTCGCGTTCAACCCTCGGTAGTCGCCACAAGGCCTCCATTCGTCGCCTGATTTAGGTACCATATGCAATGGGGAGGCCCAGCAACTTTTGGAAGGCCGTGCGATCCCCAGGCGTATCATGGCATTGAATTCCTTTTGTGCCGCTTTCAATTTGTCAGGAGCCAGACGGCGCGGCTTGAGGGACACCGGGGGACCGGGTGTCGTTTCAATGAAATGTTTTGTTGAATGTTTGATATGCTCGGGAGCTCCGTCTGGCCGTGTTATCTCTGAGTATGTCGAGAGCAGCTCGTGGAAATGTGATGATCCGGAGATAGTCTTTACACTAGAAACTGCACCCATTACTGCTTGACCTTGAGCAGTCAGACTAGTGGTTCCATCTAACAGGCATCGACGGCGTGGATCCACGAGAAGGTTGTAATGGGCCAGGAAATCGATGCCGATGATGGGTTTGGAAACATCGGCTACCACAAATCTCCAAGCGAAGTCTCGTCGAAGTCCCAGATCCAAGTTAAGTACGACGGTGCCGTATGTGGCGATAGACGTGCTGTTCGCCGCGGAAAGTTCGTAGGCGGACTTTTCTCGCGGTCCTCGTATTTTGTGTCGAGGAAATACACAAAGGTCGGCTCCTGTGTCGATCAGAAATTGTGTCTTCGAAGTCTTATCGGTAACAAAAATACGGCGAGCTTTGTCCGGGCTGAGGTCGTGGGTCGCCATCAACGACTGCCCGCAAAGTTTTCCGAGATCTGATTGCAAGGTTGTACGCATTTTCTTGCGTTGCTGCCAAATCTCCAGTGGTACCAGCACTGACCCGACGACTGTGAGCGTGAGGTTGAATTGGAACGTGTTCTTGAATGCGAGCGCGTCCGTGAGTTTGAACGTTCGCGTTGACGAGAGCGTTCTTCTCTTAGCTCCGATATTTCCTGTCGCACGGCCATCAATGTGTCATTAAAACAAATCATCATTTTATTCATGACAGACGCGAGATCATTTTGGGGTGGTATGCAGGTAGACTCAGCGACGGAGGTAATGGACGGGCGTGTCATTACTGAGTCAGCAATAACGTCAGCAAGCTCGGCAACTTGATCCAACGGGACATCCTGTTGAGTTGCGAGGATCGCTTGCATATTGTGCGGCAAGCGGCCCAACCATAAAGTCCGGATCATTGTCTCCGGCACGGCGGTACCTGCGAGACCGCGCAGATGTCGTAAAAACTGCGACGGCTTGCGATCACCCAATTGCTCATGTTCTAGTAAGCGCTGGGTTTTTTTTTCTTGTGACTCGCTGAGATATTTGATGAGTTGCTGTTTGAGTTTTTGGTATGGATTTTCCGTAGGCGGGTTTCTTATGAGGTCGCGCACTTCCGAAGCGTATTTTGCGTCAAGCATAGAAACGACGTGACCGAATTTGGTTGTTTCCGATGTTATGCCGGAAGTTTTGAAACTCGCTTCGATCATCCAGAACCATAGTTCCGGATCCGATGCGTTGAACGGAGCAATGCGTACCCCTATACGACATACTTCGGGCGCAACATCACGCGCGTCCTCGAAGGAGTTAGAGTCCGTCATTTTGCACTAAAATGTTTTTTTTTTATGATTCACTGTTTTGTTTTTCAAACCACACAATTTATTGTAATTAATATTGTTTGTATTGTTAAATCACACTTGTATATTATATTGTCTTTAGATCACGTCGGGGTCACCAATTTGTGGGTTTGAATGATGCTGAACACAGTTTACGGTATTATATATTTATTGTTATATTTGTTGACGATTTGATATATGATTGTACAATGTATTTTACGCGTTTGTCCGGAGTCGTGTTGAGTCGACCGGCGACGAACTCTCACTGCCTGGCCGCATGCCATGTGGCCAGATGTTGAAGGATCGGTCTGGTAGCAGGTAGTGGAGGCACGAAGCCCCCACAGGAGCTAATTATAATTTATTTAAATAGTTGTGAACCACGCCGTCAACTGAAATTATAAATCCTATTCTATTAAAATGGCTACCGTTTTACAATAACCACCCGTCTGATGTTTATTTTTTCTTTTGTCTCGCGTATCGTAATCCAAACAAACAGACGTCACGCCGCACGGCGCAGACAACTCTTTGTCTATAAGTAGGTATTTACTTCATTTTTATGTTTAATGTTACTATGCGAAGTTAAAATATTTAAAATAAACGAGTATCGTAACAGTGCAAAATGGGTCACGTGGTGTAAGGGAACGCTCTTACATGTATTTCAATAAATGTAATATTTTAACCTTTTATTATTCTGTAAAAAGATTTTAAAAAGCGACATTCTTATTTGTTGTTACACGTAGTTATTACACTTTCTTTTTTGTTGAATTATTTTGATTACATCATTTAAATATCATCCATTTTATGTTAATAATTGTATTATTTGCTTGTTCACGATTGCGCTTTGCTTTAAAACACGTTATATTGTTTTAATAATGAAATACCCTATTGCAGGGATCTTTTTGTAGTCATGGACCCCTTTCTGAATTTCATGATAATTACGGACCCCTTTCGAACTAATTAAAATAAAACAAGGCATTTTAAAAATAACTACTTTATATTTATTACCACAGAAAAAGCAAATCAATAATTAATTTTTGTAATCGATCACGCGCAGTATCTTTTGTCATCATATCAAAGGGTCCACCCCAGCAGTCATGCCACCGACCCCCACGGACCCATGGGTCCATGGACCCCAGGTTAAAAATCCCTGTCCTATTGTCATACTTCTTAAATTATGAACTGATATATGTACTGTTTTTTTATGTGTATTTAAAGGAGAATGCCCATTGCCCCATACATTTGGGCCCCTCAAAATTTCTGTGTCTAACTTCCAAACCAGTGAATAACTATAATAATATAACATTTCGAGTTATGAATTTTGAAGACCAAGTTCATTGCCATAGTACATTATAGTTATTGACAAAATGCGTTTTTGAAAGTATGAATGTTTTAGAGACACCAGTGTCTGTGCCAGTGTTAGGAGTCAGGATATAGATACCTACCTAGTACAGGCGATCACCACATAAGTACACGCATAACCAATGTGTCACCTACATGGTTGTGAGGGACAGATATACTTATGCGAGCCGATGCATTCGCACTTGGCCCGGCAATAGGACTGGTCGCAGAATTTGTGTAATGAATGTAATTTTTTCAAAGAAGTAAATAAAGTGTTTGAATCATATTATATCGATGGTTTGAATAATTTTCGAGTTTTAATAAGCGGCATCCTTACATCAGAGAGCTCAGCGCAAAACAAAATGCACCAGTCCAATCGCAATAAAAATGGACAGAGTTTAATGTCTTTTTGATATTTCATAAGCAACAATCCTTCACATTAGTCCTGGGGATAATTTTCTATACGATTTACCCCTTTTTTTCTCCCTTACCGGTCGTAATGGCATGGAGCATTCTACCCGAACACGTCTTGTGACAACGGAAGTACCTACTATGCGATGTTCTGTCCTTGTCCTATTCATATTGTTCGTAAAAAAGAAGTAATTGTGAATTATTACTTTGAATTATTTATCTAGTAACCGGCCGTGAAAAATGGGTATTCAGATAGTTAAAATAAGTTTAAATAATAAATATAAATTATCGCATATCTTTCAATAAAAGACACGAAAGATTTCTAAGGGGCCTGGATTTGGGCATTCTCCTTTCCGAGATTGTTTAAATATTTAAAACGTTCCTGTAGCTGATAGCATTTCTTTAAAAAATGTGAAATTTAAGACCGTCTTCAATTCATCATAGAGAACTTTAAACAGAGTGCCCTTTCCTTGTTGCAGGGTAATAAGTCAGAGATCAGTGGCGGATCTCAGCAGCGGCGGGCCTCCGATGACTCCCCCGCCCCGCGCTGCGAACGGCGTCCCCCCGGCCCCGTAGCCTGCCCCGCGGCAGGCGGCTCCACGCTGCCCCCGACACCCATTTCGATGGTCACCTCCTCCCGCCCCCTCGGCATCACCACCTTCACTCGCTGGCACTTCGTTATCATTAAATTCCTAAACATCTTCTATATTCTCTAATATCACATTAGTCTCGTAGTCGAGTCCATTTTTGCGGGTTAGATTTTAGTTTGTATCGTCTTTTGTTTTGTTTTCGTAACCGTCCTTAGTCATGACTAAAATGTTGAAAGTAGTCGGAGCTTCGTGGCTTCAAACCAAAATAAGTTCATACGTCCTCGGCACGCTTGGGCTTCTGGCGATCGTGGCGATATTCCTGGGAGAGCTGGAAAGGTGAGTGCATATCTATTCTATTTAATTCAATACAATCACAATAATCCGGAACAGCAGAATGTTCGAGTAGTTATAGTGGTAAGGCGGATTACCGGATTTATATGAATCGGGGTGGTTCTCTCCAAATGCTGGATTATTGAGATAGTTGGTCATAATATGTTACATACCTAAATTTGTTTTATGTTAACTATACCGATTTATAGGCAGTCAATAGTAGGCTTAGATATTGCATTGAAAGATTTATTGTGGTAACAAAATTCTTTTCAAAAGTTAAATCTTCGATAAAACGGAATTTAAATGGTAAAACTCTTCGTTGCATGTCATTTAAATAGGAGTCAACGCACAAAAAAAGAAAATTTAATTAATATATTGGTACATTTCAGATACTTTGCCTGCTTCGGTAATTTTTTAACACTGATTACTAATCTTTTTTTTTAAATTAAAATGGCATTTATCGTTTACATAATTGCGATCGAATTTGTTTGCATTAAAATTTCTAAAATTACACGTAACAAAATAAATCTTACCGAATATATAAATAAATAAAAAATATTGTATTACTCTCTAGAAACATTTCCACTGCTGGTTCAACCTGTGTTTTGACAATAAATGTGCAACCATTTTTTTATAGTTTTTGTTAGAAATTCAAAGGTTCGTTTGCCCATCTACATCTTGGCGGCAATGGTGTAGTTTATTTGGTGTAGTGAGATCACTCACTGCTTGGCAGAAGATCAAATAATTTATTTTTTACGGATGTTCGGATGTACGTACGAAACTCGCTGCGTGCTATTTGTGGTGTAACGCAATAAGTTTAAGGTCGAGAGGTGAAACCCGCGATAGTGACTCGCAATGCATTACGTGCGATGTTGGTCTGTATCGTTCTCGACTATTAGCTATTTGCTATAAGAACCGATCTATTGCAATGTATATACAATCCAACATGCACAGGTTGTCGAAAAGTTGAAAAGAGAATGCCCATTGCCCCGTACATTTTGCCCCCCCCCCCCCCCCCAATTTTAGTGTCGACCTTCCAAACCAGTTTTATAATTTAGAAAATAATTTAACTTTTCGAGTTATGAATTTTGAAGACCAAATTCATTGCCATTTAAAAGTTATTGACAAAATGCGGTTTTGAAGTTTTGAATATTTTAAAAAACCAGAGAGCTCAGCGTAGAGCAAAATGCTCCAGTCCAAATGCAATAAACATGGACAGAGTTTAATGTCTCTTTGATATTTCATAAGCATCAATCCTGCACATTGGTTCTAGGAATCATTTTACTCACGAAGGTATTTACCTACGCCTTTTTTTCCGTGCATAACAAACCGTAGAAAAATACGACCTTCGACTCCCTTCGCAACCGGTGCCGCCATGCCGCCTTGTGTGCCTTCGCAAATTGAATGAGCTCTAGGTCAATATATTATATCTGCTAAGAACATAAAATCCTCACGTTACAAATTTCCACTTTTTTTAATGTAATGCTTTCTTATCACATCTAATAATAGTTACAGGTAAGTTCATCATTATGTATTCAATTCAATTCAATTCAATTCAATTCAATTCAATTCAATTCAATTTCAATTCAATTCTTTATTCGTCCTTAGGTACACTTTGTTACACTTAGACAACGTCATTTTCTTTTTTTTATAAGGGTCCTAGCAAAACTGGGACCTCATACGTACAAATTGTATGCTTAAATCTAGAATACAACATTACACAATGAACAAATTTTCCACAATATCATATTTTAAAATCAATTATAAATAATTCAGGCCAATACACAAATTCAATATCTAAAAAAAGCATCAAGTAGTCATATATTATGCAAAGAAATTAAATAAAGGAAATAGCAAATGTCATATTATAGTCAAGAAATAAAAAATAAGTTAAATACAAAATCAATACTCAATCCGTATGCAAATCGAATTAATAAAATCTTAAGAGTAATACATAACTTAACCAAGAATGACTAGATAAACTTATCACTAAACACATCTATCAAACTATAGTAGCTTTTATTTATCAGTATAATTTTTACTTTGCTCTCCAACTCTCTGTCTTCAAGGTTTCTTACTTCAAGAGGTGATTTGTTGTATAACTTAGCACTGGTAATAACAAAGCTTGTCGTCATTTTATGCAATCTGTGACCAGGTACTTGAATGTTTTCCCTGTATCTAGTATTATAGTTATGAATTTCAGAAATTCTTGGCGTATTCACTAGACCAGCATTGAAATTCAACGCGATCGGCAACGTAAAACTAGTAAAATTAATCTACAGTAATTTTCGGCAGTAGTATAAACAATTTTAGCTGATGCTGATCGGGTTCAAGAAATGAAATTGAACACACACTCGAAACACCTTTATGACGGCTCATATAATGTCGTTTGGCTGTAACGGTTGCCTCAATATTGCACTAGAACTCCTATTACGCACTGATAGCAACGACTATGGTGTCGGGATAGTGATTCTGGACAGTGTAAGGCGTAACTTTGATGCTAGGGGTGACTCATTGCCACTTTATGTTACATATGCAATTACTGCTTAGGTCATCCACCATGTTTTATTATTTCATATTTTGTTATTTCATCAAAAAACCTGTTCTACCAAAAAAATTAGTTTGGCAGCAGCATTTAGATACTCAGCCATACGTTTGCGGATTATATTTCACTGAGTTAATCGAATCCGCGGATCAATCAGATTACGCCAACGTCTGTCTATTATCACTATGACGTGGCTGCGTTGCCGCTACGCGGATGCTTTTCGGTCGCCTTCTGTCCTTCCTTACCGATTCGGAAGAGTCTTAAAAGTCGTATAACAGTGTCTTTCCTTGTTCCAGAATACAAGATGATGGCAACTACGCAGCAACAGTTTTCTATTCCGAGAAGAGCGGCTATCACATCGAGTACTGGGGCCAGAGCAACGACCTGGCCAGCCTCAAGCGAGGAGTGGCGCGTGCTTACTACCGCCAAGACATCGCCACCACTGGGTGAGCTCCGTCATTCCTTCTCCGTGATCGAGGACCTATATCCAAAAATTCAGAGCAGTGGATATATCCTTGAAATCACTTGCTCTGTAGTCAGCTTTCTGAGGTTCCAAATTCAATTTGCAGATATGTGTTAAAACATACATTCTGTACAATCGGAATCGAAATCAACAATCGGAAATAAGTGAATATATTTGGATTTTTAAGCAAACAGTGGTCACCAAAAACTTATGGAAAACGTGCACGCGAATCGAATACGAACCGATCTCATTGCTACGAAATAATTTGCTGTAAGAAAGCTGAGTAGTTCAAAAAAAAACCACGGGGCTGATTTTTGTATTGATCATACAAATATATTAGTTCGCAAATACCTACCGAGAAGAGAAAGACGCGGCGCTGAGCCCTTGATAAAACAAACACAAGTCTTCGTTTGTATTAGATGCTGTTGGAATGGAATAGCATCGGGAATAATATTGTACGGGTAACGGAACGACTAATCTGTGGGAACAACGCACTTCCATGGAACACGAATCGCGGCCTTTAGTGAATGCATTGTGTATATTGTGCAGGAGCCACAGACAATTTGTGCGGTAGCTCAGTCTGTTCTTCAGCTGTTGCTCTGTGGAAATTGCATCCCTAATTCCTCCATATCCTACCTATATCTGGGGCACCCGCCGCAGATAATCAGAACACAGCACATTAGGCGTTTGAGAACGAACCGTTTCTCAAACTCATTTCTCGGCAGCACCGTCAGGATATGGAACTGTCTGCCGGCGGGTGTCTTTCCCCGTACCTATATCCTAAGCGTCTTCAATCGTAATTTGAACAAGCTCGAAAGCTCAACGATAGTTGGCAAATCCGCTGGTATGGCGCCTCGCTTAACGTGGTTTCGCGAGACGAGGTGTTTTGACTCATACCGGTTTTTAATTAAAGAATAAATAGAGCACTGTCTCTATTCATTCAAGCAACACAACACGAGCAACCAAATAAGTGTGGATGCTACAGGCTTTCACTAAATCCAGCGTTCTTGCAGCTGGGCGCAGCTCGAGATCGAGACGGACGGCTCGTACAAGGACAAGGTGCAGGCGTACGCGGCGGGTCTGCTGGAGGGCGCGCTCACGTGGCAGAGCGTGCACGCGCACCTGCTGAGCACGGTGCACGCGGAGTGCGAGCGCGCGCCGCGCGACTGCGACCGCGTGCGCGACCTACTCGAGCGGGCCGCCTCCATAGACAAGAAGAACGCGGCCATCTACGAGGATGAGCAGCCGTTTTGGCATCAGGTACATGTCTTCTCTCTTCTTACAAACAATTCGTTCTACTTGGAGCCTTCTGAAACTGTTCATGGGATGGCAAATGTCACGTGGTATCAAGATACGATCTTTAGGGTTGCGCACCCAAATGGTGCCAACGGAACCCTATTACTAAGCCTCCGCTGTCAGTCCGTCGTTGCATATATATTTTATAAAAAAAAAACTTAGCTATTAGCTAGCATATATGTTTGAATAAATATGAATAAAGAAATCAAGCTTGTGTCAAAATTATACTCGTCGTCGGGACTTTGGCAGGTAATCAGTCTTTTTCATGGTACTATCTGGAACAAGGATACATCGTCCAATCCAATACAATAGATTACGTACTGATACAATCATAAACAAAAAGTTACAAAGGTTTATAGCTGGGATTTTGAGACTTTTCAAAAACAAAGAAATCACATGACGGTTTTGCCTGTCGTAGCATACTTTTCACCTATACACCCGAATTTTATTTTTATTTTATTTTAGTTAAGCATTATTAGTTTCTCGGTATTGGTCAAAATCTCATATAGGAATCTATTATTACTTTATTGATAGGGATGCTCTCAAACCATTATACTCTTAATTGTCTGTAGGTGGTAGCATTTAAAGGGATATGTAACTATGTGATCAGCTGTACTGTAGTAGTTTATGACAAAACTCATAGTATTAAAACCTAATGTGCAAGTGTTTCACAGTGTTGTGTTGCCACTGGAGCAGTGCATCGCTTAAAAGTCCTTGCTTACGGTGACGCTTGGCTCAGGTTATCTCTTTCCCTAAAATATGGTTGAAAGAGGTAATGGCTGTGCCCGGCGTGATGCTCGTGAACGGGTGCTGTTTGTGGGGACTGGCCTGCTCCAATTGGCAACATATTAGTTGGAGGGGATTGTCTTTGCAAACAAAATGATATTTGTCATGAACTGTTGCATACGGCATGGATTGTAAATTTTTGTGTATTCATGTGAATTTAGTGTTTTACCTATGTTTCTGTTAAAATAATTGACAAACACTTTTGTAAACTTAGACAAAGTGGACGTTGAAAAAAAAAAACAGCGGAGTTTCTTTCCAGTTCTTCTTCGCTGTGTTTTGTTTCGCTGAACTGGCCAATGCTAAAATATGACAAATCCGAGTGCAGTGTACTGTCTATGGATGATGAATAAACAATACAACAATACAATACATACTAGCATTATCTCCTGAATTCAGTTTTTCTTTTTTTGAACATATAACTCTTTATTTCAGGTTGGCCTTTTCTACGAACAGATTGACGGGATCTATACAGGCTGGCATCATGGGGTCAAGAGGAGCCAGAACTACGATGAAAGTATGAAAATTGAGAAGGCCGATCTCTACTGGCTCAATGCAATGTCCGAAATAAGAGAGATCAAGAAATTCCTCAACATCTCCGTCCACGACGAAATCAGCGACCAGTTGCCGGGCCTCTCTTCAGCTTTTATCAGGATCTTCAATGAAACAACCACCGAAGATCATGTGACCAATATCAGGAAGAAGCTTTTGGTTGCTCACAACACGGCCGGAAGGTAAATTCATTTTCGATTAATGAATTGATTGAAGGTTATGTTATATAGATTATGTGTGCATATCTTCGCCGTCTTTCACTTTTATGTGATTGTGTAAGTAGAATCTGCATCAATTCGGTGTAATTTGGTATAAATAAATATATAATGAATTATTTAATTTCTATAAATATTTCTTACTATTTTCTAATTTATTTATTAGTATGCCACCGTCTAGACCACTACTGGTCTAGACCCTTAACGCTATGTTAGAATTTTTATCCAGCGTGCATTTATTTTAATGGCTGTGCAAGGCGAACTGTCAATGTTGGCGATGGTAGGCAGACTATATTTTCTTAATCAAGTATTTATGTAACACATGTTATACTTCAGCATAATATGATGAGATAAAAAACAAAGATGTTCACGTGTCAAATCAAATTGATTATTACTCTGCTACAAATATTTACTTCTATTCGTGATTACAAGTATTCGTTCCAGCTACAACTCGATGGTCCGCATCTTAAAGCGCTACAAATTAAACTATCACCAAACCGACATGAAGGATTCGCCCCTCGTGCCGATCGCGTCGGTCCAGTTCTCCGGCTACCCCGCCGCCGTCACAAGCCACGACGACATGTCCGTGCTCTCCGGCGATGGCGTCCTGCTCGCCGTCACCGGCACCGCCATTAACAACTTCAACAACGCCCTCTGGAGGAAGGTCAACATCATCGACCAGGTTTGTGTCGTTTTACAGCATGAGTGGTTTTGCAGCACATCGGTAGTCACTTCCGGCATGTTAATAATAATAAAACATGTTCACAATCATATATCTTAGCTATCGCGTTTTTCACACAATATTTATGTATGTACTTAAGTTGGGCTTACGCGAACAATTTTGAATAAAGATAACATTTAAATACCTTAAACCACGTTTTGAAAGGAGTTGCATCCAATCGAGGTCACAACTGTTCTCTGAAGTTCTCCCGTGACATCGGGACTATGCAACATCTTAAATACAATTCCATTCATTATGTAGGTTCCGATCGGTCCTCGCGTGTCCGCCGCCAATCGCCTGGCCACCAACGTCAGCAAATGGGTCCACGTAGTCGCCTCCAACAACTCTGGCACCGCCTGCAAGCAGTGGATGGTCGTCGACTTTACGATGTTGGACAAGATGGATGGCGCTCGAGTTGCGCCAGCTAGGAGCGACGACAAAGCGCAGATGCAGAACGAAAGAGTGTATATCAATTCAGCCAACGGTCACACAAACTCAGATCACGCCGTCACTTACACCATTGAGAACAAGTGAGTTTAATAACTTTTCATACCAGGCTGATCTCGGGATTTTTGACACAAATTGTGTGTGTCTCTCAGAGCATGGCAACTTTTTAAGATTTAGTGTGTGATTACAGCACAAATGCAAACAGGTATTTTCACGTCCTAATTTATGTAATTGGGGTAAGCAGGCCAAACATTTTTTGAGAAAAACAAATGTGCACCAAATATATTCAAAATTTCATAATCAAACACGTAAAATAACCATTGTAGTAAAATAAAATATTTCACCTTCGACCGAACCGTGTTATTTTCATATTTAAGTGTCAACAAGCGAACCAAATTAGTTTTATTTACCTTACAGCAAGGATCGGCGGGGGCCATTAGTGCACTAATTTGTCTGAAAGTCTGGTCAAAGTCAAAGTCTGGTAATGTCGGCTTGCTGAATGTGTGTAACGTTGCGTGTATTGTGTGACAGCAATGTGAAGCACACGGTGATGCACCGCGGCGCGCAGCGTGTCAAGGGGCTGTTCTGGCTCTTGGAGCAAATTCCGGGCATCGCGCACTCTGGCGACCTCTCCGAAAGATTTCTGCACACCGGCTACTGGGCTACCTACGGCCTGCCTTACTTCAAGGTAACTCTAATTAATTAAAACTTGTATTAATTAGGCAGTAGAACATGTCATCAATAATCTCGAAACCGGAGTGACTAACTTTGTAACCGCTGACGAAACTCCATCGGTGGTTTGAATTCAGCGTTCTTTTGTACAATTAGATGAGGAGGTTAACATGTCTGCTGTTATGATATTAGCCTAAGATACCTAAAAGAAACTAGGCGCCATGCCTGGACTTCCCTTATATTACACGGGCTCATTAAAATGGGTGTTAAATTTTCTTTTCCATTCGATATGATGGGACAAACAAGGTCGGGTTAAGCCCCGACCTGATTTTTACTTCAGTTACTAGTCAGTTACCGTACTTTGTAATTCAGGAAGTTCACTCCGAACCCGACCAGACCCAATGTGATGATCGAAC
Source organism: Incurvaria masculella (assembly GCA_946894095.1). NCBI lineage: Eukaryota > Metazoa > Arthropoda > Insecta > Lepidoptera > Incurvariidae > Incurvaria > Incurvaria masculella. The sequence goes on along the minus strand of OX335644.1, from coordinate 4,906,879 downwards.
GCCGAGGCTTTGTGCCACTGCGTTACGAAGGCTTAAAATCCCCAATGGTAATAAACCTAGTTAGTGGTATTACGCGTGAATAAAAATATCTGCTTAATTAATATTACATTCACTCAGAATCATCTGTAAAATGGTTTGCATAAATTAAACAAATATTTTAACAGGATATCGCGAACCACACACATCTGCCAGAAAGGGCAAACCAGTACGGAAATATATTCTCTTACGACAATTCGCCTCGCGCCAAGATTTTCCAAGAAGCCGCTCCCAATGCCACCACGGTTGACTCTATTCTCCGCTTTATGAGAAACAATAACGTCAGTCTGCTTCATAAATCTCAAGCAAAGGACAGCTATGCTAAGAAAGTTGATGAAATCGACGAGATAGCGGACGCTGTTAACGAAACTGCGGATGAAATAGAAAAAAAAGAGACGGTGGTGTGTTCAGATGGAACAGTAGTCGTCGATGTGGTCGAATGTCTGCTTAGTGAAGAAACGTATTGGATGAACTTGGCCGTCCGTGGTGATTTGGCGCACCTGTACAAGCAAGCCTTCGGAGTGATCGACACAAAAGTTTTTAGTGGTAAATACATCTTCAACATGCACTTATGCATTATATCTGTAATCTACATTATAACGTGAATGTTTTGAAAATTTTGCCTATAATCCGGCATAGGCTAGCAAGCAAGATGCATGGTATGAGGAGTGGTAGACATGGATTATATCTGTAATGTGTACTTATAACGTGGATGTTTTGAAAAGCATCCTATAATCCAGCGTAGTAAGATGGGGCGTTTTCTATTTAGCAGTGTCTAAATAGAAAACGCCCCAGAATCAATGAAAACGTTGTAGTGTATAAAACGGCCAAGTGAGAGTCGGACTCGCGTACGAAGGGTTCCGTACCATCTGCCTATTGCAATTATCAAGATCGAATTTGTTTAAAGGTTTAAAAAATAAGAAGCAAAAAGTAAAAGCCTTCCAGAAATAAAAGTGGTGTATCATGACTCACTTTCGTAATATGCTTGAGACAATTCGAATTATATCATTTATATGAGTCTTCAATACAAACATATTGACAATTTAATAATATGAAACATGTAAATACTTGGTTATGAAAATGTTAGTACTAATTACCTAGCCTGCTGTTCAAAACAAGCTTGGAATTAATTCAGTTTTTTGGTGCAGGATATTCAGATGGAATCGACGAATTCGCTGCAGTCTCCGGTCCATCATACACAGCCGTCTCAAAGGAAACCAGCAAAACTTCTATTAACAAAGGCAACATTGCCCTTACTTCTGGCAAATCAAAAGAAATCACAACACACAACAAAGTTATCCAACCTGATGGAGATGAAGAAACATCACAAATAGTAACACCGTTCCAGTGGTCCACGAGCATGTTCGCCAAAGAGCCCCACGACGTACAACCAGACACGTGGGCCTTCCAGCCATTCCAACCTAAATGGGTCTGGTGAATTTACTCGTTTGCAATCCTGTGAAAATTTTGTAAATGACAAATGATTACATCATTCGGAAGTTTCGGTGCAGTTTAGGGCAAATAATATAGAGAATATTTTTTTTTTTTTTTTATGAAAAACCGGTATGGGTGGCTGTGCTGAGGACCAAAGGTGCTCAGAAAAGCCAAAAACACCTCGCCTCGCGAAACCACGCTCAGCGAGGCGCCATGCCAGCGGATTTGCGGACTATGGCTGGGCTATCGAGCTTATTCAAATTACGTTTGAAGACTCCCAGGTTATAGGTATGAGGAAAGGCATCCGCCGGTAGACAGTTCCATATCCTGGCGGTGCGGCAGAGAAAAGAGTTTGAGAAACGGTTCGTTCTCAAAAGCCTAATGTCAACCACAAGGGGGTGCTCTGATTCTCTGCGGCGGGTGCTCCGGATATAGGTAGGATGGGGAGGAATGAGGGATGCAAGTTCCACAGAGCAACGTCCATGGTAGTACCTGTAGAACAGACTGAGCGACCCCACAAACCGTCTGTGGCTCAGTGACTCCAAGCCAGCGGTGATTTGTGGGTCCCCAACTAGACGGACCGCTCGGCGCTGAATTGAGTCCAAGGACGCCAGCAGGTACTGGGGACTGCCTTCCCATATATGGCTACAGTATTCTATCACCGGCCTTATCTGTGATTTATAAAGAAGAAGTAGTTGTACCGGTGAAAAGAACCTTCTGCAACGGTATAGGATCCCCAGTTTCTGCGATGCAATTTTGGCCTTGGCTTCAATGAAACGCCGAAAACCCACGTCTTTGGAGATGTTGCAGCCCAGTAGGTCCAGGTGATCCGAGACAGGTACTACGTTGCCTTGGAAACTTGAGAGGAGCGGAAAGGGTTCTACCTTGGCAGAGAAAACACAGCATTGGGTCTTGCGAACGTTGAAGGCGACAAGGTTCTCCTGGCCCCAGTTGGCTACTTTATCGAGAACAGCATCTACCTTATTTACCACAGAACGTTGCGCCTCGATGGGCTGTGCATCTCTGCTCCTCCAATCCCTGACATACCCCTCATGCTCGGTGCTGTCATCAGCGTAACTGTGTATCATGCCGAGGGACAGTAAATCGTTAATGAAGATTAAAAATAGCGTTGGTGACAGCACCGAGCCCTGTGGTACACCAGCCCCAATTGGGAAGTCGTCCGAATTCGCACCATCGATGGCAACGTACAAGGAGTGGCCCGACAGGAAGCTGGCGATCCATGAGCAAAGCTTGGGGGGAATGCCGAAGGACGGGAGCTTGCCTAGTAGGCCCCGGTGCCAAACACGGTCAAAGGCTTTGGAGATGTCCAATGCCACTGCCAGCGACTCCCCAAAGTTGTCCAGTCTTTCGGCCCATATATGCGTAACGTACGTTAGAAGATCTCCGGTTGACCGCGCTTTTCGGAAACCGTACTGCTTGTCATCCAGGAGTTTATTCGCTTCTAAGTACGCTAGGAGCTGAGAGTTGATAAGGCGCTCCATAACTTTACACAGAAGAGAAGTTATCGCGATGGGTCGATAGTTGGAGGGGCTCGCTGGATCGCCCTTTTTTGGTACCGGTTGGACTGAGGCTCTCTTCCAGCAAGAGGGAACGATACCCCGGGTAAAGGAGAGACGGAAGAGACGGGTGATTATCGGTGTCAGCTCAGGGGCACACTTCTTGAGCACAATGCCTGGAATGCCGTCAGGACCACTACTCTTCGAAGTGTCTAACGTCCTCAAACATTTGAATACCAGTCTAGGGTGCATCCTCGGCTCCTTCATCGAAAACCCACAGTGTGATATCGAGGGAGGGGCTGCACCCTGGTCATCCAACGTTGAGTTAGACGCGAAAAGACGAGCAAAAATATTCGCCTTCTCCTTCGCGAGGATAGCGAGTGATCCATCAGATCGTTCCAGGGGAGGTGTAGCAGAGCGGCAGAAGTTACGACGGATCGAATTGGCGAGAGACCAGAATGCACGGCTGCCTGACGGGCAGCGCACTAGTCTCTCGCCAATTTTATGGTCGTGCTTAAACTTGGTCATAGTCAGCGTTCGCTTGCAAGACTTGGAGGAGGTATTGAGGGCACGCCTTGCCACAACGGTTCGGTCCAGCAGCCATTGTCTATAGGCCTGGTTTTTGGCTTCAACCGCGAGACGACATTGGCGATTGAACCAGGGCTTGTTATTGCCACCCACTGGTACAACAGAGGATGGAATAAAGTAATCCATACCCTGTTGTAACAGCTCCGCAATAGACTCGGCGCACCTCGATGGGTCCGAAGTGGCAAAGCAGACCTCCTGCCAAGGGAAGGTTCCAAGGAAAGAACGGAATTCTTCCCATCGTGCTGACTTGTAGTGCCATACTTTGCGTGTACTGGGCTCACGTCCAGTCGCGAGAGACACCGATGGCACTGTACAGGATACCAGGCAGTGATCAGAGCCTCCAAGTGGCGCTTTTACATTTACCTTATATCCTGCCGGTTCAGAGGTCAGCACAAGGTCCAGCAAGCTAGGCTTATGCGCAGGATTGTCGGGAATGCGGGTATACCCCGAAACCAACTGCGACAATCCATGAGCTATGGCCAAGTTGTAAGCTTCCCTACCGGGGTGATCGGTGACGGTGGAGCCAAGCCACTCCTTATGTTTGGCGTTGAAGTCGCCAACCATCACGATTTCGGCCGTAGGAAGCTCTTCGAGCAGTTTGTCCGTCGCTCTGCTGAGGTACTCGAAGAGTGCAGAGGTTTCGTTGACACCGAGGTTGGGAGAGCGATACAGGCCAGCATAAATTCTCACCACGTGGGTAAGATTCACACGGACCCATATCACGGGGAATCGGGAGTCTTCAATATGGCTAAGTCTTGTCTTGAAAAACGGAGATCTGTTGGTCAGAAAAGTCAATTCATACGATATAATGCTGGTGTATGTTGATGACTATCCCTGGTATTATTTTTAATTTCGTATTGAGATTTATACTGTGAAAATGTATTGCATTTGGCTTTTAGATATCTGAGTAGACTTAGTTTATTTATTCTGTGAAAGTCCGAAGTTGTGCTGTGTTTTTGTAGCTTCACCGTTGCCCTTCCTTCCCAATGAATTCAACTGTAAAAAGTGACAAAGCCTTATAGGCTGATCGATCATGTTGATAATAATAATGAGTGTTGGAGATATTCCTGGAAAAAAGTAAACGTGTTAATAAACAGATACATTGCTTAATAATATTTCATTTACATAGTCCTAAAAATCCCTTGTCTTTACCGATATTAGCAGCAAAATAATCATAGAACATGCTCAAATTTAGACTGTCGTCGCTCCGGTTATTAGATCAACGGTGAATTAACTGAAACTATGGTTGCTTAACTTTCCCAAACGAATACATGTAATGTTATCTTGCAAAACATTATTATAGATTTTAATGTAACTGGACATGAATGGCTAATACCGAACTGACCGTCAAATATTAGCCTAACACACCACATGGGAACTAGGTGCCATGCCAGGCCAGGACCTTCCTTATATTGCTCCGCTACATTGAACTCGATGGAAAACACGGACAATTTTCATGCCGCTTCGACCATCGTTCATTTAAGTAAGGAAGGGGATCTACAGGTTTAAGTGGAATCCGAATCACGGCCAGCCTAAACGGTTGAAAGTGGTCACCCATCCAGAACCTAACCGCGCTCAGAGGTGCTTACCCAGCTTATCGATTCGCAAGGCGTCGCACACTGAGCTACCGAGGCTAAGAAAACCTACCATGGCTGATACCAGCTAATTGTTAGGACCAGGCGTGGCAGCTCTGCCAGAGTGATAATTACGATTCCTCATAAGTTGTTCAAAGGGCTCTCCCTCGCTTCACATTTAGTTTGATTATTTATCATTCATCCAGTTAGTAATTATATTTTCAATGTCTTCATTTGGCTCTATGACTTTGACAGTCTCTCGGTTTGGTGTGGACTATTTTAAGCTCTGCTGTAAGTAGCTTAGTAAGTTGTAATTTAAAAAAATCAATCAAATAAGAGGCAAAAACCTTAGACAAAAGTGAATTACGCGTTCTTCTCTAGCTATAACGTACACGCCATTGTGCAGAATAGCTAGGTCTAATGAACACAGCTGCTACTTTAAAATACATTTTCTTACTTTAACTAGTCGTACCAGTTAATCTGCAGATTGTCTAGTTGTTACGGCACAAATCGCCATCGGCTCTCTTCTATTCCCATCTTCTTACCAATCTATCCCCATAATCGCAGGCACATATCACGACAGGAACATATTTAAGCAGCGAGTTTTTTACAATTCATTGTTAATTTTATATGTTTGTTTACGTCATATAAAGATATTTTGAACATTATTATATTTATCCTGGTTTTCACCAAGTGCTGATTTATTTTAATTAACACTTAAAGGGCCTTTATTACTAAAGTGATGAAGTGACTCTTATTGATTGCAAGCTGCTAAGAAAGGCTCTTAACATGTGGCGATTAAGCTAATCAGCAGTAGGTGAAAAAGGCCCGTAAGTTAGTTTACGTGGAATTCCTTTCAAGTACAGTCATTTAGAAAATGGAAAAAATAGGAACATCTACGATAGGAAAATACAAAACAAATTTTTTTCGGTTTCACTTTATGGAAAATCATTATAACTGTGCTCCATGAACTCCAAGAAATCTGTATTAATTAATATAATTCGTACCCAAACATCCGTAGTTCGGAATCCATGTAAAACTGTAGGTGGTAGAGTAAACCCGGCCGGGTACCAACCCATCGCATTGGATGAAAAGATGTTACGAAGCGGCAATGAAAAATGTACCGTGCTTTCTATCCAGTTCAATGCAGCGATAGGGAACATACTGATGGCTGGTATGTAGCGTAAGTCATCCATGTCGTCATTTAAAAAAAAACGTACAGGAAAACTGCCATCTGCGAATACCTGCTAAATAAACTGGAACCAGCTTGACACAGTCAGTTTTAGACTTCAATCTAGCAGGTGAATAATAAATTAAAATATTTCTTTAAAAAATGATGTAAAATGTACATACAAACTAAGAGTAGTTCGAGGTAAACTGCATTGAGAAACTTATTTTGGTTAGCAACTACTACAAAATAGGTAAGTGCTAGTATTTTCACTGCATAGCATAATTTCGCAGCATAGTAATAAGTCTGTGTAAGAAGTAATGAGGCCTCTGTGAAGTATTTATCAAGACGCAAGGTTAATATGTCACGATCAATTAATGATAACACCGCGTTTTGAATCCATTAATATAAGAGGGTTTTTGGAATAGCCTGATAAACAAGTAGGTACCAAGTGGGCTATTATGTTCCTATTTTTTTCTAAAATTTTCTATTTTGAATAAAGAGTCAGAAAAGATTTGAAAATTTTAAAACATACTGTCTTGTGCTGACAAACTAATACATTTCAATTCAGACTCGGAAAAGATTGATTTTTTTTTAAATACACAAGGCAGTATTTTAAGGCTTACAAACTTATATAAACGCAACATAATGTTATATGCAAGTGGCTTAAAGAAATAGGAAAAAATTTTCGAAGAGTGAATAATAACTTTAGTGAATTGTGGAGTTCTAGAGTTTCATCGCTGTATCCACTCCGTGTGTCAAGTACATTTTTTTATTGGCTATGGATAGCGAATACCACACTCACTGTCATAATTAGCCCAACACAAAACATGACAACCTTGCCATGCCAGGCCCTTCCTACGTTGCACGGCTACATTGAACTGGCTGAAAAACATGGTACATTTTTATTGCGGTTTCAACCATCTTTTATTAAATGCGATGTCCTTAGGTGGTAACAGTAAATAAGGAAGCTGGAACGGTTATCCATCCAAAACCTGACTTCGATGATCGAACTCCAAAGCGTCACGCCACTAGCTACCTAGGCTTCTCCGCGATCGTCGTCTGGGCGTGTATTCTTGGCATTCAGTCATTGCGGATTCAGTAGAGCTAACAGTAATGTCAAAGTAAATTCTTCTTCTGATAACTCTACTGAATCCGCAATGACTGAATGCCAAGAATACACGTCCTGAGCCTACAGGGAGATTTAAATGCAAGTTCGTTCTCGTAATTTTTCCACCGAACCATGTTAAAGTAATCCGGGGAAAGGATTTTCCCGGCTTGAAATATCTAATAAAAAGTCGGTAGAATTAAATGTTTCTTGTGGCTTCGGAATGCCCCAATCCTAAGGAACTTATTGGAAAAATGCTGACACCGACGCGCGCAACCGACAGACAGCAACGGCGTTCGTCGAGCTCACTCCATGACGCGAGGCAAAACCGGTACACTTGAGGCGTCGCGGTCGAAAACTCAGTCATCTGTTGGCCCAGTCGACACCAAACAACGCTCCGCTTGCCACGCTCCGTGCTCCTCGATAGCATGTCTACGAGGAAAACCCGCAATTAATAGTCTGTTTAATGATCGGCGTGGGTGACTTGACTTGTGCTTAGTAGGTACATGACGGTGAATATGTGCAAGTATCTGAGTGCTGTGTTTGTTTACTATGTGGTAGCGAGCCTGGGAGCCACTGGGTATGGTAAGTGATGTAAAACAAAATGGGATGCTGGCTCGTAACAATTCAATGATTTATTAATGTTATTAACAGGACATTCAATGAAAACATATTGTTTGATGACTTTTGAATCATAAACCGGTTCGATTGAGGAAATCAACACCATATTCTAAGAGAGCTACATAAATTTTGCTGTATTTTATTATTAAAAAATGTGTTCAATATTCGTATAGTGAGACAAAAAAGAACACGTTGAACACAAAATAGGAATTCAGGTACAGTTGTGCTGCAGAAATACAAGTATCAATAAAACTGCTCTTACAGGACGCAATCTTCAGTGATGAATAATTTTTTTGTAAGTAAAGTTCATATGGATAAATATAGGTTATTTATGTATGTTTACAGTAGCCATACATTTTGTCAATGCTTATCAATCATAGACGAAGAATGCGGTCGCAATATTGACCTCGCCAAATCTGTAGAATCAGAGGCAACATTCTGTAGATTCAGAGGCAACATTCTGTATTACACTCAAATGTGCATGGTAATACACCGATACGAGGGGCCAGTCACTCAGAGTGTCTGGTGTACAAATGTTTGATAATCTCAGTTATCTCAGGCAGGTAATCTTCGTTCGAGGATTTTGGAAATCTTAGGTAATCACGAGTAACCCTTGGAAATTTGGTAGTCCCAAGGTAATAATCTTTAGGAAACCTATCAAATTCATGGTGACGTTATGCGGAAATCAGAGTAATCTGAAAATGTTAGGACCTTTTTTTGCTTATTCGAAAATAGGGGCTGTGATATTTTTTTCTAGTATTCTTTTAAAATCGGGCAGGATGAGTTAAATTTTGACTGACCCCTCGCGGCGATATGTTCTTGTATGATGCGTGCATGCTAGTATCATGGCGTTCAAAGCAATGGTTCCAACAAAACGTGGCTTCGGATCCACGACGAGCCATCGTTTCAAAATCTTGTCATGCTCGCCACCTACCTCGTCACCTTTTCAAATCCAAAAACCCAATCATTGGCTTCTCGTGTCGGTTTATCATGGCATAATGGCACTTGAGTGTCGAAACAATATGAATTTTGTCGCTGGAGCGCATAGAAAGGATATGCTTGCTTAGAATCATAAAAATATTTAAACAAAATAAATGTATAACTGTGACGTTTCTTTCTTTTAAACGTATTGAAAAAAATATATATATTTCTCGAGCTTAGGAAGAATATTTACACAAATCGCTAAACTGACACTGAAACTCATCAAAAACTTAGACCACTTCCAGTGGACTTATAAACTTGAGATTTGGCATGGATAATACGAATATAATCTTAATGAAGGCTGCGGTCACCCACCCGAGTCCTAACCACGGCAATATTGTTTAACCTTCCTGATCGGACGATAACCAGTTCCATACTGTAATTGAAAAAAAATATTAAAAAAGAAAAAAATATTAAACCATCATGATTTATTGGTTCTAGATAATTCATCAATTTTGAGTTTCACTTCTTGTAACGATAAGAATGAGTTTTCATTTTTAAAATAATTTCAATGAATCTTTATTGAAATTATAGATTCAAATACCGTAATAGATAACCAATTTTGAGTGGATTTTAAGAATTTCAAATATAATGTGTCCTTGTATAACGGTTGATTTTAAAATAATATGATGTTAATTTGCTTAACACGAACCCGTAGATTGTTAACATTTTATAAGGCTGAAATACGTTGTGTTGTCTGTATGTTTTTATCATTTAGTGACCTCGTTTTGTATGCATACGTCCTTTAATTAGGGACGTGTGTGTCGACCGAATGTTTTGGATGGCGTGCAATTAGCAGTTATCTATCAACCCATTGTAAACTAGTTTGTAAGTGTATCAATGAAAAAATTACAAACCCGGGGAAGTTTCTTATAAGTTACAAAACCGAAATTCAAAAATATTGTTGACCAATCTCAGTTCTTATAAGATTGGTTTGCCAGGACAAGAAACAAAAACGCGCGCGAAAGGAGTGTCGTTAGGAGCAGCCGCACGCGTAAATATCGAATAGGTAAATAAGCGGTGAATGATTTTATATAACACTTTTTTTTAATATTGTTTGTTATTTTTACTTTTGAGAAACGGAAACTAAAAAATAAACTTTCGTTGTCCATCTTACTGTATAGCATGATAGATTTTCCACCTATAATACTCGCTTAAATAAAAAGTCTGTATTACCCTATTTATTCTCAGGCACGCGTGAAGTTGAAATTAATATTAAATTCTTATGTCTATGGTCCCTTCGAGTTATAAATGTATCAAATCTGTAAGTCAATGCGATAAAAAAATACGGCCTTCCAAACCAAACCTATAGGGTACTACCCGGTTATCTAGAATCATAAAAATACTTAGGTTTGTCAACAGTTCATTATTCACAAAAAAAATACAATTGAAGCTAGAAACTAAAACCGCAAACAAAGGTTTGAAACTGATTTGGATATTTATCATTATCAAAGAGTTTTTTAATTTTTTTGCCTATAACCCAGAAGCTTTTGGTTCAGTCGTTCTCAAAAGGGCTATCTTCATTATATCGATGAGCGGCCTAGTCGTTTCATTGAATCAATTATTTGTATTGCTCCGAAGGAAACGAAAGGGGCAGACACGTTCGCCGCATTGCAGCTGTCTACAGCCACGTACAGTTTCGTGCCTCGGATGCGGAGTGCGCCTTCTGTACGTTAGTAAACAACAGTCATGTATTTTTTGTCGTTACACAGAAAAACCCCTTTTTATTTCAATGTTTAAAACAAATCTCTAATTAATTCCAATTTCCGGTGTAACGATATGAAATTATGCTGTATTCTCATACACTGAACTTCTGCGCAATTAAGTTTTATGGCTTGCTTCTGCCTTGCTGCTAGAATTTTATCAAAATATCTGGCTGAAACGACTGTATTAAACTGCTATTTTCTAGGCAAATATTGTCCATAAAACACTATAAAACCTTCAAGTCCTGCTTCTGTCTTGCTGCTAGAATTTAATTTTGGCCTAAATATCTGACTGAAACTACTGTCATAAACGGCTATTTTCTAAACAAATATTGTCCATAAAACACAATAAAGGCTTCAAGGCCTGCTTCTCCCTTGCTGCTAAAAAAATATTTTGGCATAAATATCTGGCTGAAACTACTGCCTTAAACTGATATTTTCTATTCAAATATTGTCCATAAAACAAAATTTATTTATTTATTTATTTATTTATTTGTTATTATACTTATACATAATACTTTACAGCAAATACCAATTCGTACAATGTAGTTACAAAAAACAAAGAAAGTAAAGAAAATGAACAAAATTATTACCTATTCCCTTCCAAAAATCTCATGCAGGCTCGCTCAAACATTCCTCCCTCGATCACTAGAACATCGCATTCAGGTGTTGACCAGAACATTGCGTTTAAAAGTCTTCGGACGAGGCAGATAGGTGAGCAGTAGTGCGAGCGAGTGCGCGTCATAGGTTCGGCAAACAGACGCGGTCGCCGCAGTCTATTTAAATTACAAGGCACATTTAAAGCTGTTATCAGTTCTAGAAGCGCTGGAGAGTCTACGTTTCCCATCAGAACCTTCTTAGCAAACAGCATTAGTGCTCGGGACCTCTGAAGTTCAAGAGTGTTGAACCCCCAACAATAAAAGCTTCAAGTTCTGCTTCTGCCTTGCTTCTAGAATTTTATTTTGGCCTAAATATCTGGCGGAAACTACTGTCTTAAACTGCTATTTTGTAAACAAATATTGTCCATATAATACAATAAAGGCTTCAAGACCTGCTTCTGCCTTGCTGCTAAGAATTTATTTTGGCCTAAATATCTGGCTGAAATGACTGTCTTAAATTTTCTATACAAATATTGTCCATAACACACAATAAAAGATTCGGGGCCTGCTTCTGCCTTGCTGCTAGAATTTTATTTTGGCCTAAATATCTGGCTGAAACTACTGTTTTAAACTGCTATTTTCTAAATAAATATTGTCCATAAAACACTATAAAAGTTTCATGATGTGCTTCTGCCTTGCTGCCAAAATTTTATTTTGGCCTAAATATCAGGCTGAAACTACTGTCTTAAACTGCTATTTTCTAAATAAATATTGTCCATAAAACACTATAAAAGTTTCATGATGTGCTTCTGTCTTGCTCCAAAAATTTTATTTTGGCCTAAATATCTGGCTGAAACTACTGTCTTAAACTGCTATTTTCTAAATAAATATTGTCCATAAAACACTATAAAAGTTTCAATGTGCTTCTGCCTTGCTGCCAAAATTTTATTTTGGCCTAAATATCTGGCTGAAACTACTGTCTTAAACTGCTATTTTCTAAATAAATATTGTCCATAAACACTATAAAAGTTTCATGATGTGTTTCTGCCTTGCTGCCAAAATTTTATTTTGGCCTAAATATCTGGCTGAAACTACTGTCTTAAACTGCTATTTTCTAAATAAATATTGTCCATAAAACACTATAAAAGTTTCATGATGTGCTTCTGCCTTGCTGCCAAAATTTTATTTTGGCCTAAATATCTGGCTGAAACTACTGTCTTAAACTGATATTTTCTAAATAAATATTGTCCATAAAACACTATAAAAGTTTCAATGTGCTTCTGCCTTGCTGCCAAAATTTTATTTTGGCCTAAATATATGGCTGAAACTACTGTCTTAAACTGCTTTTTTATAAATAAATATTGTCCATAAAACACAATAAAAGCTTCAAGGCCTGCTTCTGCCTTGATGCTAGAATTCTTATTTTGGAAGAAACCTCCGGCTGAAACTAGTGTAAATATTAAACTGCTATTTTTAAATAACTATTGTATATACAACACAATAAAAGCCGCCAAGCGTGCTTCTGCCTTGCTGCTAGAATTTCACTTTGGCCTAAATTTCTGACTAAAAAACTACATAGAGTATTAAACAGATATTATTTTAAAAACATACACATATCCATACATACCTTCACCCCGCTTTATAATTGGTAAATAAACTCGAATTTAAAATAAGGAACTATATGAATGCTACAAAATGAACAGAGAGCTGACGTCAATATTGCAATAAGAAAAAAAAATATGAAAAAACATACCGTCCTTCCATTGGACAAACCGGATTCTCAGTGCTTCTCAGTGTGAAACTATTTTCTTTTGCAGAATAAAAATAGCAAGTCTTAAGCAGTCAACGAGCAAAAAACCTCTACGCAGAGACACCCACTTAAAGATATTCATATGAACGAGTTTTTTTTTATGAACCGGACATGTACTACTTATATTGTATTGTATTGTTTATTCATCATCCATAGAAGGTACACTGCACTCGGATCTGTCATATTTTAATATTGGCCAGTTCAGCAACAAAACACAGCGAAGAAGAACTGGCAAGAAACTCCGCTGTTTTTTTTTCTACGTCCACTTAGACTAAATTTACAAAAGTGTTTGTCAAATTTTTAACAAAAACATAGGTAAAACACAAAATTAACATGAATTCATGAAAGTTAACAATTCATGCTGTATGTGTTATGTTCATGACAAATATAATTTTATTTGCAAAGAGTATTCCCGCTAACTAATATGTTGCCGATTAGAGGAGCCCTCGGAGGAGCCCAGCACTCACAAACAGCATCCGTTCACGAGCTGTGCCCGGCGGCGTGATGCCGGGCAAAGCGATCACCTCTCTCGACCATATTTTAGGGAAACGTCACCAGGGACCTTAAAGCGTACAGTAACATAGTTAGCTACCACCTACAGAAAAGTAAATGCTACCACCTACAGATAGAACACTTACTAAACCACATCGCATTCCTGAAGATATTATTTCCGCTTCGACTAAGTATGTTTGATTCAATGCCATAGTCGGGCGGGCTTAACCCTACCATGTACCTAACACCCCCTAAAGAGTTAATCTGTATAGGAAAAGGCGATTCGTCAAAAACAGGTGGAATGGAATCATTTTGTTTTTGTTTTATCTCATTTCAATGTTTTCTCGAAGATTAGTAACGCCCTGATAGTGGTTAGAAGTAATTAGTAAGGTATACAGATTAAATAATAAATTTAACCCTGTATGTATGGCATCGGCTGAGACTATACACATAATTTTGGAAATACGCTTCGAGACAAAAAGGGAGAAGGTGATTCTGCATTTTTTAAATCAAATGTGAGTCCAAATCCTAGACTAGGACCTATGGAAAACCATCATTTCACACCTATACATTTAATTGTTTATATTTTTATGCTTTTAATGGCTACGACACTACCGTTGTCTAATTAATTTTAGGTTATGAACGACATATCTACAGTGAAGTATTATGATGAAAGATATTTCAGATTACTGTCATAACGTGATTGCGATGCCCGTTGCATTGACATCTTGCCATGAAGTCATTATTCATGTCCTCAAATTAATTGACCTGCGACTGGATCGTTAATCTCAATAAAAGAAATGGACATGTTAAAATAATATGTCACAAATACACATATTTTTTTTTTTGTTTCAAATGTATGTTTATCGAAGCCTCTGCAGTAAAATAATTAAGCCAAATTTAATATTTATGACGAGTGTGTCCTATGTTTCCTATCTTTTAATGCATGTTTTCACTACATACCAGTGGATTGTGGTTTTTGTGTATCTCAGTGTATCCCGTGTTGTATGTATCTGTTTGTGAACCTATTACTAGCCAAATAAATAAAAACTAGTCGCTCTCTGAGCTGTAGAACATGCGGGTCAGTCTTTTTAAACATTTGTATTTTTTTTAATAAAAAACCAATAGACAATGCAATAATCGAACCTGCTCACGAAATTCCACGAAAGTCGATTGAGAAATGCGAACTGTAGAGGAGAACCGTGTTTTCCATCCAGTTCTATGTAGCCGTGCTCATAAAGGGAAGGTCCTGGCATGACACCTAATAGCTCCGGGAATGTCGTATATTGGGTTTATATCATAACGGTAATTAGCCATCCATGTCAGTTTGCAAAAAAACAACAGCCGGACATACATAAGCATTTTAGCCTATTCTGAAACGCAAACGTTCGATCGATCTTTGCTCTTCGTTCGTTTTATTAAAAATGTTATAATTTAAAAACGATGTATTCATTAATTAATCTCATTAATTAATACATTTTCATGTGCATTTACGAAACATAAAAAAGATTGGAAATACACCATTGGAGATTATATTGATTGCATAGTTTACATTGTATTGTATTTCATTTGTTTTCGTCAAGCTACACTCAGACGGGTCATATTTTCTTATTTAAAGGCATAGATCATTATCATTTAGAAGTCGGTTAAAAACAGAACAAAAATAAGCATGCATACATCTTACAATTTCTGGCATATACCATCGTCAAACTTACTAAATAATTAAAAGTTATTTAGTAAGTTTGACTATGGTATATGCCAAAAGTTATGTAGTAAGCAAACCTTTCTTCGTCGTGCCCTTCAATCAGCATGCTCGGCTCTTCATTCATCTTCATTTAGAAATTGAATGCTACAATTTGTGTTGCAGTAGACGACGAGTGCCTGTTGGAGGACGAGATATCCCCCGGGGTGTGCGTTCTCGTCACCAGCTGCGATGTCGCCCTGCAGTAAGTACAGCCCCTGTGTTCACAGAATTCGCACGAGATGGTTGCACAATGCTTAAGTATGCAGGCCTACATATTCATGGAATTATTTTGTTTGAAAAACCTTTTTTCTCGACTGAAAGTTTCCTGATCACTGAGCACGGAATTACAAGAATAGGCCTATTCTTATAATTCCGTACTTTGGTATTCTGGTAATCGCTCGCAGAAACAAAAACGTTTCCATGTATTTGTTTCCAAATTAAGCCATAACGAAAAAATATACCTATACATTTATCAATTTCCATACACGATCCGTAAATGCACCAGAATAGGTCGGAAGTTATTTACTGATTCAGTGAGGATTCGTTTTATCTAAACGTATTAACGCAAGAATTACCCTCCAGAAGGAGAAACTGACATTCATCTTTGACGATTTGTGAACTGTTTTACTAATAGAAGTCACACGGACGGACGAAAGTGATTCCCACTTTCATCTTGCACATGACATCGCGCTCAAATTAAAATATTTAGAAACTCCTAACACTAGGGTGAACCTTCACGCGATAAGCTGTAATTCCATGAGTATAAAAATTATATATTACAGTTGAAACGCAATCACCAGTGAATGTAAATTCAAAATTTACCCTATGATTAGTTAAGAAACTTTGTTTATGTAAAAAATAATCCGCCCATAATCAATGCCTCCAACAAAAGTTACAAAATGTCAAACTCTAAAGCAGATAGGGAATTGGCAGACACGTGGTATGAACGGGGCGGGGATTCAACCCATGATATTTGGCATAGGAATCAATTCCCCGCCATCTGCATAAACGTGAGTAGGAGGGTTTTTTATTTTTATTTAATTTAAAATAAAATTTCAAGTTTAACTTTGATTGTCAAACTACACAAGTTACGTCACGAACTGATAGATCCGCGGATTCGATAAACTCAGTACAAAATAACCCGCAAATAAACTTCACTGGTTTACAGATTTTGCAGTCCATAAGAATTATTTACAAACATAGATCTAAATGCTACTGCCAGAAATTCTTTTGTAGAATCGTTTAAGACAAAACAAAGAACAAGAGAAACAGCAATCTTCAGTGTAAATGGATAAAAAATACATTAAAAATACAATAATGACTTCACATCGGCCAACAAAGCTGACGCATGCGCAAACAATTTTTTTTTACTTTCTTGATACACATGTAACATCAGATATAAAGAAACCCCGGCGAGGCGGGGACCAGGGGGCCCATTCAGGTAAGAGTGAGTTCGAGTTTGGGAGTGAATTAACCTAAAATAGCTGGGAAATAAATTATTATTTAACTAACGGAACCGTTATTTATACTTCCAACGTATTTACGGGACAGTCTAGATTTTTACCTAACTGTAATGATATTCAAGAAGTGTGGAAACATTAACTATTTAAAAAAGTGAGTTGACATTTAGTGACGAATTCGAACTCACTCTTGCTCCTTTTCATTAATTAATCCGCTAACCGATAATAGCCTTAAATCTTTTTCCGCGCTGGTGTCACGTGAGCGAAGGGTTCTAGTTAGCTGCGAGAACGTGAACACCTGCAACACAGGTAATCCGATGAAGGAAATCATCAGGATTTATCAAGGCAGGAATGATGAAGGCACCAAGACGGCATATTATCAACTGCTGGAATTAGCAACCTCAGATGAATGGCTAATACGACATAACTGCCGTCATGCTCAATACACGACATTCCCGAAGGAATTCAGTGTGTCGTGCAGGAGCACGCGTGCTCATAAGGAAAGGCTTCACTGAACTGGATAAAATACACTGACAATTTTACGTTGCCGCTTCAGCCTCCAAAGCGGTGTTACCAACCCGGGTGGGCTTAACCCTACCACCTAGAGGGGAAGGGGACCGACATCCGTTTTATATGGGTTACGAACCATGATACAGCTCGCATTCGTAACGAAATAGGTACCCTTATCTAACTCGAAAAGAGAAATAAAGTGTGCGCATGACCGGGGCAAGATTTGAACCTATAACCTCACCCATGAAAGGCAAGTCCTCTATCCGCTACACCGCGAATTGTATCTCAGACCGGCTTATGATTTCAGATCGGTCCAAAGACTCGGCCACCACAACTTCAAGCGGTGCGGTTTCGAGGGAGGCATGGAGGTGGTGTGCTGTCCCATCACCTCCGCTGGGAGGATTGGTAAGCTTTTAGTCCGCAAATTGAATAGGGCAATCTACAGATAAACGACCAGTAATGCTCATTGGAGCTGTATGTCTGTCAGTGCATGCACCGATTCACGATCGACATTAAAAAATAAGAACCTAGATCTAGGTCGCTAAACAATGGAAACGACTCCTTGCCAAGGTATTTTCCCCAAATTAAAACCTGGGGTCTTTCAAAAACGGTGCCCATCTAACTAGGACCGGTTAATTTTTGAGTTGATTAAAGAACCCTCTGAAGCTAAATGTATCGGTCTGCCTGCGCCAAGTGGTTGCGTTACCTAGATAAGGCTCCTGAAAAAGTAGTAATCGTGATAAAAAAATATATGAGGTGGTAAATGGCGTCAAATTACGAAGCATGAAAGTAACCGTACATACTTGCTTAGTAATACCAAAACTGAACAAATATGTTGTTGCATTTCGTAGTTATAGGCGATTTAGGTTACAGGTATAACTTTAGGTATATTTATGTATTTACTTATAAAACCAACTGGTTATTATTGTATCATTAATAGGTATCAATATGTCCAGACAATCAGTATAATTATTAGCAGGTACATACCAACATATATTTTGTATAGCCAATCTAGCTAACGCAACTACATACTTGGCTCAGGCGCAACCATTTAGCACCAGAGGATTGGTCTTTAACCTGTGAACCCAGATTCAGCCATTTACCTCATCGTGACCAAAAATGTCGTTACCTCCCGGGCGATAAACGCGCGTTTTGTTAGGGACCTCTATCAACCGATTTATCCGACCCGGTCCATTGGGTCGGATAGTTGAGGTTCTACTGTAGAACAAACCACGGCGTCTGGAATATTGTTATTACCAATCAATTTCTCCTTCAATATCTCTTCAGAATCGACGGAGACTCCCCAAAGAGTCACCACCGGCCGCCAGCGCACCACCACGACTACGCGGCGCGGCCCCACCCAGCTGAGGAGATCCGAAAGAGGCAGGTACCTATGCTGGTGACGAGCATTACTTACTTATTTCTGCGTAGCTCAGTGGCGCGAGAAGTTCCCTTGCACGCCAGAGGTCATGGGTTCCGTTCCCCGCCCCGTTCATGCACCACTTTCTTTCTCATAGTTTCATTTTTTGGATTGCATATTTTGGAATCCATGTAAAACTGTCGGTCCTGGCGTGGCACCTAATTCCTTCGGGAATAAGGCATGTTGGGCTAATATCACGACGGTGGGTGTGATTTTAGCCATCAATGTCCAGATACATTTTAAAAAAAACATGCTCTGTCCGTTTATGTTGACATCTTGTTGGTACAGCGCATGGGTCCAATTGATCTGCGCAACGATCTTAAATTCACATCGACCGTTAAAATATAACGAATATGTTTAGTTTAGGCCCGGATTTCACTTTGTAGCCTCTAATTAAGATGTTACATTATTTATGAGATTCGTCCTTGTTTAGTTAGACTGTGTTATTGCCACTGGGTTTACAATGTCGAGCGATGTTATGAATTTTTTGCAGAGTCATGATATTACCCCAAAACACCTCTTTAAGGGCCTGGTACTAGGCAAATCGCAAAGTTAGACGAGGCACCCCAAGTAAACTAACTAAGTCTGACGATTATAAGTGTCATCCTTACAATATATGATTCCTTGTCTAGGAATCGAATGATTTTCGTTAATGTATGTTTCCTTTTTCTATACAAAATACATTGCGGAAACGGTGTCCATTTCCGAACTTTTTTGACTAAATGTAGAAATCTAAAAGCAAATGGAATTTTTTGTTTATGCATATATGCTGTTTTTGCTTATATCTAGAAATCGAATGACTTTCAGATTTCTAATGAGAAAAATCAACTTATTTTATTTTTATTATTATTTAAATAAATGATGGAATACAAAAATATTAACAATCCATTATCAGTCTGGAGTTCTATTTGGATTTGCTGAAGCGTTTCACTACATATTATTACATTTGTTAAAAAGTGCATTTGTATGGCGCGAGTAGTTGGCTAGTCCTAGCGCCTTAAACTAGGTGCCATTCCAAGTCCTTCCTATTTGTGTTTATTTAATTCTTGCTTTTTGCATGCAGTCTTTACGGTGTCTTATGTACTTATTTATTTTTGTGTTTATTGGTACAATATATGAATACACTGTATACAGGGTCGGTCACTCGAACAGTTACTAACTTCACACTGCTTCTATTTTTAAAATAATAATGACAGCGCTCCAAAATTTGGTGAAACGTCAGTTTGTTTCATTGTTTTTAAGTCGGTAAAAAGAGCGGGAACAAATTCGAATTTGATAATAAATTTTCGCAATGGATATTTAAGGTGGCCCAACCCGGCGGGCCTAACTCATTCGCGGGCACGGTACAAAACCGTGCTGTTGCGCCCTGAGACCTTCTCCGTTTCAAAGAATAAGACAGGCTCCGTGATAAGGAAGATGCAACATGTCCACAAAAAAGACAATGTGCATAGTGTATGATTTGGTAAGATTTACGAAAATTTTTATTTCAAAACGACTTATAGCTAAAAGTAAACCACGACCGCTGTAGTAAAAAATCTAACAAAAACCAAATAGATTATAAATCTTGATTAAATAAACTATGTCTGATGACTAATCTTTTTACGATGTTGTTACTTTATCATTGCGTAATCCACCTCCAAAGTTATTGTATAAAACGCGCGAAAAATTCGAAACTTTCGGACCTTATAACTTAGAAACAAAACACAATTTTACAATGCCAATGGTCATCAGACGTCTAGTTCGAACAAATAAAGCTATTTTGAGCAAAATTTTGGATCTCTGACAAGAAATCTGGGCGTGATCTTCTTTCCCCTTTTGTATGGGGAGATGAGCGGGATGGGCCACCTTAACGTAACAATGTGATGTGATCGTTTTGCATTTGGCCGGAAAATCACAACCAGACATCGTTCGGTAGCTCCGACATTTACGTGTAAACAAAATGTTAGCTAGCCTGCTTCTGTGTGGTCTGGGCTGCAGTGCCCGTAAATGATCGCTCTGCATTCGTGTTTATAGAGAAGGACGTCCAATTCAATCAGCAAGAGTACCAGCAAAAACCATGGGCACGTAAGCAATTCAGTACGAACAGCTGGACGTTCCAACAAGACTCAATACCGTCCCACAAAACTCGCAATTTTTATTGAACCACGTTCCTCCGTTCATTTCTTCAGAACAGTAGCCTCCAGACTTGAATCCAATAGACTTCTCGGTATGGTCCATTTTGGTAGCTGCGGTGCAACAAAAAGATATAAAAGTGTGGATACACTGAAGGCAGCGCTCCGTCGGGAATGGAACAGAACACCGCAAAACCATCTTCGTACATTCTGCAATGCCTTTGCCGGAAGACTTGGTGCTATCATCCGTGCCAAAGGAGGCTATATCGAACGATAACAATGATTGTCTTAAAATTCAATATTTTTTTAGCATTTTGATACAATAAATTGATTTGATTGAATTGATACTTCACTTCGAGTGACGGACCCTGTATGTATATGATAATAGATAAGATGTGGTGTAGGTAAGCTCGTGGTGTAGGGGCTAGAGAACTTGCCTTTGATGCGAGAGGTAATGGGTTCAAATTCTCCTTGCGGTCATGCACCACTTTCTTTCTTTTTCTGAGCTGGGTGGTGAGTTTCGTTACGCTGTTCCATGGTTCGGAACCCATGTAAAACTGTAGGTACCGTTCCCCGGGTTGGTATCACCACATTAGACGAAACTATGGTTGAAGCGGTTATGAATTCCATTGAGTTCAGTGTAGCCGAGCTCATAAAAGGGAAGGCAATTCAGGGAAGGTTCTGGCATGTTACCTAATTCCTTCGGAAATGTGGTGTATTGCGTATTGTATGATAACGGCAGTTGTGTGGTATTAGCCATTAATGTCAGAGGTTGCATACAATTTCTGTTCAGAATGCAGAAAGCTGACGCAGGAGATGTCACCGCCGTTGGGACTCCACATCCTCGGGGGTGAGGAGGCGAGTAACGGAGAGTTCCCACATATGGTACGTCTTTGTCTTCAAGCGATCATTTATCTAAATAAAGTCCCTCTTATCTATGAAACGCATCAGAGAGAACCTCTAAAGAAGCGACCACCTTCTTGGACCACCGATATCAGAACATAACGATAATTTGGTTTTTGTATAGCACGTAAACAAAAATATGTGCTGCCACCTCCTCCTTACGTGGGAAGGAGGTGGCAGAAAGGAGATAAAAACATATCAATTTCATACAAAACTTATTTTTGAATTTAGAAAAAAGACTCCAAAGTGAAATCAGCTATAAATTTCCAGAGCATGTTGATAATTCCTTCACAAAAAGGGACGGAGCCTGGAATTGCATTTTTTACTAATTTGGTAAAGTTTTATAGATTTAGAAATAGCTTGAATTAATCCAAAATGGTGTTTTATTGCAGGCGGCTCTAGGTTACTTAAAAGACGGAAAACTGGACTTCCAGTGCGGTGGCTCCCTCATATCCGCTCTGTACATCCTCACGGCAGCTCATTGTGTCGTCACGCTGGAAAGGTAAATGCCACCTGAACCAATCCTCGATACTCTAGTTGAATGCTATGTGTGGTCTAGGCATCGAGGTAAATCCTGGGTGTTCATTTATCAGGAGAGCGGTGTCATTCACATTTCGATGTTGAGACAAGTTGCGGTTGTCACATTTCACGAGTTAAATAACTTAAAATTCAAGCAAACCTTTGAAGACAGCCAATTCAATTTCCCGACGTGCGCTGAAAATAATTGCTTCGATCACGACATTAGGGTTATCTTTATTTTTCCATTGGATGGTCACATTCCGATTCTATAAAAAAAATTGTTTCTTCTGTCCGATTACCTCTGGCGAAAACAAACCGCCAAAGGGAAAATAAATACCTAAATAAATTTAAATTTTATATAAATTGATTTTTTTTCTGAAGTCTATTACAGTAAATCCTATGATTGTTAAACATTGAAAAAATACTGAGCTTACAGAACGTACGTTTGTAAAGGTACACATCCCAATTTTCTCCAAAACATTATTTTTTTCTGTTATCTTTCTATTTAGAAGAAAGAAATAAAAAAAATTAAAGCTTTCACCCCGAAACGAGGTACACTTCCCCCTAGCTGTTTATTTTTTTGACAAAATCAGACTAGTCGTACCTCGTCGAGCGGGGACGGAGCGCGCGAAACATGCTCAATTGCGTACCCTCCCGCTGACATGATGGCACTGGCTAGATTCCGCCGGGCGTATTCTTGACTTTACGCTATGATATACGCCTACTCGTTCAATCCTGATACCATCGCGTGTCATCGGATTCACAGAATGTTGTGAAACTAAATAAATAACCAAAAATGGACATAAAATGGACCGTCATGCTTACACACATATGCACGCGTAAAATTGTTTCCGAAATTTACTGAATGGAGCCTTTTTTAAAATTTATTATTGGGTCTCTAACAATCTTTGTTTGATTTTTTGAAGAAACCTTTCCTGATGGGAGATCATTCCAGACACTAGAGGCGATTATCTTAAAGTCACTGTGGTATTTTCAGGAGTACGCCTCTATTTCGCGTAGCCCTGCATACTCTAAACGGTTCGATAACTTATTTGGATTTTTTTATAAATGACGTTGTGAACCAGACAAGCCGCATGCAGTTGCCTTCTATTTTCCATTTTCATAATTTGGAGCTCATTCAGTAAAGGCGTAACAATCGTCCGCTTTCTTATACCGCGACAGAATCGAATGCACGAGTTTTGCACCAATTGAATCCTCAGCGCTGTCTACAGAATGGATAGAATCTCCTAAACTAGGGGGAAATGGAAGAGGACCCAACGAGGCTGAAGTCATATTATTAGGATTCCGTACCCAAAGGGTGCCAACGGAACCCTATTACTAAGCCTCCACTGACCGTCCGTCCGTCCGTCCATCCGTCCGTCCATCCGTCTGTCACAGGGCTGTATCTCAGTAACCGTAATAGATAGACAGCTGAAATTTTCACAGAGTGTGTATTTATTTAGCCGCTATAACAACAAATAGGTAAGATTAAAAATAATAATAATAATTAAAGAGGGCCCCCATTCAAAAAACGTGATTTTTTCGTATTAAATCTTTTACGATGGTACGGAACCTTTCGCGTGCAAGTCCGACTCGCACTTGGCCGATTTTTTTAGCATGATAATATATTATTATATTGAGATTGGAGCAATATACGGTGTGATGTGCAGGATAGAGCCCTCGGTTGCACGTCTCGGAGTGGTCGTGCTTGGAGGTGACACGTTCAACCCTGATACCGACCAACGCATCTCCAGCATTGTCAACCATCCGGACTACGGCCGCCCGCAGAAGTACCACGACCTCAGCCTCCTCAGGTATATATATACAGCCAAGCCCGTCGCCAAGGGGGGGCAGAGAGGGGCAGCTGCCCCCCCTAGAGATTCTAAAAAAGTTGCCAAATATAATGCAACCAAAGTCTTTGAGTTGATTTGCTTGAAGTTCAAGCCTTGAACAATCATTCCCGTGCGTCGAAACTCGTATGAATTCACCAATGAGAATGAGAAAAGTATGAATTTTAGTAGGTAAAGTCAACTTGCCCCCCCAGCGCCATCGGCTGGCGACGCCCTTGTATACAGCCACACGTATTCTCTAGCAGTAATAGCATTTTACTATAATGGCTCAAGCAAGCAGTCTTTTTCTTTAGTGATAAAATCCCGCATGGTACACTGAGAAAAATGAGAATTTGGCGTAATGAAGAAGTATCAGCTTCGTGTTTTGCTTTCATTTTTCCTGAACCTTTATCAGTATCACGACCCGTGTCATTCCTGTACCAACGATATTAGCTTACTCGGAATGAAAAACTATCAGTACTTGGCATGTTAATTATCGTAACGATAATCTATCATTATGCCTTGTATTGTTACAATTACATCCCGTTAAGTTGTCATGACAATCTTCCTGATAAAGCGTGACGTCACGCGTGCATCAGGATAAACCGATACATTCTCAATAGGGCAGAGCAAAATATGGTGATCATTGATAAAACCTAGCGATATTGAAATACTTTAAATGTATCACGCTTATGACAAAAAAAACAAGCGTAAGTAATGATATCTTAACATGGCGTAGTGCTAGTGGCGGCTCAGTGGTGTAGGGACTTGTTTTGCATACCAGAGGTCTGGGTTCAAATCCCCGCCGCGGATAAGTGCATTTCGTCACAAAAACGAGATGTTCCATAGGTAAGGTCCTCGCTGGATTATACAAACACTGTAGGCCTAATTAGGAAGTTATTATGATTAGAAGAAAACAGTCCCCATTAGGTACACAATCCGAAACTCCAAAACCGGCTCCATACAAATTCAACAACAAAATATGTAGGTACGAGTATATGCGTAACTTAAAAACCGTAAAAATTTGGTTTTGTGTGAAATACATATTGAAGTCATAAAAGGAAGCAATTCCTTCAGAAGCTTGTTCTGAATGTTCTGAATCATCTCCTGAATAGTTATACAATGTTTTGTCTCTTTCTCCCGAATTCTAAACTGCATGCATCTAAAGGACAGAACATTGTAAAACGATTCGAAGGATTCTCTTGGTTTATTAGTAACAGAGTATATATGCAGATCTGAATAACAAAATATATTTTTATGTGGCCGATAAATAAGAAATTTAGGTATTTTTTTTAAATAAGGTTTCTAAATATGGAAGCTCTCAGAAAATTTGTACCTTACTGAGAGGCTAAGGGTCTCATCCACCAAGCACTGATTAGCTTAATCCTAACAGTAAATGGTCTTTTTTACCATCTGGCAATCGATACCAGTACAAGATAATCAGCACTTTGAGTGTAAATTAAAATAATTCAGCACTTGGTGAAAACCAGGCTAAGAAGACTATGCCTAATGGAAATATATTGACGATGTATAAATCTATAAAAAAACATTTTTTTTTTGTCAACGGTCACAATTTATGACTGTTTTTAAAAAAAAAATGTCATGTTGCATCTACTAATGTTTTCGAAAAGTACCTCCATGGAAACAATTGGTACCGGGAATGCCGAATATTAATCATCCTGCCAATTTTGTGAATTCATTTAAAAGCCAAAGATGATCAATTTTCCTAAAATAAGAATTTATAGTGTGAAGTAACAATAGAAATAAAAATAATTACCTGATTTCAAAACAACAACAAGCGAACTACCGCAGTCCTTGTCAGTTTACAATTGAATATTTGAACGCATAGTGCCCTTGCCTTTCCCGACGACATATAAAAATAAAAAATATATAATCGTATTGAACCTAAAGAACTCAAATAATATAATGAGAAAGTATCATGACGACTGATGATTTCTCCATACTGCACGATAATTCATCCGTAAAGTTACGAAAAATAAGCAGGAACACGCACAAACGCACATGATTCTGCGAGCGCGCACGAACACAGCCGGCTGGCTGGCTAGCGATTGGGGCTGGCCGCCGCCATTTGTAATGTTGGTGTTGTCGGTGTGCATACGGTGTGCAGCTCTGCCAAATGGATCAATACATTGGATCTATTGATAAAATCGGACATGCTGCAGTACCTCAACACGTTCGATGGTAAGTACCTCTTATCTTCTACGTCAGTGACAGACATCGATGACTTATGGCAATGCCTTGACTAGATCATGGTTCGTGCGTTCGATGAAGCCAACCAAACCAAGCTAACCTTTTTACTATCAGTCGTATTCAGAGAGCCCCTCGAAACTTATTACGAGATTAGCAACGGACTAACCGTATAAAAACCGGTTTAGTCCGGCGGATTAAAGTTAGTCCGCCCACTCTGAATACGACAGTTTGTGCTCAATATTTGTGCGTGTTTTTGCCGCACGATCGTGACTATTAATCATTCCGAAAAGGATTTCATGTTAATAGGTTACTAAGTAAAACTGCATGGCAAATTCGGTCAAACTGCTTGCAAACTTACGTATTTATTTATCCACATTCATAGTTTTCGTTCGTTGAATGGGAATAAACGTTCAAATTTTACCATTGTGTAATAATCTGTTTTTTACTTTACAGCTGCATGCATCGACATCACATTACAAATGTTGACAGAAAAGGAAATCAAACAATTAATAGCACCCGTTGGTGGTCGGTTCAAGTTCAAGACTAATTTAGCTTTATGGAAAGAAGACACAAGTGTATATGTAAGTATGTCATATTATAATATTTTTTCGTACAGCAATAAAATGAGAAACTGCTAATCATTTACCTAAAGATCTTTTCCTATGAAACAATAACTCATCGGACCTGGCTCGCTAGTTGGGGCTGTCAAGTATTGAAGCTCTTATGAGTATAAAAAACAATTTCAATTAGTCAACAAATCTCAGGTGTCATTATAATATGAGTTTTATTGTGAAAATCTGAAAATCCCGTCGCATGTCGCAAGAGCCGACTAAGGGATTCGTTGTTCGTGGGTCGGATTCCTTACTTGATTTGCTTACTAGGTGGTAGTCTAGTTTAGGTTAGCTTAGGTTAGGTAGCGCCCAGGTTGATACAATCGCATTGAACGAGCGATGATCGAAGCAATGAACATTTTCTATATTTTCCATTCGGTTCAATGTAGCTGTGCAATAAAAAGCCTTATTAATGATGTAATCGATCTCGATCAAATCGACGACACATTCTAACTCTGTGAATGTTCCACTTTATATTTATTTATAGATTTAAACTTTTTTGTATTCAACCTGACATAGATGGCTAATTACCACATTCCTGACGGAATTAGGTTCCATGCCAGGGCCTTCCCTTTATGAGCACGGCTACACTGAACTGGATGGAAAACACGGACAGTTGTTCATTGCCGCTTTAAACATAGTTTCATCCAATGCGGTGGTAACATTACCAAAGTGGTGGGTTTACAAGTGAGTAATTACAAATTGTTAAAATCTTATGCAATGATCATAAAATAGGTAATACGATTTACAGAAAATTATATCTTGGAATCTTAACTATTTTTGAGATGCAAATATAAATGTGAGGGGCTCATAGTTTAGGGTCGCGGAGTCTTGCTTCTCATGCCGGAGGTCACTTTCTAAGTTGCAGGTCCGAAATCCATTTAAAACAGCGGGGCTCCCCTTTTTCAACTAGGTGAAAGGATTATATCTCTCTGTACCAACCAGAGCACCACAAGCGGCAATTCAAATCAGCTAAATTAAAATCTGCAGAGATATTCCGTGCTATTCAGTTCAATGTAGCAGTGATCATAAAGTGAAGGCATGCGGAGTGTTATTGCGGTGTGGTATTTATTTATTCATCCATTTTCACTTAGGTACTTAAAAAACTTCATTTTACATAATCACCTTTAGATTTAAGCACAAAAGTATCTAACAACACTGTAATTAATAATGTGATTTGTTAAAGGTGAATTGGAGGTGGTGCAAAAAATATTGGAATGCAGCGAAGCGGGAGAAAAACCTCGACAGACCATTCAGACTCTCCTGGGCATACACAACTAAGTCACGCGCTGTTGCACTACGGTCAGGGCAACCTTAAACGGAGCGCATCACCATCAACGCCACGCTACGCATTGGTATTCGCAAGGAAAACGTATGTAGAGTCAAAGTCCAATGTGTGACGGCGAGAATGAAGCCGTTTGTACATGCGAAATCTTTGTTTTCAAATAGAGAGACTCATTTAACAATGTTGGTGCATTTTGGCCTATCATTTCCATAAAATGTTGTCATGACATTTAACAGGTCATTATTTCTCTTGTATTCCTGTCTCTGACGCACGCTATTGAACCTGATATCCTGTATACTAGTTTTAAGATTGTCTAATATAATAATAAATTTGTTTGTTCAATATTTTTTTGATGATTTCATTTAAAACCTCATGCATCTAAAACTAAAAGATATAAAATTAATAATACCACTTTTAATCATGTATGTGTAATATTGATACCTTTACATAATTTTCTTGAAATTTCTAGTTACAAACGCATGTTATAATTACAATGTACTGATGCGTTTAATTTCCTTCGTGATCTTTTAACTTTACTCTCCCTATGAATATTTATTACATACCAATAGTTCAGCGCCAATTCACTGTTTTTTCCTCATACTTTCATAATACAAGTACATATTTTCAAAGCATGGTCTCTTTTCAATGTGATTTTTTTGCATGAAACTGAGCAAATTTTTTTTTATTTTTTTAAAGATGAAACTACTTGACTGAACTCTTAGAACATTTTAGGGTTCAGTTAAGTACTTACTTTTAACTTTAAAAATGTTTTCAAACGAAATTTGCTAAGTTTCATGAATCACAAATACCATGCTTTGAAAATATGTACTTGTATTATGAAAGTATGAGGAAAAAACAGTGAATTGGCGCTGAACTATTGGTATGTAATAAATGTTCATACGGAGAGTAAAGTTAAAAGATCACGAAGGAAGTTAAACTTATCAGTACATTATAATTATAATATGCGTTTGTGAATGAGATATTATCAGGAAATGTTGCACAGAATAATGGTGTAGACTCGATAAAAGTACAATACTTACCCTACTTTTTATTGGTAACATCCCGATGAAGTATCAGGAACAGACTGGTTCATTGCCTGACCGTACCGATTGTGCTTCTATTTATTCATATTAAAACATCAGAGTGATCATGATACCTTAACATGACGTCTGCATGTGGTATCATTATTGTCTTGCTCTATTAGTTGTAGTAAGCCTTACGCTTTACACTTCCTGTCCTGTTGATTGTCTGACGACATGGCTTCTGACGTCATAACTTCTAACAATCCAAGTCATGATGTTGTATCAGTGCAGTGATTTCCTGTTAATTGATTCGTTTGGACGCTGAGTCGGTTTTTAAGAGGAATTCCTTCTAACGGAACGAGAATTCCGCTTAAAATCAGGGGTCAATTTTTCTCAGTGTATGCAAATGCTTTTAAGTAACTAGACATATGTAGATCCTAATACCTAGCTACTACACCTATAATGTCATCGCCCCAACACATCAATTGGGAACTACATGTTCCCAAATAATGTGTTTGGTGTCATGTCAGGATGTTCTGACATAATGTAAGTTTAAAATGCGATCTATTTGACATCACAAACCGGTATTGTTTTTATTGAGACGTTATTAGTTCATAGTAGGATAGTTCAATGTAGCCGTGCTCATAAAGTAATGGTTCTGGCATGGCACCTAATTCCTTCGGGAATGTGGTATATTGTATGTATAACGGTAATTGTGTGGTATTAGCTATCCATGTCAGGTTGCAATAAAAAAGGAATAATTAGAATTTTGTTTGATAAAAAAAAACCGGCCAAGTGCGAGTCGGACTCGCACACGAAGGGTTCCGTACCATCGTAAAATATTAAACACAAAAAAATCACGTTTTTTGTATGTGAGCCCCCTTTAATTTTAATTATTTTTCAATTTTACCTATTTGATGTTATAGCGGCAAACTAAATACACACTCTGTGAAATTTTCAGCTATCTATCTGTTCCGGTTACTGAGATACAGCCCTATGACAGACGGACGGACGGACGGACGGACGGACAGCGGAGGCTTAGTAATAGGGTTCCATTTTCACCCTTTGGGTACGGAACCCTAAAAACATCTATTTGAATGGCGAGTTATAGGAGTAAGGGACAGACCATACATTTCAGACGAGTCGAAATATTGCTCAAATTAGCTCTAAAGCGTGTTACTTGCAGATTAGAGAGCTCCGTTGAGTTCACCAGCAACCTGCACCCGGCGTGTCTCTACACTTCGGCAGCCGACCCGAGCAAGGAGCTCATCATTACCGGCTGGGGCGCTGTCAGCGGAACCAGTCAGTATCTTATAATATAGACAAGCTGTCCTTATGACAAAAACTCCTTTATCACATTTCTTAATTAAACAGCTTTGAATGAGATATCCAAAGTCTGTTGCGTTTCGCAAACGATTCGTTCAATTCTATGATTAATTTCTTAAATCTGTGATTTCTTAGTTCTTAAAATCGGTGCGGTCCCTAGGTCATAGATTTACGTGGCTAAAAAGGTGAGGGCTTCTTTATCAATGTACTTGTCGTTTTTATAGGTAGGTTCTGTGATATGTGCGTGTCATATCTTGTGTGATTATCCTTACAGAAGCGAGCTAACATGGATACATCTATTATATTAAAAATATTTAGGGTTGAGATACCTTCCATGCAGCATTGATTCGTTTATCCAGATAACTGTTAATTCCTAGTGCTAGTGATCAGGCTTTCTTAGTTCTATGGAAGGAATATGATCTGATGAATTGATGAACAAGAGAAAATCCTTTTCAGTCAGGTTACATTTAAGCAACCCTAATATAATGTATTGTATCAACAGGAAGCGCCAGAAGCGGCATACTACTGAAGGCTAACCTGACAGTGGTGCCGATAGCACAGTGCAACGAGTCGTACAACGTCAACATCCAACGAAATTTGCCGCACGGTATCACTTCCGACCAGATGTGCGCCGGGGACAGTGAGGGAAGACGGGATACTTGTCAGGTACAGATATCCTACTACTGTATCACTCCTCACTTCAGGTACAGATAGTTGAGCCTACCATTGTATCACTCCTCACTGTATATCTACCGCAATCATCAACCGTCATCGATTGTCCATAGTCTGGCAAATACTTAGCGTGGAGCGCACATTACAGGTACTTATTTTAGGCCTGAAAAAGAAAGAAGATACATCTATAATAACCATAATTATAATACTAACCATAGGTTGTGCACTCCAGACCAGACAAGAATGCCACACTAACATAGGTATTTCATTTTAAATACTTTTAGGAGGACGACATAATGATGCACAGTGTAAGCCTCGATAAGCTCTCTGATCCGACGTCCAGTCATGTCATCAATGTGCTATGTAAGGTCTATCAGATCAACGCTGTTGTTGCCAAACGTACTACAAAAAATTTAGTGGTTAATATAAATAGAACTAGGTGTATGGGGAAACGTTTACAATTATACATATAAATATATTAATAATACAAATTATGATAATTATAAAATTGTATGTTTTAACAGCATTTTGGGTTACTAATACCACTTCGTTTCACTTCTTCAGCCTGTCAAAATCAAACTCGGACTACCGATTTGTATGAAAACGCGAAGTCGGCGTAAACGGCAACGTCCACCTTACGGCGACAATACCAAAGATAATACTAATAATACAATACTGTCAAATCAAGCTCAGACTCGCAAATCTTAGTTCGCGCGCGCTCTTCGATTCTCCATACAAATTCAAAAAAACACTCGTCGTTCGGTTTGGCCGTAAACGAAAAATTTAGTGAAAAGTCTGACTCTGTTTCCTTCTCGTTAACTACCAAATAAATGCTCTATGACCACAGGGCGATTCCGGCGGGCCGCTGCAAGCGCTGACGGGACAGGACGGCATGTATCGCATCGTCGGCATCACGTCGTTCGGCCGCGGTTGCGGCAGCGCCATACCCGGAGTTTACACGCGCGTCTCCCGCTACCTCGAATGGATCGAGGGTATCGTGTGGTCCAATTGAAGACAAGCTGACTGATAGTGGTAGCGAGATGTGGGATTTAAAAATAAAGATATGAAAAAATAAATTTTTTTTTGCAATGCCATCACTTATCTGATCTATTACTATCTGTATTTATAGAAGTGTATATGTATAAGTTTCAAGGAGAAGCATTGCCAATAAATAATTCGTACATATGGGTAATGTTAAGATTCTGCGCTAATAAAGTGTATAGTCAGAAATGATTTGGTTTTATTAACCTAACCTAACCTAACCTCATTCGCGGGCACATCACAAAATCGTTCTGTTGCGCTCTGGCATTGTCTCCGTTTTAAAAAAATACAGGCTTCGTGATGAGGAGAATGCAACACGTACGTTTGGTTTGGTTGTATTCACAAAAAAAATTACAAAACTACTTATAGGTAGCTAAAAATAATCACGGACGCTGTAGTCAAAAGTCATACAGAAACTAAAATTTATTTTGAATTTTCATGGAACAAGGTAAGTACGTTTGGTGACTAAGATTTTTTTCTTTTTTTTTCGTTTTATCGTTGAGTAATCCACGACCAAACTTATTGCATAATACGCGCGAGGATTTCGAACTTTCTGAACGTATAACTTAGAAAGCATAAACAATTTTACAATGCCAATGGTCATCAAACATCAAGTTTGATAAATGAAAGCTGTTTCACACATAATTTTGGATCTCTGACAAGAATTGTGCGCATGATCTTCTTTTCACGTTTGTATGGGGAGTTGAGAGCCAAAGCGTTCTCAAGGGTGGTGCCCTAAAGTCACCTTGAAGTATAAATCCATCAATATAAATGTCGTCGCATATAAGGTTCGAAATTGGTCTTCCGGACCGTCCGTCACATTCGTTTTTGGTAGCTCAATACCTAAAGAGAAGAATGGGAGATAAGTCAAACACTTATATAATAGCTGTGATTAGAGAGACATTGTCTGTTCTGGATAGAAAATACGGCAACTCTAAATGAACTGTTTAAAACACATGACGCAGCAAAATGTTTTCATTTCTTTATTTCGATTCGAGGTGTGGATGAGCCTGCCTCACGAACTGAGAGGAGGGTTGCATCAGAAGGATATCCAGGTGAAGCCGGCATCGCTTGTTGCACCAATTGCATTATTTTTCATTTATGGAACGCACAGAGCACAGTTGTCGAATTGCTATTACATCAGCAACTTGGCATATGAATTTGTACCTCCTCCCCTTATGAAAGGTACTAACTAAGTAAAGATAGATTTACAGAGGGCATAATATACCGTTTTGAGAGGGTATTAATATTCGTAATACATTTAAAAAAGTAGTTGCATCCTAATTCTGTAAGACAGGGCTGTTTTGCTTTTCCCAATTTAACCGCTTATCGATATCGCCAAACCATTTCATAGATTGTATGCACAGTCGTTTCGTCTGAAATCTATACACCGGAAATAGAGACAAATTTGAGGTCTCTTTCTGACACGCTGACGCGTCAACCATAGAGTAAAAGGGACTTAGGAATTCCTTCTCTTTCCAGTGTATACATTTGATAGGAAACGACTGTACAGTCAACCAAAGGTTAAAGGATACACTTCCGGTTAAACGTAAAAATGAATGGTGCTTAAATACAACCTCTGATTTAATTTTGTTAGGGTTTTGTTTACTCAGTAGCTAGTAGACATCCTCAACTGTGTTTGAATCTATGCTCAACACTATAATTGTTTCCAAAAGTCAAAGTATTTCGACGGTTCAACTTTTCATTCAACCGGATGTGTATCCTAAACCCTTTGTTCGACGTACTCCCCCGGGATTTCACATTGTCACGTGGTGGACAGGGCTCAGCAATCCATTGGAAAGAAGGTTGATCTTGCATTACTGGCTAGCATTTTGTCAAAATTCATGTTTACCTAAAGATGCCATTCCATTAATATGTTTTCTGCATCAGTTTTTATGACTTCAAGACGTACAACGAGAACGAGCGAATTTTATTTCAAATAATCTCAATCCAATAGAATCTTGCAATATTAATAAAGCTATTCAAAAGTCTCTATCGAAACGAAAGCAGTTACTTACAACAAATTCAACTGTTTTTTTCAAAACCAAAACACAAACTGCTAGAAATAAATCCAGGAAAACAATTTCAAACGAAAAACAATAACAGTAATCTGGGTTGAAACTCGGGGTGAACTCACCGGTGAGTCATACTCACTGTGAATCATCGGCCAATGTGACACGAAATTAATGAACTTACTTTGTATCGAAAGTCAAACTTTATATTCAGAGGATATACAGAAAATCTCCCAAATTTTTTGTAGTGGCCGTTGCAACACCTTGTATAGTTACCAGGTAGTAGTACCAAGCTTTATTGCCGGTACATATACTACCAGTTTTGTACTTCCAACATATCCGCCTATGGAGGTAAAAATACAGCAACTGTGGAAGTAGCGCTGCCTCTAATCACTCCCCAATTCCCCAAAATAATTCTTAGAATTCCCTGAAAAAAATCCGTGAAAATCCGAGATAGGAACCAAGTTTTCATGGAAAATTTCGAATGAGTAAAAAAAATAAAAAAGGTCGTGCAGCCGAACGGCGGCGGTCTAAGCTCTAAGCTACTTTTGGGAGAAGATGAAATCAAATTGTAACAATTGCTTCAATGTTCGTAATATTTTTCGAAATATGAATTAACACATGGCGACGTAAATGAATTTGTGAAATTGTGAAAAGGCGGAAATGTTTAAGGCACAAAAAACTTTACATTCATATACTGCAGGTACAGATAACTGACGTAGAACCTATTGGAGATGGAGATACTGGCGATGGAAATATGGACTACCAAGCGAACTTTACCAGTTATCTGTGTTTAAACGTCAATGTCCTATATAGTCTGTGCCTCAAAAATTGTTCGGTTCGCCCATGCTGCTGTTTTTTAGCGTACGATATTATTTTCATAATTCTTGAAACTGAGCTGTGCTGCCATGACGGACTACGAAGAAACGGAGGATCCAAAGAACTTCGCACCAGTTGACAACGCGTGGGCACTAAAAATACCAAAATTCACGCCCGAAGATAACCCTAACGGCCTTCTCGAGGAAAGCAAGTTTGCGACGTTGTTCCCAAAGTACCGGGAGCAGTACCTCAAGGAATGCTGGCCTCTCGTGCAAAAGATGCTAAAGCAGCACCACGTAGTCGCTGAGCTCGACCTTATCGAAGGAAGCCTCTCCGTCAAAACTACACGAAAAACATGGGATCCATACATAATAATCAAAGCGCGGGACCTCATCAAACTGCTATCCCGAAGTGTCCCCTTTGAGCAAGCAGTACGCGTGCTAGAGGATGAGATTGGTGCAGACATAATAAAAATAAGCTCTTTTGTAAGGAAGAAAGAAACATTCTTAAAACGACGGCAAAGACTGATCGGACCGAACGGAGTCACTCTAAAATCTATTGAACTACTGACAGACTGCTATGTCCTAGTGCAAGGCAACACAGTGTCGGCAGTTGGTCCCTACCGCGGCCTCATCAACGTCCGCCGGATTGTAGAAGACACAATGAAGAACATCCACCCCATGTACAACATCAAAACCCTCATGATCAAACGGGAACTCATGAAGGATCCCAAGCTTAAAAATGAAAGCTGGGATCGCTTCCTACCCAACTTTAAGAGCAAGAATGTGCCCCGTAAGCAGCCTAAGAAGAAGGTGCAGAAGAAGCCGTACACTCCCTTCCCGCCGCTGCAGCAAGAGAGCAAGGTGGACAAGCAGCTCGCCAGCGGAGAATACTTCCTGAAGGACGACCAGAAGAAGGCGAAGCGGCGAAACGAGAAGCAGGAGAAGCAGGCGCAAGTGGCCAAGGTCAGGAAGGAACAGCGGCAGGCGGCGTACAACGCTCCCGAGGAGAAGGCGGAAGTGGTGGGCGACGCGACGCAGACTTTCGATGTCCAACAACTCAAAAACAAGATGAAGAAATTTTCCAAGGATCATAAAAATTTCAAGAAGCGAAAGGTGGAGTAGCTCCATGTGTATGAATGCTGCATGGTGGCCGGTAAGTAGGTAGAGGACATTATAAGTGAAAAGTGTGACATTGGAATGTTTTTTTTAAGGAGACTTGTTTTCCGGACAGCAGATGCTTGGACAAAGATTTGCAGCTAAATAAATGTATTGTCCGTTGTAAAATAATTACACATTTTCATTTACTGTAAAGCAGATTCTTGGAAAGAAGTTGGGAAGAAGTCGCAAGGTGCAAGTTCCGGGCTGCATGGAGGTTGCATAATTAAGGTGGCCCTTCCCGGTGGGACTAATTTATTTGCAGGCACGGTACAAAACTGTACCATCGCGCTCTGGGACCTTCTTTGTTTCAAATAAAAAGACAGGCTCCGTGATGAAGTAGATGCAACATGTCCACAAAGCAGACAATGCGCATAGTGTTTGATTTGATAAAATTTACGAACATTTTGAATAATGAATAAAATCTAATTAATTAATAAATAATGAATAAAAATCATATTTAATAAGCTCAGTCTTTGTGCTAGAGAAATGACTCAAGAAATTCTTGCATTGATTGGCACACTGGCTTTCAAATTCTTTTCAAACCCATTAGTGTGGAGAATATAATTTCCTGATGCGAAAAGTTCCAGGTTGAGTGCATAAAATTAGACAAGTGTAATTTATTTCGATTTATTTTTTAACATTTTAAGTTCAGGTACATTTTTCTTTTTGCTAATGAACTCCTTTCCAGACAGCAGGGGTCTCAACACTTCCGGTATGATTATCTTCCCATTGGGCTGCTGATGAGTTTCCAACAAGGCTATAAGCATTCTAGGTACGGCGCAAGCAGTTCCGTTGAGTGTATGAGCAAAATGTGATTGGCCACCTTCATCCTCGTACTTGATGTGGAGTCTCCTGGACTGATAGTCTGTGCAGTTGCTACAACTGGATATTTCGCCGAATGAATCTCTGCCGGGCATCCAAGCCTCAATATCATATTTTCTGGAAAGAACCAATGATTATATTTTATGACCACTTGTTAGTTCAGCTTAATGTCGTTAACAAATCGTTTGATGTGCAAATATGCAATTATGCAAATATGACACTTTTCAGAGCAAAAATAAAACGTTGAAAGACAAACATTCTGACTAAATTTGTGTTAGTTTTGGGGAGTCTATCCATGAAACCTAACACCCGTGGTGGAGAAGGGTTTCACGTACTGAATATGAATTACCAAGCAGTAATTCAACAAGAATACCTCACCTATAGGCTGGTGCCCCCAGCTCTTTTGGAGGCATGTCTAAAACCTGCATATGGATTCCTAGGGGTATGAAAAGTTCTTCTTGAGTTTTCAGAAATGTTTCCATCATTGCCTCAGACTGCTCTGGGGTTGTTACCGCAAACATCTCCACTTTGGTAAATTGATGAACCCTATAAAAGAAAAGAAACAACTTATTTGTTAAGGAATTAAGTGTAGGATCTTTATTTTTGGTTTGGGAAGCATTGGACTCCTTGAATCGGGACTGCCTTCCCTCTGTAACCCATACCATACATAAATTATAGGAGGGCAAGATTTCTAACGTCATACAAGTGTTGAAAAGGGATAATAAAAGTCAACAGATGGCGTTGCAATTCACATTTGTGAATACATTACATGCAAACCAATGAATATGAATAATATTTTATTTACAATGACATTACTTAATTTGCAGTCAAAATGTAACGTTTTCATCATGCATTCCTAGGCAACATTTGGAATTAAGGCGGCCCAACCCGGCGGGCCCAACTCATTCGCGGGCACGGTACAAAACCGTGCTGTTGCGCTCTGGGACCTTCTCTGTTTCAAAGAATAAGACAGGCTCCGTGATGAGGAAGATGCAACATGTCCACAAAAAAGATAATGTGCATAGTGTATGATTTGGTAAGATTTACGAAAATTTTAATTTCAATACGACTTATAGCTAAAAGTAAACCACGACCGCTGTAGTCAAAAATCTAACAAAAACCAAATAGATCATAAATCTTGATTAAATAAGCTATGTCTGATGACTAATCTTTTTACGATGTTCTTACTTTATCATTGCGTGATCCACCTCCAAAGTTATTGTATAAAACACGCGAAAAATTCGAACTTTCGGACGTTATAACTTAGAAACCAAACACAATTTTACAATGCCAATGGTCATCAGACATATAGTTCGATCAAATAAAGCTATTTTGAGCAAAATTATGGATCTCTGACAAGAAATATGGGCGTGATCTTCTTTCCCCTTTTGTATGGGGAGATGAGCGGGTTGGGCCACCTTAAGCTTCGTATTAATAACGGTGTAACTAGTGCTGGCAGTGACGGGAGATGGCGCTGGATAGGAATGTCATAGTACCAGTCTATCCGTCTATGCCCATGCCCAGGTTAATTCTTTTGTTTGAATGTAGTTCTAGATGTTTCACGGAGTCATCAATAACATTCGATCCTAAACTTCCTTAGGTGTAAGAACCAATGAAGACAGCTTCACCCAAGCGGAAGGAAATACCAACTATATGTTCATATCTCACCTATAGAGTCCTCTCTGCTCAATGACATTGGAACTTTCAGCACGATAGCATCGACTGACGGCGGCCACTTTGTACGGCAGTTCACAGGCCTTAAAGGTACGTCCCTGGAGCAGGCAGCCTATTGATATCTCTGCCGTACCGGAGAGGCACAAGTCTGGACCATGAAGCTCGGGATCCAGAGTGTATACCTGGGGCCGAAAAGAAAATATATTATTATTTTGATGTTAAGAGCACTCTTTTATCGATAAATAATGATATTTTTTTTTATTGTCATAACTTTTGAATTGAAAGTATTACATATACAATTTTATGTTTAAAGCATAGATTTTAAGTTTTATCGTCGATACAAAGGAAAATTTGGAGGCGGCTACTAAAAAAGATGAAGTTTTGATGAAAATACGATTCAATGGGGTGATTGAGATTCTAGAGTTAAATTTCATTTCATTTATTTATTCAACTTCTGGTAGTAAAACTACACTAAGTCGTGTCACAATTTGATTGATCCGCGGATTCGATCAACCAGTGAAGAAGAAGCCGCAAAGAAACTTCACTGGTCTATAAATTATGTTTTTTTTTGTCTTTTTTTTTGTCCACACAAATGATATAACACAATTATGATTTCATACCTAAATGCTACTGCCAAACTTACATTGGTAGAACGGTCTTAAGCAAAGAACTAAGAACTACGAGGAAACATGCTAGGGTTAAAGCAGGCTTTCAAATACTTCGATTCACGTTCTACGTATATTATAAAACGCGCACATTTATGTTTAAAAATGTTGATTTCACCAACATTGATTTCAACATTGGATGATAGTGAGGTTTTGCAAAGGATCTGAAATCGTAGACATTTATGAAATGTTTTAGTTCCATAAATTTCCAGAAACCTAGTTCTCAAAATCTTAAAGTGCCTAATGACTAATAAAACCTGGATTTATATACCATTACAAACGGAAGGGAAAAGTGCCACGGGGCATTCTCTAACATTCGACTAATAGAAGTGTATGTATGATGAGCACAGACCCACTACCTGAGTGCGGTCGTTGTCAACGTTGAAACCGCAGCGCTGCAGAGCGTGTGCAGGCACCACGTCCGGCACTGACACAAGATGTGATCCATGCTTCAGCAGCTCTCGTACCTGTGGCACCACGCAAGATAGTGTTATAGAAATCGTCGGCACAAAAGCTTCAGTGGCCAAGTGGAGCGACGCATCGGCATTCGATAATAAACGTTGGCGCGGTGAGCTTCTGGAATTGTGACCGTTGAGGCTGGCTGACTTTAAAAAGCTGTTCTCTACTTACTAGGTTTGTTGGGTTATTCCCGTCTGGGTTGGTACCATGTCGTTGAATGAAAGAAGAAATGAATGAAAATGTTTGTTTATTGCCACCCACTTATATTTTGAGGGTCCTGTCGTTTCCACATTGTGTGTTGGGCTAATGTCAGATTTGCCACTGACATCCTTCCATCATCAGGTTTAGCGCTACTTTATAGAGACTTCCCAGCCCTGAGAGCCTCAGCACCCCTTGAGATGGACCGCCAATTGTCCGCGGCTGCATGAGCAGCCAACCCCCAAAATCAATATTAGTCATCCATGTCCATTTTTATAAAAAAAACATAGGAGCATATAGCACAGGATAGAATCTTATATTATATACTCGTATATATATAATATTAGCGAACTTGGACTTTAGGATTTCTTGCTAAAAATTATGCTGCAGAGTCCAGCTCTTTGCAAGTTCTGAGAATACTAACCGTGTAAGCAACAAGAGCCTGTTCTAGCTCCGCTAACTCCCCCAACAAGTAGTAACTTTTTGGCCCACACACATGTCCCATTTGATCAGTACGCATTAGGTTTAGCTTGCGTGTTATTTCACTGAACTCTAGCGGCATGTGGCTCCCAAAGTCTCTCTTGTGGTTTATACATTTTATTTGTTTTGGCTCCTCATTGTAGTCCTTCACTTGAGGATGTGTCCTGGGAAAGAACACAAACACAATTACTAATTTAGATACATAGGAGATTAAAATATATTACGCTACGGTATTTCTACTATAGCTCCTTTATGAAGTTAAAAACCATAAGTGTAGTGGTGAGCACATTAGTGAAAGTTGTGGTTGTAAGAACAGGGAATTCCCTTTGATCCAGCAATACTAAATCAATGATCACTCTATAAGCCTGTAGAAAAGAAGCCACAAAAAAAAACAACATAAGCCACCCTTTCACCCAACTTAACCATACAGTGTAACCATACACTCCGACTTAAACCTGAACGAAATGGTATAGTCAACAATAAATGTCACGTCTGCCAGAGAAACGTGGACAGAAACCTAAACACGGTCATGAAACTTGTCGAGGAAACAGTAAATGCAATTGACAACATAATGGGTGAATCTGTGCAAGAAAATGACACATAATGAAATAAAAAATTACCAAAACATTGATAACCTACGTAACTGAAAAAAATCATCATTTGAGTGGCCATCATTTCCGATACTGGTTCTGACATCAATGCTAGTGACAGAAGTGAGATGTCCACAGATTCTTCAGACAAAGAACTTCACCGGTGTGCCGGTTTCAATCGAAGGAGGTGAACCATGATAGCACTAAACATTAAAGCAGATAACAACATTAACGCAAATAATTAAATCTTGGCGAGTCTCCATTGCAACCTTACATAAAAAATATTTGTTTCGAAAATATTTTATCTGAGTACAGTCGAACATAGAGTTTAGGATGTACATCCGGTCAAATTAAAAGATGAACAGTCGAAATAATTTGACTTTTGGATACAATTATAGGGTTGAGTATAGATTCAAACATAGTTGAGGATGTCTACTAGCTACTGAGTAACAAAACCCTTAATTTAATCGGAGGTTGTATTTAAACACCATTCATTTATACGTTTAACCGGAAATGTATCCTTGAACCATTGGTTGACTGTACATCCGTGACGATACCTCTAACTTCAAACGAAGGCCAAAATGATGCTAGGATTTAGTGATTCATCACTAAATCCATTCTCATTTTGTCTGGATTCGGAGAACCTACTTGTTAGGTAGCATTAGCAGCTCCTTGTGGAGTTTCGCGCGGAGGGTCGCATCCTCTGGAGTCACCTGCAGAGCGCGGTGTGTCGCCAAAACAGCTTCAACGTCACCCACGCCCTTCCGCTGGCGAACATTCTCAGCAACCTCGGCTAAGTTGGCCGGTTCACAAAAGTATTTAACGTCTAAGCCGGTGCCCGTAGAGTACAACCGTGCCAAGTTTCTTGTATAACCGTAACTTCTCATTACGGATATTACCGACATTTCATGCCAAACGGACACTAAACAAACGGAATAGAAGATTCGGACTGTTTCGGTCGTTGCAAAAAGAAACAAAATTGGAATGGAAACAACATGTCATTTTCTTGTTTTAGGTTATATCTACTGGGGGGGGGGGGGGGATATTCTATATCCAAAGAATACTAAAGTGCGTTCAAACGCCGACAGCGTGAAAATAGTTGGTCCGAAACGCGCTGGCAGTAATATAATTGCTGACTGTGCTTACAAAACAAAATTGTGATAAATGAGCTTGTAGCATGGGTTCGAAACATATTTATTATTACAACAATTTCGGGCAATTCTGTTCAACAATGCAACACCGGAGCTCACGCCGGACATTCTAACGGACATTTGGAATGTCAATGCAATTAATACTACAATCGTTATAACGATCACAGAACATGTAATATCCTGATAACGATCCGTTCGATCAGTATGCTGCGAGACTATGGGATACCTCGGACCGACACCGGACGAATGGAATAAAAATGGTTGGCTGTATGGCGAAGTGCTTGCCGTTCCGTTAAAATGAAAGTTTTGACGTCTGACAATTCTGTCTGACATTTCCCGCCAAATTGCGCCAAAAACTTGGATTAGATGGCAGTGTTGCGATTTTTGACCACCGCTGAATTCCCTGAGAGGTGAAAGAAGAAGCTTTTAATCGGTGTCCAAGGCCAGGCAAAATACTAAACAAGTTCATCTTCGTTCGCTACCAGCAAGGAGAGTTGATCCGTACTGGCGTGATGCCTCATAAAAGGGTCTCAAGTCCACGGACCCCGGGCCGGAGGTCAAAGGCGGCGGAGGACGTTGGGAACAAGTCGTTACCGCTGGAGGATAAGGAAAACGATGACGCCAACCAGCTTGTAGCTGGTGCGATGCCGGCTACGCCGACTGGGTAATCACCACCTTAGCACTACCTCTTGGCTGAACAGTGTCTAGAATCATAACGATTCCATATATTTTTATCTAAAAGCTGAATTAAACATAAAAAAATATTAGTTTTAATTAAATATTTATTTGAAGAACAGAGATCCAAATAATATTTAACAACGCGATAACAAAGAAAATTAACCAATAAATCAATGAAACTGGCAATTTTGAGGACATTCCACACAAACTAACCACATACAACTAATACACATAAAACAGATAACCACAGATAGCCCCCCTGCTCGGGCAACTGTATTTGGTGACTGGCACTCAATGTCATCCTACACTGTGTAGATTAGTGTGTTGTCTAGTGTCGCTGTCACGGCAAGGCACAAACGCTACAAAACTCAAACGTATGTACACGCTAGTCGTGGGACGAGAAATGAGAAATGGGTTCGTATAACTGTTACTAGTGTAAAAACAAAATATTCATTTTACGCCGAGCAGTATGGCCGCTACAAATTTCTTGTAGCGCACTGGATCGCGCACGCGGCGTGCCAACGAAAGCCCGTAGGTTGTGAGACGTCTAGACGCAACGACCCGCCAGCCGCGACACTCTCGCTCGCGCAATGGTGGGCGGCAGTAGCTGTAACTGGGATTACCGCAGAATCTGTAATGCGCGCGCGCAGTGCGCACTGTAGTCGAAGAGGGGCTACATTGGTAAAGACCGCCGTTGTGGTTTGCTTACAGAAAAAGTCCAATGATTAGTATTTCTAAATGCTAATAGGCATATAAAATAAATGATAATTATGTTTATTTATCATTTGTGTTATATTATTTCTGGGGATTATTTTGTCGAGGATAAAAAGTTTTGTCTGACTTCTTAATTGTTTGCGATAACTACATAGTAACAAAACCTCTTTCTTGATTTAGATTTTTGTTGAGAATACAGGTCACTGCACTCGAGATTCAGAATTCATGTAAGGTGATCGAACCTGCTAGATGTCATCAAAAAAAAAAAAAAGGGAAGAAGGGAAAGAGAGTTTTTTGTTCATTTCTTTTTGCAACAGTTTACGCAAACGGCTATCGGCATCAGCAATAACAGTTACAAACGTTTTCGAAGATCAGTGGAAACGCCCACGACTAGTACACGCACATACTCGGATCAACACTCGATACTGATGGGTATAAAAAAACGTCAGGCTTCCTTTGATATTGAAGCGAAT
Organism: Incurvaria masculella; assembly: GCA_946894095.1. Lineage (NCBI taxonomy): Eukaryota > Metazoa > Arthropoda > Insecta > Lepidoptera > Incurvariidae > Incurvaria > Incurvaria masculella. The sequence continues at coordinate 4,862,689 of OX335644.1, read as the reverse complement.
GTTTCTTGTGTAAGCCCGTACGGACGTGCTGACTACTTTTTTGCGCTAATCGAGTGAAGTTAGTCACGAGCCTCGTCATATTCTTATTTGTTATTGCATTGTTCATTATGTTTTTTTATTGTATTTTTCTGTCTTTGTATTTAATTGGTTTATGAAGGTTAAATCCCTTTTTCTGACACCTTAAACTGCAGTAGCCCGTACGTAATGCCAATTTACTTCGCCACTTTACCAAGCAAAGTGTGCACTAGGAGTTAGACTAAATGCAAAAATCAGGCATACGTTAAAACTGTAGGTCCCCTTCCTTACTTACTAGGTGGTAGGGTTTATTTAACCCGCCGTGGTTGGTACCATCGCATTGGATGAACGATGTTCGAAGCGGCAATGAAAATTGTCCGTGTTTTCCATCCAGTTAAATGTAGCCATGCAATATAAGGAAGGTCCTGGCATCGCACCTAGTTCCCATGTGGTGTGTTGGGCTAATACCATGACAGAAGGTGTGGTATTAGCCACCCATGTCCAGTCACATAAAAACAATATACGTTTTGGTAAAAGGTTACTGATTGTGGATAGTGATTTACTTTACCTTTACATTCTTATTAAAGGAAGAGCCGAAAGTCAGCACGGCAGAGCGGCCAGAGCAGCGGCAAGCAGCCGCCCATCACTGCCATGTTCCCAAAGAAGAGGAACCGCAGCCCTGACACGGAAAACGGCGATGGTGAAATGGTAACTAAAATGTTAAATATTGTAATGTATTTGCAAATTTTCCATATTCCCCATTATACATATTAGAGGCATGGATTGAGACACCTTCATAAAAAATATATTTTATAGAGAAACACATTTACCATGAAATATTTTTATAACTGAGGCAATGTGAAATCAGATTCTGTATCACAGCCACTCCAATTTAGAAGAAAAAAATTACGTTGATTTTTATTGCTAGTGTATATGGAGGTTTTTTAAATGTTAAAAATAGATATATCTTTTTGTTGGTTTCCCTTATTTTTAATATATTTATTGTTTTAAAAGTTTGCCTTCAGCTTCTGAATGAAAAAGAGGATATTACGAAATTATTTAACTTTTTTTTTTCAGAAAAAGCTGAAACCAGAAAATAATTCTCTAGAAATTTCAAGTACTGATGATATTAAGGTGGAAAAACTTGAGAACAAAGATGAAGTTAAACTTGACAAAGCTATTTGTAACATAGACATAAAAGGTGATATTAGTGATGATGAGAAGTGTGGAAACAATAATTCTGAAAATTCTAATGGCAATAAGCAAGACACTGATTACGAAGTGCTAAAAAACTGCAAAGGTGAGATGGACCAGAAAGAGACAATTGAAAAAATATCTGTAGTAAATGGAAATATTTCCAACGAGCGCTGCAGTAGCTGCCGACAGTTCCTGAACAACCCCGACCTCATCTTCTTCCAGGGACACCCGCAGGATGCGGTTGAGGAATACATTGCTTTGACTAATGAGAAATTGGTCTTGTCGGCTGGTAAGTTGAAATATTTTGCATTCCTTAAATTTTAGCAAATTTTCCATAATCGCCATTATAAAATGAGAGGCATGGCTTGGGACACCTTGTCAAATATAATAATACAGTTGAGTCTCACTAATCCGGCACTTCAGTACATCGGCACGACCAGTAGTCCGGTACCTACATCACCACTTTCCGCTTTCCCTCCGCCACTATCTCCTCAACCGCCTGGCCTGCCCGCCTGCTGTTTTGTGTGAGTGACACCTTGTCCACAGGAGCACAAATAGCTCCGCGTGCATTCTCGCTTTACACGTGCGTGCCAATGCATGAGTGATTTTTTTCCTTTGTTTACCTTGAATTACAATTGACACAATTCAGTAATTGGAACATTCCAATAAACCCGCACCTTGGTTTTTAATAGGGCTGGATTATTTATTTATTTATTTATTTTATGAACGAGCAGCCTAAGCTGATGTGTTCATGTCTGGGTTCATGTCATTAGTGTGATTGTAAATCTTGGACTTACATCAATCATTAGTGTGATTGTATTTAAAATGAATTGCATAAACATTTATTTTTTGTGAGGTTTGTTAATAATTTTATTTGTGTATGTACAGTAATACCCCGACTTACGCTACCACGTTTTAGGCGAATTCGGAGATTTGCAGTTTTTCATTTTGATTGCCGCGCGCATCGGCTCTCTCGCTCCGCCCTCTCAGCGTTCAGTTTGCGACAGGTGCGTGGATTTGTTTTACGTGCGCAGTGCGTTTTACTTATAATTATGTCATCTAAAAGAACGAAAAATGAGTCATTTAAGCCTAACATGAAAATAATGAAGTCGGTTAAAAACACGAAAGTATGAGCAAGACATTGAACAAACTCATTCGCTAGACCCAGTTGAATCGGTACATCAAATGAAAATTGCAAACTTAACAGAAGGACTCAATTCAATTGAAAAGGGGTTACAAATTTTAGAAAAAATAGATTCTAATGAAGAACACGTTTCTACTACAATAGGGGAAAAAAAAATAACTGGTATGCTACGAGAAGAAAACTTAAACTCGTCAGATAACATTGTTAGAATATATGAAGGCTTTGACATTTCTGTCGGTTCTTACATTTTATTAAACATTTTTCTTCTAAATTATTGTTTTCTTTAAACTCTGGTCCCGATGAAACATACTTTATAATAGGTCGGGGAAAAAGTCTTTTCGCATTATAGTATGTATGAACTTGTAATAAAATCTCTTTGGCTATACTATTTGTATCTGGCTGGTTTTGGTATCATTGAAAGTTTAAATTTTAAAGAACATAATTCCAAATTCAAATTAGGAAAATGTGTGATTCTCATTTGTTTTTCGTACTGTCAAAATGAGTGAATCTAATGAAGAAATTCGATACATTTTAAAATTTTACTACAAAAAAGGTAAAAATGCAACGCAAGCCGCGAAAAAAATTTGCGATGTTTATGGACCTAGTGCAGTGTCTGTGAGAGTAGCACAAATTTGGTTTAAGCGTTTTCAATCAGGAAATTTTGATGTCAAAGATGCACGTCGCTCTGGTCGCCCTATTATGGATAAAATGGATGCCATTTTTGAAAAAGTGGAGCAAGATCGGCATATCAGTAGTTACGACGTAGCTGAAGAACTAGGAATTGACCACAAAACAGTTTTGGCGCATTTGAAAAAAACTGGGTACACAAAAAAGCTCGATATTTGGGTACCTCACGAGCTCACTGAAAGAAACCTAATGAACCGTGTACTCATTTGTTATTCTTTATTACGACGTATGAACCATTTTTGAAGAAGCTGATAACTGGTGATGAAAAGTGGATCACGTACGACAAGAACGTGCGAAAAAGGTCGTGGTCAAAGGCCGGTCAAGCTTCACAGACTGTGGCGAAACCCGGGTTAACTCGCAACAAGGTGATGCTGTGTGTGTGGTGGGATTGGAAGGGCATTATTCATTATGAGCTGTTACCACCAGGCAGGACCATCGATTCTGAACTCTACTGCGAACAACTGATGAGATTAAAGCAAGAAGTTGAGAGAAAGCGGCCGGAATTAATCAACAGAAGGGGCGTGGTTTTTCATCATGATAACGCTAGACCTCACACATCTTTAGCCACTCAGCAAAAACTAAGAGAGTTTGGCTGGGAGGTGTTAATGCATCCGCCGTATAGTCCTGACCTTACACCTTCAGATTTCCACCTGTTTAGGTCTCTTCAGAATTCTTTAGGCAGTGTCAGGTTAACATCACGAGAGGACTGCCAAAACCACTTGTCGCGGTATATTGATCAGAAGTCCCAATATTTCTATAGCAATGGGATCATGTCCCTACCTACAAGATGGCAAAAAGTTATCGAACAAAATGGTACCTACATACTTTAGTTAAATGTAAATAAACCATATTAAAAAATTTTTTGAATTTTCTTAAAAAATGCGAAGAAACTTTTTCCCCAACCTAATATGTATTTATATTTATATGCAAAGTTGAACCACGACTTACGCGAATTCGACTTACACGGCAATCGCTCACACCCACCTACCGCGTAAGTCCAGGGTATTACTGTACATTAGTGCTTCTTCTATGCTTTAAAAAAAACATTTGTTCAATCAAATTCCTAACTCTATTCGGCTTTTTGTGGGCAATTTTGGCTGGTGTGTTTAATTCCGCAAGTCAGTATTTTTTTCTTGTAATTACCTATAGTAGAACATACAACACAGGCTAAATTAGCGTTGGCCAAGTTGCCTGCAGCGAACTGTAATGGAGTTTTGGCTTGAAAACCAATGTAAATGACTAGACAAAAAAACATTTTTTTCAGGCGATGAAGGAGACATTAATGAAAGGCCACAATGCAATGCCACCGCATACTCAATCTTTGACAAGGAAGGTCACTTGTGTGCCCTCGATGGTGGTCTTATAGAGTCCGATGTACGCATCTACATGTCTGGATATCTCAAGTCCATTTGGTCTGAGTCACCTGATATAGATGAGGAGTCGGTGCCTGTGAAGGATGTTGGACCTATAATAGAATGGTAATAATACAGTTGTAGCTTCATTCAGTTTCAATGTAACCAATCTGGCCAGTTAATTTTGTATATTACTTTGTTGAGAGCAAGGCTTTAATGTAACATTCTACTAAATGTACTGATATTTCAGGTGGATTCACGGATTTGATGGGGGCAAGAAAAATTGCATTACAGTTTCTACAGAATTCGGAGAGTACAACTTGATGTGTCCGAGTGCTGAGTACACTCCTCTTCTCAATAATTTGTATGAAAAGGTGTGGATCAGTAAAGTGGTAGTCGAGTACTTGGAGGAATTCTATTACTTGGACCCAACATATGAAGATTTACTGGAAATAATCAGAGAAAGTACTATACCTGATCTGAATGACATCAAGATGACTGAAGAGATGTTACACAAACATGCGCAGTTCGTGTGTGATCAAGTCGTGTCACTCCAATCTGATGATGATGATGAACCACCTCTAATCACTCTGCCCTGCATGAGAGAGCTCATCAAGTTGATTGGCATCAAGTTCGGTAAACGCACAGGTCGCTCTAAAATCGAACTTAAGAAAAAGAAGAAGGCTGAAAAGCCAGCCTGGACAAAAGCCACAACTACTCCTCTCGTCAGAAAAACGTTTGAGACTTTCTTTTCCAATCAACTTGACCAAGCGGACAAAAATTTAGTGCTCAGGCGGAAAAGGTGTGGTGTATGCGAGCAGTGCCAATTGCCCGACTGCGGGGAGTGCACTTCATGCAAAGCCATGGCTAAGTTTGGAGGCCAAGGACGCTCTAAAAAGGCCTGCATTCGTCGCTTGTGTCCTAACATGGCCGTGGAGCAAGCAAATGACTCGGACCCTGAAGAAGAAGATGACAGGGAACTTGCGGAAAATAAGGGACAGGACGAGGTGGAGGATATTGCTCCTGTCAAGTATGCTGCGGCCGGTACTAAGAAAATCTCTTGGATTGGTGAACCTGTAAAAGTCGATGCTAACACAAGAATATACTATGATAAAGTCCAGATCGATGACTTTGAGTTGAAGAGTGGTGACTATGTAATGGCAGAGACGGCCTCACCTAAGCTACCTCCACTTGTAATTCGAGTAATCTACATGTGGAAAGATCCCTTGAAGCCTAAATCAGGGTTCTTCCATGGCCAGGTGTTTGTCAGGGCTGCAAATACAATCCTCGGTGAGGTAGGAGATCCACGGGAGATATTTCTCACCGATAGCTGCTGCCACGGAGGTCCACTATCTTCTATCTTGCGTTTGGCCTCTGTAGAGAGAAGAGATACCCCTAAAGACTGGTTCCGGCTTGGAGGAAAGGAAGTGCATGACGTATCACACGATGATGATGGAAAAACTTATTTCTATCACAAGTTCTACACTAGATATATCGCACGGTTTGAAGATATTCCGGACGATCCTGTTTGCCCCAATGAGGTGAGAAAACACCGCTACTGCCCATCTTGTGAGCGTCAAAACAAGAGAGACAGCAAGGAAATTCCTAAAGTTATAGACAAGCTAAGTGTGAAAACACCTCTTGTCTCTGAAGATAACAGAAGTGAGTGGTCTATTGTCCGATGGCGCGACTTCGATTATAAGAAGGGGTGCGGTGTCTTTCTGGAACCGGGAACTTTCAAACTTAAGAATAACATTGATAGTAATATTGCTAAACCAAAATTAGAGAAAGTTGATGAAACAATATATACTGAGTACTATAGGAAAACGGATACATTGAGGGGTTCAAACGTTGACACCGTTGAACCGTTTTGTGTAGGTTACATTGCTGCAGTCACCGCTAAGGGTGACGGACCGTTAATCAGTCCTCAAAATATCTACCTGAAGGTAAATGTCATGTACCGGCCTGAGAATACTACCTGCAAGTACCCACAACAGGAGGACGTTAATTTAGTGTACTGGAGTGATGAAATAAAGGAGGTTCCTTTTTCCTCCGTCACTGGTTTCTGCCACTTGGTTTATGAGCAGAACATCCCTGACCAGGACTCGCCGAAGCAGTGGCTCGAGCGTGATCCCAACAGGTTTTATTTTAAGGAAGCCTACAATAAGAAGAGTGGCTCCTTCGTTAGCGTTCCTACTGAGGTGTGCTCCATCGGTAGATTCGACAAAGGCAAGGATAAGGGTAAGGGTAAAGGCAAAACTAGCAAACGGGAACCAACATCGGCTGCTCCTCATATGCAGGACTTAGTGGTCAAGCCGCTACGAACCCTAGACGTGTTCGCTGGTTGTGGAGGGCTTTCGGAAGGTCTACATCAAGCAGGTATCGCAGAATGCAGATGGGCCATCGAAAACATGGAGGCGGCCGCTCATGCTTACTCACTCAACAATCCCAACTGCACAGTTTTCAATGAAGATTGTAATGAGCTGTTGAAGGACGCCATGTCGGGGGCAACACACAGCAAGCGAGGCTACCGACTTCCCTTGCAGGGAGAGGTGGAACTCCTTTGCGGAGGTCCACCGTGCCAGGGATTCTCCGGTATGAACAGGTTCAACTCGCGCGAGTATTCTAACTTCAAGAACTCCCTGGTTGCTTCATACCTCTCATACTGTGACTATTTCCGTCCAAAATACTTCATCCTTGAGAATGTCAGGAACTTTGTGGCATACAAGAAAGGCATGGTCTTGAAGTTAACTCTCAAGTCTTTGCTCGACATGGGATACCAATGCACATTTGGAATTGTCCAAGCCGGTAACTATGGTGTACCTCAGACCCGGAGGCGTTTAATAATTCTGGCATCGGCACCAGGGTACAATCTTCCCCTTTATCCTGAACCGACGCACGTGTTCAGCCGAAGGGCCTGTACATTGACTGCTGCCATTGATGGCAAGCGATACTCATCCAACATACGATGGGATGATTCGGCGCCGAGACGGACCTGCACGATCCACGATGCGATGAGCGATTTGCCTCACATAAGCAATGGAGCTAACAAGCTGGAGATCGACTATGGCTCAATGCCCGAAAGCCACTTCCAGCGGATGATCAGAAGCAAAGATGAGAGTGTCAGATTGCGGGACCACATCTGCAAGAACATGGCGGCGCTGATACAGGCTCGTATCTGCAGGGTTCCCACTGCAGCGGGGTCTGATTGGAGAAACTTGCCCAATATTGCAGTCACTCTATCGGATGGCAACAAATCCAAGGTATAGTTCTTGTTTCTTGATGTTTTTTTATAACTCTTTTTTATTTTTACAATCTGTCCAAGTTCCAGGACGTTCAGTAAAAAAAAAACAATTGTTAGATGTGAAATTATCACCTTTGTGGTGGCATTAAACAGCACGAGTGATCAAGTCAATTAATATATAAATATTTTTTTCTTTATAAGAATATATTATTATTCAAAATGAAATAATTAATATTTCAAATTTAAAACAACTGCCTCAATATTCCCAAAAGCACTCATCCTACATGCAAAATACACTATTTATCAGTCCTGCTTAAAAAGTATATTCAAGCCTATTGTGCAATTCATTCCTCATTTCAAAGCCCATGTGAATATAAATTGGAATGTTACTAAGCTAAAATTTTAATTCAACTTTAAATGGCAGGTGCTGCAGTACCGTCACCACGACAAGAAGAACGGTCGGTCGGCGTCGGGAGCGCTGCGCGGCGTGTGCGCTTGCGCGAGCGGCCAGCCCTGCGACTCGGCCGACAAGCAGGAGAACACGCTGATACCCTGGTGCTTGCCCCACACCGGCAACCGCCACAACAACTGGGCCGGTCTCTACGGTTAGCGCTCGTATTTTCTAAACATTTTGAGTCTTTACTGATCCAATCGTGTGTTCTAATAACTTAAGAACTGTAATACCTTATTGACAATATCGTTCCTCAGTGCCTACATACAAGTCAAGATAGCCAAATAAATATAGGTGTGTCCAAATTAAGGGTCCTGGCAATTCCCCTATTTCCTTCGAGAATGCCGTGTGATGGGCTAATGTGTGGTATTTTTCATTCATCTATAGTGCTATAAATAATATTATGTCTGCCTACAGAACCAATACGGTGAAAACAACTAAATAAGTAAATGAATAAATAAATAATTAAATAAATGAGAAAAAAAACAGCTAATCTGGTTGTATGTAGCTGAACGCCCCCTCTTGTGTCCCGCGCCGCCGTCTCTATGCGGATCGGATGGCGCGAGCCGCGCCCCTGGAGCTGCAATGGGGTGCAGGGAGTGCAGGATCGGGATAAATAATATGAACTTTTAACAAACTTTATTTGAGTTGATTCAATTAATTATTTCAAAAAAATAGCATCAGCTGAGTTACAACAATAGCAAGTGCCGAGTTATAAAATTGACTAACTCTGCTCATTATATTTTCCAATTATTTTATGTAACTGTGAATGTGTAAATGTGAGTTAGATTATGTGTTATTATAACACATAATCTGACTCAAAAATGGTTTTCTTTCAATATTTTTTAAAGGATTATGCTCTTGCGATGATTATGACTGCAACGCAACATATGGCAACACTTTTTTTTTTTGCTAGTATTATGCATTACACCATTATGCTGCATATGAAGTTACAAATATCGACATTTAATCTATACTATGTGAACATACATTTGATAGATTTCAATTTGCTCATCTAAATTGTACAACGCTCTTCCGCCCCGGCAGGTCGCATATCGTGGGACGGTTACTTCAGCACGACAGTGACGGACCCCGAGCCGATGGGCAAGCAGGGCCGCGTGCTGCACCCCGAGCAGAACCGCGTGGTGTCGGTGCGCGAGTGCGCGCGCTCGCAGGGCTTCCCCGATACGTACCTCTTTGCCGGCTCCGTACAAGACAAGCATCGGCAGGTAGGTTATAATCGATCTAACTACTGAGTAAACGATTTCAGCAGTTTGGTGTAATCACATTGTAGAATATGCTTGTCCAATTAAGGGTATTTCCCTGTAGTCACTATATTTCGGCATCTTAATTTACTTCATTTCAGGTCGGAAATAATAATAATAATAATAAAATTCTTTATTGTACACCATTATAAACAGTTTACAAAGGGCGGGCCTAATGCCAAAAGGCATTCTCTTCCTACCTACCCTTGGGATGTAGGAATGGTGCAAGGCGGCAGACAAAAAAGGATAAAAGAAGTAAGATTTTTTATCAATAAAGATATATTTTTATTTTTTTTATTTTTATTTATTTATTTAACACATCTTGAAATTACATACAGTCTCTGTTGGCAAAAAAAATAACAAAATCACAAGAGTACAAGTTACTACATAAAGCATGAATCCCGTAGGGGGCAAAATCAAAACACAGCGTACAAGTATGAAATAAGCGAAACAAACAGTGGCAACACAAGCCCTGTATGAAAATGCAAATGAGTTTGATTGTACAAGTACCCGAACTAGGCAAAGCCTGTCTTTCGTGGCACCTGATGTGAGGCTCGGTATTAGAAAAGAAAAAAAAAAAGGTAGTTACACAAATAAAAATGGAAGTCTCATCACACTATTGGCCTAACCCTTTAAAGTTATAATAAAAAATATGAACAACGATAAAAGTTAATTCGCAACGAATACCTGACATTTTTAAGCAATTAATTTACATTCAAACACATCAAAATATATAAAAAAAATATATCTTTATACCAATTAGAATATCATAATATACATAAATGTAGGCTATAAAAAAAATACTAAAAATAAATAGTACATAAATAAATAAGCTTTAAGGTGGGCACGTAACAAGACCATTGACCTTTCAATGCAAGTTAGTTCAAGTTGGTGCATAGGTACTTTAATTTTATTTATCGATAAAAGTTAGATATATAATATATATATACTTAACAAGAATAAATATACTTACATTCTAATACTAATACATACAGATACATATAGTACATAGCTTATAATATATATTTAATTTAAATATATACCAATATTTGTGTATATACATTTATTCTTATATGAACCTTTTTTTTGTAACAGAGCGAGCAAGAACTTATATAAATGATAAAGTTTAAATATAATTTAAATAATAGGACTTCAGACGTTTTTTGAAAATATATACATTGGAAGAGGACCGAATTTCTAGGGGAAGCTGATTCCAAAGACGAGATGCGTTTACAGAAAAAGAGTCACTATAATAAGTGCTGCGATGTGTAGGAATTGCTAACAGTAAGGTATCAGCAGACCTAAGTGGAACACCATGTGTGAGATATGCCTCTTTAGACAACTTTTGCGCAGGTTGACTGAGTGCAAATAGAACCTGAGCACCGCAGTTACTAATCCCATAAGAACTGAATTTATTTTTTTGCAACCTGACATGGATGACATGACACACACAACTACTTTTATGATATTAGCTCAAAACACCATATTTCCGATGGAATCTTAAATGGAAACCACATATTGTAGAAGTCGCAAAAAAAGCAAACTCACTTCTTTATATGATCAGGAAAGCATTCTCATACATGATTCCAGATTTATTCCTTAAGGTGGCCCAACCCGCTCAACTCCCTATACAAACGGGTAAAGAAGATCACGCCCATATTTCTTATCAGGGATCCCAAATTTTGCTCAAAAAAGCTTTATTTGATCGAACAAGATGTCTGATGACCGTTGGCATTGTAAAATTGTGTTTGGTTTCTAAGTTATAAGGTCCGAAAGTTCGAATTTTTCGCGCGTTTTATACAATAACTTTGGTGGTTTATTACGCAATGATAAAGTAAGAAAATCTTAAAAAGATTAGTCATCAGACATAGCTTATTTAATCAAGATTTATAATCTATTTGGTTTTTGTTAGATTTTTGACTACAGCGGTCGTGGTTTACTTGTAGCTAAAAGTAGTTTTGAAATCAAAATTTTCGTAAATCTTACCAAATCATACACTATGCACATTCTCTTTTCTAACTAACCGAGTAGTGGACTCTAGGAACAAACTACCACAAGAAATAATAAGTGCTGTATCAGTTAACAGTTTTAAAAATCAACTTGACAAACATTTGAAGAATAATAAAACTAATAAGTATACCTAACAAAAACAAAAAAATATATATAAAAGATATTTAAAAAGTGCACTCAACACGTGAAGTACACGCATCAGCTTGCAGCTGCTAGTGTATATAAATAAATAATAATAATAATTCGGTCATTTCTCTGGCCTTTCCCTTTATGAGCACGTCTACATTGAACTGTATGGAAAACATGGACAATTTTGGCGCTTCGACCATCTTTTCATCCAATGCGATGGTACCAACCCGGGCCGGCTTAAACCCTACCACCTGGTAGGGGAAGGGGACCTACAGATTCACATGGACTTCGCACCATGGAGTAGCTCGCATTCGAGTGGTGAAAGGTGGAGAAAGTGGTGCATGAACGGGGCGAGGATTTGAACCCGGGCCTCTGGTATGCTTGGCAAGTCCCCGCACAACGAGGCCAGTTGTGTCACTGCATTTTTTTCCGTTCCGTTTTTCTTTCTGCGTTTGTCGTTCGTTGTTCGGATTCCAAGCAAAACTGTAGGTCCCCTTCCCCTACCAAGTGGTAGCGTTTTAACCCGCCGGGGTTGGTACTATCGCATTGGATGAAAAAATGGTTGCCGGATGGCCGTTCTTGCCGAAAAAATAATTATTTCAATTTAACATTCATTTGTGATGCTATGACTGCCACAACGGTGACACTGAAACGGAAAGAAGTCACATTGAAACAACTGTGCTGTGATTTTGTTGTTTTATGTCCAGGTTGGTAACGCTGTGCCTCCGCCGCTGGGCGCAGCCCTTGGCAGGGAAATCAAGAAGGCGCTGGCCGCCAAGCTGTGACCAGTACACGACCATCACTTTTGCAATCATGACCTGATTTTTCGTCATGTTGTTTTAAACTTACGTTGGTTTGAAAAAAATATGTTGGTATTTTTAAAATCAGGAAGATTGGTAACATTTCCATTTGACATTGTTTGAAAACTGGACAAATATGTACATAGACTAGACCCTGTTAGTTAGAACTCAGCATCATTCAATGATCGCGATAATCGGACTTATTATAACAAGATATACCACACTGGTGAGTAGGTATATAAGTTCGTCAGTTTCATTCGCACGCGAAAGCGTAGGTGTACAAAGCCGTAAGTACGTGCAGCCACGGAGAGATCCCCTCCCTCAAACCGAGCAGGTATTATAGAGAAAGAACTTTTAAAATAATTCTCTTGTTGGCTCGACTCTACCTCATTTTTATTGAGCTCATTTCCAATGCTTTATTTCATCGTTCATTTTCATTTTCAGAATGAGGAGCGGGATTCGGTATCAATATATGTAACTAAACTCCACATAATGAAAATTGTCTACTCGAACTGACAATTTATCTGAAAATTTTGATAATAGTAACCTCTAAATGTAAAAAAATCCTCCATAAATTAAAAAATGTGACTAAAACTTTGATTAGGGTCCCTAGAGATACCTATTTAAATTAAAAATGAAAAAAACAAGAGTGCAGTTATGAAGTTCCTTATTCAATAATACCTTTTGATTGTTCACTGATCAGTGTATGTACAGTCTGTCTTTTTTTATTTAACACTAGCTGCGGTACCCGGCTCCGCTCGGGTTAATGTCGGCTAAATTATTTCATGGATAAAACGTGGTCCAGGACAATGTATCCATCTACCAAATTTAATCAAGATCGTTCGAGATGACATAGCATGATTTAATGAGAAACATCCAATAATTCCCATTTAGAGCTTCGTTGACATTTGGTGGCTATTTAAAAAAAAAAACATTTGCCGCCAGAACCTTTCTGCACTTGCACTGCAACATTGCTTACCTAGTAAGTAAGTAACGTGTAATGTAGGTAAGTTTTGCGTGGACTCCAACCCACAGCTAGCCTCAACATCGAAAACAGTAACCCATCTCGAACCTGACTCTCTACTTACCCTTCTGGTAATGAAGCGTTATATTATGTAGCCTATAAGTTTTGAGTACAATTAGGCTAGACGTAGATAAAATCTGCATCTAAATCGAGTAAGTGGTTCTCAAGGATATTGCCAAGTAGTCCTAAAGTTGCGGGAAATACCAAGCTGTATCCGCCCCCCCCCCTCAGCCGCCCCCCCTCACCCTCCCCGCCCCGGACCGCCCGCCCCGCCCCCGCCGCCGCTCCCGCCGCCGCCCCCGCCGCCGCTCCCGCCGCCGCCCCCGGCCCCGCTCCCCCCGGTGTAAAGTAGCGCTACCGGCATCGTTTCCGCAGCCCCGTGAATGTTCTAAAGCCTATGGGCACAATATCTTTATAAATTGTAGCCTATGTGTTATTCTGATGTATAAGCTATATTATTGTAAAGTTTCATTAGAATCCATTCAGTAGTTTTTACGTGAAAGAGTAACAAACATCCATCCATCCATCCGTCCATCCATCCATCCATTATTACAAACTTTCCCCTTTATAATATTTATTAGATTAGATTCATTTTAAAATATTTCAAATGCAACAGATTTTTTTTAAATATGTATGGAAATAGAATGCAAGTATAGTTCTAGTTCAAGTTTTACCTTGTAAATGAAAATTGTTTATGTCCGACTGCATAAGTTGAAGTTATTATTGATAAAATGTTATGACAACAATTACAACTCCTACAAAAATAAAGCAGTTTTATTTCAACGAAACCAACAAAGTTTCTTTGTTGCTTCTTCAGCTACGGAAGCTACGGAGCTAGGAAGCTACGGTTTTGATCTTAATTTAAGTAAATACAATGAACTCTCGCGACTCGCGGCTCGTAGCCTAGTGGCGCGGGGACTGGCCTAGCGTACCAGAGGCCTGGGTTCAATACCGACATGCACCACTGCCTTGCTCTTTCAGAGTTCGATAAGTGCATTTTGTCACGAATGCGAGCTGCTCCATGGTTCGGAATCTATGTAAAACTGTAGGTCTTCTTCCCCTGCTAGGTGGTAGGGTTTAAGCCCGCCCGGGTTGGTACCATCGCATTGGATAAAAAGATGGTCGAAGCGGCAATGAAAAATTGTCCGTGTTTTCCATCCAGTTCAATGTAGCCGTGCTCATAAAGGGAAGGTCCTGGCATGGCACCAAATTCCTTCTGGAATGTGGTGTATTGGGCTAATATTGTACCGGTAGTTGTGTGGTATTAGCCATCCATGTCAGGTCGCATAAAAAAAAGAACAATAAATAAACATTGAAGATGCCTGGACATGTTTTAGATTTTTTTTCTTAAATCTCTTTTTAACTTTGGCCTTGCTATTGGAATAAATTTCATCCACACAAGATACCTTGAGTAAGCCTTATACTTAAGCGAATACTTAAAATAAGGCTCATAGCACGTAAGATGCTATGAGTATCAATATATTCGCAGCATGATACGCAACACAAAACATTGACGAAAAAAAAAAATCTTAAGATTTTAGTGGCAAAGTATGTTTATTAGCAAAACATGTTGATTATCCTCATCGAGGATTCACGAGTCATGACAGGCCAATTCGAATGATTTTTGTTTAAATAATTCAGTTGCTGGAATGTATAGAATGTTTTCGAATGACGAACAAGCAACTGAACATCATTCGATCAATTAAATTATTGATTACTTGCAGGATAAACAAAGAGTGGCGCAATTAGCATGAAATAATTCGATTTGATTTTTTTTTATTTTATTTTTTTTTATTTTCCTCTCCAAAGGAATCCAAAGGTTATCTGAGCTATGCATGGTTTCTCCGAACAAAACCTTGTGGGTAGAGTTCACAAGCGGAAAATAGGCAGGTGCTCACTGTAACTGTAATGTTCATTATCAGCGGCAGGGGCGCTTCCATACCAATCCAAATTCTTAAATTATACCTCGAGGGCTGCCCTCGGAAAGTCTTCATTAAATTTTGAAAGTACAACATATTTGTTAGGTTGTATTGAACATTTATTTTACCGAGGACTACTGTATCCTAGGAAATACAGAGCCTGTACTTGATACAGAAATTGTTTAAATATTCTAATTACGTTTGTAAAAATACAAAATTACCCATGTGGGGTTCTTATTACATGCTCCTTACATGATTATTTTAGTTTCTGCATTACATCTTTAGTTTTTCTCTTGATATTTTTAACGAGTATACTCATCTCTGCATCCTCCCTAGACTTTTTGACTGGACTGTCTTCCCGTGCGTCCGTCTCTGCCGGCCGCCTCTTCAATTTCTCCTGTATAAGTTTCTCCATATTCTTTGTTTTCTTGAAGTTGGGGTCAGTGGGATCAATATTGAAATGGTGCGATTGGAATATGGCAGAAAATCTCTCATCATTGACATTAATATCGAAATCCGGCAAGGCCTGCTTGCTTTCCTTCATCTTTTCTTTTAATTTCTTTTTTCGTTTGGACTTCTTTGATTCATTTTCAGAGGCTTGAATCTTTTTTAAACTGAAGTGCGCTTTGCTATCATCTTCGTCATCCAAGAGTAATTCTAACTCAGCTTTTCTTTTCTTCTCTTCTTCATCTTCAGATTCTTCTAATTTAGATTTCTTTTGATTCTTCTTTTTGAACTCCGGCTTACTAAACTCCTCTGCAAAGTAGGGATCATTCATATCAACATCGGATGGAACATCATCATCTGAGGATGTTTTCCCTTCTTCATCCGACTTCTTCGCCTTCAGTTTCTCTATTTTCTGTTTTCTTTCCAATTTCTTTTGCTTTTTCTTTTCTCTACGATTTTCCATTAACTTCTCGAACGGTGTTAAGTTTTTATCCTCTGTAATGAAACAAAAAACATTTTGGCTTATTACGACAATCTGTCATCTAGCAGAAAACAAATACTAAAGAATTATTCATTAAAAGACAGATTTACTTAATGATCTGCTTATACATGCGACATTGATTGCAAGGCAAATAACAGCACAGGGCTGGCTAGCACACCACCGCTAGGTACACCAGTTGCCGACAGCAAGCCGATGGCTCATTATTAGACTCGAAAAAAGCTTAAAAACCAAGCAAAAAGCTTTCAGATCGGATCTCCAGAATCTCCGTCATGTTTAACGGCGAACAAGATACAGGAACCCATTTACTGCTTTTCTGACCTTCCAGGGTACAACTATGTGTATTGACAGCCACACTGGGATTCTCAGTGTCAAATCCTTGGACTCGGTACAGTGTCATGATGTACATCATCACCCTGTTGATGAGCCTGAGTAAGCCAAGGAGCCCGTCCTACTCTGGAAGAATGTAAAGTATCTTTCTGTTTTATTGTCTATACAACGGAGAATACTCTTCGGAGCTGCATAAAGGATAAAAGTTCAAACGCCTGCTCTCATCTGGCAGCTCTTAGCCATACTTAACATAAAAAAATCTTAAGTGCTCATATACAAAAAAAATAAAACTGTATAAATTTAAAATAAATCTCACCAGCCTGTGACTTCTTAACCAGTTGTTCTGCCTTTTCTTTCACTCCGAGCCCCCACGTGATCTCCATTTCCATGTCCTTGTTCTTCTTCTTCTCTTCTTTGTCCTGTATGTCCTGCAGCAGGCTCTTATACTTGAGGATGGGGTCCTCTTCCTGCTCACTGCCCGAGTCCGCGACTCCCTTTGATTCTTCTTCTTCTGAGGGGTTCAAAGAATGCCAGTTTCAAAAGTGCTTCTTGCTCAGTTTGTGCAAATGAGTATTGTATATTTGAAATCAGTATTAAAAATCATGTTTTTGGTGAATCATAAAGATTTATTCATTAGAAGCAGGATAAGTAAGTGATCAATAATAAAAGTTTGTGAGTTGATGAGATACATCGGAAGCTTAAGAAAACTATCTTTTAGATGTTATGTTCATTAAGATCCAAGTAAAAAGGCAAGAGCTTATGACTTATCTCTAGATTTTTTTTTTCTAAACCATTGTCTCGGTACCACGTAACTTTCATTAAAATCCCAGTACATCAGGACGTATCATTAAACATGGCACTTTTTATGTACAGCATGGAAGACAGCTGGGTCAAATCCATGCGGTTCACTTAAAGTTACGTTTTAAACCATGTAAAATTTTCTTTTCATAGCAATTACTGCATGTGAAAAGTTCACCCTTTGACCATGTGATAAATTAGTTTGTACGTAGTGTCAACTGAAAATCAGTGATTAAATGAATTTTGAATGTTTGAATGTTGAAAATTATTGAAAAATGAACGTCTATTCCTGAAATCAGGCCTTGGTATAGCTTGCGTCAGCGACCTCTGTTAATGGTCGCTTGCGTCAGCGACCATCCGACCATGTGTGGAATAATAAAACAGTGTCTATTTTATACGTAGGAAGTATTAAAAAAGTAAGTCCTTCTCGCAACATCTGCTGACTTTTCCCCTCGAGTTAAAAGCTAACTTTAAAAAGATATACTAAGAACAGCTATATTTAATCGATAGAATTGGAATAGGAAAAAATGATCTCATAACCTTTTGAACAAACCGATTAAATGAACCTTATAAATACCGAAATGCCAATTATTAAGGTTGTATACGTTTTTTGTATGTCAGAGGATTCTGTTGTCAAAACATTGCCTTTAGTGCATAAGTTTCGTTTTCTCATAGATTTCTCGACCGAATCAGAGTCAAGGCTGTTTTTATTATAATTATGGACATCTGACTTGAATGATCATGTTTCTATGGGAGATGACAGGAAGCGCCCCTTGAAGCTAGCTCGGTCACATTTACCGTCATCGTCACTGCTGGAGGCCAAATATTCCTTTATCTCCAAATCGTCGATCTGTCCGTCTAGAGCGCTCTTGATGACCTCGGTGCGGTTGGGGTTGGTGGTGTCCCAGGTGAGGTCCACCTTCGCCTGCTGCAGGGCCGTCGTTGTGAACAGTCTCGGCTTGTACTTTGCTAGGTCCGGCAGCTTGGTGCACACCTCTTTTGGCTCCTGAAACAACATTGCGAACATACAGACCCTAAAATGCGAAAGGCATTCCATTATTGGTTTTTTTATGTTAAAGTTGATCAGGCAGTTGGGATTGGAAAAGACTAAACAATTTTCTTGTTACAAGTTAGTTTCACATTACAACCAAACCGTACCAATAAGTTGTATTATATTAAATTCTGAAAATGTTTTCACGGCAAATGGCTATATTACTTTGTTGCATTGTCTAGTTGGTTGCATTGTCTAGTTGAAACTATGTATGGTAACAAATAAATCCTTTGCTATGATCTGTATCGTCTACTACCAAGCCAAAATGTAAATCACTATGGGCCTGACATTACTGCATAGCAGTTAAAGTCTCATATGAGCTTACATATGAAAAAAAAAAACTTAATCCACGTTTCATACTCAAAATTTGTAAAAATAATGCATGGTATTTTTTACAGTGTCATAACTTTTGCTGCCAATAGATCAATAAAAAGTTAAGAAGTTCGCCTTCAAATGATGAAGTTGCATATGGTGGAATCGCAATATATGGGGCGATTGTGATCAGAAGAGACTCTTTAAACATAAAAGTGAGATAGCTTGTCTCAAAATGGTCCAAAGATAATGAGGCAATATTTACTTGGTCAAAGGTGACGTCGTCCGGAATGAACCTCAGGTCGAGTTTGGTCGCGCTGCTCTCATACTCCATGCCGTCGCACTCCGCGTACAGCTTGTCAGCCGTCCCCACCGAGTCGCACTCCACCACAGCGTAGTAGTACTTCAGCCGGTTGAGCTGGTAGCGACGGAGCTTCTCCATGTTGTAACTGGAGCCTGCAGTTGATCAAGAGATTTAGCTGTGGAAGATGGCGCCCGTCTTTCGAGGTAGCCTAGAACCGCCGGTTTTGCGTGAAAGAGAACGGTTTGCAGCGGAGCTACTCGACACATACTGCCAATTATTTGATAGCTTGATTTTTGGTGGATTGAATGGCACCCCTAAACGTAATTTTTAGGTTTTTTACTATACAATTAGTGTTAACAAGAGAACCATTAAGGTTTCGACTCGTATTATGCAGAATTCTTGTGAATCGCTTTATATCCTCTATAACCTGCTAACTGTGTGCCTGCTTACATAACAATAGACGGTTTGCAGTCATTTCTAAAATACATGGTTGCCATTTTTTAATAGTAAAAAACTTTCTGAGTACTTGTGCATGTATTTATTTGCTGGATATATCTACTTTATAATATGTTTTAATTATTAAGACTGGACAAACCATATATTAATATTAATATAACCTGTAATGTAATTTTGCAGTATATATGAAAATGGACCCTGTGTCTGATTATGACAAATAAATAAAGAAAAGGCAATAAAGAAAAAGCTTCTCAAAATTTACTTCCCTAATTTTAGAATGATTTGTACAAATTAAACCAGAAAATATAGATATCAATGTTAACCTTCCAAAGTATTCTATCCAAGAATGGTCACATTTTATAAAATAAGCATTTTTTTTAAACGCAAGATTGCCAACCTTCTTCATTTTCACCATCGTCCGAGAAGTCCACCTCTTTTTCTTTCTTCTCGGTGAGCTCGATCGGCCCGCGCACTTCCTCCTCTTGCATACGCTTCAGTCCGTACTCCGATGGATATATCTGGACACATCCATCATACGAGTGGGTCTTAAAAAAGTATCCTTACGTAAAAAATACATTGGAAACACAAGGACAGGAAAAAAATTAGAGATCGACAAAATCAATTTAAGAAAGGGTGAATTTGCATTGATTCAATTATTTCAGATCGTGGTGTAGGAGGTAAAAAGATGCAATTAAAAAATACAGCCAAGTGCGAGTCGGACTCGCACACAAAGGGTCCCGTACCATCGTCCAAGATTTAAATCATATATATATATATATACAGATATAAATCAAGGGATAATCTTGCATGGTGGAGGAAAGTTTTGTGATTATTAGATTATTTATTTGCCAATAATTGTCGAAATGTCCAAAACAATCGATAACATAACACGATTAAAAAACTGACTAACGGTAACTTTGTGGATGATGCCACCGGGAGGTATGAACGAGTTGAACAGCACCAGAATGTCGCTCGCCTTCATGTTGTCCCAGTCCATGTTGCACACCGCCAGCCTGAAAGACCATGTCACTAACATTTACCAACTGTTTGTAAAACCGAACCGTTGGCATTTCTGGCTCTCAGCTTGTATCTTGTGTACTCGTATCTTTGGATAGCTTGATGATTTTCATTAAAATAAAGGCTGCATAACATCACGCACGTGAGCAGTGCGATTCAATGAGGGAGACTTACTGGTTAATCAAAATTGTGGTTCCTATTTGACATGATCTTTATTATATTAATTAGGAATGCACCGGAACACTTTTGAGTTCGAAAAGATCTACTTACATGATTTATTCAAAACCTTTCAAAAAAACAAGGGAAACCTGCGTGTGGCATCCTCAGTGGTGTCAGCGTCCGCGTCCAACTCTCCCCAGCCGTGGT
Source organism: Incurvaria masculella (assembly GCA_946894095.1). Lineage (NCBI taxonomy): Eukaryota > Metazoa > Arthropoda > Insecta > Lepidoptera > Incurvariidae > Incurvaria > Incurvaria masculella. The sequence goes on along the minus strand of OX335644.1, from coordinate 4,841,872 downwards.
CCTCCCCCTCGCTACCCTCCTCGCCCTCCTCGGAGCTGTCGTCATCTGAAGAACTGTCGGACTGCAGCAATCCTGCAATGAACATCAAGCATTACGATTCTATGAACAGCACTTGATTCTCAGATCAGCAGTCAGATGATCCTGTTCTGTTAAAACATGCGCTCGTTTGGCACTATGTTTTTTTTGGTTTACACCTCCGAGCATTATCGGCCGATCTAAAATTGTACTTTAACTCTTAAGTCCACGGGTCGAGGTGAGTCCGAAATTCCTGTGTTTAGGGAGTCGCAGCAGACACAGTGATACTTTGATGCACACACTTTCAGGTAAATCTGTAAAAAAAATCTTTTAAAAACATTCACTGAAGTAGTGATTTAGGAAAAGAAGAACTTTTATTGTAATCAATAAAAAAACCAGAAAATAAAAACCGGCCAAGTGCGAGTCGGACTCGCACACGAAGGGTTCCATACCATCGTACAAGATTAAACACAAAAAAATCCCTTTTTTATGGTTATAAATTTATATAATAAAAATTAAAGGGGTACCCTTTAATTTTTATTATTATTTTATTTTGCGTTACTTTACGTATTTTTTGTTATAGCGGCAAAATAAATACACGCTCTGTGAAAATTTCAGCTTCCTACCTTTTACGGTTCATGAGATACAGCCCTGTGACAGACGGACGGACGGACAGCAGAGGCTTAGTAATAGGGTTCCGTTATCACCCTTTGGGTACGGAACCCTAAAAAAATAATGAAACAAAACTGCTACCTTCCCCTCGGGCATAGTCGACATCTAGGTCATGTAATTTTTCTTTGATCTTCCTCTCCAGCTTGCCTCGCACGAGTGTGTCATTCTTCAATGTCAGACCTTCTTCTTTTTCTTCTTCGCTCTCACTTGGGGGCCTTCTCACAAACTGACCGGACGTATTTCCATCGCCAGATTGTTTTTGGTCCTGTGCTATTGAATCACCTCCGTCATCACTCGATTCAGCTTCAGACTCGAGATCGTAGAAGCGGCGTAAGTTTTCGGTGGAGGTCTCGTTTACAGGCCGTCCGCGCTTGTCCACGGTGTATTTTACCTTGAATTTGTCATCCTTGAACATAGACTGGAAGCGCTTGTCGATTTTGACCTTCCGTTCATGGCGTGGGATCTGCCGGTAACGCGGGTCGCTTAGGTACTTTGTAAAGCGACTGTCCTTCAGTATATCGTCCGACATCGTAATTTTGTTAAACTGAAAAACAGTTTGGATCGTAAGGGTAACCTCAAAAGTAAAAGAAAACAAAACGTGACATTGACAGTTCTTGGGTGCCCTGTATCTATAACGCCAATATATACATCGCCGGCGAGGCATCTGCTGACCGGCCGCAAGTCCGTCGCCAGCAATGGAGATACGGCTGGGCCGCAGATTCGTCACCAAGAAGGTGCTCCAACATATGCATCGTCAATATTTCCATCGACGGCGACCCATTTGCGGTTCAGCCGCAGATACATCGCTGGCGATGCAGCTGCGGACTCTTCGCAGATCCGTCGCCACTATATGAGGGGTGCGAAAGCGTATGGCGGGGCGGGACATTTAACGTAACCTAACCAATTGTAACCTAAACTACCACAACCAAACGTAAATTAACCGGGGACGCATCATAAAGTCCAAAAAGCACAAGTTCCAAAACCCTTACCGTCCAAAATACTTACGAATATGGATATTTTTAATTGGGTTAGGTTAGGTTAGATTACATGCATTTTACAATACACACGAAAAATACATACTTTTGGATGTTCTGGGTTTTGGACCTTATTCTTTTTGGACTTTAAGAAGGCGACCCAATTAACCTACACTAACTGGCATAACTTAACCTAACCTAACCTAACTAATGTATCCCCACACCACACCCACTTTGGTGATGAATCTGCGCCTCCAGTTTTTGGCGACGCATTTGCGCGTCCGGTCTTTGGAGACGGATCTGCTGTCATAGCTCAGATAAGTCGCTGGCTATGGAGATATTGGCGATGCAGATATTGGAGAAGGATTAATGGGCACCTCCGAGGCGAAGCATCTGCGGCCCAGCCGCAGGTTAGCGCGAGTTCAATGGAAATATTGGCGATGGATATATGGAGTATGTACCCAGTCGGGAAATAGAAAAACCATCCTCATCTCTATCTGTGCGTATCCCTGTCTTTGATGGCTCAATACAAATTATACAAACGTTAATTCAGTCGCCATTAGTCTGCTTCTATTGCAGTTGAATACATAAACTGTCAGAATAGGAAATATAACTTATTCTGTGTTTCTGCTCGTTCGCTCGCTCGCAATCGGGAGTTTTCCACTTATTTCCAATTTCCTTCATCCTGAATCGAAAATAGTAAACTTCACTATCCGTCGTGATACCATCGTCCTATCGAGCAGATTCAAGGCCGTCCATCTCCTAGTTTCACCATTTGTTACCTAATTTCCTCAGATATTGCAAGGATGAACAGCATCGGCGAGGAGTGCACGGAGCTGAAGAAGAAGTACGACGATTGCTTTAACAGCTGGTTCGCAGACCACTTCCTAAAAGGTCGCACTGACGACTCCATGTGCGCCGGTATCTTTCGGGTATACCAAGATTGCGTCAAGGTATGCATTTTTACTGTCATATACAGGCTTTTTTTATTAATGTTTTAATGTAATATTAATTTACTTTTATTAATGTATTATATTATTTTATTTTATATTTATTATAATATTAAAATATATTATTTTAAGAAGAACTATCAAAGAACCTAGAGCTATAAGATTACGAAGCATAGGGCAAAAAGTTGTTAATTTGTTATGGCAAGAAATAGCGACGAACGACCATGGCGACATCTACTTTGATGCAAGTTATTGAAAACAGCCAAAATAGGAGAAATAATACCATTATTGTCAATGTTATTAAGAACTGTTGGAAATAATAGTTATTAAAAAAAAGGCTAAGAGGTTTAGCACCTCTATCCGGCAAATAATAGTGATGGGCAATTAATTGTGGGGACTGGCCTGCTCCAATTGTCAACAAGTTAGATGACCGATATGTCAGTCAGTCAGTCAGCGTGTTTGTGTCCACTGCTGGACATACGCCTCTCAAATTCAGTCTCTTCCTCCCGGCCCTCAGCGGTACGTAACCACTGCTTTCCGCCGATGCACTTGATGTCGTCGTCCCACCTGGCGGGTGGTCTTCCCACACTCCGTTTTCCTGTCCACGGCCGCCAGTGCAGGACAAGGACATAGTCTTTGCAAAATAAACTCATATTTGTCATGAACTGTTGCATACATAATAGCAATGCTCCTTCAATTTCAGAAAGCAATGAAAGTGCAGAATATTGAATTCAAGGAAGTGGAGGAGGATGTACTCGGAACGGACAAAGAGTTCAAGGTGCCCCCAAACAAGCAGGAGGCTAGCAGCTGACCACAAGGCTTCCTGTGTCTCCTCAGCCCGATCGCATGCTTTAGTGTCTTCTGTAGACCTGCCGGGGTCGAGCTGCATACTATACAGTACAAAGAAAAAAATGAGTACAAAGACATCAACAGTAATAATGAAGTGGGTGTATGAATAAGTTTAGGGATATATAATATTGACTTCGGTTTTAAGGATGTTGCAACGTCCACTACATAAAATTTAGGAAAAGATTCTTGGAATCAATCAATAGTTACATAAATGTCAAATATCTTTTCTCTGAATTTCCTTTAAATGGAAAGTTACAGTTTTCATAAAAACAAAGTGATTTATTTAGTGTACAAACGATCGAATGTACCGCACAAATGTCTGAATGAAGGCGAGTGAGAAAGCAGGGACAAGTGCAGACACGACTCAGATGCAGGTGGGTATGCGCGCGACTGACGGGACGGCTGAGATACAGAATGACAGGACAGAGTGCGCAGAGGCAGCGGTGGTGCTGGCGGGTCGAGCACGAGAGCTGAGCAGGCAGCAGCTGAACGTGGATGGCGGCGGCAGGGCGGTGTTTGCAGAAGGGGCGGGGACTAGCGATGTCAGCCATGTGAGCAGCTGCGGGGCATGTGGCGGTGGGTGCAACGAAGGGTCAAATTACACTTGACAAAAAACACGAATAAAAAATATAAATCTCGAAATGTAGAAATGTACTTTTTTATCATGGGAAATCATGAGGATTGCGCTGGTGAAATTGATGTAGTGGATGTTGCAACACCCATATTGTGTTAGTGGTTAAGCCTTCTTTGAAACCGTACCACCGCCACTGCGTGATGCGTATAAATGTCAACCTTGTCCTATTATATAGTGTGCCAAGCTCAATTTCCAGTTTACTACAACTTAAATTATGTTTCGCACTCGACGTGACATAAAATTATTTTAACTTCTTTATGTTCTCAGACATTTCTCCAGCAGGCTTTTTCTGCCTACTTGGAAACACCTGGATGTTTAATCGCAACCAAATAAACTAAACTAAAATGTAGCAGCTGTACAGTGTCGATGTCTCAATCTACTTAATTGCGCTTTCAAAAGTTTGAAATGCTTCTGCATGTGCATGATGTGGCTCTTCGAATTGATAGGGTAACGCTGGTTTGGGTTGGGAATGTTGACCTGTATTATGGGTTGTACTTTCTTATAAAGATTGTTCTCAGATATTACTTTGAGATACCACTGTTCATGTTGTTATTTAATTTGATCTTTAAAAATGATGCTTGTCGAATAAAGTACAACGGATTTGCAATCCCAAATTCCTTTCGTAGCGGTAAGGTTTTATTGATATTTATTTAGGTAAAGCATTTATAATGGACACATTTTCATAGTAGAGTTGTATATATTTTTATTTTGAAGGTGTGCATTACTTTAAACAAGCGGCCTTCGGCTGGTTGGGGTAATATAAATAAGGTTTCCTTCTATATATATTGCAATAATCATGGCTATGTATGTTGTTTGTGAATAATAGAATATATTTTTCAATAAATTTACCATATTGTGTGTTGTATACAGTGTTTGATTTCAGATTTCATTTATGATAAAAAACAAGACTTGATTAGGAATACAGCTCAATCTTATTTAATGATAAATATTTTACATTGACAGGTAGTTAAAAATAATCTAAGAAATTATCGTTGGCTGGTGTCACGTGGTCTGTAAACAATGCCGCGGCTCTTCATCTCCCGAATGACACCTGCTGGTAGTCGCCCCGACACTGAGATTGCATACACACCTTTGCAGAAGCGACCTGTAAATAATTAAAGTTTTTTGCTATATCTGTATTTAATACAGACTCCGCTGGTACGGACAGCAGAGTCTGTAATTTAGTGATGACACATTTTTTAAATTCTTTTGCAAGTAATAACTGCATGTTTAAATACTGCACAAATTAATACAATAAAACAATTGTTGCATGTAGCTGTGTAAACTCCTTGCATGGCACCATACATGTGGCTTGATAGGCTTATATCGATATAATATTCATGTCTAGTTCCATAAAAAAGATTCACAAGCGAGCTAACTTTCTTAAGGTCGGCCCATAAGCATCAGAAAATTTCGCCTCCCATACAAACGCAGTTTACTAATAATTTGAAAACCACTGTTTCAACTTACTTGATATTTGGTATCTAATATTAGGCTACAAATATCTGTGTCTGCATCTCTCTGTTTTTTCGGTAAATGTATTCTGGGTCAAACCACAGAGAAAAAAAATATGGTATGAAGATTTTCTTTTTGCTCTCATTTCATTCGGTTTGAATTAAAAAAAAAAACGAAAGCGTGCAGACACAGATATTTTTTATTTATTTATTTATTTTAGACAGGCAGCCTAAGCTGATATGTATAAATCTTATTTTTCATTAGTTTAAGTTGATCAAGTTATTTAAGTAGATGTTACCTGATATTAGATATTAAATATCAATTTAATTGGAATACCGTTTTCCAAATGATTAGGCAACTACGTTTGTATGGGGGACATAGGTTGCAGGCCATTCTTAATGGAAAATTCCAAGGACACAGTATTGAAGTGCATATGGAATGTTAATCTTTGCAAATATGTATGTATTTTGTGAGGTGAACTACGAGTAGGCTCTTTTCATTAGCCCCTGGCACAGGCCACCTGTACTGGTTTTCGTAAAAAACCACATCCAATGACCAGTTTCCCTGAAAACTCATGTAAAAGTAAGCACTAGTGAGTGCGTGAAATGTCATCCAATAGCTCGGATCAACAACAACTTGTTAGGCCCGACTTTTTGGAAACCTTGTTAATTTGGGATTGTGCAACTACGTGCTCGTGAATGTGCAATCTTGCAATTGTAGTAATAATGGATATAAGATGTTAATTACTTATTCTCTGCCACTTGCAGACCCAGCTGTCCTCAGGGCTCATAACAGCAATCATTCTGTAAAATATATCCATTTAGCATTAAACAATATTTTATTATTGATTTGAAATAAAAAGATACTATTATGATGATAGCATGTAATCCCATGTTAAGGTGGCCCAACCCGGCGGAACTAACTCATTCGCGGGCACGGCACAAAACTGTGCTGTTGCGCTCTGGGACCTTCTGTGTTTCAAAGAAAAAGACAGGCTCCGTGATGAGGAAGATGCAACATGTCCACAAAAAAGAGAATGTGCATAGTATATGATTTGGCAAGACTAACGAAAATTTTAATTACAAAACGACTTATAGCTAAAAGTAAACCACGACCGCTGTAGTAAAAAATCTAACAAAAACTAAATATATTGTAATTCTTGATAAAATAAGCTATGTCTGATGACTAATCTATTTAAGATGTTCTTAATTTACCATTGCGTAATGCACCTCCCAAGTTATTATATAAAATGCGCGAAAAATTCGAACTTTCGGACCTTATAACTTAGAAACCAAACACAATGTTACAATGCCAACGGTCATCAGACATCTAGTTCGATCAAATACAGCTATTTTGAGCAAAATTTGGAATCTCTGACAAGAAATATTGGCGTGATCTTCTTCCCCGTTTGTATGGGGAGTTGAGCGAGATAGCCCACAATTACAATACAAAATTAGCTATAGTTATTTAGAGTGACACAAAAATACAAGCATAATTTGCGTTAAGACCAAATACATCATTCTATAAAGTTTTTGGAGAAATAAGTACATTGTTATATTTCATCCCTTTAATAGGTGTACTACTTCATGCTTGACATGTGGCATTTCTTGGAATTTTCACACCCACTAGGAGCAACGCCCTACCTTGTGCCGTTCTGCACTCACAATGAACCACATAGTATAATTCTGCCGTCCTAAAGCCCTATTTCCACGAGTAAGTAAAATTCCACGATAAATGTCTGACAGACTGTCGCCCACGTAAACACCTCTGCAAGACGTGTTTTACGTACGACTTTTATCCTTGGGAAGAGGTTGGTTTTTGCAGATAAATAGACTTCAAATTTACATGACTTCTGAGAAAATTGCATTAGGTTGCTATGACAAATATCACAAAAGAAATGAATACCTAAATGTGTCAGATTGGCCCTTAGTGCTTAGTTGCCGTGAACACGGTCAAATAGTCACATCAAATTGTACCGTTAAGTATAGATATAATTTTCGTTATCAGGCGTGTTAATCACGTAGTGACATAAATCAAGCCAAAAGCAAACTTTGGAAATGATAAACAAAGCTTGACTGGAGTCAAAATCTACAGCCTTGTTTGAAGTTTCATACCCATCAAAGTTGTTGCTGGTGCAGTCATAGACATTGTCCTTGCTGTTTTTCATGTGGAGGAACTCATCGCAGTTATCACAGCCGTCGTACTCGAACTGATCGAATGTCTGCAATCAAGTAAGCAGTTTAATTAGTGTTATATTAATGGAGACTAGAGACTGTCAGAGCCAAGTGCACAAAATGACATCATACACATATGATTCACGTCACTGATCGAGTATCCGCAATCAAGTGAACGGTTAAATTAAGGTTATATTAATGCAGAGAAGAGACTGTAATAACTGAGCGCATGAAAGGACATTTTGTACGTATGATCAAACACGTCACTGATCTAATGTCTGTAATCAATTCAGCGGTTAAATTAGGGTTATATTAACACAGAGTAGTGACTGTAAAAGCCGAGTGCACTAACTTCACTCCGCCGGACTAAACCGGTGTTTGCATGGTTAGTTCGGTCCTAATCTCGTACTAAGTTGTGACAGGGGCTCTCTGAATACGACTGAACGTGTTTAAAGCTTGAAATAGCATAACTAGAATTACCTTTATGAGGGAGCAGACCAAACATGCTCGTAGACCGCGCAGATCTTTGGGTACGGTTTCCAACGACATCTCGTCAGACGATTTTCAGAATTTCTTGGGCACGCTCACCTTTGATATTGATAGTCACACTTAGTATATAGTACAGGGACTCAAACAAGGGTTCTAGCGATTTTCCGAATTGTTTGATCGTTCTAGGGTTTCCCAGGATGTTCGTGTGCGTTTTTATTTAGTTTCCCCCATAACATTGCTTGCATCAGAAATTTTAGAAATATTCACAGACTCTAAATTACACATCTTTGACCAAAGAGTATGTAAACGCATCGCTTTATCTTTGACAAGGGGGAAATATTGAAATCGCTACACAGTCTGTGCAAGGGACCATAGAATATTACGATAATTCAAGGGAATTTATTTTATGGTCTGTGTAAGGAAACATATTCAATAAAAAGTATTCAGGGGGTCTACTCATTAAGCGAACACGAGAAGTTCTGTCAAAGTCTATGTAGAACACTAGAAGTTATGTTTTCTACATAGAGTTTGACAGAACCGAACACGAGAACTCCTCGCTTTCGGTTTCCCGAGTAGATAGGCAGCATCATATCTACTCAGGATGTACTCATGAGTTCTCATTTATGTGTCACCGGTGACTCACGGTGAGTGACCACGCTTTCGTACTCATGAAATTACAGCTAAGTGTCACTCTAGTGTTGTTCCTTTCTAAGGGCCGAGTGCACGAAAGAACAAAAAATCATAATCAACGTCAACGTACGATCAAACACGTCACTTTGTGTGGACAGTATGAAAGGAACTCTATACGGAGCACTAAAAGTGACGTGTTTGCACATTGATTAACTCGGCCGTCTCTTCGTGCAACCTGGGCTGTATTGTAATTAGAGTGCGATGACACAACATAACATTTTATGTTTGATCACTTCAGGTGAAAGCGTTTCACTTTCACCTGTGACTGACTCGTTTTCGTTTCCTGCCTATCTACTCATGAAAGCGAAAGTTCTCGTGTTCGCTTCCGTCAAACTCTATGCAGAAAAAATATAGGCATCTTTTTTCTAATTTGACAAAGGGGTAGGGAACTGTTAGGGCCTGGAAGATGATTTCGCTAGGCAAAATTGTGCCTTGGTTAATGGACAAAGAAATAATTTCTTCATATGTTTAAATCTCGGAGCTAAATCTCAGAGACCCGCTATCTTAACGACCGTCTTAAGGCTACGGTTATTTCAGCAAATAAATTAACTTTCAATAGGAATATAAAGACATGGGTTTTTTCATCATAGTTCAACATCCTTTTAAAGCAGTGTTTCTTAATCTTTTTATAGCCCTAGCGACATTTTAAAATATGACGGACCCATCGACATAACCAAAGCAATTTGTACATAATTGCTTTATGTAAATATGCAGCCGTTGGCCGACGGAAACTTTCGGAGGAGCACCAAACTAAACTTATCCAGCCGATTTGGGTAGAATGAGCAAAACTGCTAAAAAAAGCAGCCTCCGAAATGTCTACTCGGCACAAGACACAATTCCAGCACCATCTAGCGTCAATCATTCGTACTAACAAACCAAACAGTTGCTCTTGGAGCCGCGGGGTGGCGCTACTAGCGCCCAATATGTCGGCTTGCTATCAGCTATTGGTAGCCTCGTTGGTAGCACCATAGATTACATAGATTTGGCGCCGAAATTTTTAATCCGTGGAACCTAGTGCCAGGCTAAAAACAAAGTTTGTATTCCATTAATGGCGACGTTTGCCTATTATTTAAGGTCCAATAAGACTGCAAAAATGTAAAAATAGGGACTTTTTACACTTTGAATTATTACTTGATCGTGATTTTGACGGTGATCAATGGGTCGGGAGTGATTACAATTAGGGGTTAACATCAGCGATCAAAGTAATGTTTAAGTTTCGTGCAACGCAAATTTTGACTGATCAGTCTTTAATCATACGTTGACGGTGATGTTGACGTGCACGACGGTACGTGCAACCCGGCCTTAGCTTCAGAGGGTTGGTCTTTATCCCGTGAACCCAGTTTCAGCCATTTACGTTATCGTTACCATTTTTGTCGCGACCTCCTAGTCTATATTAATTCCCCATACTACGGGCGATAACTGTTTCCATGCCCTGAATGTTTTACTAGGTTTTGAAATTTTGGATTCTAAAATATATTATAGAAATCTGTGTCTGTATGTATTTTTTTTTATTCTTTTTAAAAATATCGGCTTATAAACATTGGAAAAAAGTTGTGTTTATTTTTGTTTATTTTCGATTATGTTTTCTGAAAAATACAGATAGTTATAAAAAAATCAAAACATAGGGACGTAGATTGAAGATTAATCAAGTGATATAAAAAAATGATTAAAATGTGAAAACATTTAGGGGTAGGGAAACGTTAGGGCGTTTAGTATATTAAAAGGGCGATGCCAGAGACTGAAATTGAGATGTCGAAAGAGGCAACGGATATTTGGATATTCGGAACAGTTATTTGGGACATAAATAAGTTATCAAATTTGAAATAAAACCCTTCATGTTCATTGCGATTTTCGTCATTCTTCTCCTAAACGGTTGGACCGATTTTCATTATTTTTCTATTTATGGGGTCACCTGGTTCTTCGCTCCGCTCGGGTGCATCCCATTGAATTGAATTGGATAGAATTAAGGGAATGTTTTGAGAAACCATCGTTTGAGAAATGATGGAGTCATGGCTTAATAATGTACGTCTTATGTTTGTATATATGTAGGTATTATTAATTCTATATGTTTAAGTATATTATATTATATTATGATATATTATATTAGGGTACGATTTTTCACTTTTCTTTTGTTTTCAACTTTATTTTTATTATTTACACTCAGCAGTAAATTAACTGCACTGTCGTGTCTGGCCTTTATTCTCTGACAGGACTGTCCGGTCACCCGGTCAAACGAATCTGTTGCTGATTACCCACATTGTCTGAACACATAATATCTGTCGTTCATAAATTTTTGCACAGAGTCAGATCAATGGTAAATAGTAACCTAAGAGTCATTACCACCTATGATACAGCCGCAAGGCCAGTTTAGGAGGTATCGTTCGTCGTACAAGAACTAATCAACTGTCGATCTTATTTGCGTGCACGTATTATTATTGTTAGTATTTTAAGTTTTTGTAAACTGTTCTATCTGCATATGCTTGTGTAAATAAATAAATAAATAAAATAAATAAAAATAAAACCAAATTGATACAAGTGAACCGGGACCACAGCTAGTGTTATAATGAAATAAGTAATAAATACGTGATCAGTACAATAGTTATAAGACACATCTAGAAATTAATTTAATGATAACATTTATATACGCGCTCGATAACGGTAATATCTCAGGGCGTAGTGACCTACTCACTCGGGCGTAACCGGCAGTTCTAGTACGTTTACAAATGGGGAACTTGCTCATTACGAAAGGTATGTAATAATTAAAAATATGTAACATGATTTTTATACCTGCTGCCCCTTTCTTTTTTTAACGTATCTATATCGGTTACATTTATATTGAAAGATTTTTTTTTCACAACCTGGCAAAAGGTTCACTAGCACTAATTCAGCTGGGCTTACTCAACAACTGGACCACTCCTATTCGCCGCGATCTCCGTTGCACGATTATGTATCACTGGTTGTATAACAGAACAACGAATAGTGTTGTTGTATGGCAAAGGCCTCCTCCAAACGTCGCCAACTTATTATAATACCGTCTATTATCTTTACATTATAATATTTCTAGTCGTTCTAGTCCACGTCGTTTCTACTGCAGCCACTTCGCTGGCTCCCCTTTTGTTGATTGTTATGTTTTGCATACCAATTATTATTATTTTTTAAGCAACCTGACATGGTTAGCTAATACCACACAATTACCGTTATGATATTAGCCCAATACACCACGGCTACATTGAACTGGATGGAAAACACTGACTATTTTTCATTGTCGCTTCGACCATCTTTTTATCCAATGCGATGGTACCAACCCGGGCGGGCTTAAACCCATAGTAGGGGAAGGGGACCTACAGTTTTACATGGATTCCGAACCACGGAGCAGATCGCATTCGTGACGAAATGCACTTATCGAACTCCGAAAGAGAAATAAAGTGGTGCATTTCGGGGCAAGGAATTGAACCCTAACCTCTGGTACGGTAGGCCAGTCCCCGCGCCATTCGGCTACGAGCCGCTTAGCTGCGGTTCTGCTCTCCTTACCACTAATGTGGGTCCAGTCTCTATCCATCTCCACTTTCACTGCTACATCTGGTATGTTTGTGCATTTTCAGTGTTCGGATTTTTATTCTAATGATTTTTCCTTTCCCAATATGGAAAGGGATATCAGTAGAGGACACATGTATTTCTAGCTTTAATAAAGTGTTTTCGGATAAACAGTGCTTAAACCGGGGTAAAGTCGACGAAAACCCTCATCCCCTCATTGTGGACTTCACACGTCAATTACCATCTCATTGTGGACTACCTGAGGAATGTGTGACAACAGTGAAACATGCTTCTAGCTTTTATAAATTAAATTGTGTTGTTGCCAAAGTCTGGTCCCATAATTTAAAACCGGAAGAAAGCATTTAAAGAACATTTTAAATTATTTATACAAAATATAAAATATTCATACGGCGCACGCCAGGACCCACCAAAAAGGCGCCCGACGGATTTATTTATACTCGTATTCGTGTTATTTGTTGTGATTTGGGTTTTCTGTGTTCTCGGTAAACCTCATATTCTGGACCGATGATGACTTCCCGGAGCTACACAGTTATTTCGTATATATTTCATTGGGTCAAATCTTGTAGGTGAAGAATGTCTTCACCTCCATGGGTCAAATAAACAAATAATTGTTCACAATGTTTTTCCCTTCGTGATCTTTATCAGCGAAAATGTGTGTTTGCATTGACATTTGCAAGGAAAACTAATGTGAGTCAAAGTACAATGTTTATTTTTTTAGTAACATGTCTTGTTTATCATAATATAATTTTGGGTATTAACAAAATATCTATTATTAAATTATAATATATAAATTATAATATCTATTATTATTAAAATATCTTTAATTTTACAGTGTAAGCCCATGGTGTAAGCCTGGTTTTCACCAAGTGCTGATTTATTTTAATTGACACCTAAAGGGCCTTTATTACTAAAGCGCTGATTATCTTGCACGGCTATTGATTGCAAGCTGCTAAGGAAGGCCCATATGGTGATTAAGTTAATCAGAAGTAGGTGAAAAAGGCCCTAAGTATATGAAAATAAACTTGCCGTCGCGGGACGCCCGGCAGATGTGAAACATTTAAGTAAATTATTATTATTATTATTTTATAATTAATTATTTAAGTCCTATAAAGAAATATTGAGTAAAATCCTTCGGTGCAAGGGGCGAGTGGCGGCTGCTAGACGCCGGATGTGTCAAAAACACAAATCGTTCATAGTTTGCCGTCACGCCGAGGGTCGGTTCTACTGCCAAGGTGCGCCAGAAACATCACGAATATGTTAAAAGCGTACCAGACCGAAGCCATATCCGTTGACAGAACATTGGGCCCTTTCCTCGCTTGGTTCATTATCGCATCTGATTGTACAAGAAAGTCAAAGTTCACGCTACCATCGGATCACGTCGACGGGTGAATGCAGTCGAATGTGCCAATGCCATCGTACTATAGGCGTAATCATTCATTGAGGACATGATAAAGTGGAGTTTGATATCATTGTTCTTTCACGGAGCTGAAAAAGCATGACGAAGGACTCTGTTTCCATCATGGAATATGCTTTGATATGTCTATGACATGGCTGACATGCGCATGACCATCGCTGAACCCTGTTCGATGTTTTGTGGGATTGCACCCAGTACGCTTACTCTTTTTGTAAATTGAAGACGTACTATTTATCATACGCACATACCTATATCCTGTCTCGTATTTCCATGTCTTCACAATGGTAAGAGAAATAATCCCTTTTACTTCGGTCGACTTCAATTCGTCAAAGGAGATACAGAATTTGTCTAAGTGTCCGGAGTAGCAACATACAATTATGTGCCTGTACGAAATGTATGCCATTTAGTAAGTAGGTGTACATGTCGGTATGCTATGCGCGCACGCTGTTCCCCCGACTCCGAGTAAGCCCCTGTAGGATTACTCCCGAAATGACCACGAGAAGTTCGCACACGAGTACCTGTATAAAAACTGTGTAACTACTTTTTTTTCCCGGAAGGAGAACCCCCTTACCCGCCCGGATCCAGCAACAGCTTGCCGAGAAGAGGGACCTCCGAAAACTGTGGCAGGAGACGCGGTGCCCAGTCATTAAGAGATTGTTCAACTCGGCAGTCGAAAAACTCCGAACAAGCCTCACTGAGCTCGCCGCGGAAACCTGGGATGCACACATCGCCAGCATCACCGACGATGTACCCAGCGTGCACAAGTTATGCCGACAGCTCGCGGGAACCAAAGAAGCAGTTCAACCACTTCTTGCTAAAGACGGGACGCTCAGATTTCGCGCAGCAGATAGAGCTGAGATCTTCGCGAACTGCCTGGAGACCCAGTTCACGCCAAACCCGTCGAACGACGAAAACCAAGAAAGGATGGTGGAGGAGCACCTTCGAGAGTACTTCGCAGCGCCTTTAGCAGCCGAAGAAGGCCCAATCTTCTTCAGTCCCCGAGAAGTGTGGCGCATGATCCGCCGCACCAACGCCAAGAAGGCCCCGGGCGAGGATACCATTACAAATGCCGCACTACAGCACCTCCCGCCTCGCACCATAGCTGCGGTCACGAGGCTGTACAATGGTATACTTCGCACGGGCCACTTTCCTGCAGCATGGAAGAACGGCAGGATCATTGTGCTGCCCAAACCGGGAAAGAACGTCCAGAAGCCAGAAAGCTACCGACCTATCACACTGCTGCCCACACTCTCGAAGGTGTTTGAGAAGCTACTCCTGATCCGACTACTGCCGTTTATCCAACCACGGGACGAGCAGTTCGGCTTCAGAGCCCAGCACTCCACCACCCTCCAGCTTACGAGGGTACTGCACCACATGACCGTGGCTTCCAACAGGAAGGAATACACGGTCGCAGTACTCCTCGATATGGAGAAAGCGTTCGACAGGGTTTGGCATGCAGGACTGCTGCACAAACTCTCTCAGTCTCCGGCACCACGCAGGATCGTGAGGATCATTCGATCCTTCCTAGAAGACCGCCGCTTCAGAGTCTCAGTGGAGGACGCCGTCTCCAACACGCATCCCATCCGCGCAGGAGTACCCCAAGGCAGCTGCCTGTCACCAGCCTGCTACGCGTGGTTCACAGACGACATGCCGGTCGTCGCACGCGTCCATCTGGCGCTGTTTGCTGACGATGCGGCATTCTACACCACGTCGATGAATCCCAAGCATGCTGCCAAGACGATGCAACGCCAGCTCGACATCCTGCCGGAATGGCTTTCGAGATGGCGCATGTCAGTGAACGTCGGAAAGACGCAAGCCATCGTAACCGGTCGCTCGCTTCTTCCCCCCCTACTGCGACTCCAAGGCGAAAGTATCGCATGGACCCCACAAGTTAAATACCTCGGTGTGATCATCGATCGGAATCTGACTATGACGCCCCACGTAAAGTCCACTGTGGACAAGACGAGGATAGCACGCGCGAAGCTGAAACCCGTCTTGTGTTCCCAGCTCCCCCTGCGGTCGAAGCTGGGAATCTACAAGACGTATGTCAGATCGCGCCTCACGTACGCAGCACCCGCTTGGTACGCCTTAGTCTCGGAGACGCAACGCCAGCGCCTCCGCGCCCAGCAGAGCCTCAGCCTTCGCACCATCGTCGCCGCTCCGCGCTACGTGCGGAATGATGTGATAGCGAGGGACCTCCAAACAGAGCCGCTGGACGTCTTCATCGGACGCCTGGCCACAGCCATGTTCGCGCGTGCAGATGCGTCACTTTTCCCGGCAATCCGGGACCTGACGCCCCAGCACGCGCGACCTCCGGACGGCACCAAGCAGTACCCGCGAGACCTCGTCAGGCCCGAAGTCGATGATCACACCGATGCCTACTAACTACCGCCTAAATTAGGCAACCCAAAGACCTGGCCATTGAAATGGTCAGAGATGATTCCACAGTAGGGGGCAAAGCCCCGGAACTGTCACCCCACTCCCGCCTAATACAAGGGGGGTGTGAGAAGATCACGTCCGTTTTTTACAAAAACTAGGGTGACTTGTATGAGAAGGTTTCATGCGTGAAGCTAGTTGTTATCCTATAAGTAACCGAAGTATTCACCGGTAAGTCACAGGTGACTGCGAATCGCCGGCGAATGTGTATTTAAAGATTAACCCCAAACAACACAATAGAACCCATAGATGTATGACCTCTGCTTCCCGTAGACACAGAGTACAGTTGAAGCTCCCTTCGGGTCTGCTCAGGGAAGCGACTCCGAAAAGTTCTTGGGTGAAACGCTGTCAAACTCTGTGGAGAAAAAAAGGAGGCATCTTTTTTCTAATTAGAGTTTAACAGCTTCGAACACGAGAACTTATCGTGTTCGCTTCCCTGAGTAGACCTACTAATCATTCCAAGTACATCTAACTCTACATCTCCATACTAGTCGAGCTGCGTCCGCCGAAGAATCCCAGAAGTGATAGGACGACGCCGACGGCGGTATATCGCGACGTGGAGGTAGCGCGGGAGGGGTACAACGGACATAATGATGAATGCCGTCGGGTTCATCAGGTCCTCAGTGACGTCAGATGGCCAGCTGCGCTCACGCGCTTTATTAAACCTATCACGGAGTTTTGCATCACTTCATTCTTTTGATTGGGTGAGCCCGCAGTTGGTCGGCTTTCGGCTGTTCAGGAATCTTGTCATGAATGAAGCGATATCACGATATATATAAATATAATTTAAAAAACGGATTATAGGAATACCAGTAACGCATTGTCATCGCTGTTAAAAGAGTATACGCGCACGAACGTCTCAGATTGGCAAAAATGCTTTCTTATGGCTGTTCTCCTCTATAGGTCGCATTTCTCAATCGATTCTCGTGAACATTTGTGAGCAGGTTCGATAATAAATAGAGATTTTAGTCGAGAAATGTCAAATGTTCAAAGAGACAGACTCGCGAGGTCTACAGCGCAGAGCGCCACTCCTCCATAACTCTTAAACCAATAATCCGAATTAGATGAAACTTAGTACACGTACATTTAACTACCCAGAACACAGGATAGGCTGAATAGAATTAAGTTCTGCTTACGCTAAGATGTGGCTGTCATACAAACCTGAATGCTCCGCGCGCCACGGCGGGAGAGTGGCGACTGAAGGGGGGCGGCAGCGACGGCGCTTACTTCTTCTAAGCCGCGAAACGAATTTTTGATACGGTTTAACTAATAGGAAGAGCGATCAGGGAGGAAGGTTTGTGTACATAATTTGAAAATATTTTATAGAAACCTACAATGAAAACTAAGTACTCGAAAATTTTATGTGTTAAAAAGGCTTATAGAAAAATCGGTGATAGGTATAAGGCCTGATTCTACTCAAAACTTATAGGCTTTATAACGCTTCATTACCAGAGGTGTATGATTAGTGAGTGTAAAATTCTTATAACTTGCGAACCACTCACCCGATTTATATGCGTATACTGGGAGCAGTCAGGTTCGGGATGGGTAACTGTTTTTGATGTTGAGGCTGGCTGTGCTTTGGAGTCCACGTAAAAGTTTAGGTCCCTTTCGTTACTTACTTACTAGGTATGCAATGAAGCAGTGCAAGTGCAGAAAGGTTCTGGCGGAATATGTTAGTACGGTGCTAATCTCGTACCAAGTTTTGACAGGTGCACTCTGAATACGAATGTTACGCGTTTTAAAGTTAGTCTACCCACCTATATAGGAATTCCTCCATTTCTTAGAAATCGCTATTTTATAGTATTTATAGTACCTATTTAAAATACTACGTGAAAATGTTTGAGGGGGGGTCTGAGCACATACCTGACTAAAATCGGTCACTTGGTGATGTCTCTCAATCGGTTGCATTATGTTTACGAGCCCCTAGCCGCACGGCAATCAAGCTCAAAATGGCAAACGCTACTTGCCTCTGATTTCACCACCTCCAGCAACCGGAAATCCGTTAGTTACGTTTCGGTTACATTGATTATTTACAGGGTCGAACCGAAAAATAACTTTTGCATTTTTTTAGGTGGAAGTAGTGAGAAGTGGTGAAAAACGGCCGTTAGTGGAGTGCAAGTTCTGTGCGTAGCAAGTATGATTACTTACTCTGTGATAAACTGATATTGTGTCGATCCTTACAATTATTTATGTAATTGTATTAGATTTCCTAATAATCTGTAGATGTTTACCATGGTAAAATAGCAAATAAATTAACGATTTTTATTAGTGGCTGCAAAGTTTTTCCTTTCTTTTCTGAGAGTTCTCGGATGAGTAATTCGTTAGTGCCGTTTACCCGCCAGGTCACGTTCACAATGATCATAAATCGGAATGCGGGAGCGGGAGCTACCGACAGAAGCACAAATGTTATGGCAGTCAATAATATTTTACGAAAGCAACCCACCCCGTCGTCCGGCTCAAATTGGCAGTTAATATTTTACGCTAAGAGCAGTAAAGTTTTTAGTTTTAGTACCGGTCTCGAAGGAGAGCGCAAAACATTTTGGCGATCCTGTTTTCAAAGGATCGTCTTTATTGCTTTCCTTGATTGGAGATGGACAGAATAGGACTTTAACATTTTCAATCTATGGTCTGGCTGAAGTTTCGAGTGTGGATGCGATTTTTCGTCACTTCAATTTAATTTGTTGTTAAATTCGTAAGAAGCTTTCTTATGGAATTGAACATGGATACATGCTGTCGTGATATAAGTTAAACACGCCGCATTCCCGACGGAACTATCTTATACCTTCAGGCCTATTCTTGGAATTCCGTAATCATTAATCAGGAATCCTGAGACTAGAAAACCCCTTTTATAGCGGTTTTCAAAGCGATTTTCTTGACGAAATGATTCGGATCATAGTTTTTTTTAATTAATCAAGGTTTTCCGTCGAAAAAATCCCTTGGAAAACCGCTGTAAAAGCAGCTTTATAGACTCAGGATTTCTGATTCCTGATTACGGAGTTCCAGGAATAGGCCTGCTGTTACTCGATGGAAAACATCGAGACATTTTCATGTTTAGTGTAACATATGTAGGTTCGAAAGGCACATTTAAAATGTTTAGACCATTTCTTATTAGCCAGGGAAATTGTAAATTAATATTTTTATTCTAAGAAAAAAAAATATGTTTTTTTTCCGGTTTTATTACCAACTTTTGATCAGGATACGATCATTGAGTTAATGTCATCATATACGTAACTCGATGAAGAGGATTGAACATTTTGTTTTTTTTTCTGCAAAATATTTTAAATGAACTGTAACGTCCCTGAGAGCTTCTGAACTCCTCGAGATGACGATCTGGTGGTGATAAATAAAGATAAAAACACTTTTTTCAAACCACATGTCTCTAGTTAATTCTTGCCCGATTAACATAAAGAAAAAAGAAAACCGTAGCATAGTGTCTGAATGAAATTGCACATATTAAATTGCATTAGAAAATCCCAATATATCAAAAAGTATGCAATGCTTTTTGATCAATGGGCAAACTCTAGCACCAACTTTAACGCCATAGCTTCAACATTCAAGCAAACAATCACTTCTGAAGAAGTGTGAGTTCAACACCAGTTCAACTCCAACCCACAACCCACCAAGACTGCTGTTGCATATTCTTGGCCTTCCTTCCTTCCTTCAAGAAACTTTATACAGCAGCTCAGGTCAGACATTTGGCCCGATGAAATATTAGATAATCACGAAATTGTGCGGGAACAAGTCTCGCATGTAACGAAAACAATAATGAACAGAAATTAAAAGAAAAACAGAAAACTGGATACTAACGTAGAATTGCTATACGAATACAAGAAATAATACTGTCATGACATGGCATGGAAGCATGGAAAAAAAATAATGCATATCGTACAAACTGTAATAAAAAAGAAATCACCGAGTTGGCAATGGGATGGATAAGTGATGACACAATTTTTAAACTATTTTCAGGTAACGGCAGATAATATTAATGGTTGTCTAGTATACCAAATTAATATAGAAATGATATCATGTTTTATAATTTAATTCCTAAAGAATTTAATTCTTTAGGAACTCCACTATAATTTATTGTAAACAAAGTTGTACGATTGGTTGGTAAAGAAATGTGTATTTATTCTTACCAAAAAGGGTTAACTAAAAAGTCCATTTGTATTGTGTACGTACTTTAATTTTAAAAATTCTGTTTGAAAATTCATAATTGGAAACTTTTTGAGATACTGGAAACATAATATACAAAACTTATTAACCTATTAAGACACAAATACATTTTATGAAATGTGATTTAAATATTTTTTCAGTACTGTTTTTTCTGTAATTAAATTTTAAAAGATTTTTTTTTTTATTTAAAGGTTCGTTCACATTGAATGTTTTCTTAACATTTATACATATTTCAAGTGAGAAAAACCACACCGAACCTTTCTACAATTAAGGACTAACACAACAAGTACAAATAAATTGAAGTCGAGCATAACCATCAGGCACGTTCAGTTGTAGTAAATGCTGACGAATAAATTTTCCCGATCAGAGTATCCGAAGTTCAGCCCAGCATCCCGAACAAAAATGCTGTTGAGTACAAATAAGGGTGATACCCGTTTATCTGAGAACCTATACAAAAATCATTGTTAAGTGCTTATTTCCCATTCCTGAAGTTTCCGCATTTGTGATAATGTTATTTCCTTCCATTGTTGACTGCTTACATCCCATTCCTGAAATTTCCGCCTTTGAGTTAGTGTTATTTTGTTCCATGATTGAGTTCTTATTTCCCATACCTGAAGTATCCGCAGTGGTTGATTATGTTATTTCCTTCCAATGTTGAGGGCTTACTTCCCATTACTGAAGTTTCCACAGTCAATCCTGAATCAACCCGTATAATCAGTCAATCAGCTCCTGAAATACGCAACGTATATTACATACAAGAATTCATACTTTGTTCATATTTGTAAAACTAGCGAAAATAAATAGCACAGAAAACTACAATGTTGCAAGATGCACGCAAAGTGTATTTAAAATGCAATAAATGCCTCATGGCACGCTGAGCTAAGTCGCATTTAAGTATGATTATAGCCTCGATTATAGCTTTCACGAGCCTATCTTTGTGCCCACAGTTGTACTGGACACGTTGTGACAGGCACTGCAATTAGTGACGAAGTTTTCGACTAAAATGTTGGAAGTAATCATGAATAATTATGGCACAAGATTAATGTTTTTTTTGTAAAAACAAGTAGGTAGGTACGCAAAAGTTTCAATAACATGATTCGTTCTATTTCTGAGTTGAATTAGTGCAATTTTGTCACGAATTCAGGATCAATTTTAAAATTCCATTCTCCTACTAGGGTTTGAGCCCGCCCAGATTGGTATCAACATTGCATTGGATGAAAATATGGAACAATTTTTCATTGCCGCTTAGAGGCAATTGCAGGAAAAAATGTCCCTTTTTTCCATACAGCTCAAGTAGCCGTAATCGCAAAGGAAAGGTCCTGGCACGGTAGCTAATTCCTTCGGTAATGTGGTATGTTGAGCTCCGGTGTGGTATCAGCCCCACACGGAATGAGTGGCACGAAATTAAACATTTCCATGCAGCGCGTTGCGATAGATCACAAGAATAGTAAAGTAATGTCACAGCGAATTCGTCTTCTGAGAACACTCCCGATTCATCAACTCCGAATTCCCGGAATTGGCTAAATGGATGGACTCGTCCACGGTAATCCGTGCAAAGAAATCAGGAAAACTGATTTTATAGAGGTTTTAAAGCAATTCTCTCGACGGAAGATCTTGAAACACCGTGCTCCGGAATCTTTCCATCGAGGAAACGTCTTTGACACCCGCTATAAAAACTGATTTCCCAGGCAAAAAAGAGTCCTGATTCCCGAGCGCGGAATTCCAAGTATTGACAACCAGAGAGCTTGATGTTTCTCCGGCGGAGGCGGCCCCTCGAGGCGAGCCGATGCGCGCTATGCTAAGGTTCTTCGTGAACTCAGAACGATCCATATAAACACAGCGTTCTAATGCTAGGTCTGTGAAACGAACACGAGACCCGAGTGTCTGTCATTCTCTGCGTAGGAAATTGTTTGCATAGCGAATGACAGCTATTCTGGTACCTAATCATTTTTGTGTTCGTTAAACAAAAGGGCAGGATTACGAGAAGGCTGAGAGCATCTTCTAGCCCCAGATAATTGACTATTGCACAAGGATACTCCAAATATTTCGAATCCACAAATTAATTTAGTATAGGCCTCGGTGCGAGGCCAATGCCTTCCCCTCCCAAGCGCCATCGGTGCGCAGTAAGCAAATCCGATAAAGTTTTGTCTCTCTGCGCTCATCCGTTGGCGCTTGGAAAGGGAAGGAACTGTCTCGAAATCTGAAAACTGCACAAATCGCTCTGGTTGGTTGGCATGTGGTAGTGGATACAAAATGGCGGGGCAGAGCGGCGTGCCTGGAGCTGTTGCTGCTGATGGCAGACCTCGCGGCGACACGTCGTGCACGGCGGCGGATGCGGAGGGGGGGGGGGGGGGGCGCGCGACCACGCGTGCTTGCGGTTGCGTCCACGCCTGCGCGATCGTCGACAGAACTTCGGATACATTACCTGCACGTGCCACCACTCGATCGCTACTGGCACTCTCTCAAAATGAGACCTTGCTTGTTACAGTTCAGATAGATCAATAAAAGTACAAATCATATTATTATCTAAAGAATATTAACCAACTTTAGAATTGCGGCAAAGTAGCGCCGTATGTATATTCATTATATGTAGTGGTATGTTATTATTTAATGTTCTGATGATATATATGAAATGATTCCAGGTCCTTTAGCCATTACTTAAATTATAATAACTATTACACGTCTTTTCCTGTATTACCTACATTACCAGTACTTTCATTAATTGAACGATTACGAGCACACTTCAGCACATGCTCGTAGTTATTATTGCGATAACATGATGACCTCTAACCCAAGAAATGTAGATATATTAATATATTACAAGTACATACAGTACCTCCGATACACCACAATGTACTTTAATATTTTTGTCTACTTACCGCAATTTATAGGCACTTAGCAAACCATAGATCAAAAAATAAAATCTCTTATTTTTCTCACATAAAGACAGAGACTATTAACCTGCATTTTTATTAGTTTACTTGAGTAAGGGATGGAGTAATATATAAGTCAATGGATGGAGTAGACAATCTCTGGTAAGGGATAATTTTATAATTAAAATATTTCCGTCCTTATTTTTCGCCTGAAGAAGAAAGAGGATAGATCTATTTTAACTATAACTTTAATATTAACCAGAGATGATGCACTCCTGCATAAATATATTTAGATTAAAAATCTAGGTAAACTGCATCCAAAAGCTTAAAAATCAATCCATGGCTCTCAGCGTTATCCTTGTTTCCATGCTAATTCGAGCATGGTTCAAACCACGGGTCGTTCACTTGTACATCAACTTAGAAGTTACATAGTACTTCACGGTTGGGAACCACGTAAACCTGTCGGTCCCCCTTCCTAACTTGCTAGCCGGGGCGAACTGTTTAATTGTGAGTTGGGAAATGTCAAAGCGACGACATTGTTTAGAGAATACTTTTGTGTATTTTAACACTCATTGTCGGGTGGTAAGTAAATAATATTAATACAATATATAATGAAATAAAAATAATTGGTGGTAAGATGTGTGTAAAGCACGATTTGAATCATTAGTTAGAAACTGTAAACTTTAACAAAACGTAAGATTTAACCTTAAGAACGGCCCGTAAGCTATGCTCCCCATACAAACGTAGTTTACTAATAATTTGGAAAACGCTATTCCAATTAAATTGATATCAGGTAACAAATATCTGTATCTGCATGCTTTTGTTTTTTTTGAAAAATCCAAACCGAATGAAATGAAAGCAAAAAGAAAATCTTCATACGAAATTTGTTTTTTCTATGGTTTGACCCAGAATACATTTACCGAAAAAACAAAGGCATGCAGACACAGATATTTGTAGCCTAATATTAGATACCAAATATCAAGTAAGTTGGAACATTGGTTTTCAAATGATTAGTAAACTACGTTTGTATGGGAGGCGAAATTTTCAGGTGCTTACGGGCCGACCTTAACTAACCTAGACAAAC
Source organism: Incurvaria masculella (assembly GCA_946894095.1). Lineage (NCBI taxonomy): Eukaryota > Metazoa > Arthropoda > Insecta > Lepidoptera > Incurvariidae > Incurvaria > Incurvaria masculella. The sequence continues at coordinate 4,817,435 of OX335644.1, read as the reverse complement.
AAAGTTTTGGCCTTTTATTCAGGAAAGAAAAAAGTTGCAACTTCTTGCCTTACTTTTGAAATTACCGATTTTTAATACTGTATATAATATCGATAACTTTCATTCTACTTAGAATTCCAAATTCAAATTAATTTTAGAAAGTAGCTATGACATTCCTTTTAAAATAATCACATGTTCATTTGTTTTCGCGCTGTTCGATTTTTGCTTTGATTTTGCTCTTTCTGTGATCATGGAAAAATCTAAATGGCACGTTATCTTTGAATACGAGTTCCATCGTGGCACCAACGCAGCACAGACGGCACGCAATATTAACGACGAGTATGGATAGTAAACGTGTGCGTTTTTAGATTGATTGCTTCCGTTCTAGAAAAACCGGCCAAGTGCAAATCGGACTCGCACACGAAGGGTTCCGTACCATCGTAAAATCGGGTACCATCGGGTTCCGTTGGTACCCTTTGGGTACGGAACCCTAAGAACATGACAAAGTCAATAATGATGAATTGAAAGCCATAGTCGAAGCAGATTCATCTCAAACCACGTCGGAATTAGCAGCAACCAGCAACCTTCAACGAATTGATGCAGCCATAGTGAATAATTTGCGTAAATTTGGAAAGATAATAAAACTCGAAAAGTACGTAGCATATGAACTCACTGAACAACAATAACGAAATCGCTTGAATTGCACATAAATGAGAGAATCCCGTTTGACACAAACGCAAATGAAGTCAAAAGAAGCTGCCTGAGATGGTGGACCTGTGCAGAATTGTTCATTACAGCTTCGTGAGATCTTAGACTAGGAGGTCGCGACAAAAATGGTAACGATAACGTAAATGGCTGAAACTGGGTTCACGGGATAAAGTACAAACCTCTGAAGCTAAATGTGTCAGTCTGCCTGTTCCAAGTGGTTGCGTTACGTAGATAAGGCGCCTGAAAAAGTAGTTATGGTGACAAAAAATACATATAATAAGGTAAATGGATGCAAATGACGAAGCATGAAAGTATCAATACATACTTGCTTAGCAATACAAAAACTGAACAAATCTTTGGTTGCATTTAGTAGTTATAGGCGATTTAGGTTACAGATATAACTTTAGGTATATTTAAGTATTTAATTAAGTAACCGTCTGGTTATTGTTGTATAATTATGAGGAATCAATGTTTCCAGATAATCAGTATATTCATCAGCAGGTACATACCAGCATCTATTTTATATAGCCAATCTAGAAAACGCAACCACTTGGGACGGGCAGACCGACATATTTAGCATCAGAGGGTTGGTCTCTAACATGTGAACCCAGATTCAGCCATTTACCTTATCGTGACCAAAAATGTCGTGACCTCCCGGAATATCTGGCCCAACAATCACTGCAGAGGTGCACTGTAAAGGAATTGCAAAAAATGCTGGACAAGCTCGCCGTCAAACAACTGGAATTGCCAATTGTGTTTGTCCACTCCTTTACGACAACGCTAGTCCACACAACGCACAACAAACCGTCTCAAAACTACTGGAAACTCCACTAGAAGGGTTCCGTACCATCGAACTTTATTTAACATAAAAAATCACGTTTTTTGTATTTCAATATATTTTTTTTAATTTTTTTATTTCACCTATTTGTGGTTATAGCGGCAAAATAAATGCACACTCTATGAAAATTTCAGCTGCCTACATATTACAGTTCATGAGATACAGCCCTGTTACGTATCTCATGACGTCTCGGACGGCCGGACTGACGGACGGACGAATTTTAAATGCAATGCATATACACCACTTTTCTGCCCATTGGAGCAATAATTTTCCACCCGCACTATCGATGTCGCGCGTATACGCGTAGCGTACAGATAGCGCCAAGTTCCATACGCAAGGTTACTTACTAGTTAGGAGGTGGTTGACTTCTTGTTGTGCAATGTTAGACGTGATGACGCACATCATACTTTATCGTAAAACGCTAATTCATTATTGTGAATAACATTCATTCATAGATTTACGCAGCATATGTTTATGCCATAATAGGCGTTATTATGTCGTAGGAAACTATATTTTATTATGATTTCTCAATTAATTAAACTTTTAAGGGGGTGAACAACCGCTAATTGAGTTCACTGAATTTTTTAGGGTTCCGTACCCAAAGGGTAAAAACGGAACCCTATTACTAAGCCTCCGCTGTCCGTCCGTCCGTCCGTCCGTCTGTCACAGGGCTGTATCTCATGAACCATAATAGGTAGGAAGCTGAAAATTTTCACAGAGTGTGTAGCTATTTTGCCGCTATAACAATAAGTAGGTAAAATAAAAAAATTAAAAAATTAAAGAGGGATCCCATACAAAAAACCTGTTTTTTGTGTTAAATCTTGTACGATGGTACGGAACCCTTCGTGTGCGAGTCCAACTCGCACTTGGCCGGTTTTTATTATTTAAAAAAAATACCATTACTCCCTCTGTATTCAAAAAGGTATATGCAAATTTTTCCTAATGTGACAAAGTATCAGATACTTAAAAGTTTTATCTTAAATCTATAGCCATACCATTACTTTTTTGATTACAAATTATTAATATTTATTTTTAAATATAATTAAATATTCTTTTCTTACGACTTTATTAATCGGTTTTTGTGCTGCATAGATAGCTATGCATCTGATCAAAGATTTCCAACATATTAGAATTTAATAATACATAAGAAAAATAAATATTACCTTATATTTATGTCGAGATTTATGTATTTAAACTCGGTAGTCAAACTACACAAGATATGTGATATGTCTATATATGTACAATCTGCCGTGAAGCAAGGATGAAAGAACTACTTTACGAATATACTGCAAGGCTGAACCCGAACCAGCAAAACATACCATTCGCGGGTATTGCGTCTACGTGGGTATACAGCAAGTGGCGAAATAGGTAGACGCTTTTTTTTAGTAAGTTTACTGAGTCGTTTTAAGTAAATCTTAGTATAAAAAAACCGGCCAAGTGCGAGTCGGACTCGCACACGAAGGGTTCCGTACAATCAACACCAAAAATCAAGTTTTTTGTGTATGCCACCCTTTAATTTTATTTGACCTATTTGTTGTTATAGCGGCAAAATAAATACGCACTCTGTGAAAAATTCAGCTGCCTAACTATTACACTTCATTAGGTACAGCCCTGTGACAGACGGACGGACGGACGTACGGGCGGACGGACGGACAGCGGAGGCTTAGTAATATGGTTCATTTTCACCCTTTGGGTACGGAACCCTAAAAAACCGGCCAAGTGCTAGTCGGACCCGCACACGAAGGGTTCCGTACCATCGTACATGGTTTAACACAATAAAATCACGTTTTTTGTATCCCTTTAATCTTTGTTATTTTTAAACTTTACCTATTTGTTGTTACAGCGGCAAAAAAATAGACAATCTGTGAAAATTTCAGCTGCCTACCTATTACGGTTCATGAGATAAAGCCCCGTGACGGACGGACAGCGGAGGCTTAGTAGTAAGGTTCCGTTGGCACCCTTTATGTACGGAACCCTAAAAAGTAGCAAGTTAAGTTAGCGATTTATATTGAAAGTTCGTGAGTTTATTTTATTAGGTTCCAAGAGGAAAAGTAACAGCTTTCGTCTAATGTCTAGTTATGCTATTAAAATAAGGCGATACTAGTTCATATAACTTCGCCTCTGGACCACATTGTTTGCAAGTACTATTAGTAAGACTTGGGTCAGAGTTCTCCGTTATCTCAATTTGTGAAATAATGAAATAGCTGATAACAGAGGGCTCGAATTATTTCATTGTTTCAGTCAGACTATTTCGTAAGTATTTCATATTTAACAGACAAGTCGCTTTAGCAGTGCCTACAAAAGTTTGCTCAGTCAAAAAACACAATTTGAGTGAGGCTCAAAAATTTACCATGGCACTTGGTGGCACGGAGAATCGTTGGTACGAGTACAATGCCATGCTTACCTGATTCAACAAATGGGCATGTGATGCGGGACATATAAACAGGTGACAAAACATAGATACATTTCTATGAATTAAAAAAAAAATTTAGCAAAAAAAAATAACCGACTTCAAAGAAAAATCACTAAAAAGTATAAAATAATTTCCATTTTTGTAGTTACGATTTTTGTTATTTTTTGAGTCGGCGTCAGCCGGGCACGCGCTGCGCCAATCAAGAGAACCTTGGCTACCTTGGCTGACACCGACTCAATAAATAACAAAAATCGTAACTACAAAAATATAAATTATTTTATACTTTTTAGTGCTTTTTCTTTCAAGTCGGTTATTTTTTTTTGTTAATTTGTTTCTATTTGCTATTTTTAGTGAATCTGAAGTACACTTACTAATTTGTACACGTCCTTTCCAATAAAAAAAGAATCACCGAAATCGGTTGGCGTTATATTGAGTTATTCGTCCATTTGTCGCGCACATCTTAATACAATTTTAAGACTTTTATGATTTTCTCATGGATAACATTGTCATAACTTAACCAAATTAAAATGGGACCACTTGGAAAGCACTAGCTATCATTTAAAAAAATAATCATCAAAATCGGTTCACCCAGGCAAAAGTTATGAGGTAACAAACATAAAAAAAAAACATACAGACGAATTGATAACCTCCTCCTTTTTTGAAGTCGGTTAAAAACCAAGCAGCATTCGACCATATGGGTCTTTCAAGGTGAGCTGAAACCACTAAAAAGAAAGGAAGGAGAAGTGGCATGCGGTCGATATCGCGTCTCAGCTATATGGTCAAAATTACCATATAATTGTATGGGAATCCGGCGGCGCGTCGTATTCCAAACATCGCCACTGCGCAGAATGTGCTCTAAAATCGCGTTTCCAAGTCAGTTCCCAAACAAACTTACACAAACCCTCGAAATACTTCTGCGACTACGTTTGCATGTGGTATGTACGTAAAAATTGGATTGGTAGTTTACAAGTAGTGCTAAGTGGATAACATGATTGTTTCTCTTTAACCGACTTAAAAAAAAGGGAGGAGTTTCTCAATTCGTCGGAATCTTTTTTTATTTTTATTTAATAACTTTAGATATGTTCGTTTGTTTGGAGAATCGAAGTACCGTGAATTATAGTAATATTTGTAGGTACACGAACATTTGTTTGCCGGAAGTTATTGACGAACTCAGCAAAAATAACCGTAAATGTCGTATTATCTTGTACCATGACAATGCCAGTTCTCACACGGCGAGATATAAAAGCGATTTTTATTATAAACTTATCATCATGGTCATCATGCATGCATTCCCGACCTGGCACCTTTTGACTTTTTTCTGTTCCGAAAAAATTATAACCACTACGCGGTCAACGTTTTTTATAAAGCCGGTAATCTAAGTTGTCACCTAAATTGGCGTTACGGCAAACCGATCGACTGGCGTTTTCAAATGTATGGAGAAATTGAAGATCGCGCGCTTGCGTTTGACTTTGACAGCTTGAAGAAGTAAAACCCCAGAATATCTAGTAAAAACTTGTATGGAGTTTGGAGAAAACGCCAGTCGATCGGTTTGCCGTAAACGCCAATTTAGGTGAGAACTCAGACTGACCACTCAGAGGAGACTGTCGAAGAGCATGAAAAGATAATCTTCGAGGTCGCCATGGTGGAGCAGCATAAACGTTTTCAAAATGGTTTATTCGTATGAAAAAGTGGATTCACGCTAACCGAGAGTGAACTGACAATAAATTATTTTTTCACTATTCATAGTGATTTTTTTTATTCATTCCGGTGATATAAGTTCGGCCCACGTACCTACAATGAATTCCGGCAATTTCGAACGATTTTCTAGCTCATACCACCCATATCATAGAATAAACCCCCTTTGTCCCTTAGTTTACGTAAGGTTTTTGCGCGCGTTTACATAGCTACTCTATTATCTTATTTACACTGTTTTTAGTATTGTTTTCTCTTACTCAATGTAACGTTTTTAAAAAATCTATAAAAGATAACCAAAACATCTGGCTTCATTATTATTTATTGTTTTGTTACCCATCTTGTATAATCTTGGGTGATATTACATTGTAAGAAAGTACCCAATTATCTATTAGGCTTCGGTCATTAAACGATTCGAAGTATTTCCATGATGGACCTTGCTCATAAATTAATTATTGCAGGTACATAATTATTATTTTATGTAAATTGGAATATTTTTTTTGTGGAAATGGTGCCATGCCGGGACCTTTTTTATGTTGCTTCGACCATCGTTCATTCAATGCGATGGTACTAACCCGGGCGGGATAAACTCGGGGGGAACTATCATAGCTATGAGGTCTCTTGAACTTTCTATAATTAATCAAAATTTGTTGGTGGTGTTTACTATTACTTTGTTCATATTAGAGGAAATCTGTAATTGGCTACATATTTTAGCTCCTGAATTCTGTTAACTTGTGATGTAACACGCTGTTGATTTCCCAAATAAAATAAAAATCAAAATAAATACCGCTCGCTGAGTAAGACATTTATGCAAACATTTTGCAATTGTAGGGAACGATTTGAGGCAATCCATATATTTTTTTTCTAATACCTATCTGTACATTTCTAATGTCAGTTGGCCCATACAGATAAAATAAACCGGCCAAGTGCGAGTCGGACTCGCACACGAAGGGTTCCGTACCATCGTAAAAAAATTTATTCAAAAAAATCACGTTTCTTGTATGGGGACCCCCTTTAATTTTAATTATTTCTTAATCTTCTTTGTTGTTATAGCGGCAAAATAAGTACACACTCTGTGAAAATTTCAGCTGTCTATCTGTTACGGTTACTGAGATACAGCCCTGTGACAGACGGACAGATGGACGGACGGACGGACGGACGGACGGACAGCGGAGGCTTAGTAATAGGGTTCCGTTTTCACCCTTTGGGTACGGAACCCTAAAAAGAGAAACACGGGGTATCCGCGTCTTTTTACTTTCCATCGAAACTATATTCCGGGAGGTCACGACATTTTTGGTCACGATAAAGTAAATGACTGAATCTGGGTTCACAGGTTAGAGATCAACCCTCTGATGCTAAATATGTCGGTCTGCCTGCGCCAAGTGGTCGCGTTAGCTAGATAGGCAATACAAAATAGATGTTGGTATGTACCTTCTGATGAATATACTGATTGTTTTGATTTTGTCTTGTCTTTGTCTTGCTGTGTTTGATTGTTTGATGATTGACCTATTAATTATGCAACAATAACCAGTCGAAAGTATAATTAAATACTTAAATATACCTATACTTATATCTGTAACCTAAATCACGTGCATCAGATGCAACCAAAGATTAGTTTAGTTTTGATATACTCAGCAAGTATGATATGAAATGATGAAATATGAAACATAATTTGCAATTTATTTATTGTAGTTACAATTAGTGTCATTTTCTGAGTCGGCGTCAGCCAATTTAAGGTAGCCAAGGTTCTCTTGACTATGTAGTTACAAACCTGCCTGAGGTTTTAATTGAGATTTTACATTACAAAAAGAACCCTGGGTATCCGGAAGTTTATCGCAATACCTTTTCAGTTTAAGTCCCTTTTTACACGTAGGCAATAATTTTCAAGCGGTTTTTCAGGAAGTACTGTAATATATGGTTGGGGAAAAAGTTTCTTCGCATTTTTTAAGAAAATTCAAAACATTTTTTAATATGGTTTATTTACATTTAACTAAAGTATGTAGGTACCATTTTGTTCGATAACTTTTTGCCATCTTGTAGGTAGGGACATGATCCCATTGCTATAGAAATATTGGGACTTCTGATCAATATACCGCGACAAGTGGTTTTGGCAGTCCTCTCGTGATGTTAACCTGATACTGCCTAAAGAATTCTGAAGAGACCTAAACAGGTGGAAATCTGAAGGTGCAAGGTCAGGACTATACGGCGGATGCATTAACACCTCCCAGCCAAACTCTCTTAGTTTTTGCTGAGTGGCTAAAGATGTGTGAGGTCTAGCGTTATCATGATGAAAAACCACACCCCTTCTGTTGATTAATTCCGGCCGCTTTCTCTCAACTTCTTGCTTTAATCTCATCAGTTGTTCGCAGTAGAGTTCAGAATCGATGGTCCTGCCTGGTGGTAACAGCTCATAATGAATAATGCCCTTCCAATCCCACCACACACACAGCATCACCTTGTTGCGAGTTAACCCGGGTTTCGCCACAGTCTGTGAAGCTTGACCGGCCTTTGACCACGACCTTTTTCGCACGTTCTTGTCGTACGTGATCCACTTTTCATCACCAGTTATCAGCTTCTTCAAAATGGTTCGGTTTCATTACGTCGTAATAAAGAATCACAAATGAGTACACGGTTCATTAGGTTTCTTTCAGTGAGCTCGTGAGGTACCCAAATATCGAGCTTTTTTGTGTACCCAGTTTTTTTCAAATGCGCCAAAACTGTTTTGTGGTCAATTCCTAGTTCTTCAGCTATGTCGTAACTACTGATATGCCGATCTTGCTCCACTTTTTCAAAAATGGCATCCATTTTATCCGTAATAGGGCGACCAGAGCGACGTGCATCTTTGACATCAAAATTTCCGGATTGAAAACGCTTAAACCAAATTTGTGCTACTCTCACAGACACTACACTAGGTCCATAAACATCGCAAATTTTTTTCGCGGCTTGCGTTGCATTTTTACCTTTTTTGTAGTAAAATTTTAAAATGTATCGAATTTCTTTATTAGATTCACTCATTTTGACAGTACGAAAAACAAATGAGAATCACACATTTTCCTAATTTGAATTTGGAATTATGTTCTTTAAAATTTAAACTTTCAATGATACCAAAACCAGCCAGATACAAATAGTATAGCCAAAGAGATTTTATTACAAGTTCATACATACTATAATGCGAAAAGACTTTTTCCCCGACCTATTATTTATTGAATGTTTTTATGTGTATTTTCTCAAAAGCGATTACAGCGCCGATGTTTCTTTATTTGAAACCGCAACGCGCCCTCGCTTTGCTCACGTTAAAAAAAGAGAGACGCAAAAGACGAGAGTCTCGACGTAAACAGATTCGTTTGGGACGATGGCCCGACCCGCACCCAACTACAATTGAAAGTCAATTAGGACATAGAAGGTAGGGCACGCATACATTAGCTAGACACTAACAATCTGAATAATTTGTCAATGTTAATGTTTATTGAAGCAAATTTGGTTTTCATGGGCGTATTGCTAACGTCCCTTTTTTGTGTGTCCTCTAGTCCAGTGGTTCTGGGGTTCGAATACCAAGTGTCACGTAGTGAAACAAAATCCGACATTGAATGGAAAGCCACTTTCGGAGTGTAATCCCACCGCAATTTGTCCACTGGCTGGAATTTTGTCAAAACCCTTGATTCTTTTCTCAATATCAGATCTCATAAAAAGTTTCCATTCTCGTATATTGCTTTTTTTGGACTTCACCTTGTGTGGCGGTCGTCGCTACGGGTATTGCTTCGGCAATTTGTTGTCTGCCAGGAGCTTGCGTTGACAGGCCGCGACCCACCACTGGAAAACCGAGCGCCCAGCGCGTTCCTTATTGCGCTTCTCAAGACTTCCACGGATGATGGCGGCCACGGAATATTGAGGAGGCTATTCCGCGGTGGCGGCGGTCGCCCTTCAGGCAGCAGCGGCCCAGGGCACCTGCCGGGCTGCCCAAGCGGCGGCGCCGCCCGTTGACAGTCTTTGCCACCCAAGGTACCTCTGTGGTCCTGTTTATCACTCCACGATTCGTTTACAGCTCCCATAGGTCTGGTAGGAAATCGGCGAAGTCGGCAAGAGCTACCAAAGATCTACGGACTATGGTTCCCACCTCAATGTTCCCGGGCGTTCGGTGGAAATAGGTCTTCCTCTGCTGTAACTTATTGCAGCGTAATTTGAACAAGCTCGATAGCTCAGCGTTTGTTCGCAAATCCGCTGGTATGGTGCCTTTCTGCAGGGGCTAATAAGCAGCGGTAAGTCAGGTCGCCTAGACGCCACCTGTCGTGATAAATAAGTAGTTCTCTTCTCCATTATAACATTGACACAAATCATAAATATGCATGGTTTGCGTCACATCCGCTCGCGATATAATTGTGCTGGATCTGGGTGTGACCCTTGCATGTGTAACGAGCGACCTAAGCCTCTATTACGAGTTACACATTCCATACCGATGAATCGCTGAGCTCATCGATTTCGCTAGCTCACGCCATTGAATACATAATTTGAGGAATACACCAAATCGACCGTCCATAGATTTCATTAATTGGATGCACACATTTTCAGCACATTTTTAGGGTTCCGTACCCAAAGGGTGAAAACGTCCGTCCGTCCGTCCGGCTGTCCGTTTGGCACAGGGCTGTATCTCAGTAACCGTAACAGGCAGACAGCTGAAATTTTCACAGAGTCTGTATTTTGCCGCTACAACAACAAATAGGTAAGATTAAAAAATAATTAAAATTAAAGAGGGCTCCCATACAAAAAACGTTTTTTTTTGTTTTTTTACGATGGTACGGAACCCTTCGTGTGCGAGTCCGACTCGCACTTGGCCGGTTTTATGGTTTATTATTACTGCACAAATATAAAAATCCATGGGAAATTTACTGTTTTTTTATGCAACCTGACATGGATGGCTAATACCACACAACTACCGTAATTATATCAGCCCAATACACTTCATTCCCCAGGGGATTAGATGCCATGCCAGGACTTTCCCTTTATGAGCACGGCTACAGTGAACTGGATGAAAAACACGGACAATTGTTCATTGTACTTCGACAATATTTTCATCCAATGCGACGGTACCTTACCACATTTAAAGATATTAGCCTATATCCAAAGATACCAGCATTTGAAAGATACTAGCCTATATCTTTCAAATGCTCATCAAAATCATCTTTCAAATGCGATATCGATGATCTTAGCGATGTATCGATAAGTGATTTGTAACTCGTAATAGAGGCTCTAAACAAGAACATAGTACACAAACGTACTTATTACATGACCTTGCTTATGATTCTATAATTTAATATCATCTTTCCATTAAGATAGAAAGTGAATATAACCATAACGTGAGATTCCCAAAAATATGAGGATGCAAACTGTAGCCCTCGTAAACTGTAGCCAGCGTAAAACCAGCGCTGTAGTTCACTCATCAAGAGGGACCTGCAGCACAAAATGCTGAGCTGGCTCCTTTTTTTTCTCCACAAATGTGTATGTTGAATTTTGTAATTGTCTATTTTGTGTATTGGGAAAAAATAAATGTATTTTCTTTCTTCCTAAACAATAAAAATAGGCTGTAATTTAGTAGATAATTACGAGGATGTGTGCAAAAAGTTGCCATTTGGCTTATGTCTAGGCTATTAAAATTTGTCAATAGAACACAAATGTCCAGTAACCTTCGCATTTGTAAAATATTAGTCATACATTTTTATTAATATAATCATTAGTAAAAAAAATTACGCATTAAAATGATCTCTTAGCTAGCTAGCGGCAGACTCCTATGTTTTTTTAGTGCGTGAAATAATGAAATAGAGGGCTCTAGTTGTTTCATTTTTTAAAAGTCTGTCTAATATATGCTTACTAGTTTAAAAAACCGGCCAAGTACGAGTCGGACTCGCACACGAAGGGTTCCGTACCATCGTACAATATTTAATGCAAAACAATCACGTTTTTCGTATAGGGCCCCTCTTTAATTTTTATAATTTTTAATTTTAACTATTTTTTGTTTTAGCGGCACAATAAAAAATGCACTCTCCGTGATAAATTCAATTGCCTACCTATTACGGTTCATGAGATACAGCCCTGTGACAGACGGACGGACGCCCGGACGGAGAGCGGAGGCTTAATAATAGGGTTCCGTTTTCACCCTTTGGGTTTATGTAACCCTGAAAAGTAAGTATTTTTGCAACGTCCGTCGACTTTTTTCCGTTGAAAATGTAGTTGAATTCATTCAAGTTTATTTTTATGACAAACAGGATTCCAGCAATAAAATTTCGATCCCATACAAAAATGGGCATTGTCCTATAAAATATTTTCTTTGTGGTAATAATTACCACACTCACTCATTATGTGTGTTTTATTTATTTATTTGTGAAAGCAATAAAAAAAATGCATTCCACTAGCCCATTGTGTGAAAATATATTATGGAATTGAGGTTAAAATGTCGAGACGTAACTTCCGACAGAATTGAGTCCGCATGGATTTTGTTTATCTGATTCTTTATCATTTAAAAAACACAGCCACGTTGGCCTAGGTCTGAATTTAATCAAAGGTCAATAAAGACCCCGTACTTGCGATAGGTGCCTCTCAGCTATTCTTTAATTTCTCAGATAAATACTTCTCTTGTAGTTCAATTTGCTATTTAATGACGACAGGTATTTCTGATTATATGAATTTCCACAGCAGAAACGTATACGAAGTTGATATAACTCCATAGGGTTGAAGTTGAGTTGAACCTCATTTAACATTATTTGATATACAACAGCTAACGACTGCATTTATATGTTTTACCATAACTGTTAGGCTGAAATGAATGAATGGAATAATTATGATTATTTATCACGCTCCAAACCATGGTTTACTGCAGTGAGTGTTCTGTGTGTAGTCTGTCGCAATGTATTGTAATCATAAAGATTGTAAATGATAATTTCAGGTGGAGTTTACTACCATATGACTGCCGATTTTATAAATAAATTATTGCTTAAAAATATAATAACAAATTTTCATTCATCATAAATAACCAAATATATACTTGTAATAAAAATAATATCTTCAACGTCTAAATTACCGGAAGTATCTATACAGCGGGGGAACGCTTCCTCAACAATGGTGACAATCCAACAGTCCCCTCGAAGGAATATTTTTATTGTAACAAATAACAACTACATTATTATTTTATCTGCCTACAGTAGAGAGGAACCAACGTTAGTTAGCTGTCCCTGTTATTTATCTATTTTTGTCTTTTTTACTGTACTGTAGTAACTAAATTTAATGAAATTTCATCCTAAAATAATACTGAAATATTCTTATTATACATACAACTCCATCCGAGGGGAAAATTACCATGGGTTGATGTTGTTGAACTAAGAAATTGTTGGCTAGAAACACAACATGAAACATCATTCTTGGGTTATTCGTAAAGTAAAAAAATAAGAAAACGTGTACTTTCCATGCTTATCATGCACACTTCCAGCCATTTTAAACACACCACATCGAACCTAGGCTAGCTTAGCGCTACTACTTATTCTGTGACTAGGTCGTAAGAAATTGACCTGATTGCATTCAGTTCCATAAGGGCGTAAAGGGAAAGCAAATTTTATCATATTTCAAGAACTGAAGGCAATTACGTGCTCATTTGTGTTTTGATATTGCACAGCTAATAAATTTAAAGCTCGGCTGATAAATTAAAATATTTTTTTATGATCATTGCTAGCGGTGCCTACAAATATTATACATATGTATTGCGTTTCATAAACTGACTGAATAGGGGGTTATTTTTAGCTCCAGACCGTCATTTTTTTGCTCACATTTCGCAATTAATAATATCTTTCCAGTTACTGGAAACTTACTACTACTTATTACTACTTAACTACTACTACTTTTGACTAAACCTCTAAAAGGGATTTTCTTTTTATTTCAAGAAGCTGACTTAATATTCCGGGAGGTCACGACATTTTTGGTCACGATAAGGTAAATGGCTGAATCTGGGTTCACATGTTAGAGACCAACTCTCTGATGCTAAATATGTCGGTCTGCCCGTGCCAAGTGGTTGCGTTTTCTAGATTGGCTATATAAAATAGATGCTGGTATGTACCTTCTGATGAATATACTGATTATCTGGAAACATTTATAACTATTAATTATACAACAATAACCAGACGGTTACTTAATTAAATACTTAAATATACCTAAAGTTATATCTGTAACCTAAATCGCCTATAACTACTAAATGCAACCAAAGATTTGTTCAGTTTTTGTATTGTTAAGCAAGTATTTATTGATACTTTCATGCTTCGTCATTTGCATCTATTTACCTTATCATATGTATTTTTTGTCACCATAACTACTTTTTCAGGCGCCTTATCTACGTAACGCAAACACTTGGAACAGGCAGACACATTTAGCTTCAGAGGGTTGTACTTTATCCCGTGAACCCAGTTTCAGTCATTTACGTTATCGTTACCATTTTTGTCACGACCTCCTAGTCTATAATGACTGAGTTTATGACATTACATATGTGCAGGTACTTTCCTATCGTGTGCCTACTTATTAAATATTCGGCAGTGAACCCTGAGCTCGGTGACTCGTAGATTAGTAAGAAGCTAATCTATAAGGAAAACGTAAATTAAAACTATATTGTATTGTGCCTATCGATTTATTCTAATCGATAATTTTGTTAACCTTTTGTTTTTAGATGGCTCGTGGCCGTTTACGCCGACCCCGCGTTTTCATAAAAATCGGAAGTCCGAGTTTGACTTTGACAGCTTGAAGAAGTAAAACCACAGAATATCTAGTAAAAACTTGTATGGAGTTTGACGTTTTTACATACATACAAATAAACAATAAGCATGTAAATAAATATGTAATGTATGTAATCTGTGGTTTTCCCATATAATGCTTGATGTTCCTACACTTAATTTATTAACTTAAATGTATTTTTCTCGAGAAAGGAATGCTATGATGGTTTGGACATATGGAACGAATGGGTGACGAAAAAATGACGAAACAAATTTACAGAGAAGAAGTTAGCGGAAGTGTCGTGTATTTCGTAGTTGACTATTTGTATTATTTCCACGTACATTACAGCGCTGGAAATGTATTTTTATCTATTATTAACCGACTTCAAAAAAGGAGGAGGTTCTCAATTCGTCGGAATCTTTTTTTTATGTATGTTCTCGAAGACCCCTGGACCGATTTGGAAAATTCTTTTTTTGTTCAAAAGGGTATACTTTCTAGTTGGTCCCATTTTTTATTTATTTGTAAGTTCCTGTTTGTTATGCCAAATAAATAAAATAAAATAAAGTGAGCGGATTTCATTCAGTTCGATATGGGCGTGCCGAATAACGCGTCGTTTGAGAGTTAGCATGGTACGAAATGCAGATAAACGTCATATTCAATCACTCACCTGCCTGTTCACCCATCCAGTTTATTTACCAAGGTAACCCCTACCTTGCTTTAACAGCTGAACGTGGACTCCATGGCAAAACCAACGCAACATATTTATTCACTGAAATAATATCTATTCACGTATAAATACTCGTACGTAACTAATATAATATTCAATGACAAAGAATATTTTAGAATGAAAGTTCACAGGGCATCTGTCAAATACGTCATCCATGATAAATTAACCTTACAAGTTTCGGAATCATGCGGCTGCCTTATCTTCGTTAAAGTACTTGCCTAGTTTTTTCTTTAACTGGACATGGAAAGCTACGGAATACCACACCTACCGTCATAATATAAGGCTAACACACCGCACTCCCAAAGGAATTAGGTGCCATGCCAGGACCTTCCTTATATTGCGCGGCTACATTGAAGTTGACGGAAAACTTGGACAATTTTTATTGCCGCTTCGACTATTCAACGCGATGGTACCAACCCTATCACCTAGTGGGGGATGGTTCCTGCTGATTTACATGAACCAAACCATGAAACAAGTCTCAGTCATGACGTAATGCACTTATCCAAATCGGAAAGATAAATAAAGTGGGGCGGTGCTCGAACCCATTTACTCTGGCATAGAAGTCCTCACGCTCTTTACTACGAGCCGCTGTAGTAAGGTATCTATATTTTTTTTCTTCCCGAGGAATTTTCATTAGTTTCTTATTATTAGCTAATTTAATAAGTTAATAAAACCAGAGTCAAGAGATCCGGGTTTTGATTTCAATCGCCAGAGCTCCGCCTCAGTTCTAGGTATTCTTCACAACAATATTCGGTGGTTTAGTCAATGAGATTGGGGGCCGACTGTCTGCCTTAATAGTTATTTTTTTATGGACAAGTAACTGGTGTTATTCTTTATCTTTATCCGCCTATCGAACTGTAGAATGTGTGAATTTAGTGTTTTTCTTCGTATTTACTGAGATATCGACATCGACTGTGGGCTTCTTAGTGAACTTTGTACCGACTTGACGCAGCGGATACAACGGATACTTGTCCGGGAGCATTAGGCCTATTTTTGTAATTCGGTGCCAAGGAATAACGTATACCTATTTCAATCAAAAACACCGGTTTTATCGAATGAAAGATTTCTAATTCCTGAGCGAGGAATTCCAAGAATAGGCCTACTGTATATATTATCCAGAGTATGATAATCGTGATCGCCTACTCTGAGATTCCCACCCAGATACTTGTGTGTGTATGTGTCCAACCTTAAATCAATGCAGGTAAAATCATCTGTGGCAAAATCCTTACATGGCACTCTCTTCACGACAATGAACATGGTGTGGCATACCAATCAATAAATGATGCAATGTTCCAAGAGAGTTACATACAGCACATTAACTAGATACCTACCTACACAGCGCTACAGCAGCAGTACCGGGAGCCAGGAGTAATATTTTAATAATATATTATCTAATCAGGAGCGGACAAAATTTAACAAATTAAAGATAAAATAAATACCTGTAGTTTAGTTTAGTTAGGCTGGAGTGCACCATCGTTGGTTATTAAATAGTTATGTATATTATTAATAAAACGATAAGATTAGGTAAGCGCACCGGAAAAACATGCACTTTCAAATATGATTGAATAAGAAGGTACTTCCCCTTTTTTTAACGAAACTGCATATGGATAGCTATACCACACTAGCTGCCATGATAATATAGCCCAAAACACCGCATATAAACTCAAGTGATATGCCAGGATCTTCCTTTTATGCACGGCTACATTTTCATTACCGCTTTGATCATCGTTCATTCATTGCTATGGTAAAAACCTGGGTGGGATTACTTCTACAGTTTTAACAATAATAGATATTCTTTGGTTTTACGTGGAATTCGAACGACCATTCTCTTGACTTGCACTTGGCTAAGCCAAAGTATGCCTTCCGACTGTCACTTTTGACATAAAATGTATGGAGCGAATGTCAAATTTGACAGTCAGGAGCCATACATTGGCTAAGCTAAGCATCTATGAATCTCAGCATAAGTCTCCTCTTACTACGTGCACGAGAAATGCAGTGGGCCCAATTGTATCCTTTTTACGTCCCAGAACCACAGCCGGAACGCACAAAAGCGAACACCGCATTATCTACTGCGGTATTTTTGAGCACATGTGAAAACGTATCAAAATAACCTAACTACTTATACCTATTCATTGTCGACAAAATACTAAAACATTTTTTTACAGTCAGTATGTAGACGGATTAAACGGTGTGTGTTGTAACTAGGTATATCCAATCACAGAGAAAAAGCAAAAAATAAAAGTCAAAATAACCTACTGACTTTGCATGCAATCATGGTTCTTAGAACCCGAAGAGAATACTTTGGTCGGTCTCTTATTACACCTATCGCTCTCACTTCCCAATATTTAAGCGTAGACGTGCGCAATATGGACGACATTTCCAATAAATAGTGTACGCACATCGCGCCGTGTCGTCGTCACAAGCCAATCGCATCAGAGCGCGTGCCATCCGCCGTCATAACTCATCTTTTATCATCTCCGCTGCGTGGCCGTCGCGTCTCGCGCGTTGTGCGTGTCGTCGCGTCGACGGCTAGTAAACCATGATCTAAATGCCATCTTCATTCAAGCTACTGCTTAGACCGGGAGCACACGTCAAATTAATTCCTCTGCGATTTCAACTTAGACGAAGCAGTGACGATGGGGAAGAAAACTGCTTATTTACACGACAGGTGGCGTCTAAGCGAGCTCATAATCTGTCAAAGCTTAGGTACATAACCATATGAAATAAAACAGAATCGATTACAAAATTTTATTTACTCAATCTATGTAATTGAAATGACTCAATTTTCTCCTTGTAATTCCGAAAATAAATTGTTCTTAATTATGCCAATCAAAAGAACTCGTAAAATAGAAAATATCACAAAAACATAACCTTCAATATTTCGTTTCATACTTTGTGCTGATTTATCACATTAAAATTTGTTTGAAGACGAACAAAAGCTCTTCTTTTCCACTAAACCTTACTCTGACTGCATCGTGGAGTAAGGACATCTTTCATCTAAAAACTCGTAAATCAAACTTGACAGGAATGACAGTTTTAACGTTTTTAAGGTTAGGTCGCTCATGCGACATATACAATAAGATTTGAGTTTTCTTCCCCATTATATCGGGTGTTATTTGGAGCGAAAAAGGTAGATAACATTACGACTTAAAAGAACATTCGTCCTACCCATTAAGTTTTTTACCGTTTTATAAGTTTGTTATCCAACTTTTTTACTACAGATATATCAAGGAATACCTGGTTTACGTTTGGACCATACCACCGTTAACATTCTGTAAATTTTGCACGCGTTCACGAAAAGATGCGAAAAATATTTTGATTAGAAAAACTTTCCGTTGGAAAACCATTCGTTCTTAGTGAATGTGACCGGCCTATTAGCCATTACCTCTCTTCTTTGCAAAGTGATGGAGCGCGCATCATCAACTCTCAGTTGATGAGGTATGAACTCCTCAGCGATCACCAATACGGCTTTCGTCCGAATCGATTTGCTGGGGATCTCCTAGTTTACGCCTCAAATGAGATGGGCGATGCGCTCGAAAATCTCAAAGGTATGGCTATCGTCCTGGGTATCGCGAGAGCGGCCCTTTTATTTACGGATTAAGCTAATCAGTAATTAGACCCTAAGCCTGGTTTTCAACAAGTGCTGATTTATTTCAATCGAAACTAAAAGGGCCTTTATTACCAAAGTGCTGATTATCTTGTACTTGTATTGATTGCTAGATGCTAAGAAAGGCCCCTAATATGTGGCAATTATGCTAATCAGCAGCAGGTGAAAAAGGCGAGATAAAGATTACTTGTACTCGGCTAAGCCAAAGTATGCCTTCCGACTTCAGTTTTGATATAAATAAATAAAAAGAACAAATGTCGAATTTGACAGTAGGAAGTTATACTTTGGCTAACCAAGCACGAGTAAGGTCTATGAATCCCAGCATAGTTGTAGTCGTAAAGTCGCCATATATTTAACGCTGAGTGCGCGCGGGGCGGCGATTTTCCATAGGACTAGGTCCGGCACTGTTCAGATCATAGAAGCGTATGCTCTTAGTATTAGGGTAGCTCCTTTAATTACCACAGACTGACATCACGACACGAATGCATGGACTTTTGTTAAATTAATTAGAATGATTTGAACTGGCGCTAGTTATCGCGTGGTTAACATTCTTGAATATTTTCCAAATTTCAGTAATAATGTTTCAAACCCATAACGCGCAAACTAGGTGCGAGTTTTGCAAGAATATGTTGCGTATGCGGCGACGATTCGTCACGGTCTGAACATTTGCCAAAATTATTCATGTCATTTAATTTTGCAGCACCTAAAGATACAAGGCCTTTTTTTAGTAGGCATTAGGTAAGAGCCTTCCCCGTCCCTCAGCCGTCAGCGAAACCCTGGAAACGAGTCCATATTTGGGTAATTTTCACAGCATCTTCCAATGTCAACGTCAAATTTCCCTGTTTATGCACACTTACACAATATTAGGGTCGCATGACATGTGATGACGTGACTGTTTCCACGTTCGCTCCCGAAGAAGTAGTAGTTAGTGTGAATTATAGTAAGAAGTGTGGAAAAATTGTGACGCCAGCGTGGACGTGCCGGGCCTCCGGGCTGCCTCCCGACTAGCGCGACTCCTCCCCCGCGCCTCCCCCCGCCGCTCTTATAAGAACGTCTCCGAGCTCCGGGGCTGTCACTCACGCAAGCGCTCCCTCCGTTAACGCTCAGCTGTCAACCGTATACGATTTTTCCCGCGTTTTTGTCCGCGTCCTCGATCGTCTTAGAAGCAGCGAGTGCTCACTCGGAAGCACCCGTGTTATCAGTTCGTTATCGGTGCAAAGGCGCTTAAATTCACAGGTGAAAGGATGGCGCGGATTTTCCAGGTGTTGGTAGTAGTGCTGTTGGCCGTAACAATCTCCGCAATGATCCCCACGAGCACGGTGAGTTCCAACCGACTTTATTCAGTTCTCTGTGGGAGTAAATCAGTCACAAGTTCGAAAATTAACTCCCAGTGCCTAAGCTGCTTTGAATGCATCTTGTTTCAACTAGTGTGAATTCTCATTTTTAACCTTCATATCAGGAAGTTAATTGAATTTAGAAACCTTCATAAAACGGGTTTGATGCAGGAATTTGAATATAGAAACCCTTAAATAAAATTTCGGATAGCTTATGAATATTTTAATGGGGTTAATGCCTGAAGGCACGCTGCAAGAGGCAAAAAGTTGCAGGTATTTTTACTTTTGTATTGCCCGAGCGGAAAAAATGTACCACAGAAATCTCACCACAAACTGACGAATTTACATAAACGTAGTTCAAGCATCAAATCTATAATCGTTTAATATTATGTTAGGCACTGTTATTTACTTCAAAATGGGGACGGTTATACCAGACCGCAAATGAAAGCTCGTCCCGCCTCTTTTACGAGAATATCACTACCCATCTTTGAAATCATTGCTACCCACTAACTGTGACACGGTCGAAATCACAGCTAAGATGGCGCTGCTTGGAACGCTTTGGAACGTCGATGGGTCAAAGGGATATTTTTTGAAATGTTCGTGATTTCTATTTTATAGTTTCTTCCAAAGATTAGATACCCTCTTCATGTCAACAGTATGTTGTGCCAGTGTCAAAATCTCAGAGTTCCTTGGCTTGTAAGCAGTCATAGGTATACCGAGCAAAAACAATTATTATACCTATTTGTATAATATAAATGAATGTTAAAATTAGGTAGTTATATGAAATGAAACATGAACAACTAAATTATTACTTCTACATCTTCTATCCCTTTTCTGCCTTAGAACAACATGGAACAGGTAGGGAATGCACCCATTTACTGTCGAAACTCCGAAAATAAGAACCATCCTATTCTCCGGATATTTTATCTTTAGGGTCGGTAAAATACGGTTTCGACTCTGCTGAGAGTACAACGTGGGTGCATATGGTTTTTCCAGCCGTGAAAGTTCGAAAACCCATGGGCGTCGGGCGTCGGGTCCTCTTTGCGAAGTCCTGCGTACGCCATCTTGCTAAGGCGACATAGGTTATGGTTAACGCGTTTCAAAGTTTTTCAAACCAGTTGAATTTTAATGGCAAGGACCAACTCATATTAATCTAAATTGTGAAATGGTTCCATGCCAGGATTTTTCGATAATCACCTTTGCATAAAAGTGCTTATTATGAAAGCTAAAAATATAAAACCATAGCGTATCGGTTACGGTCGTTCTAGGGTCCCATGCAAATTTCTAGAAACGTCAAGGGCTACAAACGTCACTTGTAGAAATATGTGGCAACTGTGACTCGCATGTGAGCGAATTTCCATGACATTCACACGACTGAAACATTGTCCACTGAATTCACGAGCCTGAATAAACCATTTACAGGGATATTGATCGTTTATTGTTTATGTAATGGGTACCTAATATTGGTCGTGAAACGGAGCGTCTGCCTGTCTACAAATCGGAAAGGGAAATAAACCGATTTTGTAGAATTATTCCTACGCAGCGTAGCTGAAATGAAATAAACGGAACACGTGAATCGAACTACTTGGATGAAACTGTTTATTGCGTAGGTATTATGAGCGAGAAGACGTCCGTACATATCGATAAACGAGAAGATACGGCTCGTTGGGGCTCTGAAAAGGTAGACCAACTCTTAAATATTTTTATTTTTCTTTGTTACTTACTACCTATGACGTATTATGATCAAATCGCTTTCAATCATAAAATAAAAACCGGCCAAGTGCGAGTCGGACTCGCACACGAAGGGTTCCGTACCATCGTATACAAGATTTAACACAAAAAAATCAGGTTTTTTTGTATGGGACCCCCCTTTCATTTTTATTATTTTTTTATTTTACCTATTTGTTGTTATAGCGGCAAAATAAATACACACTTTGTGAAAATTTCAGCTTCTTACCTATTACGGTTCATGAGATACAGCCCTGTGACAGACGGACAGACGGACGGACGGACGGACGGACAGCGAAGGCTTAGTAATAGGGTTCCGTTTTCACCCTTTGGGTACGGAACCCTAATAAAGGACAATGCCCATTGCCCCATATATTTTGGTACCATAATTTAGAAAAAAATATAACATTTCGACATATTAATTTTGAAGACCGAATTCATTGCCATTTTTAAGTTATTGACGAAATGCGGTTTCGAGGTTTTAAATTTTTGTTAAGAGACACCAGCGTGGAGCAAAATGCTCTAGTCCAAACGCAATAGAAGATAAGTTTAACGTCTCTTTGATATATCATTAGCAACCACCATTTACATCAGTCCTGGGTACCTATTATTTTACATACGCAGTTTTTCTCCCTAACCGGACGCAATGGCACGGAGGAGACTGGCCGAACACGTCTAGTAACAATGTAAGTACTAATGCGAAGTTTTGTTCTTGTCTTATTCATATTGGCAGCAAGAAAAGAAGCAATTGTTCTTTTTAATTATGTAGCAAGTAATCGGCGGTGAAAAATGGGAATTCAGATAGTTAAAAATATTTTTAAATAATAAATATAAATTATCGTATATGTGTCAATAAAAGACGTGACAGACGGACCTGGATTAGGGAATTCTCCTTTAGTTTAATTAAAGTACAAGTATTCTTGCCTAGAGTTGCACTTTGTTAAAACTATACGACACGGCTGGCTAATACCACACTTACCATCATGATTTTACCCTAAATAAGCCTAAACACCACATGGGAACTAGGTGCCATGCCAGGACCTTCCTTATATTGCTCGACTGCATGGAGCTGGATGGAAAATACGGACAATTTTCATTGCGGCTTCGACCACCGACCATTCAACGCGATGGTACCAACCCGGGCGGGCTTTACCCACCACCAAGTAAGGAAAGAACCTACCGTCTTACGTAGAATTCGACCCACGGGCAGGCTCAACCATCGAAAACGCTCACCCATCTAGAACCTAAGCCGATAGTCCCATTTGTCACCTAAGTTGGCGTTTACGCCAAACCGATCGACTGGCGTTTTCCGTAAAAACGTCAAACTCCATACACACACACGTTTTTACTAGATATTCTTTGGTTTTATTTCTTCAAGTTGTCAAACTCGAACTTCGATTTCGATTTGTATGAACGCGGAGTCGGCGTAAACGGCAACGTCGACGTATTTACGGCATTGTTGACTAAGCTGTCAAATGAAAGTAGGACTCGCAAATGTTAGTTCGCTTAACGCCCACTACGCGCGCTCTTTAATTTCTTCATACATTTGAAAACGCCAGTCGATCGGTATGCCGTAAACGCCAATTTAGGTGACAACTGGGAGTACTGAGTGGTCAGTCTGAGTTCTCACCTAAATTGTCGTTTACGGCAAACCGATCGACTGGCGTTTTCTTCAAACTCCATACAAGTTTATACTAGATATTCTGTGGTTTTACTTCTTCAAGCTGTCAAAGTCAAACTCGGACTTCCGATTTGTATGAAAACGCGGAGTCGACGTAAACAGCAACGTCGACGTATTTACGGCAACGTTGAGTAAGCTGTCAAATCCAACTCGGACTCGCAAATGTTAGTTCGCTTAACGCCCACTGCGCGCGCTGTTCAATTTCTTCATACATTTGAAAACGCCAGTTGATCGGTTTGGCGTGAACGCCAATTTAGGTGACAACTGAGATTACCGGCTCAGGCTCTGACCGCGACAGAGTTGCTTCAACTCGATTATTGCACGGTAAGCCAACGCCAGTGGGCTATCGAGGCTGACGACCCAGGCCAAATCGTATTGAAGACCATTCGATTTATTTATGCACTCTTAATTAAGCGATAAAGGTGTGTTGAACCAAACCACAATCTTACTAGGTGCACTTCAGAACCGAAAACAAGCACTGTTCTAGTGGCGCAAAGAAAAAAGTAATAAAAACAATTTCATCGATATGGTATCACTCTTGGTTATCACAGTGTCTGATTAAGTACTAAAGGCAACATAATACTTATATTATAAGAGTTACACTATAAAGGTGTTATGTGTCATTGTTACACAATTACATACACATCTCACATAGGTAGCGCTGGACTGGACCAGTATAGGCCGCAGTCTAGGAGCGACAGAGGTGCATGCCGCGGAATAGGGGCGGCAGACGTATAGACCGCGGCCCAGGGCGGCAGACGTGCAGGCCGCGGAATAAGGGCGGCAGACGTATATATATAGGGATGTGAGACATATAGACCGCGTGCTAGGGGTGGCAGAAGTATAGACCGTGGCCTAGAGGCGTCACCAACGCAAGTCCAGTGCTGCCTGTATACCGATTCCATACGCTAAGGAATCAGGAATCTTACAGTCAAGAAAACCGCTTCAATAGAGGTTATCAAACCGATTTTCAAGGTTTACTAGTATGCAACTGAAAATGGTTGGCTAATGCCACACCTACTGTCATGACCACTGATCAAAGATAATCTGTGGTCATGACACTAGTTCGACACATAGGAACTGTGAATAGCATATAGCCGTGCCCGTAGAAAGAGAATGTCTTAAATCTGTAGGAGAATCTGTAGGAGCGCAGAGACTTCTCCGAACTCTTTGGCCGTGCCAGGACCTTCCTAATATTTCACAGCTACATTGTACTGGATGGAAAACACGGAAAGTTTTCATCGCCGGTTCGAGCATCGTTCATTAAATGCGAAACAAACCTGGGTGGGATTAACCCTACCAATAAGTAATGACTACGATTTTACGTGAAAGCCGAAAAACCAACGACAAATCCCTTAGTCGCCTCTTAGAAAGAAATAACCCATGTATTCCTTTTATTAAAACCTACACCGCACATAGTTCACAAAGAAAGTTCTTCAATCACGTTATCACTTAAGTATTCTATCAAAAACTAAGCTGGTAATTTACCGCCCAAGAAAATAATGAAACCAGTTGACGCATCGCGTTATCGCAGGCATTGTTGTGACGTGCGTTGTTTTACATATCAAATTGACACTTGCTCCGGCCTATCAAATGACTACCCACTAGTTCCATGCGGTTTGCGTTAATATACTTTACCTACATGTATTTCCATGTCGTTTACACGGAAAGAGAGGGAATCGCTTAATCCCTTTCACTCCAAGGTCTAGGGCTATGTCAAATCGATCTCGTATTTATCTCTCTTTCCAGTATTGGATTTGGTTCAACGTCTGGTTAGTAGTAAAACTTCACTAAGTTGCGTCACGATCTGATCCCGCAAATAAACTTCACTGGTTTATAGATTATAGTCAAACCGAAACTAAAACTAACGAAAAGTAGTACTTTCTCAATGTCACTTATGTCACATTTTTATTGCAGAAATGTCACTTTTGACACGTTTAGCTTAACTGTTGGTTAGTGTCAGTTTAAACCGTTTAAACTGAAAAAAAATGCAACCTTCATTATTCGGTATTAAAAATAGAAATTACCTATCTAAACATGGAGGTGAGGAAATTATTTCTTCACCTCCATGTATCTAAAACATGAATATACAATAATATACGTATGTATATAAAACAAATCTGGTGTAAAATCCATATTCAGTAGTTGATTAGCATGGTCAACGCTCGAGTTATAATTTTATGAGCTCTCGTAGTTTGATAATTTCAGAAAAGCAGGGCGAGTGAGCTAATTCAAAATGGGAGGAACATTTGAGGAAAAGATTTTTTCTCGGAAACGTCCGAAAGTGTCGCTACTAGGAACGTGCGCTGAGTCACGTCTCTGCTCAACGCGCAGCCCGGCGCGGAGACGGCATAGGGCCCGGTGCGGTGGCGGCGGCTGCCAAATCGGCTGAGAAACGATTTGTTTTGTCTGGCGGGGTTATATTTAGATTTACCTTCAACTTGCGGGCGGACCTACCGGTGGCTAGCGACATTACCTCACGTGTTGCATCAGCGGTCGGGTGCATGGGCCATCGAGTCATGAGGACAGGAGTAGCGACTGAAACTGATCCGTATGGCAGCCGTCCACGAGCATAATCGAGTACAGTCATCGTCTCGGAACCATATTTATAAAGAGGTGACCCGAATCAAGCGCCACAGTGAAGCCACGTATTAGTGATAATGCACTGATGGTAGTCGGCTCGCTTACGAATTCGGGACGCGTCACATCTAATTTTCGTTGCACTAAATGGCATCCAGCAGTTTTACGTGTCATTGGAAAGCAAAAACATCAGTAGTAAGCGAATTCGTAATCCAACTGATCGGCCGACACTTTCCACTAAAAAGTGGCTGCGCTGCCCCTACACGGATGTTCGGTCGCCACCGTCCTTTCGACTTTTTTATGGCACTGGACATAAAATACACATAGAACTGCACTGGATATGTCATCTTTGACCTAATGTCATGTAGTGGTGTGATCAGCCCTACAGCCCTATGGGAGCTAGGTGCCATGCTAGGACCTTAATTATGTTGCCTTCTCAGCCTCGGTAGCCCGGTGGTGCGACGTTGCGATTCGATAAGCTGGGTGGAAGCATCTCTAAGCGCATTTGGGTTCTGGATGGGTGGATGGGTCCAGAACCCAACGGTATAGGATTCCCAGTTTCTGCGATGCAATTTTGGCCTTGGATTCAATAAAACGCCGAAAACTCACGTCTTTCGCACCATCAACGGCAAAAGCAAAACTTGGGTGGAATGCCCAAGGACGGGATGAAAATTGTCCATGTTTTCCGTCCAGTTCAATGTTGCCGAGCAATATCAGGAAGGCATGGCACCTAGTTCCCATGTGGTGTATTAGGCTAATATCTGTCAGTTTAGTATTAGCCATTCATGTCCAGTTACGTATAAAAAAATACACGATTAAACTGAACTTGATCAGAGACACAGAGACGTTCTAAAACATGTAAAATTTTCATTGCCGATTCCGACCATCTTTTATTTACTGCGATGATATCAACCCGGGCGGGTTTAACCCTAGAAAGTGGGGACCAACGGTTACACGGTCATTACAATGACCGGACGAAAAGTAGAAAGTAGAATTCGCAGATTTTGTTAAAAACATTATTACGTTTTTTTTGTTTTGTAAATTATTTTGTATGTAAGTATTTATGATCTGTAAATATGTCAAGTCGTTGGCTACTTTTTTCTCCTACCGCTAGACATAAAAACTCAATAATTTACTGGATAAGTGATAACCAAAGTTTTAAATATCTAATAGAAAATATGGATTCAGCGCAGAAACTGTTATTATTCATGGAGGTGAGGAAATTCTTCACCTTCATGTTATTATTCAGTTTAGTACGACGATGTGATGGAATGACTTTTCATATCAATTTCCGATTATCCGAGAAGTGTCAGGCCGCCCCACGCCGCCGCTGCTGCCGCCGACCAGCGCGTAAGAAAAGACGAGAGTGGCTGGCGAGGAATTGAAACTCATTCGTATTGCAACAGCAATTCACCGACTGTAGTTAGTTTGTTAACGAATTCTGGACGCGCGAGATCGAATGTTCATTGCGCTAAATAGCGTCCTGTGAAGTTCTTACAGTGCGATTCAAATAATAGAACGGGTCTCGTGACTAAATTCACTCGAATTAGCGCGGAAAAGTACGGTCGGCACGTCTGCACGGGTTTACACGGGAAACATTTGCTTTAATATCAAAGGAAACTTTGCATCCATCAGAATCGAAGTTCGAATGTGCGTGAACATGCTTTTGCGTTTTTAGGGTTCCGTACCCTAAAAACGCAAAAGCTTGTTTAAGGACTTCGCTGACTAAATTGACGTGCTAGCCGTTACAACACCTTGCATGTATTTTCACTAAATAGTGGCTACGCTGCCGCTATACGAATGAGTTTCGATCGCCACTCCTGCCCTTCCTTGCTCGCTGCCGCCGGCACATTAGAAAGGACAGCTAAGGACCGGATTTGTGCGCAAATTGGTTGAAATTGATCCGCAACATTGTGGCAGAGCACAGGATACACGTGTAACCAACCGTCACGAGATCATTGCACACGCCTGCTGCTAACCGGCCCGCCTCTTCTGAAAAATGCCAGTTTAGATCGTGACACTAGCAGGTTGCTTTAGAAAACAAGGGGGGCATGGAAACAAAAATAGTATCGTTTATACTCTACCATTTTTAGGTTTAAAGATAAATAAATATCGTTCTTATCTTGCTATATAACACATTTTAATTCTTTACTAAAGGCTTATCATTTTGTTATTCGACAAATGCTACGCTGGCGCAGGCGGACTTACCTCGGGCACAGAAGTTATTACTATTCGATTACTAGTAATAATCCGCGGGAAACTAGCGGCCAAAACGGATGCGCGCCGAAGCTTCCCGCCATTTTACATTTTACGCTGCGTTCGGAAAGTAGTGAACTTTCGATGTCCCAAAGCAGTTTATGCTTTGAAGTCTCGTGATGGATCGGATCTGGTCCAGCCCATGTTCAGAAAAAAATCACTATAATGGGTATATTAAATTTAAACATGAATTGTTGTTTGGTACTCTTAAAAGAGATGGGTGGCGGTTAGTTTGTATTATCAACGAATGTACCCGAATGGTACCACTTTTGCTGATGCGGAGCTCCGTGGGCAGCGCCGACAGTCAACCCAGCAACACGTGTCGTGCTGCACGCTGCTGTCACGCGCCCACCCACAGCGCTTGGGCCGGCTAAGAACCCATTTCATATCCACGACCATTCCACAGGTCGATTCCTGCAGTCTTCATCGGGTGGATTAAGCTAGGTTCAGTGAAGTCACCGCAAACCATGCTCCCTTAGGAAGGCTAGCCTCAACGGTTGAAAACGGTCACCTATCTAGAACTCAACCGCGCTTAGGGTTGCTTCACCAAGCATATGGAACCGCAAAGCGTCGCGCCACTGGATGTGCATGATCTTCTTTCCACGCTTGTATGGGGGAATATTGTTCTTAGACGGGGCTTGACTTTATTACGCCGGAGGACACGCGACATGCCGAATGCTAATGTAAAAAAATAAATTGGCATGGTTCATTGTTGGCGGCGCGCGGGCGGAGGGGGATACGTTCAAGGATATTTTTACGCAGACCTGACTTGCAACTACAATAGAATCAGTTTACTACAGATAGTCGATAATCCTAACGAAAAGTAGTAGTTTCGTAGGCACGTCACTTTGACACATTTTGTATGGACGAAATGTCACGTTTGACACTAGTATTCTTTAGGTTAGTATTAGTTCCAGTTGTGACTATTTATCTCAACCAATCGTTTACAACTTAAAGACAATTTAATCGATTGTTTTTAGTGTAAATAAACCACTCGTTCCTATCACATACAAACGATTGCAATTGTTATTCCGGTATTATCTTGACTTTCATGATTTTATAGTACCCAGCTTCACCCTGTGATGAAAATGTTTAATATTTTTAAAACGATTGATTTTGATATTCACAAACGATTTGGACACAATCCGATCTTTTTTTTATTGGTTGTTATGGGGGCCAAAACATGATTATTTTTATTTATTTTCTTAAGAAAAACCTTCGTTCACAAAACGTTTTTCTTTTATCACAAACGAATATGAAATGAGTGCCATTGAAATGCTATATATTCATTTTGAGGGGCCAAGTAGGTACTGGAGGCTTAAGGTGAGGTAAGCATTATAAAATTTTCGCCTCCCATCAAAACGTAGTTTACTAATAATTTTAAAACCACTCTTCCAATCTACTTGATATTTGGTATCTAATATCAGGCAACAAATATCTGTGTCTGCATGCCTTTGTATCCAGGATAAAATCACAGCAAAAATAAAATTCGTATGACGATTTTCTTTTTGCTTTCATTTCATTCGTTTTGAATTTTTCAAAAAATCCAAAAACGTGCAGACACAGATATTGGTTGCTTGATATGAGATATTAAATAACTATTCAATAGGAACAGTGGTTTTCAAATTATTAGTAAACTACGTTTTTATGGGAAGTATAGCTTACGGGCCATTCTTAAATTCATTCCAATAACGCTACGTGTCTTTCGTAAGAGAATAATGAGCCAGTTTCAAGAATTATGCTCTATATGCTATGTAGCTATTAGCTACCTTTTTCTAGGCACCTTTTTTAGGGAAATGATCTGGTGAATGATTCCTAGAATCCGTTTGGAAGTTTTTGTATAGGTTTGCCCCACGTAATTCCAGCAACCGCCTTTTTGACTTGAATGTGTCCTTTGTCCACAGAGGGCGACGGAAGATGAAACGACGACCAGCGGGCCGAGGATCTGCAACGCGCAGACGGTCTGCGGCTGGAGCGTGTACGATCTGAACACCAGGCGGATCGAGTACTTCCTTCAGAACGACTAGTGAGCGAACATTTATGACTACTAGATGAGATACCCGGCTCCGCTCGGGTCAAAGTCGTTTCTGACTGAATTC
The DNA here is from genome assembly GCA_946894095.1 of Incurvaria masculella. Taxonomy (NCBI): domain Eukaryota; kingdom Metazoa; phylum Arthropoda; class Insecta; order Lepidoptera; family Incurvariidae; genus Incurvaria; species Incurvaria masculella. The sequence continues at coordinate 4,787,054 of OX335644.1, read as the reverse complement.
GGGCTGAATCTAACATTTTATGTTATATGAGTTCCCCATAAAAACATTCATTCCCCCAGGGGGTGAGCCCTTTGAGTAAAATTTTCGCCACAGTAGATAGCTCGTATGTCCTTTCCCAAAATCCAGACTCTCTCCATACCAAATTTCATCAAAATTGGGTTAGCGGTTTAGGCGTGAAAACGAAAACAGACAGACAAAGTTACTTTCACATTTTTAATATTAGTATGTATTTACAGCTCGGGCTAAACCTTTCTTTAGTCTGTATCACGGAGGACCTCGCCTCCGTGGTCTGAATACACGCAGAGTTCGAGTTTGCGCAGGTTAGGGCACGCCCCCCGCGCCGCTGACCTATACTTTGTGTTGCATCGAAACGCACATACTTCACATCGGCCATAAAGTTTTGGTCCAAGCCACTGAAGAGAAAGAAAGAATTGGCATGCGGTCGATATCGCGTCTCCGCTATATGGTCAAAATGACCATATAATTGTATGGGAATTCACTTTCTCATTATTCTCAGATTCACGTTAATTTTAAACACCAAGTAAGGTGTTCCTTCGCATATCAATCCAAGTCGGTCGCCAAGCTATTTCTCAAAAGCGCTAATCCGTTCGTCTCTCCTCAGCTGCAGCTGCGCCAGTGACCAGGAGTGTCTGTTCTACGACGACGACATATCCATGGGTGCGTACGTCAACCGCTGCCGGCTGCCCCCCGCCAACGCCACCTCCACCACCTCCACCACGGAAGCCAGCAGCTCGTGAGGGCGCGCCGCCGACCACAGTCCGTGAGCCTGACGGGTTATTCTCCGTGCGACGGGCGCCATTTTGAAACAGATGCGATTACACCGGCCGTCATTGCTGCCGCGTTCACGAGGGATGAAAATCAAAATCACGCTTCTTACATACCTTTGTACAGCTACTGGTCGGAGCAGAAAGGGGGTGATTCTGTAGAGGAAACTGAACATGTTTTGCTCTACAACTTTGGTTTTAAGTATTAAGAGTTTTAGTTTGTTGTACATAATCACCCCCTTTCAACTATAAAACTTAGCTGTACGCAGTATAATGACCTAGGGAAAAGGTGTTCTTACAAACTCCTTCGAGATTAGATCCATCTATTCACCGAGTCTGCGTTCACGATGTGGGCTCAACTTTAAAGCATTGTTGATCTGTTTAAAATGTTCAGGGAGCAATAGACTCATAAAAAATCGAACATAATGTTTAGATCTAGTTTCGCCCACAACTTGAATGCGGGCCAACATTAACTCTTTTTCCTAGATATTTTTTATTCGGCTATGACGCGCGATTTTTATACATATTTTCTCACTCTCAGTAATCAAGTGCTGTATAGTTTTCCACCGATCGACAATGGCTTTAAACGGGTACTCGTTGCACTGAAAATACCGGCTCACAGACAACTACCCGGGGAAGGGTGCTGAAATGTCAAATTCCTAAGTAATGCCTCACGAGCATACATAATATTATTTTTTTCAATAATTTGTTATTTCATTTGTCTTGAAAAAACTTTCCACGTACCGATCAGGAAGAAAAAACAAAGGGTATGCCTACGTACTTAAGTTTTAAAATAAAATGAAATTACGCTTTATCCAAATGTTGCACACTATCCAGTGTTTTTAAATCTTAATGCATTTCAATGGTAATATTTTAAATAACCGACATGACAGCATCCATTCCCCGCGCTCAAAGTTCCTATTTTTTTTTTCAATATTTTATAGCGAATGACTGACATTAAGTTATGTATTACCATTCGCGGTAGGTATTTTTACAATTAGATATATTAAATGTGTTTGCATAATAATTTTTCTATTTTGAGTATTTCAACATTGAGCTACTAACTATATGTATTTAATTACTATTACGGAAAAAATCTAATGATGTACAGTCGTTTCGTCTGATATCTATACACTGATAATAGAAACGTATTTGATATCTCTTTCCGTCATGCCGACGTCAACCATAGAGTAAAAGGGACTTAGGAATTCCTTCTCTTTCCAGTGCATACAATTGAGAGGAAACGACTGTACCTAGTTACATCATAGAATAATCTATGGTTATAGTAAGAGTTCATTGCCTTGTTCGTGACTGGCTGTCCGAATAAGTACCTACGTAATTAGTTGTACTCGTTAGGTACGGAGTACGTAATTTTTATTATTCGCTTTGCGATTGTACTTACTATATTCATTTCCGTGATTGTATTAACACATTCATTTTGTAGATGAATGGAACAATTTTGCTCCAATGGACAGATATGTGCAAATTTATTTTCGTGCACATTTTTTTATTTACTTTCACTTGACGATATTTTTTTATGCTTCTACAAATGAGCACACAAACACTCCAATATTAGGTGGAAGTTCTACCTAATATTGGAGTATTTGTAAGCTTTTGCTCAATTGTCACAATGCATACGTGTAGTTGTGATCTTTAGGCTTTTTTTTAATATAACATAGCTGCACTTTAGTTTTAGTGAAACAAACAGTATTCCAATCAAATAATGCATGTTCCTGTCACCTATTGTTTTAAGTTCATTATAACCTTAAGTTTTACAGCCGCCACCAATCATGATTTAATTCACAAACATCTCCTTTTTTGTTCAGACACTGTTTCTGTATAATGATGTATACATTGTAAGTTTATGTTAAAATTTTCTAATAAGTGTTTAATCATAAATTGCAGTCAACTCTGGCAATACCTTTTATAATAATTAAAACAAATTCTCGTTGGTTTGTCTTTTTAAGTCTTTTTAGTATAATTCAATAACAACCCAGTTATAAATTCTAACACTTTATTCATGACATTTTTAATAATTCTGATTGTAAGTACAATGGTGGAGCTATTGGTTGTAATTAGTTTAGTTCTTAATTAAGATTTGATGAATTTGTGACAAACATTTTAAATACTTTTTATAAAAGATGTGATGGTTTTAATGTAACACCCCTCATAATTCCCAACAAATGGCGGACTAACTTCATTAAGCGGATTATGCCCGGACTAAACCGGTTTTTGTGTGGTTAGTCCGGTGCTAATCCGGATAAAGAGAGTTTTGAGAGGTTCACTCTGAATACGACTGTGTAAGTTTTTTTGTTACCTAAGTTTAATTTTAAATGTTTGCAGACCGGACAACATCACAAAGATGAATATAATCGCAAGATGATTTCATAATAATATGCTTAAATATATGAAGTAATGATGTAAAGGAATTACGATGATATAAATATTTGTGACTTCGAGTGCCTCCAACCAAAATTTAGAAACATCCATACAAAAAACGTGATTTTTTTATGTTAAATCTTGTACGATGGTACGGAACCCTTCGTGTGCGAGTCCGACTCACACTTGGCCGGTTTTTTCTACATATGCATTATTTTAATGTTAAATATGACACTGTAGGTAATTATAAAAAAAGATGGCACTGCTGGTCTCTTTTTAAAGAAATTATGGCCATATGACATACTCTTGAAGTACATGCCACTCGATTAGAAGTTTCTAGAACATGAATAAAAACATATACTTTATCCTTCGAAAAAAGAAACCGCAAGTGGTAACTTTTTCCTACTTTGGCCAAGTTTTCGCAAATGATGATGAGTCAAATCATACTCAAGTTTAGCAATTGATAGTGTTCAATCTCGCTAGAGGATTTTTTAAAGTGCTACTTTACTCAGGGAAAAGCCGAAAACATGGCAACATTCTGTGGGTAATTCGTACAAAATTTTGTTTGAAAACTTCATTTTTTCTCCAACCCACCTTGTCGTTACATCGTGGCAAAAACAATTCAGTCATTCTTCGTTCGAAAAGTAGCCTGTAAGCATAAATATTTCGGAATTATCATCAGTATTGTGAAGTGCTTGAACCCTCGTTGTGCTCTCTGGAGTGGAAGCCAAGTACACCGTCAAGGCCGATCCTGAGAGATGAAAAGGATTGGCGGGAGACCAGAATGCACAGCTGCCCGTAGGACAGTGCACTAGTCTCTGATGAATTCTATGGTTTGGCCACGTTGAGTGTTCCCTTGAAAGACTCTGAAGAGGTATTTAAATAGTTGGAGCCTTGCTTAAGCGTTACTTTCACAGGCCGAGGTCATAGTTTCCGAATACAAATCAAATGAAACCAAACAAGATCAAACCATAACCTTAGCAGAAAGATGGATGAAAGGAAACTACACACTATTCGTTTCTAAGTTGGATGAGGTATAAACCACAAATATTTTTCCGTCCTGTATAACATACAAATACATACACAAAACAACCAATATTTTTTCGCATAAAGAATAATGTTTGGCTCAGGTTATAATCAGAATAAAATTCTTCTTTATAAAGTAAGAATAATGCAATTACCTTTTGTGAGTTTAAAATTGTAGCCGTGGAGTTACATTATAATAGGTCGGGGAAAAAGTCTTTTCGCATTATAGTATGTATGAACTTGTAATAAAATCTCTTTGGCTATACTATTTGTATCTGGCTGGTTTTGGTATCATTGAAAGTTTAAATTTTAAAGAACATAATTCCAAATTCAAATTAGGGAAATGTGTGATTCTCATTTGTTTTTCGTACTGTCAAAATGAGTGAATCTAATGAAGAAATTCGATACATTTTAAAATTTTACTACAAAAAAGGTAAAAATGCAACGCAAGCCGCGAAAAAAATTTGCGATGTTTATGGACCTAGTGCAGTGTCTGTGAGAGTAGCACAAATTTGGTTTAAGCGTTTTCAATCCGGAAATCTTGATGTCAAAGATGCACGTCGCTCTGGTCGCCCTATTACGGATGAAATGGATGCCATTTTTGAAAAAGTGGAGCAAGATCGGCATATCAGTAGTTACGACGTAGCTGAAGAACTAGGAATTGACCACAAAACAGTTTTGGCGCATTTGAAAAAAACTGGGTACACAAAAAAGCTCGATATTTGGGTACCTCACGAGCTCACTGAAAGAAACCTAATGAACCGTGTACTCATTTGTGATTCTTTATTACGACGTAATGAAACCGAACCATTTTTGAAGAAGCTGATAACTGGTGATGAAAAGTGGATCACGTACGACAAGAACGTGCGAAAAAGGTCGTGGTCAAAGGCCGGTCAAGCTTCACAGACTGTGGCGAAACCCGGGTTAACTCGCAACAAGGTGATGCTGTGTGTGTGGTGGGATTGGAAGGGCATTATTCATTATGAGCTGTTACCACCAGGCAGGAGCATCGATTCTGAACTCTACTGCGAACAACTGATGAGATTAAAGCAAGAAGTTGAGAGAAAGCGGCCGGAATTAATCAACAGAAGTGGTGTGGTTTTTCATCATGATAACGCTAGACCTCACACATCTTTAGCCACTCAGCAAAAACTAAGAGAGTTTGGCTGGGAGGTGTTAATGCATCCGCCGTATAGTCCTGACGTTGCACCTTCAGATTTCCACCTGTTTAGGTCTCTTCAGAATTCTTTAGGCAGTGTCAGGTTAACATCACGAGAGGACTGCTAAAACCACTTGTCGCGGTATATTGATCAGAAGTCCCAATATTTCTATAGCAATGTGATCATGTCCCTACCTACAAGATGGCAAAAAGTTATCGAACAAAATGGTACCTACATACTTTAGTTAAATGTAAATAAACCATATTAAAACATGTTTTGAATTTTCTTAAAAAATGCGAAGAAACTTTTTCCCCAACCTAATAATATATGGTCAATAGTTCTATATAGTCAATACAACAACCAGTGTATATGGCTATACTTCGGCGATCGCTCTCCGAAGTTAAGCAACGCTGGGTCCGGTCTGGTCTTGGATGGGTGACCATTCGACCGTTGAGAGAGGCTGGCCGTGGTTCGGATTCCACGTTAAACTGTAGGTCCCCTTCCTTACTTACTAGGTGGTAGGGTTAATCCCGCCCGGGTTGGTACCATCGCATTAGATGAACGATGGTCGAAGCGGCAATGAAAATTGTCCGTGTTTTCCATCTAGTTCAATGTAGCCGTGCAATATAAGTAGGTCCTGGCATGGCACCTAGTTCCCATGTGGTGTGTTGGGCTAATACCATGACAGAACTTGTGGTATTAGCCATCCATGTCGTCACATAAAAAAAAAAAATAACTCAATTGTGAATAGCAAGTTCCAAAAGAAATGGCCTATGGTTTATCGGCCTAGATTAGTAATCTTAAGGTGGCCTTGCATTTTTGAAGGAAGACTTACATGATCCATTACGCATTTTCTTTTCAGTGGTTAGACGTGTGCGGGATAAGACAAGAAATATATTTGTGTATACCTACCTGCATGGCCTAAGAATATCTCCAAGAGTAGCCGAAAATTTTTTTGCGTTTGCCAGTTAGCAAAGCGAAGAATAAAAACTATCGATAGGTACCTACAACCAACGAACAATATGTGGTGGTGTTAATTTAAGCATTAACAACGCTATTATAACCAAGGGTTCTGACCCACAAAATGCGTTAATATTTAATATTCGCTAAGGAAGTACACCGATATATAAGGTGAGTTTAAAATAATCTACAAGCCTTATAGGGTTGATTCAGTATCTGATATAGAACAACTTTTGCTAAGAATGTAGGTATGTAATTTTTTTTGTTCCATTTTAATTTTTGAGAAATTTATGCATTACATTCTTCCCAGTATTGTCAACAACTTTTGCGAAGAAACTATGTACCTATCGGTAATGGTTTCCAAGAAAATAAATTATTAAAGTGCACTAACTCTTCAAACTGCCTATTTGAAAAATAGGTTCCGCGCCGCGCCGGCCGGCGGCGCGGAGGCGGCGCGCGGCGGCAGAGTCTATTTTACCTACCCAAATAGTTTTGCCTCCTTCCCACGCTGACGTTCGCCGCGCCGGGCTATGGCAAATTCATCGCGGCTGTAATGTAGGTATGTACACAAGCATGCATGTCCTTTTTCGCCCGATCGGCACTCACTCACGTGTGATACTCAGGTCCGGTGCGCGTCATGGATCTTGACATACTAATTGCTTTCAAAACGAAAACAAACGTCCTTCAGTGAGAGGGGCGGCGGCGGCGGCGGGGTAGATGGGGTGGCGGGGCTTCTGTCTGCGCACGCGGCGACGGCGGCGGAGAATTGTCTTGTGTCAGTGGGTCACGGACGGGTCAATGCCCCGTGGTTGACCTATATTTTTAATTAGGTAGTTGAAGAGTTAGTGCACTTTAATAAATTATTTTCTTGGAAACCATTACAGATAGGTGCATAGTTTCTTCGCAAAAGTTGTTTAAAATACTGGGAAGAACATACTGTTTAAATTTCACAAAAATTAAAATGGAACAAAAAAAATTACATACCTACATTCTTAGCAAAAGTTGTTCTATATCAGATACTGAATCAACCCTATAAGGCTTGTAGATTATTTTAAACTCACCTTATATAAGGTGAGTTTATGTGTATATCACCTTTTTGTTCCATTTTAATTTTTGAGACATTACATTCTTCCCAGTATTGTCAACAACTTTTTCGAAGAAACTATGTAGCTATCGGTAATGGTTTCCAAGAAAATAAATTATTAAAGTTCACTAACTCTTCAACTGCCTATTTGAAAAATAGGTCAACCACGGGACATTGACCCTACTGTGACCCACTTACTTACGCAAGACACAATTTACCGCCGCCGCGCCGCGTGCGCAGACAGGTCCGTCTAGGACGTTTGTTTTCGTTGTAAAAGCAATTAGTAGAGTAGCAGCTCTAGGCGGGCATCGGGCACGAGCGAGTGCCGATCGTGCGGAAAAGGACGCGGAAAAGGACGAAAAAATGGTTAGGTACATCGACCAAGAATAGAGAAGCTCGATATGTACATACCTGCCTACATTACAGCCGCGCCGCTATGGATTTGTTCGGCACGGGGCGTCCGGGTGTGTGGAAGTGGGAACGAAATAAAAGGTAGGTAAGTAGTATCTGGCCCCCCGCTTCCCCGCACCGCGCCGCCGCGCCAGCACGGGCGCCGCTCTGACGAAGTTCGCGCGCATTAATTAATTTGAATATTTAATTATTTCTTGGAAACCATTACCGATAGGTACATAGTTTCTTCGCAAAAGTTGTCGACAATACTGGTAAGAATGTAATGTATAAATTTCTCAAAAATTAAAATGGAACAAAAAAAATTACATACCTACATTCTTAGCAAAAGTTATTCTATATCAGATGCTGAATCAACCCTATAAGGCTTGTAGATTATTATAAACTCACCTTATATACTGACATGTAAACCTACAGTTGGAAGCAGGCAGGAAATATTTATCTCCGGCCGCGCAATTTGACCAGGAATCTGCTATTTATAATAGTGATTGGTGACGCAATTTTCATAATGATTTTTACCTTTTTAATGTGTAAAATAAAATAAAATATTCAGAATAATGTAATAATATTCATGATTTCAATTAAAGCCTTAAGATATACAAATTAATTTAAAGCAATTGTACTTTGTAAATACCAAAAAGGATTTGCTACAGAACAAGGGTAAAAGATTAACACAGTGGGGAAGGAAACTCAAAGCTTATTGGAGATGTCACATGAGCGACCTCACCTTCAAAATGTCAAAACTGTCATTCCTGTCTAGTTTGATTTACGAGTTTTTCGGTGAAAGGTGTACTCCATGATGCAGTTAGAATAAGGGTTAGAGGAAAAGAAGAGCTTAAATGTGATTGACCAGCACAAAGTACGAAACGAAATATTATAGGTTATGTTTTTTTTATATTTTCTTTTCCACAACTTCTTTTGATTAGCATAATTAAGAACAATTTATTTTCGGAATAACATGGAGAAAATTGAGTCATTTGAATTTCATAGATTGAGTAAATAAAATTTTCAAATCTATTCAGTTTCAGTTTATATGGTATTTGACAGCTTTGACAGATCTTTTAGGTGAGCTCTCTTAGACGCCACCTGTCGTGATAAATAAGCAGTTTTCTTCCCCATGCAATCGTTACATGCAAGAATATAGGTGCAACACCTAGAATTAAAGTTTGGGTGGTTAATTTTTAATCGAGCAATTTGGGCATTTGTGGCCAAACATACAAATACAAATTCCAAGCAAATAAAGGACAATGAACAAAATAAAGCCGGAGGTGAACTTGCGAGTTGGCAGTAATAGAAAAGTGTGAACAGTTATTGTCCAAATCTAGATTTTTTATAATGGTTTTTAAAGAGTTTTTTTATCATATTTTTTTTTTGTTATTTGATTAGTTATCGTTTTGGGCACTTTTTTATTGGTTTCTGTATTTTGCTTTGTGGATTTATTTAGTCTTTATTTGATTTGTTTTATGTCAAACATCTCAATCAGATCGGGGCAGTCATATTTTGCAGTAAGTATTTTGAAGACTTCCATCAATCTCCTCTATGCCGGCGTTCTTTCAAAGTAGTCAGCTTAAGGTGGCCCAACCCGCTCGTCTCCCCATACAAAAGGGGAAAGAAGATCACGCCTATATTTCTTGTCAGAGATCCAAAATTTTGCTCAAAATAGCTTTATTTGATTGAACTAGATGTCTGATGACCATTGGCATTGTAAAATTGTGTTTGGTTTCCAAGTTATAACGTCCGAAAGTTCGGATTTTTCGCGCGTTTTATTCAACAACTTTGGAGGTGGATTACGCAATGATAAAGTAAGAACATCTTAAAAAGATTAGTCATCAGACATAGCTTATTTAAGCAAGATTTAGAATCTATTTGGTTTTTGTTAGATTTTTGACTACAGCGGTCGTGGTTTACTTTTAGCTATAAGTCGTTTTGAAATTAAAATTTTCGTAAATCTTACCAAATCATACACTATGCACATTGTCTTTTTTGTGGACAGGTTGCATCTTCCTCATCACGGAGCGTGTCTTATTCTTAGAAACAGAGAAGGTCCCAGAACGCAACAGCACGGTTTCGTACCGTGCCCGCAAATGAGTTGAGGCCGCCGGGTTGGGCCACCTTAAGGCTGTTCCGACCCATATAAAGTTGTTTGCACACATAACGCAAAAAGTATTGCACTTTAAGCCACGAATTAATAATAAAAGTTTAATATAGTCATATTACTTGCAGCGAAAACAATTTCACAATTTCAGGATTATTGGTTTTGTTACAATTTATTTAAATACGATTTTTATTTAACAGCGCCTTCTAACGGTGTAAAACTTCTAATCGGCAATTACAACAAAACCATTAAACCTGAAATTGTGAATATGTTTTCGCTGCAACTACTATGGCTATATTTAATATTTTTTACGAATTCGTGTCTTAAAGTGCAATACATTTTGCGTTCTGTGTAAAAAAACATTGTATGGGTCGGAACATCCTTAAGTATTTTCAGTCTTCCTTCATAGCTTAGGTATTTTAAATGTCGGAGGTTTGAATCTGTTTTTCTGCTGGGAGCTGGTCTTCGAAGAGTCGGATTATCAAGAACAAATAAATGGTTGCATTTTGATTTCTCACTTTGCCAAGCTCATATAACATCAGTATGTTAACGCACATCACTGACAGATGGGTGACAATCATACATCTATTTCGCGCAGCATGTTTGTGAAAGAGATGGAAGTGTAATGTTTGAGTTTTGTGGCTAACTTTTTTATTTATTTTTTAATTATGGCCTGGCAATTAGAGTCTGCAAGTTTCTTTTATTAAAACGTATATTCAAAAATCTATATCTACAGTTACCTACAATAATAAAGAGTTAACATTATTGAAACATTTTGTTTGAATACGTAAAACAGAATTGCATTCCGAACAGAATGAGGTATTGCATTAAAGTTGGCACCGGTTTTCTTGCCCATACAAGAATGATCATTGTCCTCTGACAAGCAACGCAAACAAGAAATCTATTCTACTTTTCTATTTTTATGTTCCATCAGAAAAAATACCGATGCTGGGATAAATTAAGTTAGGTTGTATGTTCCCTTCAACTCTGGATGTTGCAACTATTAAAAATACATTTTCTTAACAACTAACATGATAAAACATTTTACCACTATATGCCTACTATCTAGAGTTTCTTGTTTAAAAAATAATAATTTCTTTAATACTTTTAAAGTACTCACATGGAAAAATAGGAAAACACAAGGTTCAATGATTAAAAGGCAAGACTAACAATATAGACTAACTTTTAAAATTTAGCATCGAGTCAATACAATTAATTTGTGATATACAACAATTTGATTGGCAAGTTATAGTCGATATTTCATACCGTAACGATAATAAAAGGTTGGTGATATTCCGTTATTTTATAATAACAATAAAACATAAATTGGAGATTCTAAAATATAAGGACTAATATAAAAGTAATATTTATTTACAAGTCATTAGGACAATTTATTATAATCAATATTTATTCAGAATAAAAAAAACTGGAAGTTTTTTATGAAAATGCAAATATGGAATGCAGGTAAAGAGATTTATGCTGGATGCATTTCAATATATCAAACCTACCGATCAAGTCAATGAATAAAACCATACAGATTTCTATGGGTTCAATAGGTTCTTCTTAGGTAAGCCAAATTAGTTATAAAAAAAATATATCCTAAGATGAAGCTGGTTGCAACACAAAATTACAGGAGAATAAAAACGTATCAATGTTTAAAAAAAATATGAGAACATAAAATACGAAAGTGTTTTTGTCATATTATCGTTAGATAAATGAGACCGTGTTAACTAATGACAATGTTACAAAAATACTTTCATAATTCTTTGGTTCACTAAAATACTACTCCAAAATATCACGTAAAGCTAACAACTACAATATGGCCTCACCCTACACAGAGACTCATATTTGCCCAACCGATTTTCACTAAAATGTTTGTAATGAAAAGTTAGCAAAAAAAATTGATAATGTTTTTACTGGCAGACTGTTCTGTGTGTGAACATTTAGACATATGTATGTGATTTTAGCCGACAATCACTGTAGCAATTAATTGGTTCTACATGTATTGGAATAACTTTTGATCGAAATCACAACATAGTAAAGTGTATTAAATAAGAAGTTTGATTAAGATAGCCTCCAAATTACATGTCAGTCGGGAATATATGTAGTACATAGATACATGTTTCGAATCCTTCACTGTCATGGAGAAATTAATTTAAAGAAAGTTCAACTTCTATTTGCAAACATTTGTACAAACAATATAATTAGTTTCATCCATGCCTTCAATCAGCCTTTTACAACATGAAAACTTGACAAATTCAGCAAATAGGACAAAATAACACCATCACATTCAACCAGCGAATGAAGATGATAAAAAAGGAAATGCCTGACTCATTGGGACGTGATAAATCTTGTGATAAACTATTTCATTGGTGATGAAGGTTGACCTCTTAGAAATTAACTTCTCTTTTATCACATAATAATGTAATATAAAATAATTGTTTATGTCTGTAGTGGTAAAAATAAGATAAAACATTTATTTTAAAAGTGAATTAATCCGGCAAGTAAGAGAAAGAGAGATTCAGAGAGGACTTGGATCAAAATAGTAGCTAGGGGTTGAAATATATGCAGTCTATGGTCTTGTTTGAAAATAGTAAGGTTACACATTTTGTGAGAACTGAACTCGAGCTCAACGCTGCACCAAGAAACCTTTAATGCACTAAGAAGGGAAGCAACATACAGATCCTATGAGAATCATAAATATAATTATTATTATTTGTAACACGATCATCAAAACAACTTATAATTCGGATTTAAAGTGAAAACATTATTTTCCACTACAGTGTAAAGGTCAGTCAGCGTACACAATATATGACATCGTGAGCGAAAGATATCACGATGAAACTATTACGTTCCTGAGCAGAGTTTCAAAGTTTAAAACAGTTTTGCACATCATTCATGCACATCCCCCAAAAGGAGCCCGATCGTACGAAATTTATAAATGGTTCCTAATGAGCGATATTGACGCGACAGTGGTAAGCTGGCGGAGAGCGGGTGAGAGAGGCCTCTGCAGTGTCACCACGGCCAAGCTCGGCGCAGCGCGCCCGCGCGCACACGTCAGTCCGCCGCCTGCTCCGATGCCACTACAAGTGAAAGTTTTTTTTCGTAAAACATTATTTCTGCCTACAGAACAAACTCTCTCTTGTGTCCCGCGCCGCCGTCGGGAAGCAGCGCTGGGCACGAGGGGGTGTGCAGCAACAGACAACCAGATTAGCTGTTTCTCTTATTTAATTATGATATTTATTCTGTAGGCAGAAATAATATGAATAACAACGATTGTTGTTATTTGTGTTTGTTGTAGAGACAGTTCTCGTAAAACATGTATTTTGTATTTAAAATTGTTCGCCATCATGGTAAAATTTAATTAATGCACGCACGTTCCGTACCATCGTTGTTGTTGACGTGGCGCTGGTTGCGCAGGAGCCGCTCGGGGTGCGAGTTGGCGATGTGCGTGTAGTCGCGGACCACCTCGTTGTAGGTGTCGTCGTTGGTCGTCATCTCCGACTCCTTCATCTCGTCGTTCAGCTTGGTGAGACGCAACCTACGCGCAAACCACACCTTGGTCATTGCGGGCGATTGTGGATTGTAGAATTGTCTCAAGTGGCGACTCAGAGATGCTCTGTGCCAAGATTAAAGTATGCAACATCCGGTAAAAGGAAAAGATGAACGGTACTAATACTATGACTTTTGGCAACAATTATAGGGCAATGAAAAACCAATGAGATTGTCTATAATTTAGTGTGTAAACCAAACCGGAACAATATTGAAAGAAATATTGTATTTAACCCCCCCTCCTTTTTTATTTTTAACCAGAAGTGTATCCTTTAGAGTTTGGTTGACTGTACATTGGTCTGGCTTGAATGGTTGCAGGCATTCGCAATGGCTACCGAGGAATGCAGAACTTCCGAAGATGTCAGTGTCGGTAGCCCAGGAGCGTGACGCCTTTTGGTTCGATAAGCTTGGTGAAACAACTTTGAACACGGTTGGGCTCTAATTGGATGACCGTGTTTTCAACTGTTGCAGCTGGCTGTGGCTCGGATCCACCCCTTCCTTACTTCACCATATTAATCCCGTCTGGATTTGTACCATCGCATTAAATGAACGATGGTCGAAACAGCAATGAAAATCCAGTTTAATGTTGCAGAGCAATATAAGGAAGGTCCAGGCATGGCGCATAGTTCCCATGTGGGGTTGTAGACTAATACAGTATAGGCTATCCATGTTAAGTTACATGAAAAAATACATACGTCTGCAAGAATGTTTTAAGAAATATTGAATGAAAAATATCTTACAAGGTGACAATATCAGCATTGGCGTTTGCAATAGCTATGTCCAGAGGTGTCCGACCTTCGTTGTCCTGTATTGACTGGTTGGCTCGATACTTCAGGAATAGACAGACCTGCAACAACGCAATCATCACTTTTTAAATACAATTGGCCGAGTGAGTTCGTTTACGAATTCACTCACAACTGGTTTCTTGAGTTCTGCGTAGGAAGACTTTAAAACACGTAAGAACTTCTCTGGACGCTATTTAGTACAACGAACATTCGATATTGCACGAACTCATATTCATAAGCAAACTAACCAGTTAGACGTTTCCCACTAACTCGTGGCTACGCTGCCGCCATACGAGTGAGCTTCGATCGCTACTCCCGTCCTACCATGCTCGCTGTATATGATAGCAGCGAGCGGCGTCCATGTTTACCTGCGCCGTATGGCCGGCCTGCGTGGCGAGGTGCAGCGGCGTGTTTCCGTCCTCGTCCTGCGCGTTGAGCTTGCTGCCGTTCACCAGCAGGAAGGAGCACGCCATCACGGAGCCCTGCAATGACCACACTTTGGAGATCATTGCCATATTTTGGTAACAGATTAATTTTTTTCAATTTAATTTATTTAAACTTTTTGGTACTCAAACTGCACTAAGTTATGTCACAAACTATGTTTCATCAAGCTTCAAGCCTCATCAGTTAGTCTGCAAAGGTTTAAGACGCGGAGAACATCCAGTCCCGCTCTCAACCTCCCTTCGAGAGATGCATTATGCGCATCAGGAAGTGAGTGTGCCAAAAAGAACAACTACTAATGGAAATATGGAAGTCAGTCTATCTTTCGTCTCGGTGGATGTATTGAAACATTAGCAGCTTCGGTTGCGGGCAGTGAGCTTGCATTACAGCTTCGATACCTATGTGGACATGGAGTAACAAAGCAATATGACGTGGACATGGAGTAACAAAGCAATATGTAGAGGCAAAAAGACCAACGAGGCTGCGGCCTCACCTGGACGCTATTGGGCGAACGGTGAGAATAGTGGCGCCCATTGCTATAACCTTACGTCATCGGAAGCGCAATATCATAAACAGCGAAGGGAAGGCATGCATAAAAAAAACATCATCTGTTAATTTTCTGTAGGAGTGAAGCATGGCAATTCAAAATTCAAAAGGTATGTAATAAAAAATATAATATACACACTTTACATTCTTAGACCCCTGCACTAGATCAAATCTGTCTTGCAGAGGTCATTTTCAGCTTCAAACATATTTTTAAATTCTTTTGCACTTTCGAAAAAAACAATATCCGATGAAGCTAAAAAAAATATTAATGGAAATAATTAAAATAATAATGTTTGCATTAATATCTAAAATTTTAATTAAATTCTAAATTTTAATTAAATTAAAAAACAAATCAAATCTAAAATAAACGAAAAGAAATTTAATAATATAATAAATTAAAATTTGTAATTAAAGAGAGAGTACTTACGCTGGCGATGGCGGCGTGGAGCGGCGTGCGGTGGCGGTGCCGGGCGACCGGCGCGTTCACGTCCGCGCGCGCCGCCATCGCCGACAGCATCACGGGCACGTTGTGCGCCTCCGCCGCGCGGTACAGCACCGACTCCGCCGACAGCGACGACATCTCCTCCTCGCCTGCCCCCCACCACAAAAACAATCATAATGAGAGTCTTTCAGAACATATATTAGTTTACCTGAGGCTCCATACACAGGTCCTTTGCCTTTCCATCTGTAAAACATTGACAGGTGTCATTTACTCTTTCGGATATAGTGTTCTAGCTTTCAAAAGCCAATGCTTGCAGACAGTCACTGGCAAAAACAATAAATTAATATGAATTGACAAGAATCAACAATTCAGGTTGTATGCAACAGTTCATGACAAATATGAGTAAATATGTAAAGATGCCATTTCACATTAATTTGAGTTTCAGCAACATCTACATTTGAAGCATTGCGTTTACAATGCGTTTTCAGATTATTTAAAAAATCTGATTACAATGCTTTTTCAGATTATTTTCAAAATCTGATAACAATGCTTCAAATGAAGATGTCGCTGTAACTCAAATTAATGAGATAACGGTAATGTTGTATCCATTAAATACATAAAATCGCCATCTAACATGTTGCTAATTAGAGACAGTATAGACAATACGAAACATAATGGTCCCACCGCTGCCCAAGTTAAGAGCGCAACGCACCGACAAAGTCGTCGGTGTCCTCCCCTTCGGTGGAGTCCTGGTCGCTGGGCAGCGCCAGCTCCAGCGGCTCGCGCGCGACCAGCTCGCCGCCGATGATCAGCACCGACTCGTCGCCCGCCGCCGCCGGCCCGCCACCACCGCCGCCGCTGCCGCCCCCGCCGCTCGGCGACTCTGTAAGTGTAACATCACCATACCTTACATGATGATAATGACATATAGATGGTCATACCTTACGAATATTTCATTCAAACAGCATCGGAAGCCTTATGTCGAAACTTAGATCTTCATGACAACGACTAACCGTGATTGCACGTGCTAGGAATCGAAAACCAGCAGTAGCTTTCAGAAGGTAAACATTTTTGAACTTCGAGCCACTAAACTGCCCAAAGATAGGACCAAACCTTGGCCAATATAAGGGCAAACATAGATGAATGAAGACCTAGATGATTCACCAATAGGTCAATGCCGAAGGGACGAACAATAGAAGGCGTAACCACATCGACACACGTTCACGGCTATGGAAATAGGATGGCGCCACTTTCATACCTAGAATTTTAGGAATTGCCAATAGATGGTGATGTACAAACATAATACCAATAATTGTGCTATTCGAATTTCAATACAATTTCGTTTCAAAGTTGGAAAATATAAAATTTTGAATCCGTACACACGTTTTTTGACAACTCATAAAATCAAATGACTTTTTTATTGATTTAAAGCAGAGTGCCTGATAGCTGCGCCATGTCTTGGTACACATACTCTTTTTGTTGTGATCGATCGAATGGAATTCAACATCTTGGTTCAAAGTTTATTGCGATAGAGCGGCGGCTTGCTTACCACATATTGTATGGAACTTCCGTCACTAAGGCAAAGAGCCAGCTACTTACGCCAGTAAGTATTTATTTATCTATGATAAGGGGCAACTGAGGATTGTTAATGGACACACATGAGAAGCACTATCAGATGGATTAAGAAATATGTACCACAGCATCGCTCCGAATGTAAAGCTCGTAGTGTAGGGGCTAGAGGACTTGCCTTTCATGGGAGAGGTCTGAGTTCAAATCCTCGCCCCGGTCATGCATAACATTCTTTGTCTTTCTGAGTTGAATAAGTGGTTCGGAACCCATGTAAAACTTGTTCCCCTACTAGGTGGAAGGGTTAAGACCGCCCGGGTTAGTACCACCACATTGGATTAAACTATGGTTAATGTGGCAAAAAAAATGTCTGTATTTTCCATCCAGTTCAGTGTAGCGAAGGTAATCTTCACGTCCTAGTCTCCGAAAGCTAGCGGAATAATCTTGAAGCAAGCTGAGATTGTGTTGCTCAGGCATCTAAAAATAATACAGCTGTGCCCACTACATTTCTTCAAAGTTAATTCTGTTTTGATGTTTACAAAAACATTCAGACACGAATATTTGTTGCCTGTTCATGGCACCAAGAAAGGCATGAGAACTGAGGCGATTTTGCTCACATTATTTTAATTGCTGGCGTATCTACAGCGAATGGATACAGATATCTATAACGCCAATCATATCAATGGCTTACCGCTGGCACTGCTAGTGGAGTCACTTTTTTCATCGATGATTGTTGGTACACTGGGTGGAGAACGAAACCTGAAAACATTACACCACAAAATATTTGTGAGTTATATATAACATCTATAAATAAGTGATGTTTGATTGCGGGTTCTTTTTACCCTAGTTAATCAAATAGTTGAAATTTTGTTGTTAAAGTTGAAATATATGAAATTAAATTAACCATAATTGAAACAAAATTGAAGTGATTATCATTTTGGTCTGGTACCCAGCCAGGTTACCAGCAAGATAAAATATTATCTACAAATTATTTTTGAACCACTTCCACTACCGCTAGATCAAGTAAATTGAGCCTTAACCCATGTTTTGCTAGCGGTACTACTACATGTAAATAAGTATATTACAAAACCATGCACCAATTTTTTCAAACGAAATTTCTGTGAAGACTCAAAATAGAAAATGGCAATTTTTTTGTGCATGTTACTTGTACTAAAGACAAATAGAGGACATTTCCAGCGAGGTTTCTTGCCCCTTCTTCAACGCTGTGATTGTTGCACTGGCTAATGATCAATAATGACAAATTCGATTGCAGTGCGCTGTCTATGGTTAATAATTGAACTCTCTGTGTCCTATCGTCTTTACCATGAAGGAGAATTCTCATCGGAGCTGCACAACGTTGCCCCTCTGTCCCCTTTCTACCTTTGCTCAACGCGGAACAGGTGTTAATGCACAAATTCAGTTGACATTTCAAAAATTAGAACCCACCGATACTCTAGATTAGGTCCTTCATCTATATGATCGGACGACGATGGAGTTAACCCCTTTCCGAGGTATTTCCCCAAAGTACAACCTGGGCTCCTTCAAAGATGGTGTGAAGAAGCACCTGGCCGACCAGCGTGGTTTTTGCAGCCTTCCCGTAAGTTCGAAATCCCATAGGCGCCGTCGGGCACCTTAAGAGGTCCTGGCATACGTCATATACCACACTTAACATAAAAAATAAGCTATAAACCCATCATCAAACTGGCAACACTCGTATTTCTAATATAGAGAAAAACAATAAACCCGGCATCAAACTAGCAACACTCGTATTTAAAATAAAAAGAAAAACAATAAACCCATCATCAAACTGGCAACACTCGTATTTCGAAGCGACAGAATCCACGTCTCGTAAGGCTACACTTGCTCACCTCCTCCTCGCGCGCCTCACCGACCACCGGCGGCCGCTCCGCAGAGGCGACTCCTGCGCACCGGAGTCGCCCCGTCCCGCACCGCCGCCGCCACCCGCGCGCGCCGCGCCGCTCAACAGCTCGCGCACGAACAGCAGCGACACGTACTTGGCGCGGATCCACGTCTCGCGCACCGCCCTGCTTGACGTTTTATTACATCTTCAGCGTCGTGATGCAAATAGATGGGATGCACGATGGGACTTGCATCATGCACAGCAAGAGTTGCAGCATAATTTTCATGTTAGTACAGTGGGTCACTGACCAAAGCTACCGGAAATGGCTCCAGCAAAAGATGAACAGAAAAAATTGGTTGACTTCTGGCAATGACTTTGAATATCACGAATGAAATAAATTTCCTTGGTGTAGTATTTGATAATAAGCTGACATGGAAAGCTCATATAGATAAGCTAGCCGGTAAACTCAGCTCAGCATGCTATGCTCTAAAAAAGGTAAGGGAATTATGTGGTATTCAAGCAGCTAGGGCGGTCTATTATGCTTACTTTGACAGTCTGATGTCATACGGTCTGATGTTCTGGGGAAATGCATCCGAAGCAAATCAAATATTTTTGTTACAGAAAAGAGCCTTGCGAAGTATCCTCAACATGAAAGTCAGGGATTCATGTAGAAATGTCTTTAAAGATCTCGGAATAATGTCCCTCGCAAATAAGTATGTATATCAAAATATAGTCTATGCAAAAAAAAAACTATAGAATCGGCTACTCTTAACGCTGACATACATTCCCACAATACTAGAAATAAGTTTAAGGTGGCCCAACCCGGCGGCCCCAACTCATTTGCGGGCACGGTACAAAACCGTGCTGTTGCGCTCTGGGACCTTCTCTGTTTCTAAGAATAAGACAGGCTCCGTTATGAGGAAGATGCAACCTGTCCACAAAAAAGACAATGTGCATAGTGTATGATTTGGTAAGATTTACGAAAATTTTAATTTCAAAACGACTTATAGCTAAAAGTAAACCACGACCGCTGTAGTCAAAAATCTAACAAAAACCAAATAGATTATAAATCTTGATTAAACAAGCTATGTCTGATGACTAATCTTTTTAAGATGTTCTTACTTTATCATTGCGTAATCCACCTCCAAAGTAATTGTATAAAACGCGCGAAAAATCCGAACTTTCGGACGTTATAACTTGGAAACCAAACACAATTTTACAATGCCAATGGTCATCAGACATCTAGTTCAATCAAATAAAGCTATATTGAGCAAAATTTTGGATCTCTGACAAGAAATATAGGCGTGATCTTCTTTCCCCTTTTGTATGGGGAAATGAGCGGGTTGGGCCACCTTAATATACAATGTCCAAAACACAGACGAGCAAAGACTTCGAAGAGTTTTATTCACAACAGTGTTAGATTGTACAATAAATTACCAGCAGTAATGAGAAATTTGCCCCTTAATGAATTTAAAAATAAAATTAAATCAGTTCTTCTTAGTAAAGTATATTATAATATAAGCGAAGCTCTTTCCGATAAAACTCTCTTTTGTGACTTAATATCATAAGAAGACAAGTACATAACTGTGTACCATACAAAATCGTAAGACTTCTTTGACATAATACTACGCTGGTAGTATTTTTTTTTATATATAAATACTTATTCTATATATAATATATTGACTTGATACACTTTATTGGTATCAAACTTGACGAGGGCTTTATACACCTGACATAGGTTAAGTTGACGACGGCTTTTACACCAGAGTATACTTGTAATGCTATAAATTATATTAATTTATATAATTGATTTAGTAACTTTATTAGTTGTAAGTAACTTAAACTGAGGGTTGCTGTTTCTATTGTTCTTTGCCTTAATCTGTTCTGCCAAGGAATTGTTTGGCAGTAGCATTTAGATCTAAGTATGTATTTCCTAATTGTGGACGGAAAAATATGTTATGTAAACCCGTGAAGTTTCTTTGCGGGTTCTTCTTTACTGGGTTGATCGTATCCGCAGATCTTTGTGACGTAACTTGGTGTAGTTTGACTACCAAAAAGTTTAAATAAATGGAATGAAATGAAACAGTTTGAACGGGACACACCAACAATTTTGTATATGTATATAAAACGCAGGCAGATTTAATAAAAAAAAATATTCATTTCGACTTTCAACCGGAAGTGGTAAGTTTGGTCTGTGTTCTGTACAACCATAAGCACAGACTAAGGGCCGAATGCACGAAAGGACAAAAAATCAAAATCAACGTCAAAGTATGTTTAAACACGTCTATGCGGTTTACTAAAAGTGACGTGTTTGAACATTGATTAACTCAGCTGTTTCTTCGTGCAACCGGGGCTTAGTAACAGTACTTCTATAGACATAACAAATATAACAGAAATCAAACTATTCCTAAGAAACAAAATGGCGGCTGTTACACAGCTGTTTGTGTCAATCAACCGCCTGTGATTGTTATTCCAGTTGCCACTCGATATGTCTGCCTCAGATGGCATGGCAAAAGCACTTTTTTCAAATTTGGAGCATTGCAACTTCCGGTAAAGTCAGGCTCCTATCCGAAAGGTGCTGAATTGAGACAGGCGCAAAGAATTTCGTTTCAAAAATAAATTTTCAGTGCGAAACATTATGAAACTGTCATCGCCAGAGGACGGGTGGTCTGCACTGCACACCTGTAAGATTTTTGGCATTAAGTACATAAAACACATACTCGATTGGCTTGTATCAATGTAAAGGGAAATCTTCATCACTTTTGAAAACAAATATTTATGTGCATAATCTACGTCGTACGTAATTCGAGTGTAACTTACGTTTCGCACTGCGGTGTTGGCCTGGTAATGGACGTGCCTTCAGCATTAGCCTCATAGATTTGGTTCACAATTTTGTTTCCCAATTCCGCCATCACCTGCAATCAATAACCAAACCATCACACATCTAATACTCCCCACCAAGTGGTGAACGGTTTCTATTTCAAGCAAATATTTTGGTAAACATTAGCAAAGTGGCAATCATATCTCGTAAATACTTTAGTTATCAAAGCCGTTTCAATTTTCCATTTAACTATAGGATAAAGGCAGACATCTGAGATGGTATATATGATCTGCTCCATTCCACTCCTATGCTGGAGTATGCATACCAGATCTGGAGTCCCTAATTCAAGAAGGACATTGACCTGCTGGAACGAGTACAACGTAGAGTTACAAAAATGCCGACATGTGATATAGAAGTATTATTTGTTTCAAAATGGACAGTTTACACATATACAAATTCAGAGGTATAACACAGGATGTGACACCACAGGTACTGTATTTATGCTGGCGGAACATGAAACGCGATAAAGTAGAATGCAAATATTTTAGTTTAATATAGTCTCTTTAATGGTGCAGCAATAAATCTATTCTATATTTAAGTCTGAAATAATGGTTATTAAGGTGGCCCAACCCGGCGGGCCTAACTCATTCACGGGCACGGTACAAAACCGTGCTGTTGCGCCCTGGGACCTTCTCTGTTTCAAAGAATAAGACAGGCTCCGTGATGAGGAAGATGCAACATGTCCACAAAAAAGACAATGTGCATAGTGTATGATTTGGTAAGATTTACGAAAATTTTAATTTAAAAACGACTTATAGCTAAAAGTAAACCACGACCGCTGTAGTAAAAAATCGAACAAAAACCAAATAGATTATAAATCTTGATTAAATAAGCTATGTCTGATGACTAATCTTTTTAAGATCTTCTTACTTTATCATTGCGTAATCCACCTCCAAAGTTATCGTATAAAACGCGCGAAAAATGCGAACTTTCGGACCTTATAACTTAGAAACCAAACACAATATTACAATGCCAATGGTCATCAGACATCTAGTTCGATCAAACAAAGCTATTTTGAGCAAAATTTTGGATCTCTGACAAGAAATATGGTGATCTTCTTACCCCTTTTGTATGGGGAAATGAGCGGGAAGGGCCACCTTAATGTTGGATCCTATCTTTGATTCGAATATCGCGCAGACCTCACCACTTTGTAAACTGCCCGTTTCATGACCAAAATGTAAGTAGGAACAAAATTTAATTCTGGTCCTTGCCAAACCCTACAAAAACCTATAAAACCACTGCTTTCAAATGATCTATTAAATCGATTAACTCAAACAAATACTACAGACTACAAACAAATAGGACAAACTAAAACGAAATCAAAATACAAAAAATTGTAAGTGGTTGGGCGCGAGAGCATCAGATATAGCATGGACCCCTTCCCCTTGTGGCTCACATATATCATCTGCATAGGTTACCATCTTTGATGTACACGCACATCCAGACTTTCAAACAAAACAAATTTATTAGTTTGCTTGATTTTTTTTCATGGTTTTTTTAATGTGATGTGACTGGACATGGATAGCTAATCCCACACCTACTACCATGATATTGGCCCAACACACTTCATGGGAAATAGATATCATGCCAGGACATTCAGTTTATTGCATAGCTACACTTGATGGAAAACATGGACAATATTCATTCTTGCTTCCACCATCATTCATTCACACGATAGTACCAACTTGGGCGGGATTAACCCTAGTAAGGACCTACAGTTTAACGTTTACCTACCACGAACGACGAATCCATTATTCGGCTCTTGCAACATGCATGGGAAGAAATGCAATCTGCCTAATTGTATTCCTTTTACGTGCCCGAACACACACAGCACTAGACATGGATAGCTGAAACATCACATCCAGACAAAATCAGGTGCCATGTCAGGTCATTACTTTATATGCATTTAACTGAGTAGAAAACATGGACAGCCATTGTTCATTGCTTCTTCGACTGTCCATTGATCGCTCTTTCGCTTTTTTGTTTCACCTTCAATTGATGCAGTTTCCTTGAATTCTGACATTGGGTATTGTCATACATGCATTATGAGACAGACGGACAACGACACTGAGAATCAATATTCACCTTAATGATATCCGGCTCCCAGTCGTCGAGCGTCAACGATCGCACCTTGCTGTGGTGAACGCCGAGCGACCGGTGCACGCCCGAGCACTCTGCACCAGATACGAGAAACAACCACAATCAAAGGTGTCACTATACATACACATACACAGCACAATTATTTTTTTTTTGTTTTTATAATTGCTTTATTTTTATTTTAGAATTTTATTCTTCAACAACATTTTACATCCTTGAACGAAGAGGAATTTGATATGTATATATATGTCTCCTACAAACAGTGTTTAAGATTATACCTATATACATAACGCTTCATCTGCGTTGCGGACGTTGCAAAGATTGAACATTCAAACATATTTTTATGTAAAAAAAAAATCTGTTTGTGTAGAGATCCCGGCAAGAGGCTCACCGATGCAGAGCGTGACGCCGAGGTTGATGCTCGCCCAGCGCGGGTGCGGCGCGCCGCAGTCGCAGCATGTGTTGTTGCCAGGGATACTCAGCAGCTGCTCCCAGATCCTGCGCACGAGAGCACAAGCCGTAACCCCACCGCCCACTAGCACGACAATAAAAATAAGGGTTTTTGTAGGGTTTATTAATTCTGTTCACACTTAAGAAATCATTAAGATTTCACAAAAAAGTATTTCACATCCTATCGCGACTCCTATTTGCGCGACACGATTTTAAAACTTTGTCGGACAGATGTGTTCCATCTCTCTCTAACTCTAGGTAATACCTCACTCCCGCAATTTGTCTTGTAAGTACAGCGCGCTATGCTAGGTATATGATTGTTTTTTTTTTGTTTTTTTTGGCTATCTGCAATCAGTGCATGCAGGTTTTTTGAGTGCTTTGAAGACTAGAATGAGATAGTGGCTCCTTTTGGATGGCTATCTCTTATGAGTGGTTTGTAGGTATGGGCAACTTATTAATCGGCTACCGAGGCTGACCGTTTGTGACGTCACCGGCTCCCCACCTGACTTTCCTGGCGGCAGGCGGCGGGCGGGGGTCGCGCATGCGCCCCGTCGCGTTCTCGTTGGCGTCGCGCGCGCCGCTCGCGTCGTGCCCGTCGCGGCTCATGCCCTGCTGGATCGCCGAGCGGATGCCGTTCTGCAGGCCCTGCACCCAGCGGCCGAGCATGTCCTCCGAATCCGCTTGCAGCATGTGACTCCTGGGAATTAGTACCAGAGATAAGCATTGCTTCTACTAACAAAATCAGCAGCGGGAGCACAAATAATTTTATCTGGCCGACAAACTTACGTACATAGTCTTTATCTTGTGTGCGGGACACTTGTCGCCAACGGATAGCATAAACAATGTTATGTCGAGTAAGGTTGTCAAAATAAACCCACACCATAGACAAATCTCGACAAAGAATAAATTTTGTCCATTTGTGGAAACACAAAAAAAAATATTCCTACTAATTTGACGTTTGTTGAGGATAATTTTGTCACCACCACCGGGAGGGTGTGTTAAATCCTAGAAGGAGGTGTTTGTTCGTGTTACGAATATGTGCGTATGTAGTGGCGATGGCACAGGCGTTTCTTAACGTTTTCATGGTTCAAAGACATGGGAAAAGCGGTAATAAGAGCGAAAGATGGATGGGTTTGTTTGGGCAAAGACGTTGCCATTCCATCCTTTACTTTCCGTTATAGGAAGTAATCAGGCGGGACGGCTTAGAGCAACGTTCCAGCTGAACGGGAAAACGAAAAAATAGCAGAGATTAACGTCACATTGACATTAGATAAACTACAATCCTTCTAATCTAACAAGACAAATGCGCTAAACCAAGCAATTTTTATCTAAATTCATTAAAAACGTACTTAATTGTGCATGTATACGAAATTCAATTCGAAATAACTTAGGTGTAGGCGATTTGTAGGAAAAGGCATTTTGTTCGCCGCTATTCTGTAAAACGCTATTTCTTGCTCCTTGCACTGAATATCATGGAGCTGTCTGCGCGAACACAGCCAGGGTCGGGAGGTTTAAAGTGACAGTTCTTGTGGACAAAACGGTGGGTGTTGCCACTCTCTATCGAGTTAACACTCGATCGCGATAAATTAATCGAGCTCCCCATGTGTGATATCACAGTTGATAAAAATCCTCGACAAAATTTCTTATCCCTCTAGCTCGACAAGTGTCCACTTTCATTTGTGCTCCCGCTGCTGGTCCACTGATCTACCCGTGTTGAAATCCATGGAGAACAGTTCCGTTGCTCACCCCTCAGGTAATTAGTGTGAAGGTAAGTAGCATTTAATGAATGAGAAGAATCAAGCTATACGCAGATGAAAACAGCATCTGAACTGGGCAAGTGTTTCTCAATTTGTAAGCGACAGAGAGAGTGACAGACATATGCCAGACATTGAAATTTGTAGGAGTAAGTGATCCTGGTTTGGTTGCCAAATTAGCCGGTGCAACTTAACGTTATCGGGTCTTAACTCTCCGCTAGGTGCCATCTGACTAACTAGGGTACCTACACAGCCCCCACCACTTACTTGGTTTTCTTACCAGTCAACTAAGGACTCTTGATGCGCGCGGATCGGGCAGCCCGGCTCATAAAGAGAAGCACCTGGCATGGCACCTAATTCCTTCGGGAATGTGGTGTGTTGGGCTAATATCATAACGGTAGTTGTGTGGTATTCGCCATCCATGTCAGGTCGCATAAAAAAAAAGTCAAGGCGACATTAATGCTGAGATTCAAAGACAGTTCTTGGGTCTTGAGAAGATTTTCAAGTCTTCAGTGTACTAAATTTGACATGACTTCCATACATCTACAGTATGTATTATTGTTTATTATTATTATTATTATGTTATTTATATCACTAGCAGCTTGAAGCTGATGCGTGAATATTATTTTTCCCGGAGTTGAGAATCGTTTCAAGACCCAAGAACCGTCTTTGAATCTCAGCATTAGTGTGACTGAAAAGTGACATTCGTCCTCACTTGGTGGGCGACAACACCTCGAAGCAGAACCGTCGCTCGCCGTCGGTCACCGTCCTCACGGTGCACAGCCGCAGATCTTCCTCCATTACAGTCACATTCAGCTCACCCGTGCGCTTCCTGTAACCGTACAGACGTCACTCCGGTGCACAGCGCAAAAGACCTGATTAAGTACAGTTAACGCCGTATTTAAGATTATAATATTAAATGGTGTTTAACACAATTAATCATGCTGCAAAAGGATTTTTAAATAAATTCAACACAATTTTCTGTAAAACGATTGTGCGTAGATAAATAAAATATAGCATGGTATTAGGCTAATATTTATCTGCACTTTTGAAAAGTATAGAAAGAACCATGCAAACATAATTGTTGAAAATTAAATGATTTTATTACAAAAAACAAATTATGTTTAATTTGTTTTTTGTTTAATTAGTATGGGTTATGTTTAAACTACTATAACCAGACGTGTAGACTTTGGACTGTTTCCTACTTTACATATCCAAATGAGTAAATAGTAAGAATAGTTAGATTTTTTTAGTTCCTAACACCGGCAGGACAACAATAGGTTCCAAAAAAACGCCCAAGCTCACCGATAGACGAGACGATTGTCGTACAAGTAGAACCACCGCCGGTTCCACGTCTTGAACGCGTTGGAGGTCCTCTTGAAAAGGTAGCCCTGCATGCGCGGCTGCGTCTTGTAGCGCGAGACGGTGGTCAGGCCGTCCTTGCCGTCCGAGTCCATCTCGTGGACGTCGCAGCTGGGCAGGGCCGTGTCGCGGCTGTTCACCACCGTGTGCCGGTTCTCCATCTCCTTGTCGAGGGATTTGGTGTCGGTGCGCATCGTCGCCACCTACAATGTGCGAACGTTTTCTTTGTTGAGGATGGTAAGCGATGCAATGACATCTACATCAAGAGCGTGAACTTTATTTCCAAGTAGAAGTCTCTAGAATTATATGCGATTCGTTTAAAGGATGCCACAAACCCTGCAGATGTATAATAATTGTGTGAAAATAATCCAATTGTACTTCAGAAAAAGTTTATATACAAAACCATACTGTTCATGACTTCAAGACTACATTTAAACTTATGAAAACCTTCTGATGTTATTATTGATGTTTAACATGCCCATGGCGGTCGTCGAGCACTTCTTTGGCCTGGGCCTGGCGTGTATGCATTATTGTTTCAGACAGCACTACGAATGTGACATATGTGCAAGATATTTTTCAAATAAAACCCAAACCAGCAGCGCTTTAATTGTTTATTGTTTATTGTTTATTCATCATCCATAGACAGTACACTGCACTCGGATTTGTCATATTTTATCATTAGCCAGTTCGGGGAAATCCCAGCGAAGAAGAACTGGAAAGAAACTCCGCTGGTTTTTTTTTTTCAACGTCCACTTAGTCTAAATTTACAAAAGTATTTAGACTCACAGATAAACACGCTACATTAATATGAATTGACGAGAATCAGCAAGTCATGTCATATGCAACAGTTCATGACAAATATCAGTTTATTAGTAAAGACCATGCCCGCCATCTAGAATGTTGCCAATTGGAGCAAGCCAGTCCCCACAAACAGCACCCGTTCACGAGCATCACGCCAGGCACAGCCATCGCCTCTATCAACCATATTTTAGGGAAAGAGGAGACCCGAACCCAGCGTCGCCGCAAGTAGGGACCTTAAAGCGATGCACTACTCCAGTGGCAACATGAAAAAGTTGTGAAAGCTCTGTACGATTTAGTTTTAATACGATTATTTCTGTCATGAACTACTACAGTGACCTGTAAACAAAGAGTCAAAATACAAAATACATTATTATTCTTACAGCTAAAAAAAAAAACTATATAATATTACACTTTAAATGCTACCACCTACAGAAAATTAAGAGTACAATGGTTTGAGAGCAACCATATACGAATAAGATTCCTGAAAGAGATTCTGACCAACACCTACAGTTAAATGATACCCAAGGGAAAGTGAGGCCATGCCTTAATTAACAATAAAAAAAACTATATGACTACAATATTAAACAAAGTATTAAAAACATATACATCTAATTGGTCTGACATAAGCATAAATGTCTGTGGTCATTAAAGTTATCAGTAATCGCAGTTTTATATTTTTTGCGATAAGGATTGAGTGCCATGAATAAGTGTGTGATAGGAATATAATAAATGGAAATTTAACATAAGTTCTTGTTTGTTATGCCTTCGGGATATTATGATACTAGTGGGTCAATCAGAAGATACCCTTTCCAGACCAAACGTCATGTGGCCATGAAGGTACCAACCTCCCCAGAGATATTCTTGAGGAATGGGTCTAGGTCCTCAGAGAGGTCTGCGCCCTGGTGATGGTAGGTGCAGCACGCCTGCATGTACGACAGCAGCTGCGGACAATGTACGCACCGCTCAAATATGTACAACCAACAACTAATACCGTTCAAACATTTCTACCTACTTTCTTATTAAGACAACGGTTATTTGAACAAGTCAAGTATAGACCCATCAGCAAACGCCGTCTGAAATAAAAAATAAAATAAACTGATTTGACCACATGAGCAGAACTTCTTGAATTCATTTTCCGTGCAGTACCCAATGGTAAATAATGCACTGCGGACGTTGGAAAGACACAATCGGCTTGTTTTGGTTTTGTAGAGCGTCGTCACTGTCACATGCTGTCACTTAGTAAGTGTGTACTACGTGCGAGAGAGATGACGCTTTACAAAGCCGAAACTATCCGATTGTCTCCTTCCAGCGGCCGATGTGCATTATTTTATGCGGGTACTGTATACTTACACCTCGAGTTTCTACCAAGGAAAAAGTTCATATCCAATGTAGATCCAAAATCAAAATCCTTAAAGCTTAATTTTGGTTTGTTTCGTGTGAACGTGAAGGATATCTCAAAATAGATTCCCAAAACGAACCAAGGTTCACATAACATTCAAACGTTTTATATGATCAGTCTGATGCCCGCAGCTTCGCCCGTTTGAAATTCGGGATGGACCATGACGTAGACCATCAATACCCAAGTTTCATCCCAATCAGTTCAATTGGATCATACTTAATAATAATGAATACTCTATTTATAATATTTGGAGCTAGCCTGCTAAAAATTTACCAGTAACATTGACCAGAATTGTGTTGCTTGCCTCAACAATATAGGTGATTACAAATATACAACATTAATTCATCAGGCACAACAAATAAAGCGAGCGCTGAGGCATAACCATCCACATGTCTAAATTAATTAATAGCGAAATCGGTACTGATTTTTAATTAGAACAGTATTGCAAAATATATTGTGTTAGATACAACAATTATTGGACTAATATACAAATACATACATATACAAATACACCAATAAGTACATACTTATGTTTTTTCAAATTGATCATACTCGGGATACAATTTCTCAGAAAAGCCTGTTTGGAGTTGTTATATTAGAAAATAAACATAAATGATTCCATCAATTGTACATGAAAGGTCCACTTAGTCTAAGTTTACATAAATATTTAGAATCACAGGCAAAAACACTAAATTAATATGAATTGCCGAGAATCAACTATTCATATCATATGCAACAGTTCATGACAAATATCAGTTTATTTGTTAAGACCATGCCCGCTATCTTACATGTTGCCAATTGGAGCAAGCTAGTCCCCACAAACAGCACCCGTTCACGAGCATTACGCCGGGCACAGCCATCGCCTCTCTCAAGCATATTTTATAAGCATTAGATGAGACCCGAACCTAGCGTCACCGCAAGCAAGGACCTTAAAGCGATGCACTAGTCCAGTGGCAACATGAAAAAGTTGTGAAAACTTTGTACAATTTTACTTTCCCTACTAATTAGTAGTAGTTTAGTAGGGAATGGGACATACAGTTTTACATGAGTTCCGAACTATGAAGTGTGTACAGTTATATGATAAGAGAGGACTACTGCATACACTGTGATTTAAACCCACGGCCTTCCACACAAGAGAAAACGAGCGTTACCCTTGGTTACAGGCTATATTTGTCTTAAACAGTTTCCGTAATTGTAGATAACGTTAAGAAGACAGAAGCATTGATTACTGTCACATGAACAACATTTTCGACATGGAGCAATGCAGTAGGTCTATAAAAAGTAGTAAACAATGGAATTTTTTATTTGCAGATATACAAAAATACCGCTTTAAGAATTGTTTCAAGTTGATAAAGAATAAACAAGAAATATATCTCTCACACAAGTATAGCACAGTAGTGCGCTATATCCAGTTGAGGGACATAAATATTCGACACTGACGAGAATCTGGCTTGACCTAGAGCCAGTATAACTCAAGCTGGTGCTACCTTGAGCAATCACTTCTTGAGGCAATTTATTCCAGGAGTCCACTACTCTGTTTGAAACAAAGTACTTCCTTGGGTTTGAATTAAACCTGGTTTGATTAAGCTTAAGCGAATGGCCAGAAAGTCCCGTTTTGTTAATTGTGTATACGGATTTGAGTTTAAGCACATCATAGCACACATGTACTTTACACAAAAAGTGATGTGTAAATCAAAAGTTAACTTAATTTTAACTTTGATGTCTCGTTCTGGAACCGGAGCCAACTCTTATAAAACTCAACGTTTGGAGTCTCCGTCTATCTACTGATAACTTTAGAACTACTTAAGTAATCGATTTTGAATCGATTTGATGGTTAGTATCTGCATATATCTGGATTATTTCCATCAATTTATTAGGCTATCTACAGCCACTCTAAATTACCAATAGTGTTAGGAACATTGGTGTTCAATAAGAAAAAACCTTACTAGTGCAGCAAAAACCGGCCAAGTGCGAGTTGGACTCGCACACCAAGGGTTCCGTACTATCGTACAAGATTTACACAAAAAATCATGTTTTTTGTATGGGGACCCCCTTTAATTATTATTATTTTTTAATGTTACCTATTTGTTGTTATAGCGGCAAAATTAATATATACTCTGGGAAAATTTCAGCCGCCTATCTATTACGGTTCATGAGATACAGCCCAGTGACAGACGGACAGACGGACGGACGGACGGAAGGACGGACGGACGGACAGCGGAGGCTTAGTAATAGGGTTCCGTTATTACCCTTTGGGTACGGAACCCTAAAAATTAGTGAAATTATGTTAAAACAAAATCACACCACCATGATCTGATAAGAACAACCAAGTTTATTGTGGTAAAATAAATAAAAAAGATATGCTCAAATAAAACAACAATAACTGCCCTAATTTTGATTAGATTTTATGAATTTAAGAATTTTATGGGTTAAAATGCAAAAGATTTCCAAGAAAGGAGTGCTCACCAGCAAATGCTTACTGCCTCACTGTATTTGGTTGGGTCAGATGCATATGTAGGCGTGTTTGATTGTGTTGTTCGGTGAACACTATCTTATCTATTACTAAAGCAGTGGAACTGTGTAATTGATGAGTAACATGCATTTTATCTACCTCGATAATATTATTTATTTATTTATTTATTTATTTATTTAGGAAATCAACAGCTTATATTGACAAACATGTTAACAGAAAATCTTATACTAAAATACAAGCCAATTATAGATTTCCACTTAATTATTATAATGATATGTAGATATTTTATTGTTCGTGTTATTTAATCTTTGTGCATTTGATCTAATACTAATTTGCGGGGGAGTAAGGGTATAGGGTGCATGTGAGTAGTGTATGCAAGGGTGTGTATGCGTATGTGTGTAGGTGAAAGAGGATGAGAGGGTGTGTGTGTGCGTGTTGATGAGGGAGGGTGTGTGGATGAGTTTTTATGTGAATTATTAGCACTAGTTCTATAGGATTAATGGTAAAACAAAAGGTACATGAACCTCCAAATTTATTTTATGGCATGAGTCTCTTTTCTAGTATTTTGGCCTTAATATTGTTTTTGAACGTTATTTTTGTCGTTGACAAAGGGTCTACATTGTTGAACATGTTATTATAGGTGTTAACGATCCGTGTGCATACTGAGTTGTGAGTGTAATTTGTCCGATGTAACGGTATATAAAACAGTTGAGTGTGCCGTGTGCGCCGTGCTGGTGCATTGTAACCAATCTCTCCAACAAGTTCCGGGCAGTCCACTCGACTGTTTACTAAGTCATATAAAAATGCCATATCCAGAACTAACCTTCTTTCTTCTAATGTTAAAATATTATAATGATTGCAGCTATTTAAATAAGAATCGAACTTAACTTTGCATTTAAAATTTAGGAATTTCACGAATTTACTTTGCAGACGTTCAATTTGCGATTTATGAGTTGTATATTGAGTGGACCATATACATGAGCCATACTCAAGAACACTACGAACGTACGCAAAAAACATCACTTTTAGACATTCAATGTTTGAAAAAGGCTTACCTATTCTCATCACAAATCCGAGGTTTTTGTATGCCTTGGTAGTAACTGCATCTAAATTTTCTGTAAAAGATAGTTTTGAATCTAGAAGGATCCCTAGGTCTTTGACTGTATTGACTTTAGATATAGGGACAGTTTGTATTGTGTAATTGAATATTATAGGGTTTTGACTCCGAGTAAATGAAATTTGTTGACACTTATTAATATTGACGTTAATTCTGTTTAGTGCATAGTATATTGATAGTGAATTCAAATCTTCTTGAAGCTGCTCACAGTCTTTAGGGTCTTTGATTACTTTGATTACCTTTTTGTCATCGGCATACATAGAGTGTTCAGAAAATTTAAGTGATAGACCAATGTCAAAGAGGTAAGCATTGTAAAACAATGGGCCCAGAAGAGAACCTTGAGGTACACCGGATGGTATATCAACAAAGTTCGATCTAAAGCCTCCCATGACCACAGCCTGTGACCTATTCGAAAGGTATGAGACCACCCACCGAAGCAGGTCCCCGTGTATGCCAAGATGTTTAAGTTTGTGTGTCAGGATGATGTGATCTACACGATCGAAAGCTTTTTCGAAATCCGTGTAGATGACATCAACCTGACCGCCTCTTTCCATGTTTTTTAATATATACTGAGTGTATTGTGCTAGATTTGTGGTGGTCGATCTGCCTTTCAGGAATCCATGCTGAGCTTCTGATATACTATTCGATATTGTTAAATATATGGCATCATAGACATATTTCTCAAAAAGTTTACTAAAAATATTTAAGATTGAGATTCCCCTATAGTTTTCGATTTTAGTTTTCTTGCCTTTCTTATGGATCGGAGTTATATGCGCCTGCTTCCATAACGTAGGGAAAACGCCTTCATGTATTGAACGCTTAAAAATTATAAATAGTGGGTATATTAGTGAAGAAGCACAATGTTTAATATATATTGGAGAAACTCCATCGCTGCCCGGACCTTTATTGATATCTACATTGTTTAGAAGCCTTTGAATATTTTGTGGTTGTATGTCAATTGTATGAATGTGTCCTGTATAAAGGTGCTCAGTCGGAATTCCTAAAAAGTTCTCATAATCATCTAGTGGCTGCTGAAATACGCTTCGAAAGAAGTCACTGAAACCATCGCAGATACATTTTTGATCGGTAATATTGTGTTGGCCTAGAGAAAAAGATTGAGGGTAGTTAGACGTTCCTTTTTTTGTTTTAATATAAGACCACAATTTTTTGGGGTCGCTTTGAATAGAGTTTTGTATATTCTGAATGTAATTGCCGTAACAATCTCTCTGCATTTTGTGATATCTATGCCTTAATAGGTTAAATTCATCATAGTCTCTTGGATTTTTAAACCTTTTCCAGCGACGATGCATGCGCGATTTACTTTTAATCAGTTTTATCAGAGCTTTGGTATACCATACAGGGTAAATTTGTTTTTGTCTTTGTCTATAACAAGGTATGTATTTGGCAAAAGTTTCATATATAATTCCGTAAAAAAAGTTTGTAGCCAAATCTACTGTTTCCAACTGTAATAAAACACTCCAATCAACGTTATCTAAAAAGCATTTAATTTTATCATAATCTCCCTTTCTAAAATTCAATTTTTCTTTAAATGCCTCAGTAAATGGTTGAACTAATAAATCAGATACGTCAATTTGAAACGATGGGTGCAAAACATCTTCTTTGATCAGCGCAAAGTCACACCTATAAATGTCTAAGGTGAAATTACTAAACACAAGGTCGAGGGTGTTACCGCATGAGTTTTTTAAATTATTATGCTGACTTAGTCCCATGAGGTTAAATTCTTCAACTAATTTTAAACCAGCATTTTGAACATCTACACGGCCTCGTCTCAAGTGTTGCGGTTTTTCAGATGCCCATAAAATGTTAGGTAAATTAAAGTCACCAATCACTAAAAAGTTGTCTTCATTAAAATTTGAGCTCAGACTAGTAACTGCATCAATAATTCTGTCGATTTCAGTAGATATTAGCGCGGCCGGTTGCGGCGGGACATAAACTGCTGCGAGGTGTAGCGGGGAGGTGGCGGCGGGGCCGAGCGCACGCGCAGGAATCGTGACCCACACCATCTCGGTAGGAGCGCGCGAGCCCTGCGCGCACAGCTCGCCTCCGAGACATCTTCTGACACACACCATCACGCCGCCGCCACGTTCTTTATTTGTTGCGATTGGATCCCTATCACATCGGAATATATCATAACGTGAATCGCATATTTCACTGTCCAAAATACTGTCACATAGCCAAGTCTCGGTTATTACTATAACGTCATATTCATTAGCGAGTATCGCTAGATTTAATTCATTTAACTTCGTACGAAGGCCGCGTACGTTTTGATAGTATATTTGTAATTTAGCTGTCTCCATTGATTATTAGAAAAAACAAACCATAAATATTTATGTTCCAGTAATAAAATATATGCATGGTATGACTCACAAATCCCAAAATATACTTTGACAAATAACTGCACACGTGAAGAGTTAAGGATGGTTCATTATAAGTATTTGCTGTATTTAAACAAGTGTAGGTTTTTACAACTAGAGTGCTAATAAAGTATAATATGTGTATGTATTGTGTTGTGTATTTGAATGTAAGGGTATAGGGAGGAAGCAAATTATTGTGATGGTGCACAAAGATATAAAATGTTGATAGGATTATAACAAAGTTAAACAAAAGAAAAACAATAGGGTATAAAGATGTTCCCTTAGATATTAGCACTAAGCAATTTTCTTGTGTAAGTCCGCCTCTGACTCGATGTGCAGCAAGTCGGATCCGTCGCATTTTCGCATAAAAATTTTACAATTTTTGATCCAAGTATACTTGAAGGACTTTTCGGTTGCCTTCATTCTGCATGCCTTAAATAATTGTTTGTTGTACGGTATAAGGTGTTCGTTCACAAACACCTGCTTCTTCTCTCCTGCGATGCCGATGTCAGCCGTTGTGACTCCTTTTTTCTTCCGCAGCCCTGATAAAATTGTGTCCTTATTGAGCTGGCTTCTTAACTTAATTACAATACTACGCGGTCGGCCGGGGTAGGACTGCATCGGTTGGACCCGATTTGCGAACTCAACATCGGAGGCCTGCAATTCGACGCCGGCATGACGAGCGATTTTTTGCACTAAGCAAATCAGTGATTCATCGCGAGTTTCTGGGATGCCGGTGATCTCGAGATTTTGCATCCGAGCCCATTGTTGTTGTTGCCTCTGTTCCGAGCGGTTTAATTCTAGGGTGGTTTTTAATGCGGACACCTCAGCTTCCAGATAAACAGTTCGTTTTGAATTTTCTTCCAAGGTTTTTAGGCGTTTTTCATGATCGTCGTGTTTTTCCGAGATGAAACTGACGGCTGCTGTGAGGTCAGACAACTCGGCGCGAACTACAGCCATTTCTTGTTTGATTGAGGTACTTATTGATTCTGTGAGATCCTTCATTTTTTGGTCTTGGTCGGCTTTCCATTCTTGTAACATACTCATAATTTCAGATTTTAATTCCGTCATTGCCATTTCAGAAGTCTCTTCTTCGCGCTGTTTCCTTTTGCGCAGGGTTCGTCCGAATGAAGGTCCCTCTGCTGTTAAGTCCGCATTAGAAGAGCACTTTTTAGTTGGAGAGCGTAATATGTTCATTATCTAAGATAGCATGAATACAAATCCCTTATATATAATACCGTTGCGCAGTGTTAATGTTTCAGAACCGGTAGGTGGTAGCTGTGGTGCGGAGAAGCGGAGATACTACCCGGCCAGTGGCCTTGGTTCAGGATCCCTGACCAGGAAGCTTACTTACGGTGGCTAAACCCTCTTGGCTTTTAATTGCTTACAGCATAGTGACAGTGTGCATGCAGTCGAGCGCATTGCGTGGAAAGCAAGAGTGCCTCGCAGACAGGAGGTTGGCTGCCTGTTCCGCCACGGTGACCTTACTACTGGACATCTGCGGCCGAAGGTTACTCACAATAGCGAGAATCTCATGATGCTTCTACGCCTACAGCATGGTGACAGTGTGAACATATTCGAGCGCTGTGTATCGGAACCTAGAGCGCGTCGCGTACAGAAGGTTGGGTTGCCTCCTCCGCAAAGGCAGCCTTACTGCTGGATATCTGCGGCCGAAGAGTACTCACAGTGGCGAGGATCTTACGGCGCTTCCTCGCCTGCAGCGTGGTGACAGTGTGCACGTAGTCAAGCGCCGTGTGTCGGAAGCAAGAGCACGTCGCAGACAAGAGGTTGGCTGCCTCCTCCGCGACGGCGGCCATACTGCAGGACATCTGCAGCCGAAGGTTACTCACAGTGGCGAGGATCTCATGGCGCTTCCTCGCCTGCAGCATGGTGATAGTGTGCACGTAGTCGAGCGCCGTGTGTCGGAAACAAGAGTGGGTCGCAGACAGGAAGTTAGCTGCCTCCTCCGCGACGGCGGCCTTACTGCTGGACATCTGCAGCCGAAGGTTACTCATAATGGCGAGGATCTCATGGCGCTTCCTCGCCTGCAGCGTGGTGACAGTGTGCACGTAGTCAAGCGCCGTGTGTCGGAAGCAAGAGCGCGTCGCAGACAAGAGGTTGGCTGCCTCCTCCGCGACGGCGGCCATACTGCAGGACATCTGCAGCCGAAGGTTACTCACAGTGGCGAGGATCTCATGGCGCTTCCTCGCCTACAGCATGGTCACAGTGTGCACTTAGTCAAGGGCCGTGTGTCGGAAACAAGAGTGGGTCGCAGACAGGAAGTTAGCTGCCTCCTCCGCAACGGCGGCCTTACTGCTGGATATCTGCGGCCGAAGGCTACTCACAGTGGCGAGGATCTCATGGCGCTTCCTCGCCTGCAGCATGGTGACAGTGTGCACGTAGTCGAGCGCCGTGTGTCGAAAACAAGAGTGGGTCGCAGACAGGAAGTTAGCTGCCTCCGCCGCGACGGCGGCCTTACTGCTGGACATTTGCAGCCGAAGGTTACTCATAATGGCGAGGATCTCATGGCGCTTCCTCGCTTACAGCAAGGTCACAGTGTGCACTTAGTCGAGCGCCGTGTGTCGGAAACAAGAGTGGGTCGCAGACAGGAAGTTAGCTGCCTCCTCCGCAACGGCGGCCTTACTGCTGGACATCTGCGGCCGAAGGCTACTCACAGTGGCGAGGATCTCATGGCGCTTCCTCGCCTGCAGCATGGTGACAGTGTGCACGTAGTCGAGCGCCGTGTGTCGGAAACAAGAGTGGGTCGCAGACAGGAAGTTAGCTGCCTCCTCCGCGACGGCGGCCTTACTGCTGGACATCTGCAGTCGAAGGCTACTCACAGTGGCGAGGATCTCATGGCGCTTCCTCGCCTAAAACATGGTCACAGTGTGCACTTAGTCGAGCGCCGTAAGTCGGAAACAAGAGTGGGTCGCAGACAGGAAGTTAGCTGCCTCCTCCGCGACGGCGGCCTTACTGCTGGACATCTGCGGCCGAAGGCTACTCACAGTGGCGAGGATCTCATGGCGCTTCCGCGCCTGCAGCATGGTCACAGTGTGCACTTAGTCGAGCGCCGTGTGGCGGAAACAAGAGTGGGTCGCAGACAGGAAGTTAGCTGCCTCCTCCGCAACGGCGGCCTTACTGCTGGACATCTGCGGCCGAAGGCTACTCACAGTGGCGAGGATCTCATGGCGCTTCCTCGCCTACAACATGGTCACAGTGTGCACTTAGTCGAGCGCCGTGTGTCGGAAACAAGAGTGGGTCGCAGACAGGAAGTTAGCTGCCTCCTCCGCGACGGCGGCCTTACTGCTGGACATCTGCGGCCGAAGGCTACTCACAGTGGCGAGGATCTCATGGCGCTTCCTCGCCTGCAGCATGGTGACAGTGTGCACGTAGTCGAGCGCCGTGTGTCGGAAACAAGAGCGCGTCGCAGACAGGAGGTTGGCTGCCTCCTCCGCGTCGGCGGCCTTACTACGGGATACCTGCCGCCAACGACCAGTGGTTTTCTTACGAGATCCCTGCAACTGTTGTAGTTAGGATTATGGAATTGATTACTAGCCTAAATAACACATGTAATCCAAGTTTATGAAGAAAAATATTAAAGATGCACCTCAAGCAAGTTTAGAAAAGTAATTTTTAAAAAGAAGAATGGCTTAAAGTCCACGGGGACATTTAAAGTTGCCGGCTATGGGAGTATTTGCTTAAGGTAAACTAGTAAGCAATGCAAATAACATGATTTACTTAATCGCTATGGACATGTAAGTCATCTGCTGTTTATGATAAAAGCTTGTCTTTCAAGTGGTGTATTGTTCACGCTCAAGACACAGAGAATTTCCGGGATTTCGTAGAAATGTATTATGTAAAATCCAGTGGCCAGTAGTCAGGTCGTGACAAATGTAGCTTTGATTGATTGAAGAATTACAATTGATTTTTACAGGCAGTACAATGGTCTTTACCTGTGAGTTTCTGTTGAGAG
This sequence comes from Incurvaria masculella, assembly GCA_946894095.1. NCBI lineage: Eukaryota > Metazoa > Arthropoda > Insecta > Lepidoptera > Incurvariidae > Incurvaria > Incurvaria masculella. The sequence goes on along the minus strand of OX335644.1, from coordinate 4,747,282 downwards.
CTACGTCCAAGTCATTGGAGATTTTTTCGAAGTAATGCTTGCTTTCTTTTACTCCTTTTATGTCTCTGAAAGATAATGTATTTCCAAATTTATTTGAGACGTGACACATTTTTTGATGAAATGTTTAATTTTTAAATGTAATAAAATTGTTATAAATAAAGTTAGTTAGTATGTAACTTATAAAAAAACACCCCATCGTCAACTATAAATATATAAAATTGTATAAGATTTTAAATAATCATGTGATTAAATAATTATTAAAAGCTTCGCCTGCGTTGCGGACTTTGACTGCAAATATTAAATATTATCTAAACACTGTGTTAGTAGGAGGCATTGATTGTGGGAGGAGGGACTGTAGAATTCGAAATTATGGATATAGAGGTGGCAGAATTGGTATACGCAATGCCCGCGAAATGTATGCTTGCTAGTTCAAGTCCAGCCTAGCAGGAAATTCATAAAGTATTCTTTTTACAGCTTTATTTCTTTAATGAATGTTTCACGGTCGATTCTACAAACAAGTCATAAATGTTGAAAAAAGCGACGTATTTTCTTAGCACGAAAAAGTATATTTTACTTCATTAAATAATTTCGTGAGATGTGTCTGAGGGGTATCATTTTAGTGATTGAAATTCTGTGCTCGGTGCTATCAATTACTTGAAAACAGCAAAATGTCGAAAAAAGCTATTTTACTTTTACTCGCGGCGACTTCAGCTCACGTTAGTGGTCAAGCATTACTGCCAGGTAATTTACATAATCACTAGTGGTTTGCTGCAGATTAGCTTGTTAACTAAGTGTGTTTTTATTTTGATGTAACTTGACATTAATGGCTAATACCACAACTACCGAAATTATGTTTTTTTTTTACATAGAGAATGACAGCTACTTGTGTGAGAGCGTCTCGTTTTCATTCCATGGCCACCACGAAATGCACTTATTAAACTCAATAAGAGAAAGAAAGTGGTGCATAAATAAAATGGGGATTGAACCCATGACGTCTGGCATGAGAAACAAAATCAAAATCAAAATCAAAATCAAAATCAAATAATTTATTGCATATTTGCAGAGGTGTTACAGAACCCAAATGAGGTAAATAAAAGCGAGTGCCATCTACAAATTGCCTGGGTAGGCGTACAATAGCACGTGGCTCTCAATAAGAGAGCAGTGCAATCAATATATTAGCTTAATCTAACCATGTATGTAAATTTGAATAAATTAACCTCTTTTAACGTTTCCTTATCTAATTGAGCCATTTATATATATATAAAAAAAAAACCATTAAACACTTCTATTATTTCAAACTATTATCGTCATAAATTCATTAATTTTGTAGAAACATTTTTCTACTAACCATACATACAATTTTTTCTTAAATTCATTTAGATCTAAATTTTTTATTTCATTTGGTATATTATTATATATTTTTGTCGACATATAGTATACATTTTTTATGTAGAATTTTGTATGTGGTTTAGTAGTGGATAGGTTATTTTTCCTTCTAGTATTATATCTATGCGTGTCACCTGCTGCTGTGAAATGTTCTGGATTCATTTTTACAAATATACAAATTTCATAAATGTACATACATGGAGCTGTTAGTAGATAAAGTTTTTTAAATAGTGGCTTACAACTGTCTAAAGGTTGAGCTTGGCAAATTGCCCTAATACATTTTTTCTGAATTTTTAAAATGTCGTCTATAGTTGTACCATTACCCCAAAATATGATTCCGTACCGTATGTTGGAAGAGACATATCCATGATAAGCCGTCAGAGCTGATTGCTCGCTTGAGATTTGGGCTATACGCCTCAATGCGAAGATAAAACGACTTAGTACAAGGCCCTGCGCCCCTGCGCTACAAGCTGCTGAAAATGTCAACTTTATGACATTTCCTTTAAGGAGCGCAAAGAAAGAAAATATCACAAACTAAAAGCAATTATAAACAAAAATAGAGAGTTCCATATTATCAAACGAAAAAAAAGCCCGGTGTTGGTTTAAGTGCAAAATATGTTTTCCTTGAAGGTTACTAAAATGTTCAAGATATACCCGTGTCCAGTAAACGTGTTCGAGAATATGGTTCGAGAAGAAAAAGAACCTAAACAAATGTTTTGTTCCAATTTTTTAAACAAAAAATAAAAAAACATTTTAAGGTTATATTTTATTTCTTGGCATCAACTCTTAAGGTGGCCCATCCCGCTCATCTCCCCATACAAAAAGGGAAAGAAGATCACGCCCATATTTCTTGTCAGAGATCCAAAATATTGCTCAAAATAGCTTTATTTGATCGAACTAGATGTCTGATGACAATTGGCATTGTAAAATTGTGTTCGGTTTCTAAGTTATAAGGTCCGAAAGTTCGAATTTTTTGCGCGTTTTATATATTAACTTTGGAGGTGGATTACGCAATGACAAAGTAAGAACATCTTAAAAAGATTAGTCATCAGACATAGCTTATTTAATCAAGATTTATAATCTATTTGGTTTTTGTTCGATTTTTGACTACAGCGGTCGTGGTTTATGGTGGTTGGTGGTAAGTCGTTTTGAAATTAAAATTTTTGTAAATCTTGCCAAATCATACACTATGCACATTGTCTTTTTTGTGGACATGTTGCATCTTACTCATCACGGAGCCTGTCTTTTTCTTTGAAACAGAGAAGGTCCCAGAGCGCAACAGCACGGTTTTGTACCGTGCCCGCAAATTAGTTAGGCCCGCCGGTTTGGGCCACCTTAATTAGTGTACTCAAGATGGTTACAAGTGCAGTGATCCAATAAACTTTAAGGAAAAAATAATTTAGGTCTTTAACCAATATCGGGCTTTAACCGTAACGTATATATAGAGAAACTATACACTTGTAGCTGCAGAGAATTTAGTAAATTTTAGAATTTATTTATTTTTTATTTAACGAATTAGGAAGACAAAGTTTTAAATTTTGCTGATGTAAAAAAATACTAAACCTATGAAAATCCTCAGACCTTTATCCCTAATGGCAAATTAAAATAAAATCTTAATATAATGAACTGGTAATCTTCAAAAGGCTTATTTTATCTTTATATTTAATTATTAGAAATTGACAGCATGTTTATTTGTGTATTATCCCGGATGTTGGTGTACGCCACACCCTTGGATTCTCCTTTTTCTTTATTTAATGTAAAAAAATTATCATTATATTTTTAAATGTACCTACACATTTTTTTTTATATGTGCGGCGAACAATCACTGCAAGAGTACAACAAATAGCGCAACCATTGATGGTGGTTCCTTGAGAGTGATATGCAAGTAGTTTTTTGCAAGAATTTAAGATCATCTAATTTGGGAGTTGATTATCTTTTGCATGCATTGATGTAAGTCAGACTAATTGCTCTGTAAACATGTAATGATTCATCCTCCTCTTTCCCACCATCGAGAATGAACTTGTCGACTCGTGGCTAAATTTACAGCACTCCCGGCAGCATGCCCGGAAAGTAAAGTTGATAGAATGTGATGCCATGGCTGTCAATGATTTTTTAGAACGGCAACTGACAATACTTTTTAAATTTGTTTTGCAGATGCAGAGCAATGTACGCACACTAATGGTGCGGAATTCGATGTGGACAGATCTCTCGGCGAATGGCTGTCCTACAGCGTTGGTCCACTCTACTACTCCACGCTACTCAAATACAACTTCATCAGAAAGACACCGGAAGAAATCGCTGAGTATAGGAACCAGTACGCTAATAGGACCCTCGAAATGCGAAATGTAGACTGGAGTCATGTCACACTGTACTGTGAAGTTTATAAAAAAGAAAAAAAAAAAGATTCCGACGAATTGAGAACCCCCTCCTTTATTTGAAGTCGGTTAATAAGGAAACATTTTTAATAGAGATTCAAAATAAAGATGGCTTGGCGCGGTTTATTCCCATCGACGAAACATTTCAAATCAATAGACATTTTCCAGCTGTTTTTTACGTTTACATTCAAAACATACGTGGCACATTACTGGTGAGCAACTGTAGAAATCAAATATCTACTGTGATGTATCGGCGTGGCGATCTTGATAGTGACAGACGCTGCCATGGTTTTGCTGTCAACTCTACTTTCAATCCGAACAATTCTTTAGGAGAGTGGGTGTCTACTGAAGACCTTTCTACAAAATTTACTCTCATCAAAAAAACTCCAGAAGAAATTGCAATCTACAAGAGGGAGCTGGCGGGAACCCAAGTTGAAAATATGACGATAGGCTGGGATAAAATTAATTTGTTCGGTATGTTGCAAAGAGGCCAAAGAGAACCAATTACCTTTCTGATTGAACTTTTGGATAACGCTGGTGCTGTTAGATTTATACCGGTAGGAGAGACACTGGCAATGGCAAGGGCAATAAAACATGAACATGTTTTAGCCTTAGACTTTCACTTGAAAAATGTGGGTGACAATTTAGAAATGAAGGAGTGTATCCAGATGAGTTTTCACTCATCCTATAGAAGAGTAGGTAATGCTTGAATATCAGCACATTTTTTTATGAAAATCAAATATAAATCCTAACAAAACATAACATACAACATATATGATTTGAGATTACCATGGTTAACACTAATTTTCATCAACTTAACGGCTTACTCACGGTGCCGATGGATGATGCACGACGTTTTGGTCCAATCGAATGTTTGGTCCGAAACGTGTGCATCCATGGGCACACTGTGAGTAAGCCTACCTTACAAACCCTAGAACAACATGCAAAAACTGATATATTTTTAGGCTTGGTTTAGAAGTGGTATCTTTCATTTATATATCTCCAGAATTATTAATATTATTCCTAACACTTTTTAACTTCCTAACTTTTTTTATATATATCTTCCATAGCCACTACTGCCTTAGGATTTGTCATATTTAATTATTTAGTCAGTTAAATGATCGCAGCGTGGAAGAACTGGCAAGAAACTTCACTGTGCATTGGTTTAACAATTACTTAGTAAAGGTTCACAGAAATAATTGCCTTTGTCTAAACATATTAGATGATCTCATTGTTCTCTGCTAACTTCTGCACTTTTCATCTACAGACAGCACACTGCAGAGTTCATAATAATGCATCAACCTTTGATTACTCCATAGTTATCCTTGTAGCTGTTCCATGGTTCGGAACCCAAGTAAAACCGTAGGTGGTAGGGTTAAGCCCGCCCGGTTTGGTACCACCGCATTAGATGAAACTATGTTCAAAGCAAAAAATTGTCTGTGCTTTCCATCCAGTTCAATGTAGGCGTGCTCTTAAAGGTCCTGGCACGGCACATAATTCCTTCCGGAATGTGGTGTATTGGGCCAATATCATGACGGTAACTGTGTGGTATAGCCATCCATGTCAGGTTCCATAAAAAAATCGATGGTTCCCCGTGGACATATATAAATTAAGTTAAGTTAACCTAGCTTACCACATTGTGGAATGTGTTAGAGTCGGTCTAAATGTTAAAAAGCTTTGCGTCCTCTTGTTCTATGTGTAAGTGGGAATTTGTAAACCAATTCTGATCATTCGATTCCCGCAGTTTACAAGGGTGACCCCTTTGGCAATAAAATTTATATATCCTCTTCGCACCTTCGTCGTAAGTTTATATTAGATGTAAGGAAAACCTGTTTTATTAGATACTAGTATTCATAAAAATAAATTTATGAGCCAACAAATTTCTTTGTAGCTTCTTCTTCGCTGGGTGTAATTGAAAGTACAGTTTCAATTATGATTATGTACGTAATACAAATGAGACATTACCAATGAATAAATAAAGATAAATGCATGACTCGTAAGATTCAATTTCTATTATTGTGTAATTCACTCGCCAGTTTCGTGCTCGGATTGATCAATGTTTGTGTAACTGAGTGTGATGTATTTTATACCTCATATATGAGGTAAAATCAGTCTGATGATCAGATTTTTATTTAGATGTGAGATTTAGGTTGCGCACTTCAATGAAAACATCCACATAATTCGATTTTCAACTAAGATGCGAACCAGTGACCGTCGGATAAAGTGCCCGATGCTCCAATCGACTGAGCTTCCCAGACGATAACATAACACTGCAAATAGGCTCACTGACTTCTAATCCACCATATGACTCTTCTGCCTACTAGACTACCGATTTCAGTGGTTCAATGGCGGAGTAAGTCGCTTTGGGCTTGGTTGATGCACAGCGACAACCGTAAAATATCTATAAACTAATGTGCCGTTTACCTAAAATTTGATTGAGCCGTGGACCGTTGATCCAGCTCCTATTGTGTACGGTGTCTAAGGATGCACTTACACTTTAACAAAGGCGTTGAGATTCTTGAGTACGGTGCGCGAGGCCTGGTCCAGCAGTATCCCGTGGAACTTGTTCATCTCCTGCAGCGCGTGAATGATACGGTTCATGGGAGCCATCACGCCCGCATCCTCAGCAAAGTACGCGGAGAGGTCCCACAGTGCGTTCGTGAATGAGCTGTACCAGGACAATAAGCGGTTTAGTAAATAGCATTGAAAATTCATCCTTCATAAACTGACATAAATTGTACCATTGTAGCAAGCTTGAACTATTCACAAGGCTTCTGATGCAAATGTTTACATTCATGTTTATTTAAAAAAAATTAAGTGTAACATGGAAATGGTTACGGTATAGTTTTGGGCCTTATGGTTTATTATTAAAAATACCAAATATGGACAAATTTTCATTCCCACATAGATCATCTTTTCATCTTATGCGATGGTACCAACGCAATAAGCTTAACTTCACCACCTAGTCGGGCCCCTACCCCTTTTAGCTACAGCATTGCATGGATTCCAATAGTAATGACTTATACATACTAAGCTTGCACAGAGTAGTTGGCTTTCACTGGGCTACCATTAACTGAGCCTCGCCTAGTCATGACGGCCCTCCTAATATGTAGGAACATCGAAACAGAGAAAAATTTTAGATCCCTTTCTGGTATATTGACGTCAACCTTGAAGTAAAAGAGAAATTTTACTTCTCCAAACACCTCCTGCAAGATGAAATATGCAGCGATGCTGTCCTCTAAACAGAGCATTTAATATACTAAACGAGCTAAACAATGAGGTAGAGTTTGATTTATTTAATAATAGCATAGGTACATTAAGATGTTTATCCTCAAAACAGCTTTATTTGATCGGACTAGATGTCTGATGATCATTAGCATTGAAAAAAAATGTTTGGTTTATTGTTAGTTATAAGGACCGAAAGTTAAATTTTTTCGCACATTTTATGCAATAACTTTGGAGGTGGATTTACTCAACGATAAAAACACCTTATAAAGATTTGTCATCAGACCTAGCTTGTTTCATGAAAATGTATAATCAATTTGGGTATTGTTTGATTTTTGAGTACAGCGGTCGTGATTTATGTTGAGTTGTAAGGAGTTATGTAATAAAAAAATTCGTAAATCTTACCTTGACCTGGCTCCGCTCGGGTCAATGTCATTTCTGACTGATGTAGGGTTGAATGTAACATTTTATGTTATGTGAGTTCCCCATACAAACTTAAATTCCCGTTTTCACCCCCTTTGAGTTTAATTTTCGCCACAAAAGGTAGCCTGTATCCTTTCCCAAGGTCCAGACTATCTCTTTATTGAAATGCACCAAAATTGGTTGACCGGTTTAGGTGTAAAAATGCAAAATATAGACAGAGTTACTTTCGTATTTATAATTTTAGTATTTATCATTTTAGTATGGATGTCCATGAAAAGATCTAATTTATTTTATAAGCATAGATGTAAGGTAATTGGTCAAAGCAGGGCCTTACCTCTTCTGAGCAACATAAGTCTTGCCTGTGTCCACCATCACCGCACATGTCTTTAGCACTTTCTCCAGCTTCAGCTCCAGGGCTTCGATACTTGCCTCCTCCGTTTCCAGCTGCTCCCTGCATAGAGACCACACTTTATATACAAATATTGAAAGGGAGGAACTGCATCTCATGCATGTCTTGGGCACTTTCTCCAGCTACTCCAACCACACTTGTACTACTTACGTATATCTTATTGAAGGACAGGAACTGCATTAGTTATCTATGCAAAATCATTCAATTCTATAACAACAATGCTAAGATTCATCAGCAAAGATATATGTAGATAGGTACCTATAAGGGGGTAATCTACACTCATACAAACTCAATTAATGTCTAATATTGGCCTCTATATATGCAGGTCCTGTTACTAATAAACTCAGATCATCTTCTGAATAGTCTTACGATGATAAGTTCCTTTATCTCGAATTCAAAACTGCATGTCAAAGCAAAGGGCAAAACATTGTGTAACTATTCAGACGATGATCTGCGTTTTTTTAGTAACAGGGATAATGTTTACGACACAATTTAAAATAGTTCAAACATATGTTGAGCTATGTGAATAAGGGCTAACACTGAAAATCTAATCCACACCTCTGCTTGTTTATGGGAGATTTGCATTTATATTTTATTGATTTTCCAAAATAATCGAGCGTTAGGCTGGTGGGAAGAATGCGGGGTTCGTGGAACGGCTGTTCACGTTTTACCTGGTTTACACTCTTTCACCGATTTAAAAGTTTTTCAAATGTACCTAGGTCATTTCAGAAACCGAAAATGAACTCTGGATTCCATTTCTTTTCATTGTTTGGTTAACAACCTGTATAAGGGGAAAAGTTATTGTAAAATGCAAACATGTTTGACATAAATATATCCTCCAAAGTAAGCAATTTGGTGCAGAAATAATTGATATTATATTAGTGATCTATGCACAAACGCCTTCTCGGTTTACAGCCACACTTTAGGCTTCGACCCATATACCATTTGAATACAAATGTCTATGCTGAGTGTGGCTTTTACTTTGATGCTCTCCATACACATGGGTTCAGTTAGTGGTTACTGATGGACTGTGGTGACCAGGTGGTCGCAAAAAGGTAGCAGTGTACACTGTACTAGTGTGCGTGCGTATGTATGACCACCATAGATTCCTCATACCTAACAAAATGTATGTTTATATTTTGGATGTGCACACTGTTGCTAAAAATATGGTGACTAGGACAGCAACAGTACTCACTAAGTGGGCAGCAAATTTGATAATAAACAGAGCATGCACAATAATAATAAAGCCAAATCATCGTGGGCCTTTTAGTAAAGCATAACAATTCCAAATTGGGATGAAGATACTCTGAGGAAAATATTTTTTTTAAATGTGTTCAAGCACACATGCATATTTATATGTTGGGCATTTTCTGTGTCCTTAGCTTTTTAGCGAAACATATGGTAAATGCCACTCGTTTTGCAAGTTTCAAACTTTCTCAGGAGCTGCATGCTAGTCGATCAGGTGCTTCCTCTCATTATGTTTGAAGGGCCCCAGTTTGTATTTTGGGGGTAACACATTGGCAGAGAGTGCATTCCACAGGCTACCGACTCAATTGATTAAGGATCAACAGGATCTGTTGTTTCTTTTAGGATGAATGTGGACAACGAATAGGTGCATACCCTGCCTGGTGCGAGTTGAGAGATAATATAATGAGGACAGGGGGTCAGTTATATACAGTTCCGAAGAGTATATTCCATGGTTGAGGTATTGTTACACAGAAACCCTACATCCCTTCGGAGTTGGAGGGTCTCCAAATTGTAGCATACTTTTAGGTAGTTTATTATTATTTGTAAATAGCATTATGGTAGTCTTGTGTCTTGTCTGGTGTGGTCAGAATTTCCTCTTTTGCAGTATTTGATAATATCGCATAATGGAAAGTGGTGTACAATCGCTTGGAGGTGAGTCACAATATTCAAGCATTATACCCTACTTAGTGACTGCATAATGTTTGTAGAACAGCAGGGAGGTCTCACCGGAACTTGGGCGAGTCGCGCAGGCACTCGTCAAAGTCGATGAGCGGCTTCATAATGACTAGGAGAAAGGAAACACTAGAGCAATGGCATGAGAGTATACGTTCCGTTCCACCGAGAATTCTATTCAGTACACGATCCCCATAAATTCTGTTGAAGTAAAGATTGGGTAAATAAAAATCGAAGAACATTGACAAACACGTCAAACTTTCACAAGGCAGTGGTCGGACATTCGGTTGTCCGTACTTAGGTTTGCAACGGAAAATACAAAATAAAACTCTAGGGACCATTTAGAGACAGTCGCAGAGATAGGCACTCCGTATGTACTCATAAAGCGAAGCAGAGTTAAATTCACGGATAAAAGTGAAACCTTTACGACAAGATTTCACCTGACGTCATAGTTAAAAAAAATATGTTGCGTCATTGAACTTTCGTGGGTGGCTTATGGCTGTCATTTCAGGTGACTGTGGATCACAGGTGAATGTGAATGTCAAGAGTTGCCCCGGATTGCACATGGAACGAACAAACGAGTAGCTGTCATGCTATAAATTGTAAAAATCTTGGTACATAGTTAATTAATATATATAACGACGGCTACTCATGTAAGAACTTCTTGCGCTCCATAAGTACAATGGAGCCTCCTTAATCATGGAATGAACACGAGAACTTCTCACACGAGGGGCAGTCATTCTCCACATTCAATTAATGAAGGTTTTTTTCTATCTTTAGAATGGCAGCTACTCGTGTGAGAATTTCTCGTTTTCGTTCACACTGTACAAGGCTTTTCGAGCTAAAAGTCTGCGCTAAATCAACAAATACATCAATTTACATCAGTATCTGAAGATGTTGGTGAATTCGACCTAATAAGCTAATGAAAGACACAATATACAATCATTAAAAGTCCCAAGACTTAAAAAAACATGCCCTCATTAAATCGTTAGGGCGCATTTGGATCGATTAAGAAATGCGCAAAGAGGCCATAATGTCCAAATGTAAAAAAAAACAATTTTAATGTAATTTTAATTCTACCCACAATTTTTTACGAAACAATAAAATACAAAAAAAAATAGTTCCCAGGAAAATAACAAAGCAAATAAAATAAAACAAAAAACGTTTGAATAAACAAAACGAAATAATAATTGTAATGATTATGATTATCATTTTAAAAATTGTAAAGGCAGATATCCTGTTACACTATGCATACATCAGTCAATAGCTGCCTGTTCTATTTTGGCTGCTGCAATGTAGGCGTACATGTATGCGTCAATGTGTGCGCACCTGTTTGGCCCTTATTATTATACTTATTATTATACTGTATATATTTATTTGCACGTTTTTAAAAATTATTTTTACATATTTACAATAAAAAAATCATAAAAATAATATTAAGAAACGGAGAATCCACCGGCGGCGAGAGGGGGCTCCTCCAAGCGCGCCGGTGGGCGCAGGCCGTGGTGGCGGCGCTCTCCGGGACGACGTGAGCCAGGCTTCGAACGTTAGGTGGTGGCCTTGACACGCAGGCCTCCACCACCCCCCTCTCGGAGAGCTCCGCATCCGCCGGACTGCTGGGCGCCGGCACGCAGATCGCGTTGTGCGTGGCGCCTGGTGACGCGCCTCGGTCCTCCAGCGGCGAAGGTCATGTGCAGACAGCAGCCCGCCGACCCTAAGCACGCCGGAGGAGTGGTGGGCCCCGCATCAGGTGATAGCGGGGCCGTGTCTGCTGGTCTCCTTTTCAGGGAACCAAGGTCTTGAGTGGCGCGGTGGTGGTGTGGATCTATGGCCGCGGGATCCAGTAAGACTTGTCAAATGTGATTTTTGTCGAAAACCTTCAGCAATCATGAAAATTATTAAACAATGAAATAATTTTCATTTTGCGAAAAATTTCGACATCCGTCACATGTGACAGCTGACCATAGTATATTATTATTATTAAGCACTACGTCCTATTTATTTTGTGATGTAGGCTTATGTGAGGAGATTTGGGGCACTAAAGACGAACCATGTGGCGTCCTAACTTTGTGGCAACCAAAAATCTTAGCTTTTGACCTGACGATCATATTGACACTGGCCACTGACTAGCATAGTCTTTGCCAACCTTTTCGCACCCAGGGCGCCCTTGGCTTTGTTGTATGAAATGGTTTACATGGTTTCAATGGGCACATGTTTATAAAAAATATATAGAATAGGTACATGCTTGTAAATATGTCAGTCAGCGTGTTTGCGTCCACTGCCACACACGCCTCTCCAGTTTTCTTTCTGTCCTCCCGGCCCTCAGCGGTATGGAACTACTGCTTTTCGCCGACGCGCTTTCGTACGTATATTATGCATAATATCTGCTATCACGTTGCGCTGAAAATTGAATCTAGATTTCTTCTAAATTGTATATTTCCTGTCTAGTCTGTACGACTGGTACTCATCCTATCATCCCTTACCATTCATGTTAATTCCCACAAATATGTATTAATAAAACGGGCATTAAGAATAGTGAAAACAAAAATACTTCAGTTAAGGTGGCCCAACCCGGCGGGCCTAACTCATTCGCGGGCACGGTACAAAACCGTACTGTTGCGCTCTGGGACCTTCTCTGTTTCAAAGAATAAGACAGGCTTCGTGACAAGGAAGATGCAACATGTCCACCAAAAAGACAATGTGCATAGTGTATGATTTGGTAAGATTTACGAAAATTTTAATTTCAAAACGACTTATAGCTAAAAGTAAACCACGACCGCTGTAGTCAAAAATCTAACAAAAACCAAATAGATTATAAATCTTGATTTAATAAGCTATGTCTGATTACTAATCTATTTAAGATGTTCTTACTTTATCATTGCGTAATCCACCTCCAAAGTTATTGTATAAAACGCCCGAAAAATTCGAACTTTCGGACCTTATAACTTAGAAACCAAACAGTTATACAATGCCAATGGTCATCAGACATCTAGGTCGATCAAATAAAGCTATTTTGAGAAAAATTTTGGATCTCTGACAAGAAATATGGGCGTGATCTTCTTTCCCCTTTTGTATGGGGTGATAAACGGGATGGGCTACCTTAATTAGAATAAATTCCGTTTCAAGATTGGCCAAAAATGCTATTGTATGCCAGGCTGTTCTCTACAGGTCGAATTTATCTACGGACTCCATAGAGGTGAAGGTTATTTCTTCACCTCCATGACGGACTCTCTTAAAATTTTGTCTGCAGGCTCCATATTTATATAGATTTTCTTGGTCGAGCCAGTTTAGGAAAAAAATCAAATTTAAGATTTTTTTCAAGAATGACAAATGTTCAAAAATACAGCCGCTACCTCCATGGCCGCCACACGTTAGTAACTGAGCCGCGCGGCTACATACCCGCGGTGCGCAACTGTGGGAAATCGGCAATGGAGATGTGTATCACCGAGAACAACCGAGAGAAAGCCATCCATAAAAAAAACGTGCATGCAAAGAGTCGCTCTTTCTCGTAGAAAGAGAATCAGCGACTTCTCCGAATTCTTTGCTTTTTCTATAATGTAAAATTGTTTCGTAAAATAATGTTTGTGTCTGTGGTTTGGTCAAAGAGTTCAGAGAAGTCGGTGCGCACCCTCTCTTTCTACAATCCCTAATTATTCTTTGCTTTCTACGGGGGTTGGTGCAAAAAAAGAGGTCATAACCAATCATAACTCATAAACGTTGTTCTCAGAAAACTTCACCCAAAGTCTCTGTTAGTCTGCGAGTTTCCCAAACTTTGCAAGAGTTTACGTTCTCTTGGTAATTTATCTTTTTTCGCAGTCGCCTAGCCGGCAGACGAGATTCCCAGAGGAAATACCGTTTGCAGTCCATCTTCAATTTTTAAGCTTGTATGCTGAGCTGATTTGCAAATTTACTGACATGTCTGGGGAAGAGAAACTTAAATTGGATGAAGGAAAACGACTACATTCAGAACATGTCCTGCACACTTTGGTATGTGCGCTGGCGATACCATTATCAATGTCATTTTGGATAATGAACCTCATTTATTCAAGATTGACCAGCTCTGATGGATTTGACGGTAAGTCCGTACTTAGTTCTGCAATTAAAGTTATGTGACTTTATGTTTTAGGTTCAATTCAGAGCATGACGGAGTACCACTTTTAGCCCAGTATCCTGGATAAGCCCAAAAGCTAGTAGTCAGTGTTTTGCGCAAGACTCTATTATTATTAATGCGAAAGTAACTGATATCTGTCCTGTTATATTTCAGACTTTGTGAATAAAATAGTACTTTCTGTAAAGAATCTCGTTTTTATTCAGCAACATGACACAAGTGACAGCTACCGTTTTTTACAGCACTTTATGTCGGTTCCTCAATATATAACACTTTTCCCTTTCTACATAAAGTAATTTCTTAATTAACCATCAATAAAATTAAAGGTTAAGCCTATCAGGAGGCTTGACCATTCTGGCTGATCTCCTTAATGGAGTAGGTTCTGGAATGTCTATGACATCAGCGTTAGGTGCAGCCGAGTCGTTAGCGTCCTCATCATGAATTTCTTGATCTGGCTGATTAATAAAGTAGCCATCAAGTGCTGGGACACCAATATCCAGGTCTGGCGATACCGCGAAATCATCCGTTTCCAAAGAACTTGGCCTCATGGAATCCGCATGGTATTGTTTAATTGTGCCATTCGTTTCCACTAAATAATTAACACTGCTTAAAATTTTGACTACCTTGCCTTCTAACCAGCCTTTTCCTGTTTGCAAATTTTTACACAATACAGATTGTCCTACTTTAAACAATGTTTTATTTTGTATTATATAATTTTGCGTATGTCTTACTACATTATTAGGCTTCAAAATATCAAATCTAGTTCTAGGCTTTTGTTTAAAAATTAACTCATTGGGAGTAACCCCCGTGCAATTTGGAGCATTTCTATAAAAGAACAAAAAGTTTTGAAGCATCATTTCCTTGGAAAGTTTACAATTGTTGTCATCCAATTGTTTACACAAATGCTTCTTTACTGTCTGTACACTTCGTTCGGCTATGCCATTCGATTGTGGATGATATGGAGGCGTCTTAATTGGCCTTATATCATTTGCTTGTAAAAACTTCGTAAACTCTTCCGAAGAAAAGGGTGGACCATTGTCACTGACAATTTCCATAGGCAGTCCGACAATCGCAAATGTTTTGCAAAGTTTCAATATCGTCTGTGAAGCAGAAGTACCTGACATAATATGTATATCAAGCCATTTTGTCCTTGTATCGAGTAAAAGTAAATATGTTGTGTTATCTTTATGGAAAAAGTCAATGTGAAATCTCTGAAAATTCACATTGGTCTTAGCCCAAGGAACCAATGGAACGCTATTGGTAAAGTTTTGTTGTAGCTGACAAATTTTACACTTAGAAATCAGGTTTTCTACATCATTCCCAATGTTGGGCCACCAGCAATAATTACGAATTAACATTTTAGTGTTGACTATACCCATATGAGCTTCATGGAATAGAGCCAATACCTGGTTTCGTAAATTGTTTGGAATTATCACTCTATTACCCCACATGATACAGTTCTGGTCAACGGAAAGTTCTGATCTTTTATAAAAATATGGTTTTATATTTTCTTGTCTCATGTGATCTGGCCAACCTCTCAATATAAAGTCATAAACTTTACACAATTCCGCATCTTTTCGAGTATGTACGGCTATTTCCTTGCTCGATAATGGAATACTTTCATCAAAGGAAAAAAAGTTTATATTTTCACATTCCACGTCATTTTCAATTGGTAACGGTAACCTCGAAAGTGCATCCGCATTACCTATTGATATACCCTTTCTGTATTCAATATCATAGTTATAT
Source organism: Incurvaria masculella (assembly GCA_946894095.1). Taxonomy (NCBI): domain Eukaryota; kingdom Metazoa; phylum Arthropoda; class Insecta; order Lepidoptera; family Incurvariidae; genus Incurvaria; species Incurvaria masculella. The sequence goes on along the minus strand of OX335644.1, from coordinate 4,731,690 downwards.
CCTGATAAAATAACTGCCCATCTTATGAGCCGACTGGCCGCGGTTGCAGGAATTCCTTTATTTTTATCAAATATGGCTTTAAGCGGTTGATGATCAGTAACTAAAATGAATTTCCGTCCGATTAAAAATTTATGAAATTTTTTTACAGCAAAAATTATTGCTAACGCTTCCTTCTCGATTTGTGAGTAGTTCTTTTGAGCCTCGTTGAGTGTACTTGATGCGAAATATATAGGTTCACTGTTGATCCTATGACTGAGCACAGCCCCTACCCCATAACTACTTGCATCGGAAGTTACGTAGAGCTCACTTTTTGAATTATAAGGTACGAGCAAATTATTCTCTTGAAGGAGCAACTTACTAGATTCAAAGGATTTTTGACAATCTGAAGTCCATACAAATTTCGTATCCTTAGTCAACAGTTTATAAAGGGGTAACAGGGTCTCTGTTATATTAGGCAAAAACTTCCTGTAATAGTTCAAAAGTCCCAAATATGCTTGTAGCTTAGAAACTGAATCGGGCACAGGTGCATTGCTAATAGCATCTAACTTTGACTTCATTGGGTGTAACCCAGATGCATTTACTGTGTGCCCCAAAAAATCTATTTCACTTTCGAAGAATTTACATTTATCAAAATTAAGACGAATATTGTAGTACACTAACCGTTCCAAAACTTGGTACAGCCTTTTGTTACAGGCGTTTATCTCTTGGTCAACTATCACAATATCATCAAGATAACAATACACATTCTCTATTCCTTGTAAAACTCTATCCATCACAGATTGGAATATCGATGGAGCACTTGAAACCCCAAATTGCAAACGGTTTGGTTCAAAAAGGCCCATGTGTGTATTAATAGTTAGGTACTCTTTTGATCTTGCATCTAAACGTAGCTGTTGATAAGCACCGGAAAGATCTAAAACGCAAAATACTTTACCACCATTTATCGCAGTTAATATATCTTCTGGAACAGGGAGAGGGTAACGCTCTAAATCCAATACTTTATTGACAGTTACCTTATAGTCTACACAAAGTCGTATATTACCATCCTTCTTTGGTACGATGACTAATGGGCTACCCCATTCACTGAACCGAACCTTCTTAATTATTCCAGCCTTCTCTAAACTTACAAGCTCTTCTTCAACTTTTGACCTCAATGCGTACGGTACAACATAAGGCTTGCGAAACAATGGTGCTGTATTTTCTTTTAGTCTTAAATTTGCTATAAACATGTTTATGCTGGATGACCTGTCCAGTGTAAACAATTCACTGAATTTCTCTCTTAATGCTGACATTACTTCTTTAGTTCTAACAGCTGAATTATCTTGATGAGTTAATGACTTAATTACATCCTTTTTTGGCTTAAAAATATCCATCCACTCAGGAAAGAAAACATTTAACCAATCCCTGCCTATCAGAGCTACAAAAGACTCTTTCGACTCTATGACCACTAACTCTAAAATAATCTTTTTCTTATTCAGTTCCACATTTACTGTTGATACTCCCAAAACCTGTAACTTGTCACCAGTTACTGACTTTAACTTGTAATTCACTGGACTTAAAGGCTTACCAGGAAATAATTTGGTATACTCTTGAGCTGACATAACAGTTCTACACGCACCCGTATCTATTTCCATATCTACAGGAACTCCATCTAGTCACAAAGTCATCATGTGTGGATCAGCACCGCCGACACGAGCCACGGTCACTTCCAGCTCTGGTTCATCTTGTTTTGATCCTGACACTTGGTCGTCTGGGTTCTGAATAAAGCGCACTTTTTGCTCAGTACACTTTAGTGCTAAATGCCCATACTTGTTGCACTGATAGCATTTCCAACTCTTGACTGGACACGTTTTCACAGGGTGTAAGCGTCCACATCTCCAACACGTTGCGTGTTTTACGTCTATTACCCTGTTTGCTGAATTATTTTCGATATTCGAGAATTCATTCATATGTATGAGATGTTGCTCAACTTCTGCGCTTTCTAAATTTATTGCAATGACGCATGCTTTTGAAAAAGTCACATCTTCTTCCACTAACAGACGTCGTTGAATACTTTTGTTCTTGAGACCACATATAAGTTTATCCCGCAGTGCCTGCTCCAAAAAAGTACCAAATTCACAAGTTCCTGACATTTTCTTAATTTTTAGAATATACTCATTAACTGTCTCCTCTCCTTGTGTGTATTTGTAAAACTTAAATCTTTCGGAAATCACCAACTTCTTCGGACAAAATTGTTTCAGAAGTGCTTCCTCTATTTCATTGTATGTCTTGCTTGCAGGCAACTCTGGTGATAATAACTGTTTTAGAACTCCATACGCGTATGGACCCAGCAGCGTCAGAAATAGCGATACTTTCTTTTCGGTTGTTACATCGTTTACTCGTACTAACTGTTCAAACCGTTCCACGTAGCAAGCGAAATCATCACCTTCTTTAAACTGTTCGATTGCTCCCACTAATGCCGACATGACGCTTTTTTATCGGTGGATTCGTTTTTTCTCGTCGCCAATGTTATATTTCAGACTTTGTGAATAAAATAGTACTTTCTGTAAAGAATCTCGTTTTTATTCAGCAACATGACACAAGTGACAGCTACCGTTTTTTACAGCACTTTATGTCGGTTCCTCAATATATAACATGTCCGTTGCATTTTCACTTCTAAACTGCTGAACCAATTGTTATGATTTTTTGTATAGAGATAGTTTTTACTGTTGAGAATGACCTAGCTACCTTTTGTGGCAAAAATTAAACTCAAAGGGGGTGAAAGTTTGTATGGGGAAGTCATATAATATCCAGGAAATAATTGAAACCGACATTAGTCCAAAATGACATTGACCCCAGGTGGAGCTCAGCTCAACCGAGGTCAGCTTTTATATAATACTACAAAAAATAATAATTACAACAAATATTAATATTTCAGGCTACGGAGTTATTTAAATTTTGCATACATTTTATATCGTAGTAAAATTCATTAAATTTTTTGTTTTTATGTTCATGCTTTAGATTAATATCAGACAAAAATGTTGCTGCTATTTTCAAAATGTATAATGCGAAAGTGCAGAATCGTGAAACTCGATATAAAATCTAATACTAATATCGCTTAGCTTGCTAGAAATAATAGTATTGTTGCAAGTGCCGTATTTTCGCGATTTTGCAATCGTGCCTTGTAGAGACTTAACACTCTTAAATGTACATGCCAAAAACATTAAATTAAAAGCCTTTTAACTATTAATGCGGTTAACCCTAAGGTTGTGCGAATAGGATTTCGCGAAAATGTTTCGCCCGCTGCGGCGCAGACTTCTTCAGGATGGTGGCTGCAGGACCACCACACATTAACTTAACATACTTTTAACACTATTTAAATACTCTTGTGAACTTATGATTTAAGTCCCTTATCCTAAACAGGTATCTAATAAAGTTCCTAACCTAACTCATGCTCCTACTTTACTTGAATCTATCTGTTTCAGAACCCGTTGTGATCCATCCGTTACGTTGGCTGGCCGCTTGCTTCATTCCCATCATCATCATTATTTACGGCTACCGTAGGAAAAGTCTCAGTCTGAGCGGTGCGCTACTGGCTTTCTTTGTTGGCTTCATCCTTACGCTGAGCAGCTTCTGTTTCTTGGCCATCCTCTTCACATTCTTCATGACATCATCGAGGGCAACCAAGTTCAGGTCGCACCTGAAGCGCAAGTTTGAAGAAGACCACAAGGAAGGTGATTGGCCTTGTGACAACCTTAGAAGTAAAGTCTACAGGATCGTTCTGAAACTGCAGAATTAAACATTCCATAGCACTTATTTTTAGGTACTGAAATTATTTGATCAAAACATATCTTAATTTTTTTGTTTTGTGTTATTATGTTCCCATCTCTATCGGTTTTCTGTGCAAATGTGTTGGCATTTTTTTTTTATGCAACCTGACATGGATGGCTAATACCACACAACTACCGTTATGATATTAGCCCAATACACCACATTCCCGAAATTTGGTGCCATGCCAGGACCTTCCCTTTATAAGCATGGCTACATTGAACTGGATGGAAAACACGGACAATTTTCTTTTCCGCTTCGACCATATTATCATCCAATGCGATTGTACCAACCCGGGCGGGCTTAAACCCTACCACCTAGTAGGGGAAGGGGACCTACAGTTTTACATGGATTCCGAACCATGGAGCAGCTCGCATTCGTGACGAAATGCACTTATCGAACTCGGAAAGAGAAAGACAGTGGTGCATGTTGGTATTGAACCCAGGCCTCTGGTACGCTAGGCCAGTCCCCGCGCCACTAGGCTACGAGCCGCTCAACAATCGCTCAACAATGTATAGTAAATTTACTGAATACCTATCTCTCACTGCATGACTTTCACAATGAATTTAACAAAACAATATTGATTATTTACTGAACAAATTTGCTCATATATGGCCACTTGCCAATTTCCCCCTTTCCTGCCAGAAAAGGGCCTAGATCCTACGCTGTCAAACAACGTGTTATTAGACCAACTGAACTTATATTTACCAGTTAGCATGCCAAGAAATTATTATATTATTATAATATAATGCACTAGCAGCATCATGATGATGCGTGCACTTCTTTTTATGCACTTGCACTTTTGTTTTTAAGCACTTGCGCTTATTTATTTATTTTCTTGTCTATGTTTTTTTTTATTTTAAGTAAAGATTTAGTTTGTTTTTGAAAACATTTACTGACGATGCACTTATTTTTTCCTTAGGTAGGCTGTTCCAACTATCCACAATTCGGTTTGTTAGGAAATGTGTTCTAGGGTTTGTTGGAATGCAACTAAACATCAAAATTAATCAATCACTTACCTGTTCACCCGGTGAGATAATTTACTATGGGAACCGTCCAGATCATTGCCATCTTTTGTGAATAAAGCGAGTTCCTTTTTGAGACAATTACAATCTTTATAACTTGTTTCTGCCAAGCCCATAATTGTATATGCATTTAGTGTATATTGATGTAATTAAGTCAGTCATTCAGCGTGTTTGCGTCCACTGCTGGCTCCAATTTTTCTCCAGGACGCCCGGCGCTCTGCGGTACGGAACCAATGCTTTCCGCCGACGCACTTGATGTCGTCATCCCAAATATAATTCACTAAACTTAAAATTAATTAAGCCGTTTGTTACAAAATGCTAGTTAAAATAATGGAACCATGATTCTACTTCTGTAATTCTTTTTGATGTTCTTAGGTGGACAAAGGAATTGGATTCAAGTACTCTGTAATGGTGGCATGGCTACGCAGCTGGGTATTCTCTACTTAATGGATGTTGGTAGCTGCGAGAGACCGATAGATTTTGTCAACGATTATCGAGCATCTTGGTTGTCAATCGGGATACTGGGTAATTTTATTTCTGTCTCTAAATTAGCTTCTTTCAATATTCTGAAAGTCCTGCACATGTTAAAATCTTGTATATTATCTTGTAAAAAATATTTTAAATGCATGAAATTTAAAATATATTTTTTTCCAAAATAAACTTTGGGAAAGTTGATTTAGCAATGCTGTTTTGAATACTTTTAATTAATTAATCTAGTGAAGTCTATCAGATTTTCTTGGTGATACCGGATAGGACAACTGTATTTAAAATTAAAATTGCTGATATGTGATTTATTTTTGTAAGACTATTTTCTTTCCCACTAAATGCATAATATTGTTAAATGAATCGTTGCAGGGGCATTTGCATCATGCAACGGAGATACATGGGCTTCAGAACTAGGAACAGTTCTCACTGACAGCGACCCATTTCTAATAACAACCTTAAGAAGGGTCCCCAAAGGAACAAACGGTGGAGTAACAGTCATCGGTACGCTGATGAGTACTCTGGGGGGGCTGGTGGTCGGAATATCACATTACCTGGTGATATTGTATTGTGTGGATAGCACGGCGCTGAATTACTTCGTTCCACAGTGGCCGGTCGTCGTTATTGGAGCTTTAGGAGGTTTCCTGGGAAGCCTGATCGACTCCTTAATGGGAGCAACATTCCAATATTCAGGTTTGTGAGCCAAGAGCTTTTGAGTTGGACGGTTTATTGGGACTCTATCAAAGGCCTTCTCGTAGTCCACGTAAATGACGTCAATAGGATTTCGCTAGTCCATTTGTCAACACAAGTGAGCAGATTACTTACAGTCGAGCGTCTCGGTACAAAGCCATGCTGATCCTCGATTATGACGCTTTCTTGTGTTAAAAAATATCTTAGTTGGTCATTCATATTTTTTTACAAAGTTTTGCACACAATACTTGTCAGGCTTATTGCTCGATAGTTGACTGCTGAAAGCTTTTCTCCTTTTTTTGTAGATTAGTGTGACCATTGCTTCCTTCCAATCCTGTGGCAACTTCCCACTATCAAATCATAGGGTCATAATGTGCAAGAGCTGCTCGCATATCACATGTAGAACAGTTTTTTAGAAGAGTTGCAGGGATTTCATCTGGTCCAATAGAGGTAGCATCCTTAAAATATTGTAATGTCCTGAAGATTGTTTTAACTCGTGATAGAATTATTTGTGGCGGCGTATGATCACACTCTCTAACGTAAGATTTAGCAAACTGTTTTGCTCTTAAAGCAGGAGGCACACATACTTTTGATGACAGCATAATGAAACATTATCCCAATCTGCCACATAGGAACTAGGTACCATGCCAGGACCTTCCTTATATTGCACGGCTACAATGAACTGGACAGAAAACAGACATTATATGTTGCCGCTTCGACCATCGTTAATAAATACTATGGTAGGTACAAACCCGGGTGGGATTAACCCTACCACCTAGTAAGTTTACGGTTCGAAATGTAAGCAATTTAACTATATTTTTCTTGTTTCAGGTGTTGATGCTGATGGGAAAATTGTGTCACATCCCAGTCTAGCTGTTAAACACATCTGCGGAAGAAACTTATTGGACAATCATAGTGTTAATTTAATATCTTCAATAATTATGGGCTTATTACTTCCAACTATTTGTAGAATATTGTTACCGCTGTTAGCGTAAGATTACTTAAAATTTTATACTTCTTAAGCCAAATCGGAGTTACTACTTAATTTGAGATTATATTCATGACAACAGAATAGTGAGGACCAGGAATTTTATTGATTTGTTACATGAAATTGTAAGAGGGCCAATAAGCGAAATTTATCTATTTTACTGAAGGACTGATGCAGATCTCGAAGTGCTTTTGGTTGTGTACAAAATCATAATGTTATTAATCATTTAATGAATTAATTTATTCTAATTATGTTTGTCTAGTTTTTTGTTTATGGAATATTTGTATTCTATTAAGCTGCATGATCTATATTAAGATAAATGTATATTTTTACACAATGTTTTTTTTTGCATATATGTGCTGTGAGCCGTTTTTCATGTTGGTGCTGTTCACGCAAAGATTATTTGACTAATTGCTGAATAACATTCATATATAGATGTCATTATTAAAAAACTACCTGGATAATGGGCCCCAGAATTACCTAAAATTGCGGAACCAATATGGGTAGGTGAATATTTAACACACATACAATCATGTTGCTTCCCTGGAGGGACCGGCAGAGATGGTAGAGCGCCATATGGTACAGTCCCAGCATATTCCTTTCGCAAGATTCTAACTTGCTTTACGGTTGCGGTGGTTAAGTACCTAATGCATACAAAGTGAAATAATTTCTTTATTAGTGGCTCTTTCAATAGGTAAAGTATGTACACACTAGTCGAATGCTCTTAATAGACTTTGTCTTAGGCTGGAGTGCACTATCTTTGGTTAAAATTAATGTTATTGTAAGGATATATCTGTCTTCTTACATATCTACAATAACATTAACGTTAACTAGAGATGGTGAACTCCAGCCTTAGTATTTGCTTCAAACCGGCAGGTGAAATGCATTATGAGTCTCCCAGATACGCAGAACCAGGGCAAATGTGGCTGAAGTGTGCAGTGGGCGGCGACAGTGATATACCCACTAAAACACCATACGTTTCCTTACCTTAAAGCCAGGTAGCTATAGCAGGCTAACCAATCTTTTCTTCTGCTTTGTAGAGAGGCTGTAGCTTACTGGTCTAATGTGAGAATCATTGCGGCAGAATCAAGTCTTGATATAATAATATCTGCTCATTGTCGTTTTTTCACGCATAGTGTTAAGTCTCTTAGTTTTGGGTAAAAGTATAATTAAAAGAGCGGTTGGTAACTCTTGAAATAAGCCTTTATACTACAACCTAATGAGGTCTACCTATAACTAGACGGCGCAAATTTATCGCATTCCGACCATAGATAATATAATATTATGATTCCGACTCCACGATTCTTTGGAGCGAGAGTGACGACTCCCGCCCCAAATAAATATTGAGAAGGAAACTTAGTTAATTCTATTGTGAAACTTATATTAGTTAGGTAATAAGGTCCGGGGAAAGGAGTTAAGTTTTTTTGGTAGCTTGTTAAGGGAAAAGGGAGAGTATATTGTTAAAGTTTTTGTATATGATAGGCTAAGTTAAGTGCCGAGCTCTCCCGTCATACAAGTCACGCTTTGTAGGTTTTGTTTAAGGTATTTTTTTTTAAACAGAGGTTGAATAAGGTTCTTCCTGTTTTGGTTGTTTGGTTTGTTTTAGACAATAGGTTGTCTTTGAAGGGGATATGTTGCTTTCAGGCACATAGAGTTTTTTTTGTAAAAATTGGTCTTCAAGTATGAATCCTCAATTTTTTTCGAAGAAGAGGGGCAATGTAACATGCCATTTTTCACGAATGGCACGTTACGATAATTCGAATCGAACACTGTGCCGACAATTCGCAACGACGCTCCGTACCCGAATTGTCTCTGCGCGCATTGTCTATGAGTTCGACTCGTTAGGTTGGCACGTCGCGTTCTGGGCGTTAGCTAACGCATATTGGCGTTTCGTGTGTTAAAAGTCACGAGTTTGTTTTATCCGCATCGACCCCAATAAAGAAGTTATGGCCCTAGAGGCCCAAGAGTCTAAAGGGATACCATCGCTAACGAATATAACGCTTATTCAGAATGGTGTGGTTCGAACCCACGATCTACGCAGCCACGAGTGAGCCAGTGGCGGAAATAACGGTTACAACATATATAGAATAACCTAGAATAATTTTTCAAATAGGTTAAGTGGTTCCTTCCAAACAAACTAAACTAATCAAATTTACGGTAATGTCAATAATTATACTTTTTCGTACTAAGCAGGTACGTCGCTTATTCCAACGAGTGTGATATGTATGTATGTATAATGGACTGTAAAGCAAGGACACTTTAATTGAAGAAAGAGGCCAGTAAAAAGAACTACTTTACAAAATATACTGCAAGGTTGGACCTGAACCAGCAAAACATACCATTCGCGGGTATTGCGTCTTCCAATTTTGCCACTGGCCTTTATCACCGCCGTCATCACCAAAATCGTATTTGGCTAATATGTTTGAATGTTCAAATTTCAAATCAAATTTATTTATTCATTACCAAAAAAGCTCAATCAAGCTGTTCAATCTTTGCAGTCAATGTTCGCAACGCCGATGAAGCGTTAAATAAATGTTTCTAGGTATAATCTTAAACACTGTGTTAGTAGGAGGCATTGATTAAGGGAAAGGGGGCTGTAGGAGAATTTCCAAATTATGGACAGCCGGTGGCGAAATTGGTAGACGCAATACCCGCGAATGGTATGTTTTGATGGTTCGGGTCCAGCCTTGCAGTATATTCGTAAAATAGTTCTTTTTACTGGGCTCTTTCTTAAATTAATGTGTTCTTGCTTCACAGTCGATTATACATACATACATATCACACTCCAACGGTAAGGTCACATGCATTAAAAACATAAAATTAAAAAAATCTGCTCTTTAGTATGGAGTACGGATTTATTTATTTTCCAAAGTTACAAAATATGTTTCGCACCAGACCCGGAATTTATAACTTCAAACTTGCGAGTGCTGTAGGTGACTATCTCTGCAGTAGCCCTACCATGAGTTTTGGTGATGTTCACTTCGATCAACGTTAACGAAATTTTTGTATGGGGAAAATTGCAGCGCCTCTAGCGTACGATCTTATTACTAAAAACGGCACTACGAGTTCATATTCACGCTCGTTGTCGAGCATCACGAACGTTATCGAACGACGACGCGATACGGTTTTATGAAAAACGGTACCATGAGTGTACATTTTGACAGTTCAACGTGATCACTTCGATAACGTTTTTCGAATTTCTTTTCACTAGTCATATCTTGGGTGAAAGGACGATCGAACACACATTTTAGTGCCAAGGATGAAAAACCCAGCGTATTTCATGTCAATTTCTGAATTCAATATTATGTTAGCAACTTAATAATGAGTACACTACAACTCTACGCAAAAAAATACTATTCGAAATATTTTTTTAACGGTTTATTTTATTTATAAACGTTTCTTCAAACCTGTTTCAGGAATTAATTTATTTTTAATAATTTAATTTATGTAGGTGTATTTCCTCAATACTGAATGAGCAGCCTCAGTGGCCCAGTGGCGCGAGACTTCGGCGATCGCTCTCCGAAGTTAAGCAACGCTGGGTCCGGTCTGGTCTTGGATGGGTGACCATTAGACCGTTGAGAGAGGCTGGCCGTGGTTCGGATTCCACGTTAAGCTGTAGGTCCCCTTCCTTACTTACTAGGTGGTAGGGTTTATCCCGCCCGGGTTGGTACCATCGCATTGGATGAACGATGGTCGAAGCGGCAATGAAAATTGTCCGTGTTTTCCATCCAGTTCAATGTAGCCGTGCAATATAAGGAAGGTCCTGGCATGGCACCTAGTTCCCATGTGGTGTGTTGGGCTAATACCATGACAGAACTTGTGGTATTAGCCATCCATGTCCAGTCACATAAAAAAAAATAATAAAAAAAATACATATTTTTTTATGCAAAGAAAATAAAGCATTCAAAACATAACCTGTATCGGTAATCAATAAGAAAAATAAAACAATGATAATAGCATCCAAGATAACTAAAGTCAAACATTGACAAAACATTTGCGCGAAATGGGTAACTAGGTATATGATGACAGACAGATGGTACGCCCTATGAGTCACGCTTATTGTCTCGCGCCGCCCGCCGCCGGCAAAGTACGTTACTTATTTATTCGGTGGTATCGGTCAACAAATATCGTCACCAAATATCGGCTGCCAACAATCGACGGTTTGTGGTATGTTTTTACTAGTAAACTTAGCAAATTCATACTCAATTTATCATAGTGCGGTCCTATTTTATCTCATGCGAAAGAAGATACGGACACTGTTAATCACGGCCTACTCACTATCTTCCATTATTTCTTGTCTCTGGTCGAACGCAACGTTCATCGAGCGTTCGATAAGCGATCCGTCGGTGAATAAAGTAACCCATGGTAGCGACTGTAACGCTGTTCGATCTCGTTCGTGAACATTCGATGATATTTTTCGTTCGTTCGATAGAAAACTCATGGTAGGGCTACAGGAATTTGACTTATGGTAAATCATGTGTAGCACATTGTGTCTGCATAAAATAATCTTTGCCTTTCCGCGTGAAAAAGACAAAAAAGGAAATTTGACAGCTGTCATGATTTGTCAAACTCTGTGGTCAAAACAAAAAAAAACGTTTGTCGTGTTTTGAGAGAATGATGGAATCAAACGAATCGTGAGTCATGTAATCAAAGAACAATACGCCGCGTTCCATGCAAGAGAAACTACTATAAATCTCACAAATCGTTCAAGTTATCTCCGTACTAAGTTTAGGAACCATCAGTAATAAAGTATTTCAGCGATTTGCATGGATTCAGTCTACATGAAAAATGTCTACCCCGATCGAACAAAGCGCGGGCATCAACTCGGACATCGAACACGACGTGAGCGATTCAACACGGGATCTGATAGACCCTGATGCCGGTGCGTAACAGTGCCTCGCATGTCTTTTTAAAAATCAGCGAAACATTGCAAGATAATAAGTTTTAACTTTTATCCACCCCATTCTACTTTGTAGAAAAGGGGGTGTTTTACAAACAAATCAACTTGCACGTGTTTCGTCTGAATCTCCGATAGCAGTTTTAATTGCGTTGTGTCGAGATGCTTCCTTCCATGCAGTTTTTACGAGTCACCAACACTTCCTAGTTAGGCAAAAAAGTGTCAAGTAATTTGTGCGATTGTCTTGAAGAAGAAAAGTTAACCAGGAAGACATAACATTGGTTCTTTGTAATGCGACAACATGAGTTAACAAGTGCTGTGTTTACCGGAACTTTCAATTAATATTCCAGAAATAGTTTCAAGTCAATTTCTTGTAGTTTTGTGTACTTCTTTCTAAGTTTTAGAACAATGGAGTTTGTCAAAGGTGAAATTTTATCCACTTTGTATTTTCTTTCGTATTTCTCAGGTATTTTTCCAGCAGCCTTTTTAAAACTAATTATGCCTTTTTGAATTTTTTTTCCATAGCTTTTTTGGGCAACATTTAGAGGGCTAGTCAATATTGTATTAATAACTGTATGTTTTAAACTTAAATGCTGAGCTTAAAAACAACTGAAATAAAGGACACTTAACGATCTAGTAATCAAGTGATAAGTAATCTTTTTATAGTTAAAATTACAGTGACATTGTATTTTTCCCTGATGCGAGGTGACACCTACTTTGAACCTGTGCATTAAAGTGATTTATGTGAGTGATTAAAGTGAACTAAATATCAGTTAGTATCAATTGTCGCCCCTTGGAATAAGGAAATATTCGCACCATAATCTCCGTCTTATCAATGGAATGTAATGCTACCTTTTAAAAAACGGGCCAAGTGCGAGTCGGACTCTCACACGAAGGGTTCCTTATCATCGTACAAGATTTAACACAAAAAAGTTTTCTATACATTCAAAATATACATTCCTGTGCACAGTAGGGGATTTTAATTTCATACATATATATTTTTTCATGTAATATCACAAACATGCGACTCTCTAATTATCATTTAATTTATTATGAATCAATTTAAAATTGAATTAAACGGACTATTTTAATGTTTATATGTTAGGCATTAGAATATTTTCTAAACACAACAATTTAATACTAAAGCATAATACAATAGAAAATTTAAAAAACCAATATAAATAAAAAAAAAAACTATTTGGGAATCCTGTTTGTGTGATAATGGATCAGTCCCAAATCCCACAGTGGAAGACACGAAACGATGGATCCGCTCGCGCACCGTGCTCGGCATCATGGGCTTCCTTGGCTTCGCCAACGTGTACGCGATGCGCGTCAACCTGTCTATAGCGATCGTCGCCATGGTCAACTCTACGGAGCCTGCGCGAAACAACAACACGCTGGATGTCTGCGAGCTGCCGGGAAATAGCAGTGACACGCCCACCAATGTGAGATCCTCCTTCCATTGATATCGAGCCTTCAATCGTTGAGTCGAAATGAAAAATAATGTAATATGTTCATCACCAAGTCTGGGTATAGCTTACTGCAGGCAACATGGCCACAGTGAATGAAGTGCAAGTTCTGCACAGAATTGCATGCAATTAAATTCTTATTTTTTTTATTTCATTGGAAATGGATGGCTATTACCACACTTACGGTCATGATTTTACTCCAACATACCATATAGGAACAAGGTGCCATGCCAAGAACTTCCTTATATTTCTCAGCTACATTGAATTAATGTAAAACATGAACAATTTTAATTGCCGCTTCAACCATTGTTTATATAAACGGGCGGGATAAGGAAGGGGGCTACCAGTTTTATGTGGAACCACAAACTACTAATACCTCAGTCGCCTATGACGACTTGCACAGGAAGAAATGCAGTGGGCCAGATTATATTCTTTTTATGTGCTGGAACCCACAAGACTTAAAGTTTTATGTGAAATCCAAACCACAAACGACGAATCCCTTAGTCTTTACGACTTGTATGGGAAGAAATGCAGTGGGCCAGATTGTATTTATTTTATCGAGCAGGAACCCACACGTCAAATGGGAGAGGAGGTTGGAAAGGGGACAACTGAACCTGTCCCAGAAAATACCCAGACCGACTCAAGGTTTACTCTCGGATTTAATAGCAAAAATAGAGATTAAAAGATTAACAAATTTGGCTGCAGCCAAATTTTGTGATGAGAAAAAAGAACAAATATCAGTACAGGCCCAAACATTAATTTTTTTATCAATATTATATCATATTCAACCATTATTTCAACAAAACAATTATCAATTTCCTAAACTAAGGCATACTAGCACAAAACTGTGCCTTTCGAAAACATCTGTAATGAATGCATGTGAATTTTTAATTCTACATCTTAAAAAACAAATACTTTCAGAGTCCTGGCCCATTCAACTGGTCCGAGGCAGATCAAGGCATCGTTCTGGGAGCATTTTTTTATGGTTATGTCTTGACTCAGGTAATTTGATTTCTTTTATAATTCCTAACTTTATCATTATTTTAATTAGTGTGTGCAGGCAGCGCTTTGAGTGTACGTTTTTTTTTTTGCTGAATGGCGCCACATCACCGAGAATAACAAATGACTATCTGGAAAGTTATTAATTGCGTTGCTTACATTAACGATAATGATCACAACAGTCTTGAACAGAGATCAAACACACATTGGTTAGATAAATCAATGTGCTGAGGGTGAAATACATATCCATTGCTTGTAGATACTTGGCTTGGCCAAAGCATAACTTCCGAGTGTGAAATTTGATTGAGACAGTTTTTTTTTATAATAGCTATATGGAACTGGATGGACATTGGTAAATTTTAATTGCCTATTAGATCTAATTTTCACCCAATGCGAGGGTACCAACCCGTGCCGACCACCTAGTGGGAAAGGGACCTACAGATTTACACGGATCCCGAACCATGAATACACGCCCCTGAGCTACGAGCTGCTCCGAGTCATACTTTGGCTAAACATGCTTTCTATCCCTGGCGTCTAGATTCCCGGTGGCCGACTGGCCGAGCTATTCGGCGGGAAGTTGATATATGGCTTGGGTGTTCTCATGACGGCCGTTTTCACTCTGCTGACGCCCATAGCGGCCTACACCAACTTCGGTTTTTTCATTGCGGTCCGCGTGCTAGAAGGCATCGGGGAGGGCGTCACATACCCAGCCATGCACGCGATGCTGTCGCGATGGATCCCGCCGCTCGAGCGTTCCAAGTTCGCCGCTTACGTGTACGCAGGTGATCGATTTTCTTCAACCTTGCTGGCCGTCTGTGACAGAACAGAATTGTTTAATCAAAAACACACTGTGCGATCGTTTGCGGTGTCTGGTCTGAACAGGTCATGAATTCTTCAAGCCACGGCAGATAATAGTATAAATTAAAGTGAGAAAAGTGTAACGAAACTTCTACTTGCTTTAATTTAAAATAAATGTAGATTTTTTTACATTTTTGCTTTTTTGTTTGGGAAATTCCCTTAGAAAGTGAACTCTTTTTACCCGACAGTGGCGAAGGCAAAAAGAAGGGTTATGATTTTACCAGTACATGTATGTATGTAAACCCGACTACTAAAAGCTAAGAAACGAGGCAGGTATGTTTGGTAAAACCAATAAAACGATGATATCAAACAGCATATACTTGTTTCTCGCCTTTTAGTAGTCGTGTAGCAGTTTTGTAAACTTTTTTTTTAATTTTCTTCTCTTTTTATTTTCCCCTGTACTTTTACCCACCTTCATAATAATTCTGTGGCCTATAGTTGAAACGTTGATGGAATGCGACCAGTGAGCACGGAAGGACGAGAGTAGCGAAAATAATTCGTATGGCGGCAGCGTAGCCACGAGTTAATGGAAAACGTCTAACTGTAGTTAGTTTACTTACGAATTCGGGTCACGCAACATAACATACTTTGAATATAAAAACTAATAATAAATAATGACGTTTGATGCACTAAATAGCGTGCTGTGAATTCCGAACGTGATTTTACATGTCATTGGAAGTAGAGAACATCAGTAGTGCGTGAATTTGTAAACAAACTCACTCACTGCTTATAAAAGCTCTTGCATATAAAATATAATACAATCAAGTTTCAGTTGCGACTTCCATCTTTCCATGCTTGCTAGCTGTGACAGACGAAGTAAGCCTTGAGGTATGAAAACCTAAAAATCTACTCTGGTGGGAAGTTTCATTTTTTTGGAATCTTTTGTGACGGGAGCGCTCGACGTGCAGGTTCCAGCATCGGCACAGTGGTGTCGCTGCCCATCTCGGGCTGGCTGTGCAAGCTGGAGTGGGGCGGCGGGTGGCCGCTCTGCTTCTACGTGTTCGGTGGCCTGGGGCTGGTCTGGTTCGCGGCGTGGCTGCTGCTCGTGTACGACTCGCCGCTGAAGCACCCGCGCATCGATCCCCAGGAGGCCGAGTACATCACATGGGCCATCGGACCTCAGGTAGAAATACGATCTAGCGGTCTGTTTTCTTTTTGAATAAATGCACGTAACTTATATCACGCGTACCATAATTTTAAGCCAATCACCCAATATTCTTGAGAAAAGTGAGTGCCGTGCCAGGACTGTCCTTTTATTTGAGCAAGGCTCAATACATACATATACATATGCATGGATACATGAACAAGATGAAAAACAGACAATAATTGTTGATTGCGGTTTCAACAATCAATACTAATGCTGAAATTTAGAATGTTTTCAATTTTGACATAAAATGTATGGAACTGATGTCAAATTTGACAGTTGGAAGACTTGAGAATTGTCTCAAGATCCAAGCACTGTCTTTGAATCTCAGCATTAACCTGACCATTATAGTAGTTAGGAACCTACAGTTTTACACGGATTCTGAACACGGAACAGCTCCTATTCGTGACAAAATGCACTATTCCAACTCTGAAAGTGAAATTCTAATTCCTTCGGGAATGTAGTGTGTTAGACTAGTATCATAACTAGGTGTGTTATTATTAGCCGTCCATGTCCAGTAAAGAGCAGTTAAAACGACATAAAGTATTCATAAATACAGCTAGAAATAATTGGATTCACACGCAGCATCTTATAGTGGTATGGCCTGTCAAAAACAAATCAATAAATAAATACAATTTATATAATTCCGTCCATGTTTCCTTCAAAGGTGCATGTGACGTGAACAGTATTAAAAATTGATGCACTGGTTGCACACATGGCTTATATTGATATATATTTTATACCAAAAAATAAACAAAACAGATTCATCATTTAATCATTATCTAGAACAATATGAAAAATAATTGTTATTATTTAAAAATCTCAAATTACAACGTAATCTGTATGATTCTTGCATTACATATTTTTCCACAAATTGCTTAATGTAGATGTGATTCAACATCGTGTGGCCCCTACAGATGTTCGGAATGCAATAAGGTTGAATCATAATAGATAAACACAATTCAGCTTTATTGTAACTTCGCGTAAACTAGGCCATTTGGATCGTCATAATAGTTGTATATTTGCTTATATTGATAACTATACATTAAATATAGAGGTAACTATACATTAAATATGGATTCTTAATTTGTTTAATAAGATCACAAATACATGCAAAAATCAGTTGTCAAAGAAAAAGTGTGTATAACTATCCGATCATGCCGAATAATTTTGAACAACTCCGTTATGCTTTTTTTTAACTTAAGGGTGGCACATGGCGCACGCCAGCACCTCACAAAAAAGGCGCTTTCGGACTTTCACAGGGGCTGCGAAAACGATGCTGGCCGGCCGAGTGCTTCTTCACACCATGTTTGAAGGACTCCAAGTTGTACTTTGAGGGAAAAACTTTGGCAGGTAGTCGATGCCATAGTTTACCGACCCTATAGATAGAAGATGGTGGGTTCTTATGGTCTAATCTATGGTATTGCAGCCGCCTCATATGCCATTTACATCTCCAACCTTACATGCATTGCATCCATGCAACGGAATTTTGTATTATAACCCTCTGAACAGAATAATATTATTGCATTACACTACGCTAATAAAACCAAACGAAATGGGTTTTTCATCTGGCTATCTTGTTCGTTGCTATATGGAGGAGGACTCCCAGATGACCTCAATACCCTGGTTCAAGTTCCTGACGTGCACGCCGCTGTGGGCGATCTTCATTAATCGATGTTGTATTTCCAGTTTTACACAGAGTTCATAGGGCTACCTAACTATCTTGTTAGATATATCGGTTGGAGGAAGACTGTCAAATGACCTTTATACCCTAGCTCAAGTTGCTGACGTGCACGCCGCTGTGGGCATTCTTCACTACTCAATGTAGTGTTTCCAGTTTTAAATTGAGCTCATAGGGCTACCTAACTATCTTGTTAGATATATCGGTTGGAGGAAGACTGTCAAATGACCTTTATACCCTAGCTCAAGTTGCTGACGTGCACGCCGCTGTGGGCATTCTTCACTACTCAATGTAGTGTTTCCAGTTTTAAATGGAGCTCATAGGGCTACCTAACTATCTTGTTATATATATCGGTTGGAGGAAGACTGTCAAATGACCTTTATACCCTAGCTCAAGTTGCTGACGTGCACGCCGCTGTGGGCATTCTTCACTACTCAATGTATTGTTTCCAGTTTTAAATTGAGCTCATAGGGCTACCTTACTATCTTGTTATATATATCAGTTGGAGGAAGACTGTCAAATGACCTTTATACCCTAGCTCAAGTTCCTGACGTACACGCCCCTGTGGGCATTCTTCACTAGTCAATGTAGTGTTTCCAGTTTTAGACTGAGCATAGGGCTACCTAACTATTTTGTTTACTATATTGGTTGCAGGAGTACCGCCTGACGACTTTAATACTCTGGTTCCTGACGTGCACACTTTGGGCAACTCTCATTACTCAATGTAGTTAGAATGCTAAATGGCTAAAACTGGAAAAGTTTTACACAGAGGCCATAGGGTTACCTACTTATATTGTTTGGTTGTATTGGTTGCAGGAGGATCGCCAGACGACCTCAATACCCTGGCTCAAGTTCCTTACCTGCGCACCGCTGTGGGCGATCCTCATCACTCAGTGCGGTCAGTCCTTCCAGTTCTACACGCAGCTCACAGAGCTGCCAACATACATGGACACTATACTCCACTTCGACATCGAGTCTGTGAGTGCTTGTTACATTCTGATTCCAGTGAAATACTCTGTTATCTTTTACAATATTTATTATACCTGCAAATAACAAATCAGCAAACACGGTTTTGAAAGATGCTTTCCGGGAAAGTATTGGAAAGTTAGTTTAGAATATTACCTGTAAAGCTTTCGTGCCTGCAAGAAGTCCGAAATTATATTATATTATATTATATTATTTATATTATTTATTATTATTATAGTTGTACATAATACTTTACAGAAAACACCAATTCGTATAATGTAGTTACAAAAAACAAAGAAAGTAAAGAAAATGAACAAAATTATTACCTATTCCCTTCCAAAAATCTTTTGCAAGCTCGCTCAAACATTCCTCCCTCGATCACTAGAACATCGCATTCAGGTGTTGACCAGAGCATTGCGTTGAAAAGTCTTCGGACGAAATGATTCGGTGATCACAAACTTAGTTCATTGCCTTGCTTTTTTTTTTCTTTTGATTTGGTTAGGGTTTTAGCCATGTTTGCCTTGCTTCAGGGTGTGTGCCTGTCATTGTTGGCGTACATGACTTATGACAATTTTTTTTAACATCCACAGTACATTTGAATCATTTCCCTTATAGCATTTATTGTTACAGAACGCTGTATGGTCAGCGCTTCCGTACCTCACATCGTGGCTTTGCGGCATCGTAATCTGCATCTTCGCTGACTGGCTTATCGCGCGGCGCTACGTCACGCGTCTCAATTCCATCAAGTTCTGGAACACAGTCGGTTAGTATCCTCCTTCCATCATATTATATAGTATTCTTTTTTTATGTTAAGCGCGGCATATGGTGTACGCTAGGACCTCTAAAGGTGCCTGATGACTCCCATGGGAATTCGAACTTACAGGGAGGCAGCCGGCTAGGTCATTGTATAGTCTTAGTCTATTACTAGTCTCACTAATCCAGCGCTATTAAAAACCATGGGGTGCTGGTTCATTGGAATGTTCAGATCACTGGATTGTATAGGGAAATTCTAGGTAGATAAAATGAAAAAAACCTTAATCCAGCGGCAAGTACATGTTTACAGTGAGATTGCGCACGTAGCAATATGCGCTTCTATGGACAAGGGCTCGTTGACACTGAGCAGCACGGAGGCGAGCCAGGCGGTTATGAGGGAATGGCGGTGGGGGCGCGGGAAGCTGTGAGGCGGTGCCGGACTACTGGAAGTTCCGATGCACTGAAGTGCCGGAATACTGAGACTCCTGTATTTCTCTGAACGCAACACCTGGCCTCAAACTGAATACAACAGTTTTTATGAATGCCGTGTTTCTCTGTACGCAGCGTCGGTGATACCATCATTGGGGCTGCTGGGCGTGGCGTGGGTAGGCTGCGACCGATGGGCAGTCATGTCATTGCTGACCGTTACGGGCGCGTTCGGTGGCGCCGTCTACGCGGGTACGTACAAATGTCACGGTTTAACTTCTTCAGCCTGTATTGGTGTATCGGTGTAGGTAAATTATCAATTGCATCTTCATACTTTACTTTGCTGGTTTGGATATATAAGAGCTACTAAATGTAGTGACAAAATAGGCTAAATTAATTTTCTCAGTTGGTTCGCCACGTGTTAGTCCCTTGCACTAGTGTTTTTGTGATTCCTGCATTATATTAAAACCATTCTTAAATTTAATGGCTATGAAATATAATTCTGCAGAGCTACTTAAATTTTTGCTCAGCATTTAAATAATCTTGATTTATTATATCTTTTTTCCTCTTTACTAGGCAATCTGCCTTTGTAGTCATTTATGATGGTTATGAGTTGTCTTGCATGGTTGTTAGCCCAGTGGCTAATCCATATATTTCTGCAGTTTCATTATGTACAATCTTGGGGAGCTGTTATTTTAATTCTGCAGAGGGGGGTAGATTTATCCATCTTTTTGCAGTTCAGTTGGTTGGGATGCCTCACATTTCCATTTTTTCATTAATTCTATGTTTTATAATGACATTGAAGCTTTGTTATCAGATCTTGAAAATAATCAGAAAACAAATTTGGGTCAGGACATTCGTCCAAAGCAGGAATTGAATCTTGCCACCTTTGGATTACGTGTCAATTGGTCATCTAGACAATTACGTTAGCAAACGAATTTCTCGATAATTTTCGAATCAATACAAGTTTCGACTAATAAATAATTGTATGCTAATTTAGAGAGAAAGCTAAGGCCCCTGATGGCATGCTATGAAAGCTAACAGTTGTGTCGGTGCGTTACAGGCAACCAGATGAACCACATGGACCTGTCGCCGCAGTTCGCGGGCACCATGTATGGCATCACCAATGCGGCTGGAAACATATGCGGATTTCTCGCACCCTATGTCATTGGACGGATTATCAATAATCAGGTTTACAGTTCTTATCTGTCTGTGAAATTCATAGTATTTAGGAACAAGTGCAATTTTTTTTTATTTAATTTATTCAAACTTACGGTAGTCAAACTATACTAAAGTATGTCACAAACTTTGATTAACTCAGTAAAGAAGAACCTGCAAAGAACTGGCTTAAACACTTTTTCCATCCACAATAATTAAATTTAGATTTAAATACTATTTAAATCTATATAAATATTTAGATTTAATCTATATAAATATTTAGATTTAATTTATATAATACTGTAGATCTATTTAAATAATAGTATAGATTTAAATACAGGGTATTGCCAATTATCCGAACGCCGGTTATAAGGATTTACCTGTTATCCGGATCGCCTTAAAGATCCGAAAGCGCTAATGGTTTTTCTAAGGTATTTTAAAATGTGAAGACATTTTTAAAAATGCCACCCCTTTGCCGACATCGCCGCACCGCCACTTCGAAGTTCTTTGTAAACGCTGCCTCATGCACCCGCTCCCTAAAAGTGCATCAGCAACAGGTGTTTTGAGTTTCTTTCGAATTTGTTAGTAAACAAACAAGCAAACAGCTAGCATGTCTTTTTCTCCTTGAACGATAATTTGAGGATTTTCTAAGATTTCCTTCGGTCCTAATTGCTTCGGATAGTCAGTTTTCTACCAACCAAGCTTATGACTCTCGGCAGAAATTTTCGTGAGAAAATTCTGATGCTACTATACCGGTGACTCGTTTATTGCAGCAAACGCTGGGTCAGTGGCGCGAGGTCTTCTACTTGGCGGCTACCATCAACCTCGCGTCGAACCTGTTCTACCTGGCGTTCGCGAGCACCGACGAGCAGGACTGGTCCAAGCCCTCGGACCCGCTCGACGAGGAGCCGCACCACCCGCTGCCGTGGGACGGCGTGCCCTACGAGGACTCGTAGCTCGAGGACTCGTAGCTCGGGGACTCGTAGCTCCGGGACACTTAGCTTCGGGACCCGCAACGCCGGGACTCTTAGCTCCGGGACTCGTAGCTCCGGGACCCGCAGCTCTGGGATTGTAGTTCCGGGACACGTAACTCCGGGACGCGCAACTCCGGGACTGCTTAGTTCAGTGGTAAGGTCGCCAGTTGGGTAAAGTGGACACAAACAGTGAAACCTCGATAATCCAACACCCAGCTAGTCTGGAAGCCCTTACCCATCAAGTAAAGAGGAACGGAAGAGGCGACCGACACTAATTCGTATAGGCTCAGTGATAATACATACGCTGACGATAGCATCAGTTTGCTTACGAATTCGCTCCCTCTGGATGTTTTCGAGTTCCAATGGCACGTAAGACATGTAAGAACACACGGGAAACCATTTAGTTCCGAGTGCTGAATTCGTTAGTGAACTGACTACCGTGTTTATCACTAATACGTGCTGGCTATACGGATGAGTTTCTGTTACCGCTCCTTCCTTACTCTGGCCTTATCAGACCACCTGAAATTTTACTGTAAATACATGCTGGATGTAGAAAACACAATATTTTGTTGAAGGATCCACAGATAAAAGCTATTACCTATCCTACCACTTATATTTATATTGGTGAAAAAGGAAATTGTCATTTTTGGTGCAAATTATAAAATCTTGATTGAACATTTCTATTGTTTTCTAAACAGCCTGCATGTAGTGTGCACTCAATTATATTCAGTGAGCTGCAATTTTTACTTCCATTGACCCATGTGTCTCAAGTACTTAAATACCTACGTATGAAAACGCTAGCGCCTTGTTTTGCACATTTGTATGGGGAGCGTAATTTTCTGATTCTTACGGGCCAACCTTAATGGAAATTAATGGTTTTTCTGAAAGGTTACCTTGTCGTTTGGTTATTGGGTGGTAATTGTTAGTTTCAGAATATGTGCAGCAACGGTGTAAATCTAAGATCATAATAATATGATGTTAACTGTAATTTAGCTTCAGTTCTGTATTGTTCGGTACCATCATATTAAAATATGAGTGCTTCTAGATGACAGTAAACTTATCCTGTCTACTTAACATTCAAATTGTATAGATCTTTCGGTTTCTTTCTTCTTCAGATTCACGATGTCTAGCAGGCTTTACTTGTGGTAAACACGTATCTGCATACGCGTCAAACTGTGCATGACAGCAACAATTCATTTGTTAAGCATTTATCTTTATTGTTTCAATGCTCAACTTCGTGATTTGCAACATCTATAGACCCAGTATGAATGTGTTAAAACTATAAATCGATGGTTTGTCACCATGACAATTTACTTAGCAGAACCCCAATTATTTGGGACTCGATAAGAATTGATTGTGATGATTACAGTTGTTAACTCATACCCGCATATGACGTTCAATCGTTAATGTAATTTGTAGCAAATATGTCTTATCACATGGCGCTAACTACCCAAGATTTTCAATCATCCAGCGCCTACTGGCCCGTCATGATTAATGTAAATGAAGAATGGTGACTGACAAGAAACACCCTGATGATAATTTGCTCTCTTAATTCCATCATCAGACTTCAACTAGATTGTTGCACGTGTAGATGGTTTTAGTTTTAGTTTAAAAATGTTTAACCTTTTTTTCTTTTTAACTACAGGATATCAAGTTTATAAAAAGCCTTCTTACGAATGTCTTGACTTAATTTTTAAGTAACCACTATCCAAGACTGAATGAGGACTTTGTATTTTAGCGGGAAAATTTTGCAGGGATCTGTTGTCTGGACGTCTATACTTCTGTCTGTGACACGGTCAATAACTCATCAAAACTGCTCGTAATGTAGGTTTTGATACTACGCACATTCCTATGGTTTTAATAAAATTGTGATATGTTAAAAATAACAATTGTATTATATTTGTAATTGGAATTGTATAGGAAAAGTGCATCAGAGGTGTGAGTTTAAGATTGTAATTGCATGTTTCATGGAGGCATTGTCTCGATCAATTAATATGTCTATGTAGGTAAGATATAAGTTATGTAATTGAATTAAAGAAAGCAACTATTTTAATACATTGGAATATTTAAGATACAACTATTTCAACCAATCGCCATTAAAATTGGCAATAATAGATTTTGAGCACGAAGAATGTTTTCGTGATCACTTGACTCCGTTCGGGTCTTTGCCCAAATCGAAATTGACCAGAGCGGAGCCAGATACCTCGGCTAGAATCATATACATGGCGGTAACCGCTATTCATAGCACTATCTTGTTTTTCTGTTGCAGCAAATTAGTTTATTGTTAATTGCCTACTCTGATGTTCGACACTGTTAAAAGAAGAAAGTAATTGCCCATCCCATACATTTTACTGACTCAAAATGTTCCATAATATTTCAGTAAATTTAAGGTATATGGCTCAATCTAGGTTCACAGATTAGAGACCAATCCTCTGATGCTAAATCATCGGTCTGCCCGCGCCAAGTGGTTGCGTTACCTATACTATGTGTTGGTATGTACTTGCTGTTGAACAAATGTACTTATCCTGTCAACATATTGATACCTATTAATTAAACAACCAGTTGGTTTTTTTAAATTAAATACTTTAATTACCTAAAGTTATGTCTGTAACCTAAACTGCCTATAACTACAAAATGCAACCAAAGATTCAGTTTTGGTAAGCGTGTATGTACTGATACTTTCATGCTTCATTATTTGCAGCCATTAACCTTATCATATATATATTTTGTTACAAAACAACTTTATAGTTACTTATCTAGGTAACGTAATCACTTGGCATACATTTAGCTTCAGAGGGTTGGTCTTTATCTTGTTGGGTCCATAGCTTTAGCCATTTACGTTATCGTTACCATTTTTGTCGCGACCTCCGAGTCTAGAAGAATGTAGGAAACGACCGAACACTAAATGTTTTTGTACAAAAGGCTTTCGTCCAAAAAAGACCAGTGGTGATATCGATAGAATTTAATGTTTGTGTCTAAAAATGTGGAGTTGAATATTCTTGTAAAGCTATACATATTTTTGTCAAATAACTGTAATATATTCTCTGCGAATAGAAACAAAATTGGTACTGACATCTATAAAATTATGTGAACCGA
This sequence comes from Incurvaria masculella, assembly GCA_946894095.1. Classification (NCBI taxonomy): domain Eukaryota; kingdom Metazoa; phylum Arthropoda; class Insecta; order Lepidoptera; family Incurvariidae; genus Incurvaria; species Incurvaria masculella. Next base: position 4,706,276 of record OX335644.1, on the reverse strand, counting down.
TTTATCTATAAGCAAGTTGAAAGGCCAAATAAAGAATATACCAGTATGTATGCCAGTTTTCAGATTAAATCTATTGATTGCCCGCTTAACATAGAATCGATGCATGGAAATATTCTCGGAAACCAGGGTGCCAACGGAACCATATTACTACACCTCTGCTGTCCGTCTGTCCGTCCATCCGTCCGTTCCTCCGCCCGTTTGTCACAGGGCTGTATCTCATGAACCGTAATAGGTAGGCTGCTGAAATTTTCAATGGGGTGGCACATACATAAAACGTCAAAATTTTGTACAATGGTACAGGTGGATTAAGGAGTCAAACTCGCACTTGGCCGGTTTTTTATATTGAATAAGCCTTACATTGGATAGACTATGACAAGTGTTATGCACTGTTTGCACGCACAAACTTTTGCATGCTCTCAACTTTGGGTTTATCTTGTAATTCACATTTGTTGGTGATTCACAGTCACCTGTGACTCACCGGTGAGTACTTACACTTTATTACTCATGGAATTACTATGGACTAGCACGAGAAAACTTTTCACAAGAGTAATCGCAGTGTTGTCTCTTTCTAATAATTCTGATTAGAGTACCATGACACAACATTAATTCATCAGCGATGTCGTCATACGAAAGGGAAACGTAAGCTATTGACTTTCATCTGTGAATTAAACTCGTGTTCGTTCCATAAGTATAATTCTTGCAATTCATAAAGTCTAGGGGGCTTTACTTGTGTTAAACAGGTATCTGCATGCATGTCAAAGCGTGCGTAAGATAGAGCTCGGGTATGGTTAGCATAAAAACAATAAACATAAATGCTAATCATACCCGAGCTCACTCTTACGCACACTTTGACACCTATGCACATACTTTTTTAACACAATTAAAGCCTGGTAGACTTTGTGAATTGCAAGAACATTACAAGTGCGCAAAACAACAGTGTACTCTAAAAGTAGATTGATAAATTACTGATTAATCAGTCAGTTATTAATCTATGTCCTCATGCTCAGTTTGTGCATGCGGTACAAACAGATATGACACGGTCCATGCCGGATGTTTCCTCTGTTATCAATCTGCATAAGTTTATTTTATTTGTTTTGCTTAAAAATGACATTAATGTAAACTGACAGCTACTGCAGATTCTGTATGGTATTAAAAATACCAAATTTAGTTGTAAGGAAATATAGGGTATTTTAAATAGACAATGTTTTATTGAATTATAATTTTATTGAATTGATAATTTTATGTATTTTGAAGTTATACAACAACATCTACATCGAAGCATTCTAATAAGATTTTGATTTCTACTACTAGATGGCGCTGATTTCCCGTTTTGATCCTACGCTAAGGAATTTTGACTGCTATGATGAATTTTCTAATTATTTTTAAAATATTTTTAAATGTTTCAATGTAGTATTTGTGTAACATCCAAACTACCTTACATATTTTGTACATAATTACACGTCTTGCACGCTGGACGAAAAACTGCTGCTTTACAAGGCATTTTTTTTATTACAAGGTCCGCGTGAAGTTATTGTATGCTTCTGTGGGACCCATCTGCTTGGCCAAGGTATCCCCGATTTTGGAGACCTTCCATTTTACTTCGAGATGAAGGGATGACTCTTCTCTCTCTACTCTAGGAGAGTTTCTACTACTGCTCACACCCATTCAGTTGCAACATTCCCAAAATAAGAATCAACCGATCCTCCCTATTTTCCCTATCAATCTTGCATGACGGCTGTATGGAAAGCTCCTGACAAAAAGATATCAAAAAACAAAGTTGTCTTTGGCTGGGTCTGTCAGTGCGGTGACAAATCTAATTATAATTTCCGGGAGTAAGTGGGCTGTGCCTACGACTCAGCATGTTTTTAGTGACATTTTTAAAAAGGGGTCTTGTGTTACAAACTCAATCTTTAGTCTGGATCCGATTTCTATCCGACGCGCCGGTGTCATCGGTCGGTGGAGTTCACCTCTTACGCCTAATGCCAGGAAGTAAGATTAAGTTTTTTGCTTCCAATTTACCTTCGTTGGCATTGGGATGTCGTATAAAGCATTGCTGCAGTTTGCATCGCTGCTGCGGCTGTTACAGTTTTGCGATGGTCAGAAGTAAAGAATAGATTATTTAGCGAAAAGGTGCAATAAAGAGCAGAGGGTCGAAAGAAAATGTAATACTATTGAGTCATAGTTCTCTCTATCTGCAAAGTTTGAGCTCCGTCGGCTTGGCTGGGGGATCACGGAGGCAAACGGTTTTTTCGTTCGGCATGAATAATAGCATATGTACATATAAAACAAAATCTTGATGAAAAAACGTTAATAATACAATGGTATATACAAAAAAACATGTTCAGTAATTATGTAACAAAAGTAAAAACCAATGGTAAGCAGAAGTTCAAACTTAAGAACTGACAAACGCGAAGCCCCGTTCATGCACCACTATCTTTGTTTTTCTGAGTTGGATAAGTGAGTCCATGTAAAACTGTAGGTCTCCTTCCCCAACTAGGTGGTAGGGTTAAGCATGCCGGGGTTGGTACCATCGTATTGGATGAAAAGATGGTCGAAGCGGCAATGGAGACACGAGCCAATATTGAACAACTGTTGTAATCAAATTTTATTGACTTACGCCCTTATCCAACTGAAAGTAATCGGCTCATATTTTTTTTATGTGACTGGACATGGATGACTAAGACCACACTTTCTCTCATAGTATTAGCCCAACACACCACATGGGAACTAGGTGCCATGCCAGGACCTTTCTTATATTGCACGGCTGCATTGAACTGGACGGAAAACACGGACAATTTTCATTGCCGCTTCGACCATCGTTCACCCAATGCGATGGTACCAACCCGGGCGGGATTTACCCTACCACCTAGTAAGTAAGGAAGGGGACCTACAGTTTAACGTGGAATCCGAACCACAGCCAGCCTCTCTCAACGGTCGAATGGTCACCCATCCAAGATCAGACCGGACCCAGCGTTGCTTAACTTCGGAGAGCGATCGCCGAAGTGTCGCGCCACTGGGCCATTGAGGCTGACGTTCAAAATCTAAATTATCTTGTACGCGTGTTCTCGAGGAGCACGCAGCTCCGGTGAAGCGTCAGTCAGACAATTATCTCGCTTGAATTGACTGTAATTTTTAAATAAACACTCAAAAATTAGTGTAGGTTTCGTGGCGAAGTTGGCGCCACGGTACCCTCATTATGGGGTGAGGTAGGGAGTGTGGGGGAGGGGAATTCGCAGCTGCTGATGAATGTATAAGTGCGCTAACCATTGAGCTGACATGTAGCAGCGTACGGCTGGCCCTCAACTAAGAGGTGCCCGAAGACGCCCGTGGGCTTTCGGACTTTCCCGGGGGGCTGCGAAACCTTTATAAAATAAAATTTGATTTGATTTGATTCACACATTCACACCATCATTGAAGGACCTCAGGTTGTACTTTTGAGGAAATACTTGGGCAGGGAGTGCATTCCAAAGTTTATCGATCCTGTAGACAAAGGATCTAGAGGATCGCTTCGTTCTTATTTTGGGAATATCGACAACGATGTCGTCCGTGCAGTTCTTACCTGTTCTCACGTGTCGTTAGATTTCGACAGCATCTAGGAATTCGTAAGCAAGCTGCCTGACCGACGCTACCGTCGGTGTATGTAATTTTAACTAAAACCGTTCTAGGCCCCCTTATACAACCGAGTCTTGGTCGCCACTCTAGGTAGAGAGCGCTCACCATTGTGTTGTTACTCAAATAAAATTGGAATAAATCGTAAAAGCTTCACTTTTGTCCCACGAAAGTGGAAATCTATTTTTTGTTACGGCCATTTGTACTTTAAGGCTCCATATGACGCTAAACTCCAAGACTTAGGGCTTATTTTTATTTTATCTCAGTGTCGGTTGAGAATAAACACCGGTAAAAAAATCGAAATATCAAAGTTTAGCCCCGGTTGCACGAAGAAACGGCTGAGTTAATCAATGTTCAAACACGTCACTTTTAGTGAACCGCATAGAGTCCCTTCCATACTGCCCACACAAAGTGACGTGTTTGATTATACTTTGACGTTGAATTTGAATTTTTGTTCTTTCGTGCACTCGGCCCTAAGACTATTATCTAGTGTATGGCCGTAAAACAGTTTTAATGAGTTGCTTGTATTCTTTAAAATAAAATGTTTTTATGCACCTATTCACTAGAGTTTTACTAGGTTTACAAGCCGGCGCTTGGAAACTCTAAATGATTTTAACAATTTTCTTATTTATGGTAGGAGATCACATATTTATCTAGTGAATAAGCGTGAAACATATATTAATTCACTTTAGAAAGTAAACTTTACAGGACAGAAATATAAATTTATTCAATCATTAGAAGAGGCCAACTCACCTGTATGTTTTGGCCTCACTTTATCATTGATAAAATATAGTTTAAACTTGTAATAATAACAACGATAACAGGATATAATACTGTATAAACGAGTACAATCGTATTTAGAGAGAACCTGTCAAAACTTATACGTCATTAGCACCGGATCAGTTAGTCCGCCCACTCTGAATACGGCTGATAACGTTTAACGTAATGTTACGGAGAGCACATCCTGCGGCGCCAGCCAGGTACACCAGCCATCCGAGCTCGTAGTTCGACTTCTCATCTAAATTGGTGTTTACGCCAAACCAATCGACTAGCGTTTTCAAATGTATGGAGAGAACTTACGCATCTACGCCATGGATACGTTGCCGTTTACGCCGACTCCGCATTTTCATAGAAATCGGTAGTTCAAGTTTGTTTTTGACAGCTTGAAGAAGTAACATAGTATGGGTTGGACGTTTTTACGTAACTTCGATGTGTCATGAAAGCCAATTTAGGTGAGAAGTCTAGTTGTTTTTTCTCGATGTGGAGAAAGTGGGTTCCGAACCATGGTATGACCCGAATTTTCATCGAAAATGCATTTTCATCTCCAATTAGCGGAAGTGCATATCCTGAGAATCGATCCTGTGGCCTCTGACTCAAGGGACCACATGTGTTAACGTCTGGGATTTATTCATAACTAGCTGAGATTCCCGGCTCCGCTCGAGCTGATTTCGTTTTCACGGTCCGTCCACGCAAGCCTCCGACACATTTCCGTGGTTTGCTAATGATCTGATAGACGGACTAGATAGGTACACCATTGCCAGGGTCTACCTCCGGAACCCTACAAAGCAGAGGGGAGGGCTCAACCGCGAAGGGTGTTGCTATTAAAGCAAATATTTATCTCGGTGGCAAATTGTCGGCCTCCCGCCTGCGCCTGCCTCGGGCGCGACGCGCTCTCCGTCTGGGCAGAATTGGGCAGCCACACGGGACAGCCTTCCCGGGACTCATCTCTAGACCGTTGATATCCTTATTTTTTTTTATGCAACCCGACGTATAGCTATTACCATGATATTAGCCCAATACACCACATTCCGGAAGGAATCATGTGCCATGCCAAGACCTTCCCTTTATGAGCACGGCTACACAAACTGAATGGAAAATGCGGCCAATTTTTCTTTGCTGCTTCGACCATAATTTCATCCAATGCGGTGGTACCAACCCTTACTCCTACCAACTCTTAACCCTACCGTTTCCCTCCTTCCTCTGCAGCTTTACCTGGATTCAGAACCATGAAACACCTCGCATTCGTTACGAAATGCACTCATCCAACTCAGAAAGTGATAGAAAGTGGTCTAGAGGAAAATTGGACATGCATGTCCAGTAGGCATCGGAAGATCCTGGGTATAACGTAAAATACCCCGAAAGTATGGCGATAATGGTATCTGAATGCAGGTAATATTCGTGGACCCTAGGTTTACGTTAATTTATCATACGTATTAAGAGGTTTACATTTAAGCTGATTTAAGTTTTTAAAACAAGATGTCATCCAATGATTGAATAGAAACATCCGCAGCACCTGAAGAGATGTTGACATCTATCTCATATTTTTCAGCCTCGGTAGCTCAGTGGCGCGACGCCTTGCGATTCGATAAGCTTGGTGAAGCACCTCTTTGCGAGGTTAGGTTCTGGATGGGTGACCATTTTCAACGGATTTCACGTACAACTGCAGGTCCCCTTCCTTACTAGGTGGTAGAGTTTATCCCGCCCGGGTTGATACCATCGCATTGAATGAACGGTGGTCAAAGCTGCAAAGAAAATTGTCCGTGTTTTCCATCCAGTTCAATGTAACGGAGCAATATAAGGAAGGTCCTGTTATGGCACCTAGTTCCTGTTGTGTATTAGACTAATATCTGACGGTAGTTCGGTATTAGCCATCCATGTCCAGTTACATAAAAAAACTATCGCCGGAGCAGCGCATCGTGTAGCGGTCGCCGCACTAAAAGCCACTTCCTTCGGGCCGGCAAATTATGACCACGAAAATCAAAAAGGCGCGCGAGGATCAGCGTCCTGCGCGCAATCTATCATCTCCCCCGCCGGCGACGCCCACTCGGGGCCCAAATTATAGGCTGCCCAGTTCCTCGACGCGAAAACTAATATTTGTTTTGTTCGGGGAGAGGCTCTCTCGAAAATCGCCGCAATTATAGCCCATAACGAGGTGTCGAGACCCCGAATTAAGTTCGGCCTAATTTATGTATAGGTGTCGCAAAAAATGCAGGTGCGACACCTCGCGTGTTAGGCGTGGCGCTCGATACGGCCGGTGTGGCGGTGGCTTGGTAGCAACGAGGAAGATAGGACGGGAGAGGCGACGGAAACACATCCGTATACATCCGCAGCGTTGCCACTCTTAGCCCCGGTTGCACGAAAAAACGGCTGAGTTAATCAATGTTCAAACACGTCACTTTTAGTGTACCGCATAGAGTTCCTTCCATACTGTCCACACAAAGTGACGTGTTTGATCATACTTTGACGTTGATTTTGATTTTTTTTTCTTTCGTGCACTCGGCCCTTAGTGATAGTACATACCGCTGTGATAGCACTGTAGAAAAAACCGGCCAAGTGCGAGTCGGACTCGCACACGAAGGGTTCCGTCCCATCGAACAAGATTTAACACAAAAATCACGTTTTTTGTATGTGAGCCCACTTTATTTTTTATTATTTGATGCCGTTAAAGCGGCAAAATAAATATATACTCTGTGAAAATTTCAGCTGCCTATCTAATACGGTTCATGAGATGCAGGCAGCCCTGTGACAGACGGACGGACGGACGGATGGACGGAAGGACAGCGGAGGCTTAGTAATAGGGTTCCGTTGGCACCCTTTGGGTACGAAACCGTAAAACGGAAGGAGAAGTGCAGTGACATGCGCTCAAATGACCATATAGTTGTATGAGAATCCGGCGGCGGCGCGTCATATGCCACTCAGTCGAAACATCGCCACCGCGCGCGAATGGTTAAAAAATAACGTTCGTCAAGTCATATCCGACCTACACAAACCCTCCAATACGTCTGCGACTATGTTTGCATGTGGGATATACGTTTAAGTTGGATCGGCAGATTTGAAAAATGGAGAGAGCGAGACCCATAGGAGGCGCTAACAATGCCATATCTCCTCCCTTTTCATCGATGGTACATACACCAGCGGTAGCGCCGGTCAGTCAGTTCGCTTACTAATTCGCTTACTCTTGATGTTTTCGAGTGGTTTTTTTTATTTTGACAATCTCACTCGACATAACATTGTTTATGCTACCGGTTGGCGACAAGTGTCCCGCACACAAGATAAAGCCTATGTACGTAAGTTTGTCGGCTGGCATATTTGCCGAGCAGACAAAAAATCATACAACGCTGCACAAATAATGCCGGTACGGAGCGCATCACAGTAAACTCCCATACACGGAGCTCGTCGATCTCCGTGACGCAATGGTAGAAATTGGCATTTGCAAGGGAAATGTATGTGGGTCAAAGTCCAATGTGTGGCGGTTACGGTGATGTCGATATCCATTTATGATGATAAACATGAGGCACATTCCGTTCTCTTGAGGCGTTCTTCTCTAATAAATCCTGGCAGTTCTATGACAGCTTTCATTTACCTATCACATAACCATAATTGGATCCATGCATGGATGGCCTGCATACAATTCCTCGTATCCACAAGCCAGAAAGCACATAGAAGTGAAATTAAAACATCAGGGGGTTGACAAAAGGCGGGAAAGAATCGATTTATGATTTTGTTTACAGAGAAATGTTAAACAAAGGATTGGGCGTTAACTGTCTAGACAATGGGTATTGGCAAACCCTTGCAATTACCGAACTTTCTTTCATTCGGAGTCGACTGACCAACACTTTTGTTTCACTGTTTGTCGGGTCACTGACAAATTTCGCCGCGCGAAAGGCGTTGTATTGTAATGTCTGGGAATCCTTTGAATTTTGTCTAAATATTATTGAAATGTTACTGTTTTATTGCGGCTTCTTAGCACAAGGCCACGCGTCCGTGAGTGAGTAAATAATGTTAGGTAACATTTTAATGGTACCCTAAAAATTTTCGTTTTTATTAGGGTTCCGTACGCAAAGGGTGAAAACGGAACCCTATTACTAAGCCTCCGCTGTCCGTCCGTCCGTCCGTCCGTCCGTCTGTCACAGGGCTGTATCTCATGAACCGTAACAGGTAGGAAGCTGAAATTTTCACAGATTATGTATTTATTTTGCCGCTATAACAACAAATAGGTATAATTATGAAATAATAAAAATTAAACCCATACAAAAAACATGTTTTGTTTGTGGTAAATCATGTACGATGGTACGGAACCCTTCGTGTGCGAGTCCGAATTGCACTTGGCCGGTTTTTTACACTTGAGGATTCAAATGTTTTATTTCAAAGAATATTATTATTTGTAGGGAATTTTTTTTGCTAGACAAAATTATGCAGAGTGTTTTTTATGTCTTGCAATGATAAAATTCAATAAAAAAATAGCTTTGTTTACATTCTTAAAATTACTTTTCTGACTTTGGGCGCAGAAAAAGTATTGAATGTGGTAGAACTTAATTTTTTAAACATTGACACCGTGTTTTGCATAGCATCGATTGAGAATAAACTCTGGTAGAAAACTCGAAATATTAAAGTTTTGACTATTTACCAGTGACCATAACACGATTTTACTACTTGATTTACAGGTTTTCAAGCCGGCCGGCGCGCTTAGAAACTATAAACTATTTAGACAATTTTATGTATGTTTGGTACAAGATCACATATTTATCTAGTGAATAAGCGTAAAACACATATTAATTTACTTTTGAAAGGAGAATCAAAATTTCGCTTCGTCTCTCTTGTTTCTTGTCTTCTATTTTCTCTTTCTTCTCGATTTTCGCGCACTTACAACAATGAACCCTAACGCAAACTCAATGATCGCCTTTTTAGTTTGTTTGCGAATCGCTTGAGTTGGAGCAATAATTAAAAAAAACATCTTGTACAAATGTAGCGCAGGATGTGAGAAAAGTGTAAGATTTTGTTGATGGTAATCAACAATACGAATCAATTAAGTTTCTCCATCCCAATAAACGCAATTATGATGTCCTGTTTGGCGTTAGTTAGCCGTTGATTTCCAGTAATGTTAGAAAACCACATTCTACCGGCAGAGCCTAGTCCGGCAGCAACTATCACAACCGACAACTATATGAAATTTAATAATAATTGCATTTATGTTATCTTCTCCTGAACCTGAATGTTGTCATGTTTACTTTAATTTGTATCGGTTGTGTTCATAGAGGACCTGTCAAAAACTTAGTACGAGATTAGCACCGGACTAACCATACAAAAACCGGTTTATTCCGGTAAATTCAAGTTAGTCCGCACACTCTGAATACAGCTGTTTGTCAATAAAATATACTGAATACCTAGGCACCTACATGTATGTAATAATATCACGGAATGAGCAATAGTATAATATTCTTGACTGCAGCCATAGACTAAAAAGGAAGGTATACATTGCTAACATCATTACAGTGTTGAAAAGTAGTGATAATAGAAGTCCATTGGTGGCGTTACAATTCACATTTCACAATTTATTAAATCGAAACCAATGAATAACAATGATATTTTTCTTATTTACAATAACATTACTAAATGTATACTTGAAATGTAACTTTTTATTTCTTTCTTTTTCATCACGCCAACCTAGGCAACATTTGAAATCAAGCTTAGTTGAATGAGGGTGCAACTAGTTCTGGCAGTGACGGGAGGTGGCGTTAGTTAGAAATTTCTAAAAGTACCAGCGAAAATAAGTAGTTCTCGACGAGTTTTGTACGTTGTATGAGGTCCGCTATTTATACCTTTCTCTTTATGGCTGACGTGAAGGCAGGAAATAGAAGATTTGAAAATTTTAAGAAATGCATTCTTTTTCCAGGGCGGTCAAGGGACAATTTTTCACGGCGACTACCATTAAACTTACGAAATCGTCTTCCAGGCCATAAAGTTTCCCTACCCCTAAAAGTTCTCAGATTTTCATAAAAAAAACACTCAAGACAGCCTCATTATATATAAATTTTTTGTAGATATCAGTATTTTCAGCAAACAAATAAAATAAAATAAAAGTAAAAATTATAACTGTTTTCAAAGCCAATATTTTCTATTCCGAAAGGTAGGTATATGAAAATATAAAAACATACAGACGTAACTATAGGTATGTTAGAATCCAAAATTTTAAAAACATAGCAAAATATTAATGGTAAATAGTTATCGCACTGTCTTAGCCCCGATTGCACGAAGAGACGGCTGAGTTAATCAATGTTAAAACACGTCACTTTTAGTGAACCGCATGGACTTCCTTCCATACTTCCATACAAAGTGACGCGTTTAATCATACGTTGACGTGGATTTTGATGTTTTGTCCTTTCGTGCACTCGGCCCTGAACTATGCTGCAGACTACCTGCTCTGTTTGTGTCCAAGCAGCGATCCTACCCAACCACGCACGTCCTATGCCATGCCATAAATATGGTCGTACGGTCAGCGCGGAAAAATAAAAGACGACGCGCCGTCAAGGGCAACCTCCTTGCGGCTTCAAACAAAAGCTAAGCATTTCGGCCAGAACAGACCAACTATAATGATTTTTTTCTTAGAAGTGTCGTAAAACATTACTGGCACCGCCGACTTCGGCGACACGCGCCGCGCCACCTCCGCTCGGCATGTTCTCATATTTGCATGTAGGTTGGTTTTGCACAATAGGTTTGTGCAAAACCAAATTAAATACCAATTCTTTTAAAATTTAGATTTTAAAAGAATTGGTATTTTTATCGTGTGATGCCGTATGTTGTATGAAACTGGACATGAATGACTTCCCCTAGAATAACCCCCCAAGAGAAAAATACAGAATTCAAAACAAAATCCCTCGCAACAAACTCCCAGCTAGGTACTTCGGTGCCTCACTAAGGGCCGAGTGCACGAAAGGACAAAACATCAAAATCAACGTCAACGTATAATTTTACACACGTCACTTTGTATGGACAGTATGGAAGGAAAAGGAGGTTCCATAAAAGTGACGTGTTTGAACATTGATAAACTCAGCCGTCTCTTCTGTTCGTGTTAGGAGGCGATGAATGAAACACGGTGTTCGACAATAGACTGATTTTATTTCATAAGAAATGGCAGTGCATATATTTATAACTACCCACACCTGACATCTTCGTGCAATCGGGTCACGATCAAGAACATTTAAAAGAAGCGTTCCTTTTTAACCGACCACCCTGAAAACTACTGATAAAAAAAAGATTCCGACGAATTGCGAACCTCCTCCTTTTTTATTATGCGACCTGATATGGATGGATAGTACCACACAACTACCGTTATGATATTAGCCCAATAGACCACATTCCCGAAGGAATTAGGTGCCATGCCAGGACCTTCCCTTTATGAGCACGGCTACATTGAACTGGATGGAAAACACGGACAATTTTTCATTTCCGCTTTGACCATCTTTTCATCCAATGCGATGGTACTAACCCGGGCGGGCTTAAATGCACTTATCAAACTCGGAAAGAGAAAGACAGTGGTGCCTGTCGGAACTGAGCCCAGGCCTCTGGTACGCTAGGCCAGTCCCCGCGCCACTAGGCTACGAGCCGCTCAAGTCGGTTAAAAACCCGAATGCCGCGCTAACGATGCCGCATAACTACCTACTATAGCCAATTTTATTTATTTGTAATCGGCACGACCGTTTTCAAATATTTCGAGTTTAAAAAAAATCAGCAATATTTTGCAATGTAATTAATCTACTTGTTATATAAGTCCTTAAATAAAGTATGGCAATATGGACTGTTCCTGTAAATAATTATAGCTGTCGATTGGTTCTGGTGACGGTGTGGTCACACCGATCAGCGCATTTCCCGCCAACTCTTTGTGGAACGGGTTCTCAGAACCTAATTAACAATAGACAGTCGCCGCCCTTTTGTCGTGTCGGACGCCAAACTTTATTGCTACTGACCACGACACGCCAAAGAACTTATTGTAGGTACCCATTCACCACGTTGCCAGCTTCAAATGTTAATTATATCTTTGGTTTCCTGTTATCCTGTTATACCAACTGTTTATTTCTATTGATTCGACTAAGCTTGGAAGTTAGATGATGAATAGTAACAAAATGGTGTCATGGTAGGTAGAAAAAAGTATATAACTTACCGCTCTGCAGATAGTGTATTACTCATGGAGGTGAACAAATAACTCACATTCTTCACCTGCATGATATTACTACCACGGAGTTTCCGTTCACATATGTGAGAACATATTAGCACTTACATACATAAATATAGATTTAAAAAAAACATCCTAATGCATAATGCATTACGAATACGAGAAAATCGTTACGAATACGATATGTTCCATGATTCGGAATCCATGTAAAACTGTAGGTTCCCTTACCCTACTAGGTGGTAGTGTGATACCACCACATTGGATTATACTATGGTTCAAGCCCCAGTGAAGTATTAGGCTGATAGGCGGTAGTTGTCTGATATTAACCGTCCATGTAAGGTTCAATACAAAAAAATCACACATATTTCAGAGAGCAAGAACTATCCGACAAATATGAATCATGGCATTATAGGTACTTACCCCCACCTTTTTGAGAATCTTCAAAGTTTTCATACATTTTGCGAATATGGGTGGGTTGAATCAAAACTGTCTATAATATTTCACGCTACTGAAGGCTACGAGGCGATGGGATTCCCACCCGCCTGTGGCTACCCACAGTTTTTGTGTGTTGTTGCATCCCAAAAAACTGGAGCGAAAAAAATACATCCTTAAAAAAATGAGAACGGGACTGCCCTCATAAAATGCCCAAAACGGTGTCGAAATGTGCCGTTGTTTGGACCATAAAATTAGTAAAATGGAGCACCCAAACGGTACTTTTGGTTTTTACTTGCTCCATTTAAAATTTTGACAAAAGTGTATTTTTATGTTTCTAGCTAGGGACTAAAGGCGCTTCGTAATAGCGCTTTGGGAGTTTTTTTATCTTAAAATGTTGTGCATGTTTATGAGCCAATAATAAACAAAAAAGGCAAAGTGGTTAGGTTTATGTTTTTTTTTCAAATATAGCTACTTATTAATTCATCTGTGATATAATTATTATCCGTGAAAAATTTGGCCTATCGAACTGATGTTGCTAAATAATATAGGTATTGGGCTGTACTGGTGCCTCGACCATCGTTTATTCAATGCGATGGTACATCTCGGGTGGTATTAACGTAGAGGACATACAGTTTTACGTATAATCGGAACCACTGCCAGCCACTGAAAACGGCCACTTATGCAATAGAACTCTGAGGCTGAGATAAATAGTCGTAACAGAAACTAAGGCTGAGATTCGTTTTTTACGACGTCACAAAGTACTACTTTTCGTTAGTCTTAGTTTCTGTTACGACTATTTACCTTAGGCTCAGGCTGGGATAAATAGTCGTAAAAAAACGAAGGCTAACCAAAAGTAGTACTTTGTGACGTCACTTTGACACATTTTGTATGGACGAAATTTCAAAGTAATGCAAATTGACGTCACAAAGTACTACTTTTCGTTAGTCTTAGTTTCTGTTACGACTATTTATCTCAGCGTCATAGATGCTTCACGAAGCTTATCGAATCGCAAAGCGTCGCGCCACTGGGTTATCGAGGCTGACAAAGACATAGTGCCATGCCAGGTTGCATGGCAACATTGAACTGAATGAAAGACACGGAATATGTTCATTGCCACTTTGAACATCTTTCATTCGATGCGATAGTACTAAACTGGACGGGATTACCCTACCACTTATCCTACAATTTTATGTGGAATCCAAACCATTCCTATAGCCTGAAATGTCTATAACGATCACTCAAGAACTTTATAAAAGAATGAACGCGAGAATTAGAGTGATTTTTTCAATAAATTCATTAAATTATATGAATTTCAATTTTCTTAAACACATTCTACTCACAAGCATACTTTCACGCCGGGCGGGTTACGAGCATACGTTACGACCACAGTGTATGATCCTGTCACCTCAATCGATGGCGTTGATTAGATAGAAATGCTCATGTCTTCCTGTGATATATTCTTTTACACAATTGAACATTAATGGATTAGCCTATCACGCACATTCCACAGCTATCAGAAAAATTGTTATTCTGCCAGAATATTCTCTTTATTTGAACAAATGTATAGACAAGTGAAGTTTCTTTGCGTATTCTTTTTCATTGAATTACTTAATTCAATAAATTGTGTTAATTTCACTACTTAACTATACCTCTGTATAGCATATGTATTACTACATATGCACAACATTTGGTCTCCTAATATATTTAATGTATTTTTTATCCTTAGGTATACTTTGGTAATCAAGTGTTTTAATATAATACTTCAATCTAATTTGTTTTATCTTTTCGTTACTTCTTATTAACATATTTTATTACGTGCATTTTAATCCATATTACGCTTTTTTATTGGTTATTATACGAGTAGGAAAAACTTTGGGAAAAGAAAGCACTCAATATTAATAAAACCAAATCCCATTTTTAAAAATTAGTATGAGGACCGCGATTGAGTGATGGGCATTTTTGTCTTTTTATATTGAGTGATTTCTATTCCCGAAGTTTCTCCAACTTATATCCTAACTGCATGCATATAGATAATTGCTTCCATTTTCCACTAGACACTTATTACACCATTAATAGATTCAATTTACACAAGATACATGGATTCATACGTTTACCAGCTCGATGACAATGTTTTCTAATGCTATAGACGAAAGATAGCAATCTGGAGTTCCGGATTAACGGGACACGGTCTCAAAAGGGCGGTGTTTTTGCAACCATAAGAAATAATTGCGCAACACGGAGAGCCGTTAGGGGTTCCTTTCAACTGAATGACGCTGCAACTTGCCGCAACGGGATTTTACGATTATCCTGTAGAGAAGGGGCAAAAAGTTCGCCGCACGGAAAGGACGATTGTAACAGTAACATTTGGAGTACAGCAGACTTGACTTGTAGGTTTCTTGGAAGGTTTTGTTTGGGTAACTTTTTTTTATATACTGTTTTGACCATCTTATAATTCTGTTTCATGATCCGCTCCTGGTTTCTGATTATGTGTTACCTGGTTCCCCACCGCAGCTCCAGCGCTGTCCGATCCCCATACTCGTGTGCGCATCATGGAACACAACAGAGGGCGGAAAACAGTTCGTTACAGTTACCAGCTGGGGGCAGCTTAATTAATTTTGTAACAGGGATGTTATTTTAAGAATTTTCTTGTTATCCTGTAACTAGATATCAGTCACCATTTTACAGTTTAGCTCGAAACAAGGCAAGTGTCTATACATTCCTCATTTGAGAACCAAATTATCATATTTTCTTATTCTAAATACAAAGTCGGTAAACGGTGGAATTGCCGAGGTATTTCCAAAGTGCAACTAGAATCCTTCAAACGCAATGGGCGTCGTCGTGGTATCATAGCTGAGAGTAAACAAAAGTACACAGTCCAACCGAGTAAGATTAACCGTGTTATTCAGTTTGTTATTTATTAATTATTATTAAAAAAATATAGAGCCTTTTTGTGTACAGCTACATTGCACATACATCAGCATTTACAATTTGAACCATGTAGAATATTAATTATTTGCATAATATTTACAGCATTGGCCAAGGTATCAGCTCTGGCCCATAGTCTTCACTCGGTCTATCACACTTCGCACCACTTCCCGCACGGCTTCCTGTATCATCGGCTTCAACCAGCTAGTGCCGTTCTTCCCCCCCGCGCAGCTCTCCCCCGCGCACTTCAGCCACTTGCCCTCCCCGCGCGGGCTGGGGGGCGGCTGGGTGTCGCCGTCGGCCGGCTCCCTGGGGAGACGCCTCGCCGAGTGAGCCACGCTTGCTGCGAGCAGGGTCAGGAGTACTGCGATGGTTGCCTGAGGATCGTAATTGACTCATTTCAGTCTAGTTTGCGATCAGAGCCGGTAGTCTCAGTTCTCACCTAAATTGGCGTTTACGTAACTTCGAAGTTCCGTAAAAACGTCAAACTCCATACAAGTTTTTACTAGATATTCTGTGGTTTTACTTCTTCAAGCTGTCAAATCAAGCTCGGACTCGCAAATTTTAGTTCGCTTAACGCTCACTGCGCGCGGTCTTCAATTTCTCCATACATTTGAAAACGCCAGTCGATCGGTTTGCCCTAACGCCAATTTAGGTGACCACTGAGACTACCGGCTCAGGGGGTCCATTCAGGGCAAGAGTGAGTTCGATGCGGGGGTTGTTGGAGAAAATATATGTATATACTAGCTGCGGTACCCGGCTCCGCTCGGGTTAGTGTCGGCTAAATTATCTCATGTATAAAAAGTAGCCCACATGACTGGTCCAAAATAGGGTCAAACTGGTCCAGGACAATGTATCCATGTACCAAATTTAATCAAGATCGTTCGAGCCGAAATAGCATGATTTAATGAGAAACATCCAATAATTCCCATTTAGAGCTTCGTTGACGTTTGGTGGCTATTTAAAAAAAAAACATTTGCCGCGAGAACCTTTCTGCACTTTCACTGCTACATTGCTTACCTAGTAAGTAACGTGTAACGTAGGTAAGTTTTGCGTGGACTCCAACCCACAGCCAGCCTCAACATCGAAAACAGTAACCCATCTCGAACCTGACTGCTCCCAGAGATGCTATACATTGATAAAATACGCACATAAATCAGGTAAGTGGTTCGCATGTTATAAGACTATAAGACTCACTACTTACCCTTCTGGTAATGAAGCGTTATATTATGTAATCTATAAGTTTTTAGTAGAATCAGGCTAGACGTAGATACAATGCACATCTAAATCGAGTAATTGGTTCTCAAGGATTTTATTCTGTTGGTCGCTCCTCCGGCGATTTAGCGTGATGCCAAGTAGTCCTAAAGTTGCAGGAAATACCAAGCCGTACTTCAGTAAAAGTAAGCGCTGCCGCCGCAAAGCCGAGCCGTGCATAGCATTGCAGTTTGTATGACAGCCCCATCTTAGCGTAAGCGGAACTGAATTCTATTTAGCCAATCCTAATTCCCGGGTAGTTAAATGTACATGTACTAAGTTTTACAAATCGCTAGTGCCTTGAAAATTCGCCAAACGGACACCAAACAGTCACGACGTCTGCCCTCCCCCCGCCGCCGCTCCCCGCCACCGCCCCCGGCTCCTCACCCCCTAGTGTGAAGTAGCGCTACCGGCATCGTTTTCGCAGCCCCGTGAAAGTTCTAAAGCCCATGGGCACATAAATTGTAGCCTATGTGTTATTCTGATGTATAAGCTATATTATTGTAAAGTTTCATTAGAATCCATTCAGTAGTTTTTACGTGAAAGAGTAACAAACATCCATCCATCCATCCATCCATCCATCCATCCATCCATCCATCCATCCATTATTACAAACTTTCCCCTTTATAATATTTATATTAGACTAGCTGCGGTACCCGGCTCCGCTCGGGTTAGTGTCGGCTAAATTATCTCATGGATAAAAAGTAGCCCACATGACTGGTCCAAAATAGGGTCAAACTGGTCCAGGACAATGTATCCATGTACCAAATTTAATCAAGATCGTTCGAGCCGAAATAGCATGATTTAATGAGAAACATCCAATAATTCCCATTTAGAGCTTCGTTGACGTTTGGTGGCTATTTAAAAAAAAACATTTGCCGCGAGAACCTTTCTGCACTTTCACTGCTACATTGCTTGCCTAGTAAGTAACGTGTAACGTAGGTAAGTTTTGCGTGGACTCCAACCCACAGCCAGCCTCTACATCGAAAACAGTAACCTATCTCGAACCTGACTGCTCCCAGAGATGCTATACATTGATAAAATACGCATATAAATCAGGTAAGTGGTTCGCATGTTATAAGACTTTAAGACTCACTACTTACCCTTCTGGTAATGAAGCGTTATATTATGTAATCTATAAGTTTTTAGTAGAATCAGGCTAGACGTAGATACAATGCACATCTAAATCGAGTAATTGGTTCTCAAGGATTTTATTCTGTTGGTCGCTCCTCCGGCGATTTAGCGTGATGCCAAGTAGTCCTAAAGTTGCAGGAAATACCAAGCCGTACTTCAGTAAAAGTAAGCGCTGCCGCCGCAAAGCCGAGCCGTGCATAGCATTGCAGTTTGTATGACAGCCCCAACTTAGCGTAAGCGGAACTGAATTCTATTTAGCCAATCCTAATTCCCGGGTAGTTAAATGTACATGTACTAAGTTTTACAAATCGCTAGTGCCTTGAAAATTCGCCAAACGGACACCAAACAGTCACGACGTCTGCCCTCCCCCCGCCGCCGCTCCCCGCCACCGCCCCCGGCTCCTCTCCCCCTGGTGTGAAGTAGCGCTACCGGCATCGTTTTCGCAGCCCCGTGAAAGTTCTAAAGCCCATGGGCACATAAATTGTAGCCTATGTGTTATTCTGATGTATAAGCTATATTATTGTAAAGTTTCATTAGAATCCATTCAGTAGTTTTTACGTGAAAGAGTAACAAACATCCATCCATCCATCCATCCATCCATCCATCCATCCATCCATTATTACAAACTTTCCCCTTTATATTATTTATTAGATGTACTAAAAAATAAGCGATTATATTGCACATATATTATCACTTATATATTTTAACTCAATAAATAAAACGAAGTGTTTATTTTATTACCTAATGAATTTAACCTTCAAACGTACATAGAAGATAAAATTATATCTGCGTAAAAACTTTTTGATGCATTTATAGAATGAATTGGTTGCAATATAAATAAATTAAAAATGTTAAGACGAACTGAAATTTAAAATTTAAAAGGAAAAACCACTGAAGAAAATATTTTAAAAATTCAAAATTAATTGAATCAGTGATTTTCAATTGATAAAATAATTTATCACCTCGTCAAAAATGTTCATGCATTTACATAGATATGGCGACAATTATTATACATATATCAAAATAATACAATTACCAAGACAATCTAATAATCTAATCTAATAAATAATATAAAGGGGAAAGTTTGTAATAATGGATGGATGGATGGATGGATGGATGGATGGATGGATGGATGTTTGTTACTCTTTCACGTAAAAACTACTGAATGGATTCTAATGAAACTTTACAATAATATAGCTTATACATCAGAATAACACATAGGCTACAATGTATGTGCCCATGGGCTTTAGAACTTTCACGGGGCTGCGAAAACGATGCCGGTAGCGATACTTCACACTAGGGGGAGAGGAGCCGGGGGCGGTGGAGGGGAGCGGCGGCGGGGGGAGGGCAGACGTCGTGACTGTTTGGTGTCCGTTTGGCGAATTTTCAAGGCACTAGCGATTTGTAAAACTTAGTACATGTACATTTAACTACCCGCGAATTAGGATTGGCTAAATAGAATTCAGTTCCGCTTACGCTAAGATGGGGCTGTCATACAAACTGCAATGCTATGCACGGCTCGGCTTTGCGGCGGCAGCGCTTACTTTTACTGAAGTACGGCTTGGTATTTCCTGCAACTTTAGGACTACTTGGCATCACGCTAAATCGCCGGAGGAGCGACCAACAGAATAAAATCCTTGAGAACCAATTACTCGATTTAGATGTGCATTGTATCTACGTCTAGCCTGATTCTACTAAAAACTTATAGATTACATAATATAACGCTTCATTACCAGAAGGGTAAGTAGTGAGTCTTAAAGTCTTATAACATGCGAACCACTTACCTGATTTATATGCGTATTTTATCAATGTATAGCATCTCTGAGAGCAGTCAGGTTCGAGATGGGTTACTGTTTTCGATGTTGAGGCTGGCTGTGGGTTGGAGTCCACGCAAAACTTACCTACGTTACACGTTACTTACTAGGTAAGAAATGTAGCAGTGAAAGTGCAGAAAGGTTCTCGCGGCAAATGTTTTTTTTTTTTTAAATAGCCACCAAACGTCAACGAAGCTCTAAATGGGAATTATTGGATGTTTCTCAATAAATCATGCTATTTCGGCTCGAACGATCTTGATTAAATTTGGTACATGGATACATTGTCCTGGACCAGTTTGACCCTATTTTGGACCAGTCATGTGGGCTACTTTTTATCCATGAGATAATTTAGCCGACACTAACCCGAGCGGAGCCGGGTACCGCAGCTAGTATTATTATAAATAAGAAACAGAAAACTTACCGATTTCATTGTCAGTCCGAATTGATCTAACTTAAAACAATACTTATGTAATGAAGAGACCGCGTTGCATGTTTCATGTTTTATACACAGCTTACTCGGTCAGCTCGTAAAGTACGTAGTTATTAATTACACAGTTATGCACGTTGTATCACTTAAATTATAGAAATCTATTGTTTCAACGGTAATTATTAGGATTATTCTCAATGGGGTTCAAGGGAATCTCTGCTTTGTACTTGCGTCGTCATAGTATGCATAGGTAACCTTGTCCTAATTCGGGGGATAGATGGGGGAAGCTACTAAATAGCTTCACAGTGTTGATAAGGAGAGGATGTTGTAATCATGTTATTATTGGGTACAAGGGAATCGAACCCGATGTTTCTGAGTGAGCCAGATATGTTTTATGTATCTACAATATATACAAATGCCTCGGATAGTCTACAGTCGTATTCAGAGAGGACCTGTCAAAACTTATTATTTTTTTAGTATCGGACTAACCATGCAAAGACCGCTTTAGTCCTACCTTAAAACTCGCCTTAAAACTCGTACTAAAGTTAGTCCGCCCACTCTGAATAGAGCTGTTTCTTGTTAAAGAGCCAGGTAAACTGGGCCGGTTTCAGATCAAACCACAGCTGCAAGAAGTAGATGAAGTATTTCAGAAAAAAACGAGTGTTGTAGTTCCACACATATAATAAACATACCCTTTTAATAATAAACCTAGATCATCGTTTGAATAGTTCTACAATGTTTTGTCCCTTTCTCTCCAATTCGAAACTGCATGTTAATGCAAAGGACAAAACATTGTATTACTATTACGACGACGATCTGGATTTATTAGTAACAGGGATAAAATACAAGGCAAGACCGCAACAAGACCTGAAAGAAAACATAAAAAAAGGTCAACGACCGGTGGTGGAAAAGTCTATGAAAAGTCTATCCGATCGGTTGTTTCCTCTTACCGACTGGACTTCCAGGGGTATCCACTTATGAGGTATAGGGCTCCAGGTGAAGAACGAACGAGGTTATGGCACGACGCCCGACGACGCAGGAGTCCTTGCTTTAATTGCGTTGGAAGTGAAAAAGAAGATAACTTCATTGTTATATAAAAAAAATCGTTACAGTTTTCCCTTTTGTATGGAATAATATAAATGGATTTTTTTTGTAATATGGGTTGTTAATACCATAGCTAATACCACACCTACTTTCATGGTACTAGCATCTAATTAACTACTCTTAAAGAGTAGTAAAGTCGATCTAGAAAACTGTGATCATAAAAATAATAAACGAATTCCTAGTAATCTTCGAAGATATTGGTACCTTTGTTATTTATAAATATATCACGGTCAAATAAAATACTTTTTATAGATTTTTTGAGAAACCAGTATTGTTGGTTGTGCCGAAAGAATAAAGGCGTACAGGAGGCACCATACGCGCGGTTTTGTGGAATATTATAGAGCTATCGGGCTTGTTGAAATTAAGTCTGAAAATTCCGTAGTTGTAGGTAGGTGAGAGGATAGGCACTTCCTCATTCTGGCAGACACTTTTATACCCTGACGCCGCGCCGGCCGGCTCGGCAGAGAAGTGACTTTGAGAAATAGTCAACCACACAGGGGGCTGATTCTCTGCAGCGAATGCTCCGGACATACCTAGGTTGATACGCAGGGATAAGGTATGCGAGTCCCACAGAGCAACGTCCACGATAGTACTGAGCAGTGTACCCTACAAACCGACTGTGGCTGTATGTGTAAAGACAATGTTCGGGAAAATCATACAGTACTAGCATCAGTCGGGTACTGCAGCAAGTACTTGCTGCTGAAATACTACAGAATAAGGCAATTGAAATACTTACTACGATATTTTTGGAATTTACTAGAGTTCTGTATCCAAAGGGTGCACAAACGAAACCCTATTACTAAGCCTTCGCTGTCCGTCCGTCCGTCCGTCCATCTGTCACAACGCTGTATCTCATGAACCGTGAATGAATTTTCACAGAGTATGAATTTCTATTGCCGCTTTACAACAAATTAAAGAGGCCACCATACAAGAAACGTGATTTCTTTGGACAAAATGTTTTATAATGGTACGGAACCCTTCGTGAGCGAGTCCGAGTCGCACTTGCCCGGTTTTTACAATTCAGATTCAGATGATTCAGATTTTTATATATTATATCATCATTATCAATCATAATTATCATAATTATATCAAATAAACTTAATATAAGTAAATAAATATCTGTAAGAATAAAAAACACGGAATTCCCCAGGCCCAGTCCGTGCAAACCTTATCAAATATGCTACTCAAACAAACGCCGAAATCTTATCACTCTATCAAAGGCTGGCACCGTGCGCGCTTCGGTCGCGTGACTCCCCCCTCCACTTCGGCCGCTCCCGTATTTGAAAATTGACGCCACGCGAGTGGCTGGATGCTGCGCGCGCGCAGGCGGCACGCGGCGCGCGCGCCGGCTAGATCGCCGCCGTCGCCGTCAGTCGCGCGCCAGCAGCCGAGCGTATCGCACGTCCGTTGCGTTGTGTACAGCGACGACGTAAACTTTAATCTTCCCGCGATATATTTTCGCATAGAAGTGACTGTCAACTTTTTCGAAAGTTTGTTCGCGGTGACCGCTGAGGGGTAGTTGTGAGTGGTGGTGTTTGGACAGTGAGCATGGTGACGGGCACGGCACGGCCGCCGCAGCAGGGGGTGTCCAACCCCGCGGCGCTGAGCGGCATGGCTGCGCCGGCGCAGACTCCAGGACCGATAGAGCCGCAGAAGAGGGTTGCCAGTGAACATCGCCGGGTACATATCCTTTCATTGATACTTAAGTGTGATAACGGCGTTTAATTCTATAAGGGCATAAGTGAAACCATATTTTCCGATTTTAAAAATAACTGAAACTAATTTATAAATTTAAAAAAATCGTATCGTGAGCAGTAGTGCGAGTAGTAACTATGGAGAAATAGCTTTAGAGGAAAAATTATAGCTGAACCATCAATATACAAATTTACTTTTTTTATTGTCAAAATTCTTTGTAGTTATTCTTAAATATCATTAAATATTATTTTACTTACGCCCTTATCGAACTGAACGTAGAGAACGAACCGACATTAAAGTGCATTATTATTGTTATTAAATTATCAATAAATCATATTGAGTGAATTCGACAGAATTCTAGGTATCTACTGCTAGTAAATTCCATACATTTTACATTTTAGCATCGATAAAAACAAATTCTTTCTCATTCGAAAGGTTACATCAATTTGATTGTTTTAAAACTGTGGACAAAATCAAAGAGAGAGAATGAAAAGAATCAAAGCCTAGGGCGCGGCCGGCCTCAATCAACTCGTCTCTGCAAGCAATAGAGTTCAACGCAAGTACTCGACGCGCGACCTGCTACGCTTCTAAACAGTTTTACAAAATTGGGATTGTGACGTCTAGAATTGTCAACTGATTGCTGTTTGTGTGTCAACTTTTTTTGTCTAGACAATCGCATTAATTGGGATTCGAACTTTTGAATAATGTGAAATCGAAACTAATTGCGAGTACTTTTAATATGCGAGTTAAACGTCCTACAGTTGCAAGACAACAAATTGGTTTAATTTTAGTGTTGCAAAAAAATATTAACGTTTCGTTAAACATAGATAAAAAATAATAGAATACGGTCAGTATATATTATTTTTTATTTTTGTCTATAACAATTTATATAATTTATTAATTATGTTATAATGATACAGCCTTTCGAATTTCCCTCAGTGGCTAGTCTATAGACATGTGTCTTTCCAACAACACTTATTGTATCAGTTTATAAGATCGCTTTAATAAAATGTAAAGTGTGGTGTCATCGAATAAACGTATTCCTGATGTATATAGTATATGGGATAGTTTCTACTACGTGTAAGGAAACACTTCAGTTTTCTGAGTATTTTTTATTGCTTGGCTCTATGCACCAGTTACCAAAGCATGGATTTCCCGCACGTCAGGATTTTAGAGTAATATCAGGAATTTTAGATTATAAAATAAAATTGAGTAGCATTGCTGCAATATGACAAACTATGCAATGGCACTCCCTGCTGAGGTATTTCACCCAAAATACGACATATTCCACGCTTAAAAAACAGTAGGTACGTGAGAAAACTTTCAGTTTTAAATTTTAAATTAAAACAGTGCTCTTTAAAGACGTGATTTCCTCTAAACAAATTATCCACCTGCATCACTACCTATCCAAGTACCAAGCATAATCGATCCCCAATCAGTTCAGAGATCCTTTCATATCCCCAGGGTGCGAACGGATCTGTTATTCGATCAATCAGGCGACTCGTTCTAGTTATTAGATCTCCCACCGCCGCGTCGCACCGCGTGGGCGGGAGCGGTGCGGAGGCGGTCGGCGGACGGCGGACGGCGGGCGGCGGCGACGGCCGGCGGCGCGGTGTGCCGCCTACACATACGTAGGCGTCTGCTCGTATCTGGCGTGAGAACGGCGGCGGCGGCGGGGCGCGTCGCGACGCCGACGCCGACAAGATGATATCACCAATCTTGGGGGGCCGTGACATTTGAACAACGCGCTAGTAAACTAATTAGTTGGACGTATTCTTACTGTTTTTCTAGTATTCCTACGGAAAATATATATCAGCGTAGGCAATACTATTTCAAGGCGTCAATCATATGGAATGATGAGCGTGTGTCCAATCAAATCAGGAAAAGGTTCATAAATATAGAAAATGTTTTTTGCAATAAACATAAATATAGCTCTTTCTAATATTTATTTATCATAATATATTTTTGTTTTCATATTAGCATCGGAAGAAAACCGTGTTTCGATCGAAATGGCATTGAGGAAACGCAGAAATTATGCTTTGAAAACCGTTTTGTACAGTGGACGGCATGACAAATGCCACATTTTGGAATACAACCATTTGAAGACGCAGCAAGGGTTAGTGCGCGACATGGAGTACGTACGTAATGTACGTACTTATGTTTTAAAGCATATGTTGTATTCAGTCGGATGCCCGCTGTAGAAATCAGTCAAGAAATCAATAGATAATATCTTCAGATTTTTAAAATAAATAAAATCACCATGAAGCCCTTAACTCAAGCCTTATTTTTGAGGTTAATTAAAATGTACGTTCCAGGAAGGAATACTGTAATTTTTCTATTAAAAAGACTGGGTATCCTATAATTGGCTGCCGACAATTAATGCATTAGTTGACTATAAATATTCACTGGAAATAAATTAAATGACAGCAGGTAGCCGGTGCCAAATAACGTGACGTGCTTTGATTACATTCACCATCCGCCGGCAGACTCGTCTATATCGGTATTCGCGTCACGTTCCGCCCACGCTCGCCATCGCCGCCATCCGGCGCGGGGCGTGCCAGGAAGCGCCATTTCGCCATCGCGCCATTTGCGCCTTCACCGCGGCGCCGCCGCCGTCCGCAACCCGCGCGCCGCCGCCGCGCCAGTGGCACGCGACACCTCCCGCACCGCCTACATCCGCGTAGCATCGGCTAGATGATGCATGACTGGACTGTCAGAAAGGAATTGCCTCAGGGTTGTGCATACACATTTCGGTACGTTTTAGTGAAGCATTTCTTAGTTCTAGCGATATTTCAACCTTCTTACCTACTTATATTCTCCTTACATGTATAAATTTTTTTTATAATTGTGTTAATTATTTAAATCACAGCACTATGTTGATTGTGTTTACATACTTATTGATTGTGTTCTTGTCAGCCTCAGTGGCCCAGTGGCGCGACACTTCGGCGATCGCTCTCCGAAGTTAAGCAAAGTGGGTCCGGTCTGGTCTTGGATGGGTGACCATTCGACCGTTCAGAGAGGCTGGCCGTGGTTCGGATTCCACGTTAAACTGTAGGTCCCCTTCCTTACTTGCTAGGTGGTAGGGTTAATCCCGCCCGGGTTGGTACCATCGCATCGGATTAACGATGGTCGAAGCGGCATTGAAAATTGTCCGTGTTTTCCATCCAGTTCAATGTAGCCGTGCAATATAAGGAAGGTCCTGGCATGGCACCTAGTTCCCATGTGGTGTGTTGGTCTAGTACCATGACAGAAGGTGTGGTATTAGCCATCCATGTCCAGTCACATAAAAAAAAAACGAAAGTTAACTTTGGGATTTTTGTAGCTGGAGGTGGTGGAAACGGGCGTCAGTACGAAGTTGCTTGGTGAAGGAACAGGGCAGCTTCTTTGAAACGCCACAATTTTAGTTGTGTCTGCAACGTTTCCTTCGTGCATATCACTGCAAACATCACAGTAGGCATTTGGCATTTGTAAGAAAAATATATGTATATCTTATGTGTGGCGGTTAAGGTGATGGCGTTAATATTGTAGTGGCCATTCAATATCTCGAAGGTCTCTATAACATCCCATTTTTATCTACGCTCTTGTTATCAAATTTCATAAGGCTTGTTCTCGAGTGCAGGTGGTATTTTCGTGGTGAAGTCGATTAAACACCTTTTCACTCAGACGTTCACAAAAACAAGAAATCCCGAATGCACCACACGACTCATCAATTTGCCGGTCGGTGCAGCGGAATGCAAGCAGTGCATGCTCGTACCGGCCGCCGCCGCCACCTCCTCGTTCGGCGACATTGTTGCAAATGGCGGCCATATTGAGCGCTTAATGGCGGTAATTAATTTAAAAATGATTCCAAAGTTAAATTTTAATGCGCGCGTAATCTTTTATTAACGTCCTAAATGGTATTTTATGCACCAATATAAGTTCAAAGCTTGCATGTTAGCAGTGAGATCTAGTTTGATTTTGAGGCCCGCCCAATAAATTGGAATGTTTGGTTTTTGCTCTAATTGGTATGCGTATGCATATTTAGGGTGTGTTTTTAGCATTTAAAATGATTTTTCGATCGCTTCAGTACCCGTTTTCAAGACACATATTTCGTTCAAAATTTGGTCATATCGAGACGACTTTAGTAGATTCATTTTATAAGACAAGATTTGTAATGCATTAAATAAACATAAAGAGAAGGTCATTGGGCATGAGTTCCGTGATTTTTAGGGTTCCGTACCCGAAGGGTGAAAACGGAACCCTATTACTAAGCCTCCGCTCCGCTATGGTTTATTAGTAACAGGGTGTAGGTATATTTATTGACAAGACTTGCCACACATTTCGAACCTATACAAGCCTGCAACGCGGACTTGTAGTGTGGGCGGGCGCGAGGCGGGGAAGGGGTGGGGGGGGGGGCTCGCGTGCGTCGTGTCGTCGCCGAGCAACGACGCGTGCCCACGCTTCGCCCCGCGTGCCGCCGCGCGCCGCCTTGGCAAGAAAACTGAACATTTGTTTTAGTTGGCATATTGTGCCGCCTGAAAGAATTATAAAACGCTTTTCCAATCCGTGGAATTGTAAATGATTTCAAAAAAATATACTGATATTATACCACTTTCTCTATTTCGGTATTTTCGGTATTTTTTATGTAACTGGACATGAATAGCAATTTTTTTGTCATGCGACAATTTTTTAGGGTTTATTCTTTCTAAATTACATTCTTTTCAACCGGAAGTACCATATAGGTTTCGATTGATTTGGGAGTATTAAAACATTCAACAACTCCAAGGGACAATAGACCTAAGAATTTCAACTTAACACCTCGACGAATTCCAGAGAAACAAACGGACATTGAAGTGATCCTCTAAGTGTTCCTTTTGAGGGACGATACCCTAAAAAGTACCATCGAAATGAAAGCATTTGCTATCTGTTGAAAGGATAAAAATAAACATGATAGGATTTAAAAGAGCGACGCAGTAGGCCTTGTAAGAATATTACTCTTAACACGTACAGGTAGAATAGCCGCGACTCAATGAGTCGAAGAGTAGTAAGAAATGTTTACACAACAGCGTTGTTTTCCCGCGCGTCTATTTGCGCCGCAGACGTTTGGCCGCGCGCCCGCCGGTATTTATACCTAACGTCACCCGACCGCGCCGCCTCCGCGCGTTCCTGCCGCGCCTAGGGTTGCCTCTGCCTTTGTACGGCCGTACCGGGCCAAACATTTGTATATCAGGCCTGTACGGGCCTTGTCCCTATTCAGTAAGTTGTCTTTTGCCAGAAGAGAGAGATTAACATTGGATTAACCATTTAAAAATGGAACCGAGTTTTTTTATTTAAAAACCTTTAAAACATATCTCTGTCTATAAAAGAAATCTCTGTCTTTTAGCGCAAAATGTCTGGCCTAATATAGCACTATGTCCAGCTTTTGTGTTTTAGAACTTGGCAACCCTAGCCGCTCCGCCTTACTGCCTCCGGCGCCCGCCGCCTTCGCGTTGGCCCGCCTATGAGTAGACCTCAAAATAACAAAACCAGAACACTATTATGTGGACCCATTTAGTGTAACGCGTATTCCTTGCCCGTATGTAGTTATGTACACTTTGTGTATAGAACGCCCAAGCAAGAATCAGCGCCGCTGGAAATGTAATTTAAAATATATGCCTAATATCATACGAGTGATTTGTGTATTGTGGAACTTGATTAAGACACGGAATTTTCCCGCTTCGACTTCCTGACAATTAGAATATCAACATTAATATGTTTAACTTGTTAGTTCGGAGTTATAGTCTTGGATGGATACCGGTAAATTTGCTTCAGGGAAAAGAACGGAAGCAATTTTGGTGATACCTGTGCCCGTATCCCGTGGATATAAATCAATCATCAGTGGAAGATTACAAATGCAGCTGGCGCCTCTGATCCTTTAGTGACTCCATGGCATAGCTTCTAGCGCCACGCCTCGTCGCTGGCACGTGCCACATCCACGCCCGGCATGCCACCGCGCTCCGAGCCGCTCCGCCGCCGACAGTGTGGCATTGACATCTCGACAATGATCTATGTACAATGGCGGCTGCGAGTACAATGGAACGTCCGCGCAAGTTACCTTGGCCCACGACCCGTGATGGTTATTTTTTTAGCGATACACTACATAAATAGCCCGTCCATGGAATATCCTATACATAAAAAACAACTTAGTAACAAAATGTGTATCAGTACCACAATCTGCGATTCTTTGCCATAACTTCATTCGAGCCCAGCAATCTCATGCCCATATTTGCGATACGTCGGTGCAAGAAGCTTCTGAAATCTACTTCACAAATACAGCCATTATGTTCATGGGCCCTCGAGACTATTTACAAAGACAAACGAGCACGAGTCGGTAATCAGAAGGCGATAATTTCCAGTCGTTGGAGTGTTTATCGCATGTACACCTTTGTCACAGACACTCAATGAAAGCAGTAACTCCAAATGACTGCTTACGACTCAGTTTAATTTATAAGGTTACGGACGTCATAATATTAACGACAGGTTGGAAGTGGCGCATAAATTACGGTAAAATGATTGCTATCATAGACTCGATTCGATTATAGTGTCTCTGCCGCATCGCCAGAACTGTCTTCCTGACAGTGTTTTTTTCATATAACTTTAACCGGCGAGTTTTCAAAAGTAATTTCAATAAGGTCGATAGCTCTGGAATAGGCTGGTAGGTGGTGGTTTAACTTTGGCGGTTCTGAGTACTATTGGTCCCTCGGCACAGCCAATGATGTTTTTTTCAGCAGTTGGTCAGCCAATGATGACCTAGTTTAAAAATACGTGAACAAAATACATTTCACGCGTGCATGGTAAAGATAGACACATTTACAAAAATAGGTAGTCCCATAAAAGTAGACTTTTATGTAGTCCAGTATACAAATATCAAATATCTTTTGACGGGTCAGGTTTGACTATGAATGAAATGGTAACGGGCTGAACGAAGGCCTGCATGAGTTTTCAGAAAATATTTATATTTGTGTATCAATGCCTAGAAAAAAAACATGGTAGTGAAAAAATAGTCCTTTTATGTTAAGAACACAACTATACTGGTGCCATTTTCAAAAGCATCGCAAGTGTCAACACGAATTTTCCAGTGAAACCAGTTTCCAGTGAAATTCGCATATTGAAATATCCTAACCGACCGTTGGCATATCCCATTGCATTGCCAACATTGCATACAGTTCATGCGTGCTTGAGTTCGATCGAACGTGTTGGACGAAGTCGTCTTACTGCTCGCCACACCCACTGTGGCTTTAGTGGGTGGATGCACGCGCGAGCACGTCTCTCGCATTAGCGCGGACGGACGCGTGGCGCGTCGCGTCGTGACGCGCGTCACTGGCGTCGTGCAGCTAATGGGAGCCGTCACGCGCGACGCTCGCACACAACTCACACCACATCGCTCCGGCTCAGCGCGTTAATCATGAAATTCACCTTCACCGGTGACTCGCTTAGCTGTCGTTCGTTTTTTACGGCATAGTGGATGACAGCTTCGCGTGGGAAAGCTTTTCGTTTTCCGTCGATGAGTACCACCGCTGATCAAGACATGTTTATCATACTCCATTCCTAATAGAATAAATCAGTTTTATCACATGGTCTAAAGTTATGCGTTTCTTCAAGGCCATTAGAACGCAAATGCAATCGTATCCGTCAAATCCATCGAGTAGCAAAGAAAACAAAAATTGTCCAGCATGAATTATTCGAAAATAAACCATGCAGACACTGTTTACTGTGACTACTGTTTACCATGCAGGCTATTGACGTTAGATGTACAATCAACACACCAAAAAAGGTCGGCTGTAAGAAAATCTTCGAGGGATAAGTCCTCTTTTTTGTGGCGAATTAAATTATTCAAACAAAACAATTGGAATAGTGGTTTTCAAATGATATCCGAACGATCAGTGGCGGAGTAGATCTTGGCCGGTTCCCTTCAAAGCAAGCGGTTGCGCAGAAAACAAATCCTAGTAGGTACGCTGTCGTTGACTTTGCTCTGTCGATCTAGTAAACTTTCAAGTGGCTATTGGCGCCAGCAATCTTGTCTGAAGTCGTCTAATCGTTAGATATGGAAAGCAAAACATGCGGCTTGTGGCCACGCGTCACGTGCGTTTCGTAATCTCGAGACTCCGCCGCAGTACGTGACAGATAAGCAAGCCTACATTACGGAAGGTAAGCCGTCTGTATATTCCTTATTTTCTGAGAGCTGATTAGACATGATACATATTAAAATATTACAAAGTAAACTCGACGCCAGAAATACGCCTCTTGTGAAAATAAAACGGTATTATTGATATATTTAAATATGTTTTCTAGCTTAGAATGGAACGCAACTGTATTATTGCACCAATCAGTCACACATTATGTAAAGCAATGGTAAACGGAAAAAACAAGGCTTGAAACTAACCGTGACAGTCGGAGACGGAGACGATCTGGGGTTTTATACATATAATTAGTGATTTTTTAAAATAACGTTTTCGACAGTATTACAATGGCATATGCAAGCATCATTGCGGTCACGCGCAGCGCGGCGCGGCAGAGGCGGAGGTGCGCAGGCGCGATGGCTGTCGTGCGCCGGAAGTGACCTACAAGGTCGCGTCGCCGGAAGGACACCGCGCGCGCGCGTCCGGTCGGCTGCAGCCGCTATCTGTTACGACGCCTTTGCATTGGCGTTTAGAACTAAATTTACATGCGCGGCTAGTGACTACTTCACTCAGCAATTAGGTACACGGTAACTCAAATTATCGCGGTGGCAAGGATTCATTGTATTGCATTTATTTATCCTCGTTTGGGACGCAGGGAAAAGTTGGAATCGTCAAAAAAATAAATGTGACAAAATTAAAGCATACAAAGTTCATCATCTGTCGTTATCATGGCAAGAGGCTCACTTGAGTATAGATTTTTAAATAAACTATGTCTACACTTCAATATTACAAAGTCAGTAATTACGAGTTGGCTAAAATGGGTATGCAAAGTATTTTTTAAACCTAGTTATGTATAAAAATGTTAATGTTTCATTCAGTAGTGGGTTTAGTTTGACTTATAAACAATGTATAAATACGAGTAACTCATAAAAAGGGACGAACAAATTTATCGTCATTATCAAAATATGATATCAATGCTTCTAACGCTTAAGTTGTTGGTATAAATGTGAGGATAGAGTATCAGTACATCATACAGGACGCGTGGAGTAGGAATGGGAATGCACTCCTTTTTCGAGCCGGAATAACCCATCGCGATTTCCAATAACAACATGCACATATGATTGCCTCGTGCCTATTCAAACAGGCGGGCGCTGCGCTTGCAATCATCGTCCGTAACGCGCACGCGCCGCGGTGTGTCACCCGCCGACAGTCACTCGACCAACACACGAGCCACCGCGCACGTCGCTTGCGTCGCACGGGGATCCACATGAGATGTCGACCATGGAAATAATACTAATGATAGAATTATAGCAATTGCTCGGCTGAAACCAATCAAGAAAATAAATCTGAACTATCTATCGAGGTTTTTTTTAATGAATGAATATTGGTGAAATTGAATATGTAATTACCAATAATATTTTCAAATATATGTTGAAAGTATCAAGTTTTAAAGGAGAGGGGATAGCGTATCAGTTATTTGATCCACTGAAAAAAATCACGAAGATTTTACTTTCCAGCACTGTAGCATTATTAATTAGCATTCTTACCTGATTGATTAAGTCATCCTTTTTTTACAATCATATCAGTTATTTCCCATAATAATTTTTTACTCATTGGATGTTTCGCGATATCGCAATATATGATCATACACACACACATAAACACCAAAGCTAAAACTCCTACATGGCGGCAATCCCGCGTATATACTTACTTAAATGAGCCAGTGGATGTCAGCTGTGATATCTGCGCGCTTGAACGATGGCGCCGGCCGTGGCGGCGCGCGCGGAGGTAGCGCGACGAGACGGTGCGCACTCTACGATTTATCGCGTGGTCGACTATCGACAAGTCAACATTGCGCCACGCTAGGCACCGTCGAGCCGCAGTACCGTCGGTTTTCCAGCGCATGACTATCTATTCTTCTGACGTCTGTTTGCCTATGAAGTGTGCATTGCTCACTACTATTACATTGCCACCTGAGCCCCTAGTGCGACTCGTCGCCTAAATTGGCGTTTACGCCAGACCGATCGATTGGCGTTTTAAAATGTATGGAGAATTGAAGAGCGCCCGCAGTGGGCGTTAATACAACTAACATTTCCCAGTCTGATTTAGATTTGACAGCTTACTCATCGTCGCTGTCAATACGTTGACGTTGCCGTTTACTCCGATTAAGCGTTTTCATCCAAGGTAATCCGATGTCCACAAATAAGTAGTAAAACTTGTATGGGGTTTGATCTATTTACGTAACTTCAAAGTTCCGTAAACGCCAATTTAGGTGAGAAGTCTGATTCTATTGCAAAATTCTTGCAGAGAACTCAATCATGCGCTTACTTCAAATGTTCTAGGATATCTGTAGAAGTTATGATTGAGGTATACTTACATATGAATAAGGTTATTTAAGTGTTCCGAAACCTAAATGTTTTTTAATCTGTGGGTCTTCTAGACCCGCCCCTGAATACAACTTATTTTTCTGACCTTGTCTCCTTGTTACAGAGCAACAAACCTATCATGGAGAAGAGGAGGAGAGCCCGCATCAACAACTGCCTCAACGAGCTGAAGACCCTCATCCTGGATGCCATGAAGAAAGACGTAAGTTTACTAAACATGTTTATTTAGCAAGTTACAAACGAAATCATCCTAGACTCCACACCTTAGTCTTTGACCCACATACGTTTTCCTTGCAAATGCCAATGCCTACTGTGGCGCCGTGGGTGATGCGCTCTGTACATCACATTAATCCATTTTCCCCATATGCTTAGGATGTAAGCACATCGTGCTATGCTAGTTCTATGATTTTTCCGGAGGGGTAGCAAAAGATGAAAGAGCGCCTTCTTTCATTTCTTCTCTATGCATACATCTTTTTATACATGACCTACGATTACGCAGATGCCCCGAAATTGACTTACATCGCGCGGAAAGCCAATCAGAAAGCGGATGTAAAATGTTTCATCAGAATTGTGCAGATTTGATCTATTTCTTTCCTGTATCACTCCTCCTCACTTTTAATACCTTTCGATGCGAAAAGATCATTAAATGTGACTTTCCTAAATTATGGTAATAATAACCATCTCCAGTGACACGTCTAACTGTGCATGCGTTTGTCCGCAGCCGGCGCGGCACTCGAAGCTGGAGAAGGCCGACATCCTGGAGATGACGGTGAAGCACCTGGAGACGCTGCAGCGGTCTGGAGCGGCGTGCGGTGCGGGGGGAGGCGAGCCCCCCTCCGCCCCGCCCGCCGACCGCTTCCGTGCCGGCTTCCGCGAGTGCGCCGCCGAGGTGGGTCGCTTCCCCGGCTTGGAGCCGGCGCTGCGGCGGCGCCTGCTGCGGCACCTCGACGCGTGCGTCGCGCCCGCCCGCCCGCGCCTCCTGCCGACGCCGCCCGCCGAGCCGGAGGAGCCGCCCGCCGCCATCTTCCTCGGCGGCGGGGTCCGGCTCGTGCCGACGCGGCTCGCCAACGGCGACCTCGCGCTCGTGCTGCCCTCGCCGGCGCCGCCGACGCTCGGGCCGATCCCGCCGCGGACGCCGTCGACCGGCTCGGCGTCCTCGGGCTGCTCGCTCGCGTCGCCGGGCCGCTGCTACTCGCCGGTGAGCAGCGTCGCCTGGAGCCCGAGCCCGCCGCCGTGCTCGCCCCCCCCGCCGCCGCCGCCCCAGCCCGCGCCGCTCGCGCTCGTGACGCGCCGCGACAACTCCTCCGACGGCGAGGACGCGCCGTGGAGGCCGTGGTGACTCCCGCCGACTGACGTTGGGCATTGCAATGTACGAGATGCCCCTCGAGCCAACTGACTGTTCTGTGATTATCGTGACGTAAAAACATAGCCCTCGCATCTTCCTGTGTATGGTTACAGTAAGTAGATAGTAGTGGAGTCGGTTTAAAGTTTTATTTGTAAAGCATAAATTTAAATAATCTGCATATCGGGAAGTATTTTTGTGACTTTAAGGGATAAGTCAACGAGTCATAAGAAATAAAATGGTCATAATATTCTAGCTTTGGGCGCATGGGGCCAATATTTTAGCAATCATGATTGCGATGATCATAACCGTTATAAAACTATACTGACATACCCAAAACAAATTGGGTTATATTAATGAGATTCTCATTGATTTCCCTTTTACATAACATCTGCTGTAATAACAAACACTTTTTGCAAACACATTTTATGTTGTTGTAATGTTATTTAAATATACTTTATAACTACATATATAACTTGAAATCGAGCTGGTAGCAAATTGTTGATATTTTTACTTTATTTCCACACATAGCAGTTTATCGTAAGGGATCGTAATCCTATACTTAAGAACGGCCCGTAAGCTATGCTCCCCATACAAACGTAGTTTACTAATCATTTGGAAACCGCTATCCCAATTAAATTGATATTTAATATCTAATATCAGGTAACAAATATCTGTGTCTGCACGCTTTTGTTTTTTTGAAAAATCCAAACCGAATGTAATGAAAGCAAAAAGAAAATCTTCATAAGAATTTTGTTTTCTCTGTGGTTTGACCCAGAATACATTTACCGAAAAAACCAAGACATGCAGACACAGATATTTGCAGCCTACTATTAGATACCAAATATCAAGTAAGTTGGAACAGTGACTTTCAAATCATTAGTAAACTACGTTTGTATTGGAGGCGAAATTTTCTGATGCTTACGGGCCGACCTGACAAAACTAAAATTGGCCAGCAAGTAAAAGTGATTTTTTTTATCATTTATTCTAACATTCTAAGACAACAACTAAACAAAAACATCTTCCAAACAGTCGACGTGTGAGGTCCTATTGGTGCCTAAAAGGGATTTATTTTCACAAGAATTCGTCTGCCATTTTGTCCGTCTGTTCACTAATAGTGTAATGTTACCAAGTCTTCCCATTTGTGGTCCCCAACACGTGGCCAGTAAACCCATGTTTATTTATGTCTCAACAGAGTATATGTGTAAACTTAAGTTAGAACTTAGAACATCGTGACATCTGTGTCAGTATTTCAGAATAGACATGTGTGCAAGTACTTACCTACCTTCAATTGTAATTATGGTATTGTATCCACATCATGATATAATGTTAAAGTTACGTTAATTCTAAGATTAAAATGTAAATATGTGTTTACGGTGTGCAGCAGAATCAAAAGTCTTCCAATAAAGTTTAAGTATCTTAAAATAATATTTATACCATATTGTAAATGTGTTAGTCGTAACACAATATTAACATTGAATATCTTAGATTTTTTAGGTATGTACATTGTGAATGCCAGTGTCAGATAATTATGAAAATACATTTAAACAAAAATCTAAAACATTCGCATGGTCGTATTGTTTATGTATAACATTAATTAGATAACAGTGATATTATTATAGATTTTTCATGCATATGTTTTAATAAAATAATGTACGGTTAATGTACTGTGTTGTTTGTGGTATTTTCTCTGTTTACCGCTAACACTGGGTATAAACATCAGCTTTGGAGGTGTTTCTAAGAAGTAATGAACAACATTTTCACCATTTTTTTCTTTAGAATATCTTAATTCACGCAATATTAATGACTCTAAAATATTAATATATGCTGTAAATATATTAAGTAGGACTGTACACATTGGATTTAAGACAATAAACTCCTTAAATGGGAACACCTTTTTATTTCGTAAAAGAAATAATATTTGAATCACCCCAAAGCTGATTCAGTTTCATTACCAACATTCTAATCTAAATGTACGAGTATATGAGATGTATGCTTAGAGTGTTTACGATTACTCTGAGAAGGATGTATATAAGAAATATACGTTTTTACCTATTTACAAATTACTATTACAGTACTGACCTTTTTATTTAGTTTAAGCAGAAAAAGGACAATAAAATACGAGACTGATGATTTTTTGGTTTTATTTTTAATGTAATTATTAATTAATGAAAATTTATTAAATTAATAATTAATTCATAGTATACACAATATAGTTGTGATTGTTTATAATCATTTAACGTATCAGTAAATGATTTTATACAAATTAGTATATGTATAATAAAAAATATATAAAACAAGTAAATGGGTATTAACCTTCGATTACATACTTAATAATAATTTTAAAATTATCAAAGAATGTGACATGTATGTATGTATAATCGGTCGTGAAGCAAGGACACATTAATTGAAGAAAGAGCCCAGAAAGGGTCCAGCCTTGCAGTATATTCGTAAAGTAGTTCTTTTTACTGGGCTCTTTCTTCAATTAATGTGTCCTTGCTTCACGGTCGATTATACATACATACATGTCACATTCCTTGGAATAAGCGACGTACCTGCTTAGTACGAAAAAGTATATTTACTTTAAAATTATCATTGCTAAAATGAGTACTAATTTAAATAATACAGTTTTTTGTAATTTAAAAGAAACATTTTTGGTTTGTATGGACTAAAAACCGGTATACCTTCATATTTCTTTTTAAAATTTTACTAGATTTTTTTATTTTGCACGAACATCGATAGAGCTCTGAGATTCAAAAAATTTAATAAATGGTTTCTCTATCGATTGGCCTAGTTACAATTTTGGACGCCGACTGCGAATTAAACTAGCGAAATCGTGTCCCTAACGGTTCCCTACCCCTAAAATTTGACAGATTTTAATCAAATATTTTGAATAACTTTAACTATAAAGCTTTATTATCCATATGTTTTTATTTTCTTGTAAATATTTGTAATTTCGAGTAAACAAAATTCATTTACAGTAAAAAAAGACAACTTGTACCAATGTTTAGTAGCAAATATTTTCCATTCCAGAAGGTAAATTAGGAAAAAAAAACATCCCGTCAATATTTAAAAAAATCCAAATTTCAAAACCATAACATCAGGAATTGATGGGACAACGACCGTCTTAGACAGAAGACAAAACTATTTCAACTGGCAATTACGAGGCGTATCCGTTTCCGCAACATATATTTTTTTATGTTAAGCGCGGCATATGGCGTACGCCAGGATATCTTAAGGTCGGCCCGTAAGCATCAGAAAATTTCGCCTCCCATACAAACGTAGTTTACTAATAATTTGAAAACCACTATTCCAATATACTTGATATTTGGTATGTAATATTAGGCTACAAATATCTGTGTCTGCATGCCTTTGTTTTTTCGGTAAATGTATTCTGGGTCAAACCACAGAGAAAACAAAATTCGTATGAAGATTTTTTTTTTGCTTTCATTACATTCGGTTTGGATTTTTCAAAAAAACAAAAGCGTGCAGACACAGATATATGTTACCTGATATTAGATATTAAATATCAATTTAATTGGGATAGCGGTTTCCAAATGATTAGTAAACTACGTTTGTATGGGGAGCATAGCTTACGGGCCGTTCTTAAGGTGTTCGACGACTTACAAGGGATTTCGAACTTCCAGGGGGGCTATAGATGTAGGATCTAGAATATGATCTCGCAATATAGCCGTACTGACATCATTCACACCGCACGCACGGGTTACCTTATATTCCACGGTTACATTGAACTGGATGGAAAAGACGGATTCGACCACCTTCCATTGAATGCGATGGTACCAATCCGTATTTACCTACCATCTAGTAAGTGAGGAAAGGACCTAGAGTTTTTCTTGGAACACGAATCACGGACAGATTCAACGGTTGAATGTTCACCTATCAGGAATCCGCTAATAGATAACTCCACTTGTTAGCGTTATGAGATAACCCTGATATCACACAAGATTATAACAGACCACTATAACTGCATCACGCTCTCATAACGCTAAGCTCTAAAGTGGAATTATCTATTAGCGGACTTAGCCCCGATTGCACGACGAGACGACTGAGTTAATCAATGTTCAAACACGTCACTTCTAGTGAACCGCATGAAGTTCCTTCCGTACTGTTCATAGAAAGTGACGTGTTTAATCATACGTTTACGTTGATTTTGACTTTTTGTCCTTTGTGAAATCGGCCCTTAGGCTTCTGAGCAGTACAGTTCAGTACCGTTTTGAGCGGCTTGTAGCCTAGTGGCGCATGGACTTGCCTTGCTTGCCAGAGGTCTGGGTTCCAGCGGCGCATGTTATGTATCTTCGGCTCGGGGAGAAAGAAAAATAATGTCGACCCCAAATTTGCCGGCCCTAAATCTACGGATGGTAAATCCCCACTGCTGGATTCAAATCCTCGCCCCGTTCATGTACCACTTTCTTTCTCTATCTGAGTTGGATCAGTGAATTTCGTCACGAATGAGAGCTGCTCCATGGTTCGGAATCCATGTAAAACTGGACCCCTTCCCCTTTAGCAGGGCTAAAGCCCGCATGGGTCATCTCAATCCTTTTCTCTTCTGTGGCCACGCCACAGTCGCGCGATGCGGCGCGGCAGGCGGGCTGGTGGCGGGGAGGGGCGACGCACGAGCACGAGTCTACGGCGGCAAGGTCGCGCGGCTCCTTTGACTCGCGTACCGCTCATAATCATAAACACGTTATTTATTAAGGCCGAGACAGTTCGTCAACTAATTTGCTGGTAGTCGGCTGTTTTGGCGCGCGTTACCTCAGCTTCAACATCATAAATCACGCGTAGCGCGAGATCTTTGAAATTGCGAGAGCATGCATCCACGGATGATTCGATTTTACCTACCTTTCTGCACGGTAGCTTAGTCCTGACGCTGGTCAGCATCGAAGAAGGCAGGCGCCCGCATCTTGTTTTCCGGCATCCATTAGATTTTTACGATTTTTTTACAGTTAGGTGTAGGGAGCATGAACTGTCTGGGGGCGGCGCCGCGGAGGAGCGGCGAGGCGGCGGCGTAGCTACTTTTACATATAATGGTGGCAGCGTTCGTGTCCGTGTTTTCCATCCACTTGTATAGCCGTGCTCATAAAGGAAGGCCAGGGCATGGCACCTAATTCCTTCGGGAATGCGGTGTGCTGGGCGATGTGTGATCATAACGGTAGATATGTGGTATGCCATCCATGTCAGGTTCCATAAAAAAAAAACCACAAAACAGCCGACAATAATAGTCGGATATGGTCATATGGTCACAATTTAAAGAGACACATCGTTTTCACATTAAAACGATCAGCACCAAGTATAAACAAAGACTTCGTCAACATCCAAATCCTCTAGCAGGCCTGCTAACAAACAAACAATATGACAAACGTCTCAAAAGGCAAGACATAATGGAGCTGGACATCTAAAGATATCCTTCTGAAATTGAGTTGTTCTCGCTGGAGCACAACAACCGACTGATCGCAGATAGCAAGATAACAAAAAAAAAAAATGTTTTTTTCAAAAGCATTTATACATTATTTCTTTTTTGTTATTTCGTTCTTAGAAAAGTTTCGCATCGCCTTCGTTCACAGAGTTCACCTTTGAGATGATTTTTTTGCACGACATTGCTCTGCCTCTCTCTCGGGCTACGTCTTAATTAACCCCGAATGAGTTAACCGAAACATATTTTTTTAATGTCATGCTCTTTTTGTGCCGTTCCCCGCTGTCGATCAATCGGCCACGCCCGCGCACGCGCGATGCGCACATTTTCGAAGGTTACAAGTGTGGCGGGAATTTATTTGACGAGCGACCAAAAGAATACAGCTGGACGTTTTTTGTTCAAGAAGTGAAATAATTAAAAGATTTTAATTTAACTTCTCCTTGTATGGTCCTGGAATCTTGAAAGTAAAATTTGACCCACTTCCCGGTTTGAGCATGAGCTGAAATTTTGCATGTAAATGTAAATTTGATGACAATTCAATATTGTAAAAAAATATGTAAACTGTTGTTAACTTCACTTTTATGTCCGGGAAAACCTGACCCACTTCTACTGAAGCTATCGGGCTGAAAGGAGCACACGTTTGATTCTCTTGACTTGATTCTCGTTCTCACCTTTTGTAATAGCCAAGAAGTCCTAGCGATCAATAAGTCTTGTTGCCTAGCAAGGGCCTCCATTATATTTCGCGGCTACATTAAACATGCAAAACAACAAAAATGGAAAACATGGACAATACTCACTGACGCTTCGACCATCGTCCTTTCAATGCGATGGTACGAACTCGGGCGGGATCAACCCTACCACCCAGTAAGTAAGGAAGGGAACCTACAGTTTTACGTTGAATCCGAACCACGGCCAGCCTCAAACGATTGAAAATGGTCACCCATCCATAACCTAACCCATCGGGTTTGGTGGTGCACCCGAGGCTTCGCACACTGAGCTACCGAGGCTGAAGCGACAAGCGAATTCGTAAGCGTACTGATTGGCCGGAGCCACCATTAAAAAGTGATCTTGCATACACCTTCGCCACTCACGCGCGTCCGTACTCAATGGGTATCGCACCCATACCCATACGTCACGCAGGTGCATCGGGCGCAATAAAGCTGCGATACAAAGTTACCCGCTCATTTCACCTCTCGGTACAATCTCAACGCGTAAAAGCTTCGGCGATAAATAATAAAAGTAATGATTGAGCAATCTTACCTTTAGCTTTAACGACCCTTTATTCACTGGGCTATAAAGCGGAGCGGCGTAATTAGGCATCCCGTGCGCGGGATCGCCACTATAAATCGACCGGTTATTAGATCGCAATGCTCGGATTGCTAAAGATCCTCAGTGGCCCAGTGGCGCGACACTTCGGCGATCGCTCTCCGAAGTTAAGCAACGCTGGGTCCGGTCTGGTCTTGGATGGGTGACCATTCGACCGTTGAGAGAGGCTGGCCGTGGTTCGGATTCCACGTTAAACTGTAGGTCCCCTTCCTTACTTACTAGGTGGTAGGGTATATCCCGCCCGAGTTGGTACCATCGCATTGGATGAACGATGGTCGAAGCGGCAATGAAAATTGTCCGTGTTTTCCATCCAGTGCAATATAAGGAAGGTCCTGGCATGGCACCTAGTTCCCATGTGGTGTGTTGGGCTAAATACCATGACAGAAGGTGTGGTATTAGCCATCCATGTCCAGTCACATAAAAAAAAAATTAATGTTTGTTTTTTCCTAATATGCGAAGCTTAAAGCAATAAATTTTATTCAATTTCACAAATTAATATTTATTCTAGAGATGGGAAAAATACATAACGTCCCAGACAACTACCAAACATATATGTTTTCTCACAGCAGATTTAAATGAATGTAATTTTTACTGACTAAATTTTCTTTAATTTATTTTTTTGACAATTGAAATATTATTAAATATTAAAATATGCTTGAGTTGCTGATTTTGAGAAATTTAAGTGTAGTTATAGTTTATTTAAAAATCTAGACTTAAGGGAGCCTCTTGCCATGATTACGGATAATAATGAAGTTTTATGCTTTAATTTTATGAATTGTAAATTTTTGACGTTTCCAAGTGTTTGTTCCTTGCGTCCGAAAGCAAGATAAATAGATACAATGCAATAAATACCATATAAAATGTGTAAATCGATAGATTACCTGTGAATATTGTGTATTAGTGCTACACCTGTAGAGAGTAATGTAATGAGTTAATATCTACTTAACAATTTAAATTTAGTACATAAATGACTGGGAATTATCCACTAATTTGATAGTCATCGTCAAACTAGGCACATGAGTGAGTAGCTCTATAGCTATCTAAAATTCAATCTAGAGCATATACCTAATCCGAAGATCACAGTTTCGGGTTGAGCATAATAATAATAATTCTTTTTATTTTACCAAAAATAAACAGTTAATAAAGAGGAATTTAAATGTTAATTTATTCATTCATCAGTTAAAAAATTGAGGTTAGTGGCTATGATACATTCATTGGTAGACTCGTCGATATACATTTTTGTCGATAAAATATAGAAATCCTCTGGAGGCAGTGCCTGTAAAAAGCAGTAAACTGTAAAGAAGGTTAAATAAATTAATAGTAGAGTAAAGGTAATTTTAAAGCAACACTATCATACTAAATATACCTTTTAGGCCGCCAATACGACGTGATTAAAGGTTTTGTGCAAATACTTTGAATTGTTTACAAAGTAATCAGCGGAGGCTATTTTCAAATTGAAACTATTTTAAGTTTTTAACCGACTTCAAAAAAAGGAGGAGGTTATCAATTCGTCTGTATGTTTTTTTTTTTTGTTTTTTTGTTTTTTTTTTTTTATGTTTGTTACCTCATAACTTTTGCCTGGGTTAACCGATTTTGATAATTATTTTTTTAAATGATAGCTAGTGCTTCCCAAGTGGTCCCATTTTAATTTGGTTAAGTTCTGACAATGATATCCATGAGAAAATCATAAAAGTCTTAAATTTGTATTAAGATTGCGCGACAAATGGACGAATAACTCAATATAACGCCAACCGATTTCGATAATTCTTTTTTTATTGGAAAGGACGTGTACAAATTAGTAAGTGTACTTCAGATTCACTAAAAATAAACAAATAAAAAAAAATTTAACAAAAAAAATAACCGACTTCAAGGAAAAAGCACTAAAAAGTAAAAAATAATTTTCATTTTTGTAGTTACGATCTCTGTTATTTTTTGAGTCGGTGTCAGCCAAGGTTAGGTTAGGTTAGGTTAGGTTAGGTTAGGTTAGGTTAGGTTAGGTTAGGTTAGGTTCTCTTGATTGGCGCAGCGCGTGCCCGGCTGACGCCGACTCAAAAAATAACAGAAATCATAACTACAAAAATGAAAATTATTTTTTACTTTTTAGTGCTTTTTCCTTGAAGTCGGTTATTTTTTTTGTTACATTTTTTTTAATATTGCGTGTAGTTTTTATGCGCAGCAAAAGTAAATTGTACGCCCATACGCGCGACTATGCTCACGACCTTCCGAATTATTTCAGGTAGTGCGAGCGGGGTATGCATTCCACAGTTTATCGCCCTATAAAATACTATTATTTTATTTTCTTCAGGAATTTTAGTAACTTGAGCTCATCATGCTTTAATAGACAGTAATCATTCAAAAACAATAATTAAATTTAATATATTTTTTTATGTTGCCGAATTCCTTAAATTAAATTATAATTATTTAAGTATGCAGGAAGATCGGAAATTCGATACATTCCTTCTAAGGGGTCATTCTATAGCTAATTTGCAGTAATTTTGACCTAGAGAAATGAGGGTTTAAAACCATTTTTTTTTTAAGTTATTTAAGTTTAAAAAAAATTTTTAAAATGTTCTGTGTTATTATGAAAAAGTGATGATTGTAAAAAAAACTACTACACTCTGGGCATTTTATCAGCAATTTTCTAATAGCTGATGAATGAGAGACTATTTCAAAAAATAAATGCATTCAAAATATCCATAATCTCAGAAATAAAGAGTCATAAATGTCAGAAAAAAAAATACATTTACTT
The DNA here is from genome assembly GCA_946894095.1 of Incurvaria masculella. Taxonomy (NCBI): domain Eukaryota; kingdom Metazoa; phylum Arthropoda; class Insecta; order Lepidoptera; family Incurvariidae; genus Incurvaria; species Incurvaria masculella. The sequence goes on along the minus strand of OX335644.1, from coordinate 4,661,559 downwards.
AAATTGAAGAGAATTACTAAAACAAAGTATGACACGCATACAAATTATGGAAATAACTTCATTATTTCATAATCTTTCAGAAAAGGTACAAATGTTGTCCACTTTCACTAAAGTTCCATATTTTTTCCGACGGGACTCATAGGAATGTGGACAAGAGGACATTGATTATGTGACCTGCCTGCTGTGCATTTAGCGTAGAGAAGATAATAAAATGCTATTTCCTACTCCATTAATAAATATATTTTGTTTAAATTATGCCAACAGCATCATCAAACAAGTATGTAGTCGTCTATGTTTTTGAGTTTCATATTTTCTTTTTTTATTTACTGGAATAATTAAAAAATCAAATTGCTTTTGACTCAGTCATTAACGAGTAAAACTAATTTATGAAAACAGAGGGGACTAAATACTAGGATTTAAATATATATTCAGTATTCAGTATTCAGAATATTTTATTGACAAAAAGATTAAAGTAAACATGACAAGATAACATCAATGCAATTATTATCTAAAGTTCGCATAGTTCGAATTCGTGAAAATATTTTTTACATCGGACAGGTTTTGATGTAGAAAATCGATTCTCCTGAGGGTAGCTGCGCGACACCTTTGTAGGTGAATAATTGGCGTTTCAATTTCGAGATGTGTGGACTGGACAGTGCAACATTATTCAGCAATAACTTATATACGATCATTTAGACTAGGAGGTTGCGACAAAAATGGTAAGGATAACGTAAATGGCTGAAACTGAGTTCAAAGGATAAAGACCAATCTTTTGATTAGCTTACCTAGATAAGGCGCCTGAAAAAGTAGTTATTGTTACAAACAAATATATTATAAGATAAATCGCTGAAAATAACGCAGCATGAAAATATCAGTAGATACTCGAAAAAAAAAAAAAAAGATACTTGATTAGCAATACCAAAACTGTAGAAATTGTTGGTTGCATTTCGTGGTTATAGGGAATTTAGGTTACAAAGCTTAAGTATATCAAGTGTTTAATGAAATACTGGTTATTGTTGTATAATTAATAGATACGTCCAGACAATCAGTATATTCTTCAGCAGGCACACATCAACATCTATTTTGTATAGCCATTTGGCGAAGGCAGACCGACATATTTAGCATCAGAGGGTTAGTTTCTAACCGAAGAACCCAGAATCAGCCATTTACTTAGACCAAAAATATCTGACCTCTCGAAAAACATCTTTTCTTATTTATCCCAAACTAATTGATCTCCCAGCAATCATCTTGAGGCCTCCTCAACCGGGCAGGTGGACTAGTCCCTCAAACTTTTTTAACATAAAGACATTAAAAACGTTTCGGCCGCCTAATTACACGCTTCTTGCAAATTTTCCGGCCCGGGTGGCCGCAGCACGTCGCCTGATTGCCCGTCCATTGACAATTGATTATAAATATTATTGGCGGACCGTTTGGGTGGCATCGTCAATTGACATCGAGAGGGCAGTGACGGAAGTGGCGACGGAAACTAATCTGCAGCAGCGAAGCCACTGTTTCGTGACAATTCGATACGAATGGGGAATAAAACTGCTTATTTATAACGACAAGTGGTGTCTATAGGCGACATGACTGAATCGGTCAAAACCGTCAAATAAAACAGAATAGATTGGACAATTTTATTTACGTCTCGATTTCCTCGATATCAATCCGAAAATAAATTATTACAAATTATGCTAGCCAAACGAAGTCGTTGGAAATAAAATATCACAAAAACATAACCTACAATATTTAGTTTCAATATTTGACAAACAAAAGCTCTTCTATTCCTTTAAACCGGATTATAATTGCGTCATGGAGTACATCTTTCATACAAAAAATTGTAAATAGAACTTGACAGGAATTACAGTTTGTTTCTGAGGTGAGGACGCGCACACGACACCTATAATAACTTTTGTATATTCTTTCCCATTCGGGACTTGCATCATCTACTTTTCGTGGCGTCCTGTGCAGTAAGTTAATTCTGGAAATTCAGAATTCATGAATCAGGAGTGTTTTAAGGAGAGGATTTTATTTTGACGTTACATTGAAATTCTGGTAACCGAATCCAGCGCCACAGAGAATGAATGGCACGAAATGTAATATTTCCAAGTGTTTCCGGATTTGGAGCTCTAAAATCGTAAATTTACCAGAATAGGTCGTAAGTTATTTCCTGATTTAGTGAGTATTCTGGAGTGTGCATTCCGTATGTAAACAAATTAGCCTCTAATTAGTGTCGTTGAAAATTGAGAGCATCTAAAGCGAGCGATTTAATATGAGAAATGACCGGCCGGCGGTAGCGCCAGTGTTAGCCGAAAAGTGGCTACGCTGTCGCTATGCCGATGCGCTTCTGTAGCCACTCCCGTACTTCCTTGGTCGATGTCCATTGCAGACCTCCTACGAGTGAGCTTTGAGGCGACTTGTGCTAATTACGGGTCGGTGGCTGTAATTGTAAAGTCCACCCGCGATTACAAATGGCCGGGTTATTAAATTAAATTTCTCAGATTGAATTGCATGAGCAGCGGATCTAGTGCAATTTATGTCCGGATGTTAGGGAATTAAAATAAATGCTGCACTCAATGCATACTTACTGCATTAAAAAAAAACTAGATACAAAAGATGTCACCAGAACGAATAGGCATGCATAACACAAGCGATATCCATAAGTTTATTTCATGACAAAAAACAAACCCGCAGATTAATATTAATTTAATTATGACATTTAGTCAAAATCTATGTCAAACTGTAGGTTTCACGGATTGATTGAAGATGAATGAAAATATTTGACTATTTGTCAAGATTTCCCAGAATTTGTTAGAGTTTTACATAACGCCTAATGCTCAAAGTTCTGCCACCAACAATATTGCTTTAGAAATTTCACACATTATGCTAATAATGTTACCTAATTTCGTGAACTGCATCCAAACGCTGAATGTGCTGGGGGAAATCATGATATACTCCTGAGATGGGGTACCAGGCCACTTAGGAATCGACGGCAACGAAAATGCCGATGAACTGGCAAAATAAGGAGCTAATAAGCCCCGGGTAGGACAAGAACCATCCTGTGGGATTTATAAAAGCACTGCACTCGGAATATATGACTGGGTTCAAAACCAAAGCCTGTGCCAGTGGACAAGTAAGCCAGGACTAAAGCACGCCAAGGCCCTTATAAGGGAATTTTCCCAGTAGATAGCATTCAAGCTAATCAACCTAAGCCGAAATATAATCAACGTTATTACCGGAGCTGTAACAGGCCACTGTAACCTTAACAAACACCTGCACAGGATGAGGTTAACAGATACAGATTTATGAAGCATCTGTCTGTCAGTCAAGAGGAGACACCTGTGCACCTTCTTTGCGACTGTGCACCACTAATTCATAAAATAAATGCCATGCTTGGGGATACTTGCTAGTTCCTGATGACATCTAAGTCATCACACCTCAAAACTGTTCCTTCTGAAGGAGGCAGCCGTGGTTCGGACTCTACGTAAAACTGTAGGTCCACTTCCTTAATTACTTGGTGGTAGGGTTAATCCCGCCCGGATTGGTACCATCGTTTTGAATGAACGATAGTCGAAGCGGCAATGAAAATTTTCCGTGTTTTCCATCCAGTTCAATGTAGCCGAGCAATATAAGGAAGGTCCTGGCATGGCACCTAGTTTCCATGTGGTGTGATATGCTAATAATTTATAAATGTGTCCAATTCTGCACTGTATTGATCCTAGTTAGTTATCTAATTAGGAATGGAATATAATGTTTTATGCATAATTTTTATTTTTATTAATGTCTATTGATGACCACTCCTCTCAAAGTTATAAGTTTATCATATTTTTAACAAAAAAAAAACCCTATTTATTCTTATGCAATAATAATGAATTAGCAATTATCCTTCAGGAGTTCATTATTTTATTATAACATTTTTTTAAAGGCGCATCAAATAAGTGCATGGCAGGACTAACTGACTCGCCCCAGTGCTACTTGGTTGGATTACTTAATCAAGAATAAATCATGCTTAACTCGCCATTTACAAGAAGTGGCAACTCAACTCGCTGCTTTACTAAACGTAGTGCGCACTACACCTAAGTGGGAGCGATCCCCTGGAGCATTCGAAAATTCATTTCTTGCTGAAATCATTATTCAAGCGTCTGACTGACAACTCGTTACCGCTAAAGGTCGAAGGGACGATGCGGCCGAGCCTTTTTTCATCTGTCACTCGCTTGTATCAATCTTGCGAGCGTCCAATTAATCACTCGAGCTGCAGTCGGATCTTGGCGCTTGCGTTTTGAAATTTTCGTTATGAATGCAGATTACTGAGTTAATTGAGGAAGAGGGGATTTGTTATATTGTCGCATGTGTCGGGAGTAATTTGTGGGTGTGTGCACCTATTAATTTGAGGGGAAATAATACGTTTTGTTTAATAGCGCGTACAGTTATGTAGGTACGCAGTAAGTACTAAGCACGGACACAACGTAATTAAAGTTTTTTCATCATTTTGCTTATCACTAACTAGAAATGGGGCAATCTAGCATATTTGCTAATATTTGCACTGATTTGTTGACATAATTCGACGGGCGTCAATCTTCATTTGTTTAGCATGACCCGATTGAGTGTGCCACTAGCGATATTGCTGGTATCCACACTCTAATTGTCTGCAGAGTTTACCTGCGCAAACTTAGTTAAGCTGCGTAACTTAGCTTAGTTATTCCCAAATACAATTTTCATAAAGGTAACTACGAAGATGTAAACACTGCTATCAACAAAATTAATTGGGTAAATGAGCTATCCAACTTAGACCCTAAGTCAGCCGTTCATATTTTTTATAATAAAATTTATGAAATAATAGACAACTTTATCCCATTGATTAAAAAAAGGACACAGAGATTTCCAAAATGGTATTCCCCAGCTCTTATCAGAATTTTTCGTAGCAAGGAGAAAGCTTGGTTGAAATGGAAAACGTACGGAGGCGAAGCCAATTACTTAGATTTTTCATACTTGAGAAAAAGATTTAAAGATCAGCTAGTTGTGTGTGACCGAAACTACACAGAGAATGTCGAAAATTGTACTGTTGATAACATAAAGTATTTTTGGCAATATACATCATCATTAAAAAAAAATAACGTAGGATATCCCGCTAAAATGTCACTCGGTCTGACTACCTCAGAAGTACCAGAAGAGATATGCGAAATGTTCTCATCCAACTTTATGTCTGCTTTCGAACCACCCACGTGCACCGTTAACACAGACGAGTTTGAATCAATAAATGGTCCTAGTTCAAACCACGTCTCAGAACTGTTATTTAGCCAGACGACTGTAATAGACCTTTTAAGCAATTTAGATATAAACAAGGGACCCGGTCCGGACAGAATAAGCCCTATATTTTTAAAAAATACATGTATGTCTATTTCAAAGCCGTTAACCATTATTTTTAATGCCTGCCTACGCGAAGGGATTTTCCCTGAACGCTGGAAGATAGCTTTCATAACTCCTATTCACAAAAGCGGTCCAAAAGGAAAGATTGAAAACTACCGACCAATTTCTATCCTTTCAACTATACCCAAGGTCTTAGAAAAATTGGTCCACAATAGTATATATCCAGTACTTGAGAAAACTTTCATAAATCAGCAACACGGCTTCGTAAAAAACAAATCAACAACTACTAACCTTTTACTTTTTTCAAATTTCTTGTTCGAGAATATGGACAGACGTGTACAAGTAGACGCAATCTACACAGACTTCAGAAAGGCCTTTGATAAAGTTGATCACGTCATTCTGCTGAAAAAACTCGCATACAATGGTATTAAAGGAAACCTTTTACGATGGTTTACATCTTATCTCCATAAAAGAAGCCAATCTGTTGTGATCAATGGCCACACGTCAATTTCTGTAGTCGTTACTTCTGGAGTACCACAAGGATCGATTTTAGGACCATTATTATTTATTTTGTTTATTAATGATGTAATAAATTGTTTCAATTATTGCAAAGTTCTCTTATTTGCTGACGACCTAAAAATTTTTAAAACAATAGGCCATCAAAATGATTGCCTTATGGTTCAGCAAGATCTAGATCGTTTTTTTAATTACTGTCTTGAAAACAAATTATTTTTAAGCTATGAAAAATGTAAGAAAATTTCATTTACAAAAAACCGAACCAAATTCACACACAGTTACCACATTGGAGGCCACATCCTAGATAGTGTAGAATGCATACGTGACCTTGGCATTACGATTGATGAGAAATTACACCTGGATGCTCACGTTGACCGAATCACCAATAAAGCCTACCAAATGCTGGGGTTCATGCTGCGATCCTCGAAAAGATTCACTTTGCCCAGAACCTACAAATTTCTTTATCACGCGCTTGTTCGGTCTCAACTTGAGTACGCGTCGGTAGTGTGGAACCCGTATTACGCTGTACATTCAGAGCGAATCGAGTCAGTTCAAAAGAAATTTCTCCGGGCGCTGCACTACCGACTTACATTTAAAAAAGACTCATACATTCATCTCCTAAAAAATTATAATATGCCTTCCTTGTCTGACCGCCGTTCGTTACTCGATATGTCTGCCTTACGCAACATTATTGTTGCAGAATACAATTGCTCAGACTTACTTGAACTTGTTGGACTTCATACCCCTGCCAGGGCTACACGTTCTGTGACTCTCTTTCATGTCAAAAGAGCTGCAACGAATTCTGGATTTCGTGCACCTATTCACAGGATTTGTGATATTTACAATAAAAAAATGTCCAGCATAGACATATTTTCCTGTTCTTCTATTACTTTTAAAAAACGTGTTCGGAGACTGCTGGATGGTTTGCAGTGAAAATCTTACAAGCTGTTTTGTTGTTATATTGTTACTAATAACCCGTACTTAGTATGAAAAACATTATTAAAGACCTAATATAAATAAAAATAAATTACAGTAATTTCACACCGTATTTCACATCCATTTAAGAAATACATTGTAATATGTGCCTAATATTACGAATTCACTATTGTTCCATTTCAGAGTATTTTTTTTTCCTTTGGTCAGTTTTTTTTGTTTTTTATTTTATCTTTCTTCACGTACCTTGCTTTTTAGATCTGTATGTTTCGGTGGAAAGCGTAGTGGAAATAAGTTAAGTTTTTTTTAAGTATTGTTTGCATTGTATGTATTTGTATACTTGTTTCTGTGTCTTTTCCTTAAATAAATAAATAAAATAAAAATAGTTGGCTGGCTCTCAATTTTCAGAACATGTTAGTCAAATCTGGAGTATACTGTGTAGGTGTATGTAAAACATATTAAAAAAAAAACAAGTGGGCCCACTGCATTTATCCCCGTGCATGTCGTGCAAGGCTACCAAGGGAGTAAGCGTGTGGTAGACCGCCAGGTCGACTGGGTACGCTACCACACGCGGTGATAATTCGCTTTGCCAACCAGTGCTTGAGAGTAAGTACAGGTGCAAACTTTGAAATCGACGCCCTGCTGATGAATTTCCACCAATCTTCAACCTGGGGTCTTTCAAACATGGTATGACGAAGTACCTGGTTTTGGCAGCGCCCTTGAAAGTTCGAAAACCCCTGGGCGTTTCCGGGCACCTCTTATGTGAGGTCCTGCCGCAAACTATATGCCGTGGTTAACTTAAAAAAAAAAACAGAAAATTTAGAATAAAAATCAAATAACTGCGATTCTCGTCTGTGATTCCCCTCTGATTTCACAGCCGTCACCGGGCGCCAATGACTGTCGCATGGGGGGCTTAGTTCTTGCGACACCATCGGAATAACTTAGATCGACGTTCGTCGGTGGGGTCGCGCAATCGCTTAGGATGGAATGGCTCACGAGTCGGCGGTCCTGCCGCTGTCAGGTGGTCTAGACATGGGCGGGCGAATATTTTGGTTCAGGTCACCGCCGCGGCCGCTTTATATGCGTCGATGTGTGCAGCTAGGGTCTGAAAAAAGTGTGGTAATCTATTTAGTTCGTAATAAGAATGTTTTGTTCATCTTACCTATATATAATCTTAAAAAAATGTATGTACCTACTTATATGCAGTTAATAATCTCTTATTCATCAGCTATTAGAAAATCGCTGATAAAATCATCACTTTTTCATAATAACACAGAACATTTACAGATTTAAGACTTTAATAACTCAAAAACTATTGACTTTCGACCATTTCACTGGGCCAAATTTGAATGACCCCTTAGAAGGAAAGTATCTACTTACCAAACAACCTGTATATAATCTATCGTTGACTGCGGTTATTAATTAATTTATTTATTTGATACGGTACACAAACAGCTACGAAACTTAACTAAATCACAAATTATGAGCTGGGTGGGTTCCAGAACGTAATGATGAAATGAATGAATGAAGCGACAGTAAAATTTTTCCTTGTTATCCGTCCAGTTTAATGTAGCAATGCAATGTAAGGAAGGTCCTGGCATGGCACCTAGTTGCTATGGGGTGTTTTGCGTTAATAAAATACGGCAGTGGGTGTGATGATATACACCTACTGCCATTGTCTCATTTGTATCATGTCATGTAATACATAAAAATGTCTGTTTCAAAAACACAAGTATCGTTTGGATGAGATAACACATAAATGATATACATATACCTTTGTATTTTTCCTATAATAACATGATAATCATGAACAGAGTGATCGAATCAGTGCTTAAAAGTTTTTTTATCCACAAAAAAATACGATATCAGGCACTATAATTTTTAAAATTAAGTAGAAATGAGTTTTGACCATTTGGAAACCTAACATTATCCCCATTCTTAAAAAGCAAGAATCAAAACACCTGCGCAGAACAATCAATTATCCCGTCCGCTCCCATGCAATTTAATGAAGTCATCTAACCCACTGTAAATACGAAATCAGGGAAACGAAATAAAAACAGAAGTCTGCGCAACGCCGGGGTGGCCTCCAATTAGGGGCCCTAATAATGGCAATCTCACTCCACCCGATATTAACGACCCCCAAAGAAGATCGAAAGCTGAAGACCTCAAAAACTGCATTTAGGAGTCAATCTTTTTTGTCCTGGAAATTTAATGTGGATTCTCAATGAATGTGAAAACCAACTTACAAAATCGCAAAGGACTACTGGTCGTTTACCATTTTCTTGACATTCTTGGCCAACTTGGTATGTGACTCATGGAAATGTGAGTCGCGCGTGAGGGCATAGCATTCACTCTAAACCTTTTTTTTTAACATGGGAATCACAGTAATTTATGTCAAAATCCTTTGTAATAATCCTATGAGTACAGGAGTTTAACATTGATAATATATGCGTGTAATAAGAAGTAACCAGCAAAGAATACGCAAATCGGTGCAGTAGATCCCGAGTGTATGGCTCTTAAAGAGCTTTGACCATTCAAGATTTTCCGCTTCATGCATTAACATTAGGTGAAGGACAAAGTCAAATAATAAATTCGTCTGTTAGGCTGGAGTGCACCATCTCTGGTCAATGTTATAGTTACGGTTATTATAAATCTATCTTCTTTCTTCTTGTAGCGAAAAATAAGGACGAATATGTAATAACCATAACTATAACAATAACCAGTCGCGAAAATTTTGCTAACTGTTCAGTAAATACTATCGATATTTCTGAAAATGTTGCAGTATATTGTCTTTATTAGTTTTTTTTAATAAACATGCAACACCTTATTAAACAAAAGCTCACTGATTGGAAGCAGATCCTTCCATAGTAATCAATCAATGATTTTAACACCAAAACTTTTATTAAAAAAAATATATTTGGTAAAAATAAATACATATAAAAAATAACATCAATCTCTTTACGACTACGAGTTACAATCTAAATATTAAAGACCGACTTTTATATCAGAATAGTTATTATTTATCATAGATATAAAAATATCTCATCGGTATTGGGTATTTTTTTAAAGTTTGAAAACTGACTTGATGCGGTTTCGCGCGCGCTATGTGCTCGGCTACAACTTGTTTAAAAAAAAACCCTGCGATAAATAAATGGAAAGTACGTGCCCAGTGGTTTCTATTATACAATAAAAAAAATAACAAATAAACCTTGGTGGTCTTACAATCCACTCGCCAGCCTTGCCTCTCAATATGTTCTACACGTGTTGGACCGATGTTCCTAGAGAAAACCTAAAAAAATCTTTATGCGGTAACCACGACGCTCGTGAAGTAGCAAGTAGGGTAACTGGATTTGATTGCAGATATTACAAGTGGCTTGTGTGGCAAGTGACATAGCATCGTGCTTCTTGGATGAAAGTTCCAACAGAGGGTGGAGCAAATTACGTGAGATGACCTCCTGAAATTACGGACCAATATAAACACTAAATTAGAATAAGCACTCAATCAAATTAAGTGCCGATTCTGTAAACATAGTATAATCGGAAATTCAATGATATAGCAATATAATATTTTTGAAACTTTTTCTTGCATCGGTTCGGCAATTAATCAAAATTGTTTTTACATAGGTACGGTCGCATTCCGGTCCAGTAGCACATTCCAATGTGATTGCTATGAAGCGCTCGCATTAAGCGGTATTGAAGCGGGAGGAGGGGAACGCACCGCCCGAGCGGGTTGCGGTAGGACTCCCCGCCTGCAGACCGGTCGGCGGGGGTCGGGGCTCGCCACATGTGCAAAAGAAACCCGACCGTATTGTGCTCCTGTACTTATGTCGTCGATGGTACATCAACATTGATAAGAAGATCGCTTCTCGTGAAGTATGCAGGTCGGTGTGTTAATTTTTGTTCACCAGCTCTAACATCTGACGCCAATACGATTTTGGTGACGACGACGGCAATATGTTAGAATGTTCAATTTTTGCAGTCAGAGCCCGCAACGCAGGTAAATCGTTGCATCAATATATGTATAATCTTAAACACGTTGATAGTGGAAGGTATTGATTGCGGTAGGAAAAACTATAGAAGAATTCCAAATTATGGATATACAGCAGGTGGTGAAATTGGTAGGTGCAATACCCGCGAAAGGTATGTTTTACTGGTTAGGTCTTGCAGCATATTCATAAAGTAGCTATTTTTACAGCTCTGTTAATTTAAATAATGTGTCCTTGATTCACGGCCTATTACGCACACACATCACATTCGTTGAAAAAAGCGACGGCAAGCACATCGCTTTACGCAGAAGTACGAAAATATATATTTACTAGAAAAAATTAGAAAATAAAAATTTAATATCGAATCCGCTTCAGGGGATCTCGCTTTCGCTTTCCTGAGTAGATATGCTGATCACCCAATATTTTGTTACTTCATGGCACATTGGACATACCGATGAGCGCCGACACGCGTGCGCTCCCCGGCGCGGCGGCGGCGGCGGAGCGGCGCGGGCGGTCAGCGGTCCTATTATATTTTCTGTGTGGCGGTCGGTTAAGGCTGCGGTGGCGGCGGCGGAGGCAGCCGAGGCAGCGTGCCGACACGTTTCCGTCGATCCGACCTTTTGATCTCAGAACATATCTGACATGGAATCGGCTTAGTCACGTTATGTGAGGCATTATTCCGCTCTGGAAAGTTCGCTGGAAAATAACTCACTACATGGCTTCAGGGGGGTTATTATGATCACGTCATCATCGGGTAGCCCAGTAGCGCGACGCGCCTTGCGATTCGATAAGCTTGGTGAAGCAACTCTGAGCGCGTTGGGGCTCTAGATGGGTGACCGTTTTCAACCGTTGCGGCAGGCCGTGGTTCGGGTTACACGTAAAACATTACTTACTATGTGGTAGAATTAATCCCGCCCAGGTTGGTATCATCGCATTAAATGAACATTTTTGGAAGCGGCATTGAGAACTGTGTAGTTCCTATGTGGTGTGTAAGGCTAATATCGTCATATTTTACAAAAAAGTTTTTTTTTAAATCAACACTTTCCTTTGGTTTGCCGTATAATATTACCTCAAAGTTTTTATTCCCAAAATCAACGAGTTCGATTCCCGGCTAGGAGAACGAGTTTTCCAAAAATCTTGTAATGCAGTTTTAGTTTTTAACAAACCAAGTTTCACTATAATGAAAAAATGTTTGCCAAAAATTTGGCCAAACATCATGTACACATGATGTAACATGTTTTGGACACAATTTAACTCAAATAAATATTTGTCGCTATTCTCATAATAATAGTGGAACACCTTCTCCGAATCAAGTCACCAAGTCAAGGCCCTTCACGTACTTCAAAGAGGTCTACAAAAAATTTCGAGCAATATCACGCCTTGTAGTAACTAAGGCTGAGTGTTAAATAATAACGAGTAAATGTCGGAACGCTAACCAAAAAGATCTGTCATTAAAATTATCGACCAAATTAATTGAACCGATTTGGCAATGAAGCGTTTTTCCCGTCACATAGTGGAGATGTCTCGTGCCACCCGGTAGGTTGAGTTTTTTGACAACATCGATAACTTAGGGTTCCGTAAAATAACAAAAAAAAAAATTCCAAAGTTTGCTAAGATTTTTAAAAACCTGAGCGTAATATGAGCAAGTCATGGTGATAGACAGACAGACACAATCTTGACCAATAACAAAAACGTAAAAAAGAAGTTGCTCAGCTCTTCTCTGGTCAGCCTTGACATACATCGGAACGAGAGCAACAGCAATGGGGAACCAGATGGAGATGAATACACAAACGTCGACAGGCTTCGTGATGAGGACAATGCAACATGTTCACAAAGCAGACAATGCTTGATATGGTAAGATTTACGAACATTTTTATTAAAAAAAGACTTAAAGCTAAAAGTAAATCACGACCGCTGTAGTGAAAAATCTAAGAAAAACCAAATAGATTATAAATCTTCATTAAAAAAGCTTGGTCTGATGACTCAAATTTTTAAGATATTTTTATTTTATCGTTGAGTCATCGACGTCCAAATTTTTTATTTTAAAAATCGCGAAAAAAATCGAACTTTCGGATCTTATAACTTAGGAACCAAACACTATTATACCACGAACCTTAATATACCGATACTTAACCAAAGAATATTTTACAGTCATCAGACATCTAGTTCGATCAAATAAAGCTGTTTGGAGTATAATTTTGGATCTCTGACCATAAATGTGCGCATGATCTTCTTTCTACGTTTGTATGGGCACTTGAGCGAGAAGGCCCACCTTAACCGATGTTTCCGAAATGATTTCTTACCGAAGTGTACATTCGTCAAAGCAATCATATCAAATACGAGCATTCTCTTCTTAAATCTAATTTGTGACGGAGCCTTGCGGCGTCTCTGGACGCAGCATCCCATTTAAGGAATTACTCGAGTGTTTCGGTAATTATATGATTCGTCTTCAACGGTGAGGCAGCGGACGGTGCGGGTGACGCGGTGCGGACTTCGCTAGCCGTGGGCGGGAATCTGCAGCCAAGATAGCATACTTTCGCTCTTACCTGCCTGACGCTACCTGCAGGGAAAGTAACCTACATAAGTAAAGTAATTATGAAGGGTAATGCTTTGGGGAAAGATCACATGGAAGGAAAGTAACCTACAATTATAAATTAAATTGCTAATCGTTGGAAAAAAACGACGCCCTAACATACATATATAGCATGAAAAAGTATGCTATAAACATCTACAGTTAGCATATTTCAAAAATACTTTTGATTCCAAATAATTAAGATATAGGTACTGTTGCCTAATTTTTTTCTGATCATCGTAGACATAGTTAAAAAATAGGCTAAAACCCGCTCTAATCCATATTTATTTTATTTCTTGTCGACTTCGGTAGTCCTGAGAGCCGACGCCTTGGTGTTCGTTGATCGAGGCACCAGCTCTCAGCAGTGTACCCACTCTTTGGTTCGGGTTCTAGGTCACACGTAGGTCCCCCTACTAACGAGGTGGTAGGGTCAATCTCGCCTAGGATGGTCTATTTCCTTCCATTTCAATGTAGGGCTGTAATCTAGCGGTTCGTAGCGTAGTGGCGCGGTGACTTGCCGTGCATATCAAAGATCTGGGTTCAAGTCCTCGGCCCATACATGCACCACTTTCTTTCTCTTTCTGAGTTGGATAAGTACATTTCGTCATGAATGCGAGCTGCTCCATGGTTCGAAATCCAAGCAAATTTGTAGGTCCTCTTCCCCTACTAGGTGGTATGGTTTAAACCAGCCCGGGTTGGTACCATCGCATTGGATGAAAAGCTGGTCGAAGCGGTAATAAAAAATGTCAGTTTTTTTATCCAGTTCAATGTAGCCGTGCTCATAAAGGGAAGGTCCTGGCATGGCACCTAATTCCTTCGGGAATGTGGTGTATTGGGCTAATATCATGACAGTAGGTGTGGTATTAGCATGTAACAGTCCATACAATAATTACACTCTATCCTTCTCAAAATGTGTATTTGCACATAAACCCTGACTATTTGGCTGATATCTTCTATTGTAAAGTTATTAGAAATATATCAGAATTGCAAAGTTATGAAAGCAAATAATAAAGCAGAGGAAGAATGAAAATATGTGTGTCTTTAACGCCCGGTTCCACCACCTCCAGCTACAAAAATCCCAAAGTTATCTTTCGGTTACATCATACAAATATGCAATGTAGCCGAAAGTTAACTATCGGATTTCAGGTAACTGGAGGTGGTGAAAACAGGGGTAAGTGATGGGAAAGAAGCAGGCGCTGATCTATATTTTTTGCCTTCTCCTTGTTATGTAACGTTATTTCATAGTCTCATTACTTTTTTGCCAACCGGTCTTATGTACAAAGTACAGTAGTATGTATGTAGTGGAGTATTTATAGGATAGTAGACGAAATCTTATATATCTCAATGCTGGGACTAAAACTTATAAAGTTATTTCGGAATTCTGATATATTTGTTCGTTAGGCGGTGTGACTCAAATAATCGTTTTTGGCTCTTGTTTAACTCTGAGGTGAATGACGACTTTAAAGAGATAAGGAGGCGAAAAACGTGCACTTAAGTAAATCTAAATACGAGCGGTATCAATAAAATGTTTATGGCACTTTTGCGACAGTTTCAGCTCGTTACCATTTAAATAAAACCTTGTTTCAGCCATAAACGGACTCGCTAATTCCTCGCTCGCCTTCCGAACGGGGATCGAGGCAGTAAGTCGACGGAGCGACAGATTCGCACGTGTGTCGACAGGTCGACGGTGCAATATCTGCACGGCTTACCGTGCACTGCTACACGACTCGGTGAACAAGTATTTACTTTCCACTATAAAAAAAAGTGTTGATTACTGATTTGAATACATTAACACAAACGCTCGAATTTCAATGCTTGTAAATATATTTTTAATGTTTAGAGTTATGTTCCTCAAGAGGAAAAGAGTAACCCGTCGGTTATGGTTGGTCCATTGAAATCACTTTGTCGTCCGTCTGTCTCTCTATCTCTCTATCGAGACCGTCAGGAATAAGCGGAGGTATAATAACCATATTGGTCCCTTGGAAGTGTAAAAATCTCCCCAAGTCAACGCGATAAAAAATACAGCCATTTGTACAGCATATTGTCTCACTTGTGAAAGAATCAAAACCTATAGGTTTTTGTTGCTTACAATGCTAGTTGAGGGAAAATTCGAAAATCGTTATTTCGTATTAACTTATAGAATCTCGTGATGTCTCGCAGTAATATTTGGTTTGTTGTTTATGGAAAAAGATGTGTGGAAATAACATACATTAAAAGTTATAACATAGAATGATAATTATTATCAATAATTTAGATATATCATTATCCACAATTACATCCATCAATATGACTATTTTTTTTTATGCGACCTGACATGGATGGCTAATACCACACAACTACCGTTATGATATTAGCCCAATACATCACATTCCTGAAGGAATTAGGTGCCATGCCAGGACCTTCCCTTTATGAGCACGGCTACATTGAACTGGATGGAAAACACGGACAATTTTTCATTGCCGCTTTGACCATCTTTTCATCCAATGCGATGGTACCAACCCGGGCGGGCTTAAACCCTACCACCTAGTAGGGGAAGGGGACCTACAGTTTTACATGGATTCCGAACCATGGAGCAACTCGCATTCGTGACGAAATGCACTTATCGAACTCTGAAAGAGAAAGACAGTGGTGCAAGTTGGTATTGAACCCGGGCCTCTGGTACGCTAGGCCGGTCCCCGCGCCACTAGGCTACGAGCTGCTCCAGTTGCAGTTGCTATAGTTGCACTGGATTATTTTTGTTTGCAAATCCTTATTCCTGCATTACGGAGACTGCGCGCAAAGTGGTTAGACCCCAAAGGTATCAGATACTAAAATGAAATGTCGGTCGCCACAGCAAGCCAATAACTTATTTCTCACAGCGAATTGAAATTTTAGAACATGAAAACACCTATATAATGACATAGATCGTTATGGGTCCATATGGCGTTGTAGACCATTTTTTCCGATTCTCCTTTAATTAGTAATTTTTTCTGCACGGACTCGCTGCATACGAAGTATCATGTGTATTTCCCTCGTTTGTTGGTATTAAAATTTTATTTTACTGCACCTCCACCATCCTTAGACATTACGGTTTTAACGCTCCAACTTAATGGCCAAAATATGCGTTCATATGCAGTGCCTTCATGGCCAAATCCGAAACTAAAAAATATATCGAAAAAACACTCAAAGCAGTAATGGGACCGATTTTGATCAAAACTAAAACTGTATTATTAGATTGAAAACATATATTATTTCCGATGATCGAACTCGTCGATTTTGAGAAAAAAATGAAAACTGTATTAGTGAACCAGCCAATAGTACCGCTTCTTGCAAACACATTCTGAGTAGTAATGCCAAACGGCAAACTAAAGGAAAGGGCTCATTTAAGAATATATTACTTAGTTAGAAGGTATGGATAACTAACGTCATACAATGTGCAAAACTCGAGGAAAACTGCTTATTTTCGCTGGTACTATGGCATTTCTAACCAGCGCCATCTCCCGTCACTGCTAGAACTAGTTGCACCGTCATTAAACTGAGCGTGATGTAAACGTTACATTTAACTGTAAATTAAGTAATGCCATTGCTAATAAAACATATCGACAAATGTGAATTGCAACGCCGCCACCTGTGGACTTTTTTAATTCCTAATTCAATACTGGTATGTCGTTAGCAATCAATCCCTTTCTCTTTAATCTATGGTCAAGTTGACTATTGTAAATACAATAAAATACTGTTTTTGTTAAAAATGAGCCCTTTCCGTCAGTTTCCGATTGACAGCACTTCATAGAATTTGTTCCTTATAAGCGACACTATCGGCTGGTGTGTTACTTTTCTCGAAATCAACGCGTTCCATTCTCGCTTAGAAAAAAAAACGTTTTCAAAAATCGAATAATGCAGTTTTAGGTATTATCAAAATCTTCCCAGTTAATCCTTTGAGTGTTTTTTGATATTTTTCATTTTCGGAATAATCCCTGAAGGGACACTTAAAATATTCACCCGTATATATATTGTTTACCCGTATAGGTTCCTATCATATTTGAATTCTTTTTTTATTGTATCATACTTCATGACCAGACCCGTAGTAACGATGTTTATTGGAACTAAATTATTTAGAACGATTACTTTGAGTACTGTTTACAGAAAGAGCTCAATTACAATCTACGGAATTTTGGAAGTGATTTGTACGGATAATAAGGGTTTGATTGGACCAAAAAACTGGTAAACTTTATCCAAATATAATCCACGGGTTCGTTAATTGAAGGACAAAATTAACAACATAATTCAACAAAAACAGATTAATAATTCAGGATTAATGTGAGTTTTGCAGTAGGGTGCAAGTACTTAGCTTATTTCAACGAATGTGATATGTATGTATTGAGCAGCTCGTAGCCTAGTGGCGCGGGGACTGGTCTAGCGTATCAGAGGTCTAGTATCTCCCCCTAGTCTATCCCCTACTGTGTAGGTGGTAGGATTTAAGCCCCCCCGGGTTAGTACCATCGCATTGGATGAAAAAAATTGTCCGTGTTTTCCATCCAGTTCAATGTAGCCGTGCTCATAAAGGGAAAGTCCTGGCATGCCACCTAATTTCTTCGGGAATGTGGTGTATTGGGCTAATATCATAGCGGTAGTTGTGTGGTATTAGCCATCCATGTCAGGTTGCATAAAAACAATGTAGAAGCGACAGTGAAGCAAGCACATATTAATTAAAGAATGAAAGCTGTAAAACGAACTAACTTAATGAACATAGAGCAAGGTTGGACTTAAACCAGCAAGCCAACCTTCGCGGGCAGTGCGTCAGGCACGGAGATCGCCGATCTCCGTGGCGACAGGCTTTACGGGAGCATAAGGATTGGATAAGAATTCAAAATTATGGGTAGCAGCAGTGTGCGGAATTGGTAGAAACACTGCCCGCGAAAGGTGAAGGAATTAGGTGTTATGGTAGGTCCTTCCTTATAAGAGCTCAGTTACAGATGGGAATAACGGACGATGTTTATTATCTTTCTTCCAATGCGATGGTAACCAGGGTTAAGCCCGCGCGGCTACCTAGTTCTAAATAATTTCGATTCATAGAGCAGCTCGAATTCGTAACACAATGCACTTATGCAACTCAGAGTGGGAAAGAAAGTGTTAAATGCACGACACGGGATTGAAGCGAAGACCGGCGCCCTGAGCTACGATCCGCTCAAAAATTACGGATTAAAGTTTACGGATGTTGCAACAAAAAACCAGACCTCTTAAATAAACTCAAGAAACTACTATGCAACATAGTTCAATCGTAAACTGTTGCTCGAATGTTTATCTCCGTATTTATATATTACTCGTTTAAACTTAATGTTAAGAAAAAATCAGTCTACGAGTATAAAACGAGTCGTTTAAGAGCCCTTCGTAAGTTTATACTCCGCCGGTACCTTTGATAGTCGTCGCGGGTTCCAGCTAATTTTAATTAATATTAATTATAAACAATTAAATTGCGATAACCGTCTTGCGAGACGCAGGCGCAGCTACCGGGCGTTGCGTGGGACTTCAACTGGCCGAGGTACCGACCTAGTACCTGTACGTCAAACCTATAATTATACCTATACCACATGCGTACTAACAGACCATCGAGTAAAAAAGAACGTAAGTGGCGACCAAAACTCATCTGCATAACGGCATCGTAGCCTCGTTTTAGTAACAACACACTGACGGTTGAGCCGGCTAGTCAGTTCGCTTACTGATTTGGGACGCGGAGCATCGAATGTCGAAGCATTAAATGGCATCCTGCCCAATTCACGTTGGAATTTGAGAACATCAGGAGTGAGCGAGGTTCACTCGGTGAGTAAATTTACCATGGTTACCCCCAGTTCGCCACTTCAAGGCCTTATACCATCAGAATGTTTGACCACAGATTGTTTGGCTAACATTAAAATTAACACTTGTCGCGTCCCTGGCGAGCTGCGAGACGTTCCTGCCCATATCGGACGGGTCGGTCTCGGCAGTCGCACGCAAATATTTAACTTTCATATCGAGTTACACTCGCCAATTGCTCCGGCCGACTGGAAGAATTAATACGGTGAAGACTCAAGTGCGGCGGCGGCGCCAGAGATAAAGAACCTGGAATTAGGCTCAAAAACATGGCCAGAGCCCATGGCCCACGCTCAGAGGGGTCGGCAGACAAGATTATAGGGAATAGCTGCTATGTTTTCATTGTGATATTGAACGATACACCTACTAAATACATGTTTAACACCACATGGAAACACCGGGAGCCATGTCAGGACCTTTACAAATGTATTTACTTGTTGTTGTGCCATTTGTAGCCTTTCGAAAAATATTAATGACGTAAGGTTCGATATACCAATTATTTTTTTAAAACGGATCGTTAATAAGCTTTATCTAAATTGATTACATTGATACATAACTAAATATTAATTTATTAACCACTATAAACGTTTTTTTTTATTGGAAGTACAAACAGGGTAAATGTGATTATAAAGGAAACAGATGGGGGAACGGCATAACGTATAATATGCAGATCGTATAATGTCATATTTTAACAAAATTTTAAAACCATGCACAACGTATAATCGGCAGATCGTATAATCTTATACGTAGTGCATGAATAAGTCCAAAAAATTAAATTACTTATTTCTCCATGCATAACGTATAATAGTCACAACGTATAATGTTATGATCTTTATTTAACAAAAAAAGAAAACCATGCATATCATATAATCCTAAAATATTTCATACGATAAGCGCCCTTATCGATATAAGATTAAAGATTATACTCGCACGCGACTTTTCGACCGTCTCAATTAGCGTTGTAGCAAATTGTTACTCTTCAACAGATATCGATTCGTAGCAATTTCAGCCTTAAATGTATCGTGGTTAGGGCGCTTTATGCAGTGCTTCTTGACATATTATACGTTCTGCATGGTTTTCTTTTTTTGTGAATTCATGTTAGGAATATTATACGTTGTGACTATTATACGTTCTGCATGATGCAAAGAGTTTATTTTATTTTTAAACTCATGCACAACGTATAACATTATACGTTGTGAATATTATACGATATGCAAGGTTTTAATTTTTTGGAAAAAAATACTATTATACGTTGTGAATATTATACGTAGTGAATACGACTCAAACAGATTACTTTATATATTCCCAGCACCGTAATTCACGAGTAACATTTGCACAACCTTGGCCTGTAATCTATATGAACAATAAAGAAAAAAAATTGAGGAAATTTTCATATTTTGTTTAACAAATAATGCCTACATGTATCACCTATGTTCTTGTTTAATAATCGTATTTTATTTTTATTTTATGTGTATACGTTTTAATATCTTATCGTTATTAAAAAAAATTATGTTTAATTTTCATCAGTAGTTCTATTCATTCATTTATAAAATAGCTTAATAATAGCGTATGTTTAATTTTAATATTAAGTCTTGCATATAAGATGAATATATTTTTTCTTGTGTGTTGTGTTTTTTCTCCATGGGAGAGGATCTATTCAGAACTTATGCGCTGTTGCCCTAAGTGCCCGTGGACCTTTTGGCAACTAGTTTTGCAACCAGCCGTCTTCCGGTAACATGTTCTTAACGAATAATAAAAAAAACGTATTTTTAACCTGAGTTAACACATTTATTTGTATCGTTCATCTGTTAATTGTACCAAAAACTATTGGACAACATAATGGTTATTGAGTCCGTGGCCGTGTCAGCGAGTCGCCCGTCAAGTGTAACACGACCTTATCTTTTTGCGTCGCCTTTTTGTCGGCGGGCGACCATAACGGGAGGACGTCTCGCCGCCGCCGCGCCGCCCTCCGCCGCGCAGCCTCCGCGTGGGCAGATACAGCCTCCGTCACCTCTTCTGCATTCTGCAGTTATTCACATCAATTGTCGGATGAAGGTTCGAGCGTGAACATGATACTGTTTCAAATTAAAGAAAAATCCTCAGTATATGTCCATTCTATATGTTTTTGGACCAATTCAAGATATTTTGAACTACATCTTCAATTTAGGGCGCTTCGGATTCCTTCCGAATACTAATTTCAGTTAGAAACGTTCCCTTGATAAAACATACTGACAGTATTTGTTTCTACAAAGCCGTTATATATAGCATGAACGTATTGAAGGCGTTATTAACATCTAATCGATCAACAAGAGCGCACATGAAAATAAAGAACTGGCCAAGTGCGAGTCGGACTCGCACACGAAGGGTTCTGTACCATCGTACAAGATTTAACACACAAACAATCACGTTGTTTAATTTTTTATTAAATATTTTACCTATTTGTTGTTATAGCGGCAAAATAAATACACATTCTGTGAAAATTTCAGCTGCCTACCTATTACAGTTTACGAGATACAGCCCTGTTACAGGGACAGACGGACGGACGGACGGATAGCGGAGGCTTAGTAATAGGGTTCCGTTTCCACCCTTTGGGTACGGAACCCTAAAAACTAGATAAACCCATTTTCTTAATTTAAAAATTAAGTTTGACAGCTTACCTCGACGTTTTGGAGCCCCACATGGGCTCCATATTCAGGGAAACGTGCCTAGAGCGCCATAAACTCTGTTTTGAAAAAAGTTCCTGCCATTTACATAAACATAATTTGACATATGCATACAAATATAAATTATATTTTACAATGTGAGTGCAAGAAATTTACCTTAATTAATTTCAAATATATCTAGAGAGACCATGAATTTATCTGTCATCATTTTGGAACTCTGAAATGAAATTTAGGTATTAAAAAAACATGGTTTGACATACGCCGTTATCTCTGTGGCCGTTATCGAGCCAGTCAGCCGTTAAAATAAAAATAAAAAAATGTAACAGGACATGGATTGCTAATACGGAACTGACAGTCTGATATTAGCCTAACACACCACATGGGAACTAGATGCCATGCCAGGACCTTCCTTATGTTGCTCGGCTACATTGAACTGGATGGAAAACAGGGACAATTTTCATTACCGCTTCGAGCCTCGTTCATTCAATGCGATGGTACCGACCCGGGCGGGATTAACCCTACCACCCAGTAAGTAAGGAAGTTTTACATGGAATCCGAAGAACGGCCAGCCTCAACGGTTGAAAATGGTCACCCATGCAGAACCTAACCGCGGTCAGCGGTGCTTCACCCAGCTTATCGAATCGCAAGGCATCGCACACTGAGCTACCGAGGCTGACATGCACATGAGGCGATAGTAGCATGTTGTCCATTGCAACTATCGCCTCTGTGAAAATAATAAGAAACATAGTTCAAAAAACTACTAAATATTGATCGAGCAGTCCTCCTCTCGACACATAAAACGTCGAACTACCCAAACTGCGAACAACTCCTTGCAGTTCAACGATGTACCAGAAACCACCCACGTTTCACACGAGCAACTACCACGGCACTTCCTTTCGCGACGAAAAAATAAAAAACCCGCATCCCGATGGTGATCAATTAGCCAATGTACTGAAAACCGTTTTGTTTTCGCTCGCAAAAAGTTGCTCCGCTGTGGGCGCCGGGTGTCACACCGTATACGTTATACGAGATGACATCCTGAGGTGGTTTGTGAAACAAAGTGTGCTTCAGAAATTGTACTTTCAGATTAATTAGATATCAACATTATGTATACCAAACTACCTTAAAAAAAATTACGTATCCACTCTCATTTCTTCTAGCTTACTTTATAAATAGTTTTAAAACGGTATTATGTACCTAAACATATTTAGTTGTAAGAATGTTTGTAACCGCGCCACAAAATGTACTTATCTCTATAAGCGAATGTAATAACGTTCTTATAATTCTAAGATTCTATTAATAAGATTCTATAAACCGAAACCGAAGTAAGTATTTTTTCAGAGATGAACGAACGCTTGAACGTGAAATCCATACTAATATTATAAATGCGAAAGTGACTCTGTTTGTCTGTTGCGTTTTCGCGCCTAAACAGCTTAACTAATTTTGATGAATTTCGGTATAGAGATAGTCTGGATCTTATAGAAGGACATAGGCTACCTTTTGTAGTGAAAATTGAATTCTAAAGGGGTGTGATAGGGAATGAATACGAACTCATGTATATCCAGGAAATAATTCACCCCAACATCAGTCCAAAACGACTTCGACCCGAGCGGAGTCGGGTACCTCAGCTAGTTATATGCAAACAATTTTCATATTTTTCAATATGTTTGTTCGTAAAAACGAACAAACCATCACGGTTGCCATTACATGCATCCGAGTACCGTGCTAAATAGGCCTAAAATAACATAATGAAAATATCATTACCCGTATGTGAAAAATTATCCAAAAGCTGAATTACAATAATTTTATTTCTTCTTTTTCAGTAATTACTACTGAAAAAGCTAAATTAAAAGTGGTATTACTAGAAAAAATAAAGTACAACCGACACGTGACAATTAAACAAAAGTGATCACTTTTTTTGTCGGAAAAGGAAAAGTATTTTAGTGATAATTGTGGCAGGCGAGTTTTACACACGCAATGATATTTTGAAAGCCATCTCTGATATATCATCACTACATAGTATAAAACAAAGTCGCTTTCTCTGTCCCTATATCCCTATGTATGCTTAAATCTTTAAAACTACGCAACGGATTTTGATACGGTTTTTTTAAATAGATATAGTGATTGAAGAGGAAGATTTATATGTGTAATAACATCCATTAAATAGTGGAGAAATACTGTTATATTTGAGGTTTCTAATGTGATGTCGTAAATAATAAAAAAAAATCCGCTTACATTGCAAACGCAGGCTGAACTTGACCAGGCCGAAATCAGTCAAAAACGACATTGACCCGAGCGGAGCCGGGTACCTCAGCTAGTAATATAATATATTATAGAATATCAAACGTACGGAAAGGATCTGAAGTTTGACCACTGTCTCCTTTCAGCTGTCTCCACCTATACGTCAGTTTCACTTCAAGTAAAAAATAAGCGTTATCATCCCGCTGAATAAGCAATGGATGCATTTTCCAGCATTGAGAAAAAGCAAGGAAACAAATGATAAAGGTAGTGTGTGCCCAGATTCAAGGCGATTGCGACTCAAACGTACTCGTAGAGATGTTCTTTGTCCCACAGCCTTGCGAAGTTCGTGACTAGACCCCGCCGCGCCGCCGGAGGTAATTGTAGGCTACACTGTGGCTACACTCCATATAAGCCACTCTGAAAGGCGATATCGAACCGTTCACAGCAACAAATCGATATTATTTACTCACTCCGAACGCGTCGATATACGAAGT
The DNA here is from genome assembly GCA_946894095.1 of Incurvaria masculella. Taxonomy (NCBI): domain Eukaryota; kingdom Metazoa; phylum Arthropoda; class Insecta; order Lepidoptera; family Incurvariidae; genus Incurvaria; species Incurvaria masculella. Next base: position 4,636,964 of record OX335644.1, on the reverse strand, counting down.
AAACGTCTGCCATTATATGTAGGACGCACGACGTTGCGCCGTCGCACCTAGCCACCGTTGCCAGATGAATGCCATATGTAAAGAGAAACGGAAGGAGAAGTGACATTTTTTTATTTATTTAATTATACACATGACGAAATACATTTCATATATCAGTAAACCAGGGCGTAAAAATGTAGTATACCGCATTGCGCTACACAACAAAGAATAAATTCCCTTTTTGATTTCGTGTTAGTAGAATAAGCTTCGATGAAAATGGCAAACCAGGGGGTCCATTCAGGGCAAGAGTGACTTCGAATTCGTCACTAAATATCAACTCACTTTTTTAAATAGTTAATGTTTCCACACTTCTTGAACATCGTTACAGTTAGGAAAAAATCTGGTCTGTCCCGTAAATACGTTGGAAGTATAAATACCGGTTCCTTTATTTAAATAATCATATAATATATTTCCTAGCTATTTTTAGGTTAACTCACTCCCGAACTCGAACTCACTCTTGCCCTGAATGGACCCCCTGGTGAACATCCCTCATGTATAATATCGAGCAGAACGCGCTGCTCGACGTTTCGGAGCCTCACATACGCGCGGTAAGCCGTCGCCGTTATGTCCCGCGTAAGTTTTAATATAGTGATATCCCACATGCAACAGAACACTCCAAACGTTTTTTGCCTAAGAAATGCATTTACGGAAATTCGTTTTTCCATGGACGAATTCAATCGCAGGCAGCTTTGCGTAAGTAAAATAGAGAACTAGGAATCGCTTGGAGTTCGGAACGTTAGTCGGCTCTTACGAAATTCACTGGAAGAAATGTAATAGGACCAATGATTGCATGCAGGGTGTTAGTGGAAGTATGGTCCAAACGTTAATCACGTATTCCTTAGCATATTTGGAGCAAAGAAATTTAAACTTTTTGTTGGACGACTTAAAAAAAATCCATTTCCATTTCCTAATGAGATTTTTTAACGGCATACAATGTCGTAACGTTGGCCTTGGGTAATTAGAAGTAATTTTGCAATGTTTTCTATTTTCACGCTTTGACGCTTAGCCCCAAGCAAGCAACGAGGGCCAAGTCAGGAAGAAAAATAATGAGCTGGTAGTCCTAATAGGAGGGCCTTAGTTGTTTTTTTTGTGAGCGGAGGTATTGATCAATTAACTACTTAAATTTTTATTAAGTTTTAAACTTATTTTGTGACTGGCAGAGTATGTTTGCCAGTTCTTATATGCATGGAAATAGAGCATGCGAAATTCATATTTTTGACATAGACGATTCTTAAAAATGTTAATGTGTAGGTTACCTACCTATGAATGCAATAAAACAATACAATACAATGCAAGACAATATTTTTCGAAAATGTTTAAACCATAAAATTTTCATTTCATATATTGCAAATAATAATCATTATCGTTAATTATTTTTTTCTCATCGTGTCTAGCTTCAGGTCACTAAGCTGTCTTCGGAGAACATTCTGGGATATAGTTTTGTTCTGTTGAGTCCTCAATGCTTTGCCTACGCATGATTGTATAGTATTCATGTATTATTTCATTACATATTCCACAATACTTTTAAATTGTTCCAATATGCAGTACAATGGCAACCCGTGAGGTCTGTACCTTCTCTGGTAGGTCGACTTTATCATTATTTTTTCCGCAGCTGTATTTTTCTTAATTAAGTGAAGCATAAAATCGTGACTAGTATCGGGTCAAGGCAGATCCAGGGTGATTCTGCGGTTCTTGAAGTCTTGGAGGGGTGATTTTTTTATATTACATATTACAGTTTATTATTACAGGTTATAAGTTTGTTTTCATCGTTTCACAAACTCTTATAAAATCCAATACAAATCAGCGGTTCGTCTATCTGTCCGACTTGATAACTAAGCTGACTTACGTTGTATGTATCTTCTTTCGTGCGGTGTGTATAGTTTGATTCTTCCTATCACATGCTTAATTGCCTAAGGGGAAAGCATTGGGTTTAAAAATAAAAGAAGTCGGGGAAAAAAAAAATCGTGGTTTATATTCATAAAGCTATGTCTTAAGGGATCAGTTAGTGGAGTTAATCATATGGTAGGCCACGTATATCGCAACATGTATCACAAGATGCTAGTGGCTCCATCCGAGTTAATGTAAGATGAAAATCAAAATGTCTTATGTTTTACGCTTATCCGTCAGGAAATTTGGCGTGATAGTAACGAGCTCCTTTAGCCATTTTCAAATATAAATGGCCTCAAAATCGGATAAATGGTTCTCAGGAAAGAAGCGGGCAGACAGACATACAGACGGCAGACGTTGAATTTTATAGCTACTAATTCGTCTCTACGGTTGGACAAAAAATAATCTCAAATATATTGCCGCATTTTCGTAAGAGTATGCTGGCTTTTCGACATTTAGCATTTCTCATTCTATTATTTAATTCGCGATCAATACTGATGGCATGCCCGATGTATCGCCTATGCGAAAATTAGGTCACGATAGATGTCAAAGAAATAAACTAATAAACCCATTTTCTGGCGACTTATATTAATATATTAATAATAATAGTTAGGATACTTTAGTATTAACATGTTTTGCTTGCGATCGCTCGTAGCTATTTGTATTATAACTCCTTAAAAATAGGAAGATATAAACTACAACTGCATTGGCGAGCACATTAAGCAGTTATATATTTAATGTTATAAAAAGGCTGGCATTTAAAAGATAGTTATGAGGCATAGCGTAAAAAATCCCGTTTATCATTCGTTTTATGCTTTTGGACTAATAATTATTTTAAAAAATGCCCATCTTTTTTACAGCATAGAGTTGTACCAGAAATCGCGACGAATGACAGTGGCGCCTTCTACATAACATATGTTGTTTTAAAGTGCGTAGGTGTCGCAGAATGAGCCCTATGCGTCGAAGAAAGTTGCCCCTACAACGCGCCGTCTCGTGCCGGCGTCGGGGCGGGGCGGGGCGGCTGCGTGCGCAACAACTTGAGAGTGAAACCCACCCATATGGAATGATTAGGTACTCCCATAACGCTGTCCCTCCGTACCATGTCTGCTCTGCGTTGAGCTATGGTAGACATGGTGCGGAGGGAAAACACCCATTCCCAGGCGACATCCCCATAAAATCAACCAACAGATCCTCTAGATCCTTTACCTATAGGGTCGATACAAAATGGAACGGACTCTACGCCGAGGATTGGACGGACCGGATCTAATATGACGGAAATGGAACGGCCTCTATGCAAGAATGCATTCCAGTTTGGAGCCGGAATGACCCATCACTAGGTGCGGGGCGACTGCGGAGGAGGGGTAATGGCGGCAGCAGTGCGTAAGGCACGGAATTAACTCTTTATCTGTCGGAGATTGGTCCGGTTTGCGCCGCGCCGAGGAGTACCGCACCTCGCTCGTGACTCGCTCCCGAACACAAAGGGGAAAAAAAACGAAAAATACAACGCTGCCCTTTAAGAGACGGCCGGGAACTTGAAGCAAAGACTAGATTAGACGGATATACATAATAGATCTACGGACAACATACGGCAATGCAGGATGTTCAGAATTCGTTCATGTAAAGACACCGTAGCCACTTTTTAGTGAAAATACATACATAAACAAACGCTCAATACTGATGTTCTCGAGTTCCAAAGACACGTAAGAACACGTAAGGACTTCACAGGACAATAATTAGTGCAACAATTATTCGATGTTTCCATGGCCACTCCCGTCTTTGCTTACTCGCTGGCTTCAGACGAATGTGCCGCCGTAGGAGATGTTGTAGTCCAATTATCTACTCTCTAATCTGGCAAATAGGGTGTCGAAATCACGAGGCATGGATAATCCCTGCTAGCGTTTAACTGCAGTGTGGTTATTAACGGCGGCTAGCTTTGCTGTATCAGTAAAGTTACCCCAGGTAGCACAAGACGTCATATGTCTGACTTCAGACGTCATTTACAAGTAATTATGAGGTCAGTCGGAAACTGCTCACAATTGTCCCAAAAAATTCTAAGGTAAATTTTCGGTCAGTCCTACAGTAATTCCGAATACAACGTTTAAGTGACTTCATATTAAGGTCTGTCCATAAAAGATCCTTATTTTCTCACAAATTAACGTAATTTTAAGGTAAATTTAAGGTCCCGTCCATGTGTCGTCTTCTTGACGTCCAGATGGGATGCATGAATATACACATTGTGTTTCCGTGTGTGGTCAGATAGAGACGTCGTGAGGCTGTGACATTAGAACGTCATTTGTACGACGTCACTTTTAGACGTCATTTTCATCCACCATGACCTTAGATGACGTCGGAGTCACAAATTTGTGCTACCTTCGTATTGACCATAAACAACTCATTCATCCATTCGTGACGTTTTTGGATTTTTCCAGTAAGTATTTCAAATATATTCCATGTATAAATATTGGATCGTGCTTCCAAAGCGTTCGTTTCTTTAGTAACGGCTCTGAGCGTGCTGTCAGCGTTTGCATCGCTGTGCTTGAGTTTGGCCTTCATAGAGGTTGCAGGATTGGCGGCAGTGGCTGCTTGCAGCTATCATTTCGATGCATTCATTATACGGTCCAAAGGAGTCCATAATACAATAATAATTGCGAATTTATTTTTCCGTTCGGACTATGAATGATTGATAAATACATGATACAATGTTTGTTGGTACGGCTATGGTACGGAGAATGATGCATACATTGGTAAAACAAACTCATTACTGTGCTAAATAATAGCCTATCTTGCTAAAAATACATTATCGCGATGCAATCACAATTAGTATTATATAATTAACAAGATATTGGTATTGTCAATCTCGCTTCGCCCGATGATGTCTTTAGGTATGGGTTTTTATTTTGAAACCTATACACCGGAAATAGAGACTTATTCGATATCTCATTTGGTCATACTGACGTCAAACGTAGAATAAAAAGGACTCAAAACCATTTCTCTTTCCAGTTAAATTTGATTGTTAATGTCCGTACACACGAGCACAGTGCTATTTGCTAGAAAGTCTAACATCACCGAAGTGGTGGCTATCCTCGCGATATTTTTCAATCACCGTAAAGCATTTGAAACTATATGTGCAGGTTAAATTGTATTTTCATTAAGGATATAGGGGACTTCTTGGTTCGAAGGAATCGGCTGTGGATCCCTCTACAATTTGAGGCGTGCTAAAGGTGCCCAGCGCCGTCCGGGTAGAGTTCATCACCGTTGCATAGAGCGTGTAAAGCAGTGACCTATATGATGCCTAGTTCATTCAGCTCGTAAGTATTATAATTGGAGATGTCGTATTGACCATCCGCGTTTGGTTCCCACAACATTAACCTTCCAAATTCTACCTATTTCATATATTCGGTAAGTAGAACTTTCATCTCAAGGACACAGCCTGACACCAACCTAACCAGAAGTAGGACACGATTTATTACCTACAGGAAAACCTGCAGTGCTATTCCCAGCGACGATGCAGCGGCAACAGTGCGCGTGCGATGCAACAGAGACGATACTGTGCGGCGACATGACAGCGCGGCGATAGGGCGTAGTGATTGAGCCAGGGTTGTCACTCCTTGTGTGTAACGAGGACAGTAAAGCTTTTAATTTGTGAGAGCCTCATATAATAGACAACCGATGAACGATCAGGGGCTGCTTCTTCACGCTACGTTTGAGTGAGCTCAGGTGGTACGCTGCAGAAAATACCTTGGCATAGAGTACATGTTACAGTTTATCGACTAGATAAAGGATGTACGGGATAAATAGGATAGTGAATGGGTGCATTCCTCGCTTGTTACGCGTTGTGCAATGGCAGAAAGGAGGCGAATGGATGGCGTTATGTAGCTTATATTTAGTCGTGTTCAAATAACTTTAACGAGCCGATTTATTGATAGCAGTTGTTATGTTAACCATGAAAGGATCTACTAAATATAATGAACAAAAAAAATACAACTTCTAGACCAAATTCATAAAAAACATCACATTGTGATGTTGTTTGTACTATCCATTCATATAATAACAAATACATTGTTATGTCACTGTCAGCACATCTGTGTGCAGTCCACCGACCACTTTTCTTTTTAGAATTTGAAAACCCTGCGCACAGCGGAGACGGCAAACGGCGGCTGCGATAAGTGTTATCGCCGCCTGGGAACATATGTACGCGTCCGCCACCGACCCTGCACGTTGGGGGTCACCAGCCCAGCGCTGCTAATTGCATCAACGTTCGAACTGCTATCACGACGATAACAATTCGCTGTTTGATCAGGAATAGCACAGCCATTAGGCATTATCTTCCTGGTAATATAGTAACGCACCACAGAAGGTTCCACTCGATAATTCAACCGGCCAATTATTATTTGATCAAGTATCGATTATTGGTCAAGTAAAAAATAGCCACTTTAACAGCAAACATTCATTTTTTATTGACTACAATTTTCAAGGTACACCGCGCTATCTGTACATGGATGCCATGAGCAACTGTAAAAATGGTTATCTAACTGACAAAAAGGATACATACATCAATTGTCGCCTTATAAATGTGGAACGTTATTGTTACCACCACGCTAATCCTGATAACCGAGCAAGGAAAACCGTTGAATGCTGTACGTTATGATATAAAACTAATACATTAGCAAAAAATAGCCGCCATTTTATTGTAAAGGGCATTACCCTAGACGCCACTTATTGGACTATGGCCCAAATAGTTTTCCTTGTTTCCAATGCCTACTGTGGCGCCCAGGATGATGCGATCGGTACTTTTGATTGCATATTCACCGCGCAGTGGACATGTACCTAATGCAAATATAGCATGCCAGCTTTAGGAAAACCAGACCAATTTTTTTCTTAACAAATTTCAAAATACCATACCATGCTTTCATGTAGATGTTACTATTTGTTTAAGCTCATATAAAAAAAATATTAGAAAAAATGCAACATGTACACAAAATCTACGCCTTATAAACAATTATAATTAAGTTGCATTATACTTATTTATTTTTGAAGTTACACACATTCGTAACAATTAGTTTAACGTCTAATAAAAAAACGACTGCACGTTGAAACTTCGGCTCCTATCTGATCAGCATGCGTTATTATGAAACAAAGATTGGAATTTCTCATGTATTTTATTCAATCACATAATTGCTGAACCGATTTTTATGAGACTTATGAGTACGTAGATTGACACTTGAACGACCTTTTCCCGAGCGGAACCGGGTACCGCATTTAGTGGTACACAAATTAATTTGACTTTTAATTGATGTGCCCTTGCTTCACGGTCGCTTCTGCTAGGTTTATACTTGTAGTTAGTTACAAAGAAAACAAAAGAAATCTCATACAAACGTCGGAGCAAGGCTATTTTTTCCACCCAAGCTCCCGGACTACATAAACGGCGGAGCTCAAGGCGAGTTCAAGTAAAAACGAGCATTTATTGTATAATTTGAGAGAAATCTCCGTCTACTAATAACAGTAATAAGTGCACAGCGCTTCGCAGCTCCGGACCATCCGTGGCCGAGGTCCATAAGTCACGCGCTTTCTGTACGTGAACCTGCATCTACCTGGAATAACTTGATTTGGACACCCGACGTTTGGTGTATCTCCGAAAGATACTGCAGACAGCGTTTTGTTGCAGTGTTCTGTGATCAACACAACAAGTAGGTATCTAGTAGTTAGCTTGCAAGTAGATTGGAATTACGATGACCTTCTTGTCTATTAAGCTCGAATTGTTTGCTTTATGACAACCGTTTTTAAAAATATTTTCCAAGAATTTCAAGAATATGCCTATTGATTGGGCTCCTAGACGCCTCAAAGGAAACTCCTCCAACATGCATTCAGACATTGACAAGCCATTTGCAGCCGGGTAAAGAACTCGGAACTGGCAAGCGGCCGAGTCCACCAGTAGGATAAATTGCGTCGTCTCACGCAACAATAGATAAGAGGTGACGTCGCCGACCTCGTGGGGTCACCTCTGGCGCCGAGGAGGTGACCGCTGACCCGAGCGCGTGCGCGGGGCGGCCGGGGGGGGGGGGGTCCTGACCCGCGATAGCGCGCACGCACCGCCACATTCCGACTCGAATGCGACTTGTGGTCGCATGCGACAAGCCACGACGAATGGTTGGTGGATTTTAGAAGGTTGTTCCATAGAGACTAAAATGATAATTTGTTGTAGACATGGATGGCGGCTAATACTACATCTGTCAGGATGCTAGCCTAACACACCTCATGGCAGATGCCATGCTCACCTATGTGCCATGCCATGACCTTCTTTATATGTATAGTACATAAATACAATTATAAATAAATCAATAAATAATTTACAATAAAAAAAACGTTTGCATGGCCTTTTCGACCATCTTTTATTGAGTGCGAACAACCTAGCTAGTGCGAAATCCGAAACACGAGCGGAAGCACGATTTAAAATTCAGTAGCTTTACGCGCATGTTCCCCGGTTCCCACACAGCATAAAAAGAAGCGCTGTATTCGCGTAGGAATTCGCTTACTCCTGATGTTGTCAAGTTCCATCAACACGTTAGAACGTCATAGAACGCTATTTAGTGCAAGGGTCATTCGAACTAGCTATAGTCGGTGTAGTGTAAGTTGTGGCTACGCTGCCGCCATACGAATGTGGTTCGAACGCCACTTCCGTCTTTCCTTACTCGCTGGTTTTACGTGAGGACAGATTTGTGGTCTAAATTCGGTTCCCGGGCATTGGGCCCATCCACATTAGGTATGTTAAGGAACGTAGCTAAATATAATAGATCTATGTCAGTTTCGTTCGTTTCAAACTCAAATTGTGCGAAGAATGTCGTAACCAACCTCGTAACCAACAAACTCTACCATTTTCTAAATGTAGACAAAGGGATCTCTGCCACTTCTCTGGAATTCCAGAACGTTTGGTTCACTTTTTAGTTAGACAGAAGCTTCCAAACCGGATTCCGGAATACGGTGGGCGGTGTTACGCCAACAATAAAAATAAACGTGCCCGAATTATGTGTCAAAAATATAATTTTGTTGGTGGACAAAAACCTTTACCTGCGCGGAGGCGGCAGCACTGTTTAAATTATCATACGAAGCGGACCCTCGTTTTTGTGTGAAAATTAATTCTAAAATAACAAAGCCGGTTTCGTCTGGAAGCGTGGCCGAACAAGATAGGGTTACAGGAGGCACGGTAGGAGTGAAAGGGACAGCGCTATGTCGGGAAATATCAAAGATGTTCGCCAGTTGGACGGGTTATTTAAATTATTTGATGGCTTAGGGCACACGTTGTGGCTACATTTGGCGAGAAAAGCTTAATACGATCACGCGGCAACCCCGCGGAAGTAGACAGAGATAAAAGAGTTCCCCAACTACAAAAACCGGTCAAGCGTGAACGTTTTCACGTACCGAGGGTCCCGTCACTGCTGTTCACGGAAGTAATTAGTTCTACGAGACAGATTACGAAACGAAGAAATTCGCTCTCGCCTGATGATTATTTTTGTTCGCGCTTCAGAAATCTATCTTTTTCTAAAAAAGTATGATGTTTTGAGAAAAATATATTAATACGGCTAGTAACATACAGCAGTATCAGAGTAGGCGGACTAACTTCATGTTAAGGTCGGACTAACTTTATTTTAAGGTCGGACTAAACCGGTTTTTTTATGGTTAGTCCGGTGCCAATCCCGTACTAAGTTTTGACAGGTTCACTCTGAATACGACTGTTAAAGCTTGCTATAACGTGGTACCAAATTAAGGTCGTATTATAAATCACGGGGCAAAATAACGAGTTCGTTAAGCAGCAATCGTGGCCGTGATTAATTACCCCGCGCTCTCTTAAGATATAATTAATATAACTCTTTGGTTGCGGGCAGATTCGATTATATTGTAAGTATTCCGAGGGAGGCAGAGCTTTCCAAATTAATTTAATTTGACACACTAATTGATTAAAATACGATTGAGAACATTATTATCGAAAGATGAGGAATATTGATTGTTATTAATTAATAAGAGTTAGAATAAGAAAGAGAGTTGTACATTCGTGTGGCTCTGAGTGATTTTATTTGATAAAAAATCCTATAAGGCCGCTTCGAGCTACATACAAAATACGATGATTTGGTGTCGTATATGTACGATGAAGGTAATCTCCAGGAGGCAAGGAGGCAGCTGCCCCCCCCCCCCCATTGCTTCAAGTGCCTACAAACTGTACCTACAATTAATACTTTACCCATCCTCCATAATATAAGTGGACTCACCCCCCTCCCCCCCCGGGCTATCCTGGGCCGTATGCTCGCGATGACGCCCCTATGCGGGGATGATACGCCTCAAGTTTAAACGGTGCTTTAGCGTTGTTAAATTATCAAGTGTTACAAGAGAGTCAACACTACTTATGATGTTTCATGAATTACGAAAATTCTAATTGGAATATATTGCTTACTTCATAACAACCATCGGCATCAGTATTAGTCTACAAATGATTCTTCGCTCCTCAACTATGGCGGTACCAGAGCAAAGAACCTACTCTTGCGGTTAAAGAAATAAAAGCAGCGCGTCGGCGTCCGACGAAGTCAATATTGAAAGGAGCCGCCGCGCCGCCGTCTCCGCACCCGCAGTCCCACCGCAGCCGCCTCCGCCCGCCGCTGTTTGCCGAGGAGCAGGCGATGTGGACGGCACATTATGCATGTTTGAGCATAAATTAGAGGTGTGTGGGTGTAGGTGTGTGCGAGGGGTATGGGTGTGTGTGTCGGCACCTGAGTGGAGTCGATCTCGTGCGCCGGAGTCGCGGATAAGCTAACCACGCTCAAATGCCACTCACTGCGGCGCGGGGACGTCAGGGACGGAATCTGCAGGTTTTGAAAATGTACCAGGAAAGTTGTACACTTTAATGTCGCAGGAAAATTTTACACTGAAATATTGAATGCTCATGATTTGTATCGTGTACAGTGGTATGTACTTTTTCAACTGAACTGAACATTTTGGATTTTTACTTAATGATTCCAGTAGCTCTGGCAAAACTTCTTTGACGATCTGTTTTGCACTAGTTTGCGCAGGGTAGGGTACACGGCTCACCTTGCAATTTATGTTCTATCAACCAATACTATTATGCTGCGGCCATGCAGAAAGTCGGCGATCCAGTCACATAGCTCGGGTGGAAGGCAGCTTCGAAAACAGTGCCTTGTGCCAGACCCGGTCAAATACTTTCGCGATATCCATGCCGATAGCCATTCCTTTGCCATGATTTTCGAGCGCATCGCCCATCTCATGTGAGACGTAAACTAGGAGATCCCCAGCAGATAGATTTGGATGAAAGACGTATTGATGATCGCTGAGAAGTTCATTGCTCTCTAGATACTTTATCAAGTGAGAGTTAATGATGCGCTCCATCACTTTGTAGAGAAGAGAGGTAATGGCTATGGGTCGGTAGTTGGCCGGGTCTGATCGATCGCCCTTTTAGACACGGGCTGAACGGTTCAGATTTTCCAACCTGAACGCACACATCCAGTGGAGTAATATAGGCGGTAAAGGCGGGTTAAGACAGGAACTAATTCTGGAGCCTGGCAGAATTGAACCCAAAAATGGCAGGCGGAATGGAACACGGTAGGTTCCATTCCGCCTGCCATTTTTGGGAAGATGATTCCGAGAAGGTCGGTCTTCTCTTTGGCGGATTTGGCGAAGGACCAGAACTGCCGGTTGTTCAACTTCTCGCTTATTCTGCCGATATGCCCAAACTTCGCTCTGGCAATTGCTCTCTGACTGGATCTGGAGGCTACGTTAAGGGCCTGTTTCAGCGCCTTTACGTCTAGGTCACGTCGTGTTCGCGCACGGAACCATGCTTGGTGGGCCGCGTTCTTAGTAGAAAAAGCGACTGCGCTTTCCTCGGTGAACCGTGGCTGGCTTTTACCACCGATTGATTTGGTAGAGCTGGGAATAAAAAGCTCCATACCTCCCTGGGTCAACTCGGAAACGGCATTAACCGAATACCACAAGGGGTCAGGTCGGTGCTATGCGGTCTGCCCAGTGCGGCCCTGGTGTGGCGGCGGCACGGACGCGTGTCTGGCGGGGACGGGGCGGGGCGCGGCGCGGGGCGCGCGGCGCGGGGCGCGCGGCGCAGGCGCGTGCCTGGGAACCGGCGGCTCGCGCGCGTTCTCACGGCCTCGCGGCTGACCTGCGCCCCCGCTCCGCCGCGGGCCGCCGCCGCCTCTCGGTGGCGGATGCCACCTCCGCCGCCGCCACCGCCGCTGCCGCCCGCGATACGCGCGCCTACGTGGAGCGGATTTGTTCTGCACTCCGCTCACACTTTCACGACCGCTCCTGAGCTGACAGGGATAGCGATATCATGATATGATGATTTGTTTTTATTTTTCAAAGAATCGTTTGAGGCGAGAACAAGTAAAGAGAGAGAACGTTATAGGTATCGTTCAATACCAATTATATTATTTTTTATATGGCTATATGACGGCCATAGGCTTCCGAGCTTTTAGTGGGGCTCTGAAAACCATGCCAGCAGGTCAGTGCTCGTTCATACCATGTTTGAAGTACCCGAGGTTGCACTTTGGGAAAAATACTTCGGGAGTGCATGCCACAGTTTACCTACCCTATAGAAGGAATTACAAAACCTGTTCGTTCTAATTCGAGGAATATCGACAGTGAATTGGTGCATTCCCTGTCCATAGTAATAGAAAGAAAATGAATTCATTCAGACAACAGAAAACACATAAACCAACATAATCAAATCATTTACTGTAGAATTGTATGTAAATACATACACTTCTACAGCCAATGAGTAAATATTTTTAGAACTGAAGATATAATTATAATGTCTGTAGGTACCAATAATGAATTGATATGAAATAATACAATAAATAAAAACAAAAGCATTTAAAGTACTTATTAAAATAATAAACAGTGTTCTTGTAGGGGTTTGTTGAATGGGTTCAATGCATCGACATAACCAAAGCAATAGACCGAGAATCAGAGTAGATCTCCATACAAACGTCCGTACCACCATTGCGAAACATACGAGTGTTGCTGTTATTCCATTTTAATTTGCCCGCTTATTCAATACGTTTTGGTTTTCTTAATTATCAACACGATAGCTTAAATACGTGATATTCGTAATAATTACTTCAGTAAAATAGTTTTAGATCAAATTCAATAAATAAAAGATAGCAAACACCGAGCAAATTACGAAGAAACAATTCCGAAAAACAACAAATAACTTTATTTTCAATTCTGGTATCCCTGACCACGGAAGCAAGTCCCTAACATTGGTCGTCTCATTCTCTCTCGCTGAACACGCGCTTTCGTGTTCTAACGCTCGCTCATATTCGCAAGCATGGCGGCGTGCGCCACAGTGGGGCGAAATTGTAAAATCAAGGACATCCGATTGTATTCATATCCTGTATAATTGAAGAAAACGAAATATGCCAAAGTCTTTTTACACCTAATACAAACGTGTTTTATTCGTGACGAATTTCTATTTTATCCACTATTTTACGAGTTACAGTACTTTTACGTTTTTTACCATGGAGAAATTAGGACTTTATGGTTTTTCTCAAAATGCTTAAAAGAGCCTGAGCTGTGGCTACTAATTATTCATTATGCCAGCCCTAAAGTATATAACTTTGTAAAAATCCTGTCCCCGTGCGTCTCCGTTTTTAATATATTTACATTTATAAATTATATTATTATGTTGTTCTAAAAATGTTATATTTAGATATGTTTTATTGTTTCTCTCATGAAAAAAAAACCTCAACAACGTTGTTTACAAAACATTTAATACCCACTGATACCCGCGTGAATATTTTCTTATTTCTCGTATATTTACCATAATTCTCACTGCTTGAAGTAACTTAACGTGATGTTAAATGGCCTATAATTGATAGGAAGAATGAAGTTGTACGTAGATACATATGGAATCAAAATCAGGTGGGCAATTGTTCAGTAATGAGCGAAAAGACAAGATTTTGTGTGAAGTAATGATAGTTATGTTAATTCGATATATGATTATTTTTGTTTAACGTAAACCAAATTAACAATAAAAAATTATGATTTGGAAGTAAAATAAAAATTTGATGTACTTAACACACAATTATAAACATGCCCAAAATACGCATATAATGTTAAACCCGTAAACAATTTATTATTCAAGAAATTATGGAACAAAGCGTGTGATTAAATAATTGTATTGATACAAACCAGAGAAGGCTTGAATATAATAAAATGTGACAATGTTTTTTTTTTTAATATCAAACTTGTACGGACGGCACTAAATGTGCTTGGTAGCCATCTTGGTTCACACGATTAATCTAACGCGTGGCAGAGTACTCATCTGTGGCGTCGCGGCCATACATGCAGATTATATTAATCAGACTTACACACATTTAAATTGCTGCTCCATCCTCAAAGGATTGGTATAGTGCAGTATCCTTCACTTTGCTGGCATTCGTAAATTCAAATGGTAAATACTAGTTTTCAACATAGTTCTTACAGAAAAATCTAAACATAACAATCTAAGTTGTTATTCTAATATTTCGGCAGTAAGTGCTTTTGAGTTTTCTTATGACGGTGTTCATACCATTTTCTGGAAGTATTAGTTACATCGCATAGTGTCTGTCAGCTAACTATAGTATTTCCAGAAAATGGCTTGGGTCTTATCGCAGCTTCTTCTTTGTAATACTTGAAACCGCTAATCCGCACTCCTCAAAGTTTAGTTAAACAAATTATTATTAAAATGGTAATTTGAATAATATAATACGTATAATAAATACGGAGATCTTGTCAGGTGGAGGCTGTGACTAAGGTTTGTCATAAATTCTCCTACAATCTGAATAAAAGTTGAGTTGAACCTAATTTAAGGTTTGACAACTTTATCAAGAGAAAGTGTTCGGTTAGGGTCGAATATCAAGTGGCCATTATTAATTAACAAACAATCGCCCATTGCAATGTAAAGTGTTCAACAACGACCCTGAGCGATGAGCACTGCTGTTTAGTCACCAAAAGATTCATCTTCCTCAGTCGGCACATCGACGTTAAATCTTCGTCGAGGAAGCTATTTTAATATTTAGGTGTTGTACAGAAACGGCGAAGAACTGAAAGTATAAGTAATGAATTTAGCTCCGCAGAACCCCCAAATTCAACTGAATTGCAGTTAAAAGCCAGTGAAAACATAGACCTGGGAAACATCTTGATGAAACAGAAAAGTTCAAACCGTTCATGGAAAAAAAATAGAAAACAATGTATCTTGAGTTGGCTGTATCGTTAAAACTTTGAAAACGATGACAAAATATAACACAGAGAGTCATTGCTATAGAAGTAGGTTCTTATTTATGTCTATGCTCCAAAGTAAAATGGGCGAAATTTCTATTCTAAAAGAAGTTTTGGAGTTCTGATGTATTGAAAGACTTGTTGTATTCTGAACGATTTATTAACCAGTGCTCGCATACTTATATGCTATGGAGCGGCCATGGCTTGCATAAATACGGAGCGCGTCGTGAAACACCTCTCATTTCATTGGCCGACGTCATGGCGGTGTCGCGCGCGCTGTGCGCTCGCTACAGAAGCAAGAATCCAGCTTCAAGCTCTTTTAGCCAGATGGAATGTCGACTCGCTAGGCCGGAGTGAAACGCGTGCGTACTGGTAGAAGGGCGTATATTCACTGAATAAATGCGGGCGCGCGTTTATAAGCATGCCGCCACACTCTTTTAGACCATACAGCAAGTAAGATTCTAAATGTTGTTAGCAGGGATCTAGTAGGAACTTATCAGACGCTGTTAGTATCTAGGGTGTTAATGACTCTAGATGGTCAGAGTACCTATAATCAACCTATTAATGGTGATGAAGAGGACGACAATGCATTGTCTTTTTTTTGGTAAATTTCTTACTCATTCAATTAACCTGCGACTGCTAAGCGTTATGGAGTAATAAGACACCTTCATCAACTATTTTGTGTTTGCCTATTTCCTCAAGAACGAAACCACTAAAATAGTCAAAAATTAAATGGCAACCCTAGAGGCTGAAAATAAAATTTGTAGACTAACCAAAGGTACTCTCAACATACTATGGTGCCTTATGAGCGAATTTGCGTACTATCGCTGATCTATCAAGCAAAATTACGTTTGAAAACTCTCGGGTATAGGTTTGAGGAAAGCCTCCTGCCAACGGACACTTTCATATCCATTCGTTTGCAAAACGGTTCGTTTCCAAAAGCCTAACGTAAACTACAAGGGGGCGCTCTGACTACCCGCGGCGGGTGCTGCTATTTTTCATAGTAAATGTTATTTACTACAATCAAGATAACTTTTAATACCGAATAACCATTACCAATTCTTACAAAATCCTACATCTGGCGTTGTTCTGTCCGTCTTTTCGCTTACAATTTAACAATTGATTTCCTGATTTGACTCCGTATGTATATATGTAAAGGTTCATTCTTCCTATCAATTATAGGCCATTTAACATCATGGAAAGTTACTTCAAGCGGTGAGCATTAGGGTTAAATTTGGAAAATACATCCACAGTTTTTCATCCGACATTAACGCGGGCGGAGCTGTCGGTGTTTTAGGTTTTGTAAAAAACGTTGTGGAGGATTGTATTCATGACAGAAACAATCAAATATATCGAAATGAAACCGTTTTAGGACAACATATTAAAAACATATATAAATGTAAATATAACAAACACGGGGACGCTCGAGGACACGATTTTAACAAATTTATATACTTAATGGCATGCTTAATCAATATTTAGTATAAAGAGCAAAGACTCTATCAAGCATTTTGAGAAAAACCATTAAGTCCTCATTTGTCCATAGTAAAATAACGAAAAATTACTGTAACTCTTAAAATAAAGAATAAAATGGAAATTCGTCAAGAATAAAATACGTTTGTATTAGACTGAAGAAGACTTTGGCATACTTCGTTTTCTTCAATTCTACAACAAAATCGGATTTCCCTGATTTTACGGTTTCGCCCCACTGTGGCGGCGGTTGCAGCCACCGCGGTCGCTACCGAATTATTATTTTGGACGAAATGTTTTCTTAAGTAATTCCTTATAAGTAATTCCACGGATCTTTGTATTCCTTTCACTTCGATTTTTATACCTTTTGACCTTGGATATCGGCATTTTGTCGCATTGCAAAGCCTGTAGATGGCGCGCACGCTCGGATGTCGAGTCGACCACAGACTGACACGCAGTAGGGCATCACCGAGCGGATAGGGTGGATGTTACGTGGTACGCGGGGAAAAGCTGATGGTGCGTCTATTGCTTTATGTACGTCAATGGTTCAATGTAATGAACTTCACAAACGGAGTTGTTTTTCAGCCACCACCATCTACGCCAATAGAAATCGTTAAAACTATACAGTCACATGCTTTAGTATTTTTTTTTATTTTAGTAATCAAAGAATCGCATATAGACCCTTCAAATCCTGATCCAAGCAAAAGCTAGATAAAATAACAAATAAATGCCTGTGACTAAGTTCCTACTTTTTTTTAGTAATATATTAGGTTGGGGAAAAAGTTTCTTCGCATTTTTTAAGAAAATTCAAAACATTTTTTAATATCGTTTATTTACATTTAACTAAAGTATGTAGGTACCATTTTGTTCGATAACTTTTTGCCATCTTGTAGGTAGGGACATGATCCCATTGCTATAGAAATATTGGGACTTCTGATCAATATACCGCGACAAGTGGTTTTGGCAGTCCTCTCGTGATGTTAACCTGACACTGCCTAAAGAATTCTGAAGAGACCTAAACAGGTGGAAATCTGAAGGTGCAAGGTCAGGACTATACGGCGGATGCATTAACACCTCCCAGCCAAACTCTCTTAGTTTTTGCTGAGTGGCTAAAGATGTGTGAGGTCTAGCCGGTTCATTAGGTTTCTTTCAGTGAGCTCGTGAGGTACCCAAATATCGAGCTTTTTTGTGTACCCAGTTCTTTTCAAATGCGCCAAAACTGTTTTGTGGTCAATTCCTAGTTTATTTATTTATTTATTTATTTAAGAAAGAAAACAAACAGCCAATTACAAAGATATAGACAATATTTCTTATGAACTAATACGGTTAGGCCAATTATATGTTTCCCTGATTAGTATGTAAATTTATTCAAATAGGGATGTGTCTGTTAAAGAGTGTATGTATGTAAACGAGTGTGAAGTGTGTAGAGTATGTTGTAGTGTGTAGTAAAGAGTGTAGGTGTGATTGTATATAATTACTTATATATATTATTAAAAACAAAAATTAACAAAAATTATAAAAATTACAAAAATTAAGGCGTGAATAGTATATCTCGAACATTGATGTTAATTGTAGGTATAGTAGTAATAATAATAATAAATTTAATTAAAATATACACATATAGGTAGTTGTATAGGGTTAGATTAGTACGTAGATAGTTGTATGTCAATTTTGTCAATTTTCAGATCACGTGCCGTGTGACTGTATGAGAGTATTTTTTACTTGTTTTTTAAAGATGAATTTACTGAGATGGAAGAGATCAATGTGCTGGTATTTATTGTTATAGGCTTCTGTGATACGTGGAATAAGTGCATTTCGTGCGTAGTTGGTTGCATGTAGTGATTTATGGAAAAGCAATGTGTGTCGGGTTCGTCGCACTGGAGTACTTAACATTACCTCTCCCAGCAGCTCACTGCAGTCCAGTAGTCCGTTAACAATGTCGTAAAGAAGCAGCATGTCTAAAAGGCTCCTTCTGTCTTCAAGAGTTAATGTATTGTGTCTAATACAACTTAAATCGTACGGCTGCTTACCATTATTTGAGACAAAATTTAGATATGCTATGAACTTCTTTTGAACCTGCTCAATTTGTTTGATGTGAGTTTGGTACAGAGGCGACCAGATGGAGCTGGCGTATTCAAGGTTACTTCTGACATAAGCAAAGTAAATTGCTTTTATGCAGCTAATGTTGCGGAACCCCTTAGTCGTACGTCTTACGAAACCCATACTTTTGCATGCCTTACTTTTAACGTGTATTAAGTGATCTGTGAATGTTAATTTTTGGTCAAGGAGTACACCAAGATCGCGAACCACCGGTGCTTCGGCTATTGGAGTATTATTGAAACAGTATGTGAAATGGATAGGCTTGGTACTTCTTGTGAATTTAATGGATTGACATTTGAGTGTGTTTACAGTTATACGATTGAGTTTATAATATTCCAACAGCCGATCTAAATCATTCTGGATTTTTAAGCAATCCTGCACACCGTGGACCCTAATGAAAATTTTCTTGTCATCAGCGTAAAGAAGATGCTTTGCAAATTTAAAACATGTATGAATGTCATAGAGATACGCTACATAAAGGAGTGGTCCCAAAATGGACCCTTGGGGCACGCCCGAGGGAATTCTTATGTAGTTTGATTTATATCCCCCTACAACCACTGCCTGTGAGCGGCATGCAAGATATGACTCCGTCCAGCGTAAGAGGTCACCGTGAATACCGAGGCGTTGGAGCTTGGCTAGTAATATTACGTGATCAACGCGATCGAATGCCTTTTCAAAATCGGTATATATTGCGTCCACCTGGCCACCTCTCTCCATATTTTTAAGCACATAGTTGATAAAACAACCTAGATTAGTAGAGGTTGATCGCTTCCTTAGGAAACCATGTTGACTATCAGTTACTCCACCGGAAATTATAGGATATAAGTTTTCATGCGCAAGTCTTTCAAATAATTTACCAAACACATTGAGAATAGATATAGGCCTATAGTTTTCTATTTGATTTTTTGCACCTTTTTTATGTACAGGTACAATATGTGCAGCCTTCCATAATGTAGGAAAGAGGCCTTCATTAATTGATCTTTGGAAAATGAGACTAAGTGGATACGCGAGTACTTCAGCACAGTTAACAATATATATGGATGGTATTTCATCACTGCCAGCACCCTTAGTGAGGTCAAGATTGCTTATGAGCTTCAGAACTTTTTCTGTACAAATTGTAATTGTGTGTATTGAAGGAGGTTCACTTATAGGAGGTGGTAGATTTTTCAGGTAATATAAGTGTGCATTTAGATCAATGGGTTCACTAAAATTATTTTCAAAGAATTTGCTAAAGCCGTTGCAAATGTTTAATGGTTCAGAGTAGGTATTGTTTTTGTAGGTGAACTCCTTAGGGTAATTGGAGCGACTTCTTTTAGATTTGACGTATGTCCATAAAAGTTTCGGGTTGATTTTTATATTTTGTTCCGCGAGTGCAGTGTGATTAGCCTCACACTGTTTCTGCAGGCGATGTTGTCGTGTTCTTAATAAAGTGAATTCGTCACGGTCATTCAAGTTTTTGTACCGTTTCCATCGAGCGTGTGCACGTGATTTTTCTTTAATTAATTTGATAAGGGCACTGTTGAACCATGTAGGATAATCATAGGTGGTAGGACGTTTTAACGGTACAAAATTGCGTATACTTTCATATAGGTAGTTATAAAACATGTTCACAGCATCGTCAACCGAGCCCTTATATAGAAAAGAGTTCCAATCTATGTGTGATAGGTATTTTTTTATTTCATTATAATCAGCTTTATGGAATTTATATCGAAGTTCATTTGACTCCTTGAAAGGAGCCTCTGTTAAGTCGTTAGTAGTAAGGTGCAACGCAGGATGGTGCGAGTCCTCTTTTACTATGGACATATCTGACCTACTGACCTCTATTGTAAAATTTGCTAGTAACAAATCTAGCGTTCTACCGTGGTTGTTGGTGATTTTATTGTATTGGCTGAAACCATATGATTGCAAATTGTCGATTAGCTCAAGGCCTGCATGCTGTACGTCGCTTGGGCTACTTTTATTGTGACCCGGCTCGTCAGAACTCCAATCAATATGAGGTAAGTTAAAATCACCTGTAATAATGCAATTAAAATTAGATTCGTGATTTTCTGTATGCATTTGAGCCACGCATTCTAATAATCTATCAATATGAACCGGCAGGGGACATTCGCGGCAATGCGGCGGCATGTATACTACTCCTATGTATAGGTCGCCTAGTGCAGCGGCGGCGGCGGGGGCGAGGGAGGGGGCACGAAGGTGACGGCGGACGCGCGAGGCAGGCACGCGCACCCACACCATCTCAGTCGGCGGCCGCGCGAGCGCACCACACTCCACCGCGCCGAGCTCGCGCTTCACGCATATCATCACACCTCCGCCGGTCGCTTTACCTGTAGCTTTCAGGTTGCGATCACAACGAAAGATATCGTACATATTGTTATCACACAATTCTGCATCATAAATGCCATTGTTGAGCCAGGTTTCAGTAATTATTACGATGTCATATTTATTGCACATGATGCCATGATAAAATTCATTACATTTGGTTCTTAAGCCGCGTGTGTTTTGGTAATATATTTGTAAGTTATTTGAATTATTCATTACTGGTGTATGGCGAGAAATTAGTTAAGTCATTGTAGTTTATATAAGATGTGAGGTGCATCTTTGTCAATTGACAGTAATCGGCAACGGCAATATTCCAAGGTGTAAGTAAAATATATATTTTTAAATTCATTTGAATATAGTTCGATAAGTACAGATAAATAATATGCAATAAGTGGTATAGGTGAGCGAAAAATTGACAGAAGTTAGAACTGTTTGAGCATATTAGGTAAAATATATAGTATATGTGTTCGAGATAAGTGTACTTATGAGAGGTGCTTAAGAGTGTGTGTGTGTATGTTTTGTGTGTAGATTTAAATGCGAAACTAAGTGATGTTAGGTCCGTGTATACGTCTGCAAAGTAATAATAATAATCTATAGTATAGTGACAACATAAAAATAATACAAAGAGTCGAAAATAGGCGTAGTAAGAGACGAATAATATTTTTAGACTATGCTTTTCAGATTTTCTTCTGACGAGATTCTCAGTGGCCGAGCAGCATCGTCTTTTTTTACAAGTATCTGGCAGTTTTTTACCCAGACGTGCTGGTATCCCTTTTCAGCCGCTCGGGTCTTGCATTTCTTTAGCAGGCTCTTGTTGTTGGAGGTGAGATGCTCGTTGACAAAAATCCGACGCACGTCGCCGGGGATGCCGATGTCACTACTGGTGACTCCGCGGCTCTTCCTCAGCCCGGATAGGATGTTGTCCTTCAGGAGGCGTGCCCGCAGCTTGACGACGACGGCGCGCGGGCGACCAGCGGCGGCGGCGGCGGAGGCAGCCGGCTCCCGCGACCGCACTCTCGTGGCGTGTAGGATGTCCTGCTCACCCAGCTCCACATCAGCATGGCTCGCAATCTTTTTCACTAGGTCTGTAATATTCTCGTTCCTAATTTCAGGTATGCCGTACATTTCCAGGTTGAGTATTCGTGAGTATTGCTCACTGTGCTCGTTGGACGATTTGAGTATTTGAATTTCAGTCTGTAACTTGTCAACAAGTTGAGATTTTTCCTCGAGGAGTTTTATTTTTTTGTCGGTTTCGTCCTGCCGATTAGATGAGAATTCGAGTGCGGATTGAATTTGACTAAGCTCGCCAAGGAATTCATTTTGGCGACTCTTCAACTCGTGGATGTCAGTTTTAATTGCAGACGTGCTGGAGTTCAAATTCATAATATTACTGTTGATTTCGTCCATTTTTTTGTCCTGTCCGAGCTTCATGTCCGCGAACATTGATGCTATATCGCGTTTTAATGCCTCCATTAAAGATGTCATGTCCCCGGAGTGTTTACGCTTTCTAATTGACACATTCTCAAATGTTCCGGCGTTGATAGTAGTAGTTGACAGCTCTGGGTTGGACCCAGTGTGAGGTGGGGTTCGCTGCAAGCTCATTCTAAAGATGGTTCGCAGATAATAAAATATATTAGTGATGGGGATGTAACAATATAAATAGCAATCAAGTTACTTGCTGTATCTGTGCGTCGCTGTCGAAATCGATGTCCAGTCCACGATCACCAAAAAGTGTAGACAATTTTACACCATCAGTGCGTAGCAGTAGAGTGTAGTTTCGTTTGCATTCACAGCGAATAGTCCAAAGTAGGTCCGCCGCTGTGAACGAGTTTTGGTGTCTAGTGTAGGCGGGCCGAACGACGACACTGGACGATCGCGATATACAATGCGTATTAGGAAAAGCACCTTCCTCTTACGGCCGAAGAATGATATTTCACTACACACTGTTTACGTATACTGACTTTACAATTTATGCGGTGCAGAGCAGCACAGGCGTGTGTTGTGCACGAGATCCCAGAGATGAAAAAATGTAGTTCTTCAGCTACGTCGTAACTACTGATATGCCGATCTTGCTCCACTTTTTCAAAAATGGCATCCATTTTATCCGTAATAGGGCGACCAGAGCGACGTGCATCTTTGACATCAAAATTTCCGGATTGAAAACGCTTAAACCAAATTTGTGCTACTCTCACAGACACTGCACTAGGTTCATAAACATCGCAAATTTTTTTCGCGGCTTGCGTTGCATTTTTACCTTTTTTGTAGTAAAATTTTAAAATGTATCGAATTTCTTCATTAGATTCACTCATTTTGACAGTACGAAAAACAAATGAGAATCACACATTTTCCTAATTTGAATTTGGAATTATGTTCTTTAAAATTTAAACTTTCAATGATACCAAAACCAGCCAGATACAAATAGTATAGCCAAAGAGATTTTATTACAAGTTCATACGTACTATAATGCGAAAAGACTTTTTCCCCGACCTATTATTTATGCTTTTTTAATTTTTATGGAACCTGACATAGGTGGCAAATACCACACAACTACTATCATGATGTTAGCCCATTACACCACATTCCCGAAGGAATAAGTGTCCATGCCAGGGCCTTTCCCCTCACAGAACCCGTCACAGAAATCAGTCCCAGTTTTTGGGAAACCGGCGAATACAAAGCGACCACATTTGGTATCCAATGCGACCGTGCGCACGCGCGACTCGCGTGATGTCGCGCAAACGGCGGAAGGTGGAGGCAAACGACCACCTTCCCTCCGCGATTGCACGCTTTCAAGGGGCCTATTCTTGGAATTTCTTGCTCAGGAATCAGGAATGTTTCAGTCGAGAAAAGTGATTTTATAGCGGCGCCGGTCAAAGCGATTTCCTCGAAGGACATTTTCCAGAGCACGATATTTCAATGATTTAAGATTTTCTGTCGGGAAACTTTGCTTTGACCATTGTTACACAAGCTGCTCTCTCGTCTAAAATATTCCTGATTCCTCTGAGAACCAAATTCCAAGAATAGGCCTTCATCAATAGGCCAATTCTTGCTCTAATTCGTTCCATAAATGGAAGGACCTAATTCCTTCGGGACTGTGGGTGTGGAAACATGTCCAGTAACATGAAATAAATTAAATAAAAAAACTTACGGAATACGCACTCCTGAATCCTTACTGAATCAATTAATAACTTCGGAACCTATTCTGGTGTATTTACGGATCGCTTACGGATCCCAGGTGGGACGACGACATCAAGTGCTTCGGCGGAAAGCAGTGGTTCCGTACTGCTGATGACCGGGAGGAGTGGAGAAACATTGGAGAGGCGTATGTCCAGCAGTGGACGCCAACACGCTGACTTACTAACTAGGGAAATGGATATGTAATTTTTCGTTAGCGCTGAATTCGGAAACACATGGAAATGTTTCATTTCGTTCCAATCATTTCGTGTGTCATCAGTAATGTTAAAGCGAATACCAAAGTAATGTCAATGTGAATTCCTCTTCTGAGAACAATCCGTATTTATGAGCTCGGAATTCCCAGAATAGGCCAACGGGAGTCCAATTCTTGCGCTAAATAATTGACACATGGAATACACACTTCTAAATCCACATTAAAAACTTCCAAACTATTAAATAGATATGTAAGTTTTCGTTACCGCTGAATTCCGAAACACATGGAAACTTTTCATTTCGTGCCACTAATTCTGTCTGGCGCTGCCAAAATAATGTCTAAATGTATTCCTCTCCTTTGAAACATCCTGATTTATGAACTGAGCATTTCCAGAATTGGCCTCCAGCTCTCCCCGCGGCCGCCACCAACCCGCGCCTGATGCGTCGCAGCGGCCCCCAGGCACGTTCGACGCATTAGGCCCGCCGCCCACTGCGATTGCTCTATTGAATGTAGACCAACTGGCGAAGACGTTGCAGAGCTCGGAGCTCAGGGGCGCGGCGAATCGCATTGTATGCCAGAGTCAAATCCAGATTCATGCATCACTTTCTCTTTCTCAGTTGGATAAGTGCATTTCGCCACGAAAACGAGCATTTCCATGGTTCGGAATCATTGTAGGTCCTTTTTGCTTAACAGGGTTAAACCCCCCCGGGTTGGTACCTTGGCAATGGCTGAAAAGATGGTCATATCGGCAATGAAAAACCTTTTCCTTATAGATAAAGAATCTAGAGAACCAACCAACCGTTCTTATTTTTTAAAAGGGTGAGTTCCCGCTCTGCTCCGCGTTTAGCGACGGTAAAATGGGTTACGACGAGAATTCTCCATGGTAGAGACTCCATGGTAGAACACAGAATCCCTACATTCCTTCGGAGGTAGAGGGTCTCAAAATTATATTACCGGATACCTCGCGGTCTTCATCTGGTCCTGACCTCCCCCAGATTATACCTTGATGATCGAAAACAGCGTCGACATCTACTTGTTGACTTCATATCCGCCAAACAGAGTTCCCGGCTGCCAATCTCAGGAGTGGAGGGCCGGCCTTACTGCAGCTTCTAACTGCAGCGGTCGCGTCGACCTCTGCCAATTAGCGTGCGCGCTAATAGTGGCGAGCGGCCCGCCCCGCAACCCTGATTGTATCGGCGGTGCCGTCTGCGACGAGACCCTGATTTTATCATCCGTGTGGCCTCGACGACACGCGCGCCCTGAGAGGACGCCAGTCTAATGCGTTTTGTTTAATCCTAGGTGAACCATGGAAGTGAAGAATGTATGTATAAATAACTTCCATACAACGAGCGCGCAAAAAATTACGCCACGCGACTTACAACATTATATCGCCCGACACATTTGTAGCGCACTGGTGAAAACGGAGAAATATCCAATTAGAAGTCTCCTGAATTGGTAGGTAAACTGATAAAGTTAAGAATTATTTTTCAATAAATGAGATGGTCGTTACGTCATTCTTCATTCGTAATGATGTGTTCAGCGAGTGCCGAAACTACCGTAACAAAGGCAAAATTACTCCGGCGGCACAATTGAAGTGTCGACACTTTTTTAACCGACTTCAAAAGAAAGGAGGAGGTTCTCAATTCATCGGAATCTTTTTTTTAGTTTCGTCCGTTCTCCTGTAATTTCTTCACCTCCATGCGGTGTACACGTTGTAGGACTGATTACATAATATCGAGGAAGAAGAGGACGGGAGTGGAGACAGAAACTCAACCGTATAGCCCCGTTTTACACTAGTTTGATGGTAGCGGCAGCCAGTTCGTTCGAATTCTATTCCTAACATTCCAGGAATCAGCAATGCTGAGTCTACAAAACCACTTTCGTAGCGGTTTTCAAAGCGATTTTCTTGACGAAAATATTCCGTAGCATAGTTTTTTTTAATTAATCAAGGTTTTCCGTCGAAAAAATCGCTCCAGGAATAGACCTGCTGTGCAGTTCTTACTTCATTGTTTATTCTTCTTTGTTCTTAGTTCAGTCGTTGGAACTTAGAACTTCGAACATTCGTCATTTTTTCATCACTCGCGTCATTTTTACAGTCCAACCATGATGGGTTGGACTGTGTACCTTTCTCAATTCTTTCACTATGATTTCTTATAGTTGCCCATGCTCTCTGACATAACTAACGCGAAACTCGTCTCGTAAGCTCATTCCGCAAACTCAACTCAGGGAAAGTAAGTTTATAAACGAAGTTACCTAATCATATTTTATTTTACATTTAGTTTTTTATATTTTGATTTGACGTTTATTTCGTTTAACCATTGGTAAGTTACATTTAAATTGATTTTAATATTCGACTGAATATAATCAAGGACCTTACAAATAAATGTAAGTGCAAAGTTTTTTCCAAACCTTCTTGAAGACAGTAAACAAATCCTTGCTGAGATCGATATTAAATTTTATAGGGTTTCAAGAGTTCATTTTATGTTACCTAAAGTACAATGCGATTCAAATAAGAAAGGACAGGGCTCGTGACTAACTTCACTCGAATTCGCTAAGGAAAGTACGCGGCAACACCGCGGCAATGTACTGAAGTTTGTAAAGTGAAGTGAGCGTTTTATCAGTTTGACATTAAGATTGGCGGTGATCCTATCATATTCTTATTTGAATCGCATTGTAAGTAATGCAGTTGTATTTTATGAATATATTCTTCCTGTCCAACAGTTCTGTAAAGTTTCTTCTTAACCTTTGGGTGTGTTGGCGGCGGTCACGGACATCGCAAACACTTTAACCGAACGGCGACCAGCATACTTAAAATCCTTTCAAAATAGCGCTCCGCCGGGCACTTGAAAAATGCAGCTCCGCGCTAAAGGAGGAATTATTATTTTCTTTATAAATGGCAGAAGATTTTAATCGGTTCACTTTATGGGTGCCGCTCGCCTCGCGAGAGTAAAAGTAGCTCCTCACAATGCGCCTCGCAGGCTGCGCGCGCGCCGCTTGCCCTCCCCCCCTACCTCCCCCGCACCCCCGCACCCCCGCGCCACCGACTCCTCCGCACAACGGCAGATAAAACGACTGCGCAACTATTTGCCTTCTTGCTTGCATGTACCCATGTCTAGCACGATATCACACTATCGGGATAGGTCTCCGTGTAAAGCCCAGACTACATACGACACCCTGCGTTTTAATTTGGTAGTAGCAATCAATTTAGCTAAAAAATTACCCTTCAGGAGGCCAATCCTAGGAATATCGAGTCAGTGAAGCAGGAGTTTTCTCAGGAGAGGAATTCTCCTTGATATTATTTTGGTGTTCTGGTAATCGATCCGCCCGCCTCACGTAATGAGTGACAAAAAACGAAATATTTCCATTTGTGCACATTTAGCTCTAACGAAAAATTACACATCTATTTCCATAAGCGGTCCATAAATGCACCAGAATAGGTTGGAAGCGATATCCTGATGCAGTGAAGTTTCGGCAGTGTGAATTCCGTGTGTAAACCCATTATCGCAAGAATATTGGCCAGTGCTGCATCTTCGATTTGGTTCAGCAATGGATGGCTATAACTTGACACAATAAGCCGTCATGATATTAGCCCAAAACAGCCCACAAAAACTTTCAGGACCAGGCCAGGACCTTCCTTATGCTGCACGGTTACATTGAACATGATGGAAAACTCGGGAAATTTTCTTTGCCGTTTCGACCACCGTTCAGTCAATGCGATGGGCCAAAACTTACACAGCACTTGCTGTTTTTTTTAAATGAAAAACCGGTATGGGTGGCTGTGCTGAGGACCAAAGGTGCTCAGAAAAGCCAAAAACACCTCGCCTCGCGAAACTACGCTCAGCGAGGTGCCATACCAGCGGATTTGCGGACTATGGCTGAGCTATCGAGCTTATTCAAATCATTTTTTTTAGGATCATACGAGGTAACCCATAGAAGTGCTTACAGCTATTTGTCCATTTCAGATAAATGTATTTAACAATTTTTACAGTCTGCCATATAGCTACGCGTGTGCGTGAAAGACCAAATTATTACTACTTATTTACTTATTTACTATAATTACTATATTTTTCAGTCGATCTTATTCAGGCTTAAATGTATGTGGATGAATAACAATCATATACTCATAAAGTTTATTTACGGGTTTCTTGAGTTTTTCGAATCCGCTGACAGTCAGTGATTGACTATCACCAGCTTAAACAATTATTTTGATATGTATTAAGGTCCAATATTTTTCAAAAACACAAACTGTCTCTAAAACAATCACTGTCGTAACATTATGAAGTTAGTCTTGAATCAAAACATACAAATAACGCTCATAAAAGTTGTTCTTTTGCAAACGTATTAGGGTCGGGCGAGCGATGCTGATGGGCGGCGGTGGTGCGGGGCGGGCCGGCAACGAATACAAGATGGCGGGATTGAGCCCTAAAGAGTAGCAAGATCGCGTCACTTGATTCATCCTTAAACAGTTCATTTGTAAAAAGCATTTCAGAAACAAACTCTTCAAACATTACGATGTCAATGCTAATACTACGCTGTTACAGCTCGTATGATAATATAAAAGTGAATATGAGGTGATTCACGCGGATGACAGCTCGTCAATATCCCGCCCTAAATGCTGCGCCCGCGGCGGGCGGCGGCTAGCGGTGGGCTGGTGGCGCGGCCTGCTGCACCGCCCGAGGTCATTACGATGCTCCATTAATACAGCCTTCACTTTATAGATGACATCTTATCGTTTTGGAACAGAGAATTAAGTTATTTCGCGGTGGAAGTTTAAAAATTCCGTGCGGATCAGTAACTTAGTTTCTGATAATGTAAACTTTCTAATATGTTAGAAAGATAAATAGTTTTTTTAAATACTTGTAAGTATATTTTCTGAGTCAAATAAAACATTGAAGATTTTTTTTTCTTAAATATATATGTTCATAACTATTTGCAGTTCATAAAAATTTAAATAAATATTATTTTCCGACGTACAGCACAAATGTCAGTACACTGAAAATAAAAAATCCACGTGAAAATTACCGAGTAAGTACTAATATTTTATATTTCTTTCGTCCTCCCACACCTACACATAAACCCCACACCCCATTACCCTCTAACCATACCTCCGCAACACTATTTAACACATGACATGAGAACTAAGTGGCACGCTAGGACCTTCCTTATTTAGCTCGGTTACATTGAATTTGATGATTGATTTGATCAAGTTTCACAATCGAGTAAGGAAGGTGACTTACGAACGACAAATCTCTCATTCGTCTCTAAAGACTTACACGAGAAGAAATGCAGTGGAACATACGGTAATTCTGGTCACGGCACCAATAAATAAAATCAATATAAATACATAATTTGAATGATAAGTAATATTAATAATACCAATTTAAACATTTTAAAAATACACAAGTGCCCTCCGGGAAAAATGAAATTCACGCATCAGCTTCAAGCTGCTAGTGATATAAATAACATAATAATAATAATAATATACTTAGATTTTAATTGCCGGATGAAGATAAAGGAAGGAGAAGTGGCGTGCGGTCGGTATCGCGACTCCAGCCATTGGATCGGAATCCGGCAGCGCCACAGAGTAAAAAAATCAAATGTGGGAATGTGCTATAAAAAATGGGTTACAATTGGGCCCACAGCAATTCTTCCCATGCAGTAGTAAGAGCCGACTAAGGGATTCGTCTTTCGTGGTACGGATCCCAAGTTTAACTATGGGTTCACGTTCCTTACATACTAGGTGCTATAATTAGTTCCGCCCAGGATGATACTCGTACCATCGAATTGAATGAACGATGGACGATGCTGCAATGAAAACTGTCTAGTTCAACGAGGGGAAGGTCTAGACATGGCACCTAGATCCCATGAGGTGTGTTAGGCACATAATGAGAGTAGGCGTGGCCATGCATGTCCAGTTATATAAAAACATGTATGTTATAACTATGCAATTATAAGGAAGGTACTGGGATGGCACATGTGGTTTTGGGCTGTTCAGCTCTCCATGTCTGATTTAAGGTGGCCCATCCCGCTCATCTCCCCATACAAAAGGGGAAAGAAGATCACGCCCATATTTCTTGTCAGAGATCTAAAATTTTGCTCGAAATAGCTTTATTTGATCGAACTAGATGTCTGATGACCACTGGCATTGTAAAATTGTGTTTGGTTTCTAAATTATAAGGTCCGAAAGATTGAATTTTTTGCGCGTTTTATACAATAACTTTGGAGGTGGATTACGCAATGATAAAGTAAGAACATATTAAAAAGATTAGTCATCAGACATAGATTATTTAATCAAGATTTATAATCTATTTGGTTTTTGTTAGATTTTTGACTACAGCGGTCGTGGTTCACTTTTAGCTACAAGTCGTTTCGAAATTAAAATTTTCGTAAATCTTACCAAATCATACACTATGCACATTGTCTTTTTTGTGGACATATTGCATCTTCCTCATCACGGAACCTGTCTTATTCTTTGAAACAGAGAAGGTGCACGCAACAGCACGGTTTTGTACCGTGCCCGCGAATGAGTTAGGTCCGCCGGATTGGGCCGCCTTAATAGAAAATGCTTATCAACTACAGCCATAACTTTATTAATGACGTGACTGTAAAAAACTTGTGGCAGCTCGCCCCGGGCTGGACCCCGAAACGCAATCACCGATGCCCCCTGCTGGGGAACCCTCGTCTGCGCCAGGGGTATTTTCATTAAACGAATAATATTTACTCGAACCTGCGTAATCTCTTTTTTTATTATTATTATTACTATTTTATTATTATATTTGTATTTTTTAAATATTGGATTTCCTTTGTCGACAGTTCTACATGTATGTAGATTCTTAGCCCTCTGCCAGCGCCAGCGTCACACCCGCTGCTGCATCCGAGGCGACGAAGCGCCGCCGCCGCCGACGCGACGCAGTGAAAAACCGGCCAAGTGCGAGTCGGACTCTCACACGAAGGGTTCCGTACCATCGTACAAGATTTAACACAAAAAAATCACGTTTATTGTATGGGACCCCCCTTTAATTATTATTATTTTAATATTCTACCTATTTGTTGTTATAGCGGCAAAATAAATACACAATGTGTGAAAATTTCAGCGGCCTACCTATTACGGTTTATGAGATACAGCCCTGTGACAGACGGACAGACGGACGGACGGACGGACGGACGGACAGCGGAGGCTTAGTAATAGGGTTCCGTTTTCACCCTTTGGATACGGAACCCTAAAAATGTGTGCAAAACTTTTATTTCAAGCTTTGGGCTTCCGGCAGACGAACATTCCTTTTACTTTTTGAGAATTTCATAAAAAGTTTTATTAATGTAATACATAGGCATATCCCATAAAAGATAGGTTTCTTCCAGCATTCAATTTTCCGGAGCTGTCTCATATTTGACACCATGCCCCTTTAGTGTGAAACCTATAATTTATGGCAAGTTGATTCTTGCCATATATTATAGGTTTCACACTAAAGCTTTAGGTGGAAACAAACCGATAGACATAAAGAATTGTCCCTGATTAATAACAAAATAATTCAAACTGCTAAGTTTAAGTCATTGATGCAATAATTCTTTACTTGGAAATCTATCATTCAATTCTTCAACCTTTGTTTTTAGATTTACGTCACGATATAGAGACGTTCCTCACGGAAATCTGTGTGAGGTGCGTCATAGTACTCACTTGACTGATATTTTTAACATTACCTCGAAGATTACGGGTGATTTTTATTTAATCGCCGCGCCCGGAACATGGTCCGCGCTTTCCCACGGGACGGCACCGCGTCGTGCCCCATACGAACTCACCGACGAAACATTCTTTCCTGCCATTTTTTAACAGAATAACACGCTCTACTTGCGTTTAAGGGGTCCGCAGAGATAATAGTGCACCATAAGGTGCGATTAAATCGAAGCGTACTTATTTTGCTGTTTATGCCCGTAAAAGCCGACTAAGGCTTGCCCGAGTACAACAAGTGGCATTTTACTGTAACTGTGCACTTATAGCGGCGCATTGCGCTTTTTTCTCTATAACCGCATCATAAGAGTGAGAAGTATACCATTGTAACACTATTCGTATTAGTGTAGATTGCAACAATGCTCTTCTTATAGCTTTGAGTTTTTTACATATACTGTCAAGTACTGCATAAAGGCGTAGACTTATACCATTTTAATGCTAGCATCTGAATAGAGTCACTGTAAACTGCCGTACAGACAAATGATACTTCTTTAGTAGGTTCCTTACCGCCCGAGTTTATACAATCGCACGTAATGAACGGTCGATCGTCAATGAAAATTTTCTGTATTTTCCATCCACTGCAATGTAGCCGTGCAATGTGAGGATCGTGCCATGGCACCTAGTTCCTATGTTTTAATTGTTGTAATCAATATTATGGATAAATCAATCACTGGGCGCGAACGGTGCAGGGCTGACGTCGGGCAAGCGAGGCCGAGGTGAGGGCCACATTGGCAACGAGTCAGCGTGCAGGATCGTGAGAAGGAAAAGAGCGGGCTAATTTTTTTTTTACTGTGTGCTTGCACGCAGCACATACCCTCTGACTGAGGGTCCTTTCTTACCATCTTGAAATCAATATAAGTATAACCAGCGCTTTAGTAATAAGGGCCTTTTAAATGTCGATTAAGATAAATCAGCACTTGGTGAAAGCACACCTAAGATTTACAAGATCGCGTCCGTTAGGATACCAATATACTTGGGGAAACTGTAGAATTTGAAAATGTAAATCTTAATAAAGTCGACCATTGTGAAGTCGGTTAAAAAAAGAAAAGGGGTCACAGAAAGAAACACCTAATTATTTTTTAAAGCTACCTGGAAAACATGAGATATTTTTTTTCGCATCGACCATCTTTAAACATTTTTATGCTGGTATTATGGGACGAAATTCTGTAAAAAGAATCTAAATACCCTCAAACAACATATTTAAATGCGGGAACCAATGCTGGAAATTTGTTAAACCATTAAGGTGGCCCAACCCGGCGGGACTAACTCATTCGCGGGCACTGTACAAAACCGTGCTGTTGCGCTCTGGGAGCTTCTCTGTTTCTAAGAAAAAGACGGGCTCCGTGACGAGGAAGATGCAACATGTCCACAAGCAAGACAATGTGCATAGTGTATGATTTGGTAAGATTTACGAAATTTTTGATTTCAAAACGACTTATAGTTAAAAGTAAACCACGACCACTGTAGTCAAAAATCTAACAAAAACCAAATAGATTATAAATCTTGATTAAATAAGCTATGTCTGATCTAATCTTTTTAAGATTTTCTTACTTTATCATTGAAACCACCAAAGTTATTGTATAAAACGCGCGAAAAATTCGAACTTTCGGACCTTATAACTTAGAAACCAAACACAATTTTACAATGCCAACGGTCATCAGACATCTAGTTCGATCAAATAAAGCTCTTTTGAGCAAAATTTGGGATCTCTGATAAGAAATATGGGCGTGATCTTCTTTCCCCGTTTGTATGTGGAGTTGAGCGGGTTGGGCCACCTTAATTAGGCCAAATGATACCATAATGGCTATGTTACAACTCAAATTTGAGGGACAAAACATCGGTGTTATACCAGCCATGTTATAGTCGGTTGAATACAATGTCACAACCATCACTGCTAATTAAGCACGACTGAAATCAACTACATACACCGAGCGAAAAGGCAAATAATAATTCTTTATTTTTAGTGAGTTATCGGACTACCGTGCGTGTTCTCATTCGATCTTGATATCTACGTCAATGCTTTTATTAATTAAAGGCACCTTCGGATTCACGCATTTGCGATGCAACCGCAAAAGGAGTCCCCGTTTTAAGCCGTGGACATCCGAACACGAGAGCGTAAATTAAAATTACTGGTGTCCATTTTGCATAATGGAGGCCCCTCCCACGCGGGAGTTTGCGGGTTATTACTTATTGCATCGCGTTGGCCATTAATTAAATTTTAATTTTCGAACGTGGACTGCGTTCGGTTCCCGCCAATTGATTCCGCGGCGCGTTCGTAATTGGTCGCGTCGGCGCGCTGATTACTTTATTGGTCGACTCGCGCCTGACGATTCGATCGTTGGTCCATTTTAATGTCAAGGATGTCAATAATGGATGTAATCGAGTCGTGTATTTTTTTTTATTTACTCCTGTTGCGTTCAGCGTTTGCAACCAATATGGGATGTCGGAGTTCTCACCTAAATCGGCGTTTACGGAGCTTCGAAGTTACGTAAAAACGTCAAACACATACAAGTTGTACCACTTATTCTGTGGTTTTACTTACTTCAGCCTGTCAAAATCAAACTCAATCAAGTCAAAATAAATGGCAACTTCAAAGTATTTACGGCGACGATGGGTAAGCCGTCAAATCAAACCCACACTCGCAAAAGTTAGTTCGCTTAACGCCCACTGCGCCTGCTCTTCGTTTCTCCATACATTTGAAAATGCCGATCGGTTTGGCGGAAACGCCAATTTAGGTGACGAGTTCGTCCGAGTTATCGTAGAGTGAGTTTTGTTTTAGGTGTTGGCACCCCCACAGCACAAAAGTATTGTTTTGAAAGTGAACGTGCTTAGTGACATGTTATTATATTAAAAAATACAGTTTTGTTTGTTAATCAATGAACTTACATTTAATATTAAAGTACAGTTTCGGGAAAGGTAGGAGGAACTTCGGGAACAAAAAGTACTCAATATTAGAACAAAAAAATCCTTTTCACACAAATTCAAATTAAGTTTTATTAGCAGTTCCCATAGACTGTTAAAGTCACGCTATTAATTTGTATAGGGAGCGCAAATAAAAACATCGGAATTTTTATTCATTCAGCGATTTTTAGTTTAATTTCTATGGTTATGATTATTTCTTCGTATGGTATTTTACATTCCCGAAGTAACATTTTCTATTCCGGCACCACCCATGAAAGCACATAATAACTAATAACGACGAAAACTCTGCATGTTCCATGGCAGTTTTTGTATAATAACAAGTAACTATTAAATTCGTTAGAGATAGTACAGTTACTATTTCATTAAATATTGAAAAAATCTCAAACTAACTCCTTAGACGATCGAATTTCTGTAACATCCTGTTATACCATAATAGGCCAAATAGAAAATATGTCTCGCGTTAGTCTGGATACAAGTGCTGTAACATCTTCATAAGGCCGAACAATCAAACATGCAAGAAGAATATTTTGGGGAGTTTTTAAGATAAGTGGTTCCCATCGCTTGGGAGCCAACTTCGTGGAACTTTAGTAACATCGTTTTTAGCACTGAGCAAAGCACATTGCCCATTTTACTATGGGCCAGAAAAGCGCTACTACTTAAACGATACCGTATCAGCCAAACGTATTTTCATTCCTTACATGCTTACTTTACTTTCACAGCAGGAATAACCCGTCAGACACTTTTAAAAATGCTTATTTGAGGTTAGTCTTGTGAAATGTTACTTCTCTTTGTGTCTTTATTCACACGGAAAGGCAAGGACTTTCAGCATAGAACCATAAATATATTTTTTCTATTAATTACGAAAAAGGCATTTAAGTTCAATTATAATTAGATAGTAGTTGACGAATAATTACAAACGTGTATGTTTGTAGAGGAAGCGAAATCAGTATGCTATGATCGAACAGTATGGTCGTAAACTTAAAATAAATTGATCTGGCTGATAACCTTTTCCTTCCGATCTAAAGGAAAATATTATAGCGATAGCAGCGCCAGTCCGTTCTCCGTAAACTATTGAAGACGTACTGACCGATCTTTACCTTGATACATACATACAATCTGTCATGATGACGGCTTGTCGCGGTCGGAGCTGCCAGATATTGGTATATAAAATGACCAAAACTAAACCGGAAGTAATGATAAAATATTTTATTAGTAACATAATTCATTTTACTATATACGGAGTGTATTTAGTTTAGATTTTTATTGCAGATTAACGACTGTGACATTAATCATTTAGCTGAAATCGCAAGATGGGATTAAAAGTCCTTACCTATTACAGCGAAAATACGCAACATCTGACAACACTGAGAACAACATGTTGTGAACTAAATAAATAATAATCCTTGATCGCTGGGACTTTCATTAATTAAAAATTTAAAAATATTAATTTTTAATTTAAATTTTCAATCACATGTTTGCCTATTGGTATTGGTCTTTGTCAATGTACTCTTTAATGCGATTTTGATTTCGGCATTGTCCTTTAAATAAGTTACTCGACAAAGTAATTACGACAAAAATTAAAGGAAATGATGAAACATAAATCGAAAGGATGTATAAGTCGAATAAAAGTAGATACAAATAAAAGTAAACGGCATTTTCAATGCGGATATTGAGAGCTCGCTCGTGACCAGCCGTTCGGGGACGTTCGCCGTGCAGCGAGCGTGCGCGCGCATGCGGCGGTTATTGCTGACGTGATGGCATTCGAAATTCGAAATATCATTACGTACTTATTTACGAGCGCTAATAAGTATTGGAGGTGACGTTCGGTTGAGTGATGGCGAAGCTGGCACAAATCGGTTTCGAACTGTCTTCATAATTGTATGCGAACTAATGATGGTGGAAAGTGTGAATTGAGTAATCGAAGCGATGACCGTTGGCGACCCCTTCTTGTTGAAACGTCGCAACAAATCTGTTCTAAAAAATAATCTCATAAATAAAATGTATTTTCTTTAAACGTTTATCTGTACAAATGAAATAGGAAATTATTTGCAATTACTATTTTTGAAATCGTATTTTTAACTAATTAACTTATGCACATAAAGGAATGCTATTTTTATTTATTTATTTTGCACAGAATAACAATCTAGATCTAGAAGTTGTGCTAACTTTTGGAGACTGACAGTCGTATTCAGAGAGCACCTGTCAAAACTTAGTACGGGATTAGCACCGGACTAACCATACAAAGCCCACTGCGCGCGCTCTTCAACTTGTCCATACATTTGAAAACACTAGTCGAACGGTTTGGCGTAAACGCTAATTTAGGTGACAAATGGAACTAGGGGCTCTGAAGCAGTATCAACTTATCACAAACTTTTTGTGCGTCCCAACGTAAGTTTGGGTTAGGTTAGGTTATGTTAGGTTACGGAGCGCGTTCCAATCCATTATTTTGAACGATCTTGGTTACGGCAGTGGCTGTTAGTTCCAGCCTGTACCGAAGGGGACGTGTATGCGTGAATGGCCTTCGCTATAACACATTGAGGTAGAGCGACCGGCGCGGTGCGGCGGCGCGGTGAGGGAATCAACATTAGTATGCGAGTGAGCATCCTCCCGGATTCCGTGGTCCATTCATCCAGCCGCCGCTCCTCCGCCACCGCGCCGCCGCCGTCCCACACCGCCACCGCCACCACCGCGCCGCCGACAAAGCGAGAAAGCTATAAATGAAAACAAATTGCTTCAAATGATAAGTCGCGCCCCATGGCTCCGTCGCTTACATATGAGAGCGTGCACTGGAAAAAATGTGTTTTCCTCCTCGTTTTATACAATAATAAAATTGTTTTTATCAAGTAGCCTCCTTGCTGGTAGCTTCGAAATTTCGAAAGGATTATCTAAATGATGATTGACTGATGATGATGATCGAAAGGAGGTCTACCTACGGTTGAAACTTATAACTACTAGTGTTAAATTTATTTGATGAAAACTATCACAATTCCACAATTTTTGTAATCATTTTACTTCGGTATCTTGGTCTTTTTGTGATATTGTTTTCAAAACGACAAGACCGGTATCGCTCGCGGGACCATATTCTCTGTAAAAGGGTGCACGGTTTTTGTAGATGAAAACAAGCCCGCGTATCGGACGTGCGGCAGCGATGAGCGATGGCTGTGCGGACACATGGATGCACGCCGACCGCGACGCGGACGCAGAGGTGGTAGGCGCGGCGGCGTACGTAAAGGTAGGCGCTGTCAGTACGCTGTCCACGTAGCTCGTAAGTAATTTCAGACAAGGCCGAAGTGACGTGCCGATTGTATGTAGCCGGCGGCGGCGGAGAAGGCGACGGTAAACATTATTTTATTTCTTGGTTTCGATGAATACCGAATGGGTAATTTTTACTGAAAACGACATGTGGATGGATACTTTCAAAGCAATCGCGACGGCATTTATCTTGAGCTACGCATGGAATGGCTTTGTGTTCCTTCTCCTATGTTTTTATTATTAAGAGCCTTTCGAATTGATAATGCGATGGAAATACCACGGTTTAGCCGGAACGCATACGCATGTATGTATAATATGGCAAGGATGAAAGTGATGTGCGATATCGATAAAATAGAAAGAAATCAGGTAACAGCACAAGCGTTGCCCTCTAAATGTTGGGCAACTGTGGCATACTGCTCTACATAATGTTAACTTGTAACATGCGAATTGTAAAGTGTGAGGCTCCGAAACGTCGAGCAGCACGTCCTGCTCCTCACACGCGCGGTAAGCCGTCAAACTAAATATTGTAACATGCTGCTCTAGATTAAGTAAAACTGCAAAATACTGTTTGAGTAGATGTAAAACTAGGACAAGCTCCTGTTACTGCTATATATAATGTTAAAATATTTCACGTTGAATTATTTAAAACTGAAGCCGTCGTTTCGCCGACGCACTGCTCTAAAATATCGAAAGCAACTTGATGTAAAACTATGACATGCTGCTGGATGGACACCATATAAAACCATGTAAAATGTAAAAGTCACCCATTCGGCTCTACATTAAATTATCTACAATGTGACATGCAAACGCTGTTAGACAGTCTCTACATGTGATATACATGCAACATGCTCTATACGTTAATATAAACTGTAAAAATATTTTTAATCATACTATTTTACGTGATCCGTGCTCATAAAGGCATGGTACCTAATTCCGTCGGCAATGTGGTGTATTAGGCTAATATAATGACGGTGGTATAGCCATCCATGCAAGGTTCTATAAAAAAACATGATGAACTTTGAAATGTTACTCGAGACGGTGTAAAACTGAGACATACTTGCTCTACATTGTGTTAAACTGTGGCAGGGTGTGTTACATAATTTTAAATTGCATATCCCTTTTTGGTTCATATGATATAAAACTATGATATGCGGCTCTGCATTATGTAAACAAATTTAACAACAAAAATAACCGACTTCAAAGAAGAAGCACTAAAAAGTGAAAAAACAATTGCCATTTTTGTAGTTACGATCATTGTAATTTTTTGGCGCTATAACAACAAATAGGTAAAATAAAAAAATCATAAAAATTAACCTATACGTAAAACGTATGGGTTAATACGTTTAACCCATACGTTTTACGTATGGGTATGGGTTTTAATTAAAATTAACCATACATAAAACGTTATTTTTTTGTGTTAAAGCTCGTACGATGGTAAGGAACCCTTCGTGTGCGAGTGAGACTCGCACTTGGCCGGTTTTTAAACTATATGATGCTGCTTAAAATTATAAAACTATGATATCCTGCTCTACATGATGTACATGTGTGTCATGTTGCTGGAATAACAAATGAATAAAACTAAAATATGTACGGGCCGATTTTTCAATAGTCTGATAATCAGTCAGATATAACTATTCGAGGAATGTATTTACGCCGCTGATAATCCCTCTGTTGTAGTAAGACCATATTATTATTAGAAAAATTAAATTAAGATAATAGTGACAGGAGATATAATCAATTAGTGCCTTTCCGCCTTTTGGCAAAAGAAAATTTTGCTATTCGACCGTTAAGTACTATCTGAGGATTGAAAAATCGGCCCCATATGTACAAATTTTATTGGACACACCCGACCACCGAGGCTCGTAAAGTAGAGCTCACACGCGCGCGTATGTCCGAGCATTTAATTAAACGGCAGAAATTAATAAAAATCAATAGCATATCGATAAATCCGACGCGCATGCTCGAACGTGTTGCACGCACAGGAATATTTCATTTAATTTCGTATGAGAAATCGATTAACCAGGACACGGGTAAGGCTTAACTTTGGAAGCAGGTGTTTGCGAGTCCAACTTTATAAGCTACATATAAATATATGCATACGAATAATAAAATAAAAGACATGTCAGATACGTCTCCAACACACATACTCTCATAAACACAGTGGGGGTACGTTTAAAACGCGTATTATCTCCGGACTAAATCACGTTTTGTAAGGTAAATCCGGTGGCAGCCCACTCTGAATATGACTGTTTGTTATTATCGTAGTATCCATTAAATTGAATTGTTGTCATAATATATTTTAATGTTGACTTTAAATTACAATCAATTTTTTAAAATGAAAGTTCTAAAAAAGGCGATATTTCACAGAAATAATGATACTTCTTTAGATTTTTTTATGGCAAGTTTTAACCGACTTTTGTATTTTAATTTGTTTTAGTCTTGCTTTCTACTTTCGTTTACCTTGACTTATAGGATGATTTTACCTCTTTTAATTTTAATTCCTTTCGTAGACTCTGAACTCTGAAGATATACGGTACAATCCGTAAAGTCTGAGATACCCTTATGATTTTTGATACTACAGTTTTACATGGATTCCAACCATAGCAGCGTGAAGAAAGCACTTATTGTAATCAGAAAGAGAAAGAAAGTTGTGCATAAACGGGGCGGGGATCGAACCCATGACCTTGACCCAACGGAGGATATTTTCGCAAGTCGCCGCGCCTCTGAGCCATCATTATGTGCGCCTAACATTCAAAGCGTATGGTCTGGGGCGACAGCCGCAAATGGGTCGCTACCCAAATACCTACTTCGAGTAGTGGACTGTATAGAATAATAATGTTGGCCAATTGAACCATGACTTGAACGGACTATAGGTAGAATAGGAGAGGACTCACCAGTGTCGTAGTGTGGTCTGCAGCCCTCCTGACTCCTCGGGTTCCGTCTCTGGTAGTGTCCCGTGCACGCACTGCGCAGACGTTACGCGTGTTGGATCCACGGCAGGATACGATCGTTGCCGTGGATCTTGGAGCTGTTGAGGATGTGTGAAGCCAACAGAACGTCCGCTGGCATCGACATTTGCCACGAGTATCTTGCGACCCACAGTTTTTCATTCGCTCGGCGCAAATGAAGGTAGTTCGGTAAAAAAGGCTTGCCCTCAGGAAATTAGTTCCACGAGGGTGTAACAGTTAAGTGATTGGAAGAAAGGATGGGACATTGTTCAAGTCAATACACAAAGGTTTGAATTTGAAATATCAAACACTGATAAAGTTTTAAATATGAAATGATTCCGTTATTTTAACTGAGGTGATACAAATAAACCCTACCTTAATGGATATATTATACGTGTAGCTCTGTACTCATACGAGTTTACAGAATTATTGATCTTCTTGATTAAAGATGCTATCTGGGCATAATCAATATTTGCACAGCGCGCGCCAGAGGTGGGCCGAATTGAATATTAAAGTTGTTTACCTTTTCAATTATAAATATTTGCTTCGAAACTCAAATTGAATGAGGTGGCGTGCGCGCGCGCAATTATTATTGTTCAAGTACAGGTACGGTGTGTATGGTGCTTACGCTTAGAGCTTTATGCAGGATTTAAGCATGAAAACAAGAATTTCTTGTTTATTTAGTTGGTAGATATTTTTATAGAAATGTAACTAAGTGTTTAAATGTAGTAAACAGATTGAAATAAACTATTTTGGAATACACTAATGCATACTGCGAAGAAAACTGTCTCGATTAAACCAAATATTACACGTTGAAAACATAAAACTGTGATTTAGCTACGGCGGCCTGGCGGCCGTGGACAGGCAGACGGAGTGCGGGAAGACCACCCGCCAGGTGGGAAAACGACATCAAGTGCGTCGGCGGAAAGCAGTGGTTCCGTACCGCTGAGGGCCGGGAGGACTGGAAAAGGATTGGAGAGGCGTATGTCCAGCATTAGACGCAAACACGCTGACTGACTGACTGACTGACTGTGATTTAGCTAATAATTTGGAAATTGCTTCGCCGAACACGTGAATTTTATATGTAAAGTAAGTATATGTTAAGCAATTTTATCACATTACTAGCTGCGGTACCCGGCTCCGCTCGGGTCCATGTCCTTTTGGACTGATGTCGAGCTGAATTATTTCCTAGATAAAAAGTAGGTAGCCCAAAAGGCTGGTCAATAAATATGTTATTTATCTGCTACTTTTTAATTATAACGGATGGAGCCGATATGAATTAATTAAAATGGAAATATTCTAACGTTCCCATTTATAATACATAGGGCGCACTATAAGTTTTCGGAACTGGCCACTGAGCTAAATAATATCTTAAAAATAATTAAGTAATTTGGTATTATAACTCATAGGGCCGTGTGCACGAAAGGGAAAAAAATCAAAATCATCGTCAGCTTAAACACGTCACTTTGTATGGACAGTATGGAAGGAACTCCATGCGGTTCACTGAAAGTGACGTATTTGAACATTGATTAACTCATCCCTCTCGGTATGCAATCGGTTCTTAGGCTATTTTGACTTGTTTGTTTTGTCTTACTGTGACTTGTTTTTGCATTATGGCGTCATTTAAAAAAAATGCGTGTCTATATATCACCATATGGTATTAACTTATGAAAATGTTCATAGCATTATTTTATACGATTTTAAGTGTAATTTGACGGCTCAGCAAAGCCTTGCTCGGAATCAAACTGCTTTTGACGATGAAACACCATGAAAGGGGACTATCGCGTCAATCTTGTGATTAATTTCGTGATGTCAGCTTTATACAACAAAAACATAAATGATGTGCGCCGTAAAATGAAACAGACAGGCATGCAGACTGTTGCTTTGGGGACTGTGAATAGTGATTTGTATAACACCATCTGTTTGCTGGAAGTAAATGACGAACTTCGTAAAAATAACAGTAAACGCAGCATATTTTTTTATTTTATTTCTTACTTACGTACTTCCACGTTAAAATGGATCTAAAACACGACAATTTTCATGCCCCGATGATGCATTCCTTCTATGCGATGGTACCTATGTATCTCCCAGGCGGAATGAACCCTACGAATGACGTACAAAAGTTTTACGTGGCATACAAACCACTGCCAGCCTCAACATCGAATACGGTCACCCATCCGTAACTGGAGCGCACTCAGAGACGCCAAACGTAGATTCAATTCGCATATAAATCGGGTGAGTGGTTCGCAAGTTTTTTTTTTTATGCGACCTGACATGGATGGCTAGTATCACACAACTACCGTTATGATATCAGCCCACAATACACCACATTCCCGAAGGAATTTGGTGCCATTCCAGGACCTTCCCTTTATGAGCACGGCTACATTGAACAGGATGGAAAACACGGACAATTTTTCATTCCAGCTTCGACCATCTTTTCATCCAATGCGATGGTACCAACCCGGGCGGGCTTAAACCCTACCACCTAGTAGGTGAAGGGACCTACAGTTTTACATGGATTCCGAACCATGGAACAGCTACAGACAGTGGTGCAAGTCGGTATTGAACCCAGGCCTCTGGTACGCTAGGCCAGTCCCCGCGCCACTAGGCTACGAGCCGCTCAAGTTATAAGCATTTCACCCCACTGCTCACCGCTCCGGTAATTTAGAGTGATTTCATGTAGCTTTTAAGTTGTGAGCAGAATCAGGCTAGACGTGGAAACCAAAAGGTCTACATCGGATCTTAATTTATAAGCATTTCAAACCACTGCTTATTTGCATACCCCTCTCATAATTTTGCCTGATGCTAATTAGTCCTAAAATTGCGGGAATAATAAACCCATGCGATACAAATTAGGTACAATTAGGGAGTCTCGAAAGAAGATACATAAATGCAATCAGCGATAGCGCCATTTCTTAACCAAAAACATATGAACTATTCATTAAAAAACAGGTGCGTTTACATATACCTAGTTTGAAGATATAATGAGTTACCCATACAAATTTTCATATGTTTCATGATCTTCTATGAGACAAAAGATAGTTCCCCATGCCTTATTTAATGCTGTTCTGGCCTGTACAAAGTTATTGTACACAGAAAGCAAAGAATATAAATATAAAGTTATATAATGCTATAGTAAATAGTTACGGCGAAAATATTTGCAGAATTTCGGTCTTTGAAAATATTTAATTTCACAGCGCCATCTATCGCGCCATCTATCGCGCCATGATCTTCTAATCGCCAATCACACGTGGTGCCATCTCTACCCGGATAGAAGTTATTCTTTTCTATGAGAGTACACGTGGCGCCATCTCTACTCAGATGTTTAGCTAGTTTGCAAATTTTGCTTCCTTTTCTTCAAATGTGATTTATGTTTTAAACGGATGTGTGTGTAATACTTTTTGATATTTGGTTTT
This sequence comes from Incurvaria masculella, assembly GCA_946894095.1. Classification (NCBI taxonomy): domain Eukaryota; kingdom Metazoa; phylum Arthropoda; class Insecta; order Lepidoptera; family Incurvariidae; genus Incurvaria; species Incurvaria masculella. Next base: position 4,592,225 of record OX335644.1, on the reverse strand, counting down.
CTCTTTTTTTGTATTGTGTTGCTTATTTTTTTTCTCTATTTTTTTAATGTTTCGACAGGATTCGAAGGATTTGGTTTTTATTTTATTGTTTTAGGGACCAGACGTAAATCAGCGTTGCTGCTCACTAAGTGAAATGGAACTTATGCTGAGATGGTCCCTGTTATATTTATTATATTTATTATTTATGTTATAAATCTTACTGTCTATATGATGAACAAATGATTTTTGATTTGATTTGATAGTGAAAACCGAGATATTAATAGATATGTGTATATCTATTAAGTCTAATCCATGCTATAATTATATGCGAGACCCCATAAACAATAAAATGTAAAAAACTGAAAAAAAATTGAGGCTATCAGGATTCGAAACTATACCCTACCGAACAAAATACGTATAGAAGAGTCGGTAATTCGCCCTGAGCTATCCGCTTTCTGACATTCAGTGCGAAAATAGTGAATCGTTTCTATTTTAGAGAGAGCGGTCAAAATGACGCCGCCAGTAACGCCACCATACGCAACGGAATGGTATTAATTTTGTTTGAGAGTAATTTCATTGATATTGCTCAGCCCTTAGGATATTTAGCGTGATGGTATGTACCTTAAAGCGTTCTCCGCGATGTTCTCTTGAAATTGGTTTAAATCGCATCTTGATCTGTTTTGTGGTTACGGAGATTATCTCGTGCATGTGGACAGACGTTGCCTTTTATATAAGTAGAGAAGAAGAGAAGACAATGTTTGACCATCGTCAGTTATTGAATAAATCTTATAAATCTTTCAGACTTTTCTAGATGTCATACCTATTTTTAACAGACTTCACAAAAAAGGAGGAGGTTCTCAATTCGACGGAATCTTTTCTTTTTTTCTTACTATCGAAAAGAAATCGGTAGTATTGAAAATGTTTTCTTCGATTTATTATGTTCGTGTAACGCCAGTTTTCATTCCCAAGGTAATTTAGCGTGATGTTTATTACCCTACATATGATGCTATACTTAATACACTGAGAAAAAATTTTTGTTGGCCCAACAAAGAAACTTTAACCCTGGAGAGCCGTCATAGTGAATTGGTAGCAACGACAACCTTTATTTTGTCGACCTTATATACAATCTAACAAAGTAATTCTAGCAAAACATACTAGCCATTGTTGCGCTCGCAACTTCCACTTTGTTACACTAACAAACAGTGACCAAAGTTGTTTCAGTAACAAATACGACTTTGTTTCAATGACAAAAAGCAATTGACAAAATAAAAGCTGTCCTGAGAAATAAGCTTGATTCGTTAAGGTGGCCCAACCCGGCGGGCCCAACTCATTCGCGGGCACAGTACAAAACCGTGCTGTTGCGCTCTGGGACCTTCTCTGTTTCAAAAAATAAGACAGGCTCCGTGATGAGGAAGATGCAACATGTCCACAAAAAAGACAATGTGCATAGTGTATGATTTGGTAAGATTTACGAAAATTTTAATTTCATAATGACTTATAGCTAAAAGTAAACCACTACCTCTGTAGTAAAAAATCTAACAAAAACCAAATAGATCATAAATCTTGATTAAATAAGCTATGTCTGATGACTAATCTTTTTACGATGTTCTTACTTTATCATTGCGTAATCCACCTCTAAAGTTATTGCATAAAACGCGCGAAAAATTCGAACTTTCGGACCTTATAACTTAGAAACCAAACACAATTTTACAATGCCAACGGTCATCAGACATCTAGTTCGATCAAAAGAAGCTATTTTGATCAAAATTTTAGATCTCTGACAAGAAATATGGGCGTGATCTTCTTTCCCCTTTTGTATGGGGAGATGAGCGGGTTAGGCCACCTTAAAGTAACAACTTATTTTGATGCTTCAACAATTTTTTTCTGACAACGTGATTTTTGTCACTTTGTCAGCCTACTTTTTTCTCAGTGTACAAGCTGCTCCCATGTTGGATAGTTGGAAATGGTTCTCAAAAGTTTAGCTAACTTAGCTAGTCACATACCGGTGAAGGAACATTGTAGCGATATATGGGAAGGTTTAGGAAAGCAGTCCCCAATACTCGTTGGTTTCCTTGGACTCAATACAACGCCGAGTCGTCTTTCATGATCAGCGATTATGGAAGGACGGGCGTAGCAACTTTTACATACGAAAAGATAGCGCCGGCGGTCAGTTCACTACTAACTTCTTACAGTTCCAACGACACGTAATGGCATACCCAGTGGGCATACCAGAGAGGCCTGGGTTCAAATCCTCGCCCCGGTCATGCAACACTTTCTTTCTCTTTCTGAGTTGGATAAGTGCATTTTGTCACGAATTCGAGCAGCTCCATGGTTCGGAATCCATGTAAAACTGTAGGTCCCCTTTCCCTACTAGGTGGTATTAGCTGAAAAGATGGTCGAAGCGGCAATGAAAAGTTGTCCGTGTTTTCCATCCAGTTCAGTGTAGCCGTGCTCATAAAGGGAAGGTTCTGCCATGACAACAATTTTCTTCGGAATTGTGGTGTATTGTGCTAATATCAGTTTTGTGGTATTATCCATCCATGTCCAGTTGCATAAAAAACCGGCCAAGTGCGAGTCGGACTCGCACACGAAGGGTTCCGTACCATCAACACCAAAAAATCACGTTTTTTCTCCTACTTTAACCGAAAGGTATAAGGTACTGACTTCTTGCCTGGCTTGTCCCAAATGATAAAAAATTGTGTATAAATGCTCAAATAATGTTTACTGCGTCCACCCTGAATTAGTACCGAAAACGTGACTGAACGACTTTTTATGTGCTTTATTTCCGCGAAAAACGAGAACTTATTAATATTGGCCTTAAGGATACAACGATAAGTACACGTCTCGCACGACTCGGGGGCCGTTCAATTATTACGTTAACAATCAAAATCTACTTTGAACGTTAAGTCACAGTTTTCACTGACTCAAGTTATCGCCGCTTTAACTACGATTGGTAAAAATTAAGGGTAGGCAGAGATGGATGAGTAACTATAGTTTTTCGTACTTATCAGTAAGTACTTCGCTTTTTCCAAGGAATGTGATATGCATGTTTGTATGATCGACCGTGATGCAAGGACACATTACTTAAACAAAAGAACCCTGCAAAAAGAACTAATTTATGAATATACTGTAAGACTGGCAAAACATACCATTCGTGGATATTGCGTCTTCCAATTTCATTACATACTGTATACACATAATTTGAAATTCTCCTACAGTCCCGCTTCCCGTGAGGTTCTCATGAGGTTCATTCTGCAAATCACATGACAGTACCGTAGGTGTGACATTAGTCATCCATATTCAGTTAGACAAATGATGATTGGATAATTCAAAAAAAGTTCAATGGGCGGCCGCTACGAACGCACGAAAATGTATACATAAACATTCACAGCAGATCAAATCCAACCAAAAATTTGTCAGTTCCTAAAACTGCCTATATCCCTTGCAAACCCAACTTTACGTATCTTTGAACAGCGTCTTAAAGCAGCATCGCCAAGGTCACTGCAACGGACATTAAAATCTCATCAGTGCATCAATAAAGCATTGCAATAAATGTCCATTTTACACCTCTTCGGAGGCGCATGCGCACCGCACACCGCCTGCTGTCGCGTGGTCAGCTCAGCACCACCGACCGACAAGGTCACTGGCACCAACCTTGGCTTACTCGGAAACGGTACTCATTATGCGCAAATGTATAAAAGGCAGAGCTAAAATCACTGCATAACAGGAACTCACTTAAAATTCACTTAAGCGGATGCAATTGTATGTTTATCAATATTTATTCAGAATCAAACTCAGGGTTAATGAACTCACTTCCGAGATAATAGCCAGCCTACAAACAGGCGTATAGCCTCGCTGGCAAGATGATTAAAGTTTAGACTTTTACGCTGCCATCAGTAAAAAACTTGCAAATCCTTCATGTTTGGAATAATATCTAAGACAAATTCAAGCTTCCGACAAAAACGGCAATTTGGACTCGATCTAACGCAGTGCCGTCATGTAACTGACCATTTTCCCAGTATTCAGTTGTAATCCGTAACCCGGAATCGAGTTTATGTCAATCTGCGATCACTAAACGAGTCTTACTCAAGCGCATAATGACAATGTCCCGACAACTCTAGACACAATTAACCAATAAAATAAATAGTGAAAGGTTAAGACTAGTTTTTTTTCCCATCACGAGACACCCAGTAAGAGTACTCTCATAATACACTCCCGGCAATAAATCTCAACAATCATAAATATTTCTCGGGGGAGTAATCATCATTAATGTTACGACGAACGGTGGCGCGCACGCGTACCTGTACCTGACGAGACGTGGAAACATAATTATTGCGTTAATTGCTTTCCACATTTCTGAAACGATCATTAGTTTCATGTAAATGTCACTTAGTTTTATGTTGCACATTTGCATGTGAAGTCCGTTTTATGTCAAACGCAGCTAACGGCGTACGCTGGGCCTGACGACACCTATGGGTTTTCGAACTGCCCTGCCGGCTGGTTAGGTACTTCTTTGTACCATGTAAAACTTTCCTACTATTTCGAGTTAATTCAGCACGGATTATAACTTGATACCACATCTCGTTGCATGAAAGATTGTCAAAGTAATGTTATGTATAAAATGGATATGACATTACCGTTATCTCCTTAATCTGAGGTTAGCCATTGATATCTACATTGAAAGATTGTATTCACATTTTGAAAATGATCAGATATTTTTTTAGTCTGGAAATCCTGGAAGTCTATTGTTGGAGTTCTGTGAATGATTCAGTCGAGAAAAACGCTTTTAAATCGGTTGTCAAAGCGATTTTCTCGACGAAGAAACTTGAATCATTGAAATACTGTGATCCAGAATCTTTACGTCAAGAAAATCGCTTTGAAAACCTCTATAAAAGCGGTTTTATAGACTGAAAAGTTCCTGATTCCTGAGCATGGATTTTCAATAATAGGCCTTCACACCAAAAACGTTTTCTTATTACTTTCACTTTCACTTCGATCGAAATCTGTTTCTAGGCTATGATTAAACATTTATATTGGTGGACATTGAGCATTAGGACTTCCAGATGACGTATGTACTCCTTAAAGCTATCCTTACACCTTTACGTTTACATTGAAGTCGCCAAAGAATTGTTTGTGTGCTATTTGTGCTTTCGGTCTTTTAAAAACACTTTATAGAAAATAATGATGATTTCTAACGTATATGATTAAGAAAACATACATACGTTATTTCTTCCTGGAAGACCATTGACTCTATGCATGTTCTTTCCTCTCATTAATCGAACAAAATAAGAAGACTTGTGCATTTTCAATCTAGCAACAGTCAGTCAAGCCACAGGGCGGTGGAATAGGTAATCGTTGTAGGGCAGCGAGCATGGAAGGGCGGGAGTAGCTACGTAAGAACTACATGGGACGCTATTTAGTGGAGTTTGCGCGTCCAGAATTCGTAAGTAAAACAAAGGCAGTTTAAGGGCCGTACCCTTACTACGTGAACGATTTTAATTAGTTTTTGACCCCCTCCCCCCTCCTTATGATCCACCGTGCTATGTGCTCAGATCCTCCTCCTCCATTTTTATTACTACGTGAATTTAAATAATGTTAAATAGCGACTTAGAAAAATATTTGAAATCTTAGTGTGGTGTAAATGGTACAAGGAAGTGACACGGCAGGAAATTAAAACTGAGCTCTCATGCATTCCTGGTTTCATTTATTTCTAGCTCATTTACGACGAATATTATTGAACTCGTGAATAATAGGTACGTGACTTCGAGATAGGTCACGTAGTATGGGTACGAGCTCTTAGACGTTTTCCACTAACTCATGGCTACCCTGCTGCCGCCATACGAATGCGTTTCGATCGTTACTCCCGGCTTTCCATGCTCGCTGTTGGAGGGTCACAAGGGCTTTCAAATTAATTAAGATGATTAATGAAACTGACAGTATTTCTTACATATTAACGAGCTTAAGGTGGTCCATCCCGCTCATCTCCCCATACAAAAGGGGAAAGAAGATCACGCCCATATTTCTAGTCAGAGATCCAAAATTTTGCTCAAAATAGCTTTATTTGATCCAACTAGATGTCTGATGACCATTGGCATAGCAAAATTGTGTTTGGTTTCTAAGTTATAAGGTTCGAATTTTCGGTCGAATTTTTCGCGCGTTTTATACAGTAACTTTGGAGGTGGATTACGCTATGATAAAGTAAGAACATCTTAAAAAGATTAGTCATCAGACATAGCTTATTTAATCAAGATTTATAATCTATTTGGTTTCTGTTATATTTTGGACTACAGCGGTCGTGGTTTACTTTTAGCTATAAGTCGTTTTGTAATTAAAATTTTCCTATATCTTACCAAATCATACACTATGCACATTGTCTTTTTTGTGGACATGTTGCATCTTCCTCATCACGGAGCCTGTCTTTTTTAACGGACTTCAAAAAAGGTGGAGGTTATCAATTCGTCTGTATGTTTTTTTTTTGTTTTTTTTTTATTTTATGTTTGTTACCTCATAACTTTTGCCTGGGTTAACCGATTTTGATGATTGTTTTTTTAAATGATAGCTAGTGCTTCCCAAGTGGTCCAATTTTAATTTGGTTAAGTTCTGACAATGATATCCATGAGAAAATCATAAAAGTCTTAAATTTGTATTAAGATGTGCGCGACAAATGGACGAATAACTCAATATAACGCCAACCGATTTCGGTGATTCTTTTTTTATTGGAAAGGACGTGTACAAATTAGGAAGTGTACTTCAGATTCACTAAAAATAAACAAATAAAAAAAATTTTACAAAAAAAAAAACCGACTTCAAAGAAAAAGCACTAAAAAGTAAAAAATAATTTCCATTTTTGTAGTTACGATTTCTGTAATTTTTTGAGTCGGTGTCAGCCAAGGTTAGGTTAGGTTAGGTTAGGTTAGGTTCTCTTGATTGGCGCAGCGCGTGCCCGGCTGACGCCGACTCAAAAAATAACAGAAATCGTAACTACAAAAATGGAAATTATTTTTTACTTTTTAGTGCTTTTTCTTTGAAGTCGGTTATTTTTTTTTCTTTGAAACAGAAGGTCCCAGAGCGCAACAGCACGGTTTTATACAGTACCCGCGAATGAGTTAGTCCCGCCGGGTTGGGCCACCTTAATATACGTTAGCGTGTGTATTTTTATTACTTATTTACAAATAAGTTTGAATGCTTTTTATGTCAAAAATATTTTCATATAAAACGAGTCACTACCACGATTATAAATGAAATGATATATATAAAAGCGTCAATGAAAATTAATAAGTATTCGCATTTTTTAGTTCAATTCATTGTAGCCGTACCACAATAAATGCAATGTCCTGGCTTTGCACCTAGCTCCTTTTCGTTGGTCAAGAAAACATGGTATTTTATTCCGAATAAATCTCATTCCAGGTAGCTCGCTAGTAAGCGTCAACGACATATTTTATTATTGAAGTATTATTTTTATCATTTAAATAAAAACTGCATCACGCTTAACCGCCACACACTGGACTTTGACGCACATACGTATTCCTTGCAAATGCCAGTGCCTACTGTGAGGGTGATGCGCTAAAAATGTTTACAGTGAAGCAGTGATTGTATTTATCAAAAATATAATCACTGCTTGAAAATAAAACCTTAAAAACACCGGAAACATTTCATTAGGTGACGGATGGTCGTAATTTATCAAATATTTGCCATCTTTTTTATTCTTAAAGGGACACATGACCCTAGAACGACCGTATCCGATAAGTTGTTGTTTTATATGTTTAGTTTTCATAATAAGCACTTATTAGCAAACATGATTATCGAAAAAGCTTGACATGAAACTGTTATATGACTTAGATTAATAAAAGTTGATCCTTGCCAATAAAATTGAAGCCTTAAACTGGTTTGCAATTTTTTAAACGCGATAACTCTTTTTTTTAATATTCGCTACCACTTAAACTGGCCCAAAGGCTGTATTATAAGCGGTAGGCTAGTTATGTTCAACATGTTCACCTACACACTGATCTTGTGTTTTACAAACATTACAGTCACAATTACAATCAATGCTTGGGTACATTCTAACGTCTAACAGGAGATTTATGTCTGCCCTCACTACAAATGACAGAGATTAGGCTCGCTGCAGAGATACGACACACCGTTGTATAAAGTGGTAATATTAAAAATTGTGATTAGGGCAAATTGTAGGTAAATCAAGCAACTCCTACAACATAAGCGGTGAGGGTATATTATTTAAATTTTATTATATTCACCAGTTGATCTTCTAGTGTCGCGCTTGATAACATATTTAATTTTGGCTTTGAATTAATTAAAATGAATAAAAATATGAGCGATAAGTGGGAATACGTCTTCGATTTGCTCGGAATCGCTTATGTTATAAATAATAGTATTTAGTATTTAGCCAAAATGAAAAATCTTTTCAAGCGGGACACTAGATAATCGATTACTCAATCAAATTAAATAAAAAATAATACTTTCACCGCTTATGTGGTAGGAGTTCTCATGTTTAAAAGTTTTTCAAATCAATTTAAGGAATGCCCAACTTTTATTAGTCTTAGTCATAAAATGGTCCAATTTTAAGTTTTACGAATAACCTTGTTTGCAGAAAATATTATTCCATATACTTCTTAAGAAAACTGATAATACAAAACTAACGCTATCGGATACGGTCGTTCTAGAGTCTTATGTCACCTTAAATGTTTTACTCGGTTTTCCTCTGAACTTTTGATACCTAATGCGTGACGACGTGCAGATATGTATTAATGTAACTTGGTGTCTTCCGGAATTGGGTTTGATATTTCACGACGGTATCCATCCATGTTCTGTTGGATCAAAAGTGATGAACCGTTTGTGGGTGCCGTTTTTGCAATATCAGGTCTCTACAATAAACATGTGTGTATCTTGCAGGAGCTGTTTATCCAGCGCTCTCCTGTCAAGGCTACGTGACAGCAGCGACCAACCGAACCGAGTTCTCAGCTCAGCAGTCCTATTTCTGGAATTCCGTAATCAGGATTCAGGAATCCTGAGTCTAGAAAACAGATTTTATAGCGGTTTTCAAAGCGATTTCCTTGACGAAAATATTCCGAAGAATAGCTTTTCAATTTAATCAAGGTTTTCCATCGAAATAATCGCTTTGAAAACCGCTAGAAAGGCAGTTTTCCAGACTCAGGATTCCTGATTCCTGATTACGGAATTCCAGGAATAGGCCTACTGAACAGAGTCTCGTTGCCGAGTTGTTTAATCCGACTGGCGCACAAAGGAATATTGACTTGTCATATTAAATCGCGTCGCAAGAGGTGAGCAACGGGTTCCGATACATCGATGGAGCGTGCCAGTGAGACTGTCAGTGTGGCCCGAAATGAGCAGAATAGTTGCAAAAATTTTAGAAATATACCATAAATATACATACCTTCACGCCGCTTTCCCGGAGGGGTGGGCAGAGATGATAGAGCGCCATGCAGTACGATCACAGCACACACCTTTCGCTGCATCTACAGACATATATTATGTTCTACGATTACGGGTGCTACGTACCTGATATTTACGAAGTATTACATCGATTTGGTCGCGGTACGTTCTCCTAGGCCGCCCAGGCAGGACATTTACGCTCACATCTGCTCTGCGAATTTGTTTCGTCAGCCATTCGTTTTATATGTCCATACCATCTTACGATTAGCTCTCCCATCTCGATTTTTGTCACAAGACTTTTTTTCAATTGGCATTGCTTTTCATAATGGAATGCATTGCGCCGTTTACGTACTGATACTTTAATGCTGAGTTACTTGCAGCCATTTACCTTTTTTTTTTGTCACGATAACTACTTTTTCAGGCGTCTTATCTAGGTAACGCAACCGTTTGGCGCAGGCAGACGGACACATTTAGCTTTGGGGGTTGGTCTTTATCCTGTGAACCCAGTTTCAGCCATTTACGTTATCGTTACTATTTTTGTCGCGACCTCTTAGTCTGTATTAACATCTGCCTAATTTCAATTTCAACACTATTCAGTTTAGGAAAAATAAAAGAATACATTCATGGCTCGCGGCACAGAAACACTCTTACTTTAATTTCAGAGGTCTTGGGGATAACTGCATTTGGCATATCAAAAGTCGCCATTTCCCAAAACGGTCGTTAGGTGAGTGCACCGTAAAGGCCATTATTTACAGTCTAGCGTGCGACTGATGCTACTTAGTTTGTTCTCTATTCGCTGTCTTAATATGTTCTACCAAATAATTGTTTGGCAGTAGCGTTGAGATCTTAGTGCGTATTTTATGATTGTATACGGAAAAAATACGTTATGTAAACTAGGGAAGACTATATACCAAAAAGGCCTGAGGTTAGAATAAATTAGACACGATGCTATCGAGACAGTGTCTGTCTTGCGGGTTTATAGTATCGTCCCTGCAGCTCGCTCCGGTGGTCTGAGGACATATTTATTAAGCTCCATCATTCAGAACCCTTTCATGCGGACGCGAGGTGCAATAAGAACGAGGACTACAACACGCAGTAAAATGTGCTTATTTTTAGATTTTGCCAGCGTGTCCTTAAAGTGTGTGTACTTCTTCACTTAAATATGTTTCGCGTTATTTTTTCGATGTTAAACGCGTATATAAGAGGTGTTTGAGGGGGGCGAACCTAGAGGTTCGGTTGGTTCAAGAGTCAACCAGCCGCTGGTTCGGACACAGTGTGTAAAAATGTGATGACAATAATTGATGCAACAAATTTTCCTTCGGGAAAATCTTATAATTTGAATTTTACATGCACGAAACTGTAGCTTTCTTAATTTTGTTCACCTTCTTTAGAGTAAAGAAGGTCAACAAAATTGCGTAATAAAAAAATACATCATTACATAATATGACTGACTAGATCTGATGTAAATTTAAAATTTAAAATTAGAAGGTGCTAGCTACCGTTCTTTCAATAGAGAAAATTGCTCCAACCTATGGTGTTTAGCCTATGGTCACATCGGAAAATATTTCTAACACGACGTAATTCAGTAAGGACTACTAAACTTCAGAAAACTAAGACTTATTGTTACAAAATCAGATGGAAATTTTCGCTTTATATATTTTTTCATCTAAACATTTACCATCGTTGGTGCTTTCTTTGGAGGCATTTGCATAACGGTACCTCCCATTTTTAAAGCAAACTGTAAATAAACTCGAATTAATTGTCATTTGAGGGCGTGATAAGAGTTGATTGCGTTCACTCTGATAGGGACGTTAGTAAAACCACATTTACATATACTTAAAAATAACCATGACAAATTTTGATGGTCCGAAGCAGTATCCCAAGCAGTAGCCATTTAATGGTGACACTTAGAATGGGCTGTCATAATTGAATGCATATACAAAATGTCGTGTCTGTGCTGTTGACAATTGAAGAGTTTCTTCGTCTAATCCTGGTCGTCGCTAATCCTGGAGGTCGATCTAGGCCATGCTTTCCATAAAATTGCATTGTCATCGGAACTAAAACAACATGTAAAAATTCAAATCCATGATAAGAGGAAGTGGTTCTAATTCACCATTCAAGATTTGACCTAAACATCTGCATTACATAGCAAGTTAAATAAAAGCTTTTAAAAAAATATAAAATATGGTTTCACGTAAGCCCTTATGGAACTGAAAGCAATCCGGTGTTATAACGCCCTTAAAAAAGAAAAATAACCATACAGACTTTTTTGAGAGGTCCTGGCGTGGCCCATATGCCACGCTTAACATAAAAAAAACATTTAGATTGCATTTTACCAATAATATGAAAACCTTTTTGTGAATGCAACTTCATATACATCGGTAAAATCTCACATAACCAAAGCATTACATTAGCTAACCATCCATTCTTACTTAATTAGTTTTCGAGATAATGTCTTAATGATCTTTCAACTGTCGAAGTTATTGTTAAATCTTTAATGTATGTTATTATCTCATTCGTGTGAGCGAGAGAAGCCAATAGGTGTGGCCGAGAAGAAGTTAAGAAATTATGGTCTTTGGCGCTTAAAGTGGGGGTTTGCGCTAAGCTATGTTAAGGCTAATGATAAAGCCATCTTAGCACGGATTTGCAAAGGAATACGCGCAGCCTTGCTTAGCTTTTATATTCATGGATTCTCAAGCCGAGGTCAGGCCATTCGGAATACGTAGGTATGGTAACAGTGAAATGGTATTTTCTGTCTGTGGCGTTGGCAGCAAAGTTAATTTCACCATAGATTTAATTTAATTTTGCGTTCAATAATTTTATCTTATTTCGATCGGCCCTTCGCTTTGATAATTTTAATTGTATGTACAATGGGCATCATTGTACTCGCCACACATTGGATCCACACACGTTCTACTTACAAATAACTCAATCAAACTCCATGCAGAAAAAATAGGCATATTTTTTCTAAATATAGTTTGATAGCTTCGAACACGAGAACTTCTCGAGTTCGCTCGTATTCCCTGAGTAAGACCCGCACGAGATAAAGTTTAAGTGGCAATGGGCTGGCCATGTCTGCCTCAGTACCGAATTTTGGGTTGTCCATTTTTATCCTATTTTCGTGTTGGGGTAAAATCATTTAACTTTTTTTTTTGTAGCATTAAGAAAATCTAATTTAAAAATGTATATCTCAGAATTAGATATTAAGGTGGCCCATCCCGCTCATCTCCCCATACAAAAGGGGAAAGAAGATCACGCCCATATTTCTTGTCAGAGATCCAAAATTTTGCTCAAAATAGCTTTATTTGATCGAACTAGATGTCTGATGACAATTGGCATTGTAAAATTGTGTTTGGTTTCTAAGTTATAAGGTCCAAAAGTTCGCATTTTTCGCGCGTTTTATACAATAACTTTGGAGGTGGATTACGCAATGATAAAGTAAGAACATCTTTAAAAAAAGGATTAGTCATTAGACATAGCTTATTTAATCAAGATTTATAATCTATTTGGTTTTTGTTCGATTTTTTACTGCAGCGGTCGTGGTTTACTTTTAGCTATAAGTCGTTTTTAAATTAAAATGTTCGTAAATCTTACCAATCATACACTAAGCACATTGTATTTTTTGTGGGCATGTTGCATCGTCCTCATTACGGAGCCTGTCTTATTCTTTGAAACAGAGAAGGTCCCAGGTTCGGAGTTAGGCCCGCCGGGTTGGGCCACCTTAAGATAATATTTGCTGAGACGACACACATATATTGATTTAATCGATTGGTGTTACTATAATTATTTGCGTCGAGTACTGCTGGACACGAAAAGTCGCTAGATCTAACGAAAAGGAAACAAAATAACTAAGCACGAGTTCAGACCACGCTATATATATATTACGGATCATACCTGTGTATATAATAATAAAACGTCCAATTTAACAAAAGCCGCCTCAGCATGGGTTAATATTGGTAAGCCTCTCTGTATTACCTCAAATAATCCCTTTCCATCTCCGTCACGAAGACATTATATTTAGCCAAGGATTTCAAGTCTGCTACCCGACGGACAGCGAGCCTTTATGCGCACTTGAAAGCATGATTTAAAGCGGAATTACTCAAGGATTTCGCGTATAATTCAGCAAGGCCGAGTCGCGGCGCAATTTATCGGCGCATTCATTCGAAAAGGGATCTTTTTAATCCCACATTACGTGCACTTGCCGTGGTTGGACACCTAACGGAGTGTGCGTAGGTGTGACGTTAACGCGTCCGTCTGGGATCCTAGGTACTGTCGCGTATTTATGTCGTTACGCCGAAATAGAGACTCCATTCCGTTTCTACCATCGATCAACGCGGCAGCAAATACACCCATTCACTGTAATTAAATAATCCCGAAATCACCAACTGATCCTCTATATTTGCAATATAGATCGCTAAACTGTGGAATGCACGCTGAGGTATGTTTTCCCACGTATTTAAACTTGGGGTCCTTTAAACATGGTGTGAAGAAGCACCTAGCCGGCTCGCATGGTTTTCGCAGCGCGTGGTTTGGCACCTCTACTAAGCTGATGGCTTGGCATACGCCATATGCCTCGCTTAATTTAATCATTCTCTATATAGCTGTGTAGATAAGCTTCATTCTTCTTGTAAAGCGTTCATAATTGTGGAAAACTCTTTATAAATCATAGTGATATGTTGAAAAAAATATTGTAACTATTGCCAGGAATAAGCCTGCTGCCCACATTGACAAGCAAAATACGATATTCTGTTTCTTTTCACAATTAATTATATTTAAGACCTGGTAAAATATGATTGCATGTTCCATTGTCATTGTGTACCAACCAAATCCCTGGATTTTAGCGATAAATATTGCTAATCATCCAAATTAAATTTTCAAAACAATTTAGAAATCGACTTTACTTTAAGAATATAGACCGGCATATCCGAAAGCTTTGTTCGCAATTAACGATAAAAAATCGTACAATTCCGCACCTACCGCGCAACAAAAGGGCGAACACCTTATCACACATGTCACATTGTCACTTGTCACGACATCGCCGTGTGATAACGGCAGTGAAGGCGTAACGAAGCAACAAACAGTTGCTTCACCAATTAACATATCAATTAGGGCCGCCAGCTACCGCGATACGTTGAAAAGAAGGTAATGAAAAAAAAAATACAACTTGCGGTATGATGAGACATACAAATTGGGATGAACAAACAAATCACGATTCATAATGTCTATTATCCACATACCTATTTTGTTCCACAACGAGAAATAGTCCGAGCTATTACTGGTCCAGATAAGATCTATATGTATGGCGATGCTGTAACCGTAGGTTTTAAATTTGCTTTATTCCTTACGTAATTAGTGCGTTACATACCGACTTAACAATAATATTCGTATGTCATCATGTTGTGATACGTTGGTGTAATTATATGTATTATGATAATTAAATTATTCAAGAATTTTAATTAGATTTTAAATTTAAACGGGTTTCTTATATTTTGAAGGATCATTTCACAAGCATTATTTTGGAACTCGCCATGGAAGGCTAATATCACACCCACTTTACGTGTAAGCTCATTGACGAGAGCAACACTGGCTGTTAACTTCTGGGAGGGTTATAGTTCGAACGCTTAGGCTGGCCGTGGTTTGACTGCACAAAAAGGCGTAGGTCCCCTTCGTAGGGCTAAACATTGGGTATGAACATTGCCCATATTTTATCTTTTTCCATTTAACCATATTTGCAACTTGAAGTTTGCAATAAAAACAATTTCAAGATGTCTGGAAATGTTTTCGATGTGAAAAATCACGCGCACCGCAAGACGTCCCAATCCAAGTGCTTGGCAATGCTACATTATTTATGGTAACGTTAATATGGCGGCTGGTACTACCATGCCGATGTAATAAACCCGGCCACTGACTGACCGAAAATTGACGTCGTTACCCAGGGCGATGCTAAGCAGCACGACAAGTTGTGCTTGAGCGCCGTGGACGGTAACTGCGGGGTGCTACGGGAAAATAAATGAGCACGTGGACAATTTCTGGTGTGCGACGGTTATTGAAGAGACCTGTCATTGTACCGTTTCATGCGAGTTGTCATCGAGTGTCGACTGAAACTTTTCCGTACAGCGACGGCTTACCAACCTTTCAGCCCGCTTACGAATCAACTCGAGTTCCAACGTGTCGTAAGAACTTCACAATACGTCATTTTATTTCATTACAATTATTTAATTTTTTTTGTTGTCAAACTATTCTAAGTTACGTCAAAAACTGAAGGTTCCGCGGGTTCGATCAACTCTGTAAAGAAGAATCCGCAAAGAAACTTAACGAGTTTTTCGTCCATGTTAATGAAATACATACTTTAATCTAAATCCTACTGCCAAACAATTTTTGGTAGAACAGTTTAAAGCAAAGAACAAAAACAAAATAAATAGCCACCCTCAGTGCAAATGGATTAGAAATAGAA
The DNA here is from genome assembly GCA_946894095.1 of Incurvaria masculella. Taxonomy (NCBI): domain Eukaryota; kingdom Metazoa; phylum Arthropoda; class Insecta; order Lepidoptera; family Incurvariidae; genus Incurvaria; species Incurvaria masculella. The sequence goes on along the minus strand of OX335644.1, from coordinate 4,576,384 downwards.
CTTACTTAACTAACAATGGCAGAATAATTTGTATAGTCTTAAAAGTATTCTCTGGTGAAAACCCGTCGTCAACTTAACGACCAATGTAGGGTGTATAAAGCCATGTAGTGCAAAGAACATTCAGTGTTACGCGTCTATGCCTTTTCTCCGGAATTATTCTAGATAGCTTTCTCTTGGATATAACTACCTAAAATAATGGCGCTAAGGATTTGGCAATCTAACTGAAATGCAACGAAGATATCCAGTTGGATAGTATAGGTATCTTTTAAACAACGAACTTAATTGTCTAAAGAATTATGAACAGCACAGCAGTGAACAAAACGAAAGCTCTGCTTTACCGAATCCTTGTCAGTGTGATGAAAAATCCTTTCTTCATCTAATCTCCGACGTTGACAAAGTAATGCTTTTTAATTATTTTTAAAGCGTTGTTGGGATATTATTGAATTAAGTGTTGAAATATTTATTTGGATTTTAATTAAAAATATTTTTTTTATTTAAATTAGAACCAAGTTTTGCACATTTGTGTGTATTGCGATCATCGCGTGCATATTTTTGCACCATGTCATGTATTAGGCGCGGAGCAGCGCGAGTGCGCAAGGAAAAGACTTGAACGCTCCAGAGCGCAGCAGGTTTTAATTTCCATCACATATAATCGAAAGAATTAGTTCGATTTACAAGATGATATCTGTTTTTAGATGAATCATGAGTAAAAGTGTTATACATGGAATGGTAACTATAGTTTACTATGTACTATTTTAGCACCGAGATACTCCATGTATTTTAGAGTTCGATCGACTAAAACATTTTGTAAGTATCTTCGCTGTAAATACGATGATATTGCCGAATCCGCTAGTCCAAGTTTTAATTTGACATTAAAGAAGTAAAAACACAAAATAAGTAGTAAAACTTTTATGGGTTTGGCGTTTTTACCTAACTTCAAAGTTCCGTAAACGCTAATGAAGGTGAGATTTCGGACTGACCATAATAATAATTAAATAAGCTCCTTAATAGACAATGAGCTTTCATCATTAATTTACGTATAATTTAGTTACATTTTGTTACTTCATTTACCTAGCGCATGACTATGTCATTGCTTACCATCTTAAATTGTGTACAGTATGGGTTCCGGCACGTAAAATAATAAAATTTCTTCCCGTGGATATCGTAAGAGCAGACTATGGAATTCGTGGCTCGTAGTCTCTCAGGAAGCCGGTTTGGCAACGTACAGTAAGTACCATCATATCCTGGATCAAACTATTCATCTTGGTTCGACGACGACGTTAGACGATGACTGATTCAGCGCCTGAATTGAGCCGAAACAACTACAAGGTACTACAAGTACCGGCGATAAAACATGCAACGAAAGCCTAAACGGTAATGTACAACAAAATGTTAGCGTCATTTAATTTTATGGCAGAGATAACAACAAAATCAACGAACAACAAGAAAGACTCAAAGAACAAACGCCTTACAAAAAATAAGTGAGCAAATGATGAGGACTTCTGTAGCATTAGATTGCCTCGACTGTAAGGGACTCGATAGAAACCTGCCAGTTATACCGAGCTAGAGCACACAGCTCTCCTGGCGATGATGGTAAATTCCACGAAACGATCCTAATTACCATGGAAGGATAGGAGTAGCAACCACAACTCATTTAGGCAACGCGCTGGCAAGTCAGTTCACTTACTAATTCGCTTACTACTTATTGCTTAACTCGTGTTCCAACGACACGTACCAATACGTAAGAACTTCACAGGACGCAATTTAGTGCAAAGAACATTCTATTTTGCGCGTGCCGAATTCGTAAGCGAACATACTACAGCTATTAATATTTTAAAACTTACGCGGGACATAACTATAATATTTAAAACTTACAGGCACGTTCTCCTGAAAATGGAGCCCATGTGAGGCTCCGAAACGTCGAGCAGCACGTCCTGCTCCTCACATGCGCGGTAAGCCGTCAAACTAAATATTACTACGCCATTTTCCACTAACTCGTCGATACGCTGCGCTGCCGCCAAACGAATAACTTTTGATCGCTACTCCTGTCCTTCCATGCTCCCTGAGATTTCTCCTCGTTACCAGATTTAATAATATCTACCCCGTATTACCCCGAATTGTATTCCATTTTACCCTGCATTGTACCTTTCTCCATCTTACTCCGAAGTTTTAAAATTGTTATTTCTCAATTTATTTTGATACAAAAACTATTACATTTATTCAGTTTCATAATTAGTATAGTAACGTAATTTTATATTGAATTAAAAACTGTACATTTACCGATGTGTTAGCCATTTGACCGAGATGGTATCTTGCCCCTATCGACGTATCGCAGATAGTACATTTTTTGAACCAAATGTGTATGAATTATCATGGTGTCGTATCCGTAATAACAGAAATAGAAAATAATGGATGTATGTCAATAGAAGAAGTAAATGCTGTATGACCTAGGTGGGGGAACACTACCACATTCGTCCAACACCTTGCTAGGACCGTCTCCTACATTGGGCTGGGTCCGAAAAAGTAGAAGTTGTAATTGCCATTTTCTCAACATTCACCTAATGTTGAGAAAATGGCAATAACATTACTTATTGAACAGAAAACCATAAAAAGTTGAGCGATAATATTTTATATTTTGTATTAACTGTATAAGCAAATTTTTAATAATATAACTCATGTAAATACCGTGGATGCCCATGTATATTTTTTTCCTTTTAGCAATATAAGAGCTATCAACTAGAGCACTTTTAGTCTTTTCTCGTATGGTACTTTTCATTTACTTTTTATTTCAGTATTTTTTCTAAAACTACCAACAATTTAATGGATCTTCAAAAAACCACTCATATAATGTATTTGTATTTTACTTACTTAGTTGTGTATTAAACTTTATTTGAAGATTTTCCGTATTTTTAAACTTAAATATATTAATGTATAAGTTATTGCATCAAAAAAGTACCAGTTTTGCCACGGCATTGGAAGAGTGCGTTTATATCGACTGTCTGGCAGATGTTTTCTCATTGCACTGGACCAGTTTAGCACGCGCCGTCCCGCGCCGCTGTCCCCCGCTTATTTTGCCACCTGGCAACCTCGGACCATTGGCAAATATACATAAAGTTGTATAAGATAAATGAAACGTAGATTATACTGAAGTACATACTAATATAACTATATAACATTTAAGTAAGTTTATTAAGAAAAACTACCTACTAATGCATAAAAGGAAAAAAAGATGTTGCATCATAACTAGTAAATATGATTTCATTTTTTTCCGTTACAGTTACTTATACCTCAAAAACTACTGAACCCTTTAGGGATCAAAATTATTTTCGGGACTTGTAATGTTTCTTATCTCGACATTTATTTAGTATCTTGATAAGTATGTCCATATATTGACTACAATCGTCGATTGCATAGATATTTAACTTTAGCAAGAACACGATAGTCTCGCTTTTAAAATGATTACCGCCAATTTGTAGACATTTATTTTATTAAATAGGGGTTTATTTGTGAAACATTCCGTAACCTATACCTATATGTTTTTCATTAGTTGTAAGGAGTTATATGTCAAACATCATAAAGTATCCTTACCGAGAGTCAGTATCAAAATTTGCTTTATTTCAAGGCACGGTACCGGACTTTCTTACCGTTTCTAGAACATTTATAACTTCATTAAAACCATCAGATTATTGCTTAAAAAGGTTCTCTTCATTGCTATCCTGTCCGTTATTCCACAATGATACTTATTACTCGTGCGCGTCCTCCGAGCTCGGGTATGAATTCTCGTTGCCGCTCCGTAATTGGATGCGACGTCTCCCGCTGGCCGCATTTGGATATTCGCCAAATACGTCAAGAAAAAATGTCAGAAGAGATGCGCCTGCGCTGGCTCGCCGCAAAAGAAAGATGGCTGGAATCGAAGAATGAAACGCGAAATAATTACAACCATTGATACGGAGCTCATTATATTGCGCGCCGCGTCGGGAACAAACGGAGACGCGACAAAAACGAAAATGGCGGGATACGCAATTAGCCGCGGCGCCGGCGCCGCCGCTAGTTTACAGAGAGCGGTTTGTTGTTGTACTTTAAGCACAGTCCACATTAGTAGAGTTGGCGGTAGACCAACTCACTATTCTCTCTCTCTAGTGCAGAGTACTAGAATTTGGTAGTACTAGAATAGATAGCACGGTGGTAGGTCTACGCCTAGGCCACATTGGTACGGTCGTTTCCTCTCAATTGTATGCACTGAAAAGAGAAGGAATTCCTAAGTCCCTTTTACTCTATGGTTACTTCAGCATGACAGAAAGAGATCTCAAATTTGTCTCTATTTCCGGTGCATAGATTTCAGACAAAACGACCGTACAGTAAGCGGTAGAGTAAAGACGTAATATGTTGCCCTACTAATTCTACTCTACCAGTGGTAGACTGAGAGGTAGGATATTTAGCACTCGCCCTACTAACTGTACTAATGTGGACAACCGCCTAATAGACTATACTAGTAACGTGTAGACACGGTTTGAATAGATAATAGTAGCGAGTGTATAAAGATAATAACACTAAACATGAGTGTATAAGGAATATTACTAGCGTGCAGTAATATAATAAAATTATGAGAGATTCTGCATTTAAAGAAATAGTTTGCCCAATTTATAATGAACTGCCTACTCTACTCTACTCTACTTTTGCGTGTGGGCGGCTACTCTACTGAAAATGGTAGAGTAAAGTTAGTAAATCTAAATAGTAGGTAATAGTGCATTATAGTACCGCTAACTTTCCTTTCTCTTATGGACCGGCACTTTTTTCAAGGGATCACATGTAAAATTGGTTTTAGTATTTTATAGGAATTCTTAATAATAATCTCAATTATACCATATTTTATTGTTCAAATATTTTTTGCTTTATACAATACCTACTGATATGTACTGTCCCAAGAACCCACATGGTGTCATGCCAGGAGATTCCTTACATTACCTGTATACATTGAACTGGATGGAAGCCGTGGACCATTCTCTTTGCCGCTTTGACCATTAACTGTAGGCGTAAAATCTCGAACGTCAAATGCCCACATACTGACAATGTATGCTTTTAATGTGCCTTTGTGTATAAATTATTTAGTTTTAATTTCATTTAGATAAGTATCCTCTTGCATCACGCGACATAGAAGACGAAGATACTTCACCAAGAAGTTGTAAATTTAAAGCAGAAGAAAAATAAACAGCATATTCAACTATATTTTGGGAGCAAAGAGCAATATTATTAAATCAAGAATTAACTTTATATATTTATACATTTACATAAATAATACATTAATACGTATACAAACGTCGGACTGTTCAAGTGGTAACACTGTAAAGTATTTTCGGGAAACTAATAGTAACACTAACTAGATCAAAAGCAACGATCACAAATCGACGCGTTATAACAAAGTACCACTAAATCGTCAGATTCGATCAACCAAATCAATAAATCTCTCGTCCGGTATCAAATAAAGCACTCCCAGTAATGAGTACGGAGCCGCGCCGCTCAATGGAAGGCTGCGGAGATAAAAAGCTCGTCTGGACGTGCCTCGATTAGTATGTGGAGGTGTGTAAATGCGGGCATTAATTTATTGATAATTCGTTGAATAATGCAGGCGTGTGTGGCGACGCCGCAGCCGCCTCCGCCGCCGCCACCGCTGTCGCGCGGCACGCGCTGCCTTCCTGCCTCGAGATTCGGTAGCGATTTTTTAAAATACTTTTTCAATGAGCGACTAATTATTTCTGCTATTCTCCCTATTTGTAAATAAATATTTTTTTGCCTTATGCTTCATAATCTCTTTTCTTCTTCAGTATCTACCCAGTTTTGGAAAGTAATAGCAAAAATAGAGACGAAAGACCGTACTTTTACCTACACACCACGATAAAACATCAGAACTCTGTCTGTCGTATTCAAAGTGAACTGTCAATATTTAATAAACGGATTATCTGCGGACTAACCATACAAAATGCGATTGAGTCCGGAGATAATTCAGTTTCAGTTTCTTTGTTAAAGTTTTTTTTTAATCGGCGAATGAAAGTTAGCACGCCCACTTTAATTATTACTGTGTGTTGTTTTCATTCCTGGGGTCCTATGAGGAAGCGAACAAGAGAAGTTATCGCGTGAGAAGCTGTCAAATTTTATGTAGAAAAAAAGATGCCTGCTTTTTTTTCTTTATAGCGAATGACATCTCGCAAGCGACTTACCGAAGACGACAGTGAGATTCAAGAGCACACGCGGTCATGTTTTATTAACGAGTTTATGATCAGAGAATATCATGCAATTAAAATAAGTTTGGGCAAAATTAAGGGTTTATTTTAAAAATGTTCATTAGTCATCAGGGTGGGCGTAATAACTTTAATACGGGTATTTTCGCCGGACTATTTCCGGACGCATTGTGCATGATTAGTCCGATGGTAGTCCGCGTACTAAATTTTGACAGTTCACTCTACTAAGTATGGAATGCAATGTTATAGTTATTGTTAATGTAACTTTTGATACTTCCGTGGTTATATTGAATAGTTTTCGAAAACTTCGAGAGAATAAAAGAAAACATGGTGAGTCCCGAAAACCATTTACAATATTGTCATTTTTTTTTCATTTCTTTCTCACAACTTCAACAAGCATTTATATGAATTACATTGAAAAGGTTTTTTATAATATTTGATAGCTTTCACAGATTCTTGATGTGACATAAAATTTCAGCGATGTCTTCAAGCGAAAGCGAAATGACATTCTCATTCATCCGTCCAATTGAATTCCACTGTGCATTGTGCAGAGGTATATTATAAAAAAACTACCTCTCGCGACAGTCGTGCCCCTCCGGGCCATTGACGGAGCACACCTACAACCAAATTAATGCCTCTCCTCATGGTATAGTTTAAAGATTTTTAGCGACTTCAAAATTGAAAGAGTTCTATGTTTGGCTGTATGTTTTTTTTTGTCTGTTTACCGATTTATCCGTCGATTGTAGACCGATTTTGTTGCATAATATACTTATGGTTTTTGAGTCGTTTTAACCAAAACTTCGACCATGCTTGCGGCCTATCTTCGGACGCAGCGAGTGAACACGACGACTTGCCGAGTGATTGTGAAAAGAGAAGACACATCGATAAACGGGGCAGGCAACAATCACCTTATTTTAGCAAGACCGCTGAATTTACAATTACTGCAGTAAGAAGTAATTAAATTTAAATATACGTATCCGCACAAGCACAGTGTAACTAATATGGCAATTTCACGCAAAATCAATGTAACCCTTTAGGACAGCAATTTAATAAAATAAATAGATAACCTAACGGGATGCAAGCAAACTGTAACCTAATATAATAGAAATTCATACAAATAAGCAAAGAGAATAAGAAATAAGCAAACAAAAGGAAATGTTTAGCATTTTTTTGTTAAAATAACTGTTTGGAATATTTATCTTGTGTGGGACTCGCCCTTAGTACTCACGCCAGTTAATTCTTATTACCCAGCAGCTTGCACGTTTGAACGCTAGTGCAAGAGCTAACTATGCTGGTGTTTAACATTAACATTTACTGATTCGTAGGTATATCCAAGGGTCTTAGCGCCGTATACAGCGAAACGAGCTGAAAATGTATGTCTTTGCTGTCGTGACATTAATTAAAATAGTCCAGCATCAGTCGTTGTCCCGTCTTGGGCGCCATCGCGCGAGATACAGCACGGATACTGCGAGTAAAAAACCTCCACGAATGCAAGGGCGTGTAAACGTTTTAAACATTCTTGTATATGCGAAAGGAGTAAATAGGAAAAAAACAGTAATTAATGAACCAATCTTGAGGATTTTTCATTTACTTAGTTTGTTAGTTACCCTCGTGGTAAACGACTCTGACTCCTTGCGTCGGAGACCCCGGGTTTAATGTACGGAATCAAATATTTATTTTTTATCAGAGATTTAAATGTGCATTTTCATTTCGAATTCGGGCCACATGCCCCGTAAATATGCGGTGCCCATGTAAAATTGTAGGTCCCCTTTCTTAGAGACTAGGTGGAGGGGTTAAAGCGGCGATGAAAAATTATCCGTGCTTTGTATCTATTCCAAAATTTTCTCGTTGATTCCAAATGTAGCCGTGCTCATAAAGGGAAGGTCCTGGCATGGCTCCTAATTCCTTCGATAATGTGGTGATTGAGGTAATATCATAACAGTAGGGTGCAGTTAGTCATTCATCCACATTGCCAGCCTCGGTGGCCCAGTGGCGCGACACTTCGGCGATCGCTCTCCGAAGTTAAGCAACGCTGGGTCCGGTCTGGTCTTGGATGGGTGACCATTCGACCGTTGAGAGAGGCTGGCCGTGGTTCGGATTCCACGTTAAGCTGTAGGTCCCCTTCCTTACTTACTAGGTGGTAGGGTTTATCCCGCCCGGGTTGGTACCATCGCATTGGATGAACGATGGTCGAAGCGGCAATGAAAATTGTCCGTGTTTTCCATCCAGTTCAATGTAGCCGTGCAATATAAGGAAGGTCCTGGCATGGCACCTAGTTCCCATGTAGTGTGTTGGGCTAATACCATGACAGAACTTGTGGTATTAGCCATCCATGTCCAGTCACATAAAAAAAAATGCCACGAAAATTAGTATTCTTTTGTAGAGAGGAATAAAACTGAGATTAAAACGACAGCTTCTTTGTTGATATTGTGCTGTAGGATTTTGTGACTCATTAACAAATCTGTGTGGTGAGACGTGGAATAAGGCTAGGGTATATAGGAGGCATAGGACAAGCTTTACTACCACATTAAAATTGTAAGCCTGCGTATTACGAGGTTAGAATGTAGTAATATTTTGCTATTATCGCAATTCAGTGATTTTGGCACTTGCCGTTTCGAAAATTTAGTAACGTTATATTACCACATTGACGAGATAATATTTTTAATGACTTCTATTTATTTCTAATGATATCTATTAAAACCTAATAAGACTCAAAAATATTTTATAGAACCTTTTCAGTTTATTAACTTTCAAGTCAATGTTAGTGAATTATGATTTTGGAACCTGCGCACAAGTTATGAAGACGCGATAGAAATATACGAATGATATTCGGCGTTTGGTGCCAGGTGCAGAAAAAACGAATGCTCAAATTTTGTGTGTACCAAAATCGAATCGCATCAGAATTCTTTGCGACAGAAGTTGATCGCGCGGACCTCCAAAAGATTTTGTTAATTGGGCCACATAAATCCGTCGCTTGAGTCTGGCCTTCATTCTGTCGCCGTGTCTGTGCCGCTAAGCGTCTGTGCCTGTCCGTCCGTCGGTGCGGTTGCGCGGTCCTCGATCTGACTTGCCCAACTCCCGACTTTATTCTACAGTTTGGACTTATGTACTTTTAAAAAAAACCGGCCAAGTGCGGGTCGGACTCGCACACGAAAGGTTCCGTATCATCATACAAAATTTACGACAGAAAAAATACCTACGTTTTTTGTATGGGGCCACCATCTATTTTTTATATTTTTTTTTATTTTACCTATTTGTTGTTATAGCGGCAAAATAAATACACACTCTGTCAAAATTTCAGCTGCCTACCTATTATGGTTCATGAGATACAGCCCTGTGACAGACGGACGGACGGACAGACGGACGGACGGACGGACAGCGGAGGCTTAGTAATAGGGTTCCGTTTTCACCCGTTGGGTACGGAACCCTAAAAAAATATCTTAGGCGCTAGATTTTTTTATTTTAATTTATTTTCTTTCTTCAGCGAATTCGTTATCCACCTGCGGACTAAGACATGAACCGAAAATAGGTGTAATTATCTGCCATTTGTCTGGGAACACTTGTTGCAATATTTGCCTTTTGACGGGTGATCGGATATATAATTGAATTAACTTTGGGGGTTGATTCTAGAGACCAACTTTTTATCTTTAGTGTTTTTTTTTCGCCATCTCAACGATTCTTTTAGATAAATGAATACCTGCCTTTAATAAGACTCTAAGTACCAAAAAAACATGCAAACGAATTATGCAGAATGGTACTTTTGAGGTTACCGCGGTCGTTAGACATGTTTGAAAAATGTTACGGCTTTTCACGCGGCAGGTAGAGACGACTCGTCTGCTGCGCACGAGCGCGGCGGATGCCTCCTTGACAACGGGCTGAACGATTAGCTCGAAACGTCGGAGAATATCTCTACTTGCCGCGTGAAAAGCCGTAACATTTTTCAAACATATGCAGAATGGCTCTAAATACCATCGCCAACAGACTAAATAAAGCACTTACTAAGCTAAAACCAAGCATTTTTTCTTCTTTTTTGCAGTCCTCACAAAGTAATTGCACCCTGCAAATAACTGACGTTTTTCAGTTTACCAAATCAGTTCCCAGAAGATGCATTTGATTTGATCCATAGCTTGTGTGAGAGCTACTCTCACCGTATCTAACTTGGACCTTCATGGGAGATATTGTAGTCCAAAGGAATTGCAGCTATAGTGGTAGGTAACCAAAACGCATGTAAGCGTATGCAATACGTTTTATTTAAAGACACATTATTTCGCAAGCCGATGAGCACGAAGAAATCGTGTCGGACCATGGCGCAGCATGGTGATATTATTTTGGGATATCTGTGAATAATATCAATTCGGCGCTGTTCTAGTTTGCATACGCACAATACCCAACGCCGACGGATCGTGATATTGCGACGAGAGGCGCAGCCGCTGGCGGCTCGGAGGAGCGAACGACTGACAATGCAAACTGCTCATTAAGTCAGCTCGGTTGCTTTGCACGCTCGCGCCACAGATCAGGGGGTCCATTCAGGGCAAGAGTGAGTTCGAATTGGTCGCTAAATATCAACTCACTTTTTTAAATAGTTAATGTTTCTACACTTCTTGAATATCATTACAGTTAGTTAAAAATTAGGTCTGTCCCGTAAATACGTTAGAAGTATAAATAACGGTTCCGGTATTTAAATAATAATATATTTCCCAGCTATTTTTAGGTTATCTCTCTCCCGAACTCGAACTCACTCTTGCCCTGAATGGACCCCCAGATGCTGCCGGACCAGGGGGCCCATTCAGGTAAGAGTGAGTTCGAGTTGGGAAGTGAGTTAACCTAAAAATAGCAGGGAAATATATTATTATTTAAGTAACGGAACCGTTATTTATAGTTCCAACGTATTTATGGGACAGATAAGATTTTTATCTAACTGTAATGATATTCAAGAACTGTGGAAACATTAATTATTTAAAAAAGTAAGTTGATATTTAGTGACGAATTCTAACTCACACTTGCTCTGAATGGACCCTTTGCTCAATATTTTCGAAGCGAAAGGAGCCGCGGATGCTTCTTGTCAACGGATGAACGTTTCTAAAAAGCCGGCCAAGTGCTAGTCGGGCTCGCACACGAAGGGTTCCGTAGCATCGTACATGATTTAACACAAACAAAATTTTACGTTTTTTTACCTTATTTTTTTGGATTTTTTTATGTTACCTGTTTGTTATTATAGCTGCAAATTAAATACACACGGTGCAAATTTCAGCTGTCTACCTATTACGGTTCATGAGATATAGCCCTGTGACAGACGGACGATCGGAAGGACAGCGGAGGCTTAGCAATAGGGTTCCGTTGGCCCCCTTTGGGTACGGAACCCTGAAAAGAATATATTTTTTCCTATGGATTTTGAACATTTCATTGGACTCGTGGTCGAAAAACAGGCTTTCAGGGATTTCAGGATCGTATGTACTCATTTAATATAATATGCAATGGTTTAATTCCTAGATTTAGAGTAAGATGTCATTATCGTAGTCAAGAGTTTGCTCTTCACCAATGTATGTAATGTTTTTATTATGATGTTCTTTGTGAGCAGTAGCAATCAATCAATCACTGTAAACTAGTTTGTAAGTATCAATGGAAAAAAAAAATACAATGAACAGCCTGACGAAGTTTCTTGTCGGCTCTTCTTCGCCAGAAGTAATCGAACCGACAGGAAAAAAAATGACGAATCCGAGTGTGTAATATACATCTAATGGAGGAAATAAAGATACTGAAACTCATCGAACAGGGGGTCCATTCAGAGTAAGACTGAGTTCGAATTCGCCACTAAATATCAACTCACTTTTTTAAATAGTTAATGTTTCCACACTTCTAGAACATCATTACAGTTAAGTAAAAATCTGGTTTGTCCCGTAAATACGTTGGAAGTATAAATAACGCTTCCGTTATTTAAATAACAATATATCTCCCAGCTATTTTTAGGTTAACTCACTCCCGAACTCGAACTCACTCTTGCTCTGAATGGACCCTCTGTTTAACTAATAGAGCTAGTTCACCCGTATCACTTCGGATTCTCATTTCCCTGCTTCGCTCCCCAAAAATGACTGACCACCCTCAGCACTCGGGGACCCTATTATATCGGTGGCGCTTCTTTTTAGAACACTACACCGAATTCTAGGTGCCCTCTCATGTCGCACCAAATCATAACTTTAGTAACTGTGAACCGAATAATTTTGAAAACCTCGTCATACTCCTTCATTTCCAGTTGCCCCTACCCATTACCCCGGTGGTACCTTGTGTCGAATAGCAAGGTCTCTAAACCTTGAATTGTCATGAATTCATTTCTTTTTCGAGATTTAAATATCCATTTTCACCAAGAATGCGGGTTCAATGTAAAAATGCGGTCCAGCGTGAACTTTTTCATGTGCCAAGTGCCTAGAGACAGTGCTAGACATGAGAGAAATTCGCCTTCGCTTGATGATTATTTGAAATTTCACACAAAATTTCTCTCAATAGCATGAGATTCTGACAAAAAGCAATTAGTTGATGCACAACTAAATGAGTGTACCTAAATGGTAATCAACCGTTAATAGGAGATAAATTCGGGTCAAAATGCCAGAGCCAGGCCATACATCCGAGAAAACGCTATAAAAGCTATTTTATAGCGGTTATTTATTCCTGCAGGAATAACGGAAAACGAAATTTTACCGTGCAAGAAAATGTAATTTATTTTAATTTATATTATCTATTTACTTATTCTATATTAATGTATTTTCAATACGAAAATAATAAATACTATTTTAATCACAGACACATCCCATGCAAAGATTCTAATGCCTAGAGTGGCTTATAGGATCGTAGCTTAGCAGAAGTTTTGTTAAAATGGTTCACTTTATCGGTGATATTTTGTGGGTTGTTACTAAATGAATTAATGTGTCCATAAATGTCAAACGTTAATGTATATTTGGACCCCAATTGCACCAAGGAATCATTGGTGGTCACGAAACGTGCCCGAAAACCCAAAAGCTTATTATGTCCATAAAGATGTCAACGTTCGGTTTCCTGGCTCGCTTGCTCGTTACGACAGGCAAAACATTAAATTCATTAAAAGATGTAATTGCATGTCCGCAAATTGAATAAATATAAACAGAGCCATTAAACGCACCAAGTACAACCATAAAGTACGTACAGCGGTGAGGCTCATTCTGGAAACTCCGAGTTGATGAATCAGGGGTGTCCTTTGACATTATTTTGGTATTCTGGTCTTCGACCGCAGCGCCACAAGGAACGAGTGACACGAAATATAATATTTTCATGTGTTTCGATATTTAGCGCTATCAAAAAACATATCATCCGGAAATTATTTAATGGTTCAGTGAGAAGTCAGGAGTGTGTATTACGTTTGTAAACTAATTAGAGCAAGAACGCACGGACTTCCAATAAAAGCCTGCAGCCATGGAGGTGAATCACCTCCATGGCATGGCCAGCGGTTTTCAAAGCGATTTTCTTCACAAAAAAAAGATTCCGAAACATAGTTTTATTTAATTAATAAAGGTTTTCCGTCGAAAAAATTGCTTTGAAATACGCTTTAAAAGCGGTATGCTAGGCTCAGGATTCCTGTACCCTGATTACGGAATTCCAGGAATAGGCCTGCAGAGAGTGAAGACGGACGGCGGTGGCGCGGCGGCGTGGAGAGCACGCTGGCAGCACGCAGCGCGCGGCAGCTGCGCGGGCACGCGACCCGGCGACCTTCGTGCGCGCGCGCTCGCCGCCGCCGCCAGCACGACCAGCCGGCGCGCCAATCTCCGCGCTTGTATCGCTCCGGCGGAACTGGTCTCGGTACGACTCGGGCACGGAGGAACGAAGTTGCCTGCATGGCTTCCATACCTCCAAAGAGCAAAATCGTACATGAGTGTCTCCAGTGCAGAACAGCTTAGAATCGCACTCCACTGCGGCGGTATACCTGCCGTTTTCCGAAGCCGTCGAAAAGTAGTCACGCAGTTTACGGTTCGGAATTTGGAGGTTCCTCTATGTATCTCCCCACTTACCCGTAAATGCTAAATGACCGACGACCGCGTGTGGTGCATTCGGAAAGTGGTCATAGTAGTTATATTCGTTATTCTGTGCGAACTTTGCTATTCAGGGCCCAGCTCGGTCTAATACCAACGCACTATGCCAAAGGTGTATGCAATCTCGGTTATGGTTTTTGTGAGAGATCGCCTCACCGTGATTGAGGCATAGTGATTGGTGAAGACCTGCATATTTATAGAGGGTTCGAATTGCAAGCTCATCCATTATTGTTATTATTTAATTTATGAATGAGCGGAAATTATTTTGGATTTTGTTAATTATTCCAAATCTTAGATTTTTTTCTTATCAATCGTTTTCTTGAAAACGGTTTTTTTATTAAGTTTGATTAATTTTATGTTCACACTATTTTTAGAATATATCTCCAAATTTTGTTTAATTAGTTTATTGATAGGGTATTTTTAAGGGATGTTACAATACATGCTCTGACGGTATGATCCAATAAGTAAAGACTATTTATAGCTCCGTCATAGTAATCGGAGTTACCGATTCAGTAGCAGCATTCACATAACCTGCGTCGATTAATCCAAGAGACATTGACAAATCAGCGGTGTTGTGACGCCCCGGCTCTGCAGCACCAAGTTTTTGCGGAATATTTCGATACAATGTGAACGGTTCAATGGACATATTTCACGAAAGGCGCGCGTGTTAATCATTTTATGGAGCCATTGAGCTTCGATTCTGATTACTTTGTATGAAAAATTTTAACTGACTTTAGGAGCGCTACACAACGTTTTTGCCTCTTTGTTTTTCATCCAGTTCAATATAGCCGGGCAATATATGGAAAACCGTAGCACCTAGTTCCCATGTGGTGTGTTGGGCTAATATGTATGTGTGGTATTTAATTTATTAGCCATTCGTGTCCAATTACATAAAAATAATGTACCTACGTATGTAGAATGCGCCATGAAGCAAAATGAGACTCAGCTCTTCTACTTTTACAACATACTTATTTCGTTTCCTGTTTTGAATCACATATCTTCATTCTCTACGATAACTGCTGCTCTTACCTGAACTTTATGACTTTTCTCATATTATTTCTCCTCCTCATTGTTTTCCACAGATTTCGAATACTCTTGTTTGGGATTCTTGTTGTTAATTTCCAATGCATCAGACCCTGATTTTCCAACGCACTGACATATGGTCCGACGAGATCGCCGCGAGGCCGCAGAGATAGACCTGCAGATAGCGCAACAGAATAAAAATAAATAATGCATGCGGCGGCAGACGGAGGCACGGATTCGCCAGAACGTGTCTCTCGTGTTTTATTGCCAGAGGTTATTAATAAATGGGGGCAGATGTCCTTTGCGATTCCGCGCAGCGAACATGACGCGCCGCGCGCTGCGCCCCACGATTGAGTCCGCATTGCGTCGGCCGGTGAGTCCTGACACATCCTCTATTGTTACTATTTATTTATTTTTATACATTCTTCTTTATTGTTACTAAGCATGGGTAACTAGATTAAAATCCTGCGAGTCTTTTCGCTAATGAATGTGAGCGACACTGCTGATGTTCTCGCTTTCCAACGACACGTAGAACCCGTAAAAACTTCACAGGACGCTGTCTTACGAAATGTTACCGGTTCTTAAATTCCATATATTTTTTAGCAATATATCCCTTTCTCTTTAATCTATTGCACAACACATCGCATTCCCGAAATAATAAGCGGCCTTCATTTATGAGCTCTAAGGCTACATTAAAAATCCGATGAAAACACTTCGGCACAACAAACCAGGGAATAAGTAGTTCCGTAAACGCCAATTTAGGTGAAAAGTCCGACTAGCGGCTCTGAGCTGCTAGTCCGAGTTGTCTGAAGTCTTTGTGAAGTTCCGTAAAAACGTCAAACTCCATACAATTTTTAACTAGATATTCTGTAGTTTTACTTCTTCAAGCTGTCAAAGCCAAAATCGGACTTCCGATTTGTATGAAAACGCGGAGTCGGCGTAAACGGCAACGTCGGCGTATTTACGTCAACGTTGTATAAGCCGTCAAATCAAACTCGAACTCGCAAATGTTAGTTCGCTTAACGCCACTGTGCGCGCTCTTTAATTACTCCATACATTTTAAAACGCTAGTCGATCGGTTTGCCGTAAACGCCACCTTAGGTGACAGCTGGGACTACGGGCCCTGATAGCGAATTATGAACATCTCTCGTCCATTTATTTTTTAACGTACTTGGCGCCGACATACAGGCCGCCATGTTTATACCGACTACGATGTTTCACAAAAAAGATACAACATAACCAGGCAGGATATTCGACGACGAAAGGCAGACCAGACCAATGGAAGGCGAGGTTTCGCCTCAAGCGCCTGCCTCAAGGCATTCTAGATTCGGTTCGGCCTTCGCGATTGTTCACTTGTCACAACAGCTTTTCATATGTACCATACATAACTCATACATATGTAGCCAGCATTCACATCAAGTATAGTTTCCACGTAGTAAGTGGATTTGGATTCGAATCCCTATTATATTATTTCCTATATAAAAAAAGTCTGAACGGATTTCAATAACATTTAGCGCATAAATAGGTTCCACAAGGATACCTTATTTTTCATTATATAGGTGGAAGGCTCACTTTGGGCTTATATCTTGTTCATTGCCTTAAGTTTTTTTTTATTATTATAATCATATATTATTTTGAAGTTTTATTTTGTCTTTTAAAAAATAAGATTAATATTAATCTGTACGGTTAAAGTTAATTTTCTGATTGATTAAATTTGTTTGTTTGATGACCCGGCGACTGTTCGAACTAGCCAACACGTTAAACGCTTACCCTTATGCACTATGAGCTGCGTAGACGTCGAATTGAATTCCGGTGTTTTAATCACCTAGACGTGTAAAATGGTGGCTTATTTAACGAAAAGATGCCGACATGTACATCGACAGCCTTACAGTTTCGACATGCTCAAGAAGCTAGACGAAGCAACAAAGAATAAATAATGGGACCAAACAATCAACGCAGACCGCAACGCAGGCCGCCAAAGAGCGAACATTTGCTCTACAAAATGTCAACAAGTCTCGAAGAAGGTTCCGACAAAGCCTCCACGTCATGTTATAAAGCAGACCAATCCAACCTGCGCGCGCAGGTCATTTAATTGTGCCACTAATAAGCTCATTGTGGCAGGGCACTGCAATCAGTCAATCAGACTTGTCTGTCAAGTGCGCATGCGTCGTCCTGCATACGAAGTCCTTGAAAGGAGCTTCTTGGGTCTCGGAACGTACGTTGGCACGTACAAGCTGGTTTCTGAAAAGCAGAAACTTTAATTCTCACGTTTTATAACCTCAGATTAGCGGAAAACTAATTATAATAGTTTGTTTTGACTACCATGAAAATATTTTAACAACAAACTGCAGTCCTGAAGGAATAAAGCACCATTACAGGGTTTTCCCATTTTGTGAAAAATACGAATATTTTGTCATGGCCGCTTCGACATTTTCATCCAATGCGATGGGGACCCACAGGTTTTTATAGATTGCCAAACAATAGAAACAGCTTCCATTCGTGACGAAATCCACTTATATATAACTCAGAAATAATGTGAATTGTAATGGGTTGCATGAACGGGGTGGGGATTGCACCCATGATCTCTGGCATGAGAAGCAAGGCCCTGCGCTCCTTAGCCACGACCCGCTCATGTACTAAAGACCCTCTGGGGATTGGCTTCAGGCATAAAAGAGAGATTTGAAGAAGGCGAGGTTACAATACATTCTAAAGGGGGTCAATCAAGTTTCCTTAAATGTATCAGGACAGTATTCTTGGTATCCGTGCTGAGGAATCAGGAATATTCCAGTCGAGAAAAGCGGTTATCAGAGCAATACTAAATTTCGAATAAATGGTTGTTCTATATTTGATCCAAGTTTACCAAGCAATCAATGGCGTTTGGACCATAAAGCCATTAGCTCCCTGTATTTGTTAGACTAGCATTAGGTGAACTGCGTGGCGATTGTTCAGGTTAAAATATGAACAGTCAAAATAGGTTTTCTTTATTGTTCAGTTCAATTATTGTTCAATGCGAACATATGTCTATGAATTTACCAGAAAATCAAACCTCGGCCGTAGCATAGAAAATGCTCCGAGAAGTTGATCGACATTTTTCTGCCATTCCGCGTTCTACCTCAGGACGTGTATTCTTGGCATTCAGTCATTGCGGATTCAGTAGAGTTAACTGAAGGAGAATTTACTTTGACATTACTGTTAATTCTACTGAATCCGCAATAACTGAATGCCAAGAATACACGCCCAGATCAACCCGTGCCCGAAAGGGAAACGCTTCGACTCCACGCAGAATATACTGTCGATTAGAGTACTCCAAGGAGTTGATCAACGTAATTCCGCAATACTAAATTAAATTCAGATCAACCCCTGTAAGAGATCTGCATACCTTTACTGTCAGATTAGGTCGTTCGTGCTTCTAAAATGTGGAATGCCTTTCCTAATTATTACTTATTATCATTATACTATTTCCCAGAGTACCGTAAAAATATTCCACTCTAGTCGGAATTGGAGACGTTGTCCATCTGTCCCGTTTTGCTTAAAAATACACTCCAATGTGATCATTACTTTTCCGATGAGTGCAGATACCAAATAACCACGAGTCGTGCAACCAGAGCCCCTATTCCCAGTTGTCACCTAAATTGGCGTTTACGTCAAACCGATCGACTGGCGTTTTCAAATGTATGGATAACATTTGCGAGTCCGAGTTTACTTTGAAAGCTTACTCACCATTGCAGTAATTTCGTTGACGTTGCCGTTTACGCCGACTTCGCCTTCATACAAATCGGAAGCCCGAGTATGACTTTGACAGCTGGAACAAGTAAAACCACAGAATATATTTGAAAACTTGTATGTAGTTTGAAGTTTTTACGCCAATTTACGATGAAAAAGAGAAGACTCAGACTAGTTAAGTTGCAGTAGGTGTGCACCTCGGACCACACACACACCTCGTTGGTCGCAACAGATAATCCCCGGCTGGGATGTTAATGCACCACAAACAACATTTTACGGCCGAAATTAATTCCGCGAACGTGCCGCCAAACTGGTTCGGAAAAACTCACTTTATCTCGCAACAAGGGATCCGATTTAAGCTTGAAATTGATTATTAATTTGCTTTGGTGCGGTGGGGGTGTTTGACTATACATAATGTTTGCGACTGGATTTGAATTGCTCCTGTGATAAAAGTGACCACAACGATGAAATTACAAAGTTTTTGTAATATTAGCTTTTTAGGGTTCCGTACCCAAAGGGTGCCAATGGAACCCTATTACTAAGCCTGTCCATCCGTCCGTGTATTTATTTTGCCGATATAACAACAAATAGGTAAAATTTTAAAATAATGAAAATTAAAGGGAGCTCCAAATAACGTGTTTTTTTGTGTTAAATCTGGTACGATGGTACGGAACCCTTCGTGTGCGAGTCCGACTGGCACTTGGCTGGTTTTTTAATATTAAGCGCGGCATATGGCGTACGCAAGGCCCTCACATAAGAGTTGCCCGACGAGGCCCATGGGCTTCCGAAATTTCACGGGTGCTGCGAAAACCATGCCGGCTGGCCAGTGCTTTTTCGCACCATGTTTGAACTTGTAAATTAATTGTAAAAAATAACTGGTCAAATGCGTCCATAACAAAAATTTAGTCTAAGTTTACAAAAGTATTTGCCACTGCTTAAAATCACAGGTAAACACTAAATTAATCTGAATTGTCGGGAATCAACTATTCATGTCTTGTTGTCTACAGGGAGTATCTGTGTCACGTGGACTTCTTTCCCTCCATCGCTCTAATGCCCGAGCCTATTTGAATGTCAGTGAGTCAGTCAGTCAGCGTGTTTGCGTCCACTGTTGGACATAAGCCTCTCCAATTTTTCTTAAGTCCTCCAGGCCCTCAGCGGTACGGAACCACTGCTTTCCGCCGACGCACTTGATGTCGTCGTCCCACCTGGCGGGTGGTCTTCCCACACTCTGTTTTCCTGTCCACGGCCGCCAGTGTAGGACACGGTTGCTCCAAACCGAAACCGTTGGAGCAACCATGTCCTACACTGGCGGCCCATTTGAATGACTAATATCAAGCCTACTGTCCGGTATGAGCTGGGTCACAGCACAGTGCCAAAGGAAAAAGGTATCTAGACCATGCCAGAACCCCTTTAAAATGAGCACAACTGTAATGCAGACAGAAAATATGGACAATATTTTACTGCCGCTGAAATTATCCTTCATTCAACGCGATGGGATCAACACAGAGATGAACCGGCATAATCTATGAAAAAGTATCGCTAATACATAGATGGATAGAAAAGTAAAAAAAAACCTATGCATCAATAGATGAGTCGTCGTCATAGAAGTCGAATGTAAAAACATATGGCCCGTAGCCCATACACTCAAAATATACTCACGTATATACATACGTACATACTCACATTACACATTAACACATTACACACACACTTTCACAACATACATACCGCATACACACCCTATCACACACACGGGTGTGGAATGTTGCAAGTGCAAGTTTAATCGTTTAGTTGTAAGACATTTCAGTTTGCGTGCAATGAATTTTGTCATTGGCTTAAAAATATTAAAATAATCATAATGTAATAATCTAAGATTAGCTGTAAGGTTTCTTATTAATTAAAAAAAAATAAAAAATATCATGAACACAACATGCTTACAGCAGTTCTCGTGAAAATTGTTCACTTTTTGCTTTACGCATTCAATTTCCGATATTTAACAGTCTGTAAATTAAAAACAAAAAAACTAAACCTCAATTCAATCCACAAAACTTTTGACAACAATCAATTTTATGTTTTAATGTTAGATATCTCTTTCTTAAACCGGACCTAAAGCAAAGAATTTACACACTCCTAAAGGTCAATTTTTTTTAACCTAAATTACATTTCAATAAGACAATGACAATCACACAAAAAAACAATGGAAAGCATGTGTATTTTTCTCACGGGAGTTAATTTTAGTACACCTTGCACGAGGGCTCATGACGCCGAGGAAAAAAAACACGAATGAAGGTTTTTAAAAGAGACAAATTTCGCTCCAAAATCCCACGCAAACATGAATGGGGCTGCAATGATACTTCGTTAATGTGGATAACATTTCAATCATTATTCACCCATTTCAAGAGACAGAAAAAAGTACGACAAAAAAACGTTTCTACAACGTTCCTTTTGAGCGCCATTACCACCGTGAGATTTGTATTGTACGTCAACTCGTGGTGAAGTGGCCAAATTCTGGTTACAATTCATTTGTGTGGATGTTAAATAAATGAGAGGAACATGTTGAGTGAAGGAGTGTCTATTATTTGGTTCTCTTCAATTCTACCTGCTATTTAATATTATTATTATACTTATAATATAAGTATAATAAGTATATTATAATATTAATATACTTATATTATTGACTTCTTGATTCCAATGAAAAAAAACCGGTCAAGTGCGAGTCGGACTCGCACACGAAGGGTTCCGTACCATCGTACAAGATTTAACACAAACATCACTTTTTTTGTATGAGGCCCCCCTTTAATTTTTATAATTCAGAAAATGTACCTATTTGTTGCTTTAGCGGCAAAATAAATACACACTCTGTGAAAATTTCAGCTGCCTCCTATTACGGTTCATGAGATACAGCCCTGTGACAGACGGACGGACGGACGGACAGCGGAGGCTTAGTAATAGGGTTCCGTTTTCACCCTTTGGGTACGGAACCCTAAAAACTAGTATATTTAAAGGTGCGATATACATATAGCGTGGAATATAATAGGTACCGACACTTTACATAGAACATTTATATGAATCCGTAAAATTAAAATTAAATTAAAGAAAAATGCGTCCTAAATGTTTTCGACGAACATTTGTATTACGGAATATTGAGATTTGTATAGAGAAGTATTTTATTTAGGGGCTTATGACCTTAGAACGAAGGTATCCGATAACCTATCGTTTTATGTTTATAGTTTTTCTTAACAAACACTTTGATAACATGATTATGCGAAAAACTTGGCATGGAAGAAGTTGGTACTTGCCATTAAAATTAATAAAAACCTTGACAACATAAGCGGTGAGGGTACATTATTTTAATTTTATGTAATTAAATATATATTGCAATTAATTAAAACATAACCCAATCTGGGGTATATATTCTTGAATTGCTCATAATCGTCAAGGTATTAATTAATGAATATTATAATAATAATATTATAACCAAATAAAAAAAAATCCAAGCGCAACACAATCGATAATCAAAACTAATTGTTTTTAAATATGTTCTTACCACTAATATTGTATTTTTCAAATCAATATAAGGCTTGTATTTTAATTGCTAGTACCAATTTTAAAGATTGATGACATGTGGTCTGGACACACTAAAAAGTGCTTATTTCGGTTACTTTTATTCTATTATGTCTTACGGCATCGAATTCTGGGGAACATCGAGAGAGGCCATTGGAGTGTTCAGACTACAGAAAAGATCAATGAGGATAATGACTCACTCAGGTTGGGACACGCACTGTGAGCCACTATTCAAAAAACTAGGATTACTGACAATGTTTGATATCTATGTTCTGAGAGCAGTCATGTATGTAAAAATGAATCCTACAGAGTATAACACTTTCAACCATTATATTATAACATTATAGCATTATAACACAAGAAACAAGGAGAACATTCAACAATGGAATCACAAAACAGAAAAATTTAAAGCTAGCGTAATATTTAATAGTATTAATATATATAATAAATTACCCTTGAAACTGCGTGACGAGGACATCGAAATAAAATATTTAAAAAAAATGTTGATAAAATGGCTACTCTCCAAGTCATTTTATGATTTGAAACTCTTTGTCAACATTGTATAAATACTTTTAATTTAATTAATTTATTTGACTACATATTTGAAATTTGAAATGATGAATTATAGCATATTTAGTACATAATAATTAGTAAGTAATTGTAATAACATGCATGATTTGACAATGTATCAATAATACTGAATAAAAATTCATTCATTCATTCGTTCATTCCACAGAAATTATTATTTTATAAAATTAGTATATTCCAATTTCTGTGGTTTATTCATTCATTCATTCATTCATTCAATAAGGAAGGGGATTCGATACATTCTGCACCACTTAGAACCGTTTATGTCTGTATACGGTCGTCACGGGTGTTACGTCGTATATGCGTTGTAGAATATTTGACATCCACTTCTGGTGTGTTACCCCCAGATATCAATTACCTCATGCAACTAAACGTCAGATTTAAAAAAATGGATGTCAAATATTCTACCCAGTAAGAGCGCAGGTGTTATGACATAAACGCTTCTGATTGGTGCAAAATTGATCAAATTACCTACATTTTTAGAGTTCCGTACCCAATGGGTGCCAACGGAACCCTATTACTAAGCCTCCGCAGTCCGCCCGTCCGTCCATCCGTCCGCCCGTCTGTATCTCATGAATCGTAACAGGTAGACAGCTGAAATCTTCACAGAGTGTGTATTTATTTTGCCGTTATAACACCAAACAGGTAAAATTTAAAAATAATAAAAATGAAAGGGGGGCCCATACAAAAACGTGTTTTTTTTTGTTGTAAATCTTGTACGATGGTACGGAACCTTACGTACGCGAGTCCGACTCGCACTTGGCCGGTTTTCTTTTTCACATTTTACGCAGGTCCGTCACCGTGCCACCAAAACACTGAATAAATTGCGTATCCCTTAACTCTTCAGCTGTCGTCGGCGACGAGGCATTTAACTTAAACGCCGCATTCGTTAGCGTAAAGAGCTGCTTTTCGTGGCTTAATGGGCGTAATAATAATTTAATTTAACGGTGCGACATAAGCGGGCGACTCGGCCGATATATTCCACACATTCGGCACTAATGAGCCAGCTTCAAGTTTATTGAATGCAACGGAAAGTATACACTGTGGCGAAAAATAAATCCCATCAGCGCACGCGCGGCTGGGAGGTGTGTGATGTCGGCGAGCTAACACGCAATAATAATTTCACTTATACAGGGGTGCTCTTTTTAATGCGCACACCACTGCAAGCGGTTATTCTGGAGACAAAAATAAGCAGCTAACCATACCATCTAAAAAAAACCCCAGTTCCCATGCAATTCTTCGAAGTCACGTTACTGAAATGTATGAAACCTGCGTTTTTTTTAGGTGAGGTTTTTTTAATGGTTAACTGCTTACTTATTTGTTTCTCCAGAATAACCATTAAAAAGCGCATTCTGCCTATGTTTATATATTTTGATGTAACTGGACGTGGGAGTGCCGACAGAAACTCATCCGTATAATAACGGCAACGTTTTATTGATGAAACAATCAATGACGGTAGCTCCGGCCAGTCAGTTCGCTTATCAATTTGAGACGCGCAACATCGAATGTTGGTTAAATATCGCGTATTCCAAGTTACAAATCACTTATCGAAATTACGCTGAGCTATTCGCTTCTGCAGGTTTACACCATTGAATAGAGCAGGCATTTGAGGTATGCACTAAATCGCCCGCCCGTGGATGTTTATATCTGTGCGAGTATCTGTGTAGAAGAATTCTTATTTTTATATTTCTACAGAAATATTAAATTCCATGAAGGGCGATTTAGTCTATCCCTCAAATGCCTGCTCTATTCAATGGTGTAAATCTGTGGAAACGAAGAGCCCAGCGAAACTTCAGTAAATGGTTTGTAACTCGTAATAAGGCCAGGCCTTACGTGTCGTTAGAACTCGACAACCTCGGGAGCGAGCAACGATTCGGTTAAAAATTTTAAAAATAATAAAAACCTGCAGGCATCGATGTGTTGCCTGAATTTAGATATTAAATATTAATTCAAAATTATAACAGTGGTTTTTAAGTAATTATTAAACTATTTTTGTATGGGGAGTGTAGGTACCTTGTATGGGCATAAATTTTATCCTTCAGTTCTCAATATATCACAATTTCAAAAATATATTTATGTGTATCGCTAAAGTGTGATGTGCACATATCTTCACTTTCCACATTGCATTTATAAAGATATTTTCAACTCTATTTATATTTTTTATGCAGCCTTGCTAATCTCGGTGGCCCAGTTGGCGCGTTGCGGTTCGATAAGCTTGGTGAAAAAACTCTGAGCGCGGTTGGGTTCTAGATGAGGCTGACCCTGGTTCGGATTCCACGCACAACTGTTAGTCCCCCTTACTTATTAGGTGGCCACATGCACTCATTGATTCTGAGATTCCCAACATAGGCAGAAATTCCGTCCGTACGGTTTTTTTCGGATTCAAGTGGTCCAGGCCTAATATGTTAGAATTAGCTATTCCAGTCACATAAAAAATGCTAATCCATTCATCCAAATTTTAATGATTTTTTTTTTCAATTTGAAACAGCCAGTCGTTTTGTCAATCTTCGGCCATAAACATTTTTAAAGATTTTTCGCGTTGGTATTTATTGAACAATTACTATCAATCGGCCATGAATATGCAGAAACTATTTAAATTGCCTATTCAAAATAAGTGAGCAGGTGACAATAGATTTCGATGCAACTCTTTAGAATAACCCTTCCAGATAATTTGTGCACGGAACCATCATTAGCATAAATCTGCAAGTTCACTGCGATGTATTGATTCCCCTCTGACGATAAAAGTTCAAAAGTTACTTATTGTCAAAAACTTACGCGTGCTCATTTTTTTTATGACGGAACTTATTGTATTAATTTACTTCGGCCAAATACCTGTCGATATTTCTAAAGCTCATGAATATGTAAAAATATTGATTAATTAAATCGTTCATATTGATTTTGATGTCCCATTGAAGCGTAAACTCGAGAGTCATCGCTCTTTTAAAATTGCCCCTTCCTCCTTTTTTATAGACTAGGGGAAGTATTTAGGGTAGGCATGGCTTATCACTTGCTTAATAAATGTCGAGGTAGGTAGCAATTTTAAACCTTTATAGAACATATAACTTGAGGAAGAATATTTAAAAGAGCGTTGAATCAAAATTTTTTTATCATGGAAAAAGTTAATCAAAAAATATATTTCGGATAGCTTGGATCGTTATTTACAAGGATAGTTTTCCCCTCTTTCAAAGTTGCGACCTTTTAAAGTTTGAAACACATTCGCCGGTGATTCAGTCACCGGTGAATTCTGCCATTTTAGAACGGACGTTAACGATAACGTGGGTTAAACCTTCTCTCACGAGTTACCCTAGTTTGCCGAAAGTACGACGATACAACAAAATTGACGGTTTAGCGGAAATAGTGGACTGTATAAATGTGGGCAGACTCACCGGCTCTCCCCAGCCGCACCTTCAGGAATCTAGCGCTCCCGCAGCAGGACGTCACCAGACCCTTGCACGACGGGACGAAGGCTAGTGCTGGATCGATGTGGAGAACTCCATAGGCACCAGTTCACTTCCCAAAAAAGAGCTGATCGTGCTTGTGCTTGTTTTTTCGAAATATGGCAGGGATCGAAAATGTTCACGGTACACGCGCGGCGGAGCGTTACGAGTAGACATGCGCTCGCAGAATGCGCGGGAAAAGCAGACTGACCGTTAGGTCGCGTTCGGAACCATCAAAATGGACTGAGACTGAAAGAACTGCCCACATTCCACAAAGATAACTGAATTTTACCAAAATCAAAACTGTACTGTCATCCGTAGGGCTAACAGAATTCGGGTGAGAAGTTTTCACCCGAATAGCTGTCATCCCATTTGAAAATATATGTATGCAGGTACCTACTTACACATTTTTATGACCGTTACCTATTCTTCACCTCCATGCACGCGACATAACTTTCTTCTCATAAAAAAGAAAAGATTCTGACCAATTGAGAAACTTCTCCTTTTTTTGAAGTCGGTTAAAAATATAAGGAGATCTACCATCTAGCAAGCCTCCTATGGGGCCCAATCATTGTTGCCAAAGCATATAAACGTCATACTACTTGCAAATATAGCCGCAGGCGTATTTGAGGGTTTATGTTGGCGAACCGAAGTATTCCGGAGCACGGTATTTTCATGATTCAAGGTTTTTCGTCGAGTAAATCGTTTTGGCAACCAGAACGCGACTGAAATATTCTGAGCACGGAATTCCAAGAATAGCCCTACTGATCTTTACTCGACCGTCTGCATTGAAGTGGTGTGGAGGACATGGAGTCAGGATATTATATGATCTGTGACATGGAGTGCAACGGCGCCGCACTGTGGGCTGGATTTTTAGTTTCATAGACGTTCATTTATGTTTTAGACAATGTCATGTTTTTCGTATTGAAATATAGTTTAAAGGTATAGACAATGCAATATTATGTGTCGCGAAGACATTTAATAGCTGTAATGCATAAATAAATAAAATATCTGAAAATAATGTATGAAGATGACATAAAAAACCACAATATCTCCTTAATCGCTCATTTGCGCGTTATTCTCTTTCAGACAGTGGTTCCGCTATTTATTTAAAGATTTTTGGCATCATTCATATTTCGCGCAAAACTGCGTTTTTTTTTTTTAAAATTGTAAACAAATAAATATTTCGCATACGTCCCTACTATGAGAATTATGGCTTTAGATGTTTTATTAATGATGTTTAGATAGGGGGTTTGTAAGCCGGAATTGTAGCGTTGAATTTGCCCACCAAAAACTGAACGGTAAATGGTGATACCCAAACAATGAATGTTTTGAAAAATATTGAGCCCAAAAATAAAACAAGGACGTTACATGCTTAAATATAATAGGTGTAATTAATAAAAAAACTCCAATAAAACAATGTCACAATACAAATTATTGGTATCTAAAACATTATCAATGCACCAAAAAACTTAAATTGTGTAATTAAATAATAAAAATCTATTGATTCATTGATTTACATAGTAAATGTATTTTAAACTGTTTACGTAAAGTTAAGATTACTATAAAATATTTATATATTTAATATGCCTAGTCATTTTAGTGGGTGATTTTTCTACGAACTGGACATGGATGACAAATACCACACCTAACTTCATGATATTAGTCCAATTCACCACATGGGAAGTAGGTGCCAATAATCTTCCTTATATTGCACAGCTTCATTGACCTGGGTATAACACACCGGCAATGTTTATGGCTATGTGTATTATTTATTGATTAAACAGATCGTTGCCCACATAAATAACCTATACCTGTAAAATAACATTTAAAGAACTTCGAAAAATATTTAGAATCTTTAAATACAATTTTGACATATATTATAATGACAATGAAAGGTAAAAAAATATCTTTATTGCTTAAATATAACCTAACCTAGTCTTCTAAATCACTATCCTCTGTATCAAAATCTAAGTCTATAATATTAATATCACAAAATTCGAAGTCACGGTTCTCAAGTTCCAAAAGGGTAAGAGTTTCAGGAAACAATGACTGTTTCTTTTTCGCATCCATTTTAGGTCTCGTAGCAGAAATCACGGGATCTGAAGAGAGAAGAAGCATGTTTAAGATATCCTCATTAGAACTTTGTCTACTCTTCTTTCGAGAATGGTGTTCCCGAAATCTTCGGAAATCCTTATTTCGGGCCTCAGAAGCTTCTTCTGAGAGTGCCCCAATGGGTACAACCGCGTTTTTTTCAATTATGTCCGCTCCGTGGATAAGCAACTTGTGCACGGTAGAAGACATGTAGTACCAATTGTAGAGCTCTACATACCGCTCAGCTGTCTTATGGGCATACGATTTGAATTCGTAAATGTTGATTTTTTCTCCCGATGTAATTGCTTGTAAAATGACAGCTAATCTGCGAATCAACTCTTCGTCCACCCCAGTGATTGCTGCAGTTTTTTCAGGACACTCAAAAAATCTTCTTGCCGTATTACCATCATTTGTGGTTCCTGAACCCTGCTTGACGATATCAACCAATAGGTTCAGCTCGTCTTTAAAACGGTCCTGGATGGTTTTTTTTCTTGTCTTGTCAATAATGTCTTGTCCTCGTCCTCTCTCACAGCCCATTTTTTTACATCCAGCCGATAAGCGATATGGAGAAGGCATTCCATTGCGTTGATGCGCGCGTGAAGCGATGACAGTCCGAATTTGTAAAGTTCAGATTCTACTCTTTTTTGTTTCACAGTTTGTAAATTGTTCATCTCTGAAGGTTTCGCCAAACAAAGGTAACACGTGGCATTCGACTGTGCTTTCGACAGGTATGTGCAAACCTTACCATCGATCATGGTCATCATCAGCTCATGATTGACCTTGTTAGTGCCACAGTCGGAAGTATGAAGGTTCTTTACTTCATCTTCCATTTGCTTTTGATGCTCAGTGACGACAAACTCACTTTCTTTCATGAAGACAAATTGCACCGGACGACAATATGAAGTTGAGCTAGGCTTTGAGTTCAGCCAAACAGTTTTACCTTCAGATTCTAACTTTAATGGCACCAACGAGGTCATGAAGATACTTGAATCATCTTGTTCACCGTCCATTTTCTGCTTGTATCTACTTTGGTTTGAAGCACCATCAAACCCCCACTTAGATACTAAAATCAGCTGTTTATTGCGTACATCCTCTTCCATTCCATCCAGTATTCTTTGTGCTGTTAGGTCAAGTAATGCTTGGAGGGTTATCTTGGCTGAAGAATCTGTCACAGTAATCGCTTGCTTTGGTGGATAGCATTGTAATTTTGCTTGTTGCACTTTGTAGTAGGAAGGGTATGTATCTTTTGCGCCTTCCCGAATGGTTGTCTCCCTCAATGTTATATACTGCCATTTAGTTAGTTTTAACGACAAAATAATACCTAGAGCCTTTTCTGGTGTAAAAATAATGTGAGGGGTGGTTTTCTTAATTTGATGGTAGAATTTATCAGCTGCCTCAGGATGTTGCAGCATGTATTGTAAAACGGATGCAATCTTACCATGACCATCTTCTTTCAGCTTGACTGCAGCTACATGAGCTAACTCACTCGAGTCACAATCCTTCTGTTCCTCAGTGCGCCTCTTCTTCTGCTTTGTGCTCAAATCTTCAAAAGGCTTGCGTAGTGAATGTTTTGTCCTCGTCATTGTTCCAACCGATGATGTTGATGGTTGAACACACATGAGATGATCCTTTGGTTCTTGCTCAACCACAATTGGAGCTGCAAATGAATTAGCTTGAATGCAACTTGGCCAATCAATATCAGCCTGCAACCAATCTTCGTACTCCATTCTAAAAATCTCCATTTTCCGGTGGACTTGCTGCCATCTTTTTACCGCAGCTTGGGTAAATCTTCGACAAAATTCTCTTAGCGTCAATCGATCTTCATCCGAAAGGCTGTAGTCTAATCGCGATACTACTGTCTCAAATAATAGGAGACTATCACTCATCTTGCCAGCATTCTTCAAAATCACAAACAAATCTAGATTAGTCATTAGGCTCTCCATGTTTTGAGGATAAATTGTCACTGTTAGCGATGTAAAAGCTCAGAGGGAACTAAATTATATTTGCAGAAGCAGATCTTTTTATTGCAAAGTAATTAGCTCCTTCAAACTTGATCAAATAAACTAATTAGTTCTAAATATTGTATTAAACATTCCGCAAAAGGGCTGTGGATGTTACAACAATAATGTAATTAGGTACGTATAAGTTATCATTACCTAATGACTTATTGAAAAAGTCACATTTTGTCTTTTGTTGACTTTTAACTCATGATCTGAATATTGTTTCTTGGAAATATGTTCATGATTAATAACAAACAAAAAACAACTTCGTACCGGCTACTAAGTATCTGCATTTTTTATTTGTAGTGAGGGCTCGAGGTTTACAAGTGCAATAACCAGACATCAATAAAACCTCCATATTGATTATTTTATTTACCATTTTGTTCGACAGACTGATTTGAAATGAAAAAATGCGCATGTAAAATGTACAAAACTAACCTAACCAATTATATATGTCAACATAAATAGGCCGGATTCTATTGCTCTTACCGTTTTTGTGGACCAAATTCATCATCACTGGTCTCCTTGCAACTAACAACTCGCCCGTAATTTATATAATTATGTAAAAGTCTAAAACTATAAAACCTAGAGAGGTTTACTTAACACAATACAAATATTATGGATTTTAAAAAGAGTTAAGTTCAGAAATTTTCAGTTTTTTTGGTGGGCAAATTCAACGCTACAATTCCGGCTTACAAACCCCCTATTTAAACATCATTAATAAAACATCTAAAGCCATAATTCTCATAGTAGGGAAGTATGCGAAATATTTATTTGTTTACAATTTTTTAAAAAAATACGCAGTTTTGCGCGAAATATGAATGATGCCAAAAATCTTTAAATAAATAGCGGAACCACTGTCGGAAAGAGAATAACGCGCAAATGAGCGATTAAGGAGATATTGTGGTTTTTTAAGTCATCTTCATACATTATTTTCAGATATTTTATTTATTTATGCATTACAGCTATTAAATGTCTTCGCGACACATAATATTGCATTGTCTATACCTTTAAACTATATTTCAATACGAAAAACATGACATTGTCTCAAACATAAATGAATGTCTATGAAACTAAAAATCCAGCCCACAGTGCGCCGGAGCAACGCGGAGGTTCGCAGCCGATTTGGCCGGGACTTAGGCAGTCCTATAGTACGGAACAAATATTTTATCTAGGATGAGGTCTCCTATAGTGAAAGAGCCTAAACAGAGATTGGAAAGGCACTCGCGACCACAGAATAAGCGCGGCGCTCTTGATCTGTCGCGACCACGCGACCTGCAACCCGCGACCACAGACAATCGCGGCGGGAGTCGTGACGCGCGCGTCCGTCGGTCGGTCATGCGCACGACGCGACGGCGAAGGCGCGGCGCGTGACAAGCATACCAAACCGCGCGGTTCCGTGATTCTTATGGGATCACTAGAAAACGATAGTCCTTATTTAATGCTGCCGTTAAGTCACAGGAAATCTGAGATTAGATTTGAATTCTTCCTCCATTGGCTAATGCACAAGTTTGCACGGCGGCCGCCATCAATCAAGATTTATAATCTAACTATTTGGTTTTTGTTCGATTTTTTTCTACAGCGGTCGTGGTTTACTTTTAGTCATAAGTCGTTTTGTAATTAAACTTTTCGTAAATCTTACCAAATCAAACACTATGAGCATTATCGATTTTGTGGACATGTTGCATCAACCTCATCACGAAGCCTGTTTTTTTCTTTGAAACAGAGGAAGTGCCAGAGCGCAAAAGCACGGTTTTGTACCGTGCCCGCGAAAATCGAATTTAAAACGTGAAAACCGTCGATTTAAAAAAATATGATTACGAGTTATTCATTAAGACAAAACCTGTAAATAACTTATTTCATACCGTAGATTAGATTTACGTTTAGACTTTAAATAGGTAATGTTCTTTACAATTCTAGCTTTTTTGTTTTTTCATATCAGGTTTCTACATCGCGGAAATTAATAAAAACTGGCATTTTCCATGAATAA
Organism: Incurvaria masculella; assembly: GCA_946894095.1. NCBI lineage: Eukaryota > Metazoa > Arthropoda > Insecta > Lepidoptera > Incurvariidae > Incurvaria > Incurvaria masculella. The sequence goes on along the minus strand of OX335644.1, from coordinate 4,543,675 downwards.
AACTACTTTTGCCACGCTACTTTTGATGCTAAGATTCATAGAGATTACTTGTACTTGGCTAAGCAAAAGTATGCGTTCCGACTTTCAGTTTTGACATAAAATGTATGGAAGGAATGTCACATTTGACAACCGGAAGCTATACTTTGACTAAGCCAAGCACGAGTAAGGTCTATGAATCTCAGCATAACTCTCCCTTACTATGACAACTTCTAGAGTTGTACACTAAAGACAGGATAACCCTACTCTGCCTCTAAGTCCCTTGAAGTTCTTACGTGTGCTTTACGTGTCGTTGGAGTTCGAGAAAATCAGTAGTAAGCGAACTCACTCGCCGGCGCTTCCGATTTTGTATGTAAAAAAAGTGGCGCCTCCCCGCAAACGAGTTCCTGCGGCTGCTACACCCATCCATGTTCGCTGGTCATAGCTGAACAAAATTTTAACTCCACTGTTACTTACGTCTGCCTCAATGCTCTGCCCCCGTGTGAACTCTGGGCATAATGTGAAACTAGACAGGCTTTTATTCATCTTTTTACAACGACTTAGCAGCCACCTACTACACATACGTGTCCAAGCAGTCCAAGCCTAATTTTCACCACGTGCTGATTTATTTTAATCGGCCCTTTATAACTAAAGTGGTGATTATCTTGTACTGGTATTGATTGCAAGCAGCTAAGGCCTTTAATATGTGGCGATTAAGCTAATCATCAGTATGTTAAAAAGGCCCCATTCAATTATTGAAAGACATTTCACGCATACATATTTGCTGGTTATTAAAAAGCCATAACATTTAGGAGTGAAAGTATGTGCAACGTGATTGCTACAATTCAGTGGTAGCTTTTTTTTGTAACTTTTTTGGGTTATGTACCCAAAGGGTAAGCCTCCGCTGTCCGTCCGTCTGTCACAGTGCTGTATCTCATGAACCCCCATAGGTAGGCAGCTGAAATTTTACAGTGTGCATTTATTTTGCCACTATAATAGATATAATGAAAATATAATAAAAAAAAATGTGTTAAATCTTTTTCGATGGATGCGAGTCCGACTCGCACTTGGTCTGTTTTTTTCCACATGGTGGTACTGATAGAACTAGGTAACCCGAGCACTGACTAAAATATTCCAGACGACAGATGAGAACTAAGATGTAGATGTATGAAGTAAAATAAAATCAGCTCCAGCTTATAGCTCATTTATTATTCAATATAAAATTTATAAATGCACAAGATCATAGGAATAGCTAATATTCAATTTGAACAGCTTATCACATTGCACTCGCTCGACTCACCAGCCACACTTGAACAAATAGAGCTGAAAACTTAACATTGTTACAAAAATATCTCCGTAGTCGCACCTTTTAGTTCATCAACAACTACATCAAATAAAAGACACAATATAAGATATTAACCAAATCATAGTTATACGATTGATATATTGATAGTTGAACATCTACACTAGTAGGACTGGAAAAATAAGCCAAAAAAATGAGTCAGCGTTGAAAGTAAGACTCGAACCTGCGACCTTTCGACTACGTACTTTAACATCTTTGCTATCCAGGGGGACCACTACACAGTACAAAGTTAAAGTGAGTTGACATAAAAGTGGCTAAAATCATTAAATGTAAAAATGTTGTCCACTTGTACTGTAATAGCTCCTCAGCCTATAATGTAGCCTAACGAATGAGCCTTCTGTATTAATTTAACAAACGTTTAATATTTTTTTCTGCAAGGATTATGTCTGTATTTCATATCTTCATGTGTCTCAAACATTAGAGCAACACGGCATGGAACAACTAAGAAAATAAAATTCAGTCAAATAGAGAAATATTTTGGCACAACGCTGAGAAAAACAAGCGAAACTAACATAGAAATGCAAAAAGATATATTCCGTACAACTACATGCTACAAAATGGCCGCAAGTTGTTGGTTCGCATTCATTTTAATTTCGACTATCTGTGAATCCTGACCTTCGTTTGTCTGCAATAATAACAAACTACTGTTTTTTGTATGCACATATTGTTATCTTACACAACATGAAGGTCAATGTGCTGGGTCACGCATTGGTCACCCAGGCCTGGTATGCTTGATATTCATTTTTATTAAATAACTTTAGACAGTAGTTCTGACAAGCCAGAACATCTTCATAAAAAGATTCATGAAATTACTTAATACCAAGAGCTATGTTTTTATTGTTTGAATGAATAACGATTTCAGCTGTCCTAAATGTTTACCACAATCCACACAATTGGTGAAAGCATGGAAAGGGTTTCTTTGCACTGGCAGAAAATTATATTGCAAGCAATCCAGACTAAACAAGACTGCAATAAAGTCCAACAAGTCCTCTGCAGTTCCTGCAAATGGGAAAAAAATAAGAAATTACCATAAAATTAAAACCTTATGTTCTATTAATTAATAGTGCCTTCAATGTCTTGCCTGAAAATAGACAGTTAGGATAGTAAGTACAAAAGTCTTCACACCAAACATCACATCAACAAAATATTGAGAACTATCGTTTTTTCACGACACCTCAAATATGTCACTCCCACAGAAATGGAAAGAGACTAGAAATACGTATCCTCTCACTTCACTGATCTTTTAGTTTTATCTGGGCTATGTTATGTTACGTCTTTAGGCTTGAACTTTACAGTAAGTCAGAAGTTTATTAGTTTTTGCAACAAGAAAGTATTAATGCTAGAGGAAATGTTTTATTATTTCATAAAGGAGTATGTCCATTCTTGTGTAGGCAAAAAAGCAGAGTCAACTTGAATGTTCCTCTATAAAGCAAGCGATTTCGTTTCTATATTTTTGCTCATATTATAATTCAGATATATTTCAGTTTTCCTGAAGACTGGAAACCATAGATGTTAATTATTTAAAATCACATTTGGTCTAATGTTTTTTGCCTGTTCAGTATGGGGGAAACATTTAAATGTTCTCTTTAATTTTTTAACTCTACCTTGCTTTACTTAAAAATATGTGATTATTTAAACATTGTAGAAAAATTGTAAAAAAGCTAAATTTTAGCTTCAAACAGTAACCATTTCAACAAAGTCAATCAAAACCGCTTGAAGCGAGCGTCATCTGTTGAAGACTTGCGTAATCGCGGTTCGTGTGGCGCAATCGGTAGTCAAAACACTATTTATTTAGCAAACATTTTTATGGAATCTTCCTGCAATAAAACAGTCATTCATTTGAAATTCCAACAATTTAGGCATTTTTCGAAAACAGTCAATCATCAGCTCCGTTTTTCAAATGGGCATTGTCCTTTGTATGTCTTTGAATATAAGACAGCGACGCACGCTGTAGTGAAGCAAGAAGCATTTCTAGCATGTTCCCAGTTCTGTGGTCACTCAATCACGGCAAAACAGTCTTGTCATTACACAATAGTCATAATAAGGCCGGGTTCATCCAAAAGATCGAATAGTCAGCTCTCTTGATTTAGGGAGATCTTATCCGATAGCATAGATTAAAGAGGAATAGATAGATTGCTAATGTCATACTAGTGTTGTATAGGGATAATAAAAGTCCACACGTGGCATTCAATTCACATTTCAGAATACATTAAATAGAAACCAATGAATATCCATGATAATTTTAATTTTACGTGAACACGCTTGCCTAAGAAAAATTTGTAATCAAGCTTAGCTTAATGACGGTGTAACTAGTTCTGGCAGTGACGGGAGATGGCGCTGGTTAGAAATCTCATAGGTACAGCGACAATAAGCAGTTTCTGTATGTTGTATGACGTTAGCTATCTATATCTTTCTTTTTAATCCATGCCGATAGTAACAGACAACAAATTGAGAAGGCCTGTTCACAATCACTCGAAGTCGGCATTCTGCATTTTGGGTCTGATGTTAGAAAAGCTGTTTAAAGGCTCATGACCCATTTCTCCACAGCCTCGATGTCGACCGGATTGTCTTCGGTGTCGTTGAGCGCCGCGCACTCGACAAATTCGACCTTATAGCTGAGGTGACTAAACTCAAAGTCCTTGCCACGCTTCCCGAGGAATGTTACGGTGTTCGGCTGCGCGGGGTCCACCGACTGCAGCTGGCTGGATTTCGTGAGACGAACCACGTTCCTGGAATACGAAACTTTAGTTAAAAAAAAAACCCTTGGATTGTCCAGGGAATCCAATTGATTCAAAATGGAGCTCCTCTTCTCAGGGTGAGCCCGAATGGGATCTGAAAATTATGCAATTTACTTGTCATTTGCGATTGCATATCAGTCAGCCATTCAATGTCCGATAAATAGATTAATGGGGTAATTTAGAGGCTCTGGGACAAACTGGTATGGGTCACGCAGACACCTCTTACGCACAATGGCCCATATAGGAAGTGTTAACTAAGGTATTAAGTTACGGAAGTGTTCCAGAAGCCTATTCTGCTTATTGATAAGCGTGCGCGTTTATGTCAAAACCGCATGTTTCGGCGTTTGTATTCGACTAGGGAGGTCTGTGAAAAGTGTGCGTTATGTTTGCGTTTTGTTCGCAAACTAGTAACACGCGGTCCGTGTTATTGTGGGCCGTGTGTTATGCCAGAACTTGCGGTTTAGAGAATTGTATTTGTCAAACACTTCAAACATAACTCATGAGAAATGTTTGAAATTGCACGAAAAGTAGAATCGGGCTCCAGGAGATGTGGCAACGTCGGAAAAATACTGCTGCAATTTGTGGAATGATATGACTGGTAGAGCTACTTGGCATGCATAAAGACCCAATGTTGCCCCAGTGGGGACACAAGCATGAATCAAAACAACTACTACGGTAAACATTTAGTTCGTTTGTGCAAGTGAAGTCAGGAGTTATAGGTACGTTGACAAAACACATCTGATATACATATGACTCATTTAGTGCAGGTGTTTTTGTAGATCAATACAAAATAATCTCATTCTATTTATAACCTTTGTGACCACCCGGCCAGCAAGCTGCCATTCATACATGCTTTAAGATAAATGAATGCTTGGATTTAGTCACATATTTCCATATTGTTCCACTGGATATAGACAAAACGTTTAGATCCCTTTCTAGTGACGTCAATGTCAACCAACGTCAAGAAAGAGAAGTAAGGAATGATTTCTCTTTCCACCGTAGCGACATGAAATTAGGTGACTGCGATTTCATTTACCTGCCTAGAGAACCAAGAAAATTATAATTTTTGTCAATTAGCTCCATTTGGTGCAATGTTATTCTGAATCTTTACTCCAGATCTGTGTAAAAAATTACCTACGAAAGTTAAGATTACAGGTTCTTGTACTAACAAGTTACTGCTGAATGACCAAATGGATGATAAATGAAGAATAAACTAGCTGCCGTTCCTGACTAGTATCCGACGAAAGCTAAATTGAGTATTCTTTTTCAGCAAGCAAACTTAGGTTATTAACAAACTACAAGTGTTAACCACTCACAGTTCTTTCTCGAGCAGGCTCTGGATGACTTGGCTGCCCTTGGCGAGGGGCTGATCCTGCTTGTTGCACACAACTAGCACGGCGGGCCGGTTCTTCTCTATGACCTTGTCCGAGAGAATCGTGTACAGGTACCTGCACAGGTAAAGCGCGACATGAGACAGACGGCGGCAAGGTGATTCTTCAAGCCGTGTTTAAAAGACCCCAGGGGGCCCCATTCTGGTGAAAGTGAGTTCGAGTTCGGGAGTGAGTTAACCTATAAGTAGCTGGAAAAATATTATTATTGAATAACAGAACTGTTATTTTACCTCCAACTTATTCATAGGACCAACCAGATTTTGAAAAAAATAAAATTACATTAAAGAAGAGTGGAAACGTGACCTATTTATAAAATTGAGATTTTTTTTAGCAACAAACTCGAACTCACTTGTACGTGAATGGGCCCCCAGGTTGTACTGGGATACCCTCGACAGGGAGTGCGTTCCAGTTTTACAGTAGTTTACTGGCCTTACAGAAAATTATCTACAAGATTAGTTAGATTTAACTTTGGGTCAATCGCTGTAAGTGGGTGCATTCCCTTGCTGAGTTTTGAGCGATGGTAAAAAATGGACGGAAGGATCGAAGACAGCTCAGAAGAACATTCTCCGTGGTAGAGAAGGTGAAATTCAGAGACCCTACATCTTTTCGGATTTGAGGTGGGTGTAGTTTAAATAGATAGGCAGAGTTATTAGTAATAAAAGTAGTATGATGAGAAACCGTCAGTTTTTCTTTGACTTCCTTCATATCATTATATGTTTTGAACAAAAAAGCTTTTATCTTATGATCTTTTGAATTAATTCTTTGAATTTTTAACAAGTCTTAAAAACTTATGAAAAGTTGTATTTTGAAGCTGTGACCAAATAGAACGAAACATTGTACAGGTGACTGATGGTGTCCTTAAAATATTGGAGAAAACATAACAAAATCAAACCGCATATAACTGCGAAACCACTTCTTGATTTACGATTGTCACACTTTTAACAAACGATCAACGAATATAAAAATCATGTTACTGACTCGGCGACGTCACGAATCTCCTTTTGAATGGTTACAGAGTCCACCAGGAACAGAATGGCCCTCGCTTGCGACTTGAACTGGTCGAAGAATTTATTGCGAAGTCGCTCCTGGCCCGGAATGTCCACAATGTCCAGGGTTCGCTGTTGGAACACAACCATTACGCTCACTGCAGGGGGGCATTACATTTAGTTGAAATATTTATTTGCTGATTTTAACAAAAGCAATCAACGGCACAAAACATCTTGGCACATGTGCATTACTCGTAGTGATGGCAATGCATATATGTACAGCAGAGATTGCCTGTGTGCGTACCTCAAACAATTCTCAATACCACATGGATAAGTTCTGTGCGCCTATGCACGCCACTACAAGCAAGATTATAAAGAGATTATAATCGCATGCATTACATTCTATCAAAGGAATTTTATTCTTGCATTACATTAATTTATTTATTTATTTACTTTATTTATTTACTTTATTTGGGTAATCAACAGCTTATATACTATACATTTTCACATAAAAATATAACAGTCCAAAAGCCAATAACAGATTACCACTATATTATACATAATTGAGTCTACGTTTACAGTCTACAAAATAACATCTGTAGTCCACCTAGTTATAGTCATAACGTTTAATAAATTTAAGAGTTTGATTGATACTACTGTGCAAATGGGATTATTAGTCTAGATTTAGAATGAATATGGGCGAGAGCTAGATATGGTGTTTGTGTGTGAGGGTGTGTGAGGGTGTGCGAAAAAAGGGTGTGTATGTGTGAGTGCGCATGTATATATGTGTGTGAGGAGCACTTGTTCATTACAACAATGTTTTGTATTTAAAGTGGCGGGTGTCATTAAGAGTCTGTTCATTTAAAGAAAAAATAGGTTTAGAGACAATTTTTTTTTTCCTTATGAAGGACAAAGCGGTGTATTCAACAATCTCAGTTCTAATAACTTTTTTTCTATTTCTTTTTTAAATGTTTGTCTGGTGGTACAAAATATTTCAATTGCACTAAAATTATTATTATAAATATTTGTAAGTTGAGTTATTGTAAGGTTTTGGGCGTAATTGGTACGATGTAATGGATTATGGAAGAGATGGGTATGGCGCGTACGACGAGCAGGAACATTGTATTTAATTTGCGCGATTAGTTGTGGGCAGTCAATACCACTGTTGACAATGTCAAAAAGGAATGTCATATCTAAAAGTAATCTTCTCTCTTCCAGGGTTAGTAAGCGTATTACAGATGTTTACAGATTCCAAACCTGGGATTAATAACACATAAAAAACGTATTTTTTTCTGCAACCTGACATGGATGACTAATACCACACAACTATATTGTTATCGTATCATATTTTCGATATTACTACTTCCATGCGTATATGATCCATCACACCTTTTTAGCCGAATCAGACCATATTAAGGGTCTAAGTAGTTAGACAGTGAAAGTATTGCCATCTCATTGAAACTACATTATCTCAAGTAAATATAGGTTTTAGACACACTCCAAGGCAATTTTTTATTAAATGAGTTATTTTCCTAGTCGGTCAGTCTATTCTCAATTCTGTCACCAAACAGAGCAAGCAACGGTGGATACCTACACTTGCACTCATAATTATTATGAGAACTAAACTAAACAAACCTTAAGTACTTTGTCACTATCACAGGTGTGCTATGTACCAATATATGTGTGCCTCGCTACGAAGGGGCGCATATATTACAAAGTTATAGGTATTTGATGTTAAATAAGAAAGCGCGTACCGATTTCCAACAATGCTACATATTCCTCAAAATCTACTACAAATACGACTCGTGAGACCGTACAAGTCTCATCTTTTCGAGCAAGCGTTTCGAATAACCATAACAACAAACAAGTAGACACTCACTTTGTTTGTTGTGTAGGAGGCCACATTCTCCTGCATGGATGTATAGGTCCTCCGATATGAGGTATAGATAAGACGAGCAAACAGCAGAGTCTTCCCCGCCTCCGAGAGTCCCAAGAGCAGCAGTGAGTCCCGCGAAGAGCGGCGACGGCTGAACAGCCACCACACCACTGCAACATTTATGCAAACTTATAAGTGGCCCATAGCCCAGCAGTACCTCTCTTATTTACTGAAACACAATAAATATATTTTCATTTGCAGGCAATCATGTCCATGTTCGGGTTGGCTGTTCCTAGCGTATCAAACAGAAATTAAAAAGTAATCACATTTTGGCAAACAGCCAAAATGTAAAGATACACAGAGTTCCGACGGATAAGACCAAATTTGTTTCATAGAAAATGTACTGAAATTCATTATTTGAGTCAAACAAATGGGTCTCTTAATCGCCAGGTATTATTATTATTATTATTATTATTTGAAGTTGGGCTTTTTAGCCCGCATTCACTCCGACCTTTACAGATCTATTGTGACTTTTCCCTTCTCACAGTTCACCCTCAATTCCTGCCTCCTTCAGGAAGTGCAGGATTTTTTGAGGTCTGATGACTTTGATATCATCTGGGTCTAGTAAGTATCCCCCAAGGATGGCATTTCTTTAATGAATTAGTGGTCCACAGTCGCACAGAAGGTGGATCGGTGTCTCCTCTTGTTCAAGACAGAACCTGCATAAATCTGTATGTGTCAACCTCATCCTGTGCAGGTGTTTGTTAAGGTTACAGTGACCTGTCAGAGCTCTGGTAATTACTCTGAGTTGATTTCGGCTTAGGTTGATGGTGCACCCGGCGTGCAGCGCCAGGTAGCTTCAGAATAATTATCTGAATTTAGGTTTTAAGTTTTACTTTGAAATATAAGTTAAAGATAAGAAATATGGCCAACAAAAAATCAGTAGGTCACCTCTTATTTACCAGAAAAAAAGTATATTTGTTCGGGTTATTAGGCCTGTTAACCTCACAATACACAAATGCATAGTTCACCATGGCTTCAACACATACTTTCTTTAGGAAAATACATGAAACATTAGAGAATTTGCAAAAACGCATGTCCCATATAATGAGCATTGACACTGCCTACCTCTAGTGATTCAAGAAGTAGTCTCATCGGGTAGGTGTGCTCCATCTCCCACAAATTACTAAGTATGACTATGACTATGTGAACTTCTCACTTGCACATTTTGTTCGTCTTATATGCGCGGGGCGTGCATGCTAGGTCTGTGCTTAGAACTCATAGAGTGAACATGATGAACATTTTCACACGAGTACCTGTCATTCACAACGCCGAAAAAAGATTGCCTAAATTTTTTCTACAAAGTGGATGTTAGTTACTCGCCCTTGTCTCACCAGTGAAATTGCATTCCAAGATTGACCCTACAAGACAACAGCTCCATGTACATACTATTGCCATTTTTGCTGACCCAAAACCAGTTCAGTACCCGAAGTCCCAGTTGTCACCTAAATTGGCGTTTACAGCAAACCGATCGACGGGCGTTTTCAAATGTATGGAGAAATTTAAGAGCGCGCGCAGTGGGCGTTAAGCGAACCAACATTTGCGAGTCTGAGATTGATTTGACAGCTCACTCAACATTGCAGTAAATACGTCGAAGTTGCCGTTTACATCCACTTCACGTTTTCATACAAATCGGAAGTCCGAGTTTGACTTTGACAGCTTGAAGAAGTAAAACCACAGAATATCTAGTAAAAACTTGTATGGAGTTTGACGTTTTTACGAAAAACGCCAGTCGATCGGTTTGCCGTAAACACCAATTTAGGTGAGAACTCAGACTGACACTCAGAACTGTTCTAAACTTATCCACCTTATCAGGGTGGAACTCAGAATTAGTCTATTTTATGACTCATATTTGTCATTCATCAAATCTTCAACAAGTGCATCATTAGGATTATGATTTCTTATATCTAAATAATTATAAAATACGATTTGTTATGAAGTTGTTTAAAATGCTCAGACCTTTCTTATTTATTTATTTATATAAGTTTATTGCACTAAAAAAAAAACTCGGGCAAAAGGTACAACTTAATGCCGGAGGCATTTTCTACCAGTCTACCTTTGGGTATCGTGAGCAGTAGTGCGAGTAGTAACTATGGAGAAATAGCTTTAGAGGAAACATAATTCCTACACAATATGCAACAAATACACACTATACTTAAACCTAAATATATAACCTACATATATATCAATAAATAAATACTAAATACTACATATATATATATTATAAAAACAAATAAAAACTTGTGCTTAAGTATTCAGAACCTTAAATAGGGCACGGTGTAGAAGGGAACTATATAACCCAAATGATCCTATTTTTCTATTTAAATATAATACAGGCATGGTCCTGAACCCATGTCATGATAAGTCACCTTCCTATGTCCTCCTTGGCCCCTGAAGAGGGTGACGTCTCAGTGTTCGATTATCAAGGTTAAGCAACACCAGGCGCGGTTAGCCTGGATGGGTGACCGACCAACTGCCCCTGCCTTACTTTCCGAGTGGCAGGGTTAGTCCCGACCAGGTTGGCACCACCGTTTTGAATAAATATGCAATACAAATAAATTCCTTGTATAGGTTAGGGCATAGGGTAATATAACAGCAGATATAGTCCCCTTACTATATAGCCACTTGTATGAAAAAAAAATTACCAAGGTTGAGTTAAAAGCATACCGCTATTGGTGGCATTGATTGAGGATAGTTATATTAAAATTGATTGTGTTTTCAGTGCTCCCGATGCATCGAATTCTACGCCCCAGGCGTCAGTGGCAGGGCAGAAACCGAATTATAGAAATATAGTATTGGTTCTGTGCAGCCGTCGGTGTCCGCATCCGTCCCGGGCAGTATAACTGTCTAAAGGACCTGGTGCAAAACCCAGATCCTAGGGGAATGCAGTAGTGGGATGGGTTAGGAATATAATGTGATTGTGTAGGCTGCTATTATTTTCTCGTAAAATTTGGAAAAGAGGTTGGATGTATTGGAATTAAATAATGAAAAACGTTTTTAGTGTTGTCACTGTCCGCACAGCAACATTATCTGAGAACAAGCCATGAAGCGGAAAGGTGGCAAAGCAAGTTCATTGCCCCCATACCTCCGGCGGCGCCGGCCAATCAACGTTCGACATGGCGGCGGAGCAAAAACTTCGCCGTGCATGAAAAAAACATGCGCTCTAGTATTTTTTTATTATCAAATAACATTTGCAATACTCACGAATAGTGAAGATGAGTACTATAACGCTGAGGATAATGATGTAGCGAGGGTCGTTAATTACTGGCTCCGTGTGGAGTTTCTCCTTATGCACGCTGGACCCCGCATCCGCTCCGTGATCCATGGTTGCTATCAGTAAACAAAATTAAAACCTGTGGAAAAAACCTCTGAATAGATACAGATTACAGATCGTGAACCAAAACAAAAAAGCCACACGTAACGTAAAAGCAACTGCGAATTAATGCATAGATAATATAATATTTGAATTAATGTGTTACGCACAGAATATAATACCGTACGTTCTACGCGCAACAAATGTTTTAAACACAGAATATAATCTGTATAATATTCTGTGATATAATACTGGTTCACTGCGTTCCTAAAAGCGTATATTGCAGACATGGCAACAATATTGTTCACGACCGTTCCGAATTGCTTACTGCGCGTTACGATTTGAACTGTAAACGAATACAGTGCTAAAAGCGTATATAAGAGTCCCAAAACAGATTACACACTCAAAGCAGTAAGCATTACAAACGATTCGGACCGTTTGTATACGCGCTTACGGAAACAAAACAACAAACATGGAACAAATGACGTTAATTTTTAGTAGTTCGCCTCTACCTAATCTATTGTTCTGAGGGCCAAGTGCACGAAACGACAAAAAATCAAAATCAACGTCAACGTATGTGGATAATATTCATAAGGCTTGTTTGTTAACACAGCCACAAATAAATTTCACATGGCAATGGGGGTAGAAAGAAAATTATTCAAATATTTTTAATATAAGAGAGAAATTCCAATCCTACCTACCTACTCCCAAAACTGTTACTTTTCGAACCAACCTCGGTGCAGCAACATCAAATTCAACATAAAAGTGGTTATTGTTGCAATCAAGAAGAATTGTGCAAGCATTCAATCATCAAGGATCAAGAGAGTAGCTGCAGTGCCATTCAGTGCTCAGTGCTCCACTTTTCAAGCAAGGGTCGACCCTGGACCTGTGCACAAGGTTTGTCATGGAAAACCAGAATCAAGAAGCCGATAGGAGAACCAGCACCTGGATTATTTGGAGGTACCGATTAAAGAAATTGTATATAGTCCACTCCCTTTTCTACACCTCCAAACGAAACATGATTGAGGAACGACGATGAACACGTCAATAAGTATAGACAGTTGGAAGGAACTCGATGCGGTTCACTAAAAGTGACGTGTTTGAACACTGATTAACTCAGCCGTGTCTTCGTGCAATCGGGGCTAAGTTGAACTTGAATTTTCAACTCAGGTACGTCGCTCAGGAACGTATAGATGATTACAATGTGCAACCAACCACATGAAATTACTATTTCAGTGGCTTTGTTCGAGCAGACTGCTCAGAGCCATTCGGTGTAAGTAGTAAGCGGTGGCTAAATGTATTATGTAATGGTCAGCATGGGGCGGCGGGAATTAATCATCTTTGCCCGAACAATTGATTCACCGTAGAAACAGCAAACTTTTTCGAACTCTTCTTCGAAAACCTTCAAATACTGAAGTTGTCGGTGCAATTTGACAAACACGTTAAAACATCATTATCTAAAATCGATTTATTCCGAGTTATGGAACATATAAGATAATGAAATGTAAAAAAATACTATTTTGGAAAATAACGGTTCAAGGAAAAAAATAGAAACTGGTGTAAATGTACAATATGATCAGAAAAAATATCCAAAAACATAATCAATTTTTCACCTGAGTACATCACGGGGAAAATATTCTATAATCTACCGTGGGATTAGGCAGAGTGATTGGAAATTCAATACATTTCTTCTAAGGGGTCATCCTAGAGCTGATTCGGAACACATTAGGCCAGTTAACCGGGGGTCTAAAATCAATAGTTTTGAGTTATTTGTTTAAAGTTTTATTTAAATGTTCTCCTCTGTTGTTATGAAAAAGTGATGATTGTAGAATAACTGTAACACTCTGGGCACTTTATCAGCGATTTTTTAATAGCTGATGAATGAGAGACTACTTTAAAAAATATATAAAGTCAACATATCCATAATCTAACAAAACAAAGGGTCATAAATCACAGTATATAAAAAAATACATATCTATTCTTAGATGAAAAAGGAATCTTTCATCTAAGTATCGATTTAAATAAAAGAGGATTACATACAATTTTTTTTAACCCTCTTTTATTTAAATTTTACACGTGGAATAAAAATTATAATAATGATTTTATTATTGCATAAGCTTCCAGATAAGGTACAAATGTTGTCCACTTTCACACAAGCTCCATATTTCTTTTATTTAATTGGGTTTGCATTGTTGATTTTACTTTAAGAAAAGGGGCCTCATTTAGGTGTAAAAATACAGTCGACAATGAAATAACGTGTATTTATGTGCACAATTAAAAAAAAATACTGATAAAATTGTAATTGTGCACATATAACCACATAAGCTGTATATGTTTATAAACCTCACCAATATGCTATACATGACACTAAAAAAATGTTGTGATTTGTTTGTGTATTTTTATTAGGAACATAATTTTAAATTAGGCTACCATGTTAGATACACATTATAATATTGTATTATAAATAGTTATTACTTACAAAAAAAAACATGTATATCATATGAATCAAACTGTATGTGAAATGCATTTTTGGTAATATAAAGAATTATTATAATATTACTATTGAATTATGTGATTATTCTGTGGTATGTATTAATACATTCTGTGTTTGTTGTGAAAGTACATATGATTTGGTTTTCTTTGGTTATGAAAGGAAAATAATCGAATCTAGTAAATTCCCATTGACTTATTTAGTTTAACCCTGTGGTTTAGGTTTAGCCTATTCATTCATGAGCTTTTCCATTCCTGCGAAATCAGTTAATTTAGCGAGACATTTGTGTCGTGCTGCGTGTCTGAGTAGTTTGTTTCAGGCAATTAAAAACTATAATGAAAGCGGGTTTTCAACTCAATCGCCTAAAACAAAACAAAAAAAACCTGTTAGAAATGCATTTCCGCAGTACCTTCCTCACCATTTAAAAACAAAGTTTTACGTGGTCTACAAAAATAGAACGTAAGGTTAATAAAGTTTGCTGCGCTCCGCACCTGTGGTTTAACCTGATAATTTTATGTACTTTTTTTTGATACGAAATTACCGTTTTCTCATAATTTTGAAGCTATCTTATGAATACATAAAAGATTTTTAAATTAATCACAAAACATTTTTGGTCACAGTTTCGAATTATGCTTCCGACGAATGTCCGGACCAAAAAACAGTTTCCAGTTCTTTTTTAAATCGAATTTCGATGCTTATATATAGATGTTGAATAATATTAAATGAACCTAACCGGCCACTCTTTGATATTTTTCCTAAGACACATATTCCGGAGTAATATTTAAACAATAATTTCTATGAGCCTAGTTCCTTCACACTCACACATTCTTCCTATCCACCCAACTAGTTCCTAGAAAGGCGATTGGCTTGAAAATATTACAATGTTGAGTTCATTAGACTGCCACAATCAAATCTCGGCAAAGTTTCATGGGCCGACAGTCGATCATTTTACAGCCACTTGCTGCACATCAAACATCAACGCCGCAACATGAGCATAGACATTGCAGGTTAGTCTTTACTACAAGAGCTGCAGGTGACTGCTTCCAAGCAGGTACTAAAAACTAGTAAGTTATTTTCACTGTCCTTTTGAGTGACAATGATAAAACATTTTTTACAGCTGAGATATGTCTACGTTTCACCTACGCCAGAACTGGAATGTTGAACCCTAAATTGTTGAAGATTTTATTAAGAGGGCACTCCAAATTGTGCAAAAATCTTGGTGGCAAAAATCTTTTAAAACTTCAGAGCGTACTTTGGTGCTTTTTATGTTCGGGAGTAGCACATATAGCGCCCCTAATCTTCTAAACTACTGTCAATTTTTTTTGTTTCAAGTTACGTTTTATGAGCATGGCAAGAGTCTCTCATTTTCCAAGTATTTGTAAGATTTCCCAGATTAGTATTTCAAAGCCTGGAAAACCACCACCTGCGACCACCAAACTCTTGCGTCAGTTTGAAATGGTTCCAGAGAATTAGGAATTGGTGTGGATAACAACAAGGTGTTTTTTTCATGGACATTGCGCTTCAGGTATGCGTATGCTGTATAAAGACAAGGATGACACATTTCTGGAGAAGCATCTGATATCACGGGAGCCCTTCGAGCAGTTTAAGGCATGGTTTGAGGAAGCCTGTGCTCGTAAAGAAATTCTTGAGCCCAATGCCATGTGCCTGGCTACCGCCACCAAGTAAGTAACGGAGCTGTTATGTCAAGTGTCGACAACTCGATAGAAGTATTCGCTAAGAGTTAAGATATTTTTTTTATGCCACCTGAAATGAATGGCTAATACCACATAACTACTGTTATGATATTAGCCAAATACACCAAATTTCTGAAGGAATTAGGTGCCATGCCAGGACCTTCCCTTTATGAGCACGGCTACATTGAACTGGATGGAAAACACTGACAATTTTTCATTGCCGCTTCGACCACCTTTTCATCCAATGCGATAGTACCTACAGTTTTACATGGATTCCGAACCATGGAGCAGCTCACATTTGTGACGAAATGCATTTATCGAACTCAGAAAGAAAAACAAAGTGGTGCATGTCGGGGCAGAGAACTGAACCCAGACCTCTGGTACGCTAGGCCAGTCCCCGCGCCACAAGGGTACAAGCCGCTCCTCGAAACCAGATGAAAATTGCATTTGTGTGTAGATTATACAAAATTAAGAAAACCTTTGCAAAACAGTCCACATGTAACTATAGGAATGTAGTTTCTTCATGCTTGGAATTAACAAGAAAAGGGCCAACATTATCAACAAAAACATCCAACTGCTTCGTAAAAAGAGACATCCAGTCGTTTTTCACTATAATTAACGTTTGAGCCACTATAAAATACTTTGCATGTCTTTATCTATGTGAAACACTCCAATTTCCAAATAATATCCTACAAATGTGGCTTACCGCGCTCAGAGCAGCAAGGCATGCTGCTAGAAAATCGCATGTCATGCTCCTCTTACGAAGCGGTAAGCTGTCAAACTATATCTCATCGTTTTGATCCGGTTATAAACTGTGATATTTTTTTAGACAGTAACTATTACAATGCTAGTGGATAACCTTGATCAATTAATTACGGGCACCCCTTCAAGTAGCTCCATGGTTGTGAGGTAAAGGGTTTAAGTGCACCCTTTCAAGCAAGGTAGAGGGTTTAAGTTCACCCCTACAAGCAACTCCATGGTTGCGATGTAGAGAGTACGCGTATCACTAATTGGGAAATGCATAATTCCAGTAAAGCAACTCACCTTTGAGGCGCTATATTTGGGGTTTCGATCTTGTGGTTAATCAACTCTGGGCATGGTTAGGTTCTGGATGGGTGACCACTCGACAATTGAGACTGGCTGATCGGATCCCATGTTCACTGCCCTTTAACATCATCCTTACTAGTTGGTAGGATGAATCTCTCCCAGGTTGGTACCATCACATTGAAGGACAGATGATCAAAGCAGCAATGCAAATTGTCCGTGTTATCCATCTAGCTAAATGCAATATAAGACATGACCTGGCATGGTTAATGTTATGACATGAGGTACGGTAGTAGCCATCGATGTCCAATCCCATAAAATAAAATATCATGTAAAAAATCAGGACCTCATGCAAGAATTACCAAAATAAAAATTCAAATTTTCAGAGACGGTGTCCCATCTGCTAGATTTGTTCTATTGAAAGGCTACGGCAAGGATGGATTCAAATTTTTCACAAACTACGAGAGCCGCAAGGCTCAAGATATGGTGAGACGCATACTAAATATTTTGCAACATTACAAATGTTTACACTTTCTACGTGTGCTCTGGCCTCACTCGTGACTTGCAGACCTGATTATTTAATATAATTTGCTATGAAGGTTCCATTTGTTCCGCGATTTATTGGCCTTTTTTTACTTTAATGAATCGTTTTATATCAGCAGCAAATTTGGATGATTTTGGAAGGAGGAACGGGACCACCTTGAGTCCGGCGTGGCGGCACATGCGGAGGGGCTTTGCCGTCTCCTCAGGCCTTCTGCTTCTGGGTTCCGTGTAGGAGTTGGGGCTTCTTGGCCCTGAGCCAAACGTTTCGGGAAGAGCTATTAATCAACAGATATCTTGCAGTCCTTGCTACCAGGCTGCTGGGCGGAGCCATGGAATCGCAGCGGCTGGGTAGCGAGGGTGTACAAGAATAAGAATGGAAATAAGACTAGCAAGCTCACATGAATTTCAGTAATTCAACTCTAGCTTTTTGTACTAGGCAACAGAACTAGGCCCAGGTTAACCGGGAGGTGGCTCCAAGCCTGATCATTTACTTTTCTCCTGATACTTTTAGAAATTATATATTTTCCCTATTTTTTTGTCAAAAAATTACATCAACCCTTACCTCCCCCCCTCCGCCCCAAAACAACCGAAGGCAGCTCCGTATTGAAACAAAGAAAATCAAAATATATAAAGCTAGCAGCCTAGAAAGTGCCTTGGAGAGCATTGACACTAGGCCACCGCTGACCATAAAAATAATGTCCTGACCACAGCTAAACGCGGATTAATCAAATTGTGACATGACTGTTGTTTGTTTGTAGTTTGACTACCAGAAGTTGAATAAATAAATTAAACCTGTTCTAAAAAACTGCCTTTCATCGAAGATATATGTCCTGATATTTTTGAGGTGTCTTCACACCCCTCCTTTAAATTTAAACGCCGCAAGTTTCAGCCATCTTGCCACTTCTGGCCACCAGTGCTATTGCAAGCTTGGGTAGATGCCAACTTAACCTTTGTTTTGTAAAATGGACTTTAGGAACTTGAATATGAGAGAGTATAGAGAAGTGAAACGAGGATGATGCAACTCGATTAAGAAACAAGTCTTACGGAAATCTAGTAAATTTACTGGGATTCACTAAACTAGTGCAAAGTACATGGACTTCAGAGACTTGATAGAAAACTCATTAAAGACTCAGCAGACATTCATCCCAAAATTTAACTGAAAACTGTTTGCCAAAGTTTATCAATAAATTGGATAAATTATCTTCCAGGCAGAAAATCCGAACGTAGCGGCAACATTCTACTGGGAGGTGCTCAACCGCTCTGTCCGCATCGAGGGCGCGGTGGAGAAGCTGCCGGCAGCGGACTCGGAGAAATACTTCCACGAGCGGCCGGTGCCGAGCCAGATTGCTGCCTGTGCGAGTCGCCAGAGCGAGCCGATCGCATCACGTGACGTTCTGTGCGAGCGGGAGAGAGTGCTCGAGGCGCAGTACATCGTGCCCGGCGTGGAGGTGCCGAGACCTGACTATTGGTGGGCTTTGTTCATTAACCATTCCAAAGTTACTGGCTCATTCCGATCAATCTAGCGGCTGTAATTTTTGTATGTGTTATCATACCCTTATTCAGCTAGATACCTGGGTATACACCTTGACAGACGACAGACATGGTGTATCCATATACAGAAAAATCGAGACAAATTTAACAATCCATATACAGAAAAAAATTGACAAATTAAACTCTCGCTTCAGATATCTTCTATGGTTGCTAAGAAGGCTCACTAGATTCTCGTTAAACAACACACTACTGATCTACAAATCTATATTGAAGCCAGTGTGGGCACACGGAATAGAGCCCTGGGTAACAGCCAGCAATTTTAACTTAGAAATCCTACAACGCTTTCAGAATAATGTGTTCCGCACAAGCACAAACGCCCCCATGGTTCGTGAAAACATCAAAAACGCATGAATACCTGCAAATGGCCATAATAAAAGACGTTACTTTAACCCTTTCACCGCCAAGGATTTTTTGGCATAATACTTCTCAATACGCCACACTACAATTATTTCGATAACATGCAGTCTTGAATTGTTGTTTGCTTTGTTGCAAATAGTGTGTTTCCACTGTTGAAACAGTAGAAATCTATTGAACGCTAGTATGTACTCTGCAATTATGTAAATAAAACTCATTATTTCGTAATCAGTAAAGTTTTATTAATGTTTGAAGTGGATAAGTTTTCTGTCGGATATATCCGACGATGGCGCCTGCAGAATGCCTTGCTCTGACGGATATATACGTTCCTGGCGGGGAAAGGGTTAAACGACTAACGGCTCATATCAATAGGCTGACTGTAGCTCTTACCGATACTACAGATAATGTCAGAAGATTGGAGCGGCATGTTATTGCTAACCTGGACAAAAGAGTATAAGATAACTATACTTACAGAATACTCATAAGAGATAGCCATCCAAAGGGTGCCACTAGCTCAGTGTAATCTCCAAAGTACTCAAAAAACCTGCTTAGAGTAAGCACTGATTGCAAATAGCCAAAAACAAAAAAAAAAGACTAGACAGCATTCAGTTTAGAGCTGCATTCGCAAAACTCTATGGGCAGGGTACTAGTTTACTATTAGTTATCCTATGCGGCAAGTTCATGTGCCGCTTTATTCCTTAACTCGGTTGGCAGCTGCATACAATTCGGATGACACCATTATCAGACATTGAAGATTTAATAACAGGTATCTTAGGTGGATAAAGTGTACTTAGCTGTGGGTCAATATTCGTGTGTAGCGTGAAAACACGCAGCCTTAAAAATAACTGCGTACCTATGTGCCTAAGAGTGAAGATAGGCACAAATGGTAATCTCTTTTAGCATTTTGTGTGCTAGAGCAGATACTCCATGCCTTCAGCCAAAATTTTACTGTCCTCTTTACTGCGATCAGTGATGAAAATCGTCGTCCCACATCAGATGTGCCGCCACTTTTGTGCACACAAGATCTCCAAAGTACAAAATGCATCAAACAAATCACCAATACAGTACAAGATTGGTTCTTCATTCCAGGGGTGGCTACATCATCAAGCCTACTTATGTGGAGTTTTGGCAGGGTCAGCGCAACCGCCTCAGTGACCGCATCCGCTTCCGTAGGCCGCGCGCGGGCGAGGCGCCCGACGGAACGCTCCTGCATCATGGCGAGGACGGCTGGCTCTATGAGAGACTCTCTCCCTAAAGCATTTATTAGAGACATCGATAAGCATGGTGATCACTAATAGGTATAGGGACAGTTAACAAATTCATTAATCAACTCAAAAAAAATGTTAATGAAGTTGGAAGTCAGAGGGAAAGAGCTTAATTGATTTTTAAATGTGAATATTTACCAAAACTTTTGTTGGGACGTGTTGGGAAGGTTTGTGATAAGCTGACAAAAGCTTTTTACTACTTCAGAACCCTGTCCAGATGCTGTTGGTACTTGGACACCCGGAAGAGTGCCTACTTTAGTTTAGTAGTCATGGTATTAGCCCAACACACCACATGGGAACTAGGTGCCATGCCAGGACCTTCCTTATATTGCTCGGCTACATTGAACTGGATGGAAAACACGGACAATTTTCATTGCCGCTTCTACCATCATTCATTCAATGTGATGGTACCAATCCGGGCGGGATTAACCCTACCACCTAGTTAGTAAGGAAGGGGACCTACAGTTTAACGTGGAATCCGAACCACGGCCAGCCTCTCAACGGTCTAATGGTCACCCATCCAAGACCGGACCCAGCGTTGCTTAACTTCGGAAAGCAATCGCCGAAGTGTCGCGCCACTGGGCCACTGAGGCTGACTTCTACTCCTAGGTTAGGGTTACTTCTACTCCATCGTAAACTGTGGCATTGCGTACGACCGTGGACTTTTATTTATCACATTAATGTGACAGCGGCAGCACAAATGAAAGTGGATACTTGTCGAGCAAGAGAGATAAGAACTTTATTTGACGATTTTTATCTGATGTAATAGCACAAATGGAAAGTTTGATTAATTTATCGAGGTAGAGAGTTATGGTTGATATAAAGTGGCAACACCCACCGTTTTGTCCCCAAGAACTGTCACTGTCAATCCTCCCTGACCCTGGCTGTGTTCGCGCAAACCACTCCATGCCATTCGGTGCAAGAAGGAACAAAAAATAGCATTTTACCATCTAGGTCTATGCATTTTACAGAATAGCAGCTAACAGAATATCAGTTCCTACAAATCGCCTCCAACTAAGTTATTTAGAATTGAATTTCGTATCAATTGAAAATTAAGTACGTTTATGAATTTAGTTTTAATGAGGTTTAGCGCAATTGCCTTGTGAGATTAGAAGGATTGTAGTTTGTCTAATGTCAAAGTGACGTTCATCTCTGCACTTTTTTCATTCTCGCGTTCGGGCTGGAGCGCTGCTCTAAGCCTGCTCCGCCTGATTCCGTCCTATAACGGAAAGTAAAGGATGGAATGGAACCGTCCTTGCCCGAACCGAACCCATTCTGCTCAGCAACCTTCATTTCAGATCTTCTAGGCGCGAGGTCATCATTGAGCTCCACGAAAATATATTTTGCCATTTCCCGCAAGATCCGAAACAGTTTATGGTTGCGCAGTATCCTCAGCTCCATTTTTCGCTCTTCATGTAGAACATGAATTACTAAGGGCCGAGTGCACGAAAGGATAAAAAATCAAAATCAACGTCAAAGTATGATCAAACACGTCACTTTGTGTGGACAGTATGGAAGGAACTCTCTACGGATCACTAAAAGTGACCTGTTTGAACATTGATTAACTCGGCCGTCTCTTCTTGCAACCGGGGCTAAGTAATCAATTACGAGATTTGTAGAACATGAATTACATGTAGAAAAAAGATGCCTACTTTTTTTTCGCGCTTTCGCTTTCATGACTAGCCCTCCTGCATATCTACTCTTAAAAGCGAAAGAGAGAAGTTCTCGTGTTCGCTACTGTCAAACTCTATGTATAAAAAGACATGCCTGCTTTTTTTCTACATAGACTTTGACTTAAGTGAACACGAGAGGTTCTCGCTTTCGCTTTGATGAGTAGATAGCCTGTATATCTAGGTTTTGCGCGTTTCCTCTATATGATTAGAAAGTTTTTAGTTTGTGTAATGCATAGAGGTGAAGAAATAATACATGGTGTAATGTCAAAGTTACGTTTAACTCGGCACTTTTTCGGTTTGGCGTTCGAGCTGGAGCGTTGCTCTGACCGGTTCTGCCCGATTCCGTTCTGTGATCATCTTTGCCCGAGCAAACATTGACTATTTACTGTGGCATTGTTCGTGCATATCTACCAAAACCAGTTGGTCACAGATGAAAGTGAAACTCTTTCGCCTGACGTCATCAAAAATAAATTCTTTCAGGGTTCCGTACCCAAAGGGTGTTAACGGAACCCAATTACTAAGCCTCCGCTGTCCGTCCGTCCGCTATTATTTTGCCGCTATAACAACAAATAGGTAAAATTGAAAAATAATTAAAATTAAATAAAAACGTGTTTTTTTGTGATAAATCTTTTACGATGGTACGGAACCCTACGTGTGCGAGTCCGACTCGCACTTGGCCGGTTTTTTGTGTCATCGCACTCTAATTAGATTAATTAGTAAGGGACAACACGTGGCTGTCATTTCACGAGTACGAAAGCTTCGTGAGGCACCGGTTAGTCACTGGTGACTCACAGGTGCGAATCTCATGAGTAGACCCTGAGTAGATATGCTGGTGTTCTTTTGTTCTGTGACTCGGTTGACCCACAGATTACCAATCAAAGAGTTCTGAGAAGTCCCGTGAAAGTCAAGCGCTCCTATCAATCCTATATATATAATGCCTATATATATTGTAAACATCCCAGAGCAAGCGAATACATACAGTGAATACTTGTGTTCCGAATTGATATTGCTCATAGCCAAAATAGCATGATATCAAATTGGAATGAATTTGGACAATTGAGCCTAACCTAACTACCTGGAAAAGGCGCGTGCACGCAGCACGAAATCCGTTTTTGTAGTCAGAGTGGTCAGTCTGAATTCTCACCTAAATTGGCGTTTACGTAACTTCGAAGTTCCGTAAAAACGTCAAACTCCATACAAGTTTTTACTGATATTCTGTGGTTTTACTTCTTCAAGCTGTCAAAGTCAAACTCGGACTTTCGATTGGTATGAAAACGCGGAGTCGACGTAAACGGCACCGTCGACGTATTTACGGCAACGTCGAGTAAGCTGTCAAATCAAACTCGGACTCGCAAATGTTATTTCGCTTAACGCCCACTGCACACGCTCTTCAATTTCTTCATACATTTGAAAACGCCAGTCGATCGGTTTTTCCGTTAGGTGACAACTTCCAAACCCGTACTGTACCCGAAGTCCCAGTTGTCACCTAAATTGGCGTTTACGGCAAACCGATCGACTGGCGTTTTCCGTAAAAACGTCAAACTCCATACAAGATTATATTCTGTGGTTTTACTTCAAGCTGTCAAAGTCAAACTCGGGCTTCCGATTTGTATAAAAACGCGGAGTCGGCGTAAACGGCAACGTCGTCGTATTTACGGCAATGTTAAGTAAGCTGTCAAATCAAACTCGGACAAAGCGAAGCGCATAGATAATATAATATTACTGCGTAATGCGAAGCGCTTACATACTCTTTGACTCGGACTTGCAATTGTTAGTTCGATTAACGCCCACTGCGCGCGTTTTTATATTTCTCCAGACATTTGAAACCAAAGAGTATTAAAACGCTTTGCTTGTTTGAAACCGCCAGTCGATCGGTTTGGCGTAAACGCCGATCTACGTGACAACTGGGATTACCGGCTCAGATTTGTGTATGCTATTAGTCGTGTCCGAAATGGAATATGTTGAGATGGAGCTTGCGTTCCGAGAAGAGCGCTTAGCTGCAAATCGCCGATTGGCTGTTTTCCGCAGCAACATTCGCGAGAATGCAAACCCCTTCGAACTGCCTGCTATGGAGTTTTTAAAACATTTTCGGCTCAGTAAGGTATGCATAAACGTGTATAAACCTTCCAAAAATAACTAGAAATTCAAAACTTTACAGTATACATAGCATTGGATGCACGCTGCAAACTCACCTGACTGCACGCTGTACCGTGTGTCTGATCTCAAATTATAAATATTTAAATATGTGTAAATTAAAAACTAAAGTCCATTCAGCTATTTCAAACTTGGCACTCCCCTTTCCGCCCCCAAAACTGTTTTAAGTTCATTAGGAGCCTAGAAAAACTATTTATGTTATTCAGTTCAGTAACTTCCAATAAATTTGCAAGGATATTTTTCGAATAACGACGTAACTGATGTGTGACTTCCTAGGTTACAGTGCAACAATTGTATGCCGAAGTGGAGCCTCTCATGCGTACCGAGAAGCACGGAGCTGTTTCAAAGATGAACAAAGTAAGTTTATTCTAGCCGTCAAGGCCATTACTAGACGGGCCCCATTATTTGTCCTTAGCCTGCTTGGGTACTTTATTTCCTGTTTTTCAAATGAGAGCTTTCTTGTTACCAACCTTACATATTTGGTGTCAATTCAGAAAATCACACTGTATGTAATCAAGGTACAGTGGGCAACGGACTAAAGTTACCGGAAATGAGCTCAAGCAAAAGATGAACAGACAAAATACGTTGACTTTTGGCAACTCTTTTAAGGGGGACTATACATACAAATATTGTTAAAAGCATCTATTATTCAACTGTATATGCAACTGTACCAAAAAACGTAGGCAGATTTAATAAAAAAATTGTTCATTTTGGCTTTCAAACGGAAGTGGTAAGATTGGTTTGTGTGCCACCACGGTGCATTCATTACCTTTTTTGGACACAAAATGCATAAAAGAAACAATTTCCCTTCTGTTACAGTTGCTTACTACGCTTACCTTTCTTGGAGGTGGCACCTACCAACGAGGGGTAGGCAATAGTATGTTCTTGGGCATGTCGCAGTCTAAGGTGTCCCATGTTGTAAATGAAGTAGTGGACATTCTGAATGATCCTGTCATTTTCAATAAATATGTAAAATTTCCACAAACTGAACAAGACAGAAGGGCTGTTGTGAGAGGGTAAGTTTTTAGACTCGTACTTATTGCCACCATATTCCTATTCAACTGATCAAGCAGAATAGTGCCTAATATTTAGATATTGACTTGGTTATTCTAACTTACTTACGCATTGAATGAAAGATGGTCGAAGCGGCAATGAAAATTGACCGTGTTCCATCCAGTTCAATGTAGCCGACCAATATAAGGAAGGTCCTGGCATGGTACCTAATTCCCAT
Source organism: Incurvaria masculella (assembly GCA_946894095.1). Taxonomy (NCBI): domain Eukaryota; kingdom Metazoa; phylum Arthropoda; class Insecta; order Lepidoptera; family Incurvariidae; genus Incurvaria; species Incurvaria masculella. The sequence goes on along the minus strand of OX335644.1, from coordinate 4,517,972 downwards.
GTAGTGTGTTTGGCTAATATCTGACCGTCAATTATTAGCCATCCATGTCCAGTTACAAAAAAATTACGACTTGACTCAAAACTAGTAAAATTTTAATAAAACAAATTGACACTGCATTTTTTTCCAGATATGATCGTAAGTTCGGTGTACCGGGCGTATTAGGGTGCATTGATTGCACCCACGTGGCGATGATTAGGCCATCAATTGGGGAACATCAGGAAAGGTTTTACTGCCGGAAACATTACTACTCACGGAACGTCCAAATTGTAAGTGGTTTAATAAAAACATTGACCATTTATAATAAGTTAAGGAAACTTTATATGTATGCTGGAGAAACTGGCAGAAACACGATAATTTACTTTATGTTTTAACACCATTAATCTTGGCTAGATATCAAATATCTTGAGGTGTTAAGTTGTACCTATTGTATATTTCGTTGTGCCATAAAAGATGTTTATGAGTACTACACTAACCATTAAATATTTTAACTCTCTATTTTATTGGCAGATCTGTGACAGTGACTTGCGCATAATGAATGTTGATGCGTCTTATGGAGGTGCAGCGCACGACAGCTTCATTTGGAGGATGCATGAGTTACATGACCACATGGAGGAGTTGTCTAACAACGGAGAGGCTGTGTGGTTTATCGGTACCTATAGCTAATTTTATTATATTTTGTTAAATAATTGGTCTTATTATATCATCTCTTTGTTATACATTTTATACAATGTTGTGATATTAGACCTGTTGTCATAATAGATCTTTTTTTTTTTTATGTGACTGGACATGGATGGCTAATACCACAAGTTCTGTCATGGTATTAGCCCAACACACCACATGGGAACTAGATGCCATGCCAGGACCTTCCTTATATTGCACGGCTACATTGAACTGGATGGAAAACACGGACAATTTTCATTGCCGCTTCGACCATCGTTCATCCAATGCGATGGTACCAACCCGGGCGGGATGAACCCTACCACCTAGTAAGTAAGGTAAAAAAGATTAAAAAAAGGATATCTAGCGTCATGTTTGAAAAATGTTACGGCTTTTCACGCGGCAGGCAGAGACACTCTCTGACGTTTCGAGCTAATCATTCAGCCCGTTGTCAAGGAGGCATCCGCCACATTCGTACACAGCTGTTCGTCTGCGAGCGTCGGAGAGTGTTTTTGCGTGCCGCATGAAAAGCCGTAACATTTTTCAAACATGTCTAACGACCGCGGTAATCTCAAATATCTAGCGCCCTTACTATGAGAGCCGAACAATTTTCAAAAATGATTTTGTGAATGAAATGTACATTCCACATGTAAATGTAGTTTCAGACTTATTATTATACGACATGTATTCACGCGCGGCAGCAATACTTCGACTGTGTCATATGTGCCGCTGGATTCCCATACAATTAAATGGTCACTTTGACCATACGGTATCGACCACACGCCACTTCTACCTTTCTCTTCAGTGGTAAATATCTATGATATTGGGGATTTTATAAATATCATTTTCAGATTTAATTCTCTGTGGATTCGCACGCAATTCGAAATTCAAATAAATTTTATTCAAAAGCCATATCATTTTAATTTCAAGTTCTGTCATTTGTTTTTAGGTTCTGTTTTGTTTTTATGAAATTGTGGTAGTTTTTGGCACCATGGTCAGTCAGTTTGGGTCCACTGCTGGACATGCGCCTCTCCAATTTTTCTACAGTCAGCCCGGCTCTGAGCGGTACGGAACCACTGCTTTCTGCCGACGCACTTGAGAGGAGAGGAAAACGCTTTCGCTGACTTCATCGCCTCCCGTCTGGCAACTTTTACAGTAAAGGGATAAACAAACTAAACAAACTGCCCTTAAAATGACAAAATTATATAAAAAAAATAACCAAAATGTTTATATTTTACAATTTTCATACAAATCTCCAAATTCATTGGTAACTACCTAATATATTTTATTTTTGTATCTGAGAATTCAATATTAAAATTATGATCAAACTTTTCAGGGGACAGCGGATATCCACTTTGCCCATGGCTTATAACACCCATATTGGGCACACAAGAAGGCACTCCTGAACATCACTTTCAAAATAAGGCTGTCGAACTGCACAACACCGTGAAGCGTTGCATCAAGCTGCTTAAAGCTCGTTGGCGTTGTTTGTTGGCACACCGCACGCTGCATTATCACCACCTGACGGTTGGGAAGATAATATATGCGTGCTGTGTGCTACACAACTTCGGCATCGGTGGTGCAGATCCCGTTCCACACATAAAGCGCCAAGATGTTATGGACGATAGAGCATTGCAGGATTCTGACTACGTCCTTTCGAATGAAGCAGCGAGAAGACTGTACCGCAATTATGATCCACAGGCCGGTGTTGCCCAGAGACAGAGCATCGTTGCGAGTCTATGGGAAAAAAAAGAGCATTAATCGCTTGATTGTACACGTCCCAAATTCGAAAAAAACTTGGTTATTTTTATATCAGAGTGGTTTTGTAATTTCTTTATTGCACCAATAAATCCTATCTGACCCCTATTAACAGTTACAGGTTTTGGATAGAATACGAAACCTGCTGTGTTTTGAGATGAGTAAAAAAGTGATTGTTTACTTTATTTTTGTAATTTGAGCTATAGCTAAGGGAGCATTCTTAAACCACGTGACGGATTTAGGGGGAGGGAGGGAACCAGCTCTCGGTCACATCTTGGTCCGAGGGTTATGGGGGTGGGGGCGGTCTAAATGAACCTAATGATTGTAATTAATATGAACATAATTTTCCGAAAATGTTACAGCTCTTATATGTAAATTAATAACAAATCTAAAACGATATTTACAGCAATAAAAAAACTTTGCATTTTGTTAAATTATTCCGTCATCACTTCCCACCTTGTTGTTGTTGTCGGCGAGTAGCTGCCGGCGCTTGAACACATTTGACACGAGGCCGTCTTCCCACCTTATCGTCTGCAAAAACATTAGCGTGCTATGATCTATTATGACTTTACATTTAGTTCATCTAAAGTGTTAAGCTTAAAACGTGTAGAATCAAATTTAGGCTCCTTCTCGGGTAACGATTTTAACATGGTTCGATGAATTTAAAAGGTGCACAACTAGACTTGAAGATGACGACGGAAATTGACACTATGGGCAGTTACTGTAGAAAATGTGTCGATTACTGTATACTTGTGAAACTCACGAATCCCATCCAAGAATATAGAGAGATTATTCGGCATTAGTCTGGTTAGTGATCATACCATCTTACATGAACACCTTGGCGTGAGAAAGGGTCAGATAGGATTCATTGCTGCAATCAAGGAATTAAAAAACCACTCTGCGTGCACTAGTGCTGATGCACAAACAGCTCTAGCAATTGAGCATTTTTGCAATTTGTGACTTGAACAATCAAGAACCAAGGGCTGACTGACGCTGAGCAGTTGAAAAGTTGTACACTTCACTTTTAAACATATACATACGCTCATGTTACAAATGATAATACATCCTAGATATTAAAGCTAAGACAGTAAGAACTTTCAAGTGCAATAATTATTTTATACATAATATATTGACTTGATTCACCTTATCTGTATCAAACTTGACGATGGCCTTATACACCCGACATAGAAAGTTAAGTTGACGACTGCTTTTAAACCAGAGAATGCTTGTAAATACTATGAGTACATATTATTGTGTAAGCAGCGTTGTTAATTGAATAATTTACATTATAATCTATTTGTACTGAGGGTTGATGTTTTTTTTGTTCTTTATTTTTTGTCATAATAAACTATTTTACCAAAAAATTGTCAGTAGCATTTAGATCAAAGTGTGTAAGTATATTTTTATTGTGGATGGAAAAGTCTTTAAACCAGTAATTTATTTGTGGGATCCTCTTTACTGAAGTAATCGAATCTCAAGACTTGAGGGTTTTTAAAGGATTTTTTAAGATAGGTCATCCTATTACCAGATAGGTCATCCTATTACGCAGTAATATTATATTATCTATGGGTCATCCCCTCTCTCGGTAAACGCCTCACGCATAAACTATTAAATCTGAAATGGACTGACCTATGCACAATAGTCTGAAAGATGACGGGACACTGCCCACTCTATAAGCATCTCCATTATTTGGGGATAACAGTTAGTCTTCTATGCCGTGGCTGCGAGGAGACTACAGAGACATCCGCCTATATACTTTTGGCATGCAGGAGCGTGGCCGATCAACGAGCACGGAACCTGGGAGCAACAGGTAGCCTCGCAGAAGCCTGCAGAAATATTAAAAACCTGTAATACGTCACAACATATTCAAACTTATTTAAAAATAAGGAGCTTTTGTTATTTTTATTTACTGATTTATTTAAGTTTATCTTCGCAAGGGTAATACAATCTGTTTTTATCTATTTTACACTCAAGTACATCATAAACAGCAAAAACTGAAAAAAAAAACACAATACACATAACATGAATTAAACTAATGTGTGACGCTACTAGTTTGACATCTATGGCATGACATTTTTTTATGCAACCTGACACGGACATGGAGGTGAAGAAAATACTGGAGAAATAACGTCCATACAACGAGCGCGCAAAAAATGACGCAACACGACTTACAACATTATATCGCCATACAAATTTGTAGCGGAGTGATGAAAACGGAGAAAAATCCAATTTGAAGTCTCCCAAATTGGTAGGTAAACTGATAAAGATAAGAATAATTTTTCAATAAACCAGATAGTCATTACGTCATTCTTCATTCTTCACCTCCATGGACACGGACAGCTAATACCATCGGCTAATACCATACAACTACGTTCAGGATATTAGTCCAATACACATCATTCCATTAGAATTAGGTGCCATGCCAGGACCTTCCCTTTATAAGAACGGCTACACTGAACTGGGTGGAAAACATGGACAATTTTTCATTGCCGCTTCAACCATAGTTTTATCCAATGCGGTGGTACCACCCGGGCGAGCTTAATCCAGCCACCTAGTAGAGTAAGGCACCTACAGTTTTAGATGGGTTTCGAACCGATGGAACAGTTCGCATTTGTAAGGAAATGCACTTATCTCAAAAAGAGAAAGAAAGTGGTATTGGCATTTGCAAGGAAAACGTATGTTGGTCAAAGTCCAATGTGTCGGTTAGGCTAATGCCATTTGTGATTTTCTGGATTCGCGGCCACATAAATTTGAAGCCACACGATTCTGCTGATTATTTAGCTAGAACGATAGCTGAGAGCAACCTGAATATTTGCCATATTAAGAATGTTGCCCTACCGCAATCGGAATTTGTAACGAAAATAAAACAGGAAATTATCCACGAATGGACCGAACAATGGAAAATGTCCAATACGAGTCGTTGGTACGCCGACATAAACGATTTAGTTGGGAAACTACCTTGGTTCAATAAAACCTTACCAAAAAGAAGAAAATATTATGCAACAATTGGACGTCTACGTTTCGGACATTGTCTTTTTCAATCCCATCTTTACAGATTAAACCTTATCGATACCGCCGTACGCCCACACTGTAACTTAGCTGATCAATCCCTGGACCACCTCTTCTTTCATTGCTGTGCTTTTGATGAGCAAAGAAAAAAACTATATAAATGCTTACATACAAAGAAAGAGAAAAAATCCCGCTCGACCTGAAAAAGATATTAAGTGAACCGACCAACTTTGAACCCATATTTCTATATATACATGAGACAATAGAAAATATTTAACTACATGACACTCCAGAATGGACTACAATCCATAAGATACAATAAAGAGAAGGCTGTATAGCGAAAGCTTTTGCCTGTCCATTGGATAAACAAACAAAAAAATCAAAAAAGCCTGCTTGCTAGCAAGCAGCTGATTGTGTTATCAAGTAGGCCAAGGAATAGAAGATTCCATTCATTGAACATTTAATATTCTGATCCCATTCGCATTCATCTAGCCTGTACAGTATCAGTAAATCGGGCGAGTAATTTGATTCGGTCTAAATAATTCCTCCTACATAATTTCGATTTATTATACCGTTAATCTATTAATAACCTATAATTTTGAGTTTATTTGACCTCACCTCACACTTAGATGAAAAAGGAATTATTTTCGATCTAAGAACTCACACAAATAATTCTTGCCAAAGTTACATGGGCCGACAGTCGGTCATTCTGAGGATAATTTTACGGCCACTGATTTCGTACTCAAGCAAACATCAAATCCGTAACATGAGCATAGACATTGGAGGTCAGTATTTCTTAAGTACATACTTAAATTTTACAAACATATTTAGGTATAAGTCGATTGTTATAAGTTGAGGCAATCACGGCACGCACACATATGCATTTCTCAAATAATGCTTTTTAAAGAAATTTGTACGTTTAAGCACATTTGATAGCTCGCAAAACTCTAATGTAGGCAAGTTCTGGTCCATGGAACTATATTCTTCTGCGTTTGGATCATGGCTTGGTTAATTTCAATTAATAAAAATCTATTAAATTTATACCTAACTGTAACATGTATCTTTTTCAAATAAAAATTGTTATGCTTACCAAAAACAGCCTTTTCGTTTGCATTTGTAGATCCACCGTCAACCACCTATGGGCGAGAGAGTTACCACATTTGTATCACGTTCATTCCTTAGCCTGTGGCATACATATACATAATGCTGTGGGAAGAAGTGTGCGCGGCCTCAACTTAAAACGAGCTATACATACCTACCTTGTTGAACGATGTCTACTCAATATTTTGGACAGATGAGAGATGTCTACCCCTTATGTCAGAATGTTAGCTGAAAAAAGTAATAATTCTATCGATACGGTACCCTTATAAAAGAGAACATTAAAAAAACCTTAACATTAAACATTAAAAACATAAAAAAAAAAAAAAATCTAAGTAACTTATTGCTTCCCGGTGGTCCATCACAATTAAAACAGACATTGAAATGATCTGTCATAGTATTGTGTTGGCCACAAGGTAGCATTTTCCACTGACATTGTGCTTCAGGTATGCGTATCCGGTATAAAGACAAGGATGACACATTTCTGGAGAAGCATCTGGTATCACGCGAGCCGTTCGGGCAGTTCAAAGCGTGGTTTGAGGAGGCCTGTGCTCGTAAAGAAATCCTTGAGCCTAACGCTATGTGCCTGGCCACCGCCACTAAGTAAGTAATATATGTGTATCTGGCTATGGTATGATATCATGTTAACTCACAATCAATAACTCAATGAATCTATAGCGGAACGTGCATTTCCCAGTCTTCACTGAATTCCTTTCTGTAGAGTCGTGCCTGCCCTCTTATCTGTGTCTTCGAATGTAATTAGTTTTTGGCCCATTATAACTTTTTTTTTTATGTGACTGAACATGGATGGCTAATACCCCACCTTCTGTCATGGTATTAGCCCAACACACCACATGGGAACTAGGTGCCATGCCAGGACCTTCCTTGTATTGCACGGCTACATTGAACTGGATAGAAAACACGGACAATTTTCATTGCCGCTTCGACCATCCTTCATTCAATGCGATGGTACCAACCCGGGCGGGATTAACCCTACCACCTAGTAAGTAAGGAAGGGGACCTACAGTTTAACGTCGAATCCGAACCACGTCCAGCCTCTCTCAACGGTCGAATAGTCACCCATCCAGGACCAGACCGGACCCAGCGTTGCTTAACTTCGGAGAGTGATCGCCGAAGTGTCGCGCCACTGGGCCATTGAACTGCACTACCCAAACTAAAGTGTTTTATTTGCCGGTCCGAATGTATAAGTGAACAGACTAGATTTTCTTTGCCAAAACACTCCTTCTGAGCTCTAAGTGGACAGCAACGTTCAGTGAACCAAGTAAATATGTAATATGGGCAAAAAATTATTTGCAATGGTTCAAGGAATCGTTACTTACGGAATTTATATATTTGTGCATGAAAAACGAAGTTAGAATAAAGTTTGAGTCCACATGACAGTTTTTAAAAACTCATCCAATAGCGTTCCCGAAATGTAGTTTTTCATGCTTGTAACAATTTTTCTACATCATTAAAATTTATCTAACTGTTATGTTAAATGAAAAAACAGCTGACTTTTTTTAAACTAAGGTAATGTTTGGATCATTATACATTATACTTTGCAGGTTTCTATCAATGTAAAATACTTTAATATTAACATAACATTTCTCTGCAACATTGTTAGAATGTCCAGTGTCCTACTAGCATATTTTATTAAGTATTTTTTTATGTGACTAGAAATTTTTGGCCACACCCCTACCACACCTACTGTCTTGATATCACCCCAACATACCTCATGTCAAGTTCCATAAAAAAGACATCACATCAGGATATTATGTTAAAAATACTAAACTTAATTCACTGAAACTTTCAGAGACGGTGTTCCATCTGCTAGATTTGTTCTATTGAAAGGCTACGGCAAGGATGGATTTAAATTCTTCACAAACTACGAGAGCCGCAAGGCGAAAAATATGGTGATACACAAACTTAATATTTTGCAACATTACAAATGTTTACACTTGCTGGTCCTTTTACATGGCTGAATATTTCACACACCTGCCCAGAATTATTGCAAGCTTTTGCACATAGAAACTCGACCCTTGATATGTGAGATGTGCTTTAGGAACGCATTTCTCCTGTTCTGCTAGGTGTAGAAACTCCGCTAACAAAATGTATCTAATGAAACTAAAATGGTGATGCCCCATTTTATAGATAAGATAAAAAACGTTTGTCAAATCAAATCATAGATGCAGCAATGTCAATTGCCTTGGTTAAGGCCCTGGTACTAGCCAAATCGCAAAGTTAGACGAGGCACCCCAAGTTAACTAAGTCTGACGATTATAAGTGTCATTCTTACAATATATGATTCCTTGTCTAGGAATCAACCTATTTTCGTTAATGTATGTTTCCTTTTTCTATACAAAATACATTGCGGAAACGGTGTCCATTTCCGAACTTTTTTGACTAAATGTAGAAATCTAAAAGTAAATGGAATTTTTTGTTTATGCATATATGCTGTTTTTGCTTATATCTAGAAATCGAATTACTTTCAGATTTCTAATGAGAAAAATCAACTTTTTTATTTTTATTATTATTTAAATAAATGATGGAATCAAAAAATATTAACAATCCATTATCAGTCTGGAGTTCTATTTGGATTTGCTGAAGCGTTTCACTACATTTGTTAAAAAGTGAATTTGTATGGCGCGAGTAGTTGGCTAGTCCTAGCGCCTTAAATGAGAACTAAAGAAACCATTTAGTTTGATATTAAATACAATATACTTAACATTTTCTGACGTAAACGTTCACTTTTCATTATCATCCTCTGACATCCAAACCATCCGCTCACTACAACTTATCACCAAATTTACTTCCAGGCAGAAAATCCAAACGTAGCGGCCACTTTCTACTGGGAGGTGCTCAACCGCTCCGTCCGCATCGAGGGCGCGGTGGAGAAGCTGCCGGCAGCGGACTCGGAGAAGTACTTCCACGAGCGGCCGGTGCCGAGCCAGATCGCTGCGTGCGCGAGCCACCAGAGCGAACCGATCGCGTCGCGTGACGTGCTGTGCGAGCGGGAGAAAGTCCTCGAGGCGCAGTACATGGTGCCTGGCTTAGAGGTGCCGAGACCTGACTATTGGTGGGCTTTGTTCATTAAACATTCTAAAGTTATTATTTCGGCCCGATCAATGTAGCAAATTTAATTTTGTATGTGTTGTCAGATCCGAGTGGTCTGAAGATAGCATGCAGTTTCGATCCCACAGCTTTTTACATCGAGGTTACTTGTTTGCAGCCTGAAAAATTTACCCATAACCTGACAAATGAACCCACGTGAATTGCGTGCCGGTTAGCAATGGATATTGTATTGTTTATTCATTATTCATAGAGTACACTACACTTGGATTTGTCATATTTTATCATTAGCCTGTTCAACAATCACAGCAAAGAACTTGCCACTTGCAAGAAACTTCTACAATAAGAGCCTTACACACTCAGATGTGACAGTTATGTTTTCTTTTTATGGAACCTGAAATGGATAGCTAACATCATAACGGTAGTTTTTTTTTTTTTTATGCGACCTGACATGGATGGCTAATACCACACAACTACCGTTATGATATTAGCCCAATACACCACATTCCCGAAGGAATTAGGTGCCATGCGAGGATCTTCCTTTTATTAACACGGCTACATTGAACTGGATGGAAAATACGAATAATTTGTCATTGCCGCTTAAACCAATTCCGAAACCGAACCGAAATTCCGAACCATGGAACAGCCTTGCATTCGTAACAAAATGCTCTTTCCAAACTCAGAAAAGAAAGAAGGGCGTGAATGACATCCTCTCGCATGAAAGTCAAGTCCTCCAGCTCCCAAAATCTCTATAGTTCACACGGAATCAAGCAAATCAGTTTTAGTATAAGGTTGGTTCTTCATTCCAGGGGTGGCTACGTCATCAAGCCTACTTGTGTGGAGTTTTGGCAGGGGCAGCGCGACCGCCTCCATGACCGCATCCGCTTCTGTAGGCCGCGCGCGGGCGACGCGCCCGACGGAACGCTCCTGCATCAGGGCGAGGACGGCTGGCTCTACGAGAGACTCTCACCCTAACCCATTTATTAGAGACGCCTGTAGCGATAACCATGGTGATTGCAAATAGTGTTATGGTGAAAGTGGGGTGGAAATATAGAACTAAACAGGCATAAATCAACAAATATGCACACAATTAACTTGCCTTTTTTTGTTTCATTCTGTTGAATATTTTCTAAGGTGTAAAGCAATAGGCCAAACGATAAAACAAATCTCAGCTTTGGTACTCATAGACAGAATTCAAGAAACTTTCACACAAGTAGCTGTTTTAAGGTAAATAGATAAAATAACGCCTATTTTTTTTCTATATGATGGATAGTGCTACTTGCTCTGGCAAGCGAGGCAACGGTGAAAACGAATTTCAAGATTGACCTACAGAAGAATGGTCCTGTCACCAAATTTTGCAGAAAGCTATTTTAAGCTGACATGTTTTTAAAATTTAATGAAATGTGTGCAATGTGCAAATTGTGTGTCAATAAACATTTAATTTTTATAAGTAGGTACAGTTTGTGTTTCTGTAGAAATATTTTCTCGTGCAAATACAGTTGACCTTTACATTTTATGTGAAAATTCACATCCGGAAGGTATGCCTTGACCGAGCATTACTACTTTCATATGTTATTTAGTAATCTTTTTGATATTTCATTACTTTGTAATGACTATACTTAACTAATGATTTGCATCAAATAAATGTTTTTTTTTTACTTTCTGTGGCCTCTGTCCCAATATTAAAAGACAATTGGCCTGCTTCAAATTTCACTTCTTCATATTAGCTTATTGTTACTTGTTAATACTCCATTTTCTTTGATGTTCTCCACTGATAAGACTCAGATAGCGGGGTCGTTGTGCATGAAAACTGGAGCAGCAGGTTACACACGTTCCAGGGAAAAAATGAAGTTTTTAATTGCAACCTACCAAAATCATGCCATAAGTAAAAACTTTTTTTTTAAATAAAACCATAATTTATTATCTTGGCAAATGAAGTGCCATCCGAATTGTAGCCTGCCCCAAAACTACTTCTGCATGACTTTCAATATTTCTCTCTGTATACCCCCACTGCTCTTCCAGCAAACTTGACTTTTCAAACCATTCTCCTTCATAGCAACCTCAAACTGTCTGGTACCACCACCGACACCAAAGTAGTAAGTCTTCGCTGCTATAAACGCTATTCCTTCATCTTTCAATCGTTTTTTGAAGAGATTGATTAGTTTTTTGTAATTATCGCAGTTATAAATCGTCTCTGATGCCAAGATGTAGTCGAATTGCTGTACAGGGTCCAAAACTTGATTAAACGAATCCCAGTCACCCGAGTAGAATTGGCATTTGTTTATCAATACCGTTTCTTCCTCTTCTTGATTTAGTAATACGTTGGGTATGGTCACTGACTCCAGAACTTCCTTATTCTGCAATAAGTAAGTTGATGTTTTAAGAGTGTTCATAAGAGCTGATTGTGTTCAGTTAAATAATGGCGTAAGTAAAACTACATTTAATTTTATTTAAAAATAACCTCAACAAATTTTGATAATCAAAAAAAGGTAATATGTAGATTGATGGTCTAGCTATAATTTAAAGATAATGCTGTAAGTATCTGGTGCTTTGTGTTCTCAAATTAGGCATATATTAATAAACTATCATAAAAAAAGTTTGAACATAAAATATGACCGTCAGATATTTACCGTATAGGTTTCAATATAGCTGGGCTGCATCTTAATCTTTTTGAACTTCCAAAATAAGTCGTAGTTTTTTTTTTAATAATAAAATATGTTTTCACTTACGCCCTTATGGAACTGATTGCAATCGGGTGCTATTAGGCCCTTAAATAGGAAAATTGTTTTTATAAGTAAGAAAATCTAAATCTACTCCGATCCCAAATTATATACCTATGATCTAATCAAAAACTCACATAATCTTGGAAGACAACATGCGCACCGTGCATGAGGGCCATAATGCCGAGGAGCCCGGCGCCACAGCCCAGGTCCATGACGCTCGCTCCCTGCCACTTCACTTTGTCCACATTCCCAAGCAGATATTCTATGAGATCACTTGTGCATTCCCATATCTTAAGTCCACCTAGAACAAGCATGATTAAATGTTTTGTTTTTAATTAAAATTACTTATTTGTACCTATTTTTATTTTAATCTGCAAGCCTCGCTCTAACGTCTTAAAATTAATACTGACTTGAAAGGAAAAGTACAGTTCTTGGGTTTTTGGCCATCGAACATGGTGTAAGAGACCCTATTCTAGCTAGGAAATTAACTGGTATGTTGCATGGGATTAAACATTTTTTATAAGTAATTGGTTCTCAAAAGAATTTTTTTTTGTAGTCAAATTTAAATTTAAAGCATAATACTTAGGCAATTCATTTAACCAAATTGTAGTTCAAATTTGAAATTCTTATGCTGTGTCCACACGTGTCAAGCCATGTTGTCAATAAAAAGTGCTTCAAATTAAGCTGTCTGAAATCATGCTTAAATTTATCTCTGCGCATTGCGATTTGTTCGCCAAACACGTTTATTCTGCGCTGCAATATCTCGAGCCATGTATGACTCATTGTTATGTTTGGCAGACATTCTGATTAGAAATTAAAAATCTCATTATGATGCAGGCCCGAAATTGCAGTGTGCTCTATACTAATAATAAATCTGTAAGGGGTGTTCATGGAGTAAGTTGCTTTGTTTTCTAAGATACTTCGTTTGTAGACTTTATGCATGATACTAAAACTAAATTGACGATTTTTAGAAATCAGTTCTGTATGTATGTATGTATGTTCCTCGATAACTCTTAAACCGATCATCCGAATTCGATGAAACTTACTATACATATATGTAAATACACGGGACATAGGATAGGCTATATATAATTCAGTTCCGCGTACGTTAAGATGTAGCTGTCATACATACCGGAATTCTCCGCGTGGCTCGGCGGGAGGGCCGCGGCTCTAGGAGGGGGGGCGGTGCTTACTTTTTAATCACTATCTGCCTTTATTTATTCTAAGCCACGCAACGAACTTTTTAATACGGTTTTCATTAATATAAGGAGCGATGAACGAGCAAGGATTGCGTATGTAATTTTTAAATATTTAATACAAACCTTAAGAGAAAAATTTGAACTATGTACTTGAAAATTGTAGGTTCGAAAAGGCCTAGAGAAAGTTCCACAATATCATGTAGAGCGATAACTACGAACCACTCGCCCGACTTATTTGCGTATTTTATCAACGTATAGTAACTCTGGGTGCAGTCAGTTTCCGGATGGGTTACCGTTTTCGATGTTGAAGGTGGCTGTGGTTCGTATTCCTCATAAAACTTTATAAAAGTAAGGAAGGTGGTAGGGTTAATCCCGCCTTTGTTGGTTTTGTATCAATTTCTATGTAGCAGTGCCAGTGCAATAAGGGTCTGGCGGCACATGCTTTTCAAATTCGCTCCCAAATGTTTACAAAGCTCGAAATGGGAATATGTCGATGTCTATCATTCAATTTGGTAGATTTAGTCCTGGACCAGCCTTTTGGTGGGTTACTTATTATTCAGGAAATAATTCAGACCGAAATCAATCCAACACGACATTGACCCGAGCGGAGCCGGGTACCGCAGCTAGTTTATTACTATTACAGCTTTAGTTACTTTCTTTTAGCTATAAGTGGTTTTGCAATGAAAATTTCTGTAAATCTAAACAAATTGTCTGCTTTGTGGGCATATTGCATCCTCCTCCTGTCGTTCTTTTTTAAACAGCGATGTTGCCAGAGCGTAATAGCATGATTCGCCTTGCCCGTGAATAGGTTAGTCCCGTCGGGAAGGGCCCTCTTAATACATGTTTTAATATTGACATGACACTGTACTATTTTGAATCAATAATCCAGTCTTCTACTATTTACACGGGAAAGTTATGGGAAAATTACCTTATTTATTGCCAGGGTAAAAATAGGACCAATACTGCCAGCTGGCAAAATACCTGACAAGGTCAAGGAGTTATTTATGGAGAATTTATTCTTGGTTATTTATTTACCTTCATACTTTCCAGTCACTAAGTCACTGTGCTGCTTTTCTGCGCTTGACACATTGTCACCCGATGTGGTGAGCGTTTTCAAGGCATCCTGGACTGTGACATGCCCGATCTCGAGATCTCCGCATGTGAACATGTTCGCCCGCTGCACATCATTGTCTGTATTGAGCCAGTTTTGCGGGAAAATCTGCTCACTTGGCAGCCACTGCATCGGCTCTGCCCCTTCTGGCACATCTGTTATTCATATGTGACATTTTACAAGAAACGGGTATAACGTGGTTCTGCCTCAAAAGGCAGGCGACGGGCGGCAGGAAAGCTTGAAACGGAAAGAATCAGCTTCGCATGATCAGATGTGACCGAGAGCCGGACCCTTTCACCTCTAAATCCGCCACGCCTTACATGCAATACGTAGCGATTTGATTACAATATAAAGTAATGATTATTGTGGGAAGCATCGGCAGTGCGAGCACCAAAATATTGCAACTTGCAATGCACAGAATACAATAACAGGAAGATCAAAAATGGACTGAAGGCCTAAGTCTGTATCAATTTGAGATTTCGTTTTGCTAAGCTTTTTCAGAAAGAAACGGTGGCACCGGTGATTAAATGATAAAATGATAAACCATAAACTAACTAAAATTCTTGAGAGTGTACAACTTGAGAAAAAATTCGGGCTCACAGATTTTTGTTCGCTGTCACCCAAATTCAAAATGTTAGTCGACCAGTATTTCACATTAGGGTAGAACTCGGACTAAGGCCTTCAATCCAATTGCAATGCATAGCACTGTTGAGTGAAGATACACCACTCAAAATCTTTGCTACGTTTTGGGTGCTCGGCCCTCGGTATGGCATAGATTTGTTATGACGTAGAATATTACCTACCAGCAGAATCTTTGGATTCTTCACTTGAAAAGTTGAATTTAAAAGCAGACATCAGTAACTACTTGAAGTTAATATGTTCCAGGGTGTTCTGTGGTTTTGTATAGCTAGCTATCACAATGATGTAATCATATAGAAAACAACGTTTTTCTTGCCCTTCCTGTTTTACTAATTTAACTAAATATTTCCAAGCATCTATCCACCATCCACCCACATGTTTTTGACAGTTGACACCAAAGAGTATGTAACCGGCTTACAACTGTTAACAATTGCGCTGACAGCGTGAATACAGTTGTTCCGAATCTCGATGACAGTGCTTAGAGCCTATTTTAAGAATTACAAATCACTAATCGAAATTTCGCTGAGCTCTTCGATTCCGCAGGTTTACATCATTGAATAGAGCTGGAATTTGACCATGGATATTTTCTCAGCTCTATTAAATGGTGTAAACCTGGGTAATCGAAGAGCTCAGCGAAATTTCGACAAGTGATTTGTAACTTGTAATCGAGACTCTGAGCAATGTCATCAGTGAGTCATCAGTGACTCACTTGTCACTCACGAGTCCGGATGAGGAAAAAAAAATTTTCGTATTCATGAAATGACAGCGAAAGTTCTGTCGCGTCGATGGGCTCATAGAATATAATGTAAAAAACGATAAGTGGACGATAAACTATCAAGCAAACAGTATTCTCTATTTAGTCTGTGCAAGCAAGCAACGAAACAAGAATTAGAGGTTCGGTTTTGGCGGGAATCCGAACAAGTCGAGATTTTTTTGCTATCGAGTTTTTATTTGCCAATTCGTTTGTTTGTGGTCTTTCTTCGCGGAAAACCGGTCGAGAAGATGAAGGCGAAGAGGAAACGGAAAAAGGAAGACAAGAGGTCTCCAGAGGAGTCACTTTCGTCCGATTTATCGGACTGTGAAAATTTGGCGGGAAAAGATGATCTTGTGGAACAGGCGGGAACTACTGAGCTCAACTTCAACACCACAGCTACTACATCAAAATTGAATTCACTCGATAAGTACCAACCATTCTTCATTAAAGACTACACCCGTGCATACCCTGAGGATTCGGGAGCACTGGATTTTATCGTATTCATAGAAAGCACAGAACCTAACAAGCCGATTGGAGACAGAGATATTATGAGCTTATCAAACTCTTTCAAAAGATACATTAAGGGCATCAAACAGTTCAAGAGGATAAATCGATACAAAATAGGCGCAATATTTGAAAAACCAGAGCTAGCCAATGCAGCTCTCGGTAACAAAACTTTTTTGGATCAATTCAAGCTTAAGGCTTCCATACCTGCATCTGCAACTGAAACCACTGGTGTCATCACCTCGGTCCCTACCAACTTATCCAATCATAAAATTTTTACCAACATAACAAGCACAAAAAAAATTATATCAGTAAGAAGATTCATGCGTAAAGTAAAGAATGAAAATGGTTTCCAACTAGAACCCACTCCTACTATTTCCATTACATTTGCATCAAATACTCTACCGGACTATATTGACATGAACTTATGGAGATTTAGAGTGGCTTAATACATACCCCGTTTAAAACAGTGCTTCCGATGCTTGCGCTTTGGGCACATATCAAAATATTGTAAAAACGGAGAGAGGTGCTCAATATGCAGTTGCGAAGGGCACAATTATAGAAATTGCTCTACGGAACATGCCAATGCTACCTGTTATAATTGTCAAGGTAATCATGTCGCTATATCAGGGTTATGCCCTATAAAAAAGAAGAAAATTGAAGAAAACAAAAATAAAACCAGAAAAGTTCAATACAACGAATTATTTAATGAAAAGTCATTCCCTTCCTTACCTACCACTAACACAGATCAAACAGAAAAAAATTATAATACGCAACTAAAATATAACCAAATATTACACACGAATAAAGAAAATTCAGTCGACTCTATCCTGAATAATTTGTTAAACTCTGAAAAGGCAATGAACATACTTCTCGAAATGATTGTAAAAGTTATAACAATGAGCAAAACTGGCGAGGCTCCTATCTCTGCGCAAAACATAAAAAGCGTTATTCACGACTCTATTAGAAAAAATAAACCTGTTATATAATGTCTACTTTGAATGTTGTACAATGGAACGCGCAAAGTTTGCTATGTCATCGACATATTCTCACTCAATTTTTATATGAAAATGATATACATATTGCAATAATTTCTGAAACTTGGTTAAAACCACAACAACGTTGTAAATTTAGAGGATATCAATTGGAAAGATCTGATTCTGGAAATTCACACAATGGAGTAGCAATATTAATTCATAATAGTCTAAGCTACACAAAAATTATCACCACAAGTGACAACTCGATACAAAATATAGCTATCAAATTATCTTACAACAACAAATTTGTAACTATAGTTAGTTTATACAGTCCCCCGAATTGTACTCCACCTTTCACAAAAAGTAAGTTCGATAGATTAGTAAAAAATATCTCTGAGCCAACGATTATTGCGGGCGATTTTAATGCTCATCACACTTTTTGGGGATGCAATAACACTGATTCACGTGGAAGGGACATTTTGGAAATAATTGATGACAACAATCTTGTTCTTTTGAATAACGGTGAAGTGACAACAGTTGGTTCCAGTAGATGGCGGCCAAATGCACTCGATCTCACAATGGTATCTTCTTCTTTAGCATTGTCTTGTAACTGGACGGTCCATGATGACCCTCTCGGAAGTTATCACCTGCCAACAATAACAAAAATATTATTAGCCAACAACACATACAACAATCAAGAGACTGCAAACAATTTTCCAAAGCATCCAAACTTTAGACTCGTAAATTGGAAAATATACTCAGATTTAGTTTCGAGAGAGCTCGAACATTTTAACTTTGATAATCTTAACCCAATAGAATCTTATGATTCTTTTTGTAATATTTTAAATGCAGCTATTGAGAAGTCTATACCCAAACGGAAGCATTCATCCACACCTAACTCCACTTTTCGGCATTCAAAACCCAAACTTTCTGTTCCCTGGTGGAATGAAAAATGCAGCTCAGCTGTAGAAAATTCCAGGAAAGCATATGCAACATTTAAACTAAATTGTAATGACGAAAATTACATAGAATTCAAACGATGGCAAGCACTTAAAAAACTCATTTTAAAAAGAGAAAGAAGCGAAAGCTGGCAAAGGTTATGTGAATCATTTAACAGATATACACCCGTTTCTAAAATTTGGAACACTATTAAAAAATTTAATAATACCTACCAAAGTAATAGTCACAACACAAATCATGACTGGATTAATGATTTTTTGCAAAAGTATACACCCGATTATGTTGAAAATCAACTACATTCAATCAATAGTTCTGTTCCTAACAATAATGAAAATGAGTACCTTACAAAATATTTTACTTTACAAGAACTGAAATCTGCCTTAAATTCTAGACGAGATACTGCATGTGGATTAGATATGATTCCATATAAAATGCTACGTCACTTAAACCACAACAGTCTGGTAATATTTTTAAACACGCTTAATAAGCTGTGGTGTACTTCCATAATTCCATGGGAATGGAAAATAGATTGTCTCATCCCAATACTTAAACCAAACAAAAGTAAAGACGATGCAAATTCTTATCGACCTGTGGCATTGACTTCGTGCATTGGAAAAATTTTTGAACAGTTAATTAAACAACGTTTAGAATTTTTTATAGAAAGAAACAACATTTTACCTAGCAATCAATTTGGTTTTAGGAGGGGTCGATCCGCTAGAGAAAGTTTCAGCCATCTACATCTGGATATTTCAAAAGCTTTCTCATTAAATCACGATACCGTGTGTGTTTTTTTAGATGTCGTCGGCGCATTTAACAACATCGATCACTTTACACTTGCATCGATCTTGAACTCTTTGGGCATTCCAGCAAAATTAATAAATTGGATATATAATTTTTTAAATGGCAGGGAAGTATATGTGAAATACAGCAACTCTCTTTTTGGTCCCAGATTTTCCTATAGGGGAACGTCTCAAGGTGGGATATTAAGTCCCCTCTTATTTATAATTTATATTCACAAATTAAACTCAAAACTAGGATTTGATGTAAATAACCTCCAATTTGCAGATGATTTGGTTATTTATTGTTCCATTGGTGATAGAGCGACTACATTGACTTGTATAAATAAAGCCATGGAGAATTTGTATAAATATTTTACTGAGTTAAATTTAGATATAAGCCCAGAGAAAAGCAAAGTTGTTATATTTAGTAAAAATAAATACAAATTAAAAGCCGAAGTCTTCTACAATAACACTCTTCTTCCGGTAGTTGAAACCGTTAAGTTTTTAGGAATAATATTTAACAGTAACTTATCTTGGAACTCTTATGTCGATGGCATAGCAGACAAAGCGTTAAGATCATACAACATTTTGAGGGCCTTAGCGGGCACCTATTGGGGCGCGGATCCGAAAATCCTAATAATGCTTTTTAAATCTTTGATACGTAGCCATTTTGAATATGGTTTTCTATGTTTTTCTCATCATTGGAAACTTATAGAGAAACTGGAAAAAATACAAAATAAAAGCTTACGTTTAATAACTGGAGCGATGATGTCAACTCCCATAGTATCCATGCAAGTAGAATGTAACATTCCTCCACTGAGAATCCGCTTCAAATATCTGAAATTAAAATTTTTGTTAAAGCTTCTATCCATATCAAATCATCCTCTGTTTACCAAAATTCAACATCTCCTTTCCATCCCATCCGATCCTAGTCATCATCCTTACATCCTGAGAGACTTTTCAAATATATTACATTACAAAAATGAATATGAAATACAAGCCAATTTCAACTTTCCTTGCTATTTGGGAAAATATGACAGCAAATTCTACGGAATTCCAATTCAAATAGACGAAAACTTGGAGTGCAAAGAAGAATTTTTAGAACAAATTTCAAGTTACAGAGGTTACAGAAGAATATATACCGATGGTTCGAAAACAGTTCGTGGGGTCGGCTGCGCGATCTATGACGAGACAACCAAGAGAGGTTATGGCATTAAGATTCCTAGTTCTGCATCAATATACACTTCTGAAGCTTTGGCAATTCAAATCGCACTCGAGTTCATCGAAGTTCAACAACACTATACGTGGATAATAATAAGCGACTGCATGAGCGTTCATAGAGCCCTACAGAATACGAAACTAGATGCCAATACTCACTATGTCATACACCAAATACGGGATAAACACTTTTCCTTGATACAGCAAGGCTACGAAATATGTTTTTTCTGGATTCGCGGCCACATAAATTTGAAGCCACACGACTCAGCAGATTATCTAGCTAGAACGATAGCTGACAGCAACCTGAATATTTGCCATATTAAGAATGTTGCCCTACCGCAATCGGAATTTGTAGCGAAAATAAAACAGGAAATAATCCACGAATGGACCGAACAATGGAAAATGTCCAATACGGGTCGTTGGTACGCCGAAATAAACGATTTAGTTGGGAAAACACCTTGGTTCAATAAAACCTTACCAAAAAGAAGAAAATATTATACAACAATTTGTCGTCTACGTTTCGGACATTGTCTTTTTCAATCCCATCTTTACAGATTAAACCTTATCGACACCGCCGTATGCCCACACTGCAACTTAGCTGATCAATCCCTGGACCACCTCTTCTTTCATTGCTGTGCTTTTGATGAGCAAAGAGAAAAACTATATAAATGCTTAGAAATTACATACAAAGAAAGAGAAAAAATCCCGCTCGACCTGAAAAAGATATTAAGTCAACCGACCAACTTTGAACCCATATTTCTATATATACATGAGACAATAGAAAGTATTTAACTACATGACACTCCAGAATTGACTACAATCCATAAGATACAATAAAGAGAAGGCTGTATAGCGAAAGCTTTTGCCTGTCCATTGGATAAAGAAACAAAAAAAAAAAAAAAAAAGAAACAAGAATTAAAACGTCGGCGAAGTTGAAGCACGCTGCTTTGATATTCTCAACTCATTCAGATTCAGTAAAGTGAGGCGGAGCTTTCGACCTAAGGATGGCGGCCACGGACACCGCGAAGAAGGCAAGATTTTCCTTCCTTACGACATTTGAATCAGCGCCGCCGTTTATGCACTTGCAGACTGCAATGCCGACTCATCGTTGGTTCCATCAGACACCTAATGGCTTCTTCCCAACAGCAATAAACTTAGGTCGCTTGGGTGCATTCACATTTTCATTAGACTACTTTGGACAAAGCATTTTACATGACGTTGCCTTTGACGTTTTATACCGCGGTGTGGAGCTAACCTCAAAATCATCGAATCGAACCGAACATACTGAAATAGTTCAGGACTATGAATGTACACCAGTGTTAACAAATGTACGGACGGAAGAGTAAATAAAACTCGGATTAGGCATGAATAAAAATTGAGCCGCATTTGTTTTGTCTTGATCATTACCAATTAACCCACGAAGAGTGCATGAATCGGCATCTGCTTTAGGACCTTTACCTAGAGGCGCGCCCTGGTATATTTTAAAACAAATTGTTCGCACTTTGTATTTCGTTTTGTCGGTTGTTTCATAGAGAGCGCTAAATTTAGTTTCCAATGAGATCTCATTCGCGGTGTTTTCGCACTATTTGTGAACCAGTACTATTTACCAAAGTTTCACCGCATCGGTTGGCAGAGGGCCTGCACACGAAACCAAACACGACAGGTTATTGTGTTCGCTTCAGTCAGACTCTATTAGAAAAAAAGTAGGCATCTTTTTTCTACATAGAGTTTGACGGAACCGAACACGAGAACTTTTCGCTTTCCTGAGTAGATATGCAGTTCACACTCTTACGCACGAGTTAAGAGTGAGAATTAATTTAATTCCATGTGTTATGGTGATATAGATATAGACTTTGCGTAGGTCCATGGGATGTAGTCGTGGGCGTTTCCACAGGTCTTCGAAAACGTTAGTAACGGTTACTGCTGATGCTGATAGCTGTTTGCGGAAACTGTTGCAAAAAGAAACGCCAAAAAACCTTTTTTAAAAAAAAAAAATATTTTTTTTAAACTCACACTTTGGAAATACTTCCATACGTCACTAACTTTTTTTCGTTTTTCCGCCATCGCCAATGTGCGTGTAACACTTGCTAAAATATCCAAGAAAAAATACACGCAGCCTTAGATTAAAAACTGAATGGATAGGGTATTATTACTTAAATCCATTAGATATACCTATTTGTATCAATATGAATAATAAAATGTACAGTCTTTAGCACCTTGATTATGATTCAAACCAACAAAGAAACTAATTATAAGGGGAACATGTTTTGAGATGAACAAAAGCCTCTGACTGTAAACAAACATACCTACATATTTTAGAGAGCTTAAATGTATCATGTATCGCATTATATGATATCGTATCCATTCCCTTTTTATCTAAACGCATAGCTGTCAATGTAAATACATTTTAAGCTCGCAAAAAAACGAACTTACTGGAAGTCCACACGAACGCGCGGCGGCCATTCGGAGAAACGCGGAAAAGGCGAGCGAGCGCACACCCGACCGCGCCGCTGCGACGGAACAGACTGGACCAACGGCGGTCGCCCCTCTTCGACTACCTACCTAAGCTATCGACTACATGGCGCACTGGCAACTGCCGCCCGCCATTGCGCGAGCGAGACAGTAGCGGCTGGCGGGTCGTTGCGTCTAGACGTTTCGCGGCCATACTGCTCGGCGTAAAATGAATACTTCGTTTTTACACTAGTAACAGTAATACGAACCCATTTCTCATTTCTCGTCCCACGACTAATGGGATGTGGACTTTGGGTAGGTATTACAAAATAGATATAGATAGATGGATAGAAGTACATACAGTCTATGTGTAAAATAAAATAAATATAACTATTTCAGTTTAAATTTTTCATAATCTTTTTTTCATCACTTTCATCAACATTACATCCTATATGGTTGTCAATACGCAGAGTTGTGCCCTGAAAAGTCAGAGCTACAAAAAAGACGTGTGGCTCTTGGGGACTGCCGCGGTAAAGCTATTGCATAGCATTTTGTATCAACTTATGCAATTATAATTATTTATTTATTTTATTTCTGCAGTATTTCTTTTTCTTTGATATTAATTAAAGTTACACTTTTTGAGCGTGGTGACCGATAAGAAAACAAATTTTTTACGACGCATGTTTGCCCTCACGTTGCCCCCTCCCCATCCGCGCGTCGGACCGCCCGCCCCTCCCCCGGCCCCGCTCCCCCTGGTGTGAAGTAGCGCTACCGGCACACACCTCCGTGCCCGTCGGAGTGGGGAGCGTGAGGTCTTTTTTCGTTACGGAATTTCTGGATTCGGTCCCCGCGCTCGAGGCCCTCGATGGAAGCTAAGCAATAGCTTGAAAAAAAATCAGTTTCGTATTAATTACGCAAACCTGGGTCCACACTTATGCTGCTTTACTGGGCTCCACCCGGGTGATTGTCCAAACCGACATTGAACTGAACAGAGCCGGAAACATCACCCTCAACTCTTTATAGATTTCTACAATTTACGGGTGATACTTTTGTTTCAGCAAAATTTGACTATCTCTATTCTATACCCTCTACATATGTACACATAATTAAATACTACAATCTTTCCCCTTAAAATAGGCTAAAGGCAAAGGGTGATGTCAAGTTCAATGTTTGGAATAAAACTTAGAGAACAGAGTAATAATACTGTGTGAGAAGTCTTCACTTAGGTATGCAGAGTTTAAAGTTTCGCTTTGTCAGTCTTTCTGATGACTCGTTTGGATGACAAGAATGTACGTGTTTCTGCTACTGTGCATTTTACTGTTGTTGAGCGCGATGAGCATTGACGATGAGTCCACTACAATTTCACTGAATGGTAAAAATCACTCAATGGCGAAATCATGTGTGCATTGTCCGCATAGTAAGAACAGATAGTTTGTAATAATTGTCGCAGTATAAATTTGGTAATTTTTCCATATGTATCGTGTTGCAATACCATGTCAGTGGAGTTTTCAGCAAACTCTTGCTGCCTTACTTATAAACATTTGGTTCGTTGCTATTATTCCAGTACTCTAGCTACAAGTACCGGACAGCAAGAAGTAATGGAGTAATAGTGATGGTACAAATGTTTATTAGTAAAGCAGTTGGTACATTGGAATTGACTTAACTCGGGGATTAATGTTCAAATTCAACCTCATTTATTTTTGTAAATAGGTACAATAGAAATTGGGTATCCAATACCTGCACTTGAGTTACATCGTCAAAAATTACTACATTATTACATTAATTCAATTATGTCTAACAAAAGTTATTGCATTATATTAAATTATTACATTATTCAATTATTTGGTTGTTTTTCATTATTTGCTCCTGTCACTGTGTATACTACTTGCTGCAGGTGTCTTGATGCGCTGAGTTGGTCCAAGTGCCCAGTGGCACACCCAGAATCGGTTATACAGTTTGGGCTTGGGTACTACAGGCTTTTCCTTCTGTCTGACTCTCGGTCACGAAGTGAGTTTGTCAGACTGGGTGATGGTAAGGCGTCCATAATTCTAGAGGCGTTTATAGGCTCACTTAGAATGTTGTGATAGTAGTAGATATGAAGAGGATCTACTTTTGTTGGGACTCGGCTTGCTGCTGAAAATTTGGTCGATTCCATCTTGAGGTCAAGTCAGTCAGTGTCCAGTGCGACGCGGTGAGTCGGCCGATAATACTGGATAATGGAATGATGGAGTGGAGAGCACATTTCACTGCATCGAGTCCTGAATGTTGCTGGCGGTGTTCTACTTGGTGTGTCTATAATCCCTTCGTAGGACAACGGTGCTTGATTTCTTTTTTCAGTGAGTGCTAATTTCATTGTTGTGATCTTCTTGAGCTATTTGAGGCCTATTTCGCTGCGTTTCGGATGAGGCAAATCTAGCATTCAGCATAGGCGGCGGTTTTAGGAACTGTACCAGAAGCTGCGGTATTATACACATGCACTCATGTGCACCCTAAATTGCTGCTTCCATCGGTATTTTTATTTTAGGTTCAAGGTGAACGATATTGATTTGCGAGTAGCTAAAAGCAAAGTATTCCCTCTGTGCATGAATTGATTCAAATGTTCGGCCAAATTCTAAAATTCGACAATCAAAATGAATAAATACTGAATGCTGGTCTAGGTTTGAACCTGGAAGCAGTCCACACGTGGATAGTGCATATACATAAAATTACTTACGTGTCCACGGTGGTGTAGATGAACCCGTATTTCAGATCGTTTTTCTTGCAGGTGCAGCAGTACATTGACGCACTTAAGGTGAAAGCTGAGAGACTCATCGTCACGGGCTTCCCGGAGAAGATAGTCGAACTGAACGAGCTCCTCGAGACACCCAACTTCCTGGACCGCAACTTTGCTGATGTGCATCAAGTCAGTTAAATATTCTAGTTTCCCACTTTACATAATGTAGAGCAAGAATCTGGTTTAGATCCTCTATCATATTGTATTGTATTGTATTGTTTATTCATCATCCATAGTCAGTACACTGCACTCGGATTTGTCATATTTTAGCATTGGCTCACTAAACTAAACTCAAGCATCCAGTCAGTGGCTCAGATTGTAATTATGTTATTGTTGATTTACTTGTTATGTTTTGCAAAATGTCCACCCAGAACAAGTTCGCATACCAGGTATCCATATGTTTCCAAATAAATATGTACAGCAACGGTGTCAATATGTGATAAACCTGAGATGTGTGTGTTGTTCATGTTATTTTACATTATAGGTATATTATTGAATACAAACAAGGATAAATAAATACCTATTACTAAGGTTGTCGACTGGTAGGCTTATAGGTTGGCCAATATACAATATTTTTCTATAGTGTTCATTTCTCCTATTTTTCAATAACGAAAATCATTTATTACCAAAATGTCTGGAATCATTTATGAAATGTTAACTTAGTAATTGTGTAAATATTTGCCCAATGACACTGATTTTGATAAATGTATAACCTTGTCAATTGCTCAAGATTACGGAATATAGTTTAAGGTGGGCCTTCCTTCTCAACTCCCCATGCAAACGTGAAAAGAAGATCATAAGTATATTTCTTGTCGAAGATCCAAAATTATACTCAAAATAGCTTTTATTAAATCGAACTAGATGATTATCATTGACATTGCAAAATTGTGTTTGGATTCTAAGTTACAAGGTACGAAAGTTCGAATTTTTCGCACAATTCATGCAATAAGTTTGGACTTGGATTACTCAACGATAAATGAAAAACATCTGAACATTTTTAGACATTAGACCATTTCTTTTTCATTTGTAAGCATTCAGTTCTATTAAGATTCATAATCGATTTGGTTTCTGTTTGATTTTTTACTACAGCGTTTGTAATAGCAACAAACAAAACAACTTTTAATTAAAATGCCTTGTGGCCATGTTGCATGCTCCTCATCATAGAGACTGTCCTTTTCTTTGAAACAGAGAGAAGCAATAGCACAATTTTGTGCCCGAAGTTAGTCCCGTCGGGAAGGGCTCTCTTTATGAAGCATGTTCGGTCACCAACTTGAAATGAAAAGGACTTATGTTTTTTCAGATGTCAATCAAAATTATCATCGAAACTATCTGGTTTCTACATACTTAGACCAAAAAATTGTCTTTTCCAAATCAGATAAAAGTAAGAGGCCACCACGATTAAATCTCAACGCATCATCATTCCAGGACCTGAACATCCCCGTGCCACCACCGGCGATCGTGTCGGACGAGCCGGGCGCCAAGCGGCCGCGGCTGCAGGAGTCCAACTCAGACACGTCTTCGGTGGACGGCACCAAGGTGTTTGCACTGCCCAACGGCTCGGTGCCATGCAACAAGCCCCTGTGCGACCTCATACGCGTCGTGAAGCCCTACATTCGTACTCTGGTCGAGGACTCCAACCTGGTTAGTTAGAATCTGTTGATGTGTAAGCGACTTAAAGTAGGTCACTTGCTAACACCAATGTGTATAATTATGGATTTAATTATGAAAGTTCGTTTGTCTCTATCTTGCACCCTTATTGAAACATTTGATTTCATATTTATTTATTTATTTTATTTACATACATGCATACTCTTTTCACTTTATTTACAGACATTCTTTTCAAACAAACCCTTTTGTCACGAACCTCACAAATAAATCTGAGCTTTAAATCTTTTTAAATTATGAAATTTAAAAAATATTGATCACTTGCTTCCTGACACAAAAGCAAATGTTTTTATTTGTTCCTGATGTCTTTATTTTAAAATGAGTTTAAATTAAATCAAAGCGTACCTCATGTAATAGAATATCAGGTACTGCTTTTGGAATTGACTGCTCTTTACGTAACGTATGATGCCTAGGTTAAAAAGCTACTTATAAAGTTTCAATAGCCCAGTAGGGCGACACTTCGGCGAACGCTCTCCGAAGTTAAGCAACGCTGGGTCTGGTCTGGTCTTGGATGGGTGACCATCCGTGCCATCCATGTCCAGTCACATAAAAAAAAAATCAGGTTAAAATTTCAACAGCTATAAGAACTGCTATAAGTGAGTAATGGTTATTAGAGTTATTATTAGGTCTAATGGAAGAACAGCATAAACCAAAACATTTTTTCAAAACAGAGGAATCCTGTTCCCTCAGACCTAGTCGCTATGGCAACCATGACTTATCCGTCCCGATATGTCTTTGCAGCTCAAGATGTGGATATCGTTCATGATTCCGAAGATCGAGGATGGAAACAACTTCGGAGTGTCGATCCAGGAGGACACACTCGCCGAGATCCAGTCGGTGGAGTCGGAGGCAGCGGCGTTCTTCGATCAGATTTCTCGTTACTTCATCTCCAGAGCCAAGATCGTGTCCAAGGTCGCAAAGTACCCGCACATCGACGACTACAGAAGAGCAGTCGACGTAAGTTTGAAATGTCATTTGCGTCTATGGGGTGTCTGAATTCTGTGTGCATTTCCGAAACCTCTTACGAAACCTCGTACGTATTTTGTGTCTATTTAATGGATACGACATTACCCTTATCTCATTCATTTGAGGTTATTAAACATTATCTTCATTGAGGCATTGTAATTAGATTTTAAAAATCAGAAGGTTTGGTCTTGACATTCGTCTGAAACAGGATTTGATTCATAACGTCGCAGGTTTGACTGGGACAGATGTCGAGACCAAAAAAATGTTCTAATTTATTTTCAAGGCTTTAAAATAAATTTCTTTGTGTAACCTCAAATTAATATGTTCATGTTGCTTCAAATTTTCTACCAAAAAATCGTTTGGCTGTATCATTTAGATCCAGTAAGGTTTATTTGCTAATTCTTCTTTACTGAGTTGATCGAATCCGCAGATCTATTAGTTTGTTACTCAGTGTAGTTTGACCACCATTAGTTCTTTAAGTACATTAAACAAAATGAAAATTAATACATAATGCATGTTTTCTGTCCAGCTCAATTTAGCAATCCCAAATTCCCGGCATGGCGCCTATTTCTCTCAGGAATGCGGTGTGATGGGCTAAGAGAAAGAAACATAAAACCATAGTAGATATATAGCTGTGCGACGGCCCACAGCAAGTAGAGGTAACTAAGGCGATTTCTTGAGATAAATACCTTCCCTCCATCGGATGTTGGGGTTGTCTCTTAAATATTGGCGGAGCATTGCTGTAGCGGGAGCACAAACGCAACCATACGGCTGTTATGATCGATAACTGTGTTTTTGTTTCGCTTTTTGTGCGAATAGATATGAGAAAGATAGAAATTTATCAGACGGTGTAGCTGTATCGTTAGTTTGTGCTCCCGCTGCTGGTTCTATTATTTTTATAAAGATGACCTCGAACGACCATTAAGCACCGCGAAACTAGTTCAGTGAAACTTTGTATGGAGTTGAACTAATGGATGTATATTCTGTGATAATACTTTGTGTGTGTGTACGGGCGCAGGAGTTGGACGAGAAGGAATACCTGTCGCTGTGGCTGGTGATGTGCGAGATCCGCAACCGCTACTGCTCCCTGCATGACATCGTCATCAAGAACCTCGAGAAGATCAAGAAGCCCCGCTCAAGCAACGCTGCCGAGTCGCTCTACTAGCGGGCGCGCGCTCCGCACCCGCTGCGCGCGCCGCACCCGCCGCGTCCCATCCCCCCTCCGGCGCGCGGGGAGCGACGCGGCGCCGGCCATCGCGGCGGGACTGTTGCAATTGTCGATGGGAACTGAGGGTACTAGCGGTGTCTCGAGTTTGTCGCGGTTCCGCTCATTCCATCTGATCATTTTCAATCGTGAAATCTATGTGACACGCGACTGCACTAAATGAAATTGTCTCATGCTCTGTGGTCATCTTGCACCAATTATTGAATATATCTTTCTATTGATAAACCCAGATCATCCTCTGAATACTTATCCAATGTTTTGTCCTTTGCCGTAACATGCAGTTTCGAATTTGAGAGAGAGGGATAAAATATCGTATTCAGAGGATGATCTGGGTTTATTAGTAACAGGGATAGCATTTGATGGAAACAGGATAGATAAGGATTTTAGGGCTATCTTTATAAGTATATTATTACGTCAGTTGACCTGGAAGAGAATTCATAACTTAGTTTGAAAGATTGAAGACTTTAATGCACGGATTATGTCCAGACTAAATCGCATTCTGTACCATTACTTTTATATTATGACAGTCTACCCTGAATGCGACTGTAAGCGTAAATCTTAAAAGAAAGGTACATATTATTACTTAAGCCAATTGAAAATTTTATTCAAATTATGAACTATATCTACAGGAAAAAAAATGACTCTAAATTATACAAAAAATATACCTTTCATCCAGCGAAGTCAGTCGAAAATATGTAATTCCAAATAGCCAACAAATTCCAAATCTGGGTAATATCTCTGATTTTATACCGTTTGTATTCTCAGTTTGCGTCCTGGTGCTCTATCCATAGTTTTAAGACAACATATTCCGACAACAATTCCGACTATCATACTAATTGTTTCATAAGCAGCAACGTAAATCTTCTTATATTGAGTCAACTTTAGGCGACGGGATTTATTTTACTTGAACAAATAATTCCCTGTGGAATATTTTCACTTCTTTGTACAATAATAGCCATTGCCTGGTAACTAATTTGATTCTAACAAAAAATATTTTTTAAAAACATTTGTAAATTGATTTCTTTTCCATTTATGATAAAATATGATACAAAGTTCATCAAATACCATTTTAGTATTTTTTCAGTAGATTAATTCATCTTGTTGCCTCTGTAATTATGCTATGAAATCCTAATTGTTATGCATCTGTAATATGTGATTTGAGATGAATGTGTCCGAATCATCGACACACTGTGAGTAAGCCGTTCTTACGAACCCTAATAAAGGCATTGGTAACTCCAAATTGAACTCTAAAATTGGGAAGACAACAGAAAAGTGCAAATATGACGCGCAAAGGGAGATTGTTTTAAAACCGTTTCAGTTACTTGAAATTGAATGATTGAGATTATGACATGCGTATGATTTCATGTAAACCTGCAATTCAAGTTAATACAATCAGAGTCAAGCTTATTTTAGGGAGGAGACAGATATTCTCATTCAGTTCTTGCTGTCCCTTGGTAATGTAGCAAGAGAGGAATATAATACGAAAAATTTCTGATTCTGCAGCCATATTGATTCTGTTGCCAGATACAAGCGCTTATATCAAAAGTAAATGGGTGTGCAATGACGCTAGTAACAGAATAGCTAAGATCTCCGAAATTTTATATTATGATGTCGAATTTATGGGGGAACGGCATAACGTATAATATGCAGATCGTATAATGTCATATTTTAACAAAATTTTAAAACCATGCACAACGTATAATCGGCAGATCGTATAATCTTATACGTAGTGCATGAAGAAGTCCAAAAAATTAAATTACTTATTTCTCCATGCATAACGTATAATAGTCACAACGTATAATGTTATGATCTTTATTTAACAAAAAAAGAAAACCATGCATATCATATAATCATAAAATATTTCATGCGATAAGCGCCCTTATCGATATAAGATTAAAGATTATACTCGCACGCGACTTTTCGACCGTCTCAATTAGCGTTGTAGCAAATTGTTACTCTTCAACAGATATCGATTCGTAGCAATTTCAGCCTTAAATGTATCGTTGTTAGGGCGCTTTATGCAGTGCTTCTTGGCATATTATACGTTCTGCATGGTTTTCTTTTTTTGTGAATTCATGTTAGAAATATTATACGTTGTGACTATTATACGTTCTGCATGATGCAAAGAGTTTATTTTATTTTTAAACTCATGCACAACGTATAACATTATACGTTGTGAATATTATACGATATGCATGGTTTTAATTTTTTGGAAAAAAATACTATTATACGTTGTGAATATTATACGTAGTGAATACGACTCGAATTTATGCCCAATGCATGTTAGGTTAAGTTATGTATATGAATGAAATGACTGGCTAGACTGAAGCTGGGAAAGGACACCC
The DNA here is from genome assembly GCA_946894095.1 of Incurvaria masculella. Taxonomy (NCBI): domain Eukaryota; kingdom Metazoa; phylum Arthropoda; class Insecta; order Lepidoptera; family Incurvariidae; genus Incurvaria; species Incurvaria masculella. Next base: position 4,486,092 of record OX335644.1, on the reverse strand, counting down.
AGCATAAATTGAAACATTTCATTAATTTAAACTTCAAATCACCACCCCCTAATACACTACTTTCTTTCTCTTTCCAAGTTGAAAGTGAATTTTGAATGATTTGGAATTGCGTGTGTGGTTGTTATGAACGCGAGCCATGATTCGGAATTGCCTGTGTGGTTGTTATGAACGCGAGCCATGATTCGGAATTGCCTGTGGGGTAAGCCATTAAGCATTGGATTAAAAGATAAAGCGGAATTGTCCGTGTTTTCAATCCCGTTTAATGTAGCCGTGCTCATAAAGGGAAGGTCCAGGCATGGTACCTAATTCCTTCGGGAATGCAGTGTGTTGAGCTAACATCATGACAGCGGGTGTGGTATTAGCCATCACATCAAGCATCCATGCCCGGTCACATAAAAAAATGTAGTTAATTTTTTCGCGAACAACCCATTGGTGGATCCGTCAGGATTTTGTTTGTAATGTGAGTCCCTGGTGTGTGCTAGAGCAGCCAACCCAATGCTGTGATATAAAATGTGAATCTAAATCGCAATAGATATACTTTTTCGTGCTTGCTTAGCCGGTCGATTTTTCCAACGAATGTGATATGTATGTATGTATAATTTGAATGTTCAATCTTTGCAGTCAATGTCTGAAACACGGGTAAAGCGTTCTATCAATGCATGTAGGTATAACCACAAACACTGTGTTAGTAGGAAAGATTGACTACGGGAGGGCCTGTAGAAAAAATAGGCGCAATACCCACAAATGGTATGTTCTGCTGGCTCTGTTCCAGCCTTGCAGTATATTCATAAATTAGTTATTTTTACAGGGCTCTTGCTTTAATTATTATGTTCTTGCTTTGCGCTCGATTATACATTTATGCATATCACATTCCTATATCGCAATATTTAAATTTCAGAGTGGGCATTTGTTGCTAGCGTTGCACTCGCCAAATTCTCACTGATGTAATGTAGTTCCCAGCAGTCATGCATGGCCTTGTTGTAATTTTACCATGTCCGAATGTAAGAAACAAGTTCAAGTGATCTTCAGTACTATAAAATATAATGTTACGAGTATAATTTCTAGCAGTTGTAAACCATAATTTAATAAAAACAAATAAATATTGTAAGATTGCCACGAGCGTTGTTTTTTAAATAAAGTGACTGAATGCAATACGGACAGTGATTATTTGTGTCGCAAACAAACTTTTTACCTTCCTAGTCCTACCTACTTTCCGCACTGCACTGACTGTAGTTAAGTTAAATATACTTTTTGGTACTAACTTTGGCTTCCCCTTTGTAGCGAAAATTAAACTCGAAGAGGTGAAATAAGGGATGAAGGTTTGTATGTGGAACTCATAATAACCAGGAAATAATTCAGCCTGACATCAGTCCAAAACGACATTGACCCGAGCTGAGCCGGGTACCTCAGTACTATATCTATATCCATAAAGTAGTTCTTTTTACAGCTAGCTATCTTCAATTGATGTGTCCTTGCTTCACTGTCGATTCTACATACATATTCTACTTACGAATTTGGGAATCTTCGTTGCACTAAAAGGCATCTGTGAATTTCTTACCCTTGCTGCCGGTGGTATCGTTCGCATTTGTGGGATGGGTCAGCTAAGTACCATAAGTTCCCTTGATATGACCATAAGCTCAATGCAGCGTGCGTCTCGTCGACTACTCCGAGGTATCCCTGACTTCAGAGAGACTCCAACTCCGAAGTGATTTACGGTCTCTCTCTCCCTCTGTTCCATATGGAGGATGCTCGTCGGAGCTGCATAAAGCTGTCCCTCCGTCCCCTTTCAACCATCGCTCAACGCGAAAAAGCCCCGCCTTTACCCATTCACTGTAGATAATCGAAAAATAAGAACCAACAGACCCTCTAGGTCCTTTATCTATAGGGTCGGTAAACTACGGAATGGACTTTCTGCCGTGATATTTCCCCTAACGGGCATAAGTGGTCAAAAAAACCTGGACGGCTTTTTTTAGGGTTCCGTACGCAAAGTGTGAAAACGGAACCCTATTACTAAGCCTCCGCTGTCCGTCCGTCCGTCCGTCTGTCACAGGGCTGTATCTCATGAACCGTAATAGATAGGCAGCTGAAATTTTCACAGAGTATGTATTTATTTTTCCGCTATAACAACAAAAAGGTAAAATAAAAAAAAAATGTTTTTGTTAAATCTTGTACGATGGTACGAAACCCTTCGTGTGCGAGTCCCACTAGCTTGGCCGTTTTTTTTTGTCCGTAAACATTTATGATTCGTAAGCATGGAATTCCTAAAATAGGCATGCTGTTCTTACATATGCCCACCACAACGGTTCTCATAACATCATCTGACAATGGACCGCTTCAACTTCATATCGTCGCCGACAAAATAATCCGTGCCACAGGTGTCACCACATGTTACGGCCCGTTACAACTTCACCACACGAGATGCCACCGTCAATACGAGATACCACAGGCGTCACTGGTAGATTACGGGCCGCTTAAATTTCACCCAATGCCTTCGATCAAAGAGACAGACGTGACCGCTCATCCTCATTCGAAATTGTTTGTTAACACGTGCAATCTAATCGTATGTAATACCATGTAAAATTAATTACAGATGATCGAAATTACGTGAGATTGTGGAATATCTGTTGTATATCAGCAGCCCTGATATCATTTAAAATAGATACCACTGAAATTGTAATTAAACCAAAGGAAGGTGTTATTTGTGAAGATACGACAGCGACTGTGTTATATTCTACCAAGCGCACAAAATAAGTAGGTTTGTTTATGGTTATGATATTTTCTAATGAATTCATTTATAATTCTAACTTCCGTGTGTCCATTTAAAACTATTTCATTTCAATTCGATGTCATGTTCATGTACTAAAAAATGTTTTTATTTATAATTTTTAATTTCTACATTTACCCTATCGATTCAGGCGATGATGAACCATACACAAGTAAAAAAAAAATCATTTTAGTTGGAAAGTTTCAACATTTAAAAAAAAATTAACGGATTGCTACATCATTATTCCAAAATAGGCAAAAACTGCTAGTCTAGGTACTTCTTCCATGTTAACCACATGCACAGGGCACTTCTAAAGTTATGTAATGCGTGATGCGACCGGCGCGGCGGTCGTGTCGCACGACTTTGGACATGGTCGCGCGGATCCAAGGGTTACCTACATTGGTATCTCACCTAATTAATGTAAATATGGTAGGTACGGCAGTGTCGAATTGTCGTCCGTCCCGAAGACTACCTGTAAATATGGCGGCGGAGTCGGCGGCGGCTGCAGCTGGTCTACGATGTGTTATTTTACTGGTAGTGGCTGTAACTTCCCTTCACGCCAGCACAGGTAGGTACGTAAGGGTAGGATAGCAATCATGTGATTAATTAACTGGATAGGGATTATATATTTCAAGTTGTTTGGTGCTACAGAGTTTTGTTACTACCGTGCGATCGCATTATATTTAACTTTCGTAATATTTCTGCCTCCATTTTTTAAAACTAAAGTAATGGGGAGGGACATGTTGGGAGAGCCTCTTCCTATGCACGTCACACAATACATACTCTGAATTAATTTTAAAGAAATATGAAATGAAAATGAAATGAAAAAAATCTTTATTTGCAAGCCTGCAAGCATGGTTTACAAAAAGGCGGAATTAATGCCATGAGGCATTCTCTGACATTCAACCTTAGAGACGTAGGAGAGGTGCGGTGTGGTAGGTGTGTACACGCAAATATATAGCTAAAGTCCTGACTACAAAGTTCAATCTGCATATAGTAACAAACATCCGGGAAACTGCTTCCACCTGCCGGCACGGCGGCGCACTAGTGATCTTACCGGTATTACTGATGATAGCCGGCGGTATGTGCTCATTTTACTAGCCGGATGTGCGAGTCAGCATAAGTCCACGTGTGAGGGTGCATTCCGCGATATGGTAGATATGGGACGAAGGGACGACGTTGTGCTGCTCCGAGGAGCATTCTTCATTCACCCTGCATCCTTTCTGAGTTGGAGGGAGGGTCTCTAAATTTTGGGATACCACGTTTGTCCACTAGACTCATGGCACGCCGCTGTATCGAGTCCAAGCTTGATGGCGTTCAAAAATGCTTACTTACCTACCTGTTTTTCGACATTAACCGTACGCGCCCTCCCTTTGAAGCTAGCTTACCCGTGGCTAGCATTTATCCTAACGATGTCTCTTCGAACCTACGTTTAAATTCACAGTACACAAGAGGGAATCTCTGTCGAGCAGAGCGCTGGTCGGAGCTGCGGGTCCGCCAGCAGAGCACGTCCGTCGGCGCCGGCATCTCCGGGTTCTGGAGCGTGCCGCCGACTTACCTGGCGGCGCTGCAGGCGGGCTGGACTACCGTCGCGAACGCTCTGCCCGGGCTCGGTGTGATCGCCGTGGCGTCGACGGCGCAGGACCTCGCCTTCACGCCGCTCTACCGCGCCAACCTGCAGGGACGCCTCGTGGGCTTCAACGTAGCCGTAAGTCGACATTGTGCAAGTCGATCCGGAGACTGCTCGACAGCATTGATTAAAAAAATAAAGACGACAAAAGGAGATCAAATAACAGAAAACGAGATGTGCAGACTAACTCTAGCTTTACGCTTTCTTAGTGAGAAGTTTAATCAGCAGCACCCTCTCGTTCCTCAGGTGCCTGTTGCATACAACACCGCATCACAGGTGCAATTTCTAGCTTTTGAGTTCCGATATACGCACGAAGGGGATCGCTGGATTATTGTCAGTTGAACATCCCGCTCAAATGAAAATTTGGCGAGAGCGGAACGACCTATCTGTCTGCAGCATGATTGCCTACGCCAGCGCGTTGCCCGGTGTGAAATTGTTTGCTAACGTAAATAAAACCTGTGCAGTCACGGACCTCACGTATTATCTGACCGAAGAATGCACTTCTTCTGGAAACGAAATTCACAGATATTTTATTCAGGAATCAAACGCAGATCAGACTCAATAGCTTGTGGTGATGACAATATGTACGCCTGTTTAATGTACACATGCATGTGAAGGTACCGGCTGCAGACGTGTACCGGTCTGGGCCGCACGCCGGCCTGCCGGCCCCCCCGGGCGGCTCCAATGAGATCGTCTGGCTGCGGGGCGCCTACTACGTGCAGTCCTCCGTCCTCTTCGCGCCGCCGACTGTGTTGCGCGACGCTACAGCTGACTCTCCGGAAGGTGCGTGTACGCCACACCGCTCGCTGCCCCGGGCAGGTCCAACGACCTAGTCGGGGTGCAGAGCGCATACTAAGGCCCTTTTCACACGTTATCGGTAATCATGCGGTCATTCAGTGTCGCTTCGGTTTCCATATATATCAGACGTGTGTCAAACCGGCATCACCGTGACCACATACGTTTATACACACATCAATTCCACATACATTCAAATGTCTACCATGGCGTTTACGCGCTTCGTACATTCAATTCGTTTGGAATGGATCGTAAGAAAATCATAGCTGCATTGTCATGTCAGGTTAAAGTGGACATCCGTTTATTTCTAAGATAATGGAAGGATTTTTATAGTTTATTGTACCTGTGAGAACATCACGGATCTCCGTGGAGAAAATGATGATAAATTCTTCACCTACTTCCGTATGACACAGAGCTTATTTGATGATGTTACTCGTACGTTTCAAATGCTTAGCGTGACACAATGACTAGAGAACGTATTGGACCTGCTAAAACTTATTTTTTCTACATCTTCCAACTGTTCAACACCTTGATTCAACTCCACCACACAACACTACTTTCACGTGCCTGCCGTCTGTGTGTGAAAAGGCTCAAAGTGCAGTCATCCAGCGATTACATTCCACCACATGACACTATTTTAACACGCCTGCCGTTTACACAATCGCAGTGTGTAAACACACAACACTACTTTCACGTGCCTGCCGTGTGTGTGTGAAACGGCCCAAAGTGCAGTCCTCCAGCGATTCAACTCCACCACACAACACTACTTTCACGTGCCTGCCGTGTGTGTGTGAAAAGGCCCAAAGTGCAGTCCTCCAGCGATTCAACTCCACCACACAACACTACTTTCACGTGCCTGCCGTGTGTGTGTGAAACGGCCCAAAGTGCAGTCCTCCAGCGATTCAACTCCACCACACAACACTACTTTCACGTGCCTGCCGTGTGTGTGTGAAAAGGCCCAAAGTGCAGTCCTCCAGCGATTCAACTCCACCACACAACACTACTTTCACGTGCCTGCCGTGTGTGTGTGTGAAAAGGCCCAAAGTGCAGTCCTCCAGCGATTCAACTCCACCACACAACACTACTTTCACGTGCCTGCCGTGTGTGTGTGAAAAGGCCCAAAGTGCAGTCCTCCAGCGATTCAACTCCACCACACAACACTACTTTCACGTGCCTGCCTTGTGTGTGTGAAAAGGCCCAAAGTGCAGTCCTCCAGCGATTCAACTCCACCACACAACACTACTTTCACACGCCTGCCGTTTGCAAGGCCTGTTCGAGCGCCTTACTAAATAAATTACTGTCTTTAGCATTTTAGTTTTAATCTTGATGCTATATTTTTATTATTCATGAAATAATGTTAACGCTTTCAGTTAGGCTGACGGACGCGGTCGGCTTGTGGGTGCGCAACACGTCGGCGGCCGGCGGCTACACGCAACTGCCGACCGAGCTGCGTGAGCTGCAGGCTGCCACGCGCTTCACCCGACAGGGCTGTGCGTCGGGTCTGGGTAGGTTTTTTTATGCAACCTGACATGGATGGCTAATACTACACACATACCGTTTTGATATAACCACACCACCAATACACCACATTCCCGAAGGAATTAGGTGTCATGCCAGGACCTTCCCTTTATGAGCACGCTATACTAAACTGGATGGAAAATACGGTCAATTTTCATTGCCGCTGCAACCATAGTTTAATCCAATGCAGTAGTATCTACCCGGGAGGGCTTAACCCTACCCCTAGTAGAGGAAGGGGAACTATATTCTTATGTGGGTTCCGAACTATGGAACAGCTCGCATTCGAACCGAAATGCACTTATTCAACTCTGAAAGAGAAAGGAAGTGGTGCATGGCCGGGGCGAGGATTTGTGCCCACAGCCTCTCGTATGAAAGGCAAGTCTAGCCCCTACACGACTGAAAGTAATAACGTACAGTGGGCAACAGGCCAAAGTTATCGGAAATGGCTCAAGCCAAAGATGAACAGACAAAATACAACGTTTGACTTGTAATGTACAGTAATGTAAGTAGTAACGGTAGGGGCTCTATCTTTCTTTAATTAATGTGTCCTTGCTTCACGGTCGATTATACATGCATACACATCAAATTCCTTGTGCCAAACATCATTCATATTTGAACAGAAATATCTAACGTTTGCCGTCGCAAACATTTGGACCCTCAGGTTCAAATCCTGCTTCCGATTAATGTCACGACCAAAAACTTTTACTGACTTTTTTAAAAATCTAACTTGAAAACTGACGCTTCAAGTATAGATGTCGCTGAAACTCAAACGAATGAGATAACGGTAATGTCGTATCTAAATACATAAAATGATCAGGTACAACGTACTACTACAACATGAGCGAGCCGTCGCTGTCGGTTGCGGAAAGCGAAGAAGATTGTGGCGAGTGGCAACCCTGGAGCGTGCTCGGCGACGGGGAGGCCGTCGTCGGACTTGGCTGGCAGATCTTCGGCTCCCCGGTCGTATACGGACGTGACTGGTGAGTGATTTGGTATTTAAAAGAAGAGCATCCGATTGGGTTTATCAATCGTTTTGTGCCAACGAGTATTTATTTATATACGAGTATTTAGTTATTATTTATTTATATTTAAGTATTTTAATATTTATTTGTATTGGGCCGGCGTAGCCATATCTACCAACACTGGCGGCAGCGCCGGCGAGTGACTTCACTTACGAATTCGCCTTCTACCGATTTTCTCTAGTTCCAGATCTTTATATGGCGCTAGACGTTTTCCACTAACTCGTGGCTACGCTGCCGCTATACGAATTAGTTTCGATCGCTACCACCGTCCTTCCATGCTCGCTGTTTTATCAATGGACCTAAAACCATTGCACATTCAATATTGATTAGAATTTGTTGAGATTAGATGAGTCCGGCAAGAATCATCGTTTAATTTTATATTCGATGTTCATAACTTATGTTAAATTGTAAAATCACGGGCGTTTGTATAATTGAATGTTCAAGTTAATTTTAATAAATTATGAAAACTACCATTTTAGCCCCGAACGCGTTACGATGCTACGATTCATAGCGCACCCGGGACTAACGTAGCATTGCTACGCCGCCGCCCGCGCGACTGATGTAGCGTTGCTACGCCGCTGTCGCCGTCGCACGCGCTTAGAAATACCCACCTTTCTCCACTGAATTTGTTAAGAAATATTAAAAAATATTCGTTTTAAAATCTTCGTACTTCATAATGTGAAAGTTTGGATGTTTGGCTGTTTTAACGCAATCACGCAAAAAAGAGTCCAGTGGATGAAATTTGGCACATGTGAGCTGAGACTTTTTATCCCGGAAAAATGTTAGGTTCAGCGTGAAATCAGTCCAAATGGACACTGACCCGAGCGAAGCCAGGTACCTCAGCTAGTGGAATAATATTCAATGTACATGCGCGTGTGGTTGTTATCAGGGTTTTGGGGCCCGTTTTAATCATTAATATGTTCCTAATACATTCTTTCATATTAATTTATTCGTAGCTCTGTGAAAATAAAACATGCAATAAGTACTGCTATCTAATAATAACTCTAAATCTATCTAAGTAGGCCTATTACGAGTGTACACATCACTAATCACGAAATGGTTTCTGTTATGAGTATGTATCGGAACGCATGATTAGTTCTGATACGTAGCAACGACGCAGGTATCGGAATGCAAGCTGGGATGTCATTGACGTGATCCCGAGCCATTGTCAACTATGCAAAAGATCTAGAATAAAGTATTTACAATCGCACGTTGTTTTATATTGCTGATCATCTTAACAGTTTCGATCACCGACTTTGCTAGCTTACACCATTAGCATTTTAGTCTCCTGTCCATGGATTTTATATTTGTATAGGTACATATTTTCAACACATTTATATTGTTTCATATTTCTGTGGTAGCCGAAGTGCAATGTTGCACATTGTCAAGAGATGTTTCCCTAGTAGCATATTGTGTTGGCTCTTTTTGTATTTACTTTTATAAATATTTTTTTATTAAAAGAATAACAAATTTCATAGGATTAAGATAGTAAGTCAAATATATTTTTTTGATCATCTTATTTTTTATTTTGAAATAACTTGTATTAAAAATTGCATTGAACTCTCGACAAATGCGCGGTAGTGTTGCGTGGCGCCCAAAATTCGTTTTTGTGAATGAAAAGAATCACTAATTAAAGATAAACACATTATGATAATGTACTTAATGCATTGAAGGTTAATCGAATGTTTAAGATAAAGTAAATTAAAAATAAAATCAAGTGAAAACAAAATAATATTTTGACGATAACGTAACAATAACGAAAATAATAATGCGTTACTATTAATAAAGAGTAGACCTATAGAAATCTCTAGAAGTGTGAAATGCGCAGGTACGACGACATCCCGTCGGCGCACGTGGCGAGCCACGCGGCGGCGCTGGCGGCGGCGGCGCCCGGCGCGTGCGCAGGCCACCGCCGCTGGGCGCGCCGCCACGGGCTCGTCTCCCTGCACGTGTACTTCGTGCCGGAGCCCTGGACCCTCGGCTGCTCGGCACACTGACGCACCGCGCTCGACCGCAACGGGGAGGCTATACAAACGTGTGAAGTCATTGGCGAAACGGTTTCCTGGACCACGAACCACTATCGACATGACATTCTAATGCGGGATAAAAAATACATTCGATCGATAAGCGAAAGGAGTTTTGATCCAGTTCCGTGGGAACTTTAATTTTAAAATACTATCTAATATTCAACACGTATGTAATTTGAATACAGGTCATCGTAATTTTACTTACTCTTTGCTCATGTTTCCCACAGACACCGTTTTAAGTTTGATTTTTATTCGAAAATAATTTTTTACTGAATTTCCTGAATAATAATGGGTTTAACGCTATCTATCCGTCCCCTTTTTACCATACTCAGGGTGGAGAAGGCTGGGAATGCATCTCTAAACAATAACCAACCAATCCTGTAGATCCATTGTCAATAGAGTCAATAAACTATGGAATAATAAATCAGGAATCAGGAATCCTGAGTCTAGAAAACCGCTTTTATAGCGATTTTTAAAGCGAGTTTTTCTACGGTAAACCTTGATTGATTAAAAAAACTATGCTTCGGAATATTTTCGACAAGCAAAATCGCTTTGAAAACCGCTACACAAGCGGTTTTCTAGACTCAGGATTCCTGATTCCTGATTACTGAATGCCAGGAATAGACCTGCTGATCTCTTGTCCATTCCCATTTATATTAAGTACTCTTTTTGTTACTGTTATTATACTAGCCCAACATGCTTTATTGGAACTATCGGTCCATCTATTTATTTTAGTTTTGATCAAAACTTGCAAGAAGCTCTTTTTTAGATGTTGCCCGTTCCGAATTCGTAAACGAAATAACTACAGTACTTGGAACGCCGGTTATCCGGATTCATTTGATTGAAGGTAAAAGAGATAAAAAAAATAACAAATTAGTTTTAATTCGTATATATATTTATTCTAACATAATAGGAACATAGTGAACATTCAAAAATAAAATTACATACTTAGCCTGGTTTTCACCAAGTACTGATTTATTTTAATCAACACTTAAAGGGCCTTTATTACTAAAGTGCTGATTATCTTGTTGGTATTGATTGCAAGAAAGTCCCTTAATATGTGGCGATTAAGCTAATCAGCAGTAGGTGAAAAAGGCCCTTAGGCGAACCGGATAACGGCTGAATTGTATAATCGGCGTTCTACTGTACCATCAGTGCATTTTCAATAACACCATAGGTATAACTATATTTGTAACATCATACCAGTGTTGAATAGGGGTAATAAAAATCCACAGATGGCGTTGCAATTTACATTTCAGAATGTAAACACATTAAATACAAATGAATACGAATGATTTAATTTATAGTTAACATTTAACGTTTTCACGATAGATGGCGCTGGTTAGAAATGTCATAGACCCGTCGAAAAAAAAGCATTTTATGTGAGTTTCGTACGTTGCTTCTTCTATACCTTCATCTTTAATCTATACCTTAATTTAATCTGCCACCATACGATCGAGTTTACTTCGCAACTTCCGTCAAGGGTGCAGTACACAATGCACTTTTAAATTTTTTTGCACGTGGGAGGAACACCTAATAGTTAGATAAATAATAAGTTCTACGCTTTCTGAAGAACAAAATGGTAGGGTGGCGGCATGTGGTGCAGCGAGGTGGTGTCGAGGTGCGCGCGCGGCCCGTGCCACTCCACGGTGTGCTCGGTCGCCATCTTTGCCGCCAGGGTTGCCAGCGCGCGCTCCGCCAGTCCGCGCCCGGGGCACCCGCCGGCGACAGCGCCGCCGCCGATCTGGCAACACAAAAGACATAAGCATTTTTATCTCATTCATTTGAGGTTAGACGACGACACCTACATTGAAGCAATGCGACGGTACAACAACCCGGGCGGGATCAAATCTACCACATAATATAACCACAACCTCGTGGGAAACCGTGAACGAACATTAAATGCAGCAACAAAAATTAAAGGAAAGGTGATTTTTTTGACTTCTTACTCGAAATAATGTTCAGTTCCGTGTAGAGAATCACCCCATTACGACTCAACTATCTATTTCTCGTTTTTGATGCCGCAATACAGCGAGGATGGAAAAACGGGAGTGGAAAACGAAACTCGTGCACATGGGGGCGCGCGGGCGGGTGCGTAGCCACAAATACAAAAACCGGTCAAGTGCGAGTTGGACTCACACACCGAGGGTTCCGTGCCATCGTAAAGAATTTAACACAAAAAAAATCACGTATTTTGTATGGGGCTCCCCTATACTTTTTTTTTTACATATTTGTGATTACAGCGGGAAAATAAATACATACTCTGTGAAAATTTAAGCTCCCTACCTATTACGGTTTAAGAGATAAAGCCCTGTGACAGACGGACGGACGGACAGCGGAGGCTTATTAACAGGGTTCCGTTGGCACCCGTTGGGTACGGAACCCTAAAAACGGAAGCGCTAGCTCGCTCCCTACTGATATTCTCGAGTTCCAACGACACGTAGAAACACCAAAAAAATTCACAGGTGCTATTTTTTGCAACGAATATTCGATGTTGCGCTCCAGAATTCGTGAGTGAACTAACTACAATAAGTAGTTTTACCTAACTCGTGGCTTCGCTACTGCCATACGAATGAGCTTCGATCGCTGCTGCCGTCCTTCCATGCTCGCTGCCTTGATATCTCAATACAAAGGTCTGTCGACGATAGCCGTCATCGAGCATGAAACGATCGCGGTTGCTACTACCGTCGTTCCATCCACGCTGCTATCTCGTCTATGCTCGTCGAAGCCTTACCTCTACTTCAGCGTGCAGTGCGCTCGTCTCCAGAGCAGCGCGCGAGCGCGCCGCCTCCATCGGCCTGCCGCCGTAGCCGCGCGCGCCCGGCCGCGGCCCGAACGGGCACGTGGCGGCGGCGTGCGCGTGGCCCGCGTGCAGCGGCGCGCCGCGCTCGCACGTCCAGCGCTCCGGCACGAACGCGCGCGCGCGCCCGAACTCGCGCTCCGACCGGCTAGCCGTCTGGTGTGCGAGCACTATGTCCACCTGACAACAGTTCCGTTTTACGTTAGTTGCTGACTAACCCAAGTAGCATGGGCATCGCCAAGGAGGGCACAGAAGGGCTACTTCCCCTTGAGCTTACTGTGCTCTTAATTGTACTACAATTCATACTTTTTCCATTCTCCATACATCAACTTGCCCCCTTTTCCCATCCTCCATATATCAACTTGCCCCCTCCGCATTTCCGTAAATAAAATAAAAAAAACAGACTATTACAAGTACGTATAGGTAAGACTCTGTCTGGTCCAAGTCCTGTTTGGAGTGGAATTCCTCAAGGTTCGGTGATAGCTACAACCCTCTACAAAATATACATTTCAGATCTGCATGCTATCATCAAATCCAAATTTAAATTCTTCGCAGACGATTCAAAGTATTTTGATAATCCAACGACTGGTCACAGTCAACTACATCCACCACTGTTAACGACATAAAGATGGCTATTTATACTTTCATGCAAATGGCAACCTTCAATCTGTCGCCATATTGCTTTCAGCCGGTTTCCGGTTCCTGTTCGAATCTTTTCGTTAATGAGCGCCTACGTGCGCTCCGTAAACTATAATAATTAAAAATATATATACTTTCTGTAAAGAGTTTTTCTATACAGAAAATTGGTAGCAGAGCGTAGTTAATCCAGTTGGTGTATGCGTCAAGTGTATTTCGACGCATCGTCGCCGTGTTGGCGGCGCGAATACCAGCGAGCCACATCCACTAGCCGCCATTGTTCGATCGACCGCTGCCGTGAGTGAGGTGAGCTATCCCTCCTCGCGCAATCCAGCAACGGGCGCAACATCGTCGAGCTTGGCGTGCATCAAGTATTTTACTCGCACTCATCATCTTATCAAAGACGTTATTTACGTCGTATTTGGGAAGACAAGCGTGGCTGCAAAGCAGTGCGCTCGCCGGCCGGTGCCTTCATCACACGTCGGTACAAAACGGCGCGATCTCATTCCCAAGGCGAGGCGACTACATATAGTAAATGGTACAATATACCAATCCACTGCCACGTATCAAAGCGGCACGAAACATTTGGAATCTACTTCAAATCATTTGTTCATCAGGGCAGATTGAAAACAATTTATTCAAAATTGAACGAAGTTGCACGAATTGGGCAACAGAGGGCGCGCGTCGCCGCTCGCCGTCGATCCGGTGTGAAGTTGGTCGCAAGGCGGACGACGCGTCTATGGGCGGGCTGTCACCTTGACAGCTGAAATTTACAAGTGTCATTCGCAGTCAATCAAAACATTGCAGAAAGACAACAAGGCGATACGATGGCCGAAATAACAAGAATTCGGTTTCGGCGATCGCAGCTTAAGTCGACATTCACTCGTGTCGAGCGGTTCCTGGCGGAGCAAAAAGGGCAGGTGCTGCTGGAGAGCGAGGCGCTGCGCGTGCGCCGCAACAGCATCGTAGATGCTCACCAGTGCTACGTGTCCCTCACGGCAGACCTGGTCGTGCTTATACCGGAGGAAGAGGAGCAGCTGCTCGCGGACGTCGAGGCGATCGGCGAGAGATACTTCGAGGCGCTCTCTGTCATCGACACTCTCCTTCGGAACGACGGCCCGGACAACGCATCCACGGACCGCGACAATGAATGTGAAATTAAAAGTGGTGAGTCTAGCTCTAAGAGCAAATGTAGGCTACCACCTATCGATATTAAGGTGTTTAACGGCAGTAGTGTTACGGACTATCGTGCTTTCGCTGACTTATTTGGCGCAGTGATCGGAAGTGACAGTAGCCTGTCTAATGTGCAGAAATTGTTTTATCTTAAAAAATACCTGTGTGATGAACCTCTAGCTTTAATAAGCAATCTCCCTCTTGTGCACGAGTCATATAACGCCGCCTTAAACTTATTAAAGGGTCGGTATGACAACGAAGCGTTGCTAATAAGTACTCATGTCTCAGCAATCATAGATCTGCCTGCAATCAAGGGCACTGCCCCTCAAATACGGGACCTTCTTTCCTGTATCAGGCAAAACATGAGCGCGCTTAAAAATTTAGGCCAAAAGGTAGGGGAATGGGACATGATTCTCATCAATATTATTTTAAGGAAGTTGGATTCATACACAATAAGACAATATTATACCGAAGTAGACCACAGGCTATTGCCGACCTTTGGTTTTTTGCTTGACTTTCTGGAAAAAAGAGCGATTGCACTAGAGTCAAGTGCGGGGTGCTACCCTAGTCATTATGATTCAAAACCTAAATTCAAGGTCAGCAATACTGTGACAAAGATGTCTGCAACTGCCTTGCTGTGCACATATTGCCAGCAAGACAGTCATAAAGTTTATAAATGCATGAAGTTTCAGGAAATACCGGTGGAACTAAAGATCGCCCATGTTAACAAGCATAACCTGTGCAAAAAATGCTTAAACCAACATGCAGGGAAATGTAAATTTCATTTCAGATGTGATTTATGCAAGGGCGGGCACAGCACAATCCTGCATCAGACGTCGGCCGCTGACGAGAAGGATGATACAAACGTTAGTAGCGCTCAGACCTCTCTCCTTTCAAATAAACTCTGTGGAACTGTCCTGTTGCCCACCATAAAGGTGAAAATATTCGATGCGCATGGCAAGGGCATTGTGGCCCGAGCCATCCTCGACACCGGAAGCCAGACTTCATTTATCACATCTGAACTGGCCAGAAAGCTTAAACTTAAACCGTTTGATCGTGAATTGAACATTGTGACAATGGGTAAAAGTACAAGGCAGGTTACTAGGGCCGCTAAGATCAACATACAGTCTCTTTCAAGATTATATTCCACCGATATTGAGTGTTCTATCATTGATAACATTACGGCCTTTTTACCCCAGCAAAAAATTGACTTGACTGACGTACATATCCCAAAAAATATTTGTTTAGCAGATCCTAACTTTTACATTCCAGGTGAATGCTCGCTACTTCTTGCTGCCACAGTCTTCTTCCGCGCCCTACTGCCGGAAAAAATAGAGACATCTGGCCTTCTGCTGCAGAACACTTTGTTTGGATATGTTGTATCAGGTGACGCTAAGCAATTTGGCGATAATTCATCCACTAATTTGGTCACGTTACATGCTGCTCAAGATGAGCCGCAGACTATTGCAAAATCATTTTGGGAACCTGACAAGGTGCCGCAGTTATTCAATGAGAACCAATCTTCTGAAATAATTTGTGAAAACATATTTACCGACACCGCTAAACTAGTGGAGAATCGATTTGAGGTAAAATTGCCATTAAAATTAGATATGGAGCAAATTGATTTAGGGGAGTCATATTTTATAGCGGCCAAAAGGTTTTATAATTTGGAGCGCCGATTTCTTCGAGACCCTCTACTCCATTCTCAATATAAGACATTTATCGATGAATATGTTACCTTGGGACACGCAAAGGTAATCAACCTTGCGCAATGTGGCAGTTTGGAGCAGCCACTATTTTTTATGGGACATCACCCAGTTATTCGTAACGATAAACGAACAACAAAAATTCGCGTTGTCTTTGATGGAAGCATGCAAACAAATAAAAGATTATGTTTAAATGATATTTTGCATAGTGGCGGTGTTGTTCAAAAAGAATTGTTTGAAATATTAATTTGTTTTAGAACATATCCTATCGTAATAATGACCGACATTCGCCAAATGTACCGTCAGGTCAAGGTGCATTCGGATCACCGACCTTTGCAAAATATTCTGTGGCGCAGTTGCAGCAGCGATGCGCTACAGTGTCTCCAGCTTCAAACAGTTACATATGGAGTAACTTGCTCATCATATCTCGCAACGCGCTGCTTAGTTGAACTAGCCATTAGATTTCAGGATAAGTATCCGCTTGCTGCAAAAATAATTTTAAATTGTTCTTATGTTGATGATTTTTTATTTGGCGCTAATGATGTGGACACCGCCATTAAAATAAAGAAAGAACTGATAGATATTCTTCGCTTAGGCAGCTTTGAGCTGCACAAATGGTGCTCTAATCATCCTGAAGTACTCAACGATATACCTAATGAACGACTTCACTTCGAAGATCGTGATTTTGATAATGATAGTCGTATCTTAAAAACTTTAGGCATAAGCTATGATGTTAGGGGAGACTGTTTTAAAATATATTGTCCCGAAACAACCTTGCCACCAGTGGCATCCAAACGAAATGTTCTCAGTTTTGTAAACAAGTTTTTTGACCCTTTAGGGCTAGCTAGCCCCCTGATCGTGAAGGCAAAGGTCATTCTCCAGAAACTGTGGCAGCGAGAAATAGACTGGGATTCACCACTGCCTGCTGATTTAAAAGAGGTATGGACGAAATTTGCCACAAAGTTCATTAACATGTCAACAATACATGTTCTTCGTTATGTAAATATCCATAATGCTATAACGATAGAATTAATTGGTTTTTGTGATGCATCCAATTATGCATATGGGTGTTGTATTTATGTGCGTACAACGCACAATGGAAACATTTCTGTTAATTTACTATGCGCTAAGTCTCGTATTGCGCCTATCAACGGCAGACTAACTGTGCCCAAATTGGAGCTCAATAGCGCTCTTTTACTTTCTAGACTGTATGGAAAGATAAAAAATTTATTTGATAATGTGTCAAATGTATACTTGTTCACCGACTCTCAAATTGCTCTCGCATGGATAAAAACAACTCCTTTAAAGCTTGATGCCTATGTTGCAAACCGTGTCAATGAGATTATTCATCACACCAAAACAGAATGCTGGTATTATGTGTGTACTACTTCTAATCCAGCTGATATAATTTCTAGAGGTGCTGAGCCCGAACAACTTTATAATAACCATCTATGGTGGCATGGGCCAAAATTTTTATTTCATTCAGAATTATCCTTACCCATGCCGAAAGAAGAAATGGTATGTACAATCATCAACCTTGATTTAAATAATGTTCCTAACACCAAAGTATTTCAGAGGTTACCATTTTTTTAAAAATACTCTAGCATCACTAAGATGCAGCGAATAATGTGCTACATATTAAGGTTTATAAATAATTGTAAGTGCAAGAATAAGGGCAGCCGCGTTAGTGGTCATATTTCGGCCTCCGAATTCAATTATTCCTTGCTTATTATTTTGAAATGTGTACAAGCATATCATTTCCATGAAAACATTAGTTGTTTACAAAACAACAAGCCGTTAAGGTCGAATTTAAACTCTTTAAATCCATTTTTGGACAAACACAATGTCATTCGTGTGGGCGGCAGGCTGCGTAATGCACAGATACCTTTTGATCAAAAATTTCCTATAATTTTGCCTAAGGATTGCCATGTTACAAACCTAATTATACTTAGGGAACACTTAAGTGGATTGCATTCTGGATTAAAACTAACTCACAGCAGCTTGTGCCAGCGATATTGGATCATTTCGGCCATGCGACAAATTAAGAAAGTAATACATAGTTGTGTAAAATGTGCCAGGTTTAGGGCTGAATGTGCAACACAAATAATGGGTTCGCTGCCTTATGCAAGAGTCAACCAGGCTCATACATTCCAAAATATTGGATTAGACTTTTGTGGCCACTTCAACATAAAGCAATCACGGCTACGCAAGACCATCATTTCTAAGGGATATGTGGCTGTCTTTGTATGTTTTGCTAGTAAGGCCATTCATCTTGAACTGGTATCTGACATGACAACAGAGTGTTTTTTACTCGCATTAAAGAGATTTATATCGAGACGAGGCTTATCTGAAAACATTTATTGTGATAATGGTTCCACCTTCAAGGGTTGTAACAATGAGTTAAAAAGAATGTATAAGTTACACTCTTCCAATTACTTTCAAAGCGAAGTCATGGACTTTACTTCAATAAGGGGAATTCAATTCCATTTTGTACCGTCATACTCTCCGCAGTTCGCCGGGCTTGTAGAGGCTTGTGTTAAGTCATTTAAATACCATTTTAAGCGTATTGTGGGTGCAGCCTCACTCACATATGAAGAATTCAACACTATTATGGTGCAAGCAGAAGGCATATTAAATTCAAGGCCTCTCACACCATTTTCAAGCGACCCTAGCGACTTTTCATTCCTGACCCCAGCTCACCTGGTGCTTGGTCGTGCTATAAATTCTTTGCCTGAGCCTAGCTACGTTAATGTACCTGCAAACAGGTTATCATTTTGGAGACGTTGTTCTCAAATAAGTGAACACTTTTGGAACGTCTGGAGGAAGCAATATCTATCTAGCCTTCAAAATCGTACCAAATGGAAGAATGAACATTCCAATATTAAGGAAGGTTCACTTGTTTTATTAAAGTCCGAAAATGTTGCTCCCCTGAACTGGCCTATGGCTCGAATTGTAAGTGTGGTTACTGGTGCTGACGGCCATGTACGAGTAGTTGATGTAAAAACCCCCAAGGGTACGTATAGACGATCTATACACAGTTTGATTCCATTACCTATAAGTACAGAAAAATAACATGCTAGGCTGACATCCCTTATGTGAGAAATGTCTTACCTTTGTGCCCAATGTTTTATGTTTTCAATATAAACATTGTTTTCTTTTGTGTTGAAATGCATGGAAGGTCATATGAATGTAATATGTATAATTAAGGTTTTGGTTAAAAGTGTTTAATGTTAAATCTTAATCTGCATTACTATTGTCTATTTTGGCGGCCGGCCAGATTATGTTAACGACATAAAGATGGCTATTTATACTTTCATGCAAATGGCAACCTTCAATCTGTCGCCATATTGCTTTCAGCCGGTTTCCGGTTCCTGTTCGAATCTTTTCGTTAATGAGCGCCTACGTGCGCTCCGTAAACTATAATAATTAAAAATATATATACTTTCTGTAAAGAGTTTTTCTATACAACCACTGGTCTCCGGATTGGCTCACAAGCTAAATGCTTAAAAATGCACAGCACTCCATCTTGGAAAGAAGAACCCCAGGCTACCGTACTACCTGGAAAACCGGCAGTTGCAAACAGTTACATCACAAAAAAATCTTGGGATATATCATCAAATTTAAAAAAAAAACCGTCTTATATTACTAATCAAATAGGCGTTTCCTATACTGACTCCAGAAGTTATGCTCAAAATCAATAAAACCTTTGTACGGCCCCTTCTGGAATATGGATTCCAGATCTAGCAACCCCACTTTCCCAAAGACATCCAGCAGTTAGAACGGGTACAACCAAGATTCACCAAGATCCCCCTTAAGCTACGTAACCTGAGCTACGAAGGGATACTTGAAGCTCTAAACCTGCCTACTCTGGAGTCACGCCGTCAGAGAGGGGACCTAATAAAAGTTTACAAAGTACGACTGCCCAGAACTCATTGAAATATTTACACGAGACCAGAATGTTCATCTTCGAGGGCAAAACATTAAACTGCAAGTGACGGCCTCTAGAACGAATACTCGCAAAAACTACATATCCAACCGAGTAGTAGAGGCACGGCATAAACTCCCAGAGGATGTGATTATTCAAGTTTAATCACAGGATTTAGACGCATCAGCATATGGCTCCCTGTCTAAAACATATAAATATAAAACTTACGGTAGTTAATCTAGAGGTCAACTCGGTTAGCCAATTACAACACGGGAGGATTTACATGACACCTGGCTAGGAACTCGATCCTCCTCCCGCTGCCCCGCGCGGAGCCCCGGTTTCGTCAGCCAGAAAAGCATAGCATTCCTATTAGGCTTGCACGTGTCCTTGCATTTTAATGTTTCCGACTCTTACTCCCGAGCTTTCCGAGATTCTTTTGTTAAAAATCTTCTGAGCCAGGTGTCGTGTTAATTCGTCCGTGTTGTAGTACAGCAGCCTCGCGGTGTGCTGCAGCTGCGATCGACGTGATCCTTACCCCGGGCGGCACCGTGTATCCGGCGACGACGAGCGGCGCGACGGCGCGTCGCACGAGCGCGCACGCCGCGTGAAGCCGCAGCGTCTCCCGCACGCACGCGGCCGCGTAGCGCGCGCCGCCGCCGCCCGCCGCGCCGCCGCCGCAGCACGCGAGCTCGTCGCGCAACCGCTGCTGCTTGGCCGGGTTCAGCGCAAGGTAGTA
Organism: Incurvaria masculella; assembly: GCA_946894095.1. Taxonomy (NCBI): domain Eukaryota; kingdom Metazoa; phylum Arthropoda; class Insecta; order Lepidoptera; family Incurvariidae; genus Incurvaria; species Incurvaria masculella. Next base: position 4,465,360 of record OX335644.1, on the reverse strand, counting down.
CAGCAGCCGTGCGGCCGTGTGTTGCAGCTGCGGTTAATAATACGGGGAACAGTCACTAACTATCGATCAATATTCTTACTAACACCGCTGGCCAAAATACCACAAAACAATTAAAAAAGGCAACCAAAAGCAACCTAAAGCAGAAAACCCTACGGAAGCGGCTAGTCATATCGGTCGACAAACTTTGCATCTGGACGGCGCTGTTATGACTTTTTTTGACTGAGCGAAAGCATTTGACACCTTTGATTTCCAATATTGGTTGCAAAACTTGGGCGTTTAGGTGTCAGATACTTTTTACTAAGTCGCTATGAAAGTTATCAAAGGTGAAAAACAACAAGTACGCCTAAATAATTTTAGAATACAGAGTCCGGAAACGTCCGGTAACAAGTCAAGGTAACGTTATAGGTCCAATTTTATTCCTTGTCTACATTGATGATAAGTGCTCATCTATAATATAAAAATGAATCGCAAAAGGTGTTGGTAAGCGCATAACTCAACAACGCCTGGACCAATTTGGCCAAATTTTTTTTTTTAAAATGTTCGTTGAAGTTCAAGGATGGTTTTTACGGCGAGAAAAATTAGAATTATTGCTGGAAAAACCCTAAAAATAGCCCTTTTCTTTTTCCCATACAAATGATTTGTAACTAAAACGTAGTCAATTTGAGCTTTATTGCTATGGTATAAAGTTCATATTAAATTACAAGCACTCACAGTTGTCTAAGTAATGTAGGTGTGCTCCTAACGTCAAAGATCATATCTATCAAAACAATGTGCGTGTGTGCGTTGGAGCACAGATTACATAGTTGGAGGAGTTTAATGTCGCGTTCCGAAACTCGCGTTTCTTTTGTATTAGTTTCGGCACGCGAGATAAACTGCATCAGTTTCCACGTCATTACATCAGTCAAACAAAAATCGCGTTACCAACAGTGTTTTATTATTTTTAATATCCAAATTTTAAATAAATAAAACAATTCGTACGGCTTAAAAGGATTTGACTTCAAGTCATATCAAATTTAAAAAAAAAAAGTTGTCTGTTACCTAATCTACTGAGTTTGCTTTTGTCAACTGATACACGAAACAAATTCGTATATCGTGTTTTGTGCAGAGTGTTTAGTTAGTTAGTGTTTGTTTAGTTCGTGATTAGGCGGGCGGTCCGACGGGGGCGGGTGCGGGGAGGGGGGGGCGGGTACGGCTTGGTATTTCCCGCAACTTTAGGACTACTTGGCAAAATCCTTGAGAACCAATTACTCGATTTAGATGCGGATTGTATCTACGTCTAGCCTGATTCTACTCAAAACTTATAGGCTGCATAATATAACGCTTCATTACCTGAAGGGTGAGTAGTGAGTGTTAAATTCTTATAACTTGCGAACCACTAACCCGATTTATGTGCGTATTTTATCAATGTATAGGATCTCTGGGAGCTGTCAGGTTCGAGATGGGTTACTGTTTTCGATGTTGAGGCTGGCTGTGGGTTGGAGTCCACGCAAAACTTACCTACATTACACGTTACTTACTTACTAGGTAAACAATGTTGCAGTGCAAGTGCAGAAAGGTTCTGGCGGCAAATGTTTTTTTTTAAATAGCCACCAAATGTCAACGAAGCTCTAAATGGGAATTATTGGATGTTTCTCATTAAATCATGCTATTTCATCTCGAACGATCTTGATTAAATTTGGTAGATGGATACATTGTCCTGGACCAGTTTGACCCTATTTTGGATCAGCCATGTCGGATACTTTTTATCCATGAAATAATTTAGCCGACGTTAACCCGAGCGGAGCCGGGTACCGCAGCTAGTTAACAATAAAAATATAGAATACACAGATGTCATCTTAAGCTAGACATCGAATTCATCTTCATAAGGTATTCGTGGCATGAGGCATATCTGAGGTCTTAGAATGGTTAAAACTAGCTATTTGTGTTTGTGCATAATTTCGTTTCATTTTCTTAATTTACATTTTCGGAACTGAAACTACTCTAAGTTACGCCAAACCGTTAAAATTAAGAAAAAAAATAAGTTACTTATAAATCCGCGGATTCGATCAGTTCAATAAAGAAAAATCCCAAAGAAACTCCACTGGTATTCCATCCACAACAATGACGTACATATTATACATTTTATAACCCTATTTTCACTTTTTGCGACGGGACCCTAAAAAGGTATAAAACAGAACAATTAGTCTAGTAAAACCCTCGTTACTACACGGACTAAAAAGGTATAAAACAGAACAATTAGTCTCTTGTTACTACACGGATTTTTATTATTTTTCCAGGTTATGCCTGGAAAGGCATTGGGCAATAAGTTACGAAAGCTACGTGGCATCATTCGTGTCATTGTACGTGATACTCGTGACAATATGCCAAAACCATTCTCCCGCTGATTGAGCGCTTGATTTTACCCACAACAATATTTGAGCGTCCCAGCCTGTCACCGACATGTTTACTCGGATTACAACTTAGCTTGTTAGTGCAAAATTAATTGCGTGAGTGGAATGTTTATAGATGTTTCGAAGCCATGTTTCAGTGTTCAATTAATTAAATCCACGAAGTAATAATGCTGACATGGTTTCCATCAATATTTATGATAACAAAGTTCTTAAAAAATCTAGCTTTTTCTCAAAAGAATGACGTTTTGAGCTATTAACAACCGTTAATAGGAGAACAATTCGGGACTAAATGCGTGTGACCGACAGACACCAGAGTCGAACCATAAGGGTCATTTTTCGCTTTTTGCGGCAGGCTCTAATAATGTCTACAATAACGTCAATGGGGTTACAAAGGAATTTCCTTGGATACCAGAGATCTGGGTTCAAATCCCCGCCCCGTTCATGTACCACTTTCTTTCGCTTTCTGCTTTGGATAAGAGAATTTCGGCTTGAATGCGAGATTTTCCATGGTTAGGAATCTATGTAAAACTGTAGGTCTCTTTCCTTTACTAGAGGTAGGGTCAATCCCGCCCGGGTTGGTACCATCGCATTGAATGAAAGATGGTCGAAGCGGCAATGAAAATTGTCCGTGTTTTTTATCTAGTTCAATGTAGCCGAGCAATATAAGGAAGGTCCTCGCATGGCACCTAGTTCCTATGTGGTGGTGTGTTGGTGTTTGCCTATAAATTGGTCTACAAGCCAGGAATGTGATTCATGTTTTTAATATATTACTCTCCGGTTATCTTACGGTCAGTTTGGTATTAGTCATCCATGTTCAGTTACATAAAAAAAAACCGCCCATAAATGTGGTACGTTTTATTGTCAGTAGGTGTAACGTACCGCATCAGCACCAGCCAGCAGCAGGTCAGCCAATGCTCTCGCAAGCTGCTGACGGTCAAACGAGCTGAGTTCCTTTGACGTTAGACCTCCCTCGGCCGCAGACGTATCTAGCCATTCCTCACATAACCTGTGACATATCATTTCAAAGATGGTTATTTTTTAAAAATATTATTGCTGTTTAGTCAAACAAAAAACGATATAATAATACACTAAATATTTCTGTATCAATGCGAAACATATTTCTGATATTTTTATACGTGAAAACATTGTTTTGTAACTATGTTTACCAAAGAATATAAAATAAAAGAAAAATTCTGACGCAATATGAAAGTTTCCTCAAAAAGATTAAATTATATATTTCCATAAAATATCAGATACTCTACTGATATCTGCTACTGATAACGAACTATTAACATCTTTATGAAATGAACTTCTTTTTCAACGTTCTTATAGACTGCTCGGGGCGGATGTTGTCCTAGAAACCAAATCCGATATAGTTTTGGTAATGCGCAGCCGTTTGCGAGTGAAGTGGACCGGCCAACATCCGTCCCGACAAATATAAGGGCGATTGCCATGAGCAGAGCCCACCTGAAATGAGTATCGAAGGAGGCCACCGCGTCGCGGTAGAAGGGCGTGCCGGCGCGCAGCGTGCGCTCGGAGCGCTGCGCGTGCCCGAGCGCGAACGAGTGGCGCGCGACGCGCAGCAGAGCGGCGGGCGCGCGAGCCGGCGGCGCGAGCAGCGCGCACGCGGCCGCCTCCGCCGCCCACGCCTGCAGCGCGCGCTCGACGCTCGCGTTGAGCTCCGGCGCGCGCTCGCGGCCGCGCTGCCCGCTCACACTGAACGACGAAGAAAATTAAGCGCCGATTTCACGAAGAGAACACGTCACTTTTAGTGAACTGCGTGGAGTTCCTTCTATACTGTCCATAAAAAGTGACGTGTTCAACGTATGTTAACGTTGATTTTGATTTTTTGTCTTTTCGTGCACTTGGCCATAAGAGGGTAATGAGGTATGTAACGGATGTAATTTCAGTACAGAGTCTACATATGCATTTTACTTAATTCAAATTTCCCACTAATTCTACCTACCCACGGTTTTCGGCCTCAGGACAAAAAAACGAAAAGAAAGAAGATTATTGTGGCGGGCACGACCGAATGCCTGCTAGCTACGAGACTGAAGATATTTACGACTGTTTTGGACTAGTTTAGTTTTCTCGAGAGACCTTTATCGATGTAAAGAGTGAAGTGTTGTGCTACAAGTGTGACGAACCATAGTTTTATTGAGGCGCCCAACAAACAAAGAAGAGGAAGGGTCGGCAGGACACCACGCCGCCGCCGCCCATCACCAGAGCTAGCCGTGTCATATTAAGTGGATGTGCAAGGTACTCCAAACTTTTCATTAACAAATGTGCCCCGGTAAAAACCGGCGTTATAGGCCTATTTGATACCTAGTATCGGTAATATACACCTCTTATAATTTGCATCATGGAAATGGAAGGTGAGTTATTAAAAAAAACAACAAAAACGTACAGATGTAGCTCTCAGCTGATTTATTTTATGTGCAGAATTTCAAAAACACATTTCTTCATTAGACTGATCATTATTGACTGACTGACGTTATCATGTTGAGTGAAACTGGCATGGCCGGAAGATCAAGAGGAACTTCCCATTCCCAATTCCCAAGGTCATGTGCTTGTAAAAGGTCAAATTCGAGTACCCGTAATATAATAACATGTCTGAAGATGCATGCCTGTTGAAGAGAAGAGAGAAGTATGCTGTGATCGTCCTGCATGGCGATCAATCATCTCTGTCTTACTATACATACTCTCTATCTAATATACCAAGTATGTAATGTTGCTGGAAAATGAAAAAAAACCAATGTGTCGAGGTCTTGCATTGTTAGGAATGCGTCATATCCTTAGATGAAAAAGAAGTCATATCTACATAAAACCATTGACTTGGAGTTATTGACCACGGACCGGAAGACTGAAGACTAAAGAAGAAGGGACGCTGTTAGTGTTCCTTGGTTCAGTTCTCAAAATATTCTAGAAGTACCATTTTTTATGTGGACTCGTACAGATGGCAGCAAATAAGTGGACTTGGACGGTGCCAATTTTATCTTGCGAACTGGGTGCAATCCCAGCTTCTAGGAGGAGTTAATGGTCCAAGCGTTAACCCCTAGGCATATTTGGAGCAAAAAAGGGAAACAACATTTTGTTGTACGACTTCAAAAAAATCGTTCTCCCCATATTTTTTTGTAAATACCTACACATACAATTTAACCCGTTGCCACCTGTATAAAAGTGGGTAAACACGGACGGGCAATCCGTTCAGTGGCAGTATTATTGAAGAAAAGCCCGTAGAATCTTTGGGATAAATTATTAAAAAGTTACATTAGACTTTTCAAAGGAGACCCGTATATGAAGTTAGTCTCACCTGTCCAGAAGCCGTTCTGTGACGTGCTGGAGCGCACGGTTGCTCACTTCCTCTCCCCTCTCCAGAGCAAGAAGCGCGACACGAGCGGGAGATGAGAATGCTTCCACTCCCTCGCTACAAAACAAGGGCGGTTTTTATAAAACATTTCATTTAACATTATTTTATTCTTCTTTCTTGCACAAACGAAGCTCTGACCCGTCGTCGATTCAGAGGATTGACTTCCGACTGGACAACGCATCAGATGCCCTCGAGTACGCGCCGCGATTCAGATGAGTCCGTAACGTGGCGTCAGAAAAAAGCTAACACAATGTTATCAGTAAAGATCCTGAATATTTCGGGCGTATATAACTCTCATTATGAAACACAATCCAAAGTTGTGAAATGTCTAAAGAGTCCTGAAAATATCATGATCCTGAATAGTCCGATCCAATTCCGATTGGATATCCGATTGCAATGTTTAATATTTTTTTTCAAAATTAGATTTTTTTTTAAATTGCTCGATGGGCTCGACTAAAAAAATGTATATAATTATCCAACCAGCTCACAAAATTTCACGAGAATCGCTACAGAAATACGACCCATAGAGGAGAACAGCCAGACATACGAATGAATTTTTGCTTAAGGTGGGCCCTCCCACTCAACTCCTCATACAGACGTGGAAAGAAGATCATGCGCTTATTTCTTGTCAGAGATCCAAAATTATACCCAATACAGCTGTATTTAATCGATCTAGAAATCTGATGACCATTGGTATCTAATTTAAGTTTGGTTTCTGAGTTTCTGCTGAGAGCACACTCTGAGTAAAGAGTGTGAAACAGAGAGCTCTAGTTTTGGCCGTCCCCTTTACACACGTCTATATACTTAGAACAAAATTGGCATTGTCGATCGTTTATTCCGGGGTTTATTCAACTCAATGGTACCAATCCGGGCGGGCTTAATCTTACCACCTAGTTTTACATAATGCACGGTGGCTTCTGAGACATGGGTCAGACAAAAGTGTACTAAGCCTTGGAGTTTATGTAAATGGACCGTCGCCGGTCGTCGCGCGTACCCGGCCTGCGATGGGTCAGCGGAGCTCAGCCGGCGATGTTCCAGGAGCGGCGACCACTCCACCCGGAGCGTCTCCGTGCATCCGCTCTCGTACACCTGGGGCAATACAAACATGAACATAGGTTTTAGGATTATATTATTGTGATACAATGTGGCTGGACATAGATGGCTTACCACACCCACCGTCATATTAACTCAATACACCGCATTTCCGAAGCATAGTAACCATTAATTTGAGTTTCAGCGACGTCTACATTTAAAGCATTGTAATCAGATTTTGAAAATAATCTGAAAAATTTTGGTCGTGACATCCAATCAACAGAACTCCTGCATCCGACGAATAAAAATCTGATAACAATGCTTCAAATGTAGACGTCGCTGAAACTCAAATTAATGAGATAACGGTAATGTCGTATCCATTAAGGTGGCCCAACCCGCTCAACTCCCCATACAAACGGGAAAAGAAGATCACGCCCATATTTCTAATCAGAGATCCCAACTTTTGCTCAAAAGAGCTTTATTTGATTGATTTTTGTTAGATTTTTGAATACAGGGGTCGTGGTTTACTTTTAGCTATAAGTCGTTTTGAAATCAAAATTTTCGTAAATCTTCCCAAATCATACAATATGCACATTGTCTTTTTTGTGGACATGTTGCATATTCCTTATCACGGAGCCTATCTTTTTCTTTGAAACAGAGAAGGTCCCAGAGCGCAACAACACGGTTTTGTACAGTGCCCGCGAATGAGTTAGTCCCGCCGGGTTGGGCCACCTTAAATACATAAAATTATCATAATAACCATGCCGGGACCTTCCCGTGAATGGGCACGGCTAGATTGACCTGGATGGATAACACGGACAAAATATTCATTGCCGCTTCGACCATCTTTTCATGCAATGCGATTAAATCCGATTTCGATGCTGTTGCCACAGAAATCGGAATATTTCTTTACATAAATACAGCCACAAACTTCTGTGGCTGTTGCAAACCGCACGTTACCACCGGTATGTTTACTCGTCTTTGACCAACATTTTGATCGTCTTAGACATTGTATACACGGATAGTCTGTTACACCCAAGGAACTTGCATACTTATTATGTTCATCTTTGCCTTCGACCGGAAGTAGATAGTTCGATCTGTCCCTTCCGATACCATCCACCACTGTTTGACGAGTTTTCTGAACAGGTATTTAATGCGTGACTATTAAACACTAAACTATCGCATAAAAAAAAAGATAAATATATCATATAATGTTTGTCCATAAGTAAAGATAATGATTGCTTTTGGGTGCCAAAAGGGACAAAACAAATTGATAGCATTTTATGAATACATGAGTTATGTGCAAATATTTTTCATGTGTATTTTAAAATAGCACAAAACCAAACCTAACCTCACCCAATCGAATATTTCCGTATTAAGAAGAGTTTGGGATGCTATGGATGTTGGACCTTGTGCTTTTTGGACTTTTGTTGCGTTCCCGGTGAGATACAATTATATTAACTAGAACCAATGCTATAACCAATATATTGAAAAAGTAATTAGCGAACAAAGAATCGGCCACTTAAAAGGGCGATAACATTAGATACAAGATAGGCACTCATAATGCGATCCAGATTAGGTCCATTATTACTTTGTGACCTATCTCACCTCAACGATTTATCAATAAGTAACTATTTACATATTGCATGCGTCAAGCAAGACAAGTCACGACCCGAACGAAACCAAGATAATGCGCTAAATACGTCATTCGCTTGTTATCATTGTGCCCACTACAAATAGGAGCCTTTCCTAATAAGATTCGGACTGCCGAATTGAAGCATGGATGATAATTTCACGGTTCCTTTTGTCGATCGCTGAAACGTCTGTGCTCGCTGTACCGAAATGAAACGCGGATGGAATAATAATTGTATTCGAAATGAAAAGAAACATCACATCGTATGAAAATTCGCGTCGTATGGGAAGGAAATATGCGAACGTGAAGCGAATAGAATGAATTCCCTTTTTATTTCCTGTAGCCAGCAGTAGCGGGAGCACAAACGCAACGATACGATTGTATCGATCGATAACTGCGTTATTGTTTCGCTTTTCGTGCGAGCGGAAACGAGAAAGATAGACCCTTATCGGTCGGTGTAGCTGTATCGTTCGTGCTCCCGCTGCTGGTTCCCATGTCGAAGAACGTTTATTTAAACTTTCTTCATGACGACAGTAGTTGTGGTTTAAGCCATTCATGTCCAGTAACATGAAAAAGGAATAGGTACGCACTATGGTTGGTATTTTTTCAAGTTGTATCATATTTGAAATAGGTCCGTCGAAGTTTGTCATGACATACAGGTTTCGACGATTTTATTGCCTAAATAAACATCCTCATGCATGGATATTTAAGCAATGGTAAGTTTCTTTATATCACGAAAATATAAGTTCACACTTTGGTTTCAAGTATGTAAATTAGTTTTATTTTCGGTTTTATTACGATCATAAAATTCCGAACAAAAACAACCATTATTCCACACGATTATGCAAAACAAATCCTCGTATGAATTCATAGGAGCTTGCATGCCGCATTTTCCTTAGAATTGTCCTTTTAACATTAATGAAAAATTGGCTAGTCACCCTCGGCAGCCCAGTGGTGCGACGCCTTCGAATTCGATAAGTTGGGTGAAGCACCTCTAAGCGCGGTTGGATTCAGGATGGGTGTCCATTTTCAACCGTTGAGGCTGGCCGTGGTTCGCATTCCACTTAAAACTGTAGGTACCCTTCCTTACTTACAAGGTTGGTAACATCGCATTGAATGAACGATGGACGAAGCGGCAATGAAAATTGTCCGTGATTTTCAAGCAGTTCCCTTGTACCCTTTCTCAACTAAGCTTGGTTTTCACCAAGAACTGATTTATTTTAATTGACGGTACGACTTTAATGTACGGATTAAGCTAATCGGTACATGGTAGAAAATACAGTAATACTAATTGGGCTATGATTTAAAGTGCCAATATGCATCTCGTTTTTGCTAGACCCTAAGAACAGAAAAATAGTTTCCTCACTGTCTTCCATCACTCTACGCATTTGCGTTGCATCAATGCACTTGACGTTCCATGGACACTGCCCCATGACGTATAGTGAAGGCAGGCAGGCATGGATATTAGTTTAATTTGATATTTAGATTAAAATCATAATTAAATTTTTAAGAACTCTCCACTCTCAATAAATTGAATTTTATTTTATGTAGGTTGAGTAAATGCATTTTACAGTGTTTGCGAAAGTTTTAGTTGCAAATTCTTTTGTAATTTGTTTATTGTATCGTTTTGTTTATTCATCATCAGAAATCAACTATAGGTTTTGTGAATAAAGGAAGCACATTGCCGATGGGAGCTATTTTTTGGTGAACGCTTTTAATTGGGTGAAATGCCAGTAATGTATAATGTAAGGGACTTTAAGATCTGTTGTGGATGTTCCTACGTATTATTTTTTAATGTTTGTTACCTCAGAATTTTCGACTGAGATAACCGATTGTGATGATTATTTTTTTATTTGAAAGCTGGTGCTTCCCAGTGTAGTCATATTTCAATTTAGTCCAGTTCTGACAATGGCATCCATGATAGAACCATATAAGTATGACGAATAACTCAATATCACGCCAACCGATTACGCTGATTCTTTTTTTATTGCAAAGGATGTAACTTCAAGGGTAGCTTAATGCGAGTTTGATTAGATTCTGATTATGTGATCAAAGACAAAGTAACGAAACTCTTCAATTCTTAGGAGTAAATTAACGATACGCTCGCGCGCGTTCTCCAGCCAGAGCAGGCACGCCGCGTGGTGGTACCCTCCTGATAGACAGGTTGTCTCGCGCAGTGGGACTCACCTGCGCCATGTCGCGCGGCCGGTACAGCAGCAGCGCGAGGAGGCGGCGGGAGCGCGCGCGCGGCAGGTCCCCCGCGCAGCTGAGCCGCACCATGTCGCCGTACCGCTCGCGCGCGTTCTCCCAGCCAGAGCGGGCACGCCGCGTCGTGGTACACTCCTGGAGGATAGGTTGTCTCGCGCCATGGGACTCACCTGCGCCATGTCGCGCGGCCGGTACAGCAGCAGCGCGGGGAGGCGGCGGGAGCGCGCGCGCGGCAGGTCGCCCGCGCAGCCGAGCCGCATGATGTCGCCGTACCGCTCGCGTGCGTTCTCCAGCCAGAGTGGGCACGCCACGTGGTGGTACCCTCCTGATAGATAGGTTGTCTCGCGCAGTGGGACTCACCCGCGCCATGTCGCGCGGCCGGTACAGCAGCAGCGCGAGGAGGCGGCGGGAGCGCGCGCGCGGCAGGTCCCCCGCGCAGCTGAGCCGCACCATGTCGCCGTACCGCTCGCGCGCGTTCTCCCAGCCAGAGCGGGCACGCCGCGTCGTGGTACACTCCTGGAGGATAGGTTGTCTCGCGCCATGGGACTCACCTGCGCCATGTCGCGCGGCCGGTACAGCAGCAGCGCGGGGAGGCGGCGGGAGCGCGCGCGCGGCAGGTCGCCCGCGCAGCCGAGCCGCATGATGTCGCCGTACCGCTCGCGTGCGTTCTCCAGCCAGAGTGGGCACGCCACGTGGTGGTACCCTCCTGATAGATAGGTTGTCTTGCGCCGTGGGACTCACCTGCGCCATGTCGCGCGGCCGGTACAGCAGCAGCGCGGGGCGGCGGCGGGAGCGCGCGCGCGGCAGATCGCCCGCGCAGCCGAGCCGCACCATGTCGCCGTACCGCTCGCGCGCGTTCTCCAGCCAGAGCGGGCACGCCGCGTGGTGGTACACGCCTGATGATATTTCAGTTGTTAATATGACCTTCCTTATATTAAATCATAGGGTGCACGCAAGGACACAAAATCAAAATCTACGTCAACGTATGATTACACAGGTCACTTTTTGTGGGCATTTTAGTAGCATAATGGTTACGTTTCTAGATAAGTTGAAAGTAAGATTGAATGAGGCTTGAATAATTATTTTCCCAGAGGCAAGAACGGTGGATTTCGCTAGATCCACAGAGAGCAAATGTAGAGCATTCATGGTTGATTTGCATTGGCAATCTCCTGTAAATTTAAATTAGAAAAAGCAGTGCACATTGCATACCCTTTTACGGCTAGTAAAGGTCTATCAAAGACCCCATACGAGGGCCTTTGAAAGATCCTGACTGGCACCGCAATATGTTTTTTTGTTATCTACCTGTACAGCATGTACTTACAATGCATTATAGGCACGAAAATTAACAGCAAAGTCAACAAGTTTTGTGCAAATAAAAAAATACTTGCCATACATTTTCGAAAAAGAAGTAGCTAAAGAAACATTATGGGGAAGCTATTTTAAATGTGAGGCTATTTATTTTCCAGAGATTCCCATCGCCTATGCGACGAGACCTGTAGAAGCGGTGTAGTGTGAAATTCGTGTACCGATGCGCGGCAGGAGGTGCGCGTGCGCGGCGAGACCCAGGAAGGGCAGCGTGCTGGGGCCCGGGATCTCGTCGAAGGCTCTCGACGGGCGCGCAGCCTCAGCCGTCGCCGCCGCAGGCTGCGCCGCGCTGGACGAAGCGCGCCTCTGTGAGGCCCGGGTGCTGCGGCACGAATACACAATTATCACCTAAAAATGTTCACTCGCACACAAGGGGGTACGAATACTTCGTGTATCACATCAAATCGGCACTAGAAACACACACTATTTTAAATCGCACATGAGGGGGGTGGGGTTGTTCCGTACATTTAACACAAAGAAACCGATATACCGAAAGGAGGCCGCATATATAAAGTATTCGGGCCCCATTAAATCGGCACTAGACTCACTTTCATAAACAATTTCAACTGTCTACCTATTACGGTTCATGAAATACAGCCCGCTGATAGATGGACAGCAAAGGCTTCCGTTGGCACGCTTTGCGTATGGGTATCCAAACATATATTTATTGAATCCATGTATTATTTGCGGGGTAAGGTCCGATTTTGCAAAGATACGTCGAAGTTAATAAATGTTTAAACACATCACTTTTAGTGAAACGGATGACGTTGACTCTCCCTTCCATACTGTTTATAAGGGAACGTTCCCACACCACATGGATGATTTTAGGCCACTTTTGGACCATCCTCCCCCCTGTGACCAATCGTGGTATCTTGATTCATCCTCCCCTACCGTCTTAACGTGATATTGCAAAATTTGCTGTCTTTGAATGTGTTTATATTACGGTATTAAAAGTTACGCGGAATATAAATATAATATTTAGTTTGAGGGCTTGTTTAACGTGCCGCTTTAGTGTTTTGTAAATAATTACTATTTCCGAAACACTCCCAGCGTTAAGATATTAGGTGCCATGCCAAGACCTTCCCTTTATAAGCACAGCCATATTGAACAGGGTGGAAAATGCGGATATTAGGCCACTTCAACCATCTTTTCATCCAATGCGATAGCACCGACTTGGGCTGGCTTAACCCTTCTACCCATAGGAAAATAGATAGTTTTATATGGATTCCGAACCATAAAACAACTCGCTTTCGGAACCAACCCAGAAAGAGAAATAAGGTGGTACATCCACCGGCGGGAATTGAACCTATGACTTAATTTATAGGAAGCAAGTCCCTGAGCTACGAGCATGGAGGAAATGGCTACGAGCCGCTCGAAATTCCGAGGGTGAGTAACCAAGTAACATTTATGTGCCAATTCGTATGTCAAACTGTCAGTGTCAACAGATGTGCACCGAGTAGCGACGAATCACAAGCTAGTCGCAATATCAATACAGACGGACACGACTTCAATCGAAAGAAGCCAATTGATAGAATAATGCGTGGTCTATTAGAATAGTTGACGCAAGATAGAAGACTACGCATTCGTATGATTTCCTGTATGCCTGTGTTCAGGGCGTAGCTAGGTTGCCGAAAACTCTGGTGCGTAATGATTTCGAACGCTCTTATTTTTCCACAGAGTATCCATTTTTAAGCTCACGCAAAAAAAAACTTGTAGTCACATTCGTTTTTGCAAGATTTAAACTGACGTTTTGCAGGAGCTAACTTAAGCAACGGTTAACACAAAACTTCCGAAGAACCTTACTAATGTAATGTAAGAAATCGACAATAATAAAAAACCATATCTGACCACGAGATCGTAATCCCTGGCCCATACTATTGCCCAGGGGCGTCGCCAGCCGATGGCCCAGGATGGCCCGGTAGAGGGGGCAAGTTGATATATGTATAGTTTGAACTAATATAAATATAATATATGTATAGTTTGAACTGTAGTTAAAGCCAAGAGCACATGAAGCTCTAGGGGGCAACTGCCCCTCCCTGCCCCCCTTGGCGACACCCCTGCATTGCCCACTGAGATGCACCGCCGCTAGCATCATATTACTGTGACCACTTGCTCTACTAGTATCAGCGGGCACGTGTATTGGCATGCATAATTTATTCATAGTAAGTTGTTATTGTTTTATTACCTTAGCCCGGGTCAGGCTGGCCAATCAAGTCCGCAAATATTATGTGCAAGAAATATGTTATTGTTTTGTTTGAAAATACTAGAATCGAAATAGGTTTTTAGTTACACTTATTTTCTTTCCTTAAAGTCAATATTAGCGCACTCGATACATGTACATCTGGAAAACCGTAGTAGAAAAAAAAACTGCTTTAACCATAGATAAAAAGGGAGGAGATATGGTATCGAGCACACTCCCGCTGTCTCCAATTTTCAAAAACTACAAATCCAGCATAAACGTGCAACGCCACATGCAAACATAGTCGCAGACGTATTGGAGGGTTTGTGTGGGTGGAAACTGACTTTACGAATGCTATTTTAGAGCACATTCGTCCGCGGTGGCGATATTTCGACTGTTTCGACGCGCCGCCTGATTCCCATACCATTATATATGGTCATGTTGACCATATAGCGAAGACGCGATATTGAGCGCATGCCCCTTCTCCTCTTCAGTGGCTTTAACTATACAACGCAAACAGAGATACAATTGGGATACAATTTACTTTCCAAGGTCAACAAAGACGAATTGCCTGCAGTCAGTTTTAATGGTGTTGTCATCCCTTACAGTAGGACTGTTAAAAACTTGGGTATAATCATAGATGAATCACTGACTTGGACTGATCATATCAGCGGTGTATGCCGAAAAATATATGGTGCTATGCACAATCTAAAACGACTGAACCGGTTCATTCCTACAGAGACTAAAATTACCCTTGTGCAGACCCTGGTTCTCCCCATCCTTGACTATGGTGATGTGTGCAACTTAGATCTAAATGAGGACTTACTGAATAAGCTTGATCGCCTTCTCAACTATAGCATAAGATTTATTTACGGACTCCGCATATATGACCACATTTCGGCATACCGTGATCAGCTTCAGTGGCTAAATATTCGACGTCGAAGACAATTGCATGTCCTTTCTCTTTTATACACAGTCCTCAACAACCCACGTGCTCCCACATACCTTAGAGATAAATTCAATTTCTTGTCCTCCCATGGTTTACCACTCAGGTCAATCGACAACCTTCTTCTACTGATACCGTCACACAATACCACTTGTTTTACAGACTCATTTACAGTAAATTCAGCACGACTTTGGAATCAATTGCCACTTGACATCAGGAGCTCAGCTTCTCTTGATATTTTCAAAAAACGTGTAAAATCATACTTCCTCGCAAAATGAGTATGTTCTACTTTTGTCACATTTCAGTTTTATTATCATGTTTCACTTTATTTAATGTATGTATTTTATATTTTACCATTGTATTTAACTATTGTATATATATATTTTTTTAATTTTATATTTTTAAGTTTATGTAACTTTTTTTTTTCTTTTCTTTAGCTGACATTTGTCTGCAGATATATATTTTTTTTCTACATATAATTAATTTAGAGCATAAATAGTGCACAAGAAACTATCTTAGGTTACTTTTCTTTTGTTGCTACCTGAATATTTTTGTCCCATAATCGGGTTGATTGGAAGATATTGACTTTAGGCTATAAGTCCTCCCTTGCATGTACCTATGTGTATGGAAGCAATAAAGCATATTATTATTATTATTATTATATATTGCTATCAGATTGACGCCAATCTTGGCGACAGGAGTAATTCTCTTTCCAGTTTCAGATTTCACATCCTATGTTTTTATCATGTCTCAAAATAATCGGAATACAAAGTTCGTTTTCCATTTCACCAAAACCGCATTGCCAAAGAAATGCGACGTATCTATCTTAGGCAGCGACCTATTATATCTATGTTAAAAATAGTGATCGTCAATTACTAATACAGAATCCATTATGTATCAATAATGAATTCAGTAATGAGTGTTTTATTTAAATAAACATTTGTTAATGATTAAGGCAATTATATCAATACTTGGTAATTTAGTACTTAATTGTTAAGTTAAAATCTTGGGAAATAAAGGTTTGAGGCAAGAACATTCCAACAGCAAAACATTGTAATTTTCACTTTCATATATTTAAAATTCTAGTAGTCAAACTACAAGTAGACTGCTCTGCGGATTTGATTAATACCGCGAAGGAGAACTCGCAAACAAACTTTACTGGTCTATAGATAAAGATGTTCACCCAAAATCATTTTATTATACAGGTTGAATTGGCTAACTTTTTAATTTTGAATTTCGAATAAATTGGTGGCCAGCGGAACTAGCGAGGTGCGGGTAACGGCATTATAAAACTGACAGATAGGTAATGTTTTGTTGCCGCCATTGGAAACGTTGTTGTGGTCGGGAATGCACGACAGTTATCGTCCGCTTAACAACTATCTCAGATTTATAAAGTCTTCCCCATGCTTGGTGCAGGTAATGTTTATCGAGTTAATATGTTTTATTATACAGGCTGTTGCAACGGTAAGAGGTATATATTATTTCTCTAAAGTCTCTAGTTATCGAGATATTAATTTTTGAAAATTATTTTTACGTCTAGTGTAATTTGACGCGATGTTGTAACCATGCATAAGGAAGGTCTTTGCATGTAACCTGCATAGATCCCACGTGACGTGTAAGGCTAATGCCATGACGGAAGGTGTGATATTAGACATTCATGTCCAGACATAACCTTATTTTTACACTTACTTAATAAATTACTTTGCAAGGTAAGTCTAAATAAATAAATAATTTCCCAAATTGTATGTGCTGGACGTTGCTACGTATATGTATATAAAAATGTAATAATAAAATTATTTATGGGCACTGTAAGAATTGATAAGGTAAAAGGTGGCATGTTTATCGTCTTCAAACACTTTATTGTGCTTTCATCATTTCAAATACCGGAAACCGCACGTTAAAGTAACATTAAGGGCAATAAGAACTTCGTCACAACCGCCCCCATACAGCCGCTCTTGCATCATAGCTTGATTTTAAAATTGTATTTTTTTTATTTAAAACTTTCTCGGCCACACTACTTAAAATCTATGTTTTGCATATAACTGTATTCTTTTGTAAAGAAGATATTATATTTTTTATACACCCGACATAGGTTGTTTAGTTGACGACGGATTTTCGTATTCAGAGAGCACCTGTCAAAACTTAGTACGAGATTAGCACCGGACTAACCATACAAAAACCGGTTTAGTCCGGCGGGCAAAAGTTAGACCGCCCACTCTGAATAGGGCTGTACGTACATTATTAAATAAACAACTGTATTAGTTTGCGGTGTTTGTATTAGTGGCGCGACACTTCGGCGATCGCTCTCCGAAGTTAAGCAACGCTGGGTCCGGTCTGGTCTTGGATGGGTGACCATTCGACCGTTGAGAGAGGCTGGCCGTGGTTCGGATTCCACGTTAAGCTGTAGGTCCCCTTCCTCACTTACTAGGTGGTAGGGTTTATCCCGCCCGGGTTGGTACCATCGCATTGGATGAACGATGGTCGAAGCGGCAATGAAAATTGTCCGTGTTTTCCATCCAGTTCAATGTAGCCGTGCAATATAAGGAAGGTCCTGGCATGGCACCTAGTTCCCATGTGGTGTGTTGGGCTAATACCATGACAGAACTTGTGGTATTAGCCATCCATGTCCAGTCACATAAAAAAAAAAAATATTTTTAATCCATTTTCACTTTTTTTGATACTTTTGTTGGAACTTTCATATAAACTGTTTTCCCAAAAACATGTCTGGCACTAGCTTTTAGATCTAACAGTCGTATTCAGAGTGAACTGTCCAATTTTAATATGCGGACTAGCACCGGACTAATAATACAAAATGCTATTTCGTCCGGCGATAATCCCCGTATTAAAGTTAGTCCGGCCACTGTGAATAGGTGTTTATTTCCTTATTGTGGATGGCAAAAATCCATTAACCAGTGAAGTTATTATGCTTTATTTAAACTTTTTGACTACCAAAAGTTTAAAAAAATAAAATTAAATTAGAACAACGGTTTCATGTTACTTTATGTTAGATACTTACTCGTTTCCGAGAATGGTTAGAACCCTCGCTGCACTTTTCACTTGCGCCATGTCAGCCCCGTAGAGCTTACACTTTTTCTTTAGCGACCCGTTGCAAGATTTTATATTATTTATTGGATATGTTATTATGTATATATGTCCGGGCACGTGCGAGCACCCACGACCACTCGTTAGTAATGGAGCGACAACAGGCATGGCGGCTGTTAGTAAACAAGATGAACAAAATAGCAACGTGCAACACGATTATCCGACATGCTTCGATTAACCGAACAATTCAATCGTAGCCACTGTGCTGTGTGGGTTCCGGCTCGTAAAAATAATACAATCGGGCCCACTACATTTCTTCCTGTGCATGTCGTAAGAGCAGGTGGTGCATTCTAGCCAAACTTATGTAAACACTTTACTGAATCATAGCTGAATCATAGCTGAATCAGTTAATTACTTCCGACCTATTCCTGCGGCATTTACTGAATCGCATACGGAAACGAATATGCTATTCTTCGTTATTCCCGAGGTTATTCCCCAACTCGGAAAGTATGATTTTAAATAGGACTGTGGCAGTGGGAGCTAGTGTAGTGCTATCTCTTTCTGTTTTTCAGTAATAGAAGTGCTCGCTCTAAGCTGCTAACGAATGGTAGCGCACGAAAACAAACACGACTCGGAGATTCGACACATCGAAGATTTGTATTTTAGCTTATTCTGTGTTTGTTTACTGCTTATGGTGAACCTCACTGAATATTCCGGGAGGTCACGACATTTTTGGTCACGATAAGGTAAATGGCTGAATCTGGGTTCACGTGTTAAAGACCAACCCTCTGATGCTAAATATGTCGGTCTGCCTGTGCCGAGTGGTTGCGTTATCTAGATTGGCTATATAAAATAGATGTTGGTATATACCTGCTAATGAATATACAGATTTTATAGAAATATTGATACCTATTAATTATGCAACAATAACCAGTCGGTTTTTTTATTTAATACTTAAATATACCTAAAGTTATATCTGTAACCTAAATCGCTTATAACTACGAAATGCAACCAAAAATGTGTTTAGTTTTTGTATTGCTAACCAAGTATGTACTGATACTTTAATGCTTCGTCATTTGCATCCATTTATCTTATCACATATTTTTTTTGTCACCATAACTACTTTTTCAGGCACCTTATCTACGTAACGCAACCACTTGGAACAGGCAGACTAATACATTAAGCTTCAGAGGGTTGGTCTTTATCCTGTGATCCCAGTTTCAGCCATTTACGTTATCGTTACCATTTTTGTCGCGACCTCCTAGTCTAGAAGTTTCAATTCAAAAAGTAAGTAACTTACGGAACAGTGGCCGTGAGGATAAATTATGAACTATTAACATCTTCTTATTCTAACGTTTCGTTTGCCAAAATATTATAGCGTAATGTTTATAAATGCGTAGCGACACCGCGGCGAGACGGGGAGGAAGTCGCCGCTTCTTTCTGGGGTCGGCGTGTCGACGTCATTCTGCATTTCTTCGCCCGCTTAACCAGCAGGCGTGTGACGAGTTACACCACGAAAGATGAAAAGCCTAACAAATGCCGGACAGGCCAGACCCGCAAATGGTTTCCAAAAATGTTTCCTAAAATCCCAAACATAACTGGCTAAAGCCGAATGCCTGGCAACCTTTGTCATTGCAGCTGCGGAAACAAGTACGAAATTATTCCACGAATGAATCAGTAAACGCAGCTGTCAAAATCTTCCCAGAATGCCAAAGTTTTCATCGTCCATACAAATAACAATAATTACATATGTAAACGTTTAATTCCGTGTGGCGCTGCAATCGGTTTCTAGAATGCCAAAGTAATGTCAAAGTAAATTCTTCTTCTGTTAACTCTACTGAATCCGCAATGACGGAATGCTAAGAATACATGCCCAGACTTAAGGATTCGTCGTTCGTAGTTCAGATTTTACGTTAAACTATAGCTACCGTTGTCAGAGTGGGTGGACTAACTTTAATCCGCCCGACTAAACCGGTTTTTGTATGGTTAGTCCGGTGCTGATCTCGTCCTAAGTTTTGACAGTACTCTCTGAATATGACTGTGGGTTTCTTACTTGCTAGGTGGTAGGGTTAATCCTGCCCAGGTAGGTACCTGATAACGAACGATGGTCAAAGCAGCAATGAACATTTTCCGTGTTTTTCATTCTGCACAATATAGCGTAGAGCTGTGCAGTAAAAGGATGGACCTGGTATGGTACCTAGTTCCCATGAGGTGTGTTGGGCTAATATTATGACAGTTGGTGTGGTATTAACTCTCCATGTCCAGTCACCTAAAAATAATAATTAAATACTTATGGCAACACATGTTAGACCTCGGTTGATTGATGTTGAGTAGTGTGGTGTATGTACGGACGTCTTGCGAGTTCTGCGATTCGTATAATCGGTAACTAGTAGCACAGTATCGTCTAGAAGTGTGGTGGGGAGGAGTACGTATATAGGTGCGCGGAGGTGGGGAGGGGAGGGGTATGCGCACGCGCCGCACAGTGGTCCCGCGCGTGAACTTTACAACTATTTTCGTTTATCATTAAATGGTTAAAGACTATAGTGTAACCACCATTATAGAGAACTTACTTTTTATTCATAACAAAAATATTTGACTTGACAGTTTTTTAGTAGTTGCACATGATCATATTGACCACAATGATTCTCGGGCGCGTCTCTAGATTTTCAATGACCACTTTATATTTCTATCCTACGTCCTATGCAAACGTAGGTTTTTACACTGGTGAACTCTGAACGTTTTGGCTAAAATCTTATGAGTACATACTAAAGAGTAGGCATTCCGTGGCATATTCGGTGCAGAAAAGTTAATTGTATGGTACGGTTTAAAAAAAATCCTTCTCATAAATTGTCGTAAATACCTACGCAACATATACGTACTTACAACCTATGTTACGACCAAATGTTAGTCACCATTTTTTCATACTATTTTGCCTTGGAATACCTTGTCCAAATGATTATATATGCATGCATCAGTGTGGTATTCTTATGCAGAATGTCGCCAAAAATATGTAAGTACTTTATGTATTTAAGTATGTACCTTTTTAAAAACAAAAGCCGACTAAAATATTGAAGGGTTAGGTGAACCCTGGTAATTACAAAAATAATTAGATATATTAAGCAGCCCAGAAACATTCAAGAGAGCCCAGGGACTTTGGCTGCTCAAAATGATGCATAGGAATGAAAATGACAATACTCAGACAAACGAAACAAATGTCGACCGATCGATGACACAGTAGCAGTACCGTCGGACCGTCGAAGTGCGACCTTTGCACCGTGTCCCCTCCCCGCGCCCCGCCGCTCCACCGACCAGCTGTGTCGGCCGTGGCAGTCAATCAGCTCAGTGACTCCGTCCGTCGCCAGTGCGCAGCAGGAGGGAGTTCTGTGGGAAGCGTGCGGCGACAGGCGTGGGTGCCTCTTACACTTTCATTTATGCTTCACATTTGTTTGATTGCACCTACTGCCCTTTACATCCATGGCACTTATGGCACGGGTGGGTTAGCCCTAAACAACTCTGGCCCAAAATTTTATTTTAACAGCCTTTAGAGGGGAGCACCGGGAGTGTAAATAAAAAATCGCGATCAAATTCGAGTGGTGCGTTGGCCGTCAACTTGATTTTAGGAGGAATAGTTTTCTTCAAAATGTCGGCCATTTTAAAAAAATCGAGAAAGTTGTTTATTGTTCATTTCTCTACAGTTTATTTATTCGCGCGATGGACATTTTCCGACTTAAAGAGAAAAGGGGGGGGGGGGGGGGGAATTATTATATTTGAATTATCTAATTTATTAATGAAATGAGACAAATTGATTAGCAAAGGTACGGGTAATGTATGTATACTTGAAAATATGAATCAGTTTATTAAAAATCAATACTTTCCTGATTTTTTTCCTTGTCGTCTGGTGTAATATTACAGCGTGCGTTAGTTTTTTTCAAAACCGCCGAGTTCGATTCCCGGCTAGAAAAACGTATTTTAAAAAAATCGCATAATGCAGGTACAATTTTTATCGAAATCGGCCCATGACCTTTTGAGTGTTTCTTGCAGTGTTTGAGTGGTTATTTCTCTCGTTTCGGATTTGGCCATGAAGACATCCTTAAAGAATTCACCCCTTATATGATAAAAAAAATAACATTACTTTTTTTCGACTCTATATTACATTTGATAATACAAAGTAGAAATAATCGCTGTGTTCGTAAATCCAATTTTTTACCACAGATAGCGTCGTATCATGGATTACGGAAGTCATGGTTAGAACAATGCGACATATTTTGAGTAATACTTGATAAAAAATGTAACTGGACATGCCACCATAGCACCAAGTAATGAGAAATAAATTACATTAAAAATGATAAATATAAATAAAAAATATTTATTTTAAATACGCGTGAAGGTGTATGTATAAATAAGAGATTTATACATTTACTATCTGAGGTACCCGACTCCGCTCGGGTCAATGTCGTTTCGGACTGATATCGGGCTAAATTATATGCTGGATGGTAGGTAAACCCAAAAGGCTAGATTTTTTCCTACTTACTTGATATTTTGGACAATTCACACAACATATTTTATAAATTGTAGCCTATGTGTTATTCTGATGTAAAGGCTATATTATTGTAAAATTTCATTTAAATCCATTCAGTAGTTTTTACGTGAAAGATTAACAAACATTCATACTTACAAACTTTCGCGTTTATAATATTAGTAGGATCTATCTAAATTTTTCGTTCATATGCCGCTTTGGTTTTCTTGTTTCTGAGGGGGCAGTTATCAACAAAAATATATTATCTTAATTTATAATCTTTGAGATATTTATCAATTCATAACTTACTTAATGTGGGTTAAGAAAGAAGGACATAGTAACACGAAAGTTTATCAATTCATAAGGTCATTTTGTAACATTCCAAAACTAACATTAGTTGGGATGCAGATAAACAAATATCAAACATTTCCAAACGAAGCTGAATGTCACAGCTACTCAATCCATAATAATAGTATAAATGCAAAAGTCTGTCTGTTACGTTTTCACGCCTAAACCGCGATCTCTTGCGGCGAAAATTAAACTCAAAGGGGGTGAAAAAATGGATAAAAGTATGGCGAACTCCTATAACATAAAATGATAGACCCGATGTCCGACATCAGTCCGAAACGACATTGACCCGAGCGGAGCCGGTTACCTCACTAGTACTGTGCAACTATTAATTAAGTAGCTAATGAAGTATTTAATCGGTTGCTAAACGTCGAGTTAAGCGCGCTTCCTAGTGCAAAGAATACAGACAGAATAGATAATGAACAAGCCTCGTAGACCGGTCGCGATGGCGTATGGCGGCGGCGCGGCGGAGGTCACCACGTCTGCAGGATATTTTAGGCAGCAGACATGTGCTCTGACACGTTTTTATTGTACTCTTCCTATATTATCTTCCGTATCTAGTGAGGGAAGGTCAGACATTTTTATGTTTGAAGAATTTCAATCGGCTGGTTGGCGTTTACCACGGAGGATAGAGGGAGAGAGGAGATGTTTTTAACTCATATTAATAAGGATCGCAGCGTGACACTGTGCGGGGAAGCGGGGGGAAAATCGCTTCATGGTGGGGTCATGCACCGCCCATTTTTGCAAAATTCATCTACCGGAAGAATCGATATTCTGGTAGCAGCTATTCCGAGAGCTATTCTTAGTGGTTACAAGACTACAACTAGATGGCGTCTTTTAAATTTTACTAAGTGTTTTTTCTATAAAACAATCTTAGAAATTTAAATCTATGCCTTCGCGCGGATTCAAATAATTTTAATTTAAAAATGTCCGTAAAACGAAAATGATTGCGCGCCATCTATCGGCACATATCAAGAGCGATACATCGATACAATGCTCGAATATTGACTCAAATTATAAAATATGAGGTGTTTTACTGACAAATAAAACGTAATTCCACCTAAAAACTTTAGATTATTTTATCACGTGGGCTGTGACGTAGCGACCAACTTTTTTTTTATTTTTTTTTTTTTATTTATTAGAAGGAAAAACAGAAACAGACAATTAAATAGTGAATATATAGAGAGTAGGTTTACATTAAACTAGCCTATTTCCTAACTATTCCTTACGGAAACATTTAAATACATATAAAATTAAAACTAGATGTGCTGTTGAGTCAGAGTGAAAAGCGCTACACTAAGTGAGTAAAAATATAAATATGTAGGCAATCATATAATAATAAATTATGAAATATATAAGACTATCCTGAAGTTAATTGAGATATATTTTTTCTGATTTTGCGTTTAAAAACAAATTCCTCATCGCAAAATATGTCCAAATTTGCAGTCTGTTCGTTATATAGTGAACACATTCTGTGAATAGGATTACGAACCCCTGCTTTTGTGCGAGTGTTGCTTATATGGAACAGTGCCGTAGAGCGAGTTGGACGTGATGGAACCTTAAGCGGAATCAGATCCAGCAAGGATGAGCAGCATATTCGGTTGTTACATATTGTATGCAATGTCATCAAATCAAATACTGCCCTCCTGTCACACAATGCCACTTGGTGGACACAGGCACCCAGTTTGCTTAGACCATCTCCTCTCTATCTCTATCCTCCGTGGCGTTTGCCAACCAACCAAACAAAATTTTAAACATGTTAAAACACGCTTTTATTCTCATTATATTTAAATGTTTAATAACTCGATCGATACATGAGAAAACATACTATGTAGAATGGAAGCACGGATGGAAGGACAGCGGAGCCTACGTAAAATGTTACTATTGGTACCCGTTAGGTACGGAACCCTAAAAATCAACAATTGCTTATTTAGGGGGCTGGCCGTTTCAAAAACAAAGCATATTTATAATAAGTATTCCTTTTTGTATTTTATTCTCACCTGTAGCGCTTTTAGGTTTCTACATTTAAGGTGGCCCATCCCGCTCATCTCCCCATACAAAAGGGGAAAGAAGATCACGCCCGTATTTCTTATTAAAGATCCAAAATTTTGCTTAAAATAGCTTTATTTGATCGAACTAGATGTCTGATGACTATTGGCATTGTAAAATTGTGTTTAGTCTCTAAGTTATAAGGTCCGAAACTTCGATCTTTTCGCGCGTTTTATACAATAACTTTGGAGGTGGATTACGCAATGATAAAGTAAAAACATCTTAAAAAGATTAGTCATCAGACATAGCTTATTTAATCAAGATTTATAATCTATTTGGTTTTTGTTAGATTTTTGACTACAGCGGTGGTGGTTTACTTTTAGCTATAAGTCGTTTTGAAATTAAAATTTTGGTAAATCTTACCAAATCATACACTATGCACATTGTCTTTTTTGTGGACATGCTGCATCTTTCTCATCACGGAGCCTGTCTTATTCTTTGAAACAGAGAAGGTTCCAGAGCGCAACAGCACGGTTTTGTACCGTGCCCGCGAATGAGTTAGGCCCGTCGGGTTGGGCCACCTTAATATTAATAAAAAAATATTATCTAAACCTTACAATTTTATATAATTCATAAACTTATCACCCAGTATTAATATAAGTAGTTATTACCTATTGAGCTTAAGTTTCTTTCGAATTTAGTGACTTTATTCAAGTCAATAAATCAAATAAAAATAATTATACACTTATAGATACAAATAAATACTGCTGATCGTTGTAAGATTACTGTGGGGTTATAGCTGATTAATAACGTAGTATTTAAACTTTGTCCATCAATGTGTCGTATTAAGCGATCAGGAGATTAATAAAACCATCTATTTATAGTCAGATTATACGTTTATTGTTATAGTTTACACATATTTACATACAGTAACAGATATTGAGCGGAGGTGAGAGCTCGAGTCGATCTCGAAATATGTAGATACACTATGATAGCTAGGACGGAGAAAATAAGGTACATTTCCTTTTGTATTAAGATTTCGTGGTCCATCTAATCTAATTTTCAATGCTTAGATACAATGATATGCCCCTTGCAAATAAGTAATAATTATGACTGTTATTTAAATTGCACTACCTACTACAACCTTTTAAAAGCAATAATGATGATTGCCATTTTGACCTTGCCTAACTTTGAACTCAAACTGCTATCTTTTTATAGCATTTTTATCGGGAAATCATAGATCCTGAAAAAGCTATCAAAATCGCTGTCAAAGAACTTCTTTGTACGTCGACAATGATTTTATAGCAAAGACTAAAAACTTCGTGAGTAGTTTAAGGCAATATTTTGATGTGTAAAAACAACCTAAATGAATGTCTAAAAATGTCCTATAGAAATCGGAAAAAGTAGATAATGATCTAGGTTTAAAATATTTGCCCCCAAGGTAAGCGCAGTTTGGAATAGGAAGTTCGAATGTTTAGTATCTAACACCAGAAAACTGATGTCTGTTTCTGCAGGATTTAGTTATTTCGAAAAATTTATCCTGAGTCAACCATTGAGAATTAACTTATACAGATTTATGTAAATAGTAATTCAATGTAGTCAACATACAAACAAAAGAAAAAAATGTGTATGAAACTTTTATTTTTTGTGTCATTAACTTGGTTTTCATAAAAAAGAAATTAAAACGGCTCATAACGAACGTGTGAAACAAATTAGGCAAATACAGATATAGATAGTCGACAAAATGAGGTCAAATGTGACGAATATAAATGAGTATCGAAGAGAATGAAGAGAATTAATAACGGAAGAAAACAAAATAATTAGAACAGAATTGAGAACAACCACAGCCTGAAACTTGAAACTGGAGAATAAGGCAGAGGCCACGAGAAGAAAACAGATATGTATTGAAAAAAAGAGTTCAGAAAAGTAACGTGTAAGAGTATAGTGTGTAGGAGCGCAACTACTTTTCCGAACTCTTTGTACGTGTGAAAGTTGTTTTCAAACAGTTGCTAAATTAAGTTTATATGATGATCATAGATTGCTGTCGGTTCTGGCAATGCTGTGTGCGTTCTGGTACATGGTTCGGATTCCACGCAACACTGCACATCATCGGTTTCCTCGACCGTACCTATTAATTAGTCTAGTAATAATAATAATAATTAAATACCTGCAGACTTTAGAATTACTTAGTCGCATCTTAAAAATGCACGAGAAGAAATGCATTGGGGCCATGATGGGTATACCAATGTTGTCCCATCAAACATCTATTTCAGATTGAAAGTTATTGAGCTTGTTTTTAATTCCAAATATTAAACAATGCTAAAGATTTTTCCATGGGTACGTTCTAGTTGGCTAACATTTAATATTATAATAATAGCAGTCTCACATTCATAATTTAAAATAAAGAAATAAATGAAAAATTCTTGTGGTCGGTTCTTAATTATTTTTGAGTGGTCGATAAAATGTTGTTCAGAAAAAAAGCATGCTTAATTGTGTCGTCACGTTGCAAACTTCACTCTCTCTCTATTTCTACTATAACATATTCCTCTTTTTCCAGTACTCATACAAGTATGGGCACAATAGAGCAGATGATACACACGTTTGCATAAACTAGTTCTGATCAAAAAGTTTTAATAAACCCTAAAGGAGAATTCATTATTTACAAATCGTCCCTTATGTTATCAAATGGTTTCTCCGAGTACCTATTATTCGCTATATTACTACACACTCTTGGTCTGTCTAGTTGAAAATTGGACAAAATACAGTATCACAAAATATTTATAGAGGTTCATCTACGCAATCTAGCACTTTTCACTTCTACATGATTTAGTTTTTTTATTAGAGTATAAGTTATATAATTACTTTTATATTGAAAAATACAGACTTATTACCAAAAATGTATGTATGTGTGTTCCAATAAT
This sequence comes from Incurvaria masculella, assembly GCA_946894095.1. Taxonomy (NCBI): domain Eukaryota; kingdom Metazoa; phylum Arthropoda; class Insecta; order Lepidoptera; family Incurvariidae; genus Incurvaria; species Incurvaria masculella. The sequence goes on along the minus strand of OX335644.1, from coordinate 4,437,421 downwards.
ATTTATTCAATCGTATTAATGATTTCTAAAGAAGAATTCTACGGAAATTCCACAAATTATTCTGTAAAATTTTCACTATGCGTTTGAAATTTGAATAATTGGGTACTCTAAATAGCATCCGTTGACAAGGAGGTAAATCTTTGAAGAGTATTAAATCGTTTGAACATAGTGGCGAAATCTCTTCTGATTACATAAAAAAAACTTCGGTTTATTTTTTTCTTTAATTTTTACTAATCATTAAAATTTCAGTTTAGTACTGCGTCCAAAAAGATGGCATCACATAACTATTTCACCTCAATTTTTTTTCCGATGTTCTTTTTATTTTCTTCTCAGTTAAAATTTGGTTTTCACAAAAATATTTTTCGTTACAGGTCACAAATCTCCTTCAAGGTAATCAACGGATAAAATTATAACAAACAAGAGGAGTCCCAAATTTTATGAGCGGAATCAATTTCTGATACAATGAAATCTTTGGCATGATTTAAAGTTAATTGACGTTACGAATATTCAATATGTCTCGAGAATAATTTCAACTTAATGGTTGAATGATCTTTCCGACCCGTGCTGCCCAAAAAATTAAGTCCCGTCTAACCGTCGCGTCGCCCAGGTACAGTTCGCGGCAAACTGAAATGTGGCTCTTAAGTTGGCGCGTTTACTCTATGCCCTTGGGGGCTACCATGGTAACTAACTCGCCAGGTTCGTAGCAGTAGAAAAGGCAAAAAGTGATAAATCTGACGTTTCGTTGCCATGGAGGTGAGGAAATTACTAATTTTTTCACCTCCATGTTCATTGCATTTGCAAACATTGAAATTAAGTTTCAATGTTTGTAATATTACATTTACTTACTGCATATTTTTGTTTTTTTGAGTTGTAGGATTATGTAAGAATTATATATTGGGTCAAAAACTAAAATTAAACATGGTTTGTACATTACCTGTGGCACACGGTGCTGGATACCTTTAATGATTACATTTTAATGTTTTGTATATTAACTAGTTAACTTTCGGATATGTTTGTGTGGTTAAATAAAAAAAAGGCAAATAAAGAAATACATTTTGGACCATGCCAAAATTCACTTCACTAGACGAATAAAACATCGTTTGACAGCAAGGTATGAAATGCAACTAAACGTCGGATATAGTCTTTCTGTTGCCTGTTCACTTGGTATTCACCCAGCGAGTGAATCTCAAGAGCATTTTCGTACTGCGAAGCGCATATAAGTTTGACGCGTACTGTAGTTTGCACTTGAGCGTTTTGATAACAAAAGGCGCCGAGTCTAACTAAATAGGTAGTAAAGTTCGAAGCTGGTCCCCGCTCGCCAGCCGCTAGATAAAGCTTGAGTTACAACTTTGTTAGAAAGTCTTAGACAATACAAGCTACAATGAATACTTAACTGTCTAAGAATAAGGATAAAGAGAAGGAAGGAGCTTGAAAAGGATTTTACATAGATAAATAGTCGATTGTTTCTAAATTCTATGAAAGATGGGGGAGTAGTTAAGCTAAGATTACATGGACAGATTTAACAATAACTTGCAAACATTTGAAAAATTTGGTGGTTAAGTAATAAATTGATAACCCTTAAATGACTTGCAGGTAAACATATGGCCGCTAAAAACAATAGTTGGATGTATTTTTTAAATATATTTTTACCTACGCTTTTGTAAACCAAGAATATACATTGATCAATTTAATCGCTTTTTGTTGTTATAATGTTTTGCTTTGTCCATGTCGTATCTAGTATCTAAAGCTTTGTATTTTAAGAAAATATTTCCAAGCAAAATTGACAAAAAAAATCTTTGTTATGAAACATTTTTATCAAATATTTTTTTAATTGTGCTTCGCCGTAGTCGGGTAATAATGAATTAATTATAATATTAATGTGCCGTAAGAGAAAATTTCACGGTTTTTCGGTTATGCTTTGGATTCCATTTACTATTACATATTTATAACGGCTATAACTTCAGCTATTAAACATTTCAAGGTTATATTGATTACGGGACACCAGTATAAGATAAAATCAAAGCGATAAAAAAGGAAAGAGCACAATTTAGTCATCTTTAAAAATAGTTCACAGAATTTCAAATTCAGTCAAGCAGCCTATGTCTTTCTCTCTATCATAGTCAGCGAGCTAGGAAGGACGGAACTAACAATCGTAGCTCTTTTCTCTCTTTTATTTACGTACAAAAACGGGAGGCGCACAAGAACTTCCCGGGACACTATTTGGTGCAACGAACATTCCATGTTGCGCGTCGGAAATTCGTAAGCGAATTTAACTACAGTTAGACGTTTTGGGCCAAGAGTTATTGGCTAATTCGCCATACGAATGCGTTTCAATCGCACCTCCCGCCCTTCCATCCTCGCTGATAGTACTGGATTACTGAATTTCTACGAACTAAATGTGGAAGAAAGAGAACATATGCGAGGCAAATTCTACCTACCCATTCCGGAATGCAATAACGAATATCGGACTATGGGGCTGATTTTCGGCTCAAATCGACTGTTCAAATGCCGATCTATTAGGCTGGTTGGAAATTGAGCGCCGGATTATCAAGCCTCTATCGTATAAAATTGCACTAAGATTGTCTTAAATTGACACAAGTTTTAATATAATCTCCTTAGTATACTTCCCAGACGGTCAATCCAATTGCAGAACAATTTTGGCGATTCATGTTTGAATCGCGCCATCGAGTGATTCGTCTTTTTGGCCCAGCGAGCATGGAAGAACGAGAGTAGTAACTGACACTAGTTTGTTTAGGGATGGGTAGCCACTTACTCATACAAAAGCGGTGGCGCCGGCGAGTCAGTTCAATTATGAATTCGTTTACTACTGATTTTTTAATCCAACGGCACGAAAAAACTTCACAGGACGCTTTTGCTGCAACAAACATTCCATGTTGCGTCAGTCCGAGTTCTCACCTAAATCGGCATTTACGGAACTTAGAAGTTACTTAAAAACGTGAAATCCCGTAAAAGTTTTACTACTTATTCTGTGGCTTTACTTCTTAGATCTGTCAAAATCAAACTCATGCTACCAATTTGCATGAAAAGGCGGAGTCGGCGCCGGAGTTAACGGCAACGTCAACGTATTTACGGCGACGATACGTCAGCTGTCAAATCTAATTCTGTCTCGCAAATGTAAATTCGCTTAACGCCTACTACTCTTAAATTTTCCATATATTTGAAAACACCAGTCGATCGGTTTACACGCCAATTTAGGTGACAAGTCGAATTAGGGGCTCTGAATTAGTAAGCGAACCAACTTTGAAGTAGCTCGTGGCTACGCTGCCGCCATACGAATGAGTTTGAATCGCTGCTCCCGTCCTTCCACGCTCGCCGGCCGGGCCCCGCCGGTAGGTAGCGCCGCCGCCGCCGGGCGAGGCCTACACGTCGGTGACGGTGAGGTAGTGCGCGGAGGAGACGGAGGCGCGCGGCGAGACGGCGGGCGGGCGGCGCGCGGGCGGCGGGTGCAGCAGCGCGCGCAGGTCGGCGGCGGAGCGCGAGCGGCGCGCGGGGCTCTCCGGGATCAGCGCCATCGCGCCGGTGCTCCCCACGAACACCGAGTTCTGGGAACAGAGCGGCACTCACTTCGACGGGGAACTACAGAGTTCTGGGAACAGAGCGGCACTCACTTCGACGGGGAACGAGAGCGTGAACGTGAATTAACAACTTTTTGCGCTATGCATTCTGTCACATCTATTTTCAAGTAGACGTAACAATGATGGCAAAAGTGGGAGTGAGAGGGTCAAGTCGGAAAACGGGCCAAGTGCGAGTCGGACTAGAACACGAAGGGTTCCGTCAAGATTTAACAAAAAAAATCACGTTTTTTGTATGAGGCCCCCTTTAGATTTTTTTATTTTACCTATTTGTTGTAATAGCGGCAAAATAAATACATACTCTGCAAACATTTCAGCTGCATACCTATTACGGTTTATGAGATAGAGCCCTGTGACAGACCGACGGACGGACGGACAGTGGAGGCTTAGTAATAGGGTTCCGTTTTCACTATTTGGGTATAGAACCCTAAAAAGGTGCACACTTCGAATAATCGGCCTACAATAACACGTGCAGAAGGCAACGAGGAAGGTAAGCGGCTGATGGCCAGAGCACTACTGGAAGGTGAATTCATAGACCCTTGATACGAAATTTAATAGAGCGAGACAGTGACGTTCAGTGCTGTAAACAAAACCTCTAACTTGACTGAGACGATGGACAAAGTAGCCTGTGTATCAGCAGCGCTGTCACCGAACGGGTGTATAGTCAGATAAAACGGCACTCGGAAACAGTGCCGCTTACTTCTGTAGAAAGAGTGTGTACCACCCTGTGGCCCTAGACCAACCTGTCTGGGCCGGTGGGAGAGGTTTACGGTGGCGGTGGAGGCAGCGACAAGAATAGGCCGACCGCTGGTAGGTTGGCCCGCTGCCACCGAAGGCATCACAAGAGCTGCACCTGATACTGAGATGCTCAGTGCTGAAGAGAGAGTTAATCTGCTATCCAACCTGTCTGGGCCTGTGGGCGAGGTAGACGGCGGCGGCAGCGGCTGCAGCGGGGCAGGGCGGCGGCTGGTAGCTGGAGCACTGCTGGAAGGTTGGCCCGCTGCCACCGAAGGCATAGTCGCCGCAAGAGCCGCACCCACGAGACAATGACGCCCGGTGCTATAGGATCAGAAAGCAACCAAAGCAATCAATGATTATTTGTCGTGTTTTTGATGTATTTTTATTTAATTGATTATTATGATTTTTATTTTGAGGAATCCTGAGTCTAGAAAACCGCCTTATAGAGGTTCTCAAAACTATTTATTCGACCGAAAACCTTAATTCAATGGAAATACTATGCTCCGGAATATTTTCGTCTAGAAAAGCGTAATTAAAAGCGGTTTTCTGAACTCAGGACTGATTACTGATCACGGAATTCCAGGAATAGGCCTGTAGATCACTAGAATCATACGAAAGTGTTGGGTACTGACGTGCGAGGATAGCGCAGGCGTGACACCGACGCCGGGGCCGATGGAATCCGCGGGACAGCTGGCGCGGTGCTGCTGCTGCTGGAACTTGGGCTGGTACGGCTCCAACATCCTGCAGTACAACCCCGCTGTACTTGTCAGAAGCAACAATTCTCGCGGTTGAGTTACTTTTGGGAAGCACTTAAATCTGCCGCCACGTTATTCATAACGTTCTGTTCCATCATTTGATGTACAAATGTCTACAAGTTTAACCAGCCGATACGAGAAGCAAACTAATTTGAGGATATGCAACGACATCTACATTGCAGTTATGTATTCAAATTTTAAAAATTATAAATTTAGTCTTTGGACACTCCTCTGAAACAGGATTCGACCTTTGGATTAAATGCCCACTGTTCTTCCGTTGACTTTTCCAGAAAATTACGTCGACCAACGAATGTCTCGATAATATTGGAATCGACACAATGCTTCCCCTGTCAACTACTAAATAGATGGCGCTGACTTTGCGTATTAATCCTTGCCAGTCCAGATTTTACTTGATATTTGCGTGTATTTAATGGATACGATATTACCGTAATCTAATTATCACCATGTAATCCAAAAGTCGGAGGTTCAAATCCTGCTTCAGATAATTTTACGGACTAATTTTTTTTTCGGATTGTTTTCAAAATCTGAAAACAATGCTTCAATATAAGTGTCGTTGGATAACCTCAAATTAATAAGATAACGGAAATGTCGTTGATATCCATTAAAAGGTACATACAAATTATAAGAAAACTACTAGCAAACGAATGCCTATAGGATCTTTCCCACGTCCCAACCCGGCGGGACTAACTCATTCGTGGGCACGGCACAAAATCATGCTGTTGCGCTCTGGGAACTTCTCTGTTTCAAAGAAAAAGAACAGGCTCCGTGATGAGGAAGATGCAACATGTCTACAAAAAAGACAATGTGCATAGTGTATGATTTGGTAAGATTTACGAAAATTTTAATTACAAAACGACTTATAGCTAAAAGTAAACCACGAACACTGTAGTCAAAAATCTAACAAAACCCAAATAAATTATAAATCTTGATTAAATAAGCTATGTCTGATGACTAATCTTTTTAAGATGTTCTTTCTTTATCATTGCGTAATCCACCTCCAAAGTTATTGTATAAAACGCGCGAAAAATTCGAACTTTCGGACCTTATAACTTAGAAACCAAACACAATTTCACAATGCCGACGGTCATCAGACATCTAGTTCGATAAAATAAAGCTATATTGAGCAATATTTGGGATATCTGACAAGAAATATGGGCGTGATCTTCTTTCCCCGTATGTATGGGGAGTTGAGCGGGTTGGGCCACCTTAAGGTGCAATAACAGAAATGTATGAAAATGAACCATATGAATAAAGGCCAGACCTGATCTTGCCCCAGCGGTTAAAGAAGAGAGCGATGGCTGCTACCCAAAGCAGCAGCACAAACGCAACTATGAGGGCTTCCTCCGCACGAACCACCACCGCACCCCCGCCGCTGCCGCCGCTGCCGGGACCGCCACTGCCTCCGGTGCTGTTCGTGTCGTCGCCGCCTGTGCCGAACTCTTATTATTCTCTCTACGGAAAGTTTAAAAGTCCTCAATCTAAAGAGCTTTTGCAATATTAGGGAAGAAAACTCAAAGCTTATTGTAGATGTCGCATTAGCGACCTCACCTTAAAACTGTCATCCCTGTCAAGTTCGATTTACGAGTTAAAAGATGAAAGATGTGCTCCACGATGCAGTTAGAATGAGGTTTCGAGGAAAAGAAGATCTCCTGTTCGTCTTCAAACAAATTTAATGTCATAGACCTGCACAAAGTATGAAACTAAATATTATAGGTTATGTTTTGTGATATTTTCTTTCCCAAGACTTATTTTGATTAGCATAATTATGAACCAATTATTTTTGGAGTAACATGGAGAAAATTGAGTAATTTCAATTGCATTGATTGAGTAAATACAATTTTTAAATCTATTCTGTTTTATTTTGTATGGTATCTGACAGCTTTGACAGATCTTTTAGGTGAGCTCGCTTAGACGCTACCTGTCGTGATAAATAAGCAGTTATCTTCCCCATTATTAATCAAAACAAATATCAAAAAACTATTGTTTACGTAAGTAGATACGGATCCTTAGATAGTACCAACCTGGGTGGACTTGAAACTATCGAAAACGGATTCAAACTAGGTAAAAAAAGAGGTGCATGCCTCCGGATTAGAACTTGCAACACTACGCGCGATTCTATGGGGCTCTTATAACCATGAACATCTATTGATGTTGATGTTGATCTATTGATTGCGTGATAGCAACACTAAGGGCCGAGTGCACGAACGTACAAAAAATCAAAATCAACGAAAAAGAGGTGCATGCCTCCGGATTAGAACTCGCAACACTACGCGCGATTCTATGGGGCTGTTATAACCATGAACATCTATCGATGTTGATGTTGATCTATTGATTGCGTGATAGCAACACTAAGGGCCGAGTGCACGAACGTACAAAAAATCAAAATCAACGTCAAAGTATGATCAAACACGTCTCTTTGTGTGGACAATATGGAAGGAACTCTATGCGGATCACTAAAAGTGACGTGTTTGCACATTGATTAACTCGGCCGTCTCTTCGTGCAACCGGGGCTAAGGATGCAGCCTCGCCATGCCTTTACCGTCAGCTTGCGTGAGGTTGAAGTCAGTGAGGTGCGCGCGGCGGCGGATGTGCGGAGGCGGATCGGGAGTGGTGGCGTGCGGGGTGCGCTCCGGGTGCAACCTTAGCTCCACCTCTGCTGGTGGCCCACCTTCGCTGCCGCTCCACTCTGCAAGCATAGAATTAATACGGGTATAATAAGTGAAACTCCGATTGTCCTTGACAATGCGTCGCCTCGCACCCTTCTCAAGTCACTACCAAAGTCTGGTCATAAAGTTCCATACAATGATGTGAGTCCGTTTCCTTAGTCGAATGTGGAAATATTTTTAAGTTTGAATACTTAGTGTCACCGAGTCTAACCAAAAAAATCTTATTTTGGAAAAATACCAACTAAGGTCGAGCACTAACAGTATTCTGTAAGTCACAAAGTAGGAATTATTAGGTCCTCACCCACGGAGGATAGAGGGAGAGAGGAGATGTTTTTAACTCATATTACTAAGGATCGCAGCGTGACACTGTGCGGGGAAGCGGGGGGAAAATCGCTTCATGGTGGGGTCATGCACCGCCCATTTTTGCGAAATCCATCTACCGGAAGAATCGATATTCTGGTAGCAGCTATTCCGAGAGCTATTCTTAGTGGTTACAAGACTACAACTAGATGGCGCCTTTTAAATTTTACTTAGCCCCGGTTGCACGAAGAAACGGCTGAGTTAATCAATGTTGAAAAACGTCACTTTTAGTGAACCGCATAGAGTTCCTTCCATACTGTCCACAAAAAGTGACGTGTTTGATCATACTTTGACGTTGATTTTGATTTTTTGTTCTTTCGTGCACTCGGCCCTTAGTGTTTTTTAACCGACTTCAAAAAAGGAGGAGGTTATCAATTCGTCGGAATCTTTTTTTTTTTTTGTATGTTCACTGATTACTCGCAGACCCCTCGATCGATTTAGAAAATTCTTTTTTTTTTCGAAAGGGTATACTTTATAGTTGGTCCCATTTTTTTTTTATCAAAATCAGTTCAGTAGTTTGGTAATTAACTATAACAAACATCGAATTTCTTAACCCCGCGAACCCAGAAATGTGATTTTTTAGTTACAGTAGCTTTCTTTTCGGGTGAGATTGCTCAGTATGAGAGATTTTTTCTTACTTCAACTGTTGGGGGTATTCAAGGGGGGTAAAAGAGGGCAAATTGTACACATTTCTATCTCTAGAGCCGCTGAACCCAGAAATGTCAGAGTATGTTTTGTTTTAGATGGGAATGCTTAAGAAGAAAATATTTTTGGAAATTATACTATTAGGGGAGTAAAACAAGTCAAAATGAACACATTTAGGCGAAAACCACTCATGTTGAGATCTCTGAAACCAATTATCCTCGAAACTTAAAATTTTCAGTGACTTCTTGTTAAGACGAAAAGGCTCGCTCACAACGGATTTTACAAAATTCAACTGTTAAGGGGGGATAAACGAGGCCGATATGTACACATTTTTATACAACTTAAACTTACGCAAGAAACATACTACCTATCCGGTACGATGGAAGGATGAGAAATTCAGAAGCTCAGCGGTTCCGGTCATTCGTTGTTTTGTCTTTTTAGGTTTCCGTTCCCAAAAGGCACCAACGGAACCCTATTACTAAGCTTCTGCTGTCCGTCCGTCCGTCCGTCCGTCTATCACAGCACTCTATCTCACGTGATTTCATCGTATCAATTATCGTACGTATCAACCGTGAACTCATGAATCCAGATAGTTACCGGTCTACCTTTTGTCAGAAATGAGATTTCTCAATGGTTTCATTTCTGCTAATGCTCGTTCATTGTATTGTATTGTATTGTATATGTATGTATATCTTCTTTCCACTTTGTATGTGAAGTTGAGCAGCAGCTCGCCCACCTTGAGTCAAAAGTTACGCCACCACTAAAAAGCAAAAAATAAAATATTTTTAAATAAAAAAAGGACCGCTTTCAAAAAAACCGGAACAAAAAGCAAAAAATAATTGGTTACTTTTAATTAATGTACGAAAAGCTATTTTAATTCTAACTAATTATGTACAATTTCTTAATATTTAATCATCTTTTAAAGTCGGTGCTTTGGGTAGACGTTCTTTAAGGGCTGCAAGTAGTTAGATTAATATCACCTATGGCTAAGAAAGAAATATAAGTAGGTAGCTACTTACATTTACCTACTTGAACAAAACACAAAAACAAAAATTAAATAAACAAACAGGTCGGAAAAACGTATGTAAATAGGTATTTAGGCAAGTACTTTGTAATTTAAATATGCCTTATACTTAAACTAAATACCTAACACAGTAAAAACAAAATATTTACAAGAGAACCCTACGAATAAACCAATATAAAAACAACGACCACTTATATGATAAATATTTAGGTAGGTGTACCTTGTACTTTTTATTCTACCTAAATACCTACATAACACAAAACAAAAAAAATACAAATATAAAAAAGAACAGAAAACAATAGGTAGGGACTTTGCGGTGTCTTCTCTCAACTACGTGTCAAAACGAGTGTTCGGTTAGTACATATCTCACCAATTTCGGCAGAAATCGTCTCGTTCAGACAACGATGTCGCAGGGAAGTACCAATCAACACAGAGCAGCGAATTAACGTACTCCTTCACCAGTGCGCGCCTTACAAAGCCGAAAGTACTAATAATATAATCGTTGAAACCCAATTTCAGTACGCTGCGCTGTATCGATATCAGCTTGCACGTAAACCAACGCACTTCGGGTGTGTTCGGCTGAAATAGTGTCTGTTCGGTCAGCAGCGTGCGAAGCGAACTCTACCCAAGGCACCGACTTCAAAAGATGATTAAAAATTAAGAAATTGTACATAATTAGTTAGAATTAAAATAGCTTTTCGTACATTAATTAAAAGTAACCAATTATTTTTTGCTTTTTAGTTCCGGTTTTTTTGAAGGCGGTCCTTTTTTTTATTTAAAAATATTTTATTGTATAAAAAAACCTTAGAAATTGAAATCTATGCCTTCGCGCGGATTCAAATAATTTTAATATAAAAATGTCATTAAAATTTGCTCAACTCAACATTGAGATCAACATTTCTTACCGTAAAACGAAAATGATTGCGCGCCGTCTATCTGCACATAGCAAGAGCGATACATAGATACAATGCTCGAATATCGATTCAAATTATAAAATATGAGGTGTTTTACTAACAAATAAAACGTAATTCCACCTACAAAACCGCCAGCGCCATGTCGCGAATGTCGCGAAGCCACGCCTTCTTTATCACGTGGGCTGTGACGTAGCGACCCACTTGGTGGACACAGACCCAGTTTGCTTAGACCATCTCTTCTCTACCTCTATCCTCCGTGTCCTCACCCTTTCGTTGTATCCAGAAGACACGATCAACGTTGTATACACACATTATTTTATACGCTTATCATCCCGGCGCTGATCTTAAAATAATCATGACTGACCTGCAGAGACACCTGCATCCAGCACAACGTAAGATTCGAGCGTGTCACGCGCCACCGCCGCGGTGCTGGTTGGTGCAGCGGCCTCCGACGCCGCTACAGTTGCCGTCTCCACGCCGTGCGCAGCATCTGCAACCAATAACAGCAGTCCATCTTACCTGGAGTCAAATAATACCTGTGCGGACCATTCTCCAAAGATTCGTCTAAGTATAATAGGAAGGTTGGCCGAAATTTACACGTATAGCGGTAATGAAGCCACGTGTAACTGATAATACACCGACGGTGGTTAGTTCGGGGCGCGCTGACATCCGGGTTGGTGTAGCCTGTGTCTTGCGACTACACAGTAGTTTCTCCTCCCTCAAAATTTTAGGACAACGCAACTAGCTGGGCCCAATCTAATTTAGCCTGCAATGTTTTATCTAATGTGATTGTTGTATCTAATTTAATTGTATATATTAACATTATCAGCAAAGTAAATTACGAATTTGTTGCTTTTGCGGTCGAGACTTTAGGTGTTTGGAGTTATTAAAATTATTAAAGTATAAATTATTATTTGTCAAAAATTTGGATTCTTAACTAAAATAATGTTCAGGCCATTATCGGTCTGGAAGATATTTTAGACAGAGGGTCGGACTGGCTATACAGCGAGGAAATGCAGCGAGCGTAATGGCCTCTACCAAATTGCTTTGTAGCGAAAAAATTGATGAAATCTTTTATATTTCGTGAATCTAAGCCTGGTTTTCACCAAGCGCTGATTTATTTAAATCGACACTTATAGGGCCTTTATTAATTAAGTGCTGATTATCGTGTACTTGTATTGATTGCTGCTAAGAAAGGCCCTTAATATGTGGCAATTAAGCTAATGTGCCCTAAATGTCTCATTAATTAACCAAATTTTAATGTGAAATAAATATAATTCTAATTGAAAAGTTCTCGAGTTGGAACTCGAGAACATCAGCAGTGAGCGAGTTCGTAAAGCGAACTGACTGGCCGGTGCTACCAAATAATCAAGGTGTAACGCTGCCACTATACGGATGAATTTCGGTCGCCACTCCTTTCTCGTTGCTCTATAAAGTACATTGATTCAGCCACTAGCCGGTTGTATCAAGTTTACATGAGCTAATTTATTCTATGTTTACTCGATCAACAGATGCGTCACGTGTTTGGAAAATGAATTGGATTCAGGCGAAATGTTTTGCCACCGTGCGGGTACCGGGAGATAGCGCGGGGGAACGAATGCCCGTAATTAATTGAATAACATAATATCCTCTAGGGCGCTCCGCTCGCGTCACGTGTACCATTTTGTCACGTGTTTCACGTCATTCAGGGAATAAGGGACCGGTTCAACGTTTGCATAATGTGCAAATATGCGTCCTTTCGGGACACTTTGGGAAGGTGTGAAGTTACTGTGGAGGAGTTTATTTATTTTATTCATCGTAGTTACTTCTAATTTACATCGCTCACTCCTAAAATGCTCGACTTCGATACGTAGTACTGCAACGAATATTAGGATGTAGCTGGCTGAATTCGTAAGCCAACTGACTGGCCGGCGCTACCTTGAGTGCATTATCACTAAAACGTGGCTACGCTGCCGCTATGCATCGATAGCGTAATCTTACTCCTATGTATTTGCAAACTATCGGAGCATTTTGTGATTAGAGAGTTACTATTCGAGTAAGATTCCGATTCAAGAAAATAATAAATATTTCTATTCAAGAATCAGGAATTCTTCGTCTAGAAAACAGCTTTTATAGGCTCATCAAAGCGATTTTCTTGACGAAAAGATTCCGGAGCATGGTATTTCAATTTAATCAAGGTTTTCCGTAGAAAAAAATCGCTTTGAAAACCGTTATAAAATATGTTTTATAGACTCAGGATACCTCATTCCCGATTACGGAATTCCAGGGTTAGGCCCGCTGTAATAGGTCTAGAATCAAATGAAAAATGTGCGTAGATTGTCTTTTAGATGGTGATCATGAGAGTGTCACCTGTGCTTTTCTTACATCTTGTCCATGATAACGGTTACGATCTTTTTAGGGTTCCATACCCAAAGGGTACCAACGGAACCCTATTACTAAGCCTCCACTGTTCGTCCGTCCGTCTGGCTGTCCGTCCGTCTGTCACAGGGCTGTATCTCATGAACCATAATAGGTAGGGAGCTGCGATTTTCACAGAGCGTGTATTTATTTTGCCGCTATAACAACAAATAGGTAAAATAATAAAAATAAAAAAATGAAAGGGGGCCCCCATACAAAAAACTTAATTGTTTGTATTTAATCTTGTGTGATGGTACGGAACCCTTCGTGTGCGAGTCTGACGCTTGGCCGGTTTTTAATACTATAAACACAATAAAATATAAGAACTAAAAAAAACTTCCAAAACTTAGTTTTCTTTAGCTGAACTCGTAAAATTCAAGTCAATTACCAGTTCTCACAACAATCAAGGATGCTACAGAATGTGTGTCCGTTGTAAAAGTTCGTTCCACAGATAGCTATTTGCTAAGTCTGAACAAATAGTACCTAAACCAACCTGTCTAGACGACGCCGCGACGATTATATATACGTATATTCTGTGCTTTTATAGGTTTAGGTGTAAAGGCCACTGCCTAACTTAACTTTTTGTACCTTATATAATGTGCATTTTACAAAATAACCCAGTGTGAGCAGGAATGGCATTCATTTCGGCACTCGGTCAATTAGGTAGTCTTCTGTAGTAGCTCCCTTGATATTAAAGTGACTTTTTTATTACTCACAAGTATTTTAATTTGCTCTCAAAAAAAATCCCCTAATATCCTTATCGCCTCATGAATTGTCTTGCACAATACGGCGTAAAATTGTTTGAAACTTTTGATTGCATATATATAATTTTGTCCGAAATAGGACTTGTAGAGCTCCAACTAATTATTTTTCTCAAAAAGTTATTATTTTTGAGAAAAAACTAGATTTCTGAAGCGCTTATTTTAAATTAAATACGAGCTTATCATCGTACGTCTCGAGGCCCCACGGCCATGCCCAGCAGTGACGGCACCCTCAGCATGTAAACACGTTCACGCCTGACCGATTTTAATTTCCGGTATCATAGTTGTGTATATCACCATTTAAGGTATAATCAAGGACAATTTTACATTGCCGCTTCGACCATTCTTTCATCCAACGCGATGGTACCAACGCAAGCGGGCTCAACCCTACCACACAATAGAGGAAGGGGACCTACAGTTTTACATGGATTACCAACCGCGGAACAGCTCGCATTCGTGACAAAATGCACTCACACTCAGAGAGAGATCGATGGTTCATGAACGGGGCGAAGATTCGAACCCGAACCTCTGGGATGGAAGGCAAGTCCGCTGGCTCCTGTCCTAGTAGCCGGATCGTGAAACCTTCTTCAAACGGAATAAGCTCCCCAGTTCGCGGTGGGTCCCGGGTTACGTCCTATCTTCGGTAATTAGATCCAGCGCTATCGGCGGCCACCATCGCAGATCTCGGCCCGGATGGAGATTGCGCCCGCCTCCTGCTGGGACTAATCTCTCTGTGATTATTAATCACCCTCTCAGGACACCCTCTGCTCCCGGTGGTGTCCTGAGGCAATTCGGTTTTCGGCCCTTAATATTACGGAGATGAATTAAAATAAAAGTATGCTTACATAATTCAGTATTTTTAACGATAAGAATTCGCAGAAATCGTTTTTTTTTGTGAAACTGGACACATAATGTCATTGGTTTACTCTCATTGGCTGTGAAGCATATTTAGCGGCTTTAACTTTATCTAATGTTTTTTTTCTTTTTCGTTTGCATATTTTTTTGTGTATTTAAGGTTCTTGTTCATGTTTAACTATGTTTGAACGCTTCTGTGATTATGTTTTGTGTTTTCATAAGGTATCATTTGTTCTAAATTATGTTTTGTTCGTCTTGAACTTTTGATATGATTTTTGTCTTATGTTGGACGCCATCTATATATATGTTATTACATTTTTTTATGAAAAACCGGTATGGTTGGCTGTGCTGAGGACCAAACGTGCTCAGAAAAGCCAAAAACACCTCGCCTCGCGAAACCACGCTCAGCGAGGCGCTATATGCAGCAGATTTGCGGACTATGGCTGAGCTTTCGAGCTTATTCAAATTACGCTTAAAGACTCCCAGGTTTTTGGTATAAGGAAAGGCATCCGCCGGCAGACAGTTCCATATCCTGGCGGTGCGGCAGAGAAATGAGTTTGAGAAACGGTTCGTTCTCAAAAGCCTAATGTCAACCACAAGGGGGTGCTCTGATTCTCTGCGACGGGTGCTCCGGATATAGGTAGGATGGGGAGGAATGAGCGATGCAAATTCCACAGAGCAACGTCCATGGTAGTACCTGTAGAATAGACTGAGCGACCCCACAATCTGTCTGTGGCTCAGTGACTCCAAGCCAGCGGTGATTTGTGGGTCCCCAACAAGACGGACCGCTCGGCGCTGAATTGAGTCCAAGGACGCCACCTACTGGGGACTACCTTCCCATATGTGGCTACAGTATTCTATCACCGGCCTTATCTGTGATTTATAAAGAAGAAGTAGTTGTACCGATGAAAAGAACCTTCTGCAACGGTATAGGATCCCCAGTTTCTGCGATGCAATCTTGGCCTTGGCTTCAATGAAACGCCGAAAACCCACGTCTTTGGAGATGTTGTAGCCCAGTAGGTCCAGGTGATCCGAGACAGGTACGACGTTGCCTTGGAAACTTGTGAGGAGAGGAAAGGGTTCTACCTTGTCAAATAAAATACAGCATTGGGTCTTGCGAACGTTGAAGGCGACAAGGTTCTCCTGGCCCCAGTTGGCTACTTTCTCGAGAACAGTGTCCACCTTATTTACCATAGAACGTTGCGCCTCGATGGGCTGTGCATCTCTGCTCCTCCAGTCCCTGACATAACCCTCATGCTCCGTGCTGTCATCAGCGTAACTGTGTATCACGCCGAGGGACAAAAGTAAATCGTTAATAAAGATTAAAAATAACGTTGGTGACAACACTGAGGTACACCGGCCTCAATCGGGAAGTCATCCGAATTCGCACCATCAAAGATACAAGGAGCGGCCCGACAGAAAGCTAGCGATCCATGAGCTTGCCTAGTAATGACTTGATAATGGAAATTTAATTGATTTTATGTCATTTTATTTATTCGTAAAAACTGTATATTCCCTTAATAAAAAAATAAGTAAATATTAGCCTTAACATCCCTATCAGAAAGATATACGTGACATGCCAGGCCATTCCTTTTATAACAGCTTCGTTAAATTGAATGAAAACACCAGCCAAATGCGAGTCAGACTCGCACAAGAAGGGTTCCATACCTTCGTACACTATTTAACACAAAATAATCAGATTTTTAGTTTTTTAATTTTATTTTTACTTTTCGTTATCATAGCAACATAATAATACGGCCCCGTTGGCACCCTTTGGGTACGAAAACCTAAAATCGATACATTTTTAACCGACTTCAAAAAAGGAGGAGGTTATCAATTCGTCTGTATGTTTTTTTTGTTTTTTGTTTTTTTGTTTTTTTTTATGTTTGTTACCTCATAACTTTTGCCTGGGTGAACCAATTTTGATGATTATTTTTTTAAATGATAGCTAGTGCTTTCCAAGTGGTCCCATTTTAATTTGGTTAAGTTCTGACAATGATATCCATGAGAAAATCATAAAAGTCTTAAATTTGTATTAAGATTGCGCGACAAATGGACGAATAACTCAATATAACACCAACCGATTTCGATAATTCTTTTTTTATTGGAAAGGACGTGTACAAATTAGTAAGTGTACTTCAGATTCACTAAAAATAAACAAATAAAAAAAAAATTAACAAAAAAAATAACCGACTTCAAGGAAAAAGCACTAAAAAGTAAAAAATAATTTTCATTTTTGTAGTTACGATTTCTGTTATTTTTGAGTCGGTGTCAGCCAAGGTTAGGTTAGGTTAGGTTAGGTTAGGTTAGGTTAGGTTAGGTTAGGTTAGGTTCTCTTGATTGGCGCAGCGCGTGCCCGGCTGACGCCGACTCAAAAAATAACAGAAATCGTAACTACAAAAATGAAAATTATTTTTTACTTTTTAGTGCTTTTTCCTTGAAGTCGGTTATTTTTTTTGTTAAATTTTTTTTTGTAGTTACGATTTCTATTATTTTTTGAGTCGGTGTCAGCCAAGGTTAGGTTAGGTTAGGTTAGGTTCTCTTGATTGGCGCAGCGCGTGCCCGGCTGACGCCGACTAAAAAAATAACAGAAATCGTAACTA
Organism: Incurvaria masculella; assembly: GCA_946894095.1. NCBI lineage: Eukaryota > Metazoa > Arthropoda > Insecta > Lepidoptera > Incurvariidae > Incurvaria > Incurvaria masculella. The sequence goes on along the minus strand of OX335644.1, from coordinate 4,420,089 downwards.
CAAAAATGAAAATTATTTTTTACTTTTTAGTGCTTTTTCTTTGAAGTCGGTTATTTTTTTTTAATTGCCGCTTCGGCCATACGCTTCCTATCCGGGCTGAATGAAAGCTTAACACCTATAGGAGTGTTTTATGAATGTACGAGGCTTACACCTGTCTTTTATCATTCTTGTACCGTGTGACCATGTCATATTGCTCCATGTCAAATTTCAGGATTCTAGGTCAACGGCAAGTACAAACAGCTCTATTCAGAGTGGTCGCACAAGCTTTAGTACGCGTTTTAAGGTCGGACTAAACCGGTTTTTATATGGTTAGCCCGGTGCTAATCTCGTTCTAAGTTTTGACAGATCCTCTCTGAATACGACTGTAATAGTTTAAATAGAAAAGTAAAGTATAATATTAAACGTAATAAAAATAGTAAAGTTTTGATTTATTTGTGAGTGCCAATGGTAACATTTTTGTCACTTTGAGTTAGAAGCTTGATTTTTTTAACCATAGACCCCGACATAATAAACGATTCTCGAAACGGCAATGAAAATTGTTCTTGTTTTACATTTAGTACAATGTCGCCGTGAAATATAAGGATGGCCCTAGCATGGTACCTGCGGCCTTATCGCCGAACAGCGACTGTCGCTGACAGCGTCGGTATCGCTGCTAACAAGTCATCGCATACAACATTTTGCGGCTACCATCGACTTACCATGGATTACCGATACCGACGACTTATACTATGTCGATGGTGGCTACGGATAAAAATAAATGCGGTTGCCTATCTTTTATCCGCAGTAACGGTAGCCACAAGATTTTGTATGCGATGACTCGTTAGCAGCGACACTGATGCTGGCAGCGACAGTCGCTGTTCGGCAATAAGGCCGCTGGTTTCAATTAGGTATGTTTTGCATAACAGCAGGTATGATAGCCATCCATATGCAGTTACATAAAAAACTGTAGCGAATGTATAAAAATACACTTTTTTAGTGTTTAGTTTTTAAGTGAATCAATTGATTATGCAAAATGCTCGAAACATTTATACGAACACACGCGAGTAGATTTCAGCGCTATTTGGATGCATGCAGTGAGACAGCCGCCTCAAATATATTTGTTGAAATACTGCGTATGCATATGTATATGGTAGGGCCGCAGCGGGCTTCGTAGCACTCAAGAACAATTGCGTTGTCCCTCCTAGAGAAAGCGGTGATTTACGATTTCCGGATGGTTTTGGGGGCTGCGCGAGCGCGGGATTTTGGCATTCGAGTTCGGTCAGCGGTGCAGCGCGCAACGCTATCGGCGGGAAACGCGTATTTTCTCAACCTTGAATGTATTCCGAAATTCGATCAGTGGTGGTGTGAACTGTGATAATGCTAGGAAATGAACTGTGACCATGCTAGGGAGTGAATAGATTAATTATAGGATTGTGATATGAAAGACTGGTTTCTGAGGACATTTACAACTGTATGAGGTGGCTGGATCGTGTTGCAAGCAGATTGCAGAGGATGAGTGCTCTCTTCATTACACTGTTTTATTACTAGATTGATATTATTGGTGTAACCGGATAAATTACCGTCGCGCGGTGTCGGAATTAGGTGCGTTCGCGTGATGCCCTATTTTGCGGTACGGGAATTGAATTCGATTACGGACGGTCGCGACGGAATTTTACTGAGCGGCTTTGTTGAAGTCCACGGCGACGCCGTAGCGATGGAAACCGCCAATTGCTCAAGGTACCTAATCTATACAATTATCATAACGGTCCGACGGATTTTTCCGAGTGGTTGTGCAATATTTTCCAACGACGTGGGTCGATGGATCTTATTCCGCCAATTTTACAGCAGGGCATCGGGACGAGTGGTTGTGTAATATTTTCCAACGACGTGGGTCGATGGATCTTATTCCGCCAATTTTACAGCAGGGCATCGGGACGAGTGGTTGTGTAATATTTTCCAACGACGTGGGTCGATGGATCTTATTCCGCCAATTTTCCAGTAAGGTCATCGGGGGAAAATTCCCTTTACGTTGTAAGCGCGGGCAAAAACATAGAATAATTATAGTACCTAAGTTAGTATAAGGTCTTGCTTTGTATAACTGTGTAAGCTTGTAGCTAGTGTCAGAAAGTCGAATGTCTTAGACCTAAGATAGCTGACATGACTCGGCCGATGACAGACATGACATTAGGCGCCTGCCCATAGTCTCTCGCCTCTACGTGGCGGCAGGTAGAAACGTCCATTCTAAATTGATATATTCTTGTACTCCAAATTTCATTCGATTTATATCCATTCAATCATACGAAGAAGTCTAACAGACGGAATGGCGGCCAAGGAGTGACCATTAGTTCAAATCTCCATGGCCCATAACTTACTAGACGATCACATGTTAATAACTTTGGCCAATTTCAGATATTAGTTAATTAAGTAGCAGCACTAGACCTTTCTAAGTATGGGCTATGCGAGACTTGATATAAGTTAGCTAGCAGACAGGTTGATTTGTAAGATAAATAAGAAGGATAGTGATAAGGTCGTCTCAGCAGTTTACTAATAAATATAGCCGCAGACAAGGACATCATGTGGTTTTTAATATTTTTCTAATTAATATTTCTACAATTTAGTAACTGAAATATATAACTGTGATTTCACAAATAACGACAAACAATAGAGTAGAGTTTTTCTCAGCTCGTACTTCGATAATTTGTAAGTGATGAGAAATTACAAGAAACATCAAAGGGATAATCTGAGTTTTAAGGCTCCAACTGAGTCCAGCGTTAACCGATAAAGGCGACCTCCGTACGCACTGTATTTGCATTAGGGTACATTATTGAATGCGCTTCAGAATCGATTTTGCAGCTTGAAGGCGAGCGCGAGGAAGCAAAATATTGTTTTCGATTTATAAAATCTATTTTTCGCGAATTCATATATTTGTTACGGTTATTCACTAGATATATATATGAAATCTTGTACTATAAAAAATAAAATTGTATAAATCATGAATAATTTCCAAGCGCTGGAACGAAAACCTAGTAAATGGGCGTCTGCAAACTTATTTTTTTTTTGAAGAATATGAGCATTGCATTAAAACCGTTTTACGGGCATACACTAGATAATAGTCCAAACTTTGATATTTTAATTTTTTTACTCGTGTTTATTCTCAACCGACTCTGAAATAACCATTGAAATAACGCCAAAATATCGTAAAGTTAGCGTCAATGGGCGCCTTAATTCAACTTTCCAGCAACAGAGCAACGGTGACTACGCCACCGCTTATGAAAAAGAGAATCAACAATTTTCCGACTGTGGCAGTATTTTAAACGACATAAAAATTCTACCATTTGTTGAAATGAAAAAGGTAGGGTACATACTCCTTACAGTTTTTTTTCTTATTGTTTCGAGAAATTAATCCGTTTTACTAACTTAGGCGAAAAACCATAATTGTTAGTCCTGCCTATGTTTCAAATGATCTTTCAAGTATGTAGCTCATCGAGAAGTCGCAAATCTATTGCGATTTTTATCGAAAATGCAGACGGCGCATAGTTTTTATTTAATCCCAACAAGCTATGATAATATTTCTTTGCTCAATGCAAACTCTAGATTTACTCAATACATTTGCATGTCGTTTTCACTACCCTGTGTTGCCAAAAAATACGATTTTCAAACGAAATACGTGCTAAGCTAATGCAACTATTGTTAGGTCAAACAAACATTTTGTAGACTTATTGGTAGCTAGTTCTTTGGATATTATTTTCTCAAAAAGGCCCCTAAAATGATCGATCTATAAATGAATTTCGAATTGCTTTGAACTTTGAACTTTATGGATGAAGTTAATAAATCGTACTACTCTGTTGTTAACACATTTGTTCAAGACAATGGCGAACCCTTGGCTTGGCATACTCTTCATTTGATTGGTTTTTATTGCATTGATGTACATTAATTAATTACATCCCTACATTTAGGACGTACATTTAATTAAGAAGATGTTTAAAATGATCACTACATCTGCCACAAGGTTATCCAAGAGAAGGATCGGGAAAAGGGAGGATGCAGGGGTGCTGGGTCCGCGAAAGGGCCGAGGGGGGCGGCATGATAAGACATGTTTTTATCAGTGATTAATGAGTTTACCCTAAGTGAGAGGCGTTCCTTCAGTGATGCGCCCCCAGCGCCCGTCGCTGGGACGAATTAATCTTATTTCGATTCTAATTTTACATACGGCGCGGAAACCTATGGCGGAAACGCACGATTCGGGAGCTCGCTTAGAAACGGATGCGTGAACAGGGAGGGTGAACTGAAATCTGACGTCTAGTTCCATTTCGTACCATGATACGAAATGTAAGTAAACGTCAGATTCGATCACTCATTTGCTTGTTCACCCAGCGAGTTACCATGTTAACCGCCCTGGGCATTGGAGTGATAAAAGGTGGATCCACATATCCCTTTATTATAATGGTAATCTAATAGGAACTTTTAAATAAAGATAAAACTAAAACAAAATTGCTTCAAACCGTACCGAGCATTTTGACAGAATGTGATTATGTATATCGTCGGTACATCCTGGTACATCCATGGAGGTGAGGAAATTCGCTAATTGATATTTTTAGTAAAATTAATTAATAATGCAGTTTTACTTAATTTTCCAAGCTCTTTCTTATCTGAAAATCAATATCTTGCTATGACGTTTGGTTAGGTTGTGTAAACTCATGGACAATTGTACCAACCATTATGAGGTATTAAACTTTCAAGCCCATTTATCTCGAAACTCTCATTTCTTCAATTTAAAGGTTTAATCAGTATACTGACGATATGGCATTTTCATAATTTACTTTGTAACAAAATATCATATAAGAGTGCAAGTCGTTAAGTATTTTGCTGAGATTTCTTCCCTTTCTGTTAATTTTTAGAGTTTTTATTGAAAAATCATAAGAATGGGCACCGTTATATGAAAGACGGAATGACCTAAAATATTATTTATAAAAAAATCGATTAACGCGGAACAGGCAGGGAATGCACCCATTTGCATTGGGAAATCCCAAAATAAGAACCAACGGACCTCTAGATCCTTCGTCCGTCCAGGAAAAACGTTTTGACAATCCCCGTAAAAATGCTTTGCTGGACGAAACACTTCTGATTCCTGAGCACGGAATTCCAATTCTACCTAGGCCACGGGCTCCGTGGCTACAGGCCACATTTTCTATAAATTGTTTGCAACATATTTATATACGTCTCAAATACTGATCTGTGCTGAGACAGTTCAGTGTTTGAGACGGGTTGACCTCGTACAAGGATGCACCGAGAATGGAGCTTCCCAGTTGATGTAGCCTTCGTTCGAACACTGTAGGCAGCGAGCATGGTAGGATTGGAGTGGCAAGCGAAACTCATTCGTATGGCGGCAGCGTAGCCACGAGTTAGTGTAACTGTAGTTAGTTCGCACACGAACCGGTACGCGTAACATCGAATGTTCGATGCACTAAATAGCGTCCTGGGAAGTTCTTACGTATCGTTGGAACCATAGACCTAGCACTGCGCGCTGTGTTTACAAGACGAACACACTGTGGGAGTGAGACGTCAACTCAAGTACCACTACCACGAGTTAGAGGGAGATGGAACACAGCCCGATGAGACAACTTCTCAAATCAGTATCAGTACACTGGAGTCACGCTCATTGAATGTGAAATGTTTTTTTTTATATTTATGATTTTTATAGTTTTCCTTAAAAAATCACGGTGACCTGTACATTCATAGATTGTTTAGTGAACAGGAGTCATTGATAAAAGCTAAAAAAAAGCTAAAAGCTTTGGGGTATGTCGATGATAGGAGTAAAAAAACCCGGACAAAAACCCTTTTTTATCGTAAAGAAGGGGTGACCCACTGATTCTTTGTCGATCTGTCTTAAATTTTCCTCCATGTTTCAAAGTAAACTTAAAATATAACTTAAGACCATTATTATGAAGATACATAACGATTAAGAAAAACGTTTGAGTAAAAAATCAGTTAATTTTGTATAAAACGATCTTGGTCTCATCCGTCAGTACACTCTGTGTGCCTATAGTTGGAGCTCGAGAAAATCAATAGTAAACGAAAGAATGTAAAAGTGGATTTGCTGCCGCCCCCATACAAACAAGTTGCGGTTACTGTGCCCGTCCTTCCGTGCTCGCGAAGCCGGCGTCAATCGATGACGTAACGTTGTCGTGTCGCGTCAGCGGCGTCGCTGGCGGGTCGGTGTCGCCGCCGGAGTGGGCCCTCGACGGGAATATTGCCGTCCGGACGTGCTGAGAGGCCGAACCAGCGAGCATTGAAGAACGACGGCGTGGCCACTTTTAAATACATATTTAATTTATTTAAACTTTCGATAGTCACAGCACTATTCAGAGTGGGAGGTCTAACTCGCGTATTCGAGTTAGGATTATATGTCCGTACGAAGTCGCATTTTGTATGGACGGGTAATACTACTGTGAATACTACTGTAAGGTACGCCACAAAAGTGATCGATCCGCGGATCTAAACGACTCAGTAAAAATTTCGAAAATAAACTTTCATTGTTTTACTGTTTACAATAATGAAATATTAGACCTAAATGCTGCTGCCAAATATTTATGTATACAAATGTTTATGTATACATAAACATTGACAATCATAGCTTAATGGAAAGAGCAAACACAAAGGAAACAGCTGATCAAAAATATTAGGATCGCATCCATGACGAAATGCACTTAACCAACTCGGAATGAGAAAGAAAGTGGTGCTTGAACGGGGCGAGGATTTGAACCCGGACCTCCCCGCGCCTAGTCTACGAGCTGCTCCAATATACAGCTTCCTTATATACTGTCACGAAATTAGCCCAACGCACCACATGGGAACTGCCATGCCAAAATATTTGTTATGTGCGGTTAACATAATCCAGTTTGTTGGAAGTGTTATATTTAGGGTGTCCGTCGCAAAAAGCGAGGGACTCTTACGGTATGCCTCTGGTTTCTGTCGGTCTCAATCATTTTGTCCAGAAATGTTGTTCTTTTAACAGTTGTATTAAAATTCTGAAAAAAAAATAATACAATGTACATAGGTACAATTATGTAGTTTTGCACCAACTAATTTATTTTTTTAATCGCTTAGAAAAAAAATCTGTGTGACCACTTTCACCAATTTCAGAGACACCATTTTGGATATTTCTCATATTTCATTCAGAATCTGATCATTCGTCATATCAAGATGTCTGTTATATGCGTATACAGTTTCATTTTATAAGATTGGCTTTGTAATGCATTAGATAAAAAAAATTAACAAAAAAAAATAACCGACTTCAAGGAAAAATCACTAAAAAGTATACAATAATTTCCATTTTTGTAGTTACGATTATTGTAATGTTTTGAGTCGGCGTCAGCAGGACACGCGCTGCGCCAGTCAAAAGAACCTTGGCTACCTTGGGTGACACCTACTCAAAAAATTGCAATAATCGTAACTACAAAAATGGCTATATTTTTTTTACTTTTTAGTGCTTTTTCTTTCAAGTCGTTTATTTTGTTTGTTAATATTTTTTAATTGTTTATTTTTAGTGAATCTGAAGTACACTAACTAATTTGTAAACATCCTTTCCAATAAAAAAAGAATAATCGAAATCGGTTAGCATTATATTGAGTTATTCGTCCATTTGTCGCGCACATACTTAATACAAATTTAAGACTTATATGTTTTTCTCATGGATATCATTGTCAGAACTAAACCAAATTAAAATAGGACCAACCAAGAAGCACCAGCTTTCAAATAAAAAATAATCATCAAAATCGATTCACCCGTGCGAAAGTGATGAGGTAACAAACATAAAAAAAAACATGCCGACGAATTGAGAACCTTATCCTTTTTTAAAGTCGGTTAAAAATCAAATTATTCCACGTTGCATAAATTACTTTATTTGTCATATATTGACGCTTGATTTAAGTTCTCTTTTAAACTCCTCCGATTATTATGTGCCTTTAATGAAATTAGTCATTTTTAATGAGCCATAAGTTTTCTTGTTTTTTATGGGTTTCTTCCTTCAATTAATGTGTTCTTGCATCACGGTCGATTCTACATAAATATTACTATCATTGAAACAAGCGATATAGTTGCTAAGCACGAAAAAGTATATATTTCCCTTATATATTTGGTCTGCCTTGATTTATTCCTAAGAAACATTGACGTCTTCCGAAGACTAACTACTGAGCGACACTACTAAGTAGGTAAGTAACTAAGAACTCGGGTGAAGAGTTTTTTCCGTCGCTTCTCCGCCTGGAGCGGTGGCTGCGGTGAAGGCAGCGCGCCGTAGGCAGACCTCTCCCGACCCCGACCCAACTGCAGACAATGTAGTGAGGGCCACTTCTTCTGCAGTGAAGTACAGTGCTTATTGTACGGCTAGTGGTATATTCAAGAGCAATAGTTGGTTCCGCAATCGTTAGCATCGTAAAAGTGGGATTGGTTGTTAAGCACCTACATAAATCTGTTCTCTATTGTAGCGATCCTAGCGCTCCCTACATACATCCATAGAACTACTTTCACCATGTCAACAAATGCAACAAACAGACGCATACAAGCTAGTCAGCATGTGCTACAATAGATGGCGCTATCCACTTGAAGGTCGAACACATAGACGTTGCCCTAGATGAACATGTCAAAAACGCTAAGATAAATAGCACATATAAACCATCAAAATCACGACTGTAAGAGAACAGTTGCTTTGCTGCTAATTGGTATTAAATATCTACTCACATTTATAAATAGATCACGTTTCCTCAATTATTTAACGTCATTTTCGTTTGGTGCAAAATGTGATTAGTCCTATAAATAAGTTTGAAGGTAAAATAACGGTTCCGTTATTTCAATAATAATATTTTTTCAGCTAATTTCAGGTTAACTTATGCTCCTTTTACCTGAATGGACTGGCCACTGATCAATTTTTTCATTTCCACACTAATATATCTCCAAAAAGGCTAGAAGAAGAAGTAAACCCAATTATTTATCTTGAATTCGATTTCAAAGTATAATTAAATTTAAAAATTGGCTATAAGAGCCCTTTAAAATTGCAAACGACAAATGAGACTAAAGGCCTTTTTCACCTACTGCTGATTAGCTTAATCGCCACATATTCAGGGCCTTTTTTAGCAGCTTGCATTCAATACCATTACAAGATAGTCAGCACTTTAGTGATCGAGTAAAACAAATCAGCACATGGTGAAAACCAGGCTCAGGGCCTCTTCCACCAAGGACTGATTATTTTTATTTTGTATTTTATTTTTTAATTTTTAATTAAAACAGGCTTAAAGAACATAATATATTTGAGCGAAGTATTTTATCAAATCGAATCCTTATTACTGTACTGCACAATACCGCCCCCTCTATATCCGTGTTAGTACTGTTGCAACCGTTTAATCTCATTGTCTGCGGTCACTAAAGCAGTATCAATTGATATGCGACCCGAGTCTGTGCTATCAATGCTTTAAATGTCAGATAGCTTTTGCAGATGAGCGAGCAGGTCATGTTTTCCAGATAAGACTACCCTTCGGTAATTTATGATATGCGTTCGCAATGAACAACGTTGTGAAACGCTGTCAGGCGGGGATGATAGCTTAGTACAGTGAGTATGGAAGGATTGGAGTGGCAAGCGAAACTCGTTTGTTTGGCGGCAGCGTAGCCACGAGTTAGTGGAAAACGTCTAACTATAGTATTAACACTTTTTAGATTACTGCGGCCGTATAGATCGTGGTCTAGGGGCTAGAGGACTTGCCTTTCATGCGAGAGGTCTGGTTTTAAATCCTCGCCCGGTCATGCACCGCTTTCTTTATATTTCTGAGTTGGATAAGAGCATTTTGTTCGTCCCCTACTAGGTGGTAGGGGTAAGCCCGCCCAAGTTGGTACCACCGCATTAGCTGAAACTATGGTTGAAGTGGCAATGACAAAATTGTCCGAGTTATCCATCCGTTCAATGTAGACGTGCTCACAAAGGGAAGGTCCTGGCATGGCACTCAATTCCTTCGGGGATGTGTTTAATTGGGCTAATATCATAACGGTGATTGCATGGCATATTTTTGAAAGCATGTTTGAAATCCACCCGGCGGCAGGAGAGTTTCTCCGCCGCGCAACATCGAATGTTCGTTGCACCAAATAGCGTCCAGTGAAGTTCCTACGTGTTCTTACGTGTTTGGAACTCGAGAAAATCTGTAGTAAGCGAATTTGTAAGCGCTCTCACTCGCCGCCGGTGACGAGTTTTGGTTTCTACTCCCGTACTCGCTAAGCCAGCGATGTCTTGCCGCGTCGGCGTATTGATCGGTATTCTTTAGATAATTACCCATACTACGGGTCATAATTATTTGAATGCTCGTAATGTTTTACTAGGTTTTGGAAATGTTGGTTTCTAAAATATGTACTGTAAAAATGTACGTGTGTGTGTTTTTTCAAATATAACCTGTTTTTAATATCTATACTAATAATAAATCTGTAAGGGGTGTTCATGGAGTAAGTAGCTTAGTTTTCTAAGATACTTCGTTTGTAGACTTTATGTATGATACTAAGGCTAAATTGATGATTTTTAGAAATTAGTTGTGTATGTATGAATGTATGTATGTATGTATGTTACTCCGTAACTCTTAAACCGATCATCCGAATTTGATAAAACTTACTACACGTATATGTAAATACACGGGACACAGGATAGGCTATATATAATTCAGTTCCGCTTACGTTAAGATGTAGCTGTCGTACAAACCGAAATGCCCCGAGGCGGCGGCTTGGGGGGTAGTCACTATCTGCCCTTATTTCTTCGTTTACTTCTTCTAAACCACGCAACGAACTTTTTGATACGGTTTTCATAATATAAGGAGCGATCAACGAGCAAGGATTGCGTATGTAATTTTTTAATATTTAATACAAACCTTAAGAGAAAAATGAAAAATATGTACTTGAAAATTGTAGATGTAAAAAGGCCTACAGAAAGTTCCATGAAATCATGTAGAGCGATAACTTCGAACCAGTCGCCCGATTTGCGTATTTTATCAACGTATAGCAACTCTGGGCGCAGTCAGATTCCGGATGGGTTACCGTTTTCGATGTTGAAGGTGGCTGTGGTTCGTATTCCTCATAAAACTTTGTAAAAGTAAAGTAAAAAAAGGAAGGTGGTAGGGTTAATCCCGCCTTTGTTGGTTTTGTATCATTTTCTATGTAGCAGTGCCAGTGCAGTAAGGGTCTGGAGGCACATGATTTTAAAATTCGCTCCCAAATGTTTACGAAGCTCTAAATGGGAATATGTCAATGTTTATTATTAAATCATGCCATATCGGTTCAAACGATTTTGATTAAATTTGGTAGATGGATACATAGTCCTGGACCAGCCTTTTGGTGGGGTACTTTTTATCCAGGTAATAATTCAGACCGAAATCAATTCAACACGACATTGACCCGAGCGGAGCCGGGTACCGCAGCTAGTAACCCAATATAACCTTGGAAAATATTGGCTTAAAACATTGGAAAAAAAAGTTTTTTCTACTTTCAATTTAGTATTGTGATTATAAAATTGTATTGAAATTTGTCAACTGTTAGGGGTAGATAACAGTTAGGGCCTGGAAGCCGATTTCGCTAATTTAATGGCAGTCGCCGTGCAAATTTGTGCCTGTGCGGTACCGGAGCTGTTTGCTAGGCACGCTCACTTCGCGATGCACATCCACGCCCTTTCCGTGTCTACGCCGCTGGATCGGCCGGCCCACTTGCTGTGTACGTATTGTTCTCCCGACCAGCGCCCTGTATGCCTATTCATGAAATTCCATGCTCAGGAATCAGGAATCCTTCAGTCGATAAAACCGCTTTAAGGCTCCATATGACGCTAAACGCCAATATTTTGGGGTTATTTTTATTTTATTTATTTATTTAAGAGTCTAACTCCTAAAAAAATCAAATTATCAAAGCTTAGTCTGTTGACGTCTTTAGTTTAAGTTTACTGTTCCTATAAAAAAATTTTTTATTTTATTTTAGCTTAGTGTAGTACATATCATACTGCTACTTGTTTTTTTTTTGTTTGTATCTATTAACGCTTTTTTAGGCACGTGTTTATTTATTACTACGCACATGATTTTCTCGACCTTAATATTCCTGATTCCTAATCACGAAATTAGAAGAATAGGCCTACGGGTCCAGATGAGAATAGATTAACGACACACAACAAAGTGTCAGACAAAGAACAACAAGGAACAGTCTACCTGTCTACATTTGGAAGGACGGGACTCCAAAGGTTGCAACAAAGTTTTTTCCTTTCATATTACATTTTTTTTTAAATGGAAGTGATAAAACAGCCCCTTATAAAATGTAAAAGTCGTGATATACGGCCCATACAATGAGCCTCATCTTTCGCAACTAATCATTTTGTTCGCAGCCGGCTCACCACTTTGCATAATTCCTCGTAGGCACCTTCTTTTGCCCGGCGGCTTTGGCGGTGTAGTGGAGAGGTTCATGCTCGCGTACTGTGCGATCAAAGAGAGGCGCCCCTCACACCTCGATCGTATCTAAATGTTGAGCATCATTTGTTGAAGATTCAGAATATACTTACAGAATAATTGTTATCAGTGTTATTAGGATAAGAGCCAGATTTTCTATTATAGGTGTATATAATGTATAGTATATACACCTATAATACACCTATAATGTATATTATAGGTGTAACTTAATGCCGGACGTGTTTTCGACTTACTCTCTATTTTCTTTTTAGTCGGCTCCTAAGGGCGGTAACGCGATCTTAAACAGCCTATAACCTTCCTCAAAAATTGGGCTATCATATTAAAAATAATTATTCAAATTTTATCGGTAGTTCCAGAGATAAGTGCGCAAAAAAACAAACAAACTCTTTTGCTTTATACGATGCAGGAACTGTTTTTAAAGATACCTTAGAGTTCCCATAAAACTGGAAAATGATTCAACTACGAATGATTTTGATATTGGAGAAAACTGAACCATAAACATTGCTTCTCTATCATTATCGACATATTGTTACAAAGAGAGGATTCTGCCTATAGAATAATCAGTTCCTTCCATTTGTCACAGTTGGAAGTCAAAATGATAGTAAGACCCATTAATTTGATATTAAATACACGATACACTCTAAACCGACGCAAGGGGTTCCGTTCATCAATATAAATAAAGGAACCATTACAGGATTACAGGGTCATCGGCAAGACCATTTTACAGGAATGTTTGAAGGTATTAATTTGTCTGCAGATATTTTTTTTTAAATTCAATTATTTTAGAGTAATTATAAATATATAAGTCCTCCCTAGCATGTACCTATGTGTATAGAAGCAATAAAGCCTATTATAATTATTCGCAGCATATATTTATTTACCAAATTGTAGGTTTACATTATTTATTACAAAAATACAAAAATAAGCCTTAAAAATATAAACCTAAAACTGGAAAACCTTAGAGAGATCCCGCCTGGGACATATCCTTTAAAACATATTCGTTAAATTCCAAACGATTCTCTTATTATTGTTATTTTTATTCATAATAATTTTAATTACCTTTAATTAACATCAAATTCTTAGATTTATAGTTCCTAGATATTCCTACATAAATAAGTAAGTGAAATGTGATATCGAATAATGACAGTTTATAAAAAAATAAGAACTAATTTATGCATTTATTTAAATTCCATTTATGTTTTTATCTAAATTGCTTTGTATTTGATTAATCTTGTGCATGGAAACGTAACGTTTTAAGAGGCTCATTTAATTTATACAGAGATTCGACTAAATTGTTATGAGCAAATTACCATTTTCCTCTTCGGAAAGATAACAGTCGTCGAGGTACCCTATTTCTCTCTCTGCTTAATATCCGGTTATAAAATTTCGCCTGAACCTGTGAGCTCACAGTATGAAGGGCTTAGCGTCATAACGGCCTGCGAACAAATTACCTGCCTTGTCAGTTTTGATACCCGGGGCTCTTTGAAAACGACCTTTCCTAAATGAGTCTTGTCATTCTCCGCTCGTAGGCGGCATACTTCGTGCTGTAGTTACTACCTAGGCTCAGAAATGTCCCCGAATCACTACTCTAGTAAACTGTAAACTGAGTGTAGTAAACTGAGTAAATAAAAGGCTTTATTATTATATCCATTTATTATTATTATTCACAGTATATATTTACTATCAAATTTTAGGTTTACATTATTTAATACAAAAATACAAAAATAAGCCTTAAAAAATATAAACCTAAAACTGGAAAAAAACCTTACGGAGGTCCCACCTGGGACAAATCCTGTAAGACCGCTCCGAGCTACAGAGACAGAAACCGCCGAACGATTCTCGTGTTCGAGAGTAGAACCGCTTTCTGCATCTGGAATCGGAGCCCAATATCGATACCTAATTTTTCTAAGTGTTTGGCCAAATTCTTTGGGACAACGCCGTTCGTAGACATAACAATTGGCACGATGGTGGTTTTCCGTGCACGCCACATGGCGGTAACCTCGTGGGCCAGGTCTAAATATTTCATAAGTTTCTCATTTTCGGCCCTGTCGAGGTTTTCGTCATGTGGTATTGTTATGTCTACGAGGAAGATCTCGTTGGACTTGGGATCGACCAATACAATATCGGGCTTATTGCATTTAATTGTCTTATCGGTTTGTATTGGTCGATCCCAATAGAGCTTAGTGCCATCTTTCTCCAACACGTCTTCCGGTTTGTATTTATAATATGGCACCACTGAGTCGATGAGGCCGTATTTAAAGGCAAGTTGCTGATGAACTATTTTGGCTACTTGATTGTGCCGCTCCAGGTACTCAACGCTCGCCAGGCGCGAGCAACCGGAAGTAATATGGCGGATGGTCTCACCTGGTTGGCCACAGGCTCGGCAGGTATCGACCGATCCATCCTTCATTATATACTTCCGGAAGTTACGCGTGACGATCATTTGGTCCTGAATGGCACTAACGAAGCCTTCGGTTTCTCCGAATAGGTCACCAAACCGCATCCATTGAACTGAATCCAAGAGATGCGTGTTTGGCGACTCTAGTACTCGGAGAAACCGTCCATGCAGTTCCTTGCCTCTCCATACTTCCACACGCTCAGTAGTGCTAACAACCGGAAGCGTAAAGCTCGCGTCGAACAGATTAAGCGGGGTGAGCTTAGAATCGCACGCCACTACCTCGATATGTCTGTTGTTTTCCGCAGCCGTCAAAAAGTAGTCACGAAGTTTACACACCTCAGAATTATGGAGGTTTGTGAGATTAAGCATTCCTCTACCTCCCTGTTTCCGAGGTATGTACAACCTCATGACAGACGACCGCGGGTGGTGCATACGGAAAGTGGTCATAGTAGTGCGAACTTTGCGATCCAGGGCCTCCAGCTCGGTCTTAAACCAACGCACTATGCCAAAGGTGTATCCAATCACGGGTACTGCCCAACTATTGAAAGCTCGAAGTTTGTTCGCACCGCTTAAGTGGCTCTTGAATATGGCTTTTGTGCGAGACCAAAACTTTGCTTTCACAGTTGTTTTCGCCTCCCCGTGATTGAGGCATAGTGATTGGTTAAGACCTAGATATTTATAGGAGTCTCCTGCAGAGAGGGCTCGAATCGCGTGCTCATCCGTGATAGCAAGGTCGGGCGAGCTCTGGACAACACCTCTTCTAGCATGAATGACTGCACATTTATCGAGGCCGAACTCCATACGTATAGCGTTACTAAATGTTAATGTTACGCTCAGGAGTTCAGCTAGATGTACCTCGTTTGTTGTTGTTAGTTTCAAGTCATCCATGTAAAAGAGGTGTGATTGTTTTCGTCCACCTCTCTGCAGTTGATAGCCTAATCCAGTCTGGTTCAGTAAAAAGCTCAAAGGGTTAAGTGCTAAACAGAACCAGAGTGGACTAAGACTATCACCCTGGAATATTCCCCGCTTAATCTGTATTGGCTCAGAAACATAACCTTTGGTGGAGATTACAGTTTTCCAACAATCCATACACTGGCTGAGGAAGTTTGTCATTTCATTATTATTATTATTATCTGTTAGAAATATGTTTTATTGTGCTTATATGTTAATTACAATTAATTATTAAAATAATGCAATTCTGAAGGAGTCAAGAACGAATACCCGCAGAATTACTCTTATCTATACTAATAATAAATCTGTAAGGGGTGTTCATGAAGTAAGTTGCTTTGTTTTCTAAGATACTTCGTTTATAGACTTTATGTATGATACTAAGACTAAATTGATGATTTTTAGAAATCAGTTCTGTATGTATGTATGTATGTTCCTCCATAACTCTTAAACTGATCATCCGAATTCGATGAAACTTAATACACGTATATGTAAATACACGGAACACAGGATAGGCTATATATAATTCAATTCCGCTAACGTTAAGATGTAGCTGTCATACAAACCGAAATTCTCCGCGCGTCTAAGCGGGAGGGCCGCGGCTCTAGGGTGGGGGTCGGCGCTTACTTTTTAATCACTATCTGCCTTTATTTCTTACAAGCCACGAAACTGACTTTTTGATACGGTTTTCATTAATATAAGGAGCGATCAACGAGCAAGAATTGCGTATGCAATTTTTAAATATTTAATACAAACCTTAAGAGAAAAATTAAAACTATGTACTTGAAAATTGTAGGTGGTAAAAAGGACTACAGAAAGTTCCACGATATCATGTAGAGCGATAACTTCGAACCAGTCGCCCGATTTATTTGCGTATTTTATCAACGTACAGCAACCCTGGGCGCATTCAGATTCCGGATAGGTTACCGTTTTTAATGTTGAAGGTGGCTGTGGTTTGTATTCCTCATGAAAGGAGGGTGGTTGAGGAAACTTTGATGGTTTTGTATCAATTTCTATATAACAGTGCCAGCGCAGTAACGGTCCGGCGGCACATGCTTTTAAAATTCGCTCCCAAATGTTTACGAAGCTCTAAATGGTAATATGTCTATTTATATCATTAAATAATGCCATATCGGTTCAAACAATTTTGAATAAATTTGGTAGATGGATAAATAGTCCTGGACCAGTCCTTGTGGTGGGTTACTTTTTATTCAGGAAATAATTCAGACCGAAATCAATCCAACACGACATTGACCCGAGCGGAGCCGGGTACCGCAGCTAATTTTAAATAATTTAATTGCTTAAACGAAACATATCTCTAAGCACGACTAGAAAATCGATAAGTCAAAACGGAGCCCAGATATAATGAAATAAAAAAAAAGATTCCGACGAATTGAGATCCTACTCCTTTTTTTTAAGTCGGTTAATAAGAAAATACCATCAAATACTTATGTGAAGGGGTAAACGCGCGAAAAGTATTAATTAATGGTGATGACCAACTTGTACGAGTATTAGACTCATTAAAGTGTTCCATGGCCAGATTTTCTGATTTCCATGTTTGCATAAAAGTGCTTATTCAGAAACCTAACGTCCAAACGACAGCTTATCGGATACGGTTATTCTGAGGTATTATGACCCTTTAGATTGGTTGATTGGCCACTTATGGTTTCAGAGGGTTGGCTGGCTCTGTAGCAGTTGGGGCCCTTTCATGATTTCACGTGACGTTCCTAAATGCCTTAGCTAACTCAGAAAGAGAAATAAAGTGGTGACTTAACAGGGCGGGCATCGAAGCCATGACCTCTAGTATAGAAGGCAAGTTCCCGCACACATATGTAAATACTTATGTGTAGTACATAATTTATGAATTATGTGTAGGCTGGTGAAACATACATACTTCATACAAACACTCAATCACTGCGTCTTTGCCTATCTTCCCGTGGTAGGAGTTTGAGTGAATATTCAAGCTTTTCTCGCTTGTTTAGTTTTGCCCCCCTCCGCCTTTCCTTGCCTCCCCCCCCCCCCACGGCTCCCTCGAAGTCCCGGCGGCGCATTCGAAGCTGCCGAGATAACGAGATTACAGTATTTACGATACGGAACGTACAAAGCGGGACGAGAGTTTGCGTGAAGGCACGACCAGCGTCACAGTAAAAGCACAGAGTGGTGGGATAACAAGGCATTAGCAAGGGGTCTAGGTTATACGGTTACACTCTCAAATACTTTAAAACTAAAAAATAATGCACACAGATCCTATAGAGTGGCGTTTTTAGGGTTCCGTACTCAAAGGATGCCAACGAAACCCTATTACTAAGCCTCCATTGTCCGTCCGTCAGTCTGTCACATGCCTGTGTCTTATGAACGGTAACTAATAGGTAGGCACCAAATTGGTGAAATAAATCACTACCTAGTATAAAACAAAGTCGCTTTCTCTGTCCCTATGTATGCTTAAATCTTTAAAACTACGCAACGGATTTTGATGCGGTTTTTTTAATAGATAGAGGGATTGAAGAGGAAGGTTTATATGTATAATAACATCCATTAAATAGTGGAGAAATACTGTTATTTTTGAGGTTTCTAATGTGATGTCGTAAACAATTTAAAAAAATCTGCTTACATTCCAAACGCAGGCTGAAACCTTAGAGATTTATCAAAATAATATACTAAGTATTTTACACATTGAAATGGTCTAAGGAAAACTCCGCGATGGTATATGTCTATCTCTTATGGATATCCCACAATAACTTTTTTTTTCGTTTAATTTTTTCGACAAATAATGGTTAATTTTCGAAGCGCATTTAACCAATACAGAATTAATCCTTATCCAATTAAATACCTTAAATACATTGTTGATTTATTATAGATCTATATGGCCCTATACAGCATATGATTTAAATGAATATTTTCGAAGATATTACAGATTTAAAAATTGCGGGACGTAGCGTTTGCGGCGGTACCGGCCGGCTGGGGCGCCGGGAGCGTGCCTATAAATAGTGCGTCGGAGGCCGCGGTTCTCCCTATAGCACTTTGAATTTAGCAGCGATCGGGCGCGTTTATTATCGGAGCTCTCTAATATCTAATAATCATCTAATAATAATATCTAAGTTTTTTTTAATTCTAATATTTCAATGTAGGAACTCTACGTAAAAAGTGTTTATTTGTGTATCATTGTGTCAAAATATTTTTTTTAAATTATATTATGCCCGCGCGAAGCCGGGACGGGCTGCTAGTAAATAATAAAAATTAAAGGGGCCCCATACAAAAAACGTGATTTTTGGTGATAAATTTTGTCCGATGGTACAGAACGCTTCGTGTGCGAGTCCGACTCGCTCTTGACCGGTTTTTATAGAGAGAACATCGCCACAAACAGATCTCATGTCTTGATTGTGTAACATCACTAGTGATATTGATATTTTGCTAGATTATTGTCAATAGCCTTTATGCCTTAATATAAATCTAACCTAACCTATCCGACTCAAACTCATCTTTCCTAACCTAACATAGCCCAACCCAACTTAACCTAATTTAACCAAATCAAACCGAACTATGTTCAGTAAAAACCATTAATTTCACAATATCGCAATTAACAATAAGGATTTCAAAATGAACACGTTGATATAACCGATCAATGCGGATCACTTTTTCGTCAGTATTCCAGGGTTTATATAAGATTTCCTTTATTAGACATCCAAAAAAGTCGAAACAAAATAAGCAGATCTTGAGATCGATCCATCTTAGCAATAAAAATCTAGTTATTTTCAAGATTGTTACGTTGAACAACAGTTTAATCGCATCCTAGACATTGTCTTCACAAAATCTTGAGGCGTGATAAAAATATACACAGTGGCATAAAGAACGGTATATCTTTCAGGCAGCAGGTCCAGGGACTGAACCGGCGTACAATATGAATTAATAAGTGAGGGGATTCGATCAATTCTTCACCAATCAAAAGTTGATATAAAATTTTCCACCAGTAAGAGCGCAGATGTTTTGTCATAAGCGATTGGCGCACAAGTGAATTGCCTCACTTTTTGTTTCACACTTCACGCAGCTTTCATCGCCTGAATAGGAGTGGATTTTAAATTCAATTTGAATGCAAGAGAGCTTCGCGAATATAACGGTGCGGGGATTGTGGGATTTTCTTTGCTCTCCATAACTTCTCCGCTGAATTGAATAGCTATGTTGCTGGTGCCAAACCCAAGAAGCTGTTATCTATGAAAATAAGTATTATTTCTGCCTACAGAATGAACATCGATATGGAAATAAGGGCAAACGTTTAAAAAAAAATTTACAGGTAGTTGTGTAGAGGCTAGAGGACTTGCTGTTCATGCGAAAGGTTATAAGTTCATATCCTCGGCCCGATCATGCACCACTTTCTTTCTATTTCTAAGTTGGATAAGTTGTTTTAAATTATGCGCTGCGTATCAAAGCTATCATCTTTATTTGTAAAGTGTAGACGATATAATTGACTGTGAAGCAAGGACACATTAATTAAAGAAAAATAGTGGTAAAAGGAACTATATCATTAGTTAATGTCAGGTTGTCTACCAATTCACCCACCTGCTCTATATAATGACGCGCTGAGATTGTTCAGTATGGGAAACTCTGAAACTGTAAGAGCTAGAGAAAATTGCTCTAAGAAACTACGTCTTAAATTTTTAGAGATATGAAAAACTGCATTCATTTATTTTCAAAAACTCACACACGACTCGGGAATCGAACCTAGTCATTTTGAAATCAAAATATTATGTTGTTTTGTTACGAAAATGGATAATGCGGGTTGTATGGAGTAAATGTTTAAATGTATGGAAGTAATGTCAAATTTGGCAATTCGGAAGACTCGAGAATCGTCTCAAGACCCAATATCTTCAGGCCTATTCCTAGAATTTCGTAATCAGTAGTCAGGAATCCTGAGTCTAGAAAATCGCTTTTATACTGAAAACCTTAATTCATTAAAAAAAACTATGCTCCGGATATTTCGTCAAGAAAACCAATATAAAAGCGGATTTAGAGACTCAGGATTCCTGATTGCTGATTATGGAATTCAGGGAATAGGCATGCTGTATTTGAATCTCAGCATTGAGTATTATGTGGCTCATACAAAGGCTATTTTTATCGGAAGAAGGATGATTTGATGCTTGAAATAAATGAAAAAATTAAGTTTACGCCCCTGATTCCCGTAGAATGGAAACACGCGTTCTCGGCGGGCTATTCGCCACTCCAGCTACTAAGATAAGATTGAATGTGTACGTATGTAAGTTTTGGTGTATGCTTGCATAGCGCCCGAGGGAAATCTGCGCCGCCGCCACCAAAAATATGTGAACTCGAGGCAGCGTTTTAAATATGTGAACAAATTCAAGCGTTTTTTTTCGTGAATGTCGCTTGAACTCCAATCATACTTGTGCAATGAAAGCCTATGTTTATTGCCAGTTGAGCTAAAGAATAGGCATGGATAAAGTTTTATTTGCTGAGCGGTTGGCAAACAAAAAGCTCATTACTGCTTCCGACGAATGTCACGACCAATACTTTTTCAGATTATTTTCAAAATCTGATTACAATGCTTAAAATGTAGATGTCGCTGAAACTCAAATTAATGAGATAACGGTAATGTCGTATCCATTAAATACATAAAATTATCAAGTAAAATCCGGGCTGACTCTTAGCCCCGGTTGCACGAAGAAACGGTTGAGTTAATCAATGTTCAAACACGTCACTTTCACTGAACCGCACGGAGTGGCTTCCATACTGTACACACAGAGTGACGTGTTTGATCATACGTTGACGTTGATTTTGATTTTTTGTGCTTTCGTGCACTCGGCCCTTAGTGTCCGATACCAAAAACGTCTTTGGTGACGACAGCAATAAGATTGATAGCTCAATCATTGCAGTCAAAATGCCTTAGCGTAGGATCAATACGCAAAAACATCATCAGCGCCATCTAGCAGAAGATAGGGGAAGCATTGTGTCGATTCGAATATAATCGAGAAATTCGTTGGCTGATGTAATTATCGGGATAGCTCAGTTGGTTTAGAGCAGTGGACATGTAATCCAAAGGTCGTAGGTTCATGTCCTGCTTCCGACGAATGTCACGACCAATACTTTTTCAGATTATTTTCAAAATCTGATTACAATGCTTAAAATGTAGATGTCGCTGAAACTCAAATTAATGAGATAACGGTAATGTCGTATCCATTAAATACATAAAATTATCAAATAAAAAGCTAACCGAGAAGATAAAACTTGCAGATCTCAAATAATATATTGAATGCCTAGATTTTACATTGTAATTCAAAAAAATATTTAAAATCCAGTAAACATTTTTTTAACAAATTGCAGTGCGGATCATTGGTATAAAAGGATGCATAATAAATAAAAAATAATTATAATAAATAGCGTGAATTTTAGTTGTTTTTTTGAGTTACCATTAAACATCTGCTGAACTGTATCTGGCATCGCTAATCAGACTCTTTCCTCAAAAAATATCGGTAATTAATCACTAGTGGCACTCTGAGCTGTAGAACTCGTGAATCGGTCTTTGCATAACTTAAAACTGAATAAATGTATACCGCAAACCTTAAAATAAAATCCTATTATTCTTGTATTTTACAATTTTCTGAGGTAATCTGTTGGGAAATGAGACCTGTCACATGAAATGAGAACAGCCGGACAGCTGGACAGACAGACGACAAAAGTTTTCACCAAGCTAAAAATCCCCACGCTTCACCCGGTCAGAAATGAGAAGAAAACCACAGAATCCAACTTGCCTGCTACCACCATAACTTGTCAAAACCCGGTTGTCATGTCAGAAAAACCGGCCAAGTGCGAGTCGGACTCACACACGAAGGGTTCCTTGCCATCGTACAAGATTGAACACAAAAAAATCATATTTTTTTGTTTGGGACCCCCCTTTAATTTTTATTATTTTTTTATTTTACCTTTTTACTTACATTTGTTATTTTGGCGGCAAAATAAATACACGGGTTGTGAAAATTTCAGCTGCTTACCTATTACGGTTCATGAGATACAGTCCTGTGACAGACGGACCGACGGACGGATAGCGGAGGCTTATTAATAGGGTTCCGTTTTCACCCTTTGTGTACGGAACCCTAAAAACGAGAGAAAAAACGAGAGTTTGCATGGAACAAACTCGAATTCGAGCAATCTAACTCAGAAAGAGAAAGAAAGTGTTACATGAGAGGGGCCCGGATTTGGGTCCATGATTTCTGGCATGGAAGGAAAGCCAACATACTCCTGAGCTACGAGCCGCGTTGAGGATAGCTTTCAAATATATTTGTCGGAGCATACCTCATGCTCCGACAAATATGATGTTTGAAGTAAAATATAATGGAATTTGAAACCTTAATCCACGAGAGATTGAAATTGAATCTTGTAGTGACATTTAGAGACGCCAGGGCGGGCGGCGGTGGTTCGACGCCTAGGGGCGGGCGGGCGCCGCCCACACTCGTGACAAACGAAACTAATTAACTTTATCTAATTCTCTCTCCCACTGTGTGCGTCTCCATCGCATGTGGGC
Organism: Incurvaria masculella; assembly: GCA_946894095.1. NCBI lineage: Eukaryota > Metazoa > Arthropoda > Insecta > Lepidoptera > Incurvariidae > Incurvaria > Incurvaria masculella. The sequence continues at coordinate 4,396,769 of OX335644.1, read as the reverse complement.
TAGGCAATCTATCTGTGCACATGTCCATTGCAGCAATTACTAATCATTGCTTTTGGTCACAAAGTACCTTTTTTGTTGTTCAGGAAAGTGTAATTTATAGAACAAATATCCAACAGTTTAAACTACACAATCCTTTGATGTTTAAGGCTCCAACTGAGTCCAGCGTTCAGCAAACGAACGATAATGGCGATCTCCGGAAGCATTGAGTTTGCGTTAGGGTTCATAGTTGTTTGCGCGAAAAAATCGTTTTCAGGCAAGCGAAATTTATGTTTCTGGTCTGTAAAGCCTACTTTTTAAAGTAAATTAATATATGTTTCACGCTTATTCACTAGATAAATATGTGATCTTGTAACACAAAAAATAATTGTATTGTAATAAAAAATAATAAAATTTATAGTTTCCAAGCGCCGGCTTGAAAACCTAGTAAAAATGTAATATATATGTGCTTACAAACATTGTTTTTTAGAATATAAGCAATGCATTAAAACAGTTTTACGGGCATAAACTAGATAATAGTCTGAACTCTGATATTTAGATTTTTCTACGGGTGTTTATTCTTAACCGAGTCCTACATAAAATAAAGACAACCGGTAAATATTGGAGGTTAGCGTCATATGGAGCTTTATTATATTTATATTATGTCTGCCTACAGAACCAATACGGTAAAAACAACTAAATAAGTAAATGAATAAATAAATTTATTATATTTATTATTATGCCTGGAACCTTCTCCGTATTTACATGGAAAAAAATGTTGTTTGCATGCTTTGATGATTGTTATTCAATAATTTAATAATAGATGAATTTATTTCAATGAAACTTGCTAGCTAAAAAGTGTAATATGTTTTGTTGCAACCTGACATGGTTGGCTAATATCAGACAACCACCGTTATGATATTAGCTCAATACATCACATTTCCGAAAAATTAGGGCCCACGCCAAGACCCTTTATGAGCACGGCTGCATTGAACTGGATGGATAACACAGACAAATTTTCCTTGCCGCTTCGACCATCCTTTCATCCAATTCCATGATATCAACACCCGGGTTAAACCCTACCACCACATGAACTACTACTTTTCCTAGAAAATACCTTATTGATTTTAAGGTATTGAAAATATCTCAGTTAGTTTAAATCGAATGATTAAAAATTAAAAAGATTATATAACAGATATAAGCAATGGCACATAAATCTGTATTTACATTCGAATCGCGGTTGCTCGTTATGGGTGTGTATTTACGTCTAGAAAACAAGTCAGCACCACCCATGTTAAAGCAGATATTTCGTCTACTCCTATTATAAGTCACACTCCAGACTAAGAATTTTGTAACAGTTCGTGAAGAGTAAAACTAGGTAGGCACATCAGCATGATCGCTGTCTCAAAGGAAATAATAGCTTGTGTGCGCGAAAGTGAAGTATGTGTGCTTGTGTAAGCATTGGAGACGGCGTTATCATGAAATATTCACTAGTTTACCAGGCCGACTTACAGGTAGGTCGTTACTGGGGCGTAGCGGCCTGCGGTCGCGAATCGGTCAGTCAATATCCAAATTTAATATCAGAGTGGGCAGTCTGAGTTCTCACCTAAATTGGCGTTACGGCAAACCGATCGACTGGCGTTTTCTCCAAACTCCATACAAGTTTTTACTAGATATTCTGTGGTTTTACTTCTTCAAGCTGTCAAAGTCAAACGCTGACTTCCGATTTGTATGAAAACGCGGAGTGGACGTAAACCGCAACGTCGACGTATTTACGGCAACGTTGAGTAAGCTGTCAAATCAAGCTCGGACTCGCAAATGTTAGTTCGCTTAACGCCCGCTGCGCGCGCTGTTCAATTTCTCCATACATTTGAAAACGTCAGTCGATCGGTTTGCCGTAACGCCAATTTAGGTGACAACTGAGACTACCGGCTCTGCTCTACATAGAGGTACATGAATATTGCCGCAGTATTTGACAAAATGATGTTTCGGTTAGTTAAGGTGACGTAAGACCCTAGAAGGACCGTATCCGATAAGCGTTTATTTTGTATGATATTTTTTCTTAATAAGCGCTTTTCTGCAAACAAGTTTATTGGAAAAACTTATCACCGGAGTATTTTATGATTAAGACTCATAAAAGTTGGGCATTGCCATTCCAATTCAAGCGGTTTTAAAAAAATCAAACTGGTTTAAGGCTGTTCCGACCCATATAAAGTTGTTTGCACACATAACGCAAAAAGTATTGCACTTTAAGCCACGAATTAATAATAAAAGTTTAATGTAGTCATATTACTTGCAGCGAAAACAATTGCACAATTTCAGGATTATTGGTTTTGTTACAATTTTTTTAAATACGATTTTTATTTAACAGCGCCATCTAACGGTGTAAAACTTCTAATCGGCAATTACAACGAAACCATTAAACCTGAAATTGTGAATATGTTTTCGCTGCAACTACTATGGCTATATTTAATATTTTTGACCAATTCGTGCCTTAAAGTGCAATACTTTTTGCGTTCTGTGTAAAAAAAACATTGTATGGGTCGGAACATCCTTAAGGCTTGAATTTTAATGGCAAGTACCAACTTTTATTAATGTTATTTATAAAATGGTGTCATGCAAAGCTTTTCCGATAATCATGTTTTTTTTTGTACCTATAAAACTTGCAATCCAAATATAACATGTAACTGAATTTCTCAAAAACATTTTGCACAGGCATCTGTTAGCATTCATGGAATATAAACTTTAAGGTCTGACACGAGCAGCTGTAATTTTTAGGATAGCGGACGAAAATTTAAAGATTGACCCTACTGATTCATTATAATATCCCCCTAATGTGTTTTGATCCAAACAGCGATCGTAACCATCCATATAGACCACTGTGTAATTATGATTGTTACTTACGGTGGTCACTAAATGGTAATTGTGATAACTTTATGCAATACGATGAAAACTTTGGAAATATCAGATTTATATACACTTTTAGCTTTTATAGTTGGTATAATCCCTCTTTAAAGACGGTTTAGTAGTCACATATGTTACCGTTATACCATTATACGTTACCGTTTGACAAGTGAGCTGTCAGACGTAACTCGGCCACTGAAGTGGTCTTGACGATGCTTCCGGCGTTGGAGGCGACTACATGTCGGCCCAGTACGGCATCGCGCACCGGGAAAACGTAAGTTCGACACATATTATTAAATAAAATATTTTCTAGTCATCTATTTCTAAATTGGGGGCTTCAAACCTCCTCATCATTTGGAAGCTATCAATTAAGTATAGTCAGCGATTAATGTAATTCACAACGAGGTGGAAAATAGGTACAGTTGAAAAAGTAAGCAACGCTGCTACTAAGTGAACCTATGTAAGTGATATTGTTTGAAAATATAGTGAAAATTTCAAAGCTATGTCAGACTTGGATTGTGATTGATTATCATTATATTCATTTTCCTTAATCACAAAATATCCCGGACCCCTTTCATGCTGTTTACCACAAACGAGCACCTAGCCACGGTATTTATTCGTGCCCGAAAAAGGAAACGTTCATCATAAATAAATTGAGCCCGCTTCCGAGCAATCTTTGCGTGTGGCGTGAGTTCAGAGCACCCGCGATATGTTGACACAACCGTTTCGTTGACTATAGTTAACTGAATTACAGAATATCGGTTTTATAGCCTACCTAATAAAGTCTATCTAATGTAAAACGTTGGATTTTCCGAAGAACCCGAACCGTTTGGCTGTTTGTTCGAGAAATACCTCTGCTGAATGTTGCATGAGAACTTCATCATACCTAGTGAGGTCGGTTTGAACTTATATATCCTTTACTCAACAGCTCATAAATAGTTAAGGTTTCCTAAAATATGTATTATCTTCGAATTATTTGTTTTCCTAAGTATTTAAACATGCGACCACGTTTTTATATCGTGACAAGGCGTGATTGTAGTAACAGGTATCTCGGAGATCAAACACTTCGAACATTTGGGTTTTCTCATGAAGAAGCTGCGAGTAAAAATTCTTGGATCTCGTGGTTTACAAACGGCATCACCCTAGACGCCACACATTGGACTTTGACCCACATACGTTTTACTTGCAAATTGCAATGCCTACTGTGGCGCCGAGTGTGATGCGCTCCGCACACAGCATCGTGCCTGTGTATGAAGCATAGACCTATAGACTAGGAGGTCGCGATAAAAATGGTAACTGTTATATACTGGCCACGCACAATCCAGACATGTGAAGTTTAGAGAAATGACACCTATCTTCATTACAAAATGTCAATGAAAATAAAACCGTTTTCTCCTCAAATTGTGTTTGCAATAATCTGGCGACGAGGATGACCACAATGGATACAAGAAAACTAAAGAAAACACGCGCCTCATTACGGGGTATATTAACCAAACTAGAAAACTATTTACAAACTCAAGAAACACTTTCATACGAAGAAACCCAAACAAGACTTGAATCGCTCCAAGAAACACTACGGAAATTACAGGAAGCACAGCATACAATAGAACTGGAAACACCAGACGATGCACTACAAGACGAGATAGAAACCAGGTACGAATTTGAAGAAACATTCACAAAATTAAAAACAAAACTTTTAATATTACAAAATAGAAGCCACCAACCTACGGCGCCCCTACAAACACTGACATTACAGTCACAACCGAATATGAACGCACAGCAAGAACGAGGCCCAAAAATGAATTTGCAGCCTCTTCAAGAAAAAGAAACCTTTAAAAACTTTACTAAAAGACTAACTATATATTTCTTAATCAACATGATCGAAGACGCTAAAATGAAAGTGTACACCTTACTTTCCGCTTTATCACCGGAATTACACGAGAAATTACATGATTTGTGTTCCCCGGATGACCCACTCGATATGAATTTCATGGAACTAACAAAGATACTAGACGAATATGTAGACCCAAAACCTAGCATATGGGCATTACAACATAAATTTATAACGCGCATGCAATGCGAAGATGAATCTGTGGCAACATACGCCTCAGAATTGAAGAAACTTTCTATCAACTGCCAATTCAAATGTCAAAATTGTCAGAAACACACTCTAGAAAGCTTCCTAGCCCTACAATTTATTCGAGGATTGAAAGACAGTGATATTCGAACAAAAATTATGCAAGAAAGAGACACACCACCATTTGCAGAATTAGTAAAAATTGCTACATCTATAGAATTGGGAAAATCGGAGAACATAAGAATATCTGCCGACATTAACAAATATGCTGACACAGTAAACAGAATCACGAACTCATCCAATACACCTAATTATCAACGAACGTCAATCTCACAACCAAGGAAACAGCTATCTTATCCGATCAACATAAGAGATTTAAAAGGGAAATGCTTTCGATGTGGCAAGGATGACCATCGTGCTAACGAGTGTGGGGCTATCAAATCTACTTGCCTGAGATGTAAGAAAACTGGTCACCTAGCGCGAGTCTGCCTGCAACATAAGCTAAATAACAATCAACTAGACGACCATACAAGTAACATGAGTAATGAAAGTATGGGGGAGATAAACCTCATTAAAAGTGAAATTTCTGAAAAATATATGATCACTGTAAAATTAGAGAACAAACCAGTTTGCATGGAGTTTGACACGGGGGCAACTTTGTCATCGATGTCACTCAAGCATTACAAAGACCTAAACATACGAAACACAATATTCAAAACCGAAATGAAATTAAGAACATACAAAGGCGAAATCATCAAACCTGCAGGGGTAACATACATCAAAGGAACTTATAGAGACCAGACTTTCAATGGAAAGTTATACATCATCAATCAGAATGTTGACCCTATCTTTGGCAGAAGCTGGATGAAGGAAATAAACGTGAAACTAGCAGACATAAGATTACTTCAAACTACCGAACGACCCACCAAACTGGACGAACTACTAGGAGAATTTACAACAGTATTTAGATCCGACTTAGGAAAAATACCCAAATACCGAGCTCATTTACATCTTAAGGATAACACGCAACCTATCTTCATAAAAGCTCGACGCATACCGTATGCCTTAAAAGAAAAGGTTGATAAGGAAATTTAACGACTATGTGAAGCAGGAGTCATCAGCAAGGTAGATCACTCAGATTGGGGCACCCCAATCGTACCAATCGTGAAACCAAACGGTAGCATTCGACTTTGTGCAGACTACAAAGTCACTCTTAACAAAGTCATCACGAACAATACCCCATTCCTATAATAGAGGATATATTTACAGAAATGAACGGAGGTAAGTACTTCTGTACCTTAGATATTACCCAGGCCTACCTCAATATGGAAATGGATGAAGAAAGTGCCCTTTTACAAACATTAAACACACACAAAGGTACTTACAAAGTCAATCGCTTGATGTTTGGAATCAAAGTAGCACCGAGCTTTTGGCAGAAATTTATGGACCAACTACTTCAGGGACTAGACGGAGTCAAATGCTTTTTTGACGATATTATTATTCAAGGAGCCTCAGAAGATCAACTTTTAACTCGATTAAAACAGGTCTTACAGCGACTTAAAGAAAGTAACCTTCGCCTTAACAAAGATAAATGCAATTTTTTTAAAAGTAACATTAACTACCTTGGACACACAATTGACAAAGACGGTTTGCATAAAAACCAAGACAAAATAAAGGCAATAATGAATACGGAAAGACCTACCAATGTAAACGAACTACGAACCTTCCTAGGGATGGCAAATTACTACCACAAATTTATACCGAACCTTTCATCTATAACGAGCTCCCTAAATCAATTATTAAAGAAAGAGAAAGATTTTATCTGGACGTCTAAATGCGAAGACAGTTTCAATAACATTAAGAATGAAATTGTGAGTGGAAGAGTACTTATACATTTTGACCCAAGTAAGCCGCTAATACTAGCCACTGACGCTTCGCCAACAGGATTAGGAGCTGTCCTGTCGCACAAATTACCAGATGGCTCAGAAAGACCAATCGCCTTTGCATCAAGATCACTTTCATCCAGCGAAAAGAAATACAGTCAAATTGATAAGGAAGCCACGGCTATCTACTGGGGCATAAAAAAATTCTTCCATTACTGTTACGGCCGAAAATTTACATTGATAACGGACCATAAGCCCCTCACATCAATTTTTCACCCGCATCAGACGTTACCACCTCTGAGCACAATGAGATTATTCCATTATGCACATTTCTTATCAGGATTCAACTACGACGTAGAATACAGACCATCATCAAAGAATACAAACGCCGATTACCTATCAAGATTTCCAGTAGAAATCGTAAAACCAACCTCAATAGACCAACATTGCGCATTCCAATTGCAACAGATTAATATTCTGGAAGTTCGACCAGATATTATAGCTTATGAAACAAAAAAAGATGAGGAACTAAAAACATTACTTGAAGCACTGCTAACAGGACAGTCATTAAAACAATATGGTTACAATGATAATGAATTTACACTTCAAGATAACTGCATATTGAGAGGAACACGAGTGGTAATACCACAGACGTTACGCGCGCAAATACTTGAAGAACTACACGCCGGCCACATTGGCATGCTTAAAATGAAATTACTCGCACGCAGCTACATATACTGGAAAAATATCGATAAAGACATCATGGAGAAGGTGAAATCCTGTAGAGCGTGCCGATTGGAACAAAATGAATCTCCAAAAGCACCTTTACACCACTGGGAACAACCTACTGGTCCCTGGCAAAGACTACACATCGATTTTGCGGGTCCAATCCTAGGACAGCAACTTCTAATAATTGTAGACGCTTTCACAAAGTGGGTCGAAGTTTTCCCAACAAAAACTACCACAAGTTCCTGGTGCATCCTTAAACTAAAGGAATTGTTTTGCACATTTGGTACACCATACACGTTGGTATCTGATAACGGACGGCAGTTTGTGTCTCAAGAATTTAAGAATTACCTCTCCAACTGCGGAGTGACACACAAGACGTCTGCGCCGTACCACCCAGCCACCAACGGTCAAGCAGAACGGTACGTGCAAACCATTAAGAAATCACTACGCGCAATGGCAGGGGAGAAAAGCGATCTTAAAGATAAACTTCTTGTTCTAAAGACCAGACTCCGACGTACACCAAGTCAGAACGGACCGACTCCCTATGAACTGATATTCAGTCGAGATGTAAGAACAAAGTTGCACGTCATGTTCAGAGATCCGTCCGCACCGAAGACGTCCATGTCGAACAATACTACACCTCCTACCCGGTCATATATAGTAGGCGACCGAATACAGGCGAGGGCTTACTCCGACCCGAAAATAAGATGGGAATTCGGCACGATAGTACGCCGGCTAGGTCGACTACATTATGAAGTGAAGACCGATGGGGGAACCTTGTGGCGCAGGCATCTGGAGCAGTTGCTGCCGGCTCCAAGAGTGCAGCAGCCAGGAATCGCCGCGGAGGACTGTTATATACTGGCCACGCACAATCCAGACATGTGAAGTTTAGAGAAATGACACCTATCTTCATTACAAAATGTCAATGAAAATAAAACCGTTTTCTCCTCAAATTGTGTTTGCAATAGTAACGATAACGTAAATGGCTGAAACTGGGTTCACAGGATAAAGACCAACCTTTTGAAGCTAACTGTGTTAGTCTTCCTGTTCCAAGTGGTTGCGTTACGTAGATAAGGCGGATGAAAAAGTAGTTATGGTGACAAAAAATATATATGATAAGATAAATGAATTCAAAGGACGAAGCATGAAAGTATTAGTACATACTTAGTTACCAATACAAAAACTGAACAAATTTTTGGTTGCATTTGTTAGTTATAGGCGATTTAGGTTACAGATATAACTTAAGGTATATTTAAGTATTTAATAAAATAACCGACTGGTTATTGTTGCATAATTAATAGGTATCAATGTTTCTAGAAAATCTGTACATTCATCAGCAGTTACATACCAACATCTATTTTATATAGCCAATCTAGATAACGCAACCACTAGGAACAGGCAGACCGACATATTTAGCATCAGAGGGTTGGTCTCTAACACGTGAACCCAGATTCAGCCATTTACCTTATCGTGACCAAAAATGTCGTGACCTCCCGGAATACTAGTGTGGGCATAGAAAGTGTGGGAGTGAGACTTCAACTCAAATACCGCTACCGCTACTTAGAGGGAGATGGAACACATCGGCCCGATAAGATAACTTCTCAAATCGTTAACAATTTCATTTCATTTCATTTCATTTATTTATTCAACTTCTGGTAGTAAAACTACACTAAGTCATGTCACAATTTGATTGATCCGCGGATTCGATCAACCAGTGAAGAAGAATCCGCAAAGAAACTTCACTGGTCTATAAATTATGTTTTTTTTTTTGGTCTTTTTTTTTCGTCCACATAAATGATATAACACAATTATGATTTCATACCTAAATGCTACTGCCAAACTTACATTGGTAGAACGGTCTGGAGCAAAGCACTAAGGACTACGAGGAAACAACAACCCACAATGTGAAAAGTCTTAATTAATAAATAAATTACTTAATACAATACATAAGACTCGCGTTCATGGAATGGGAAAGATTTTTTTGTGAAATCTTCATGATTTGTTTAGTTTTCATTAAATAAAGCATTGCTAAAAACCCTGTGCATTTATGGATTGTTGAGTGAACGGCAGTAAAAAACCCGGACAAAAAACTTTTTATTTTTGTAAATGAGGGATGACAGGCTGTTTATTTGTCGATGAAATTAAACTTTAACTTAACTTTTCCTCAATATTTCAGAGTAAAACTTAAAACATAACTTTAGATCATTATTATGAAGCTACTTAGCGATTTAGATTTTTTTTTGTAAAAAAAGAAATTTCAGTACATTTCACATGAAACGATTTTGGTCTCATCCGTCAGCTGACTATGTCTTTATATTCTAAGCCAGAGGTTCTCAAACTTATTTCGTCTACCGCCCACTTTGAGAATCTATTATTTTCCAGCGCCCCCAAAAAAGGTTTGGCTTTACCATATCTTTAAAATCACAATCGCAATCATTACTTTAATGTGGGCCTTCCCGCTCAACTCCCCATAAAAACGTGGAAAGAAGATCATGGGCATATTTCTTGTTCGAAATCCAAAATTATACTCAAAACAGCTTTATTTCATCAAACTAGATATCTGATGACCATTGGCATTGTAAAATAGTGTTTATAGTTTCTAAGTTATAAGGTTTTTTTTTTATGTGACTGGACATGGATGGCTATTACCACAAGTTCTGTCATGGTATTAGCCCAACACACCGCATGAGAACTAGGTGCCATGCCAGGACCTTCCTTATATTGCACGGCTACATTGAACTGGATGGAAAACACGGACAATTTTCATTGCCGCTTCGACCATCGTTCATCCAATGCGATGGTACCAACCCGGGCGGGATAAACCCTACCACCTAGTAAGTAAGTAAGGTCCGAAAGTTCGAATTTTTCGCGCGTTTTATACAAAAACTTTGTAGGTGGATTACGCAACGATAAAATAAAAATATCTTAAAAATGTTAGCCATCAAACCTAACTTGTTTTATGACAATTTATAATCAATTTAAATTTTGTTTTACGTTTGGCTAACAGTGGTCGTGATTTACTTTTAGCTATGAGTCGTTTTGTAATTAAAATTTTCGTAAATCTCGCCAAATCAAACACTTTGCACATTGTCTCCTTTGTGTATATGTTGCATCCTCCTCATCACGGAGCCTGTATTTTTCTTCGAAACAGAGAAGGTCCCAGAGCGCAATAGCACGGTTTTGTACCGTCCTCGCGATTGAGTTCGTCCCGCCGGGAAGGGCAACCTTAATTACTTGATTACTTTAATAATATTGTTCCGTGTGCGATCACGACGTGACCCAGACGTAAAGGCACTGAAATCCTTCAGATCCAGAAAGAGAGTTATTGCAAGACCAATGTTCGAATATATCGGCAGAATTGGCTAAAAGTGGATCAGCCATCCAATTCTGCCCTCAATTTAAGTATCTTGAAGTCAAAGCAATTTTGCTGAAAGCAAACGTGCTGAGGACCAACCAAAGGTGCTAAGAAGAGCCAAATACACCTCGCCTCGCGAAACCACGATCAGCGTGGCACCATATCACCGGATTTGCGGACTATCGCTGAGCTATCGAGCTTATTCAAATTCCTCTTGAAGACTCCCAGGTTAAAGGTATGAGGAAAGGTACCCGCCGACAGACAGTTCCATATCCTGCGGGTGTGGTAGAGAAATGTGTTTGAGAAATGGATCGTTCTCAAAAGCTTAATGTCAACCACAAGTGGTGTTCTGATTCGCTGCGGCGGATTTTCCGGATTTAGGAGGAATAAGGCATGCAAGTTCCACAGAGCAACGTCCATGGTAGTACCTGTAGAACAGACTAAGCGACTCTACAAACCGTCTGTAACTCAGGGACCCCAAGCCAGTGGCGAGTTATAGGACCCCCCAAGAGGGACCGCTCGGCCCTAAATTGAGTCAAAGGACGCCATTACGACGGTATTCTATCACCGGCCTAATCTGTGATGCATACAGAAGTAGCAGTTATACCGGTGAAAAGAACCTTCTGCAACGGTCTAGGATTCACATTTTCCACGATGAAACTTTGGCCTTGGATTCAATAAAATGATCTTGGAGATGTTGCAGCCCAGTAGGTCCAGGTGCTCCGAGAAAGGTACGGAGTTGCCTTGAAAAATACTAGGAGCGGAAAGGGTTCCACCTTGTAACTGTGGACCATGCCTAGGGACAAATGGCGTTAGTGGCACCACGGAGCCCCCATCGGAAAGTCGTCCGAATTCGCACTATCAACGGCAACTTATAAGGAGCGACCCGACAGGAAGCTGGTGGCCTACGAGCAAAGCTAGGGTGGAATGCCGAAGGACGGGAGCTTGCCTAGTAGCCCCCGGTGTCAAACACTGTCAAAGGCTTTTGGAGATGTCCAGTGCCACTGCCCAAAATTGTCGTCTTTCGGCATACGGCATACGGCATATGTGCGTAACGTACGTTAGAAGATATCCTGTTGACCCCCGCTTTTCGGAAATCGTACTGAAAGGGGGACGCCCTTTTTTGGTACCGGTTGGATCGAGGCTCTCGAGGACCGAAGAGAGAATGATACCCCGGATGAAGAGTAGACGGAAAAGACGGGTGATTATCGGTGTCAACTCAGGGGCACACTTCTTGAGCACAATGCCAGGAATGCCGTCAGGACCACTACTCTTCGAAGTGTCTAACGTCCTCAAACATTTGAATACAAGTCTAGGGTGCAACCTCGGCTCCTTCATTAAAAATCCAGAGTGATATCGAGGTCGAAAAGACGAGCAAAAATGTTCGCCTTCTCCTTCGCGAGGATGGCAAGTGATCCATCTGACCGTTCTAGGGGAGGTGTAGCAGAGCGACAGAACTTACGACGGATCGAATTGGCGAAGTTATGGCGAGGAACATAGGTGGCGCCTCGTTGTTACTCAAAGAGACCCTGGAAAAAGTGTCCGGATGGTTGGTTTAATGCGTGAGAGATAGGCGACACGATTCGGTAAGGCCTTGCAGTGTTCAGCTCTGCGTATTGACGACCACATAGTGAATCTTGGGTCAACCCTTCCTTTCTTTTCAGTGGGTCAACCTGACGCATGACCTTTATTTCGGACCCCTCCCTAGCGCATACGACGGAATTTGTTCTAAACAAGATAAGTATTAATTATTTTGCCCATTAATACACGATTGAACAAATCGCAAATACTTGAAAATACGTGCTTTTTCACGGATTACCCACGTAAGTCACGATATTTATGTTATGCAATGAAACTGAGCAAGAATAAGATGTAGTGTAGAGGCTAAGTTTTCATTTTAGTTGAAAGTACTTTAAAACAAATTAAAAGCACAAATAGCCATCGCCCCCCTAAACCGCTTCAACGCCCCCCAATTTCGTCTGAGCTCTCCACCGCCCCCCTGGAGTCCTCCAGCGCCCCCAGGGGGACGCTATCGCCCACTTTGAGAATGACTGTTGTAAACGCTGGTGGGAAATTTTGTGATATAAACAGAAAAAGAGTTCCGTAGATTTCTCGGTGCTTGAAACGCCCTGAAGCAGTGTTCAAGCGCCTGGAAACGTGGCGAATTTAATCAAGTATTTAATAAACGGCCATGTTAAAAGAGCATGTGCCGAAACGAACTGAAATGTTACTAGAGCCTTCTGAAAGTAGCTGGAAGCTGCTGAAAATTAGATACATTTATTTACATTATGTAGTTACGCTCGGCGTAACAATATAACTATATCATTCGCAGGATTTTAACATAATCTGAGAAATTCTAATCATAAAAAAATGTTTTAGACTAACCACATCTTGTTTTCTCATTTGTATTCATGAAGGAGCATGTTATGGTCTAGATAATGACAGTGTAAATAAAATACAGTACGATCACTCGTTCTAATTCAGTTTTTTAAACTGAATGTGTAAACATTATGTTTTAACGCTTAACCGACTTTATGGACATTGATTTAAAAGATCAATTCGATCGTATTTCCGTCCTCACTAATTCTACATTGTCCATCTCAGTTGTGGACAATTCAAGTCTGAGATTATGACTATGTTCTATTGAGGATGTCAGACGAATTGAAAAACAGCTCTATCAGTGTATTTAATTCAGGCTTGTATGTAATGTAAATACATTTACCGAGCGAAGTGGGTTAAATCGTGCATGGGCGGCTATGGAGAACGTAGCACGACTAGTTGGCCTATTCATGGAATTTCGTGCTCAAGAATAGGGAACCGTTCAGTCGAGAAAACGGTTCTCATAGCTGTTGTGAAAGCGATTATCTCGACAGAAAGATTCCGGAGCACAGTATTTCAATGATTCAATGTCTCCGGCGAGAAAACAACTTTGACAAACGTTATAAAAGCGATTTTCTCGACTGAAAAATTCCAAATCCCTAAGCGCGGAATTCCAAGAATAGGCCTACACATTGATGAAGTACTTTGTAAAGGTTAGGGGTAGTCCTCATTACAGGATCGTTAAGCATGTATGAAAAGTTGAATGTCGGTAGAGGAACCGAAAGAAGTATGGTGTGATCGTACCGTATGGCGCTCCATCATCTCTGCCTACCCCTCGGGGAAGAAACGTGACAGTATGTACTTACCGAGGCTCCTTCGCTGCCGCCTCCCCCGAGATGCCAGCGCCCTTACTTCCCGCCGCGCCCTCTGCGGCCGCCATCCTGCAACCAAAAGCCACACGGTTTTTCAATTATGTTCAATACATTTAAAGAATGAAATAGGTATGTGTATTCCATGCATTGTCAAAGCCGTGATAAGAGAAATCGTAACACAATTTTGTCAATCGTCTCTATTTCTTAAAATATCACGAACTTACGTCAGCTCGGTTCGCAAGTAGCGGCCGCCGCGTACAATTTTGAGAGTCGAATAAAATAACAACACTACTTTTAAATATATTTATTTATAATGTGTCTACAAGTGTTTTTAATGTAAAGTTTTTCGTAAGAAATATACTGATGGAATTGTATGGTGTCAAATTATTTTGTATGGAAATGAGACTTATGGAGTTGTGTGATGCAGTATTGAGTTTTGTATGTTGTAAGGGGTACATGGTGTTGTATTAGATTTTTTAGTATTGTATGATTTGATTAAATGGTATAATGTTGTTCGGAGACAATAATATAAAATACCATACAACGCACAAAGGTGTTGTATTATATCAACGCCGTACAACATCATACTAACCATTGAGATAATTTATTATCTATAAATGTCAAACGATAAACTCGTTTACTATCTATAAATCTCAAACGATAAACTCGTTTACTATCTATAAATCTCAAACGATAAACTCGGTATATAATGTATTTAAATAAAAAAAAATATGATTAAAATGGTTCATAGTCAATTTCAGTCTCAAAATTTCAGTTTCAAAAGCCAGTTTCAGTGATGGGCGGCGATGTAAAATTGCTAGGTGCTGCGAAATTAGAGAAAAAAATAATTCCCGCCACTCATTTGAATAAAGTAACAGAACGGCAAACAAAGTCATTCCCTCACCCCTCGGGACCTCCGCCCGCAACCGCATTGCAATAAAACGCAAAGTTTATTCTAGCTCAAGATGGCGCAGTCAGCGTCTCGCTCGACCTTGAGCCAAAAATGTCGCTGGCTCTCATTCATATTATGCTTGCAATTGTGTTTCGTATGTATGGGTTCATTCTAAGCCACTTTATCGGCCCCGTCGTTTTACTATAATCACAAACCCTTCTGCTTCAGCCCCATTTATTGAATGGTTTGAGACAACCACCTCAAATATATTTGTTAGATAACTACGTATGCGTATGTATATGATAAGGCCGCAGCGGGCTTCGTAGCACTAAAGGAATTGCGTCGTCCCTTCTAGAGAAAGCGGTAATTTACGATTTCCGGGTGTTTTCGGGGGCTGCGCGAGCGCGGGAGTTTTGGCATTCGAATTCGGGCAGCGGTGTAGCGCGCAACGGTGACGCATGCGGTCGGCGGGAAACGCGAATTTTCTCAACATTACAGAGGACCTTGAATGTATTCCGATATTCGATCAGTGGTGGTGTGAACTGTGACAATGCTAGGAAATGAACTGTGAATATGCTAGCTAGAGAGTGAATAGATTAATTATAGGTTTGTGATATGAAAGACTGGTTCCTGAGGGCATCTACAACCTGTACCAAGTAGCGGAATCGTGTTGCAAGCAGATTGCAGAGGATGAGTGCTCTCTTCATTACACTGTTTTATTACTTGATTGATATAATTAATGTAACCGGATAAATTAACGTCGCGCGTTGTCGGAATAAGGTGTTTAATTAGGTGCATTCGCGTGACACACTATTTTTCGGTACGGGATTGGAATTTCGATTACGGACGGTTTCGACGGGTTTTTCTGAGCAGCTGTGTTGAATTTCCACGGCGTGGGCCGTTTGGACTGGAGACCGCCAAATTGCTCAAGGTACCTAAATTATACAATTATCATAACGGTTTCGACGGATTTTCCAGAGTGGTTGTGTATGATTTTTCCACGGCGTGGGCCGTTGGAATTCGATTCCGCCAATTTTCCAGTAAGGTCATCGGGACAAATTCCCTTTACGTTTTGTAAACAACGGCAAATGTGTTCACGAGATGACGCGGACTCGCGCTGAATGTGTTTGCTTTAGCTAAAGTCGACATGCCCCAAGGAAAACGTAGAATAATTCTAGTACCTAAGTTAGCGTAAGGTCTTGCTATGTATAACTGTGTAGGTTTGTAGCTAGTGTCAGGAAGTCAAATGTCTTAAACCTAAGATAGCTGACATGACTCGGCCGATGACAGACATGACATTAGGCGCATGCCCATAGTCTCTCGCCTTTACGTGGCGGCAGGTAGTAACGTCCATTCTAAATTGATATATTCTTGTACCTTAAATTTCATTAAATGTATATCCATTCAAGCACACTGAAGAAGTCTAACAGACGGAATGGCGGCCAAGGAGTGACCATTAGTTCAAATCTCCATGGCCCATAACTTACTTGACGATCACATGTTTATAACTTTGGCCAATTCCAGATATTAGTTAATTAAGTAGCAGCACTAGACTTTTCTAAGTATGGGCTATGTGAGACTTGATATAAGTTAGCTAGCAGACAGGTTGATTTGTAAGATAAATAATTGGGTTAGGGGTAAGGTCGTCTCAGGTTGTAATCTTTTGTGTTTATTTCGTGCCTTTATGTAAACGAAAATCGCTTCGGTACACGTACATATTTTGATTTAGTACGTCGCCACCTCTTTGCTCTACATAGCTACATGTACAGATCATGTCAGTGAGAGGTCAAGTGTAAATGCAACCCGCATAAGAGGAAAAGAGACGGCGAATGATGCAGCCAAAGAATATTATAGATGCAGCGATGAGAGAAAAAATCTTCGGGGTACGATCCCCAAAGGCTATTTCTATTTGAGTGCTTTTCGAACATTATACATTCATTTATTTAAACATTTTGTGTCAAACAAATTATTTAAAAATATGTTAATCATTTATTCAATTTATGAGTTATCATTTCTTGTCACAATAGTGTCTTGTTATGTATTAAACTTTGCTGTAACAAGGTACGATAATCCAGATAAACATATATTCTTCAGGTAAATAAAACGTTTAGCACTGTTTCATTGTCAACTAAAATTATGTGTTCTTAGTTATTTTATTATAAGACTTGGAACATAATTTAAAATATATTTTTTTCAGCTGCTTGACCATTTTGATATGTTTTTAATAATATAAGAAACTGTAAAGTATCAGTACATTTTTTATGAAACATGGTTGGTTTGGTAATTCTTGAATTACTTAAATGCTTGTTGTCGCGTTTTTTTACATCCAGTTCGTTATTTTATTTTAAACGCCAATTCGTTAGATTGTTAAGCGTGTTTTTCCCTGTAACACTTATCTTTTATTTATCTTACTAATTAAATTGGATACAACCAACAAAATATATCCTCGCATAAACAGACCCTCGCGCCGAAGCACCACACTACCGAATACAAATGGAGCTTTACGTTTAGTTAACATTAATTAATGTATACTGATTTATCGTAACTAAATTTTAGTAATTAACGAGCACCATTAAGCTAGCATCCTCAAGTGTATAAGACATCATTGCATATCTTATTGATTATTAACTAATCTCAAATACATGTATCCGATTAGCTTCATTTTATGTTACTTACTATTTCGCTAACCTACTTGGGTGTGAGCGAGTGGGTTCGGATATGAGAGCAATCAGAAAAAAAGTACTGTCGTTGGACTCTTACGCGGGTGAAGCCGAGCGATTCTACTAGTATCATTAAGTAATCATTAAGTTTTGGTTTAGCAAGCACAGCTAGAATGTCAAAAAATAATCGATTTAAATCTAATTTGTTTGGGGAGAAGCGTATCATTTCTACCTTCGCACAACGCGGAACAGGCAAATAATGCACACATTATCGATTGACACTGAAAAAATTATAACCCTCTCACCCTTCAGATACTTTATCTATAGAGTCGGAAAACAATGGAATTAACTCCCTTCAGAGGTATTTCCCCTAAGTACATTTGAGCGGCTCGTAGCCTAGTGGCCTAGCGTACCAGAGGTCTGGGTTCAATTCCTCGCCCCGACATGCACCACTTTCTTCTCTTTCTGAGCTCGAAAAGTGCATTTCGTCATGAATGCGAGCTGCTCCATGGTTCATGGTTGTATAACTTGGGGTCCCCTTCCCCTGCTAGGTAGGGTTTAAGCCCCGCCCGGGTCAGTACCATCGCATTGGGTGAAAAGATGGTCAAAGCGGCAATCAAAAATTTTCCGTGTTTTCTATCCAGTTCAATGTAGCCGTGCTCGTAAAGGGAAGGTCCTGGCATGGTACCTAATTCCTTCGGGAATGTGGTGTATTGGGCTAATATCATAACGGTAGTTGTGTGGTATTAGCCATCCATGTCAGGTTGCATAAAAAAAACAATCTGGGGTCCTTCAAACATGGGGTGAAGAAGCACCTGACCAGGCGGCATGGATTCCGCATCCCTCCTGAAGTTCGAATGCCCATTAGCGTCGTAGGTCCTGGCGTACGCCATATGCCACGCTTGACATAAAAACAATCTAAGAAAGATTTCTAATTTTCCCTTAATACTGTTGCATTAAAATGTTCCCGTGACTGTCCCTAAAGACCGCATTAAGTGAAACGGAGTCTAAGGTGATCAATCAATTTGGTGTCAAAACTTGTCGCTCCATCCATTAACGGCTCTGCTTTCCGATATCAACGTAAATATTGCAGGGATTCTGAAAGGTTCAGGAAAATTGCCCTAGCGTAAGTATAGGGTTTCATCTAGGTACCAATTTTAACGCTGCGTGGTGAAAAATGGGGTGAAAAGAAAAATAAAAAAGCCTTTGTTCGATTCCATCTATATATTACGGTTAAAGCCCGATGTTAGTTAAAGTCCGAAATATTTTTTCCCGTGGAGGTAACTAAGATTTTCAAGATATACTTGTGTCGAGGCACTAATTTAGAGTTTATGGTAAGAAAAAAAAAATACCTTAATCATTTATTTTTATTTTTCATACATTCATTCATACACAAAATACAAAATAAATCATTTTTGGATAAGTGCAGAAATCAAAAAACTTGAAGGAAAAAATAATTTCGGACTTTAACCAACATCGGGCTTTAACCGTAATATATACATATTTGAAAAACCGTTACGAGATCGTTGTTTTGATTGGCTGAATCTTATTTAGGCACGTTTTCTACGGCTACTTTGGACGCCACTTCTGCCTCTCCGCAATTGTAAAACAATTATCTCTGAATGTTCCCCTCATTGTAAGAAACTAACAAAAAATACGTAAATAAAGTTAAATAAAGTTGAAGCCGGTTTCAAGAAAGGAAATGTCGGCTCTCTAAATTCCCTACATTTACATTATTTCCACTGCTAGAGTTTGTCGGGTAAAAAATTCCGACGTCATTCTCTCTTTGGTGAGACTAACCAGTTTAAATTCATTGCATCAATATTACAGAACAGATAATTTGAACATTATCGCCAGTAATGAAAATTAATGACAGGTATTGTTTCGCTATTTATTTATATCGGCCCAGAGTGAGAGAGAGAGAACATATGAAAGGTCACATTGGTTGTGTGAAACAATTATAGGCGAATACAGCATTCGTCATAACATAATACAAAAATTAATGAAAAAAAAGTTAAAGTGTTAATGAAAAAACCTGCTTGGAAAGTACCAGCAAAGAACGGTTCGATATTACAAAAACAAAAAATTAACAAAAAAAATAACCGACTTCAAGGAAAAAGCACTAAAAAGTAAAAAATTATTTTCATTTTTGTAGTTACGATTTCTGTTATTTTTTGAGTCGGCGTCAGCCGGGCACGCGCTGCGCCAATCAAGAGAACCTAACCGAATAGAGCCGAGCGAATAGCTAGTAAATTCTAAAAAAACAAATAATAACTGAGCGAAATAAAAACAAAATATTATAAAATAATAACTTTAAAACAGTAACATCCAGTCTGTAATGCCACTTCAACAACAAGGATATTAAAAGTACCAAGATGTTTCATCTTTGTCTCAAAGTGAAATATTTCGTAGGAATAAGCCGCCACAAATCTGCGGTCGGAGAGTCGCCGAAGCTGTAATCTGACTTTTGAAGTTATGTCTGACGGCTATAACTATTTAGAACTTTTAGAACCTTTAGAACAAGACCCTTGTGAGCACCGTTGATGCGGTAGTTTAGTGGGATTGAGGGTGTGTGTGTGGTGAAAGTGGTGGGAGAGGCGGGGGGGCTGTGTATTTATGTATCTTGAAGCTTTCAGGCGCCAAGATTGTATCAAAAAATCCATGTAATATTGTTTGTTTTCTTTTGTGGAGCTGACCTTTTGTTGTTTTCCCGTGTTATCACCCAAAATAAATCGTCTTAGGCATATGGCATACACCAAGCTCTCACCTAAGAATTGCCAGATGACGCCCATGGACTTCACTAAACTTCACAGGGGCTGCGAAAACGATGGTAAGCCTTTACGAATTAATTCGTCAATTTAGTCATAGTACGTTCTCCAAGGCCTCATCCGCTCTACATCTCGAAACCATTTCAATTCCTACTAACAGAATTTAAAAATAAGTTTCTAACAGTCCAGGGTGTCAGGTGTGTGTGTGAGTCTGTGTGTGCGAGGTTGAGTGTACACAACCTGTGGCTCGACTCTGCGGCGCGGAGCGAGGTCGGGTCGCGGTCGCTTCGAAACAAGCTCCTAACGATAACCCCGCGCCCTCGCCAAACGTATACCTGGGCAGTTACTCTCCAATATGGCCAGCATCGTATTGCTATCCCTGTCATTACATCGCGCGAGACACGGTTGCAAATACCCTCTATGGCGAATGCAAAATAAAGTGGCATCGGGAGTAGATTGAGCTCTCGTAATTCAACCAATTAGCGAGAAGCCGGCCAGACTATAGCAAAATTAAACAACTATTTTATCGGGCTACAGTGTAATTAATGTTCTAGCTATGTGTTCGGCGATGTAGAATATTGAAAACATATTTGATTACGACGTCGACGACGAGATGAAGTATCTATTATTACATATTATGTACATTAATATTAGACATTAAAGCTTTTAGCTATACCACAGTCCGATTTCTGTGAGCAATACCGACGGTGTGCAAGTGATTATCTCTTATTTGAGAAAAGGAAAGAGCGCGTTGCTTTATAGTTCTAAACCTTTGCAACCCTTCTCCCTACTTACTAGGTGGTAGAGTTTATGGTAGGCTCGGCATATGGCGTATGCCAGGCCCTCACATTAGAGGTGCCGACAACGCAGGCCCAGACCTTTGAACCTGATCTTATGCCGGCCAGCCAGGTGCTTCTTCTCGCCGTGTTTGAAGGACCCCAGGTTATATGTACTTTATCCCATATTGAAATAATATATATCTTTTTTTTTTATGTGACTGGACATGGATGGCTAATACCACACCTTCTGTCATGGTATTAGCCCAACACATCACATGGGAACTAGGTGCCATGCCAGGACCTTCCTTATATTGCACGGCTACATTGAACTGGATGAAAAACACGGACAATTTTCATTGCCGCTTCGACCATCGTTCATCCAATGCGATGGTACCAACCCGGGCGGGATTAACCCTACCACCTAGTAAGTAAGGAAGGGGACCTACAGTTTAACGTGGAATCCGAACCACGGCCAGCCTCTCTTAACGGTCACCCATCCAAGACCAGACCGGACCCAGCGTTGCTTAACTTCGGAGAGCGATCGCCGAAGTGTCGCGCCACTGGGCCACTGAGGCGACATCAGATATTGAATTTAAATTGTTAACATTAGTATCCGCACTGAAAAAAACTATCAGTGAATTTAACTTTAGTTTCAATAATAACAACCGTCTTGCAACGTTAAAATAGAACCAACTAAGTAAATCGGTTACTCTAACTGAGTGAAAACCGTTAGAAAACCGGAGAGCCCATGGGCGTCCACGGGCACCTATTATGTGAGGACATGGTGTATGCCGTATGCCACGCTTATCATGGCAAATAGTCCGGTAAGTAAGAAAATTATCTCGATTCAATAAATGAAAAATGGAATCAAAAACTTGAATTCAAAACTGTGCTGACCCATGCAATTTCAGGCTAGGTATTAATAAAATAATAACAGACTGTTTGTCTTAAAAAAATGGGTAATTTCCCGATCATCTTTGGAAACACCTTTCTCGTATTTTTTTTATTTTTCCCAAAACTTGTAGAAAATAATTTGTTCATTTTATGCTTGAAATATTACGTAGTCGATAATGGACTATTTGAAGTAACGCTTGTATTATTTGGACTGCCTGTACACATTATTATTCAATCTCCCTAAACTATACCCGACCATCTGTCAACGCAAACGTCAGGATTAACTTTAAACGGAACACACCTACACACACCCTGGGCAACTTCACACCCCCAGCGGCCGTACTTTGCGAACTCTACGCGAACCGATTCGAAGTCTACGAGAGAAGTTTGTCTTTGAGGAGAGCCAATTTGTTATTGAATTAAAATGAGACGGTGTCAAGAGATCAAGTTTTTTTTAATTGGATATGAATATTATTAATGTACTTAAGCGGGGCTTACGCGAGTAATTTTGAGGGAAAGATAACGTTTAAATACCTTTCTTAAACCCGACGCTTCGAAAGGAGTTGCATCCAATCGTGTTCACGGGAGAACCTGTACATTAATAATGTGTGAAAAACGAGAAAGCTTAAAATTTATGATGGATATGGATAGCTTACGCTCACCCATTGTCATGATATCAGCCCAACACAACGTATTTATGAAGGAATTACGTGCCATGCTGAGCATACCTTGCCTTTATGAGCACGGCTACATTGAACTGGCTGGAAAATACGGAAAATATTTCATTGCCGCTTCGATCTTTTAATTGCGATTGTACCGACCCGGGTGAGCTTAAGGGAAGGGGATCTACAGTTTTACATGGATTCCGAAAAATGGAACAGCTCGCATTCATAAAGAAATGAGATTTAGCAACTCACAAAGATATTGGTGCATGAACCTATGAGCTCTGGCGTCATGAGCCATCCCCCCCTGATCTAAGAGCCTATATAAATAAGATAAGTTTTCATGACATAATCTAGGATCAGGCGACCGATGATATAAGTCCGTGGTACGAGCGCACCACAGGAAGGTGCGAAACTTTGATTTACTTGGATTCCATTAAAAGTTGAAAATAATTGAATAATGCTGGAGCTGAGTTACCGGTGACCCGAGTAAAAGTTTAACAGAACATTCTCGACTTTCTGTTGCCTTTCTTGCGATACTTGAATATTCGATAACACTTTTTTTAGACAGCTCGTAAGTTAATAATCCTGTTAGGAACCCAGCTTAATCCAAAGCCCTATTTTTGTACCTGGACATAACTACGAGTATCGCATATTTCCCTGAGAAATAGATTACTTACTTTCTGCCATAATTGCTAGGTGCAATATCAGGACCTTTCATATTGCATGACTACTTCTAACGGATGTAAAAAACGGCCGAAAAAGCCAAATTCAAAATAGAAAGACACGGATAATTTTTCATTGACGCTTCTACTGCCCCGGCCGGGCTAAATACTACTTCCTATAGTAAGAGAAGGTAACCTACAGTTTTACATATATTCCGAATCACGGAACAGCTTGCATTCGTGACGAAATTCACTCATCAGAAAGTCCAGCATTAACGGGATTGAACCCATGACCTCTAGCATGGGTTCATAGCAAACCCGTGCTATAACAGTGAACGGGTTTAAAAACCAATTGGACAGTTATTTTAAATTTAAAAAAAACAGACGTTTAATAATGAAATAGTGCACTCAACCAATGACATACACGCATCAGCTTTAAGCTGCTAGTGTATATAAATAAATAAATAAATAAAATGACAATCCAGGCCTAACGCCCCTGGACTACAAACCGCTCAATTTACCTGGATTCGTACCAGGATTATAATCATCCCCAAATCAAATCCACTTATAATTGCTTTATAACAGTACAAAAATAAAAACGAAAAATCCTAACTATAAAAGGAAATCGACTATTCAGTAACTGTCATAACATCTGTTATGTTTAAGAAAATAATATTCATAATGATGGACATTTTAGAACTGAAATGAATTCTAAAGACCGTGAGATAGGGTTGTGTGTGTACACTCTCATAGTTAATCAGTCCCTTTCATTGAGCTTACAGAGGATGAAAGCATTCCATTAGGGACTCGGAGCCAATATACCAACATACGTGGCGACTGTACACAGAGGTAGCTTCGTCGATGAAATGTCAGATTGCAAAACCTACGTTACTTTGTAAGAAGCTTATAGCCTTTTGTGAATATTGAATCAAAGATTGGCTCTCAGAGAGCCTTTTAGTAGGTAAAGTTAGTAGGTATAGTTGAAACTAAATTTATCTTGTTTATTTTTGCCTTGGAACAATAACGTCAATAAAGACAAACTGTCTTTAATGATGGAAATATATTCCTCGCTATATTACCTACTTGTACTATCGGGTGGGTCATAAGTCTTCAAAGGGTTGCAAGTGGTTATAATATTTTATAATCTTGAATAGACATCAGACAATAAAATAAAACTTATGAAGAAATTTTTTATTTATTTTTTAAATATTAAGACATGTAAATCATGTAAATCAGCCTCAATGGCCCAGTGGCGCGACACTTCGGCGATCGCTCTCCGAAGTTAAGCAACGCTGGGTCCGGTCTGGTCTTGGATGGGTGACCATTCGACCGTTGAGAGAGGCTGGCATTGGTTCGGATTCCACGTTAAACTGTAGGTCCCCTTCCTTACTTACTAGGTGGTAGGGTAAATCCCGCCCAGGTTGGTACCACCGCATTGGATGAACGATGGTCGAAGCGGCAATGAAAATGTTCCGTGTTTTGCGTCCAGTTCAATGTAGCCGTGCAATATAAGGAAGGTCCTGGCATGGCACCTAGTTCCCATGTGGTGTGTTGGGCTAATACCATGACAGAAAGTGTGGTATTAGCCATCCATGTCCAGTCACATACACAAAAAAATCACCGCCATTTACAGCCTCACAAAGAGGGACTCTTTCGAGAGCACTTTTCGAAATTTCCTCAGAAATTGTGGAGTTAGCAACCGTATTTCAGCTAGGATGTTTACCATCAGCTGCTCGATTGTCCGAAGTTTATTAATGTACACCTTGAATTGTTAAGAATCTCGAGATTAAACGCTCGCCGAAAGTCTGCCTTAAGATCACCATTGTTTTGATAACGTTGGATAGCGCAGAAATCATCTATGACCAATCTCCAAAAAGTATTATTGTAATTTGTGAAAACAAAAGAACACTCAATATCAGTGCCAATGTCGTATTTAATTTTTTAAACCCCGTGTTGACTTTTGCCCCACCCAGTACAATCAGCAAAATGTTACAAAGGGTATGTTGAAATGTTTTTGTGTATTTTAGATCAAATTAGTAATGAAACATTGCGCAAAATTGCGCTCTCAATGCAAACGTTGTTTACCAATCATTTGAAAACCACTGTTCCAGTTTACTTTATGTTCTCTATCTATTATTAGGAAATGAATATCCGTGTCTGTTTGTTTTTATCCTCAATCAAAAAATAAACTTAAATGAAGATTTTTTTTGTCATGTCTTTAAAAAAAAAATACGTGTAGAAACAGGTGTTCGTTGCTTGATATTAAATACCATACATGAAATAAATTGTAATAGTACTTTTTATATGAAAAGTATAGCACTACGTTTTTATTACGTTACTATTCAGTCTACGTAGGTAGAGCGTTAAATAAATGTATGTGTAACATTAAACACTGCGTTAGGAGGCATTGATTGCGGGAGGAGCGACTGTAGGATAATTCAAAATTATGGTTATATCTACATCGGTAGACGCAATGTCCGTGAAAAGTATCTTGCTGTTTGTAAGGTATATTCAAAAATAGTATTTTTTACAATTTTTTTCTTTTATTAATATACCCTAGCTTAACTATTCATTCTACACATAGTTTCAAACTGAACAAAAAATATCCATACAAAAGATATCAGCACGACAAACTGGCTAAATGACTTTCTTTGAGAATATATTCATTTAACCATGTGACTGGTTTGACAATCTCTCTACCGCTTATACCGCTGTTACGGAACCTCGACAGCGGTATAACCTCCGCAGCTCTACTATACTATACAGCGCAGACTATACATAGAGCTAGCAGGCCAATTGTGGGAATTCCGAGTTGACGAATTAGAAGTGTTCTCAGGAGGGGAATTCATTTTCAAATTGCGTATGTAGAATACCTGACTAATTCCGAATATCTCTTGCAGCGCTACGCGGAACTAGTGGCACTAAATGAAACGTTTGTTTTGTGTTTCCGAATTCAATGCTAACAAAAAATTATCTACCCATTTCCATAAGTGATCCTATAATGCACCAGAATAGGTCGGAAATTATTTACTGATACAGTGAGGATTTAGGAGTGTGTACTACGTGTTGAAACTTATTGGCGCAAGAATTAGCCTCCAGAGCTACACACAGCCCGGACACCGGCTTGCACTGACAAAGGGACTAATCACATGGACACACGAGGCGGACGCTGCTCTGAAGTCACTGGAATATCATAATACCTGAGTTGTAGCTAATATCCACGTGGGCGGTGAAAGAGTATGTCGAAATATCTTGAGTAACTTTTAATTCAAGACAGTGTTTGCGGGACACTACCGTGTATGTATGTATAATCGACGATAAAGCAAGGACATATTTATTGAAGAAAGGGCCCTTAACGAATACACTGCAAGGCTGGAGCCGAACCAGCAAAACATACCATTCGCTGGTGTTGCGTCTATTAATTTCGCCACCTGCTGTATACCCATAATTTGGAATTATCTTTCGATAATATTAATTTATATAATTATATATGAATATATAATTATTTAATATTCCTTCCATAATGAATGCCTCCTACTAACACAGTGTTTAAGATTATACCTACATACATTTATGTAACGGTTCATCTGCGTTGCGGACATTGACTGCAAAGATTGAACACTCAAACATATTGCCGTCATCACCAAAATCGTATTTGGCATCAGACTCTAGTAAAAGTAAATATACTTTTTCGTACTAAGCAGGTACGTCGCTTATTCCAAGGAATATGATATGTATGTATGTATAATCGACCGTGAAGCAAGGACACATTAATTGAATAAAGAGCCCAGTAAAAAGAACTACTTTACGAATATACTGCAAGGCTAGTGAACTTAAGGGGATGGGATAGCAGCATCGAGCAAGGGTGTAAACAGTACCAGGCAGTAAATATTGCACATCGGACGTTGGAAAGAGACAATTGGCTAGTTTCGGCTTTGTAGAGCGTCGCCGAGGTCACATGCTGTCACTGAGTGAGTAAGTGAGTGAGTGACTACGCGCGAGAGAGATGAGACTTTACGAGGCCGAAACTAGGCGATTGTCACCTTTTTACGTCCGATGTGCACTAGTTACCTATACTGTACGGGGGTGGGCTTACGAATTTACGTAATAAAGCGTAAGAACTGTAGGCCAACTGTGGGAATTCCGAGTTGATGAAAGAGCAGTATTCTCAGGAAAGGAATTCACTTTGACATTTCCATTTGTTTTCGAATTCAGCTCTAACGACAAATTATTTATCAAACTCCATAAGCAACCCGTAAATGCACTAGAATATGGCGGAAGTTATTTTCTGATTAATTGAGGATTCAGGAGAGTGTATTCCGTATGTAAACTAATTAGCGCAAGAATTGGCCCCCTTCACATGCCGCCATTTAGTGTAACGAACATTCGATGTCGTGTGTCCCGAATTCGCAAACAAACTGACCAGCCGGCGTTACCGTCAATCTTTTATCACTAGTACGTGGCTAAGCTACGCTGCCGCTGAAGGGATTTGTTTCGGTCGCCACTTGTGTCATTTCTTACTCTATGGCTAGCAGTCTCTTTTTGAGGCCACTAGCCACTTTATTGGCCGGTGATAGTCCTATGCGGTTGACCGGAGCGGATAAGCCGGATCGGATGACCGCATACGGTTGGCCGGTTCGTGCAGCTAAAGCCTGCTGCTATTCTCGCTTGTACACTCATCGGAAGACGAACTGTTTACATTTTAAAATCTTATCGTCATAGATGCGGTCTGTATTTGAATCTATCAATTTTTTTTCAATGTGGTTGTTTTATTCTGATATAGACAATATACACGTACATAAATATACATAAACATCATGTACTTTTCACGCTGTAGCTCGACGCAACGCGCGCTTGAATTGAACTACCTCCACTTATCTGCACACCCTCCACGTCTCGTCTATCACACACTTTAAGAGTTATGTTGCCTCCAATATCTCTGAAGCCGTGCCTGAGATTCATTTCGGGCCACCCAGAGAATTGCAGGGCCGCGTTACTTCCTACTCGACGAGTCAATGTGTTACTATGTACACGTAATTTACATTGGAGAATGAGTATGTATCTACTAAGATTTTTCTGTCATGATTTCTCCGTGACCATACATTTTATACCGATAAGGTTACTTAACCGATTAATCATACTAATTAGACAGGCGAGCGGATTCTACAATATGCTGGATACTGGAAACATAGATAAAAATATAAATATATTCTTTGCCATGGGTCGATAGCAACCGTTCGTTGTCGGGTCGAGGGGGCAACCGCAGGAGGGTTAAACATGCCAAACTTAAAGGTCCAGACAAATCTGGCACTTTTAAGATTTTGATTTAGTCAGTCTAGAACTGTACTGGAAGTTTTGAACAACTCAAACAATCCCGAACTAATTAGGCCCCAACATTCACACTCGATCTAAT
This sequence comes from Incurvaria masculella, assembly GCA_946894095.1. Taxonomy (NCBI): domain Eukaryota; kingdom Metazoa; phylum Arthropoda; class Insecta; order Lepidoptera; family Incurvariidae; genus Incurvaria; species Incurvaria masculella. The sequence goes on along the minus strand of OX335644.1, from coordinate 4,367,921 downwards.
TTCCAACAGCGTCCTGCGAACTTCAGCTACTTAAAACAACTTATTTTACCAGAGCCTAAATCCATCTCTAATTTTGTCCACGCGGCTTCAGTCCGATTTGTATCCACTACCCGAATCTTTTCGTCAAGAAAGTCGCTTTGAAAAGCGTTATAAAAGCGGTTTTGTAGATTTAGAATCCTTAATTCCTGATGGCGGAACATACTGTTCCGCAGTATCAGGAATTGGCCTCTGAGAAATGATGAGATCGAACCATCTTTTTTGTGTTATTTAAAAATAATCGCACTTGTTTGCCGTGCAAAACAAAAACGTGCAGATACAGTTACTTAAAACAGTAAATTGGAACAGCGGTTTTCAAATTAATAGTAAACAGCCTTTCAATGGGGAGCATAATTCAGATCACCGTGTATGATAGGTACATATAATATAAAGCGTAAACATACATGTATACCATGATGCTCAACTAAAAATTGCTAGTGCAATGCTACGAAAATGAATGCTGCTGGTTTGCGCGATTACAAAATGCATACGGTACGTAACTGAATTAGAAGTGAAAAGTTTCTCTCGCTTGTATAAATACAAGTAGATCTCTGGCACTCGACAAATAGAGTGCCAAGCTTATGAGAGCTAACTGAAATTAATTATTTTGCTAATCTAACAACGCCGCGAGCGCTAGTTTCGCTCACTCATCCGCAACTCGCCGTCAGCGCCCTCTCGCATCTAATTAAATAATTAACCAAATGCGCGGTGGAATTATTCCAACGCTATTTTGTAGTTTTAGGCACACAGGCGTAAATACATGTAAGAATATTTTGGTAGAATTTGTGTTTAAATTATATTTTCGCTGAACAATTTAAATTAAAGTTTTTGAACTTGATGAAAATATCAAAGGCGAAGTTACTAACATTATCCTGCTGAAGTACAAGTGTCATATTTTGCCTATCATTTCTCGACTTTACCGGAGGGATAGGCAGAGAATATTACAATATAGTTCATTTGTTTATTCCACAGAGTTACATTTCTTCGAGCTGTTTCGTTCCTTCTAGGTGGTAGGGTTAAGCGGATCCTGGTTGGTACCACCGCATTGGTTGAAGCAATGTTTGAACAATTGCTTTGTAATGCATTAAATGAGAAAAAAAATCTCCACGTTACTTTATACTTTATGTATTGATGCTTACTGGCCCAACCCGCACAACTCCCCATACAAAAGGGGAAAGAAGATCACGCCCATATTTCTTGTCAGAGATCCCAAATTTTGCTCAAAATAGCTTTATTTTATCGAACTAGATGTCTGATGACAATTGGCATTGTAAAATTGTGGTTGGTTTCTAAGTTATAAGGTCCGAAAGTTCGAATTTTTCGCGCGTTTTATACAATAACTTTGGAGGTGGATTACGCAAAGATAAAGTAAGAACATCTTAAAAAGATTAGTCATCAGACATAACTTATTTAATCAAAATTTATAATCTATTTGGTTTTTGTTAGATTTTTGACTATAGCGGGCGTGGTTTACTTTTAGCTATAAGTCGTTTTGTAATTAAAATTTTCGTAAATCTTACCAATTCATACACTATGCACATTGTCTTTTTTGTGGACATGTTGCATCTTCCTCATCACGGAGCCTGTCTTTTTCTTTGAAACAGAGTCCCAGAGCGCAACAGCACGGTTTTGTACCTTGCCCGCGAATGAGTTAGTCCCGCCGGGTTGGGCCACCTTAATAGAAGTTCTCCCCTTATTTTTATCTCCTCAGATTTGTAAGTGCCTTAGGGCCTATTTTTCAATCTGTCCTATCATTTCACAATACTATATTTCCTATCAAATTATTTTACTGTAATTTTACTTATCAAAATATAAAATTACTATAACGGATGGAATATAATGGATAAATTCGTCGAACAGTTACCAGATTGAATATCAAACTATTGAAAAATCAGCCCTTATTGAAATAAAGTCATTTTCAACGCGCCTGAAAGGCATGGGGCCATTAGTTCGGTGTTATTTTTTCATGTGAATATAATTCGCAATAAATAATTTGTTCTTAAATACTCTATGGCCATTTCCGAATTAATTAACATAAGATCCAAGCGTCTCCGAGCGTTTCAATATAGTTTTCATTAAACTGTACGAGGCGATAAAGCAAGACTCGGTCAGTGTCACCATTCTACCAGAGTGAGCTATAAAACATAACGGCTAATATCGGCCTTCTCCGTTCAATATATTTCAATGAGATCGTCCTAGCTCGACCGTAGGCAAATCAGCATATATGCTGGTATTCATGTTTATATTCACAATATATACCTATTTTCTCTCTTTGATCTGAAGTATTTAAGCGATTCGCAGCAAATTTCTTTTACGAGGCGAGTCAAGCGTGAAGAGCGTTTCCGTTGTATGTGTATTGAATATGAACATACGTACTAATTTGAATTATACCTCGAATTAATGAGTGATTTCTTAATTGAAAACATTAATTCATTTATTCGTTCACTGCGTCTGTTTGAGCTATATACGTCACAATTGAATACTTAACAAAACATTAGAATCATCAGAACCTTATTTTAAAATTCCGGTTTGCAATTTCTCAACTTCTCCTATGAACGGCTTTACCGATTTGAATATTTTTTTATTTATTTATGGGATCTATACTTGGACTCGGCAGGTGGCGCTTTTGTCGAGGTCTGTAGCAAGACAAGGTCTGCCCACCGGCTACGCAAGCACATAATACAATAACGGCAAATGACGTCTGGCACTACGTTGCAAGGACAATATTCACAATATTAAATACATAAGCGAGTTTAAAGGATAAACTGATCTTACTTTTGATTGACAATGCTAAACAAGTTTATCCAGAGATGTGCAACCCCGGCACATTTCGCGATAACGAGGCGAATATACTGGCGATGCACACAAACTCTTCGACGTAATCCAGGGTTTTGTGGAACTATTTTTACTAGATCCCTTGGTGGAAAATGCAAGCCAATTTTGTCCCACAGAGAACGAGGATGGAAATTCCATGGAACTTATCCGGAACTTAAAACGCTAAAACTGACCTTCTGCAGGAGACTATATTTGCAAGATCAAAGTCTGCCGCATCGCCAGAATTTGCGACAAGTTGGTTAGCCACCCAGCCGACAATTCTCGCCAAATCAGTTCAAGTAAGCTTCTGGCGTTTCTCAATTGTTCCGTTAAAGAGAAAGTCGATCTTCTCGTGGGCCTACTTGAGCGGTACTACCGCGCGAATGATGATGGTTCTAAACCACCATGTATTGCCGCCCGTGTTCTTAATTATGATAAAATATATCTAATCAAATCAAATCAAATCGTTTATTCAGCGCAACACACATAACAACAATAAACAAGAAATAAGAAAAAAGATATAACTTAAAACATAAAAAGCATGCATAAAGATTCATTTAACCTAGTCTATATACGTAAGTGCTGCGCTAAATAGGTATGCACTCAGCTGGTACGCAGCTCGCGCTGCTAAGCAGGTTTTCAGTACACTCCTTTCAGAATCCCTTAAAAACAAATAGTTACATTAAATTAGGCACCTATGGACAAGGAACATTAGTGACGCGAAGGATCAATGAGAGTGAGAAAGGAAAAAAATGATTAAAAAAGAAATCGGTACGTACGTGTGTCTGATGTATGTATGTGTAGTGTATGTCTGTGTGAGAGGATATGAGAGGGTGTATATGAGTGCGTGCGATAGAGGTTGTGGGGCAACAAGTCGAGCTTTATATCTACTCATTTAATATTGTAACCACAATAAAATCCTTATTGAACAGTTATATAATTCACCCTTCCACGCATCACAGATTGTTAGATCAATGTTGTTCTATAGACCGTGACCGCCATCTTGTCGCAATCTGCAAAGAAACAACCCGTCTATCTAACACACTTTATTTAATGGTAAATCCTTCCTATGATCAGTCCAAGAAATTGTATTGTATTGTAACTTTTTTAAGATCCTTGTCCGTTCTTTCGCTAGGCAACAGTATCATAGCATTACATGTCAAATTCGCTATGTTTATTCAGCTCACAGAGATTCTAACACGTTCCATGGGACTTCCGTCTCTTCTAACGTCGTGGTTATTAAATATAGTCCTGAGTTGAGACGATCTAGGGCTAGCCTGTCGCCGTCGAGTATCACAATGCACGAGTGACGTGAAGCCAACAAGAGAGATCTCGGAAATGGGTGACGGTGAATGCCATCGCCGAGCTCGCATCCGCCATTACATCTCGCATTGTCCCTAGTATGCTATTCACGATATTCCATTATGTCTCCAATTCAAATCGAATAAGCGCGGTAAGGAAGCGTATCTATAGCGATTTTTTTGTTTTGTTTTAGTGAGTCACAAGAAGTTGACTCACCTTCCTTCCATAATGGTCATAAAAGTGACGAGTTTAATCATGCGTTGACGTTGGATTTACGTTGATGTCGTTTCGTGCACTCGGCTCTTAGGCTTAAATCGATAGACACAAGCACGGAGATTGATAATCTCCTTGTACAAAAAAGTGTGCGTACATGAAATGAAATAAAATGTAACTATATGTCTTGATACGTTGAACGTAATTCTTTATTGCTTACTACGTTCATAGCATGATAGATGTTGCTTAGCTTATATGAGGGTAACCTAAATATTGGTGAAAATATTGAACAGGCAGCGTTACAAAACATTACAATATTTTATTTCTTTCATTATATTGTTTATATATTGTTTTCATTAATTTAATTCTTACTATACGCCAAGTACCCAGATTTAAATTTTACCTAAGACAGAAAAATACTATTCCTTCCTGTCATCTCTCTTCATTTCCTCTTTGTTTGACCGGCTCGTAGCCTAGTGTCGCGGGGACTGGCCTAGCGTACCAGAGGCCTGGGTTCAATTCCGACATGCACCACTGTCTTTCTCTTTCCGATTTTGATAAGTGCATTTAGTCATGAAAGCTGCTACATGGTTCGAAATCCATGTACAACCATAGGTCCCCTTCCCCTACAAGGTGGTAAGGTTGGTACCATCGAATTGAATGAAAAGATGGTCGAAGCGGCAATAAAAAACCGAAACGACAAAAAAAAACCATAACATTATCGAACCTGCTCAGCCTTTTCAATCGAGAATCGGTTATAAAATGCGACCTGTAGAATTGAACAGCCGGACAGCCGTACATACGATTTTAACATAGACATACAAGTTGAAACATAGACGCTTCGCTCGGTCAATAAAATATTGTTAGAAAAACATATGACCGGAAAACACAAAAAAATATATATCATAAATTATCTCAGATATGACAAAAAGTTAAATCAGCATTTAAACGAATATTGGACCAATGTTGCCAGGAATCATACCCAATCCCAAAGTTTGTTTAATCACTGCTGAAACAGCTAGCATGTTGACTCTGCAAATAGACTCCCCAGCGGTAGCCTTGCGAGGGATACCTACAGTCGCGTATTTTCATATCGTTACACCGGAAATAGAGATCAATTCGAGGTACCTTTTTGACATATGGACGTGTCGACATTGGGGCACCAGAGCCTTAGGAATTCTAAATTTTCCCAGTGTAATTTTTTTATGGTGAGCGCGGCATATGCAGGTGCCCGACGACGCCCATGGGCTTTCAGACTTTCACGGGGATGGGGACTTCTATCCCAGAGATCATGGGTTCGATTCCCGCTCCGTTCATTACTTTCTCTTTATGAGATGGATCAGTGCATTTCGTTACGAGTGCGAACTGTTACATAGTTTGGAATCCTTGTAACACTTTATTTAAATTTATTTTATTTAATACTTTATTTAAAATTATGTTTGTTTATACTGTATGTATATATTTTAATTTTATTTACTTTATTCTTTTCCTTTCAAATTGCTATTGTGTACCTACCTACAGATATTTTAGATTGTCTCTCCTCATCACCCCAAAGGTTGACTGGAAGAAATCACTCCTAGTGATAAGTCCGCCTTTGTACAATTTTGTTGTTGTTTCGAATTGTTTTTGTAATTGTACTTGTTTTCTATTGCACAATAAAGAATTTATTCATTCATTCACTTTAAGTCCCCTACTAGATGGTAGTGCTTGACACTATCCGCCGCCGCCGGGTTGGTATCATCGCTTTGGATGAAATATCACAGCGGCAATGAATATGTAGTAGCCGTGCATAAGGAAAATCCTGGCATGGCACCTAGTTCCTTCTGCAATACGGTGACCGTGGTATAAGCCATCCATGATCAGTAACATGAAAATACATATCTAATAATCTAATAAATAATATAAAGGGGAAAGTTTGTAATAATGGATGGATGGATGGATGGATGGATGGATGGATGGATGTTTGTTACTCTTTCACGTAAAAACTACTGAATGAATTCTAATGAAACTTTACAATAATATAGCTTATACATCAGAATAACACATAGGCTACAATTTATGTGCCCATGGGCTTTAGAACTTTCACGGGGCTGCGAAAACGATGCCGGTAGCGCTACTTCACACTAGGGGGAGAGGAGCCGGGGGCGGTGGCGGGGAGCGGCGGCGGGGGGAGGGCAGACGTCGCGACTGTTTGGTGTCCGTTTGGCGAATTTTCAAGGCACTAGCGATTTGTAAAACTTAGTACATGTACATTTAACTACCCGGGAATTAGGATTGGCTAAATAGAATTCAGTTCCGCTTACGCTAAGATGGGGCTGTCATACAAACTGCAATGCTATGCACGGCTCGGCTTTGCGGCGGCAGCGCTTACTTTTACTGAAGTACGGCTTGGTATTTCCTGCAACTTTAGGACTACTTGGCATCACGCTAAATCGCCGGAGGAGCGACCAACAGAATAAAATCCTTGAGAACCAATTACTCGATTTAGATGTGCATTGTATCTACGTCTAGCCTGATTCTACTAAAAACTTATAGATTACATAATGTAACGCTTCATTACCAGAATAATCTTATAACATGCGAACCACTTACCTGATTTATGTGCGTATTTTATCAATGTATAGCATCTCTGGGAGCAGTCAGGTTCGAGATGGGTTACTGTTTTCGATGTTGAGGCTGGCTGTGGGTTGGAGTCCACGCAAAACTTACCTACGTTACACGTTACTTACTAGGTAAGCAATGTAGCAGTGAAAGTGCAGAAAGGTTCTCGCGGCAAATGTTTTTTTTTAAATAGCCACCAAACGTCAACGAAGCTCTAAATGGGAATTTTTGGATGTTTCTCATTAAATCATGCTATTTCGGCTCGAACGATCTTGATTAAATTTGGTACATGGATACATTGTCCTGGGCCAGTTTGACCCTATTTTGGACCAGTCATGTGGGCTACTTTTTATCCATGAGATAATTTAGCCGACACTAACCCGAGCGGAGCCGGGTACCGCAGCTAGTATAATATAAATGCATGTTAAAGTTTTTGCTATTTCAAGCTCAATTTTTTTTAACTTGTTTCTAAAAACCAATCTCGTAAAAAAGTTGTTGGACTCTTTGGAATGTGTCATCCGTCTTGAGTCTACATATATTTAAGACATTCTGTCATAATTCTAAAACATCGGACAGGAAAATGACTGCAAGGTTCTTGATGCTAGCCAAATGCTCACTTGATGGCCCAAAGGAGTTATATGTGTGAGGGCGAGACACATTCAGCCTCTAATGGTTCCAACGGGAAGATACGACTTTGTGAGTAAGCTATCTGTCCATTTGGCCACGAACGGAAAAAAATGAATGAATCCGGCGCTTTCATATCAACTAACGGTCATTACCTCACTAATGCGAGATAACAAATCAGAAAGGCGATCATGACTAGCCATTTTCCTAGAATATTGCTGAGGGTAGGTATACCCTTTTGTTCGGTTTTGAAAGATTGTCATAATTTGGGGGAGAGATTAGCTTCTTGCAAAGACTCGTCGACTTCTATTTGTTTTCGACGGACTGAAGGAGAATTGAAAACCTGTATATATTTCACAAACATTTTGTATTATTTCAAACCGAAAATATTTGTTAATGTTATTTTAGATAGGCAGCCTATGATTATTATGAGTCTTAAGGCTGTTCCGACCCATATAAAGTTGTTTGCACACATAACGCAAAAAGTATTGCACTTTAAGCCACGAATTAATAATAAAAGTTTAATATAGTCATATTACTTGCAGCGAAAACAATTTCACAATTTCAGGATTATTGGTTTTATTACAATTTATTTAAATACGTTTTTTTTTAACAGCGCCATCTAACGATGTAAAACTTCTAATCGGCAATTACAACGAAACCATTAAACCTGAAATTGTGAATATGTTTTCGCTGCAACTACTATGGCTATATTTAATATTTTTGACGAATTCGTGCCTTACAGTGCAATACTTTTTGCGTTCTGTGTAAAAAAAAACATTGTATGGGTCGGAACATCCTTAAGGCCGATTTTTCAATCCTCAGATAGTACTTATCGGACTGATAGTACAAATTTACCTATGTCAAAAGACGGATAGTCATTGCCGGAGAATTATGTCTTCTATCACAATTATCTGACTATAATTTTACTATTAAATATGTAGGTATATTGACATACTTTATCGGATGGATGAGCAGAAGCGTAAATAAGTCCGTCGAATAGCTGTCTGGCTGTTTATCTGACTATTGAAAAATCAGCCCTTAATCATTTAGACAAATATATTTGAGTATGACTATAATCTTTAATATTGTTAAACGATGTAAGTGTATAAAATTTTTATTGTTGACTCAAAATTGTGAGCAGTGTTATTGAAAACGGGGCAACTAAAAGCAATTTTTAATGAATTTAGTAATGAAATTTGTGTTTCGGCTCTTCTCAAACCGACAGATTGATAACGTGTCCCAAGTGTTGGTATCCTACCTGTATGGTCTGGAGCGACAGCCGCAAATGGGTCGCTACCCAAATACCCACTTCGAGTAGTGGACTTTATAGACTAATTATTTGCCCAATTGAACCCTGACTTGAACGGACTTTAGGCAGGATAGGAGCGTGGATACCAGTGGCGTAGTGTGGTCTGCAGCCCTCCTGAATTCTTGGATTCCGTCTCCAACAGGGTCTTTCAATTTTGTGCACTTAAGGTCTTTCAATTTTTGGGGTGCGTAGACGCTACGCGGGTTGGATCCACGGCAGGATACGATCTTTGCCGTGGATGTTGGGGCTGTTGAGGTTGTGCGAAGCCAGCAGAACGTCCGCCGGTATCGATATTTGCCACGAGTCTCTGGCGATCCACAGGTTTTCATTCGCCCGGCGCGAATGAAGGTAGTTAGTTTGGTAAAGCGCTTCCCCTCGGGAAATTAATTTCACAAGGGTGTTACAGTTAAGTAGTAGGAAGAAAGGATGGGACATTGTTCAAGTCAATGCACTACCTATGGATAAGAAATGAAATGAAAATGAAAATTCAAGCATCACTTTTCTATAATACAATATACCTACAGACATCAAAAGAGATTGCTACGATATGGATATAGTAATTTATTGTTACGTAAAATCTAAAGCAGTCCACTAAAAAAACAATTGATAGAAATTCATTTACCTGTAGTTCCTCTTCCCCTACCATATAGGTATAAGCACGCTCGGGTTGGTACCATCACATTGGATAAAGATATGGTCGAAACGGCTATGAAAATTTGTCCGTGTTTTCTATCCAGTCAATGCAGCCGTGCGTCGTCGAGGCCGTTCGAGTGTGCTCGTTAGACTTCTGGGTGCAGCCTTATCCGAAGTGTGACCTCCACTTCCGCGGCCGCTGACGGGCTCAAGGGAATATAGTTGATAAGACGATCTGCCCTAAGGTCCACAGTTTGTAATCGAGAGACCCAGCCACATAAATACCCAAATTAAAATTCAAAGTTCACAAGTTTTCAAGTACAGATAGGTTAGGTTAGGTTAGGTTAGACATGATACTAGAAATCAATATCAAGAAAGAGGCATTACAATAATAATAGTTTGTCGCTTTTGCCGTGGAGACCCTTGGGGCATGGAGCCCCAAGGGTCTTTTTTTTTAACAGCGCCATCTAACGATGTAAAACTTCTAATCGGCAATTACAACGAAACCATTAAACCTGAAATTGTGAATATGTTTTCGCTGCAACTACTATGGCTATATTTAATATTTTTGACGAATTCGTGCCTTACAGTGCAATACTTTTTGCGTTCTGTGTAAAAAAAAACATTGTATGGGTCGGAACATCCTTAAGGCCGATTTTTCAATCCTCAGATAGTACTTATCGGACTGATAGTACAAATTTACCTATGTCAAAAGACGGATAGTCATTGCCGGAGAATTATGTCTTCTATCACAATTATCTGACTATAATTTTACTATTAAATATGTAGGTATATTGACATACTTTATCGGATGGATGAGCAGAAGCGTAAATAAGTCCGTCGAATAGCTGTCTGGCTGTTTATCTGACTATTGAAAAATCAGCCCTTAATCATTTAGACAAATATATTTGAGTATGACTATAATCTTTAATATTGTTAAACGATGTAAGTGTATAAAATTTTTATTGTTGACTCAAAATTGTGAGCAGTGTTATTGAAAACGGGGCAACTAAAAGCAATTTTTAATGAATTTAGTAATGAAATTTGTGTTTCGGCTCTTCTCAAACCGACAGATTGATAACGTGTCCCAAGTGTTGGTATCCTACCTGTATGGTCTGGAGCGACAGCCGCAAATGGGTCGCTACCCAAATACCCACTTCGAGTAGTGGACTTTATAGACTAATTATTTGCCCAATTGAACCCTGACTTGAACGGACTTTAGGCAGGATAGGAGCGTGGATACCAGTGGCGTAGTGTGGTCTGCAGCCCTCCTGAATTCTTGGATTCCGTCTCCAACAGGGTCTTTCAATTTTGTGCACTTAAGGTCTTTCAATTTTTGGGGTGCGTAGACGCTACGCGGGTTGGATCCACGGCAGGATACGATCTTTGCCGTGGATGTTGGGGCTGTTGAGGTTGTGCGAAGCCAGCAGAACGTCCGCCGGTATCGATATTTGCCACGAGTCTCTGGCGATCCACAGGTTTTCATTCGCCCGGCGCGAATGAAGGTAGTTAGTTTGGTAAAGCGCTTCCCCTCGGGAAATTAATTTCACAAGGGTGTTACAGTTAAGTAGTAGGAAGAAAGGATGGGACATTGTTCAAGTCAATGCACTACCTATGGATAAGAAATGAAATGAAAATGAAAATTCAAGCATCACTTTTCTATAATACAATATACCTACAGACATCAAAAGAGATTGCTACGATATGGATATAGTAATTTATTGTTACGTAAAATCTAAAGCAGTCCACTAAAAAAACAATTGATAGAAATTCATTTACCTGTAGTTCCTCTTCCCCTACCATATAGGTATAAGCACGCTCGGGTTGGTACCATCACATTGGATAAAGATATGGTCGAAACGGCTATGAAAATTTGTCCGTGTTTTCTATCCAGTCAATGCAGCCGTGCGTCGTCGAGGCCGTTCGAGTGTGCTCGTTAGACTTCTGGGTGCAGCCTTATCCGAAGTGTGACCTCCACTTCCGCGGCCGCTGACGGGCTCAAGGGAATATAGTTGATAAGACGATCTGCCCTAAGGTCCACAGTTTGTAATCGAGAGACCCAGCCACATAAATACCCAAATTAAAATTCAAAGTTCACAAGTTTTCAAGTACAGATAGGTTAGGTTAGGTTAGGTTAGACATGATACTAGAAATCAATATCAAGAAAGAGGCATTACAATAATAATAGTTTGTCGCTTTTGCCGTGGAGACCCTTGGGGCATGGAGCCCGGACGCCAAAGAACTGGTAAAGCAGTTGGGCAACTTGACGAGTCCGGAGACCGTCGTGCCAGAGCGTTTCTCGCCCAAAACATAAGCTTGGCGATCCAGTGGGGGAACGCTACTTCGGTCAATGCCAACAGTCCTTCTCCAGTTTTTCTCCTTATTTCGGTTTTATCCTTCTTTGTTATTCAAATAAATAGTAATATCTATAACATTAGTTAACTGGAATGTATACGATTTGAAAAAAAAAACTTAAACTGTACTAGCGAGTGGCTGGCAAGATTAGTCGTATTCTGCCACCTAAATTGGCCACAGGGCCATAGGTGGCATTTTCAGTCGTGCAATTTTGTTTATATTTGAGTAACTCTGGAATTCTGGAAAGCCACAGGATAGTCTGGATAAAATATTTTAAATTAAAAAACTATTAAAAAACAAAAATGACAAAAACATTAAAAACATATGAAATCAAAATATGAGTTTTGTGTAGCATGTGAGAGAGTGTATGTGAGAGGGTTAAGATGAGGGTGCTTATGTATTAAGGTACATACAGTGCGTCGTGATCGTGCGTGCATACTACCTTCTAGATGGATGGTGCGAGAAAAGCTCTGAATCGTTGCCAAACGCGGTTCTATGCTGCTAACCGGCCGGTTTGTATTGTATTGTGTTTACTAGCAGCAGTGTAAGATTAAATATTTATATCGTACATATTAATTTGACCATCTATGGGCCCCAACTTACTTTTTAAATGTATATATTTTTTCAATAAATTTGAACATTACATTGTATTTGAAGAGGCTATGTATTGTATTTTAGAGGGATGTTTTTTTTTAAATACCGGAAGTTGAAGTGCGAGGAATCTGGCCAGAAACATTTGCGGGTGTACACTAGTCACCAAGAGTTCGCCGCAATCGGATGAATGGTTTACATACAGGACAAATATTTCTCCGTCCAAAATGTGGCGTAACATATAATATAAAAAGCACCCCAAAGTGTCAATTTAAGGTAGCCAAGGAATGTTTCCTCTTCCAATCCGCACGATACACCGATGACGCGATGTCGTAGACAGAGCTCTGAGTTAAGAGCAAACATGATATCCACTAAATGATTTGGTAGCGGAAATAAAAAAAAAGTGTTTTTATTATTTGTTTCGTCATATTTGTGATACTCGCACCCATCTTTAGTTATGGTTATTATAATTGTTTAATATATTATAATATATATATATATATTAATGATAAATATTGTCTGTCTTCTTTCTTCTAACGCCTTAACATATAGGAAAAAGAATACAGACAATATTTAATAATAATTCTAACCATAACCGAAGAAGGTGCACTCCAGCCCTATTGTGTATGTGGAACATGGAATTAGAAATCCAATGTCATGTTTCACACCTAATTTGAACACTCTTAGCGTCGATCGAAGTTATCGAATTAATTAAAATTGTACACCGAAATTAATAAACCATTGACGCCTGGAAGCCATTTGAAGCTGTCGACTTAGAAATTTAACTCGCCACTCGGCTAGCGACTTGTTGTTGGGCAAAGCTAAGCGCATGTACTGTGTAATTACGCATCGGCTGTACAGAACTGTAGCCGCCTAATCATACGTTAGGAGTTCGACCGTACAATGTACAGGTTGTTCTAGCAGTAATGGCCAATCGGTAAGGAGTAGTCGTGGGACGAGAAATGAGAAATGGGTTTGTATAACTGTTACTAGTGTTAAAACGATGATTCATTTTACGCCGAGCAGTATGGCCGCTGCAAATTTCTTGTAGCGCACTGGATCGCGCACGCGGCGCGCCAACGAAAGCACGTAGGTTGCGAGACGTCTAGACGCAACGACCCGCCAGCCGCGCCTGTCTCGCTCGCGCAATGTAGCTGTAACCGGCTTGAAGCCGGCGACTCTCGTAACTGGGGTTACGAGTAATAGTTAGTTATATTAATAATTACTTCGTAGCGGCTTGTAGCCGGCGACTCTTTACCGCCGGTTACCGCCGAAACTGTAATGCGCGCGCGCAGTGCGCACTGTAGTCAAAGAGGAGCTACATTGTTACCGACCGCCGTTGTGGTTTGCTTACAGAAAAAGTCCAAAGATTAGTATTTCTAAATGCTAATAGGCATATAAAATAAATGATAATTATGTTTATTTACCATTTGTGTTATATTATTTCTGGGGATTATTTTGTCGAGGATAAAAAGTTTTGTCTGACTTCTTAATTGTTTGCGATAACTACATATTAACAAAACCTCTTTCTTGATTTAGATTTTTGTTGAGAATACAGGTCACTGCACTCGAGATTCAGAATTCATGTGAGATGATCGAACCGTGCTAGATGTCATTATACCCATTCATGTCCAGCCAAAAAAAAAAGGGAGAAGAAGGGAGAGGGAGTTTGTTTTCATTTCTTTTTGAAACCGTTTCCGCTAACGGCTATCGGCATCAGCAATAACAGTTACTAACGTTTTCGAAGACCAGTGGATACGCCCACGACTAGTAAGGAGTACTATTCATACTAGTAAACGGGGCAAACTTTTATTTAAGGCTCCATATGACGCTAACCTCCAATATTTTGGGTTTACTTTTATTTTATCTCAGCGTCGGTTAAGAATAAACACCGGTAGAAAAATAGAATTATCAAAGTTTAGACTATTATCTAGTTTATGACCATTTTACGAACGGTTTTAATGTCAGTCAGTCAGCGTGTTTGCGTCCACTGCTCTCCGTCCGTTTGCGTCCACTTTCGTCCGCCTCTCCAATTTGGAGGCTGGCTCCTCAGCGGTACGGAACCACTGCTTTCCGCCGACGCACTTGATGTCGCCGTCCCACCTGAGTTGCTTAGATTATAAAATAAAATGTTTTTAAAAACCTATTTATTAGGTTTTTACTAGGGTTTCAAGCCGGCGCTTGGAAACTATAAATGATTTAGACAATTTAATTTTTCGTAAGAACACATATTTATCTAGTGAATAAACGTTAAACACATATTAATTCACTTTAGAAAGTAGACTTTACAGGTCAAAAACCTAAATTAAACTCATGGCGCACGATTTTGACGCCTGTATAACAATGAACATATCGCCATTATCGTTTGTTTGCTTAACGCTGGAGTCAGTTGGAGCTTTAAGAACTGAACATAAATTAATTATAACACGTCCAACAGCTTCGTCCAAATTGGATGCATTTTAGTACATCCCTACGACCTTTGATTCTGAAAACGATAATGATTTAACAATAAGCAATTTACAAAATAGCAACTGAAAAAAATGGTCAAAGGTGCTCCCGTGCCGAGGGTCCCGTCACTGCTGGACATGGATTTATTAGGAAAAAATAGAGCTTCAGAAATCTAGCCATTTTCTCAATAAGTGAGACGTTTTGAACAAAATTACTGAATTGATGCATCACTGGAAATATATATATATAATTATAGGTTTTGGATTTTTTTTTGTATTTTCAAACAACCGTTAAGAACAGAATAATTCTAGATAAAATGCGTCTGACCGACAGACCCTAGAGCCAAACTATAATACCCTTATTCGTTTTTTTGCGACGGAAGCCTAAACATTTTTAAATATTCAAGACGAATCCGTTTTTTTTCTGTTCAATTCATTATTTTCAAAAATATCTGTAAAATGTGTGATTATTCGTTTATTAAAAGTTTTTATGTTAATTTAAATGTTGTAAATTGGGGACAGCGGATCTCATAGTAAGCGCGCTAAATGACGCATCTCCTTCGTGTTTTCATTTAAAAGAGCGCAATTTGAAATGAGGATGTCAACTATACCATTCATTATCGGAATACTTCTCCTGTAATATTGCTGTAAAATCATTAATCAATATAAATTGAAGACATAAGCAACTTTAATAATTTCACATGGATTTGAAACTGTTATGTGTCCAGGTAAATATATTCTTGACCAAAATTGCCAAGTATTAGCACGTTAGGTTATATCCTCTGCAGGTCTATTCCTGGCATTCAGTAATCAGCGGTTTTCTAGACTCAGGATTCCTGATTACTGATTACGATTAGACCTGCTGTAGACGCAACCTGTATTAGATTTGACGTCTCAAACCAGGATCCATGCTACGAACGCTATCGAGTAAGCGCCATCGAGAAAGGCGATATCGCCGGTCGAAAATATTGAATGCATTTTACAGATGGTTTCGAAAGCGCTTTTGATACCAAATGTCAAACGCATACAATATTTTTGACAGGCGATGTCGCCTTTTCGATAGCGCCTGCTCGATAGAGTTCGTAGTAGGACCCCCTACTACGAACTCTAGTTACATCGTTACATCGACATGGTAATTATTATCGAGGTTCAAGTATCCAAGCCAAGCTGGATTCATGGACCCACGTCGTCGCTGCCTGTGAAAGCTTACTGTGACGAAGCACAATTCGAAAATACGTGCTAATACCCAACTTTCGGATAACTACAACACTTCCAAATTACAAAACATTATTGAAATTTGAATAAATTTAACTGAGTGGGTTTGCACGGGCTGTTAAATATTATGAGTGCTCTTAAAAATAAAGATAAAACGATAGAGCGGTTTCATGGGAAACATTTTACAAGATTTATTAAATCTCAGCTCAGCGTGAGCACAGGATTCACATCTCTGCCACTTTAATATTCATGAAATGTAATGCGTAAAATGTGCAGATTGCAAAATCCCTTAGTAACCCGAGCGCACGCGCAGGCTCGCGATACAAAGAGATAATGTATTCTTTGTCGGCTTCAGCGGGCGCGGTGGGCGGTGGGCGGCGGCAGCGAGCTCGGGTCCGTGAAATATAACGACTAAATATCTTTGGAGACTACATTCAGACTCGACACGCCCGTAGCGTCGGTGGCTTTTTCTTACCATTGTGATTATTCGGACTACTTCAGGGTTTGCACTTACTTAGGGCCGAATCCACGAAAAGACAAAACATCAAAATCGACGTCAACGTATGATTAAACACGTCACTTTATATGGACAGTCTGAACTCCTCCTCCGGGTCCGGCTGTCAGTGAGCTCTATGCTATGAACCGTAATAGTACACAGTTGAAAAATTGCACAGAATATGTATTTATATTTTCGCTATAACAACTAATAGTTAGATAAAAGAAACGTGACTTTTATGTTTTAAATCTTATATAATGGTATATTTCCCGATTTACGCGTGGGCGGTTTTTATTCTAAATATTAATCTTTACCTGGGTAACCTAACCTAACCTAACCTAGTCGTTACAAATCCAATCAGGATGCAGCACACATTTATGAATAAGTAATGTGATGAACTTTTGCACCATAATAAACAAATACAATGCTGATAATTTGTCGTTTGGTGCTTGGATACCTGGATATAACTTTTTTCATCATTTATGATCAGTCATAGCCTTACTCTCATTTATCTCCGATAAATCAGTTGTTTTTATGCAAAATTAATGTACTAAATTAATAAAATATTATATTTAACTTACTTTATGGACGGCTACCTATTAAAATTAATGAACTACTGAAATTGAGGCATACGTTCATTAATTGTTTCATCTTTATATTTATGTCATTTCATGCTATAATCAAAGATATGCAGATAATAAAAATATTTAATACTACTTTCAATCAAAAGATGAAAATTTCCAAATCGAAGGCAGGTGTTAAATTATTTCTAGATTTACAATTATTTGGTCAGAAGAAATAATTCATAGTTTTATTTATTTAATTTTATTTAAAGCTACGGAAATTATTGTTTGTTGAAAAGACTACGTGATAAGATACCTGCTTAAATTTTTCTTTATAACTGCACGATATAGCACGTCAACCGCAACTGGCAATATAGAGACAGAAGGAAAACGAGGATGCTAATCAGTCTGGAGTTACAAATGCTATCAAGTTTAACGCTTCCTAATTGTATACAATAGGAAGCGTTCAAACTGACTTTTTTCAAGTAATTGCCTGTTGCGAACGAATCAATTGGGCATTTTAATTCTTTGATAATCTTCTTAGCCTCAGTAAGATTTTCATGTCGCCAAATCATGCGACTTTAATGGTTTGACGCCATGACGTGATGAAACTGAATCGTGCCGCAGCGCGGGGGGGGGGGTTGCTGGTCCTCGCCCTGGGGGCGGATTCAATTACACAGTGTATTTACTGCTGCGTCCCTAGCGAGCTAAGCCGCCGGCCAAACCCTTCACTTTCAATTTTCCTTTCTTTGTAACGACGACGCTACGCACACGTCATGTCACAAAATGCGGTCACTATCACTATAACACCCTATTATTGATTGTATTTTTTATATCTAATTAATACGTCACAACGTTTCAAGAAAAATACTTGGAATCTATTATCCATAATAAATGTCTGCCTTTGTTCAGTGCCTTTGTTGCATTCAATGCCATGGTATTGGATGAGATCAAAATTAAAAACGTCGAGAAAAAACTGAATACGATTGCTTTGCTGGCAGTATTTGGCGACAGCAGACGATTTACCCATTACGACCTAGCTAATCTTCCAGTCGTTGATCTATTTGAGTTTTTGCGGGCAAAGATTGACTAAAGCTAATGAATTTGTCTGCGAAATTATCCACAACACGAACTATCACTCTTGTTCACCATTGTAGATGTACATATATGTATATTGTTGATATTAACAATTAATCAATGTAACAATATACGGACGGAAATGCTTATATTTATTCCATTGTTGGTGTAATTCGTTTAAATATATTATAAGGTTGATTTAATATCATTTAAATAGTACTATGTTTTGTTGAAGTTTTTTCACGCCTAATTTTCGTTATTTATTTATTTATTATTTATTAAAGCCTTTCTAGCACACATATTAAACTAGCCACCCTCTGCAGGGCTTAGGCCTCTCTCAACTTTACAGGTTTCGAGGTTGTGGTCATTTTGCTTCCTGGATGACCAACCTTATCTGGGAGTACATACTTATAGTATCATTTGATATTTTTTTGCAGTTACACTTACATTACTTTTACTATAACAATAGATTTACGTCAAACAAAATTATACAAAAAGGTATGCATGGTTAGACCCGAAAACAATTTTCGTTAGGCTAAACGAATTGATGGATTGCTCAGGAATGTGAAAAGCTAAGCTTTAACGGAAATTTTATAAAGTTTTGCATACATGTATGTATTGTGGTAAGGGCTGCCAGATTTCTAATCGGGCTACATTTTTATTAGCAATTTTAATAGGTACTTACTAAACGTACATAGCAATAACCTAATTTATTGTATCGTATTTAGAAAGTGTTTTCACTGGATCTCTGCATGTTACATCCCGTGACGTACGGAAACCAAATGCAGAGGACGCATTGCAGTACACGAGAGTGTGGGGATGACCTTCGAACCTCCTCAACAAGGCGGGGGGCAGTGTGAGGGGGCGTAAGTTCGAACATTACAAGGTGCAGCCACTGAAAATATTGTGTATTTTCTTCCTCAGGTAATATATGCGGTGTGCGTAATTTGTAAATATGTTTGGACGCGTAATTGTAATATTTTGTTCAAAGATCAAAGAAAAATAATTAGTCATGTTTATTATTATCATAAGGAAAATAAAATCTTCGCTTCGTTCTAAAAATACGCTAATGAGATGATGACATATCATGAGCGAAAACCGAACTTATCGGTTTTCAGAATTATTCGGGAATTAAATTATGTTTACTCTACGTAATATCATTGTGGCTCAATACAATTTCTCAAATGTCCGTGCGCTTGTTGGCATTCATTTACGTGCCTATACACCGCAGAGATCGTGATATATACGCTCTGTAACTCTTTAAAAGCTGCTACTAATGCGAGAATTCTTGCATTTTCGGTTTTGTGATGTATATGACAAAAAACTTTACCAGTTGAGAATAATTGACCGAGCTTTCTGGATGCCTTGCCGTCAATTAAAAATCGAAGAGGTTATCAATTTTCATTAACGATAAACCCGTGTAGCGGTTTTTTTTTAAATAATATAACATACTAAAGAATTTTCTTTGACGTTAAGTCTACTATTAAAATACGGTTTCCGTATCGTACTGGGCCGGAGGGATCGTCAGGACCGCTTTAGTGCCCCAGAGATAGATACGTCTGACAGCCCGGCTCATCAAACAGTAACTGGCAGGAGACTGGCGACTGGGAGACGAAACGTGTCGGCTCATACTGCATCACGCACCGGGAAACCATAAGTTTCACAAAATTTTAAACAGCAGTGCTTGGTATCCTGGTTGATGTTTGTTGCTCCAAAGTCAGGGAATGTTGCCGACCGCAGGGTTATGTTCTGTCCCCAGCCCCCATTCAGCTGCAAACGAACGATTTCATATCTTGGATTCGTTGATTGCTACGCAGATGACCGCATTTTGCTAGCCAGGTATACCGTCACCCAACAACAGAAATAAAGGATTTTTGGAAAGAGTTTTCGGACGGGGTGTCGAAAACCTTGTGGAATTTAGTGCGAAGCTAAAAACACTGTATATACCTTCCAGAGAACAACTCTGCGTATTGGCGAGCATATTAGTTCTCGTTATCGACGCGATGAACTTCGGACGCTATATCAAGGATATTTATTTAGTTTATTTTATTTTATTTATTTTATTTAACACATCTTGAAATTACATACAGTCTCTGTTGGCAAAAAAAATAACAAAATCACAAGAGTACAAGTTACTACATAAAGCATGAATCCCGTAGGGAGCAAAATCAAAACACAGCGTACTAGTATGCAATAAGCGAAACAAACAGTGGCAACACAAGCCCTGTATGAAAATACAAATGAGTTTGAATATACAAGTACCCGAACTAGGCAAAGCATGTCTTTGGTGGCACCTGATGTGAGGCTCGGTATTAGAAAAGAAGAAAAAAAATGGAAGTTACACAAGTTAAAATGGAAGTCTCATAGGATAAAAATGGAAGATATAGGAGGACGTATTTAAAGGCGGAATCAAAATTGGTTTGGCGTGGAGAATTGTTCATATCTGTGCCATGGATCCACTAAGAACCTGCTTGGCTTCTTCGACTTGTAGACAAGGCGCACGCTGCACTGCGCCTCTCGTCTGCGTCCCCTAGGTAACCCAGAATTTAGAGACCCTCCAATTCCGAAGAGATGTCGGGCCTCTTTCTGTGTTTGTGCAGATTCATAACGCATTCCCTCGCCCTCTTTCAACCATTGGTGAACCTCGTAATGCTTAGGGAATTCCCAAAATATGAACCGACCGATCCGATCTATTTAGGGTTTGTGCACTCTGGCCGGCCGACATGGTTTTCGCAGACCCTGTGTACTGGAAATCCCGGACGACAAAGGATAATGAATTAAATAATGACGAAATACGTATTTACAATCTTTTGATTCTTAAATTACTTGACCGGGTTTTCACATTTTTCACTGATACAATATGTGAGAACCCTTCAGATTGGGATGCAATAAAGATTGTATCCCATCTGAACGCTCGTAACGTTATAACAGTAACAACAAATACGTGATCATAGGAAACAGTCGGTTTGGGCTCTCCGGAATAAGCTGCTACAGATAATATGAGTGAACGTGGGTTTATGGGCTCATAAGAGCTTTACGATTTTTGATCCGTTTTATGGCTTAAGGGGCGGGCACAGCTTACTGCAAGGTCTCATGGGAAAACCTTCATCGTTTCAATATATGTGATTCCTTGATATATTATATATGTTACACACAACTCTGGGAAATCACATGCATTTTTCTGTATTTCGCTAGCGAAAAAACTCCAATTTAAAACAAATAGTTTAACATGAATCGATGTCAATGCACACTATTGGCGTTAGGCTAACGACTGGTGGAATGACAGGGCAGGCTTAGTGCGATTGAACATCCAGTTCATAAAGTTCCATTTTAATGTACTTTATTCACAGAAGAAAAGGGACAGAAATAAATAATGGAGTGCACGAAGAAATGAAATGGAAAAGGCAGCGCCGACAACGCGAGATGAATGATTATTTAATGCTTAAGGATGGACGATGTCGTCTCCTTTAAAGGGGCTCCATTTCAGACAACGGTTTTTAAGAAAGAATCCGCTTATTTCTAATGTAGTTTATATTCTCCGTAAGCAATAAGCTTGCTATTTGTTACTGCATACAATACAGGCCACAGTCAGTACATATCTCTAGACCTTTTTTATTAATAAGCTATATATACATACCTTTATCTTATTACTTAAAAAAGGGTATCTCTCAAGTATGGGACCTTATTTATTGATACCTAATGGTATGGTACAAAAACATCATAAAAAAATAATAATATGAGAAATTGTTGTGGTTTAAGGCGTGATAACACGATTGAACTTGATTTAATAAGATCACAAATAAAATCATATTTGATTATTCTTAAAAATAACTACAGTTTATGCTGAAATTTGAAAAAGATAGATTGATTGTGTACACCACACAATTCAAATAACGATAAATATCTCATTGTTCAAATTGTTTTCATGGACATCACGTTTTCCTTATTTGATAAATCAAAGCACGAGCGACTTTCAGTATTCACAGTAGGCGGACTAACTTTAATACGGGATAATCACCGGACTAAATAGCACTTTTGTATGGTTAGCCCGGTGCTAGTCCGCGTACTAAAATGTATATGTACACATGTATACAACAGAATAGGACTGTAACAGTTTTATTTTTAAATTGTATCTAAACTATACATAACTATCTAACTACCAGTTTTTTTTATTGTCAAAGGCTGTAGTTATTTTTACATATAAATACATTCACTCCGCTTTCCCGAAGAGGTAGGCAGAGATGGTTGAGCGCCATACGGTACGATCTCAGCACACCTATTTCGCTTCATCTACAGACAAACATATTTTCATACATGCTCTACGATGACTTTACAAAGGATTACATCGACTTGGTCAAGGTACGTTCTCCTAAGCCGCTTCTTTCTCTTTGTGTGTTGGATAGGTGCATTTCTTTATGAATGCGAGTTGTACCATGGTTCGGAACCCTTGTAAAACTGTAGTTCCCCTTCCTCTTGTGGGAACCATATATTGCTTCCACATACAAATAGTAGCTATAGCAAACATCTATCAATATATGTAGGTCCATATATGAACATTTTACTTGGTCAAAAATAGGGAATTACCTCTCGAACAACGAAAGGCCTGTTTTGCTAGCGAGCGTGCTGTTGGTCTGAATGATGTCATGGCTGAAAGGCTACACTGCATTGATGAGAGAAAAGGAGTTTGTGGCGAATTATGTACATATTTTAAGATATTATTGATTATGAAATTAATTTTATATCATATTTTATGAATTATTTGGTATAATTGTCTGTTTTGACTGAGGTGTTTTTAATATTTCATGAATGATATTATTTTGGTTGATTTTGCATGAATGGTATTGAAATTAGTAATGAAACTATTTAAACACTATAAAGGATTACATTTGAGAATAATTGTGAGCACATTGATGCGTGTATTTAGGATTGGAAAGTTATAAAATATATATTTCCTATTTGGATCGCTGTATCGATGGTCTTGGCTAATCAGTGTAACCATTTCTTTTATAAACAAATAGACGCGGTAGGGACATGGGTCCTGAGTCGGGAGTGGGGAAAGGAATAAAAACTCACGCGCATTCGAATTCAGGACAGTTCAAGGAGAGTCGAGGGCAGTTCAGGACGGTCGAGGATAGTCGCGCGGTATTTTCGGTCGGCAGTCCAGGACAAGTCGCGCAGTAGATTTTCAGTCTGCTTTTTTAAGTTCTCGGGAAGAAATTCGTACCTGTAAGGAGTGACACGACGGTTCGTTTTCGACTTACAGAAATTTCGCGGGGTGTTAACTCGAGGTCACCAAATTCGAATAATTATTAGTGTTTATTTGCTTTGGACGCTTAGAGCTGCTCGAAGGCGCTTGCTCCAAATTTAAATATAGAGACAGTGAGATTTTTATTAAATTTGTGATTTTAATTGCAAGAACATTAAATGTAAATTTTGGATTAAGGTTAAAGTGATTTGTGTATAAATCTATTATTTCGGGCGCGTAAAATCTAATAGACTATAGACTTTTATTGAACGAGTGAACGGGCAAGCAGAGTTCCAGACCCCAGACCAGACAGCAGATTGAACGCGAATCGATAAGTTTTTTTGCACAGTAATTACTGAATAATGTATTGCAAAAATCCATTGTGTATCTGTGTAAAATGTTGTATGTCTTTATTTTCAGAGCCTTTATTTTCAGAGTCTTTATTTTCAGAGCCTTTATTTTGTTTCAGATAATGTGTTGTTTTTGCAGGCTTACAAATTTATTTCGGTTTATTAATTCTGCCGTTTTGTTAATTTACGTTTAGATTGCGTCGCGCGTAACGTGCGTAAAATAAGTCAGTGCGGAGTACGATTAGAGTTTAGAAAAATGTTATTTAAAGAAATAAATGTCAATGGAAATTGTTGGCTTTAGATAGGAGATAGATTGGAGTGGTTGAATATTTTATTTAAATATGTGGATGTATAGTTTTACTGAATTGACAGATAGAGTGTATTTGAGTGGATTCAATGGGATAGTTTTATTTGATATTTTGTGTGCACTAGTATTTTCAAATAGAATGTTGAGAGAAGTACGAACGATGGGTATGTTTGATTAGGTTTTTCTTTGCTTTGCAATAGTGGAAATATCGTAAATGTAAATGTCGATTCACTTTGCCCTTTTTTATTACCGTAGATATAAAACTTGAAGAAGGTTCTATTATTTTGGGTTAAATCATTAAATTATTAGACTTTGTTTTAAATCGTAAATTCTTTAATTTGATTTAACCTATATTGCAGATTTCTCTATGATATTTTATTACAAAATATTCAAGGACAACATCAAATAATTACCTTGATATTTTGATGGTTTCAACGAGTTGCCTAAGTTGAAACTATATAATCTGCTGATGGAAAATATACAATGAACTACATACAAATGCACTAAATAAATTGTGGTTCAAGAAATTAAATACATTTTTATTTAATTTCCTTTAAGCTTCAAATCAGTAAATTTCAAATCACGTAGATTTTGAAGGGGAAAGGCTTTGATGTGTTTCAACCAATATTTTCTGAACATCATATGTTCAATATATTCTCTACTCGTTTTGAGTTGTCTTCGATCACGATATGTGTGAGATAATTTTCACAGACGTTTTCCAAACGTTTGATTTATTAACGATTGTATACTTTCTGTATTTATGTTGGTGGATTTATCAACTTTAAATTGATTCTTGATATTGATTATGAGGTCGGCTACAATTCAATTTAACTGGATTGTAGAATACCTGTCTTGATTAAAATAAAATGACATGGATTCTGTGGAGATCTCGATAAAATAATAAGACAAACAGAGTTCACCACGTTGTTAGTTGACTGTGTTGTTCGATGGCCAATTATGGAGATATGAGTTCCTTTTTGTGTTCATGGTTTAACTAGATGTGGAAAGTCGTTTATGTAGAAGATCCTTAGCTGAAAAGCGGGTGACTACCACCGTTGTGAACAGATTTCAGTTTGGGACCTGCAAATCTGCATCGTTGGAGGTTTGGTTAATCCTCAAAGCCAGTCGCTTACCCGAAGCGCACCGAGATCAGTACTGCTAGTAAATTGACCATGAAGACATAGGGAAATCGTGGCTTCATATTGTTCCCAGAGAACAGCTGAAAACCCCATACAATTTCAATGCGAATTTGAGGTTCGGTCATTGTGTATTTCAGACTATAAAGTTTGAATTGCTTTAAGACATTACATAAACAGCTTCCTGAACCATTCCATATTAGGGCACTGTGTCATATAATGACCGTGTTCACTGAATCAGCCAAATGTCCGAGGAAATATGCCAAAACCACACCTATTTCATTGATGGCGAGTACAGGCATTTGGAGGGTTTAGCACGCTGTTGCGTGACGCTGTGACCTGTGTGAGATGGCAGTAAAAATCCAACCCTCCATAGTTGGTATGCCTTATGTACGACAAAACTTCTACAAATGACTATGTCATTCATGCAATAAAATCCAACCCTCCATAGTTGGTATGCCTTATGTACGACAAAACTTCTACAAATGACTATGTCATTCATGCAATAAATCCAACCCCTCATAGTTGGTATGCCTAATCGTCATTGGAATAACAATTCTCCGTAAAATATCCGATAACCCAATCGGTTGGATTTCATTATAAACATCTAAATTGACCATGTCATTTAGCAGTAACATCCAACCCGCCACAGTTGGTATGCAAATAGATTCAATCAAGTTATATGATCATATCATAAGCCTGACCTCCCCGTCAGCAGATGTAAAGTAGAGATCAATGACTTAGGAGATCTCTTTATTGTTTGTTAATTTTTGAGCTTGGAAAATTCTTCAAAATTTGCATCAACGAAGAGGAGAAAGCAAGGTAAATATTTTTTTTGCTTGGCCGGCTTTCACTCAGTTGAGCGGTGGAGAAAATCTTCAATTTTCAAGGGGCTCTACTGTTAGGGCTTAGCCCAAAATCGTCTTAATTTTCATCATTTTTTAATTTCCGCAAGTTTCATGTTTTCTTAGTTATAGAGTATGAGAAGAATGTATACAATATATTATGGTTGAGTAACATTTTAGTTAAATCCTAAGGTGTACTTTATATGAGGTTTAGTATAAATGATTGGATTAAAATTAAATTAATTATTCTAGACGACACGTGCCATTATTTAGTTGAGTTGAGTTTAATGTAGAGATGTATGTAAGGAAAAATAGGTATATAAGTTTAGTTAGGTAGAGTAGATAGAGATAGGTTAGGCTAGGTTGGTTGGGGCTGTGGGTGATTACACTCTATTAGGTGGTAGGGTTAAGCCCACCCGGTTAAGACCACCACATTAGCTATTAAAAAGATTTAAGATTTAAGCAAAAGATTACTTAAACATTTCATTATTTATTAATAACATACAATTAATATTATACAGCAAGGTTTTCAAACCATTACCACAGTACGTGTTAAAAAAATGTTTAAAATAAATATGCTCACAGTTATTACGGGGGAATGTAAATGTAAGTAAAATATTTATGGAGGCTTCTTATTTCTTTGTTAGTGAAATTGATGAATTTACGGTATGTAAAAACTCAGTATTAGGTAGGTAAATTTTCAGGGTTTTTGAACGTTAATAAAAAAATATCAAAACTAACCTAAATATTTTTGGAAATTAAATTTATAAAAAAAAATCTAAATCTACTTTAAAAAAAATCATATATAATCTAAATGCATCATTCATACGTTCAATCAAATTCCATTTACATTTATCGAGGAATCAATCGATTCTTTAGAATCTTTTAAATTCCAACAGTAACATAGAAAAATATAATATCAATATCTTTTCAGCTTTCGTTCGTTCCCAATCGAATATCTTATTCATTAGCCGTCTACTCGGCAACAATCTTGTTCAAACGTACTTATTCATATCAGAAAGTTTGTACGCTTGGCGCGTTCAAGAACCACTGCTATTCCACATCGTAATACATTCGAATTGGAGCTATCACAAACGATTTATATCTGAAGAATAGCGCTTACGACTGCGATTGTACATATCATACAATAGGTCGTTTTACATCCGGCAGGGTCGATATCTCTAAATAATGTATCGAAACGTTTTAAACTTCACCAAGAAAGTGTATTTTGATTTTGGGTTACAACAAGTGAATTTAGATGATAAAAAAAAGAGACAATGTCCTCTATTTTTTTACAGAACGGAACATGGACGGCTCGTACCAACATCGTCGGAAAATCCTGCTTCCTACGAATATTCCTAAGACCAAAACAATATTTCATTCAAATCGGTCATGACGCTGTTATTTCATTTTGGATACTCACCTGAACGGAACTTCTATACTTCCAAACCGTACAGAATTATCCCTAGACTCATCAGAAATTTCATCGAAATCCCTCGAGACGTTATTTGATTTTGCACGAGCGGAGCTAACTTTTGCAGAGCGCACGGGGGCACCCATTGGAGTAAGTACATTAATATGGAGATTGTCTAAATATGTCATAAAAACTGGTCTAGCTGTTTTGGAGTCTATAGGGAATATACAAACATACATACACAGATCAAATTTTATGTACGAATCCTGCTGAAAAAACATATTTTCTCATTATTTTTTAAATCTGATTACAACAGTATTGACAATGCTTCTAATTACAAATATTTCGTTGGATAAACTTAAATGGAAAATTATTTTACTGGCTCCATGTATCTAGTTGAGTATTTTCTATGGGAGGCGTAGGTTTGGGTAGGTACTCTTTAACTGCACCACTGTCTTTCTCGCTTATGAGTGTATAACATGTCTAATAACAAAGCTTTATGGTAAAATAAAATATTAATAGAAACCGCACCAAGTGGCTTTCTACTAAATAGCTATATCACAGCAATAGGTGCCTAAAAGCCTTTAGACGAAAGGATATTGACACTTAATAGTCAACTGCCGTGATTTTTTTATATGGAAGTGAGTCTTAACTTGTATGTATGCCCTCATAAAACATCGTAACAAATAGTTTGACTATTGAAAACACAAATAATATTCAACAAAATAAGTGTTAATAGTAATGTTTTTGAAATAGTCTCTCGCATTTTTTCCCAAGACAGAGCTGTTCTTTTGTCAAAATACTGAGCGCGGCTATTGTGACACTTTTTCATAATATTCCGACAAACGCTCTCTCCGACTTAGTATTTAAAGAAATGGGTTTCTCTTTTTTAAATAAAAAGAGCATTCATTTTAAGAGTTCGCCTTTTTTTCAAATGTAAGATGAAGAAATTTTGTGTTAATTAATCAACTCTTTTATTCTCATTTGCTCTTTAATTTCCGTAAAGCGGTAAATAAAGATCCACGGAAATAAATCTTAAATTAATTAAGTTCCACGGATACTCTTGAACTGATTACCAATAATTAAGGTGGGTTTAAGGGATGTTCCTAATAGGGACGGGATTTGGAAATATGTTTAAAACGACTGTGTTCATTTGCACAATATTTCAAATTGAAAATGTATTTATATTATGGTTTTTATTAAAAACCACTTAGCAACTAAATTTATAAATTTATCAAGTTAAACACTGGATTTAGACGCATCAGCATATGCTGCCTGTCTAAAACTTATAAATAAATATAAATAAAATAAATAAAAATAAATATTATCATAGGTACTAATATTTCACGCGATAACGGCAGAATTTATTTAGATGAAAATTTAACACATATATAGGTTATTAACTATAAAATAAAACAAAGCGACATTGACCCCATCAGAGCAAAGAATACAATGAATTCAAAGAAAAAAAGGAATACAAAATAAATAAATTAAATAAATTAGATTACTTATCTTATGTAACAATTAAAATGAGTTATCTTATATCTGTAACGGCAAGAGGCTGGCAAAAATGGTTGCTTTCTACCACCTAAACTGACCACATATCTTTTTCATATGTAGAATTTTAGTCATGCTAAATACGCATAACTTTGGCTAACCACGATCGATTAAATCCATAAATATTTAAATCAAAATATTTTAAAGAATAAAAGTGAGAAACATTAAAAATAAAAATAAAAAACAATGTATTATTGGAGTGTTTTCTTTATGTGTGAGTTTTTAAGTTCTTAAGGGTTAACAAGGGCATGTATGTAAGTTATATGAGGGTATATATGTGTTAAGGTGAGCGTGTGTGTTTTCGAGATAAGGAACATGCTTCTTTGATGTTGTTTATTTCTCATGTTACATATTTTTTATTTCACATCAGTCGATCAATAATTTGTGTCTGCTAGTTTTAGGATTAAGCTCGACTCATAGAAAAACGAAATAAAAACCTACATAAAATATTTTCCTTACTGTTATTTAAACCAGAATATTTTTTTAGAAATAAGTAAAACGTACAGGTGTTGACTAATTAATGCTAAACACCAAAAATCTATTGAATTGGCTAAGCAGTTTATAAATGAATTCCAAAATATCTTTGTAAGGAACCGTAATTTTGACATACTCATATAACCTTCTCGTATCACATAAGGCGTATATTGGATAGAAAATTATATAAACTGAAATATGTAAAATAGGCAAAGATGATAGAGTGCCATCCTGTATGAGCGACATTCTTTCCTCTACATACATATGTTCATACAGGCTCGACAATTACGGGCTTTACGTAGCTAATCTGAAGGTTTGTAAACCATAGTATTAAATAGATCAGACACGGCCAGATTTCACGTTTAAATAGGTAGTTCAAGAACGAAAATCCCACTCTGTAAAATTGTTTCGTCATTACTTCGTTACTCATTCGCTCTACATGTCTTAATCATCTTAACATACCCTTTTCAATTCTTGTTACAACCTTTTTTGTCCGAAACAATGCTCTCTATTCCAGCTATTGAGGAACTTAAAAGATCAATTACATTGAAATTCGTCTACAAAATAGTTAACAATTGCTTATTCACATGTGTTCTTATAAGGTAAATCTGTAAAATTTAACGTTTTAAAAATAAAAAAGCTCGAAAAACTCCATGCTGAAATGTGTGGACACAAAAATCTCTTTTCGAGTAGCCGAAATTATTGATTTCATAATGTACTTATATTTGTAGACTTTTACCTGACATGTAAGCTGCTGCCACCGCCGCTTCATTTACAGAATCGATACTCATATTGTCTGTACTGTCCTTCACAACTCACTGTTTGTTCCTTAATACGAATTTGTGTTGATTTATTTTCAATAGATTGAACATTTGTTTATATTAGTTATGTTTTACGATTATTATAGCACTCTTTCAAAAATACTAGCGCGGAAATATATTCTACTAAAGATAATTTTAAGTCTTGTTCAATAAAATAGTTAAGTAATGGTTTAATTTAGCTTGATTCAGTATTGACGTTTTTTGTTACAAATATTAATTTGGCCCTTGTTCCCGAGAAGTTCGTCGCGGTTTCGAAAAAGTTCTCAGCGACGACAGTTTCGCGTGGTTTCGCGGCGTAGAGGCTCTACGCCGCCCGTGCTACGCGGCCGCCGCGCAGAGCAATGCCGTAGCACTGAGCCTTCAGAAGCGCTCGTAGCCCGCTACGCGGCCGCCACCGCCCCCGCCCCACCGCTGCCGCATCCGTAGCCGCTTTTGAATATGCATGCTTGCATATTTAATATTATAAAATGAAAATGAAACCGATACTCATTACATATTCTTGTGTTTTATTTCTGCTTAATTTGATGCCTAAATTGTGAGTGAAATACCTAGCTTTCATAATATTAACGGGTTTGAAAATACATAAAATCTGATTTCATGAAATTGGCCGCTAACAAACTTACAATTATATTTATTTGTGTGTTTCACTGGAGCTAATAGAATTTCAATAAAATTTCAAAATCATAATGTAACTGGAACCAGTTGTGAAAAAAATATGTTTTACCAAACAGAATTAAAAATAAAAAAAAAATTGATATAATTTGAGAACTTTTCTTTATTGTGCATCATTGAGCGCTGAACATTTATTTTTGTAATTAAACGCGTGATATTGAACCCCATGTTGGAATGACTCCTTCGATTTTCCACGACGAAGGATAGAACATTTTTGCTTAAATGAATATTTACAATACATATTTTTTTAAGTTTTCCTATTTTTAATCCTAGAGTATAATAAATTCGTATTAAAATATTTAAAAAATCTGAAAAGACAAAAAATAGTTAATTATGAAGTCGTATGACGTTGAACTGAAGTTAATGCTTGCCCAAATTTTTTGTTTTTTATGAAATAGCAAATTATTAGATATTGACGGTATTTAAATTAGAAAATCACTATTCTAGGAGAGTTAACATTTTGTTTATATTTTATAGACACGACATTATTTCTTTCTCGTTATTTTTAGGCTATAAAAGGACATTTACATGGAGTAGAACAGAAAAAATATATCTGCATATTCGTCCAACGTAAAATTTGAACCTGTGGCCTATTTGGCCTCTAATCGATTCCGTTACCAGATAACTTTATTACATCCACAATTTTTTTTCTGAGATCGACTGTTTTTGTCGATTGGAGCTCTACAGCTCATTATTCATTACAGATATGGTGCAGGATCAGATGGTGTATTCTTTTATGAGACTAATTTTTCAGTGCCATAAAAAAAATGTTCTTTTCAAATTTGCTTGGAAAACAAAGTTGATTGTTCCCTAATGCATGTAAACGCATGCATTAGGGAACAATCGTCCAGGACATATGGTCCTTATCAACTTGACATTGAAGTGTTCACTCTGTAAAATAAAATAGAGAAATAAATCATTACCTTGGATGTGTTATTCAACTTGTGACAAAATACTAAATCTACATTTTTTCTTGCATTTTTAGGACGTGAGAAAAGCCGATTGCATTCAGTTTGATAAAGACATAAGTAAAAAACGAAATTGGATTATTAAAAAAGTTAATATGTAGATTGATGGTCTAGCTATAATTTAAAGATAAGTATCTGGTGATTTGTACGATCTGGCTCCAAATGATGACAAAAAAAAATTTAAACATCTTGAAATAAAAAATGCACTCGCTTCATTTTTGAACTTCTTCTTTTGACAATACAAATTAGCACGTGACTTGAACAAAATATACGGAGACCGCAAAAAAAAATCGGAATTTAGATTAGAGTGATGAGGAATTCGTTTTCTAATATTAAGTGCTTTCTATTCCCGAAGTTTGTACTATCTATTCAAAAGCATCCTGTATATTTTGTTCGCACAACATCTTATTCGTTTCTCATAAAATATTATGTGACCTCACATCATCGCATGTCCCTCGGATATGTTTAAGTTTTTGAATCATGTGAGAATGATGTATGCAAATTGGCTTTACATGCTCACAGGAGCCAATACATTTTTATGCAGATGAAAAAAGTCGCAAATTGCGATAAAAGAAGGTCAAGGTAAGGTCATACCTCATTTGATACAAATGTTCTCATTCAACTAACTCAACCAAATGAAGCGGATATTTCAATTATTTAATCAGCCTCGGTAGCCCAGTGGCACGACGCCTTGAGATTCGAAAAACTGGGTAACCTTCGAGCCTGGTTCTGGATGTTTGACCATTTTCAACCGTTGCGTATCAAGTAACCGAGTCCCCATGTGGTGTAGTCAGTTTGGTGTTAGCCATCCATCCATCTGTATTTTTTCAGCAGAAAGTTACAGAACGGCAAGCTGATAATTTGTAACTAATTATGTGAAGTATAAAATCATTAACCTTTCAGTTGGCACGCAGCTTAGTGGTTAGCAGTCAACTGGCATTCCGTTCGGCGGATCCCCTCGTATAGTATATTTTTTCTGTTTTCATCTATTTATTGTCCGACAGCTATAGTAACACTATACATTTTTGGAACAACAACAAGTAGTATAAAACTATGTACAAAACTATGTAAATAAAAAATATATTCTTAAACACTTTCTCAGCATTAGAACGGAACGTCGAAGTTACACACGGCTGTCCGTTTCTAGTCAGTGTCAGTTTGCTAGTCAAAGGGTTAAAAAATTACATAAAAAATTACAAAATTTGGAGATTTTATAGTATTTCCTGAGCAACCCGGACAATTTTTCTAACACAAAAATGTATCAATATTTAAACAGTTTGATAACGTTAAATGAAGAGTCTGTTTACCGATCTCTCGAATGGAAAGTAATGGTCCGTGTACTTTTCATTTATTTAAATAAAATATTCTCGACTTATCAATGCCAGTAGGAAGATTAGTCAATAATAAAATCACGCACTTACAAACAGTTATAAAAAAGTCAATAAGATAGCTTTCCTGTTTTCGTCATTTGTTAAGCGGCTTTCGTGGAGACTTGTTTTTGTTGTGATGTACAGAGTAGATTGCTTCGTTAACAAATTATTAGGAAGGTACGTATATCGGTATCCTAAACAAATACACTTTGTCTTGTTTGTTGAGGACGAAGTTGATCAACAAAACCGCATCGCATCATGCGGCTCGCCGACCCCATTTACGAAACCAATGTAAAGAAACTCAGTGGCCTCGACTGAAATGTAAAATGCGACCACAATCTTTGCTTGAATGGAAGTTCTGAAACACAAAGCTAGTTAGCTGGTTGGTCCATTGGCTGTGTGTTGTAGTAGTGGGGTGTGGCAGCTATTCCCGTCGCATGATATACTTTTTTATACAAGCGCGGCAAATGGGTTCTAGGCCCGCATTATAAAATGTGTCCAAAGATGCCCACATGGGATTTCGAACTAACACGGGGGTAGCAAAAACCATGCCGGCCGATCAGGTGCTTCTTCACACCATGTTTGAATGACCCAAATTTTATTTTAGGAGAAACACCTCGGCTCGGCAGAGAATCAATTTCATAGCTAACCGACTCTATGGATAAAGTATCTGAAGGATTTCATTGATTGACTCACGGTGATCGACGATCTCCGTGGATTGACTTGAAAGATTGATTGCGTTATGCAGCTCCTAAGAGCATTATACATGGTAAAGCCGATAGGATACAGAGAGGGACCCTACATCCCTTCGGAGTTGGAGGTTCTCCTAATTCCGGGATACTTCTGGGTCGTCGACGAGACAAACTACACGGTGCTGTATTAAGGGCGTAATAACACTTGACTGCATTCAGTTTCATAAGGGCCTAAGTAAAACCATATTTTATTATTTTTGACTTAAAAAAAATTATTTTGAAATTTCAAAAAGACGAAAGATTGATTGATGGTCTAGCTATATTTTAAATATTTAATGGTCAATATCGGACGCTCATATTCTGTGTTATTTTTTATTTTATTTTAGGAATGTTTGTCTTATTTGAGAGCACAAATCATCAGCGACTTGCAGTTTTTAAATTAAAGCTATACCATCAAACTACGTAAAAACTTTTTGGATTATTGAATTTCGTCGCGTTTATTTTGAAATATAATTGTTTTACTTACGACTTAATGAAACTGAACTTCCTTAAGCGAGGAACAAAGCAGGTACTTATGTAGGTAAACCGTCCCACAGCTGCATGTGTGGGTCGGTACAACTGTGGCATATTTTACCGAATGGCATGAAAGTGATTGTACCGCTCCCAAAGTTCACAGTAGAAGAGCATGGGAATGACTACAACTCACGAACTAAAGCTAAGTTCATGGATATTGATTATTTACCGAGCGAAGCGCGAAGCGTCTACGTTTCAACTTGGGTGAAAATGCTTTCGTATGTCTGTTCGGCGTCCGGCTGTTCTCCACATGTCGCATTTCTCAACCGATTCTCGTGAAAAATTGTAAGCAGGTTCGATTATTATATGTATTTATGGTCGATTCATTTTTTTTTATTCTTTAAACAAAATTTGGTGACAAGACGTTAGGCGTGAGGTACTAAATCCAGTCAGAAAAAGATGTAATACTATTCAGTTGTAAGCTATGCTAAGACAGACTCGCGAGGTGTACAGCTCAGAGAGCCACTAGTATTTAAATTCGACAATCAAGGTGGGTAGACCATTCGGTCGGTACAAGGTAAATGCTTGTTCGCCGGGATTTCAACTGTTAGCCGCAATGCGAAGTTAATAGGTGTACTTTTGGTGAACTGGTTCGGCGTTAATCGTTAACTCTAATGTTTATTTCTTGATAATTTCGAACTAAACACTACCTTTTAGGCAACTACGCCAAGGTATTTTAAATTATTCCTATTTATGGTGATATGTTTCTAATATCTTTCTTTCGGAAACATTTTCACGTAACGTTTGTTTTTTTTTCATTCCTATAAATATAGGAAATAGAACACCATTAATATAGAGATTATTGGGAAGCATCGATTTTGGTACGTAGAATTAGACAAGAATACAAGTGGTCTCACTGCATTTCTTCCCGTTTGTGTCACAAGAGACGACTAAGGGATTTGTCGTAAAACCGGATTTAAGGTAAAACAGTATGCCTCGTTCTTACTTACTAGGTGCCAGGCTTAATCCCACTCGGGTTATTACCATCGCATTGAATGGATGATGAATCCTGTAGTTATGAAAATTGTCCGGGTAATGTAGTCGTGCAATATATGGAAAATCGTGGCATGGCACCTAGTTTCCGTGTGATAATATGCATTCCTATCAAGACATTAGGTGTATTATCGGCAAACAATGTCCACTTACATTTAAAAACGTGTATAACGTATCTTGATTTAAATTACTTTTCGTCAGTGCAAATCTAGCAAGTAGGCAGATATATCGCCTTACTGCAATAATCGATTCATAAACCAGTGACAGTGACTCACCGGCCCCAACAATTTTATTTCACTGCTTTCTCCCAACAAGTTTGGATAGGAATGCACTAGGACCTACAGGTACGTTGCCCCACAACAAAGCGAAGTGAAGTACAGAGCACCGCTGACAACTGTTGAGGGTGCTTCTCTGGGGTATAGTGCACTGTATCTCGAAAACGGGAAGCCATGCATATAGAAGCGGATTCAGAAGTAGCATTATATTTTTATAATGGTCAATGATTACATCTAAGGGATATGGGCACAGAAGTGTCCTCACACTCGAAGTAATTTCTCTAGCGTGATGGTGAATGTCGTTACATTGTATCAGTTTTTCATGCAACCTGACATGGATGGCTAATACCACAAAAAAACTGTTATTATATTAGCCCAATTTCCTGAATGAATTAGGTGCCACGCCAGGACCTTCCCTTTATGAGCACGGCTACATTTAACTGGGTGGAAAACACGGACACATTTTCATTGCCGCTTCAACGATAGTTTCATCCAATGCGGTGGTACCAACATGAACACGTTTTAATGATATAGCTGAACGTATTGAACGATTTGAAGTAAATATAAAGAAGGAACCTAGATTACCTATTTAGATTTTATATTTTAAATATCCAGATACTAATAAATAAATTAAGCTTAGCCTCTTTTTAATTTCCCTATATTTCCATTATTTACACATTTTTTTTGTTGCCTTCTATATTATACATTTTTGTTTTTAATTGCTATTATGCACTGTCAATAAAATGTTTCCCAAGACAACCTTATCGTTGGTAGGTAGATAATATCAATGCTCTTGGCCTGCCTTTTGTAATCTTTTAGATTATGCAATAAATATATTATGATAAATTATTTGTATTTTATTGTAGGTATGCTCCATATTCCACGACTACTCAAATTCAGGAATCATACATAATATCAACGGGTGTAGGTATCTGAAAGAAAATAATAAATATACCTACTGACTTTTAGATTCTACCTCGTTGCTCATATAAATGCTGCATTATTTACAACCATCGGGTCCGACGCTTCTTTGTAAATCAAAAATCCCTATCAAACCGTCAATCAGAAATTTACGAATACGTGCGACACGCGCTCTCCTGGAATATTTTTCTGTCCATCAAAATTTCGGAAGTTTGAAAGAAAACATCACATAAATAAGTGTGTCAATAGTCCCTTCTGTCGATCAGTTTTATAATAAGATACAAAACCAACACCGAATCCAATCGCACTCGAGGAGTGCTCTGTAAAAAATATGTTAACAGAACAAGTCGGAATAGTTCAGTAATTTCTTACAAAATAAACCAACGTGGATCTTAGATCTGGGGCACAGGGACTTAAGTTTTTTTAAGCAACCGGATATAGATAGACTACACCACTACTGTTATGATATTAGCCCAATACACCATATTCCCGAAGAAATTACGTGCTATGCCAGGACCTTCCCTGTATTAGCATGGATAAATTGAATTGGATGGAAACATGGATAATTGTTCATTGCCGCTTCGACCATCTTTTCATTCAATTCGATGGTTCGGTACCATCTAACACCGCCCAGGTTAAACCTTATCCTCCTAAGGAAATGGGACAACCATAATATATCCAAGTCCAGTAAAAAAACAGTTTTTAATTTTTAAATCGTGTTTAATAGAATGTTGTTCTGGATAACGACGTGTGAAGCTTAGCTCTTCACTGTCTCATCTCCAAGTTTGAGGGAACGCTCGGAATGAGCGATCGTCTGAACCGGATCGGAAACGAATTACCCAAACTTTTTCAATCATGTGACCGCCTCTGGGAAGTTCTCCGCCGCTGTACCGCTGTACCGCTCTACCATCGTACCGCTATACCGCTCAACCGCCTTCACTCTGCACCGCCTCCTCCTCCGACTTTACTAACCGCTTGACAGGAGAACGCTACTGACTCATTCTCCATCAAAATATTAAGGTATTATTTTCATACAGTTAGATTTATATACAGAGAGATAGATCTATACAGATTTATTTTGATACTTTATGACAATTAATTTGAGTTTCAGCGACATCTACATTTGAAGCATTGTAACCAGATTTTGAAAATAATCTGAAAAAGTATTGGTCGTGATATTCGTCGGAAGCAGGATGTCGCTGAAACTATAATTAATGAGATAACATTAATGTCGTATCCATTAAATCCACAAAATTATCTTTATGATAATGACTGTCAAAAATATGAGACATTTTTTTATCATTTAACTGAGCTATATAAAATACAATACAAGTTAGAGGACAAATTAAATCACGTTAATAAGTAAATAAAAATGAAAATAACTTTATTAAAGTTATGCGATATGGATATGTTATTAGATCCAATTGGTATTGATGTATTCATCAGTTCAATGTAGCCTACATACAGGTTGTTGCAACGGCCAGTACATTCATTTCGCCAGTGTAATCCTTATGATTTGCCAAGGCAAAAATAAAAGTCTTTTCTCTAAAACGCTATTTACCAAAATATTAATTTATAAAATATATGTTATCGTCTAGTGTAATATGACGCGATGTTGTAACCGTGCATAAAGGCTTATGTCATGATAGTAGGTGTGATATTAACCATCCATTTCCAGTTACATACGACGTTTCCACATTCTCACGGATTTTTTTACACTCTATTAATAAATTACTTTGCATGGAAAGTCTAACTGTTTATTTAGAGGATATTAAGAATTTATTTTAAACTATTTTGTTTATTTCAATCCAAATAATAATTTATCAAATGTTAACAACTGGCCGTTGCAATACCCTAATATCTATACTACTCAAAGTGAGCGGCATACAATGTTTCATCCAGACATTCATGATGTCAAATTAACCAAGCAGGTAAACAAGCAATATTTTACCTGGAACAGTGCCTCGTGGGAATGATGAGCGTGACAAAAATAACTCTACCGCCGCGTAGGTGGAACGTTAATTTATTCGTGTGGAAAAATCCACTTGAATATGTTTAGACCAAAACAAAAACAAATTGCTCACGACGCCCACAGGAGGCTTCTACCTTAACTTGGCGGTGTGCATTAGAAATGTTCGCATATTAAGCAAATCTAATAGTGGCATATTATACCAAAATTACCTTCACCTTAAATAAGTCTTGTCTGTACTTACATGCTTAAAAAAGTCTTACTAGGTGGTAGAGAGTAGAGGATATAAAAAGAAGAATAATGCTTCTGAACGAGTTGGGGAAATTAAGTTGAAAAGTTTTGAAAATGAAAAAAAATATATCTCATGCCCTGCTGGAGACCTTCAACTGTTCTGTTGTTCTAGAGAACTACAAATTACTATCACCAAAAATCGTAACATCATTGATTTTACATACACTCTTGGCGGCGAAGTTCTCGAATCCGTTGACGATATAAGAGACCTTGGCGTTATTTTCGACAAAAAATTACACTTTGAAATGCATATAGAACACATTACAAATAAAGCGTACAAAATGATGGGTTTTGTTCTCCGAAATACAAAAGATTTCCGGAAAGCTAAAAGTTACATAACACTCTTCAATTCATTAGTCAGATCACACTTGGAATACGCATCGGAAATATGGAATCCCTTTTACTTAAAATACATTAATTCTCTTGAAAAAATTCAAAAATACTTTTATCGTGTTCTTAACTTCAGACTTTTAAAAATCAATCTAGTTGTTGATATAAATCCAATGCCACTGGCTGATAGAAGATGCATCTTGGATGTAATGATTCTTCACAAGCTACTGCATAATAAAATAAACTGCAGCGAACTGCTCGCTCAAATAGACATTCGCGTCCCTCATAGGCGTGCCACCCGCAGTGTTGATCTCTTTCTTTTACCGCGTACGCGTACGAACGCCGGTAAGAGAAGGCCTTTCTTTCGGATATTTAAAACCTACAATGATAAATTTGGCGATATAGATATATTTAAATGCAGCCAACACAATTTCAAAATTAATTTAAAGAAAGTTTTATCCAGTTTTATCCAATTTTGATTGAAAGCATTCACATTGTGTGGCCATAAAATTACTCTTCTCTTTTCTCTTCAGGTATATTTAATACATTTCT
Organism: Incurvaria masculella; assembly: GCA_946894095.1. Classification (NCBI taxonomy): domain Eukaryota; kingdom Metazoa; phylum Arthropoda; class Insecta; order Lepidoptera; family Incurvariidae; genus Incurvaria; species Incurvaria masculella. Next base: position 4,327,887 of record OX335644.1, on the reverse strand, counting down.
GGTGTTAATTATACTCACTACTTTACATAATTTTAGTTTTAAGGTACTTTCAGATTTTAGGCATAAGCTCTACTTTTTCTCACTCTGTGGCAACTGTTGTTGCATGTAGATAGTAGTACTTTTATTATGTTGATATGTTTTGTTTCTGTATCTATATGTGTTTGGTTGTCCTCAAATAAAAAAAAAAAAAAAAAAAAAAAATTTAAAACATGTTTAATGTGTAACTAATTTGAAGTAAAAGGACGATAGGGAATTTTCCTTTCATCGTCGCTCAGGAGTTCGAAAGTTTTTCATCCTGCTCCAGTGGTTCCGTTTCTTGTCGCGACCAAGTTTCCATCGTCCCCGATATTATCTTTATTGGTGACATTAAGCTGGTAACATCTCTTCCGCTCACTGAACCGTGCTCGATAACGCGGCAGCCAGATGTCTTCATTGTGTGGTGGAATACAGAATTGTTTTTCGGGCTACAATGCAAGTCGAATTCACCGGCCGGTAACGAGTGATCTTCACTCATTCCGGAAACGTTGAGCTGGTCTACCATCGTAAATTCTGCCCAGTAACCAGTAACCAAGTAACTCGTTGATCAGGGTGAGAATTTACCTTCTATGGGGGAAGTAGATGGGTTCGATACTTGCATTCATTTTCATTCTTTTTTTTAAACAGCAGTTGGCCACACGGAAATAAATTAGCTTTTTTCTAGCATGGAATGCCGACTGCTTTGCTGACATGTCAAAGGATTAAGGCATTTAATCTTAAGAAAGTATATATTTAATTGTTAATAAAAGCGACCATCAAAGATACCATTAGGCATAGTTTCTCTTAGTCCATCTTTCTTTCCATATTAGTTATAAATTTCAGCTGTCCGACTATTCAACAAACCGGCGTCTCTGAGCTACTTTAATGGCTGGCGACGAATACATCAAAACTAGTCACGTCCCGGGTCGAGGCGTCCGCAGAGAGAACGGAAGCCCATTTTATATCTGACATTTTACCATGGCCACAGATCGCCAGGCAGCACTTTTTCATTTCATTTAGAGATGCGTGCCGGGCACATTTCCGTCACGATTGACCCGAGCAGCGAGTACGGAAGGACGGGAGAATCGATCGAAACTCGTATGCCGGCAGCGTAGCCACGAGTTAGTGGAAAACGTCTAACTGCAGTTAGTTATCTTAAGGTCGGCCCGTAAGCATCACAATATTACGCTCCCCATACAAACTTAGTTTACTAATGTTTTGCAAACCACTTTTGCGAATCATTAGTAAACAGGGCCCCCATACAAAAAACGTGATTTTTTTGTGTTAAATCTTGTACGATGGTACGAAACCCTTCGTGTGCGAGTCCGACTCGCACTTGGCCGGTTTTTTTTTTCTTTCGTTTAATTCGATTTAGATTTTACAAAAAAATACCAAAAACGTGCAGACACAGATATTTGTTGCCTGATATTGGATATTCGCGCTAAAAAATTTTTATACAGCTAATTAACATGGTAATTCAGAGAGGTAACGCACAGAGCATTTTAGGTACTATGGGAAGCTCGGCGGGCATGGCGGAAATTTTCTATTTCGTTTAGCATACTTTTAGTAAGTAGTCTTTTGCTGATTTTATTTTGTTAAGGAATTATTATGTTTTTATTCACAGTGTTTGTATTTTAATAAAAAATACTTTTAAAAATGTAGAAATGTGCAACCATATTTTTTTTTTTTTTAATATTTATGTATCTACACAAATTTTAAAAACCGTGAACGGACGATTTAGTGTATCCTTCAAATGCCTGCTCTGTTCAATAATGTAAAGCGGCATCAATGATCTTAGTTTTTTTAGTAGTAACAGAGGCTCAGAGGAACGCCACAATGAAGACACAAGGCTATGCCTTCAATTAAACAAACGTCAGTTGCATTCAAATGAAATTTAGTCCTTAGCATAACGGTTGCACGAAATACACTCACTTAATAAAAAAGCGCTGCATTTAAAAAATATCTATGTTTTTACTATAATACCATAACGCTGAAAATTATTAGCCTTAATAAACCATTACTTTACTTAGTTGAACTTAGGTACACTGTCTCCAAAACAGATATCAGATAACGGACCTCGAAACAACATCAATTAATAATTTAATTGCATCAGAACTCAGATTGCCTCTGAAGCTTTGATGGATTTATCGTAACGGGATCTTCCGAAAGCCGGTAATCCATTTTCATCGGAGTCTCAGCTGCCCTTGAATCAATTCGCTCAGTGATCTCCGGCGGGTCAAGCCGCTCCACGTTTTATTTCGCGCAGTAAGCCGACGACACATCTGCGCGCACATAACTCAGCTTTAGTGCCACCTCGATGCAGTAACGACCTCGCCGCGCTGCCGCCGGCGGTGCTCACGATAGAGCGACGAACGGCTTCATTTCTTTAAAAAAATTAATTCGTTCTACAAAATCAAGGGGAAGAATAAGCGGCTCGTGGCTATAGAGGATGTATCGTAACGGAATCTTCCGAAAGTTAGTAATTCATGTTCATCGGAGTCTCAGCTGACCTTGAATCAATTTTGCCCAGTGATCTCCGGTGGGTCACGCCGTTCCACGTTTTATTTCGCGCAGTAAGCCGACGACACATCTGCGCGCACATAACTCAGCTTTAGTGCCACCTCGATGCAGTAACGACCTCGCCGCGCTGCCGCCGGCGGTGCTCACGATAGAGCGACGAACGGCTTCATTTCTTTAAAAAATTTAATTCGTTCTACAAAATCAAGGGGAAGAATAAGCGGCTCGTGGCTATAGAGGATGTATCGTAACGGAATCTTCCGAAAGTTAGTAATTCATGTTCATCGGAGTCTCAGCTGACCTTGAATCAATTTTGCCCAGTGATCTACGGCGGGTCACGCCGCTCCACGTTTTATTTCGCGCAGTAAGCCGACGACACATCTGCACGCACATACCTCAGCTTTAGTGCCACCTCGATGCAGTAACGACCTCACGATAGAGCGATTGTTTTTTACCTGAGGAAAGACTTCAAAGTCGGACGGAATAACATTTCACAAGCGCCAATCGTTAAGACGATATTGTGCTTGAAGCCCTGGGCGCGCCTGTTTCAATTAAATGGACGCACAAAACGCGGACGCAGAACCCTTTGTCCCGATGTTCGGGACGTTCGGACGTTCAGTCCCGAAGTTCGGTCCCAACGCATTGAATTTCATTACGGCCGGAAGGGTGACACTAATGCCTTTCTTCATTTTCGCGAAGGAAAAGACAACCGAAGAAAGATTTTTTTTTCGATGTAGCTCTCATCCGCCAAATGCGTTACTTATAACATGGTTCCAAAAAATACTTCGCTAATATTTAAAGTCGATGTATCGGTCAACCACGTGGTGGCAACCGCGCGAGCTACGAGTATCGTTTTTGTGCCCTTAATATTATTCCTTTTCTTATCTCAACTTGTTTGACGGACGATTACTTCTTTGTCCGTCCAAATTGGCAGAATTTTATACCGAGCAACCTCACATAAACCTACTTTGAAGTACGTTTTCGGAGAAGATTTCATAGCGAATTTACCAAGACGGAATCTTAATGCGAAAAATAACAATTAACTAATTCCGAGCAAAGCTGACAAGCTTTCGAGGGAATGAAAAATTAGATTTTAACAAAGAGAAGTTCCGGCTGCCTTGAGTAGTGAAATCCCCTTAGGAGGCGACGTTGGCTGAAACAAATGACAGCCGCCCTAACATTAAGAACATCACAAGAACAGCACTGTAGATACAAACGTACGTATATCTAGCTTAGCTCGATATTTTACGTTGTTTTTCTAAGATATTGCATTTACTAACATAAAATTAATAAAACAAGACGTAAAATTGAGAATGCTGTGTGTGGATTGTATAAAGCCTCAATAGCCTTCAGCCTCAATAGCCCAGTGGCGCGACACTTCGGCGATCGCTCTCTGAAGTTAAGCAACGCTGGGTCCGGTCTGGTCTTGGATGGGTGACCATTCGACCGTTGAGAGAGGCTGGCCGTGGTTCGGATTCCACGTTAAACTGTAAGTCCCCTTCCTTACTTACTAGGTGGTAGGGTTAATCCCGCCCGGGTTGGTACCATCGCATTGAATGAATGATGGTCGAAGCGGCAATGAAAATTGTCCGTGTTTTCCATCCAGTTCAATGTAGCCGTGCAATATAAGGAAGGTCCTGGCATGGCACCTAGTTCCCATGTGGTGTGTTAGGCTAATACCATGACAGAAGGTGCGGTATTAGCCATCCATGTCCAGTCACATAAAAAAAAATTGTGAAGCTAATAGGCGACGAATGATTTACTTAATACATTTATGAAGCAGAAAAATCACAGAGTTTACCGTAATATCATGTTTAATATATTTTATATTTAATATACATGTTGGTCGATGAGGTAAGCCGGAAAATGTTTACAAGCATGAACTCTCTCAAACGCCCTCAAAATATCCTTCCGCTCAGCACTATAACTATGTTAGCCCATTATTTATTTTTATTATTATGTATTTAGGCCCAGGCCATGGTCCGAATTGCGTTGACAGCGATCATGAATATATTTGTGCAAACACCTGGGCGTGTATTCTTGGCATTCAGTCATTGCGGACTCAGTAGAGTTAACAGTAAACTTAAAGTAAATTCTTCTTTTGTTAACTCTACTGAATCCGTAATGACTGAATGCCAAGAATACACGTCCGGGTAAGAATCAGTATTATATTTCGTCGTCGTGACGTCATTGCTCACAATCTTGCATTTCTGAGCGCTGTCAGCCCGATTCGGACCAATTAAAAAATAAAACAAATAAAAACTCTTCAGACTTTTTATGTTCGTCGGACACAGTATGTTACATAGTTTATTTTAACGATTTATCAGTGTTACGGACAGCAGTTATTTTATTATCAATGTTTCTTTAATTCATGTCCTTGATTCACGGCCGATTCTACATATTTTTCTATCTTTTGTGCTGCGGCTTTTGTTTTCAAGGCCAAAAAGTTCCATTGAGGATGAAAAAAGAAATATGAGATGTTATAATTGGAAACTAGCTTTCTCTTGCCTTCTCTGCACGTGCTGCCGTAGATCTTTTATAATTGCATCTTATTGCAGCCGCGTCAGACTGGCATTGCCGCCTGGAAATACTCGAAAGATAAATTATGAAGATATTAATGGGTTTCGAAACCAGCGAGCATGATGCTAAAATACAGTATCATTGGGACTATTTCATAATAAAAAATCTCGATTAATATTGAAGTGATTTACAGTGTAAATATTTTTATGCGCTCGATAGCTAATGAGAACTGTATTGAGATGTGGTAAAAAGCGCTCGGATAAAAAAATAAGAGGTTGATACCCTAGGATTAAAACCTAAGGCTTTCAACACAAGAGACCACTGGCGTTATCCCCTAGGCTACGGGCCACACATGCTATGGTGAAACTCCTACCCTTGAATAATTAATAAATTCTTTATTGTGCAATAGAAAACAAATACAATTACAAAAACCATTCGAAACAACAACAAAATTTTACAAAGGCGGACTTATCACTAGCAGTGATTTCTTCCAGTCAACCTTTGGGTTGATGAGGAGAGACAATCTAAAACATCTATAGGTAAGTACACAATAGCCATTAGAAAGGAAAAAGAATAAAGTAAATAAAATAAAATAAAAAAACATACATACAGTATGAACATACATAAACCATAATTTATATATACCCTTCATTACTGACTAGGTGGTAGAGTTAATTCCGCCCGGTTTCGTACCATCGAATTGAATGAACGTGAACGAAGCGGCAGGTAGAAACCGCGTAATAGGATGATGGTTCTGGAATGGAACCTTGTTCCCTTATGCTGTGTTATGACAGTAGGTCTGGTATTACTCATCCATGTTCAGCTACAAAAACATATCTATGACCACATTTGAACCCCACTTTTCCTTTCCTACAAAGACTGAAAATATTGACCATTCTTTTTGACGTTGGCAGTCCATTTCTCTTGTGTATTTTTTATGTCCGTTCATTGATTTTTAAATAAAATCTTAATCAAATAAGTTGTCATTCACGGTAATCTATTGCATAATATCGCTCCGATTAGCGTCCAAGGTTCAACACTTAAACTAGATTCGATTTACGTAATCCCTCACACTCTTCAACCCCCCGACCAGCTGTCTGGGGGTTGACATTTACTAGTCACATTCACCTATAATTTTCTACAAGTTTTTCTCATGTGTTAACTCGGATAGTTCTTTAATTGCAGGCTACCTTACGGTTACAATGTACGCTCTCAATGTTACCAGCACTTTTTGGGTCAGTTCATAAAAACCGGCCAAGTGCGAGTCGGACTCGCACACGAAGGGTTCAATACCATAGTAAAAGATTTATCACGTTTTTTGTAAGAGGGTTATCTTCAATTTTACCTATTTGTTGTTCTAGCGGCAAAATAAATACACACTCTGTGAAAATGTCAGCTGTCTATCTGTTAAGGTTACTGAGATACAGCCCTTGTGACAGACAGACAGACAGACGGACGGACGGACGGACGGATGGACGGACGGACGGTCGGACGGACGGATGGACAGCGGAGGCTTAGTAATAGGGTTCCGTTGGCACTCTTTGGGTACGGAACCCTAAAAAGTTTCTACAAGATGTTCGTTTTATTTACAGTGCGACATATAGAATACGCCAGACCCTCAGTCCGAAGACAGCAATGCATTTGTCTTTCAATAAAGGTCAAGCAACAGTTCTGGATAGGCTACCGTTCTACACTAGAGGCTGGTTGTGGTTCGAATTTCACGTATAGCTATAGGTTATGCCCTAGGTGCTAGAGTTAATCCCGTTCTTGTCAGTGCCATCGCAATGAATGAAATGGGCCAAAGCGCCTAAAAAAATTGTCCTGATTTTCCATCCAGTTCACTGAAGCAGTGGAATATAACAATGGCCCTGGTATAGCAACATCTGACCAAATTCCAGCCAATATCGAATTCGTTCATTTAATTCGACACAATATTGAACAATCTACCATGGTCTTAATTAGGCAGGATTGCTGATTTCATTAAAGTTATTTTGTCATCAAGCTCTCAAGTGAACCCGGATTTAACTTGATACTTAAAATTTAGTACGATTCTCACAAACAACTAAATACCAGTTTAGGTTGTCGTGTTATAAAAAATATCAAATCCTACGTGCAATTACTGAGCGCCATAGTCCACTCGGGTAAGCTGTCTGAATCATTCGATATTGATTGGGGCGTATTTATGGTATTCATGAGAGTAAAGTTCGTTGTACCGCCGCCGATAACGATCCCTCTTCGTCAATAACTGTGGTGAACGTTTTGCTACACAACAGGCTAATTTCATATCAAGCTTTTACATCGATTATGGCTTATCTGCAATCCATGCCACAGAATAACTAAACGCTGAATGCGGGTTAATTGATGTGAAATAAAGTTATATTTGCGATAAATTTATGTTATCTGTATATAGAATCGAACGTGGACAAGCATACATTTATCAGTTTGTCAGCTCAACCAATCAGTTTATGTGGGCTTTATTACGAGACGAGACGTCACACGCCACTTTTGTGCTCAAATTCAAAGACAGTTCTTGGGTCTTGAGACGATTCTCAAGTCTTCCGGCCGTCAAATTTATACTATACATTTTATGTCAACATTTACAGTCTGAACCCTCTATCCTCCGTGGTCTGAACGCTTGAGAATTGAGGCGTGATAACACCTGCTTTCACTCAGTTCCACATGGGCATAAGAAAAACTGTATGTTATTATATATTTATATATCTCCCACTTATTTTGAAATTTCAAAAAGATGAAGGATGTATCAACGATGGTCTAGCTACATTTAGAACCTAGAACGGTAAATATCTGACGCACATATAAAAATCCTTTTTTGTGCTAAGCTTCGCTAAATAACGTCGCTTATTCCAAGGATCGTGGTATGTATGCATATATAATTGACAGCTCATATTCTGCGTTAAAACTTTTTTGTCATATTCTATGAATTTGAGAACACAATGTACCGGGGACTTACAGTTTCATTCTTTAAACTATTGCTTCATTTTAACTTAATATTTTAAAACGCGGGACATAACTCTAATATTTAGTTTGACGGCTTAGCACAGCACGTCCTGCTCATCACACGCGCGCTAAGTCGTCAAACTAAATATTCATTTTAACTTTTTTAATAATCAAAATTCAATAGGGTTATTTTTAAATATAATTACATGTTGTTTTACTTACGTCCTTATCAAATTGAACGTAATCGGCTCTTATCATGCCCGTAAGTCTCAGTGTTTATGCTCATTTCTTAAGAATCGCATTATTCCTTTCCATACTGTCCATAAAAAGTAACGTTGTGGATTTTACGTCGATAACCTTCGATTTATTTTTTATGAAACCTGACATGGATGGCACACAAGTACCGTCATGCAGCGTAGGGCAGCAAAAATAGAGGCGGCAAAACCTAGAAAATCCGGGCATTCTTTTGTTTTGTTCGTTATTTCTAGTTACATCGACAACTCTACATTAACATTTTTTTTGCTTATTCCAATAAAATCCGGACATTCTTACCAAATCGGCTGGACAAGTTTCGTTTTGTGATTCTCCGGAAGTTTTAGTAGACCATCGGCTGCATGAAATTATTTTTTTGCTCATCCGAAAAATTTGGAAGGGGTCGGTCAGATATTCAAAATTTCACAAGGGGTCCATGACTACAAAAAGTTAAGAAGCAATGCTATAGAAGAATAAAAAAATCGGGTCAATCAATGCGTCGTCTCTTCCTGCGCTACAATTTTTTCATACTTTTAGAAATAATAACTTTTGAAAATTTGAATCTCAGGAACCAAAAAGAAATAAATGGCGAAGTTAGGTTAGGTTGTGACTGTATTATTCGTTATTTGCTTCAACGATTATTCATTTGATTCAGACGATTATTCGCGACAATACTCGAAGCCACTTTCAATTGTTTAAATAGGCTAGGAGTATTGTCGCCCGTCAAATTCAGGTTCATGTCGGAGTGCGGGGGTGAGCGGTGAGGTGCGGGGAGGGTATGCTTGCGCTTGGCAGCTACCTTTTGTTCGGTCGCATCCCCCGGGAAGTTATTTAATCGAAATTGGTATTGTCATTATCGGAGCTACACGGTAACCTTATTTAGCTAAATGACGAGACAATCGTACAACCAATCGGTGATAATTTTTGGAAGGTGGTGATAACGTAGTCTTTAGTTAGCAGGTTTGTCAAATAACTTAATAAGGTTTTAAGTTTCATTTTTTGGAAGAATTTAGTAGAATTTAAATCTCTATATAAAAAAAAATCGGAGATTCAAAATTTTCTTTCTGAAAATTAATGTACAACAAAATCACGTCGTAGAATAAAGCCGGTTGTATGGGCCAAAATAATTTGGCGTAGATCTATATCATGGTTGTAATATATTATAGTTGCTGTAAGCTTGGCAAATCCACAGAACAAGTCCCCAAAATGCTGAATTTTACTGCTTGATCCGGTTCGCCGTTTTAACATTTTGCCAATCCATCATATACCTATTTTTATTGGGATATATTTATATGTATGTGCCAATATTAGACATATGAAACTACGCAAAATAAATAAAAATTAAATAAAAAATATTCAGATTTAACATTGAGCCTTGTAATTGCGACGAGATGATACTGCCTTAAGCCTGGTTTTCACAAACTGGTGATTTATTTTAATCGACACTTAAAGGGCCTTTATTACTAAAGTGCTGATTATCTTATACTGGTATCGATTGCGAGATGGTAAGAAAGGCCCTTTAATGTGAGGATTTAGCAAATCAGTACTTGGTGGAAGAGACCCTAGCCTGACTGACAAGTTTTATCAAACGAAGTGGGAAAGTAATAAACTTTCAACAGCAGGTAGCGAACAATCTCAATTTATATTTTAATTTTTTATTTTAGTTTTTATTAAACACTTTTTTTCTCTTAGTAATATTAATTAATAAAACAATAGCAATAATGATATCTCTATGGACCACGTCCTTTCATCTTTTTTTTAAATTTAATACATATTAATTTTCTTTAGCCGTTATTGGAACAAAATGTTTTGCAGGCTACGTGTGTCTTATCTATAACTAATGAAGGGTTGTCAGAAATACAGTCGCATGCCACCATCAGTATTGAATGGTAATTATTGAAGCCACAATTACTGCAAAAAGCAATAGGTCTCTCCGTTGCAGATATCTTAGACAACATCATTATTTCTCTCGGATTTGAATGGAGATATACAAAAACATTTTCAAGTTTTAAGTGTATTCAGTATATTTGGAAAAACTAGAAACCGTCACACAATCTTATTATAATCCATTTTTCAAGAGAAAAGCACTGTTAGAATGAACCGATTGCTGAGTTCCTCGAAGGACAACGGGTCCGCAAACCTTGAAACGTGATATCTTTCTTAATGGACTCTGGATGCCGGATCTAGGTCCTCATTGGGAACTTACAATAGGACCGTAGAATAAAAAAGGCAGCACTGAATAATAAAAATATTTAATTTTGATTAAATATACCTATGTTTATATAATAATATATGGTCGAAGCGGCAATAAAAATTGTCCGTGTTTTTCATCCAGTTCAATGCAGCCGAGCAATATAAGGAAGTTCCTGGCATGGCACCTAGTTCCCATGTGGTGTGTCAGGTTAATATCTGACGGTCAGTTTGGTATTAGCCCTTCATGTCCAGTTACATAAAAAATAAAACTCGAGTATTTTGGTGAGCACATTTTCTCCAATTTCTTAATAACATATGTACTTTTCAGAACGTAACCACAAAAACCGTCAAGGGCGAGCTGGACTCGCACTAGAAGGGTTCCGTACCATCCTACATTATTTAACACCAAAAAATTAGATTTTTTGGATGGGGGCAACCATTAATTTTTAATATTATTTCATTTTCAATCAGTGAAAATTTCAGCTGCCTAACTATTACAGTTCCTGAGATACAGCCCTGTGACGGACGGACGGTCGGACGGACAGGGGAGGCTTAGTAATAGGGTTCCTATGGCACCCTTTGGGTACGGAACCCTAAAAAACAAAAATGTATCCGATATGAACTCGCCAGGTGATTGTTTAAAACTGAAATCGATGTTAAAATAATTGAAATTTAAACAATGAATTTATGAATAATTTAAATAATGAAAATTACTTCTGTACGGTAATGCGAACCTTCCCTACAAACATTCCACTTAAAATATAACCCTAACTACAAATTTTGTCCGTGACTCTCACCCTTGGCTACACATTACAACAAGCACATATTATACAGTTCGTTAATTCGGTAACCAATCAGGGGTGATGTGAGTGGGTGCGCTGGCTCCTAAAATAAATCTACTATTTCATTTCTGTGCAAACTGTACCAATTCGCTAGAGCAGCGCTTTATATCTTTTACTGAAAGAGTTATCACTGCTGCAATGCGAGTTTCAGGTTTGGCAGCAAACTCGGAAAATAAAGCTTTTGGTTTGGTATGGTATTATCTCTGGTCTTTATGCCAACGATGTTAAAAAAAAACTTATTCCTGCGAGTTCTACCTTAAAAATCGATTTAATAAAAATGTATAAATATTCGTCGAAATATTTTTTTTAATATTTTACTTTAGAATACAAGCAGTAATCTCAGCTATTAACAGCTATTGACCGAATATTTTGTCGGCAGATTTAATTTTTAGAACTGCGTATTAATTCCACTGAACCTGTAAGGCAGGCGGGCGGAGCATAAGGTGGACTGGGGGTGCTGTTCCTTCCGCCCACATCATTGCTTCCGCAAACTGCCGACTAACATCTTGATACCAATAGCGCCAATAAAGCCTGAAAGCGAAAGCATGTCAACGGAATATTAAATACATACATACTGTGGCCCCATAGTGTTTTGATTTTACTCAACGCGGCAGAGGGAACTTCCGCGAAAAAAGCCTAAAGAGAAGACTTATTGCGATGGCAAGAATTTGGTAAACACATATTTTCATTAAAATGAATAAGCAATGTTAAAAAAATTACATCAGTGACCCAATAATACTGCGATTAATATTTAAGAACCGACTATGAAAAGGGAACATTAATTTTACCTACGGAACCTTAAAAAATAACAACGTCTACAATCAGGCGAAAAACCAAAATAGAAAATTCATTAGATGTGTTTGAGCATAAATCTTGCTTGAAAATCTTGAGCAAAAATATCAGGTTAATGAATATTCATTGTAATCTCAAACTATTGTCTCGGCTCTATTTATTTGTTTGACGTCTCCACAAATTTTGTTTGTTTTACAGTAATAATGTTTTGTAAATGAAAACAAATCCTTACAATAATGGTCGCGTGAAAACTCAACAGCTCCGCAAATTGAAACGTTTCGTTTTGCGAATAGAAAAAGGAATCACACTAAGCGTGGGAAATCCGGCCATTTCTGACCCTCGCGAGCGCTTCTCTCAAATGGTTCGGACCGATAAGGGCCACAAAGAGCTCACGCACTCTCCCTTCCACGCCACTTATGACAGATGCCTGCCTGTGTGCTGTGAACACACGCTCAACTCTCCGCACGCGCCGCGGCGCCGCCGCCACTCGGAATCGCCATTACTTTTTGTGGAAATAACGGGATGTTTAGGAGGAAATCGAATTATCTTCTGCGTAATTGTCTTGTAAGGGTCTGATAACAGTTCAGTTCTAATAACAGCGTTTCCTTTAAAAAAACGTAATAATATTATAAATGTGAAAGTAACTCCGTCCGTCTGTTACATTTTCATGCATAAACGAATTTAGATAAAATTTGGTATATAATCTGGACCTAGGGAAAGGACAAAGGCTTCCCTTTGTGGGGAAAATTAAACTCAAAGGTGTATGAAAAGGGGGACGAAAGTTTGTATGGGGAACTCAAATAGCATAAAATGTTAGGTTCAGCCTGACATCAGTCCGAAACGACATTAACCCGAGCGGAGCCGAGTACCTAGGGAAAGCTAATTCAAATAATTCTTAAAAATAACTACAATTTTCTAAAGTCTGAGGCGGTCAAGCTGTATTTTAATAAAAAACGTTGATGACGTGATATCAAACTTATATTACATATCCTACGCATATTTGTCAAATTTAATAAATTAGAATGCCCGAGAAGAGCCGTTCTATGTTTTATATTTATTTTTATATATTTAGCTGTTCTATCAATGTACAAATGTATTTTTCCAATTTTTTTAATGCGTTGTTGTTTTACTTAATATTAATAATCTGCCTTCAAAGTTAACATAAGACTGAGCCCCGGTTACACGAAGAAACGGCTGAGTTAATCAATGTTCAAACACGTCACTTTTAGTGAACCGCGTAGAGTTCCTTCCATACTGTCCACACAATGTGATGTGTTTAATCATACTTTGACGTTGATTTTGATTTTTTGTTCTTTCGTGCACTCGGCCCTGAGTCACCTGAGTGGCGTAATAAAATTCGGTCCACAATATTCAAAGGAATAGGTAGTTAGAAAATTACCGATTTACGATAAAGTTATGCGGAGCGGCTCGTAGCCTAGTGGCGCGGGGACCGGCCTAGCGTACCAGAGGCCCGGGTTCAATACCAACTTGCACCACTGTCTTTCTCTTTCAGAGTTCGATAAGTGCATTTCGTCACGAATGCGAGCTGCTCCATGGTTCGGAATCCATGTAAAACTGTAGGTCCCCTTCCCCTACTAGGTGGTAGGGCTTAAGCCCGCCCGGGTTGGTACCATCGCATTGGATGAAAAGATGGTCGAAGCGGCAATGAAAAATTGTCCGTGTTTTCCATCCAGTTCAATGTAGCCGTGCTCATAAAGGGAAGGTCCTGGCATGGCACCTAATTCCTTCGGGAATGTGGTGTATTGGGCTAATATCATAACGGTAGTTGTGTGGTATTAGCCATCCATGTGAGGTCGCATAAAAAAAAAAAAGAGAAACAAATACAGATTTTTTCGACAAAACTCGCAGCTTTTCTTCGGCGTTCGAACATTTTTAACAAATGCGGTAGTCTAAAAAGTGTTGAACACAGATGGCTCAAAAGTTCAGGAACTTATAATTTGTCTAAACATTGATTGAATTTGATACATACTCGTATAAACACCAAATCTTACAGATATCAAAGTCTCAGACTTTATCAGAGACTCGCGATGTCCAGCGTCTAAAGGTACTAAAATCCAATGAGCACCCTGTCTCACGAGCTGCAGGTCTATTCCTGGCATTCAGTAATCAGGAATCAGGAATCCTGAATCTAGAAAACAGCTTTTATAGTCATTTTCAAAGCGAGGTTTGTTTAAAAAAAACTATGCTCCGGAATATTTTCGTCGAAAAAAATACTTTGAAAACCGTTGAAAAGGCGGTTTTCTAGACTCACGATTCCTGATTCCTGATTACTGAATGCCAGGAATAGTCCTGCTGAACGTGGGAACACGCCCGCTCAGGACCCGATGTTTTCTTACTGAAAGTGCTCGCTGAAACGTGCACCGTTGGCATTTACGACGGAAATAGAGGCTTCTATGTTGGCGGTGTGCTCGAGCGGTTCGGCCACTTGAGTGTGATGATGACTCAAAGGAACCCGGTGACCACTTGGTCGAATGGAAATCACGGTTGAAAGCCGATATTGGTTGCTAAAATTCGCTATGTGTTGACGATCAAAATGAAAATTTAAAACAGGGATGGTCGTGCATACTTTTGTCATAACTAAATATTTTATGGTCAAATGCCGATAATTCGTTAGTTAAACCATATGCCTTTCAAAAGAGAAAACCAAAAACTATATACTGCACCGGAATATATAGAGACAATATAGAGAGAATTTATTTTTTTTACTCATTTTTTTTTCTACATCGCTTTGTTGCTTCAAAATACTTATCTGAGTGGGCAGTCTGAGTTCTCACCTAAATTGGCGTTACGGCAAACCGATCGACTGGCGTTTTTAAATGTATGGAGAAATTGAAGAGCGCGCGCAGCGGGCGTTAAGCGAACTAACATTTGCGAGTCCGAGCTTGATTTGACAGCTTACTCAACGTTGCCGTAAATACGTCGACGTTGCCGTTTACGTCCACTCCGCGTTTTCATACAAATCGGAAGTCCGCGTTTGACTTTGACAGCTTGAAGAAGTAAAACCACAGAATATCTAGTAAAAACTTGTATGGAGTTTGGAGAAAACGCCAGTCGATCGGTTTGCCGTAAACGCCAATTTCGGTGAGAACTCAGACTGCCCACTCTGAAGTTATGTTTTAAGTTTGCGGTAAGTAAGTAGCCTAGTGGGAGCGGCTCGTAGCTTAGTGGCGCGGGGATATGCACCGATATGCACCACTTTCTTTCTCTTTCTGAGTTTTATAAGTGCTGTTGTGTGTGTTATATTCAATTCTGATGGTCATTAAGGTCACCGATCGGTTATACGAAAGAAACACGATACATTCCAGGGAAAAAAATACGTTCGTAAAATATTAAAATTGATGTATGTTATATCGTAGCTACGCACAATATCTAACGTCATTAACAGTTAAGTGACACGCGATTTGAATATAAATTTTTGTAGAGAGGGTAAAAATGTGGTAAAAAAATAATAACATTATTATTTGAAAACGCATATGGGCAGCGGTGCCGATTTCTCCTGTACAACTCCTCTCCGCGCTGACAGCTCCATTCCAACTGTAAAACGACTGCAAGATCGAAGAAGAATAAGACCAGGAGCCTGAGTCCGCTAAAAGATACATAACTCCACTTTCAGCGTTAGCGTTATGAGATAACACAAAATACGGTACAATTTTGTATGATTCTCATATCGCTAACATTCGAGAGTGGAGTTATCTATTAGCGGACCTGGGCTTCTGTATGATGGCGGCGCAAGATCTACTGGGCCATGGAACCCAATGGGGTTTCCCCTTGACGTTAGTGGGAATAGCACCTACTTACCTAACGGTCGGTAACTGGGAGCACTATACATATAATAAACTTGCTACAGGTTATTCCTGTGACACCAATTATTTGTGACATTTTGAAAATTTCCGGGAAACTATCTATGTGCCGAATTTCATCTAAATTGCGTCAACCGTTTTTGCCTGATTAAGTAACAAACATCCAAACTTTTACATTAACAATATTAGTAGGATAGTATAGATAGATAATTAAACGAAGGGAAGTCAATGCCTCTGCTGGTGACATTTAACCAACATGTATTAAATTTAAACAATCTCAGGTTATCCATGTTCAGTTACATAAAAGTAAATATCAAAAACTTACGTAGTTTTTTATATTTACTTTAATTTTAATTTTATACGAGATGGTTGTATAAACATTGCATTATTAAATAATTTTGAGGTAAAGGTTTTTACAATAACATTTTTCGGTATTTTTGTTTACAAGCTTCATTTTATTTTATTATATATAGTGAAAAAATATAACAAAATATGATATTTCAGGGAATACCTCAGAGTTTGAGGGCTATGAATTAATACAAAGTCTATCGAAGTGCGAATTTAACGCTTTCAGCTAATATTTTGAAATAGGTTATATGTAATGGAATGATTTATTCGATAAAAGTTTTTTCTTTGAAAAAAGTACAGTATTAATAATGCTAATAATATCACAAGCCTCGGTAGCTCGTGGCGGGCCGTCTCGGGTTTCGATCTAGTTACCATTTCTTGTGAAAATATAAGAATAGTTGAGCTCATACTATGATTTGTACGGCCTACACCATTGAGTTAGAAATGAAAGAAAATAAACAGATAAACATATAAGTGATGATAAATGTGGAGTAATGTTATGAGGGTCGACATTACATAAAATGTGTAACGATAATATGATACAGACTCCATGAAATCATTTAGAAATCGTTCGGACTATCGTGTCTAAACAAATCAAATAACACTTAATATTTCCGTAAACAAACAAAAAAGTGGCAGGTGCAAAAATTCCTTAGATAAATCACAAATAAATACATTATAATTATAATATGGTAATGTATAAGCTTCCTAACTAAACAAAATTAATAAAAACCAACAATGAATAAGATTAAGACGTTTCAGCCAAGGCAGGCAGCTAAATATAATAAACAAAAACATTTATGTGCACTGGCAACTCTCTGCTCCGTAAAGGCATTGCCTCCTCTAAGAAAACTAATGACTTATATTGGCGTTTATTTTTCGTCTGGTGTCCATCGTCTAAAGTTCAACCGCTTTCAAAGTTTCATTTTACTTTATTTACGCAAAGGTTCGATCAAGATGTCTGAAATAAAATATTTTGATTATTAAATTGACTTCAAAAAGTTCGTTCGTGCTTATTAAATGATGGATATTCGTATTTTAAAAGTATGTTTTGGTTTCATATTATTATTTAATTTTCGATGCTTCGCAGTGTTTAAGAAACACTTTGACTGCCAAAGGTCTTAATCATTAACATTTAAAAATGCCCAATATTGTTTGCCATCGTTTTACAATTACAATGAATACTTAAAAAACACATTAAACTGTTCTTTCGACAGATGACAGGAAATTCTCATTTCTTCAATTAACTTATGTTGTAGATTTATCCAAACATTATTTTTATTTTTCTTTTGTATTCTACATTCGCAGATTTAGGCAAGGCTTAATTTTGTTGTCTGTAATTAATTTTAGCTCCCATTTTCCCATTTTTTTTTATGCAACCTGATATGGATGTCTAATACCACACAACTACCGTTATGATATTAACCCAATACACCACATTCCTGGAGGAATTCGGTGTCATGCCATGACCTTCCCTGTATGAGAACGACTACATTGAACTGAATGGAAAACACGGACATTTATTTCATTGCCGCTCCGACAATCTTTCCATCCAATGCGATGGAAAGATTGGATTTAAGATTTAAGCCCGGGCGGGCTTAAACCCTACCACCTAGTCGGTGGAGGGTGATTAACAGATTTACATGGATTCCGAACCATGGATCAGCTAGCATTCGTGAAACAATGCACTTATCCAACTCAGAAAGAGAAAGAAAGTCGTTCATGATCGGGGCGAGGATTTGAACGGATTTCTGGTACGCTATAAGAACCCGCGCCACTAGGCTACGAGCCGCTTATTGTTAGTTACACAAATAAAAAAATATATTTTGCAAGCATTCTTAATTTTGGAAAAAAAAAATATCAGTTGCAATTGAGCCTCGAAAATGATCCTTTGTTTCATCTTAAGCAAGCAGATTGGATGTTGTTAAATTCCACCAACGATCACTCCTCGCGACTTGTCTTGCTGCGCCTCAATCTCCATTACCCGCCTTACGACTTGCCCCCTTCCTCCCCCTAATCCGCTCTGATGCTCCTCACCCCCTCCCCGCCCCCCCTCACTCTCAGCGTCACTCGCCGGAGCAATCTGCAAGAGAATAAGAGCAACCATTTATCTGGCGGTTCGGAGGCGGCTAATTCGCGGCGCTACCGAATTGCAAGGATTCCGGGAGATGCTTTGCGGTCTTCCGGCGCCTGCCGCGGCTCTTAGGCACCGTTACCGTGCACCTTGTTCCGGGTTCGAATCCCGGAGTCGAACTGCAATCTAGTTAGGCAAAGTTAGGCATTGCAACGCCAATATCAACTGTGGTTTGCTTACTAGCATATAACATCTTAAATATAATAGTTAAGTAATAGCTGTAAGTTTTTCTATTTCTTATTTTGTTTCTTTGTTCTACACTATACATATGTACATAAACTGCTTCGTTTCGTCCTACTACTTTTGCTGAATTTGTGAAATACGAAGCTGGACTAACATATTTTCTAAGCAATATATTAACACTTATATTAAGATTTCTATGTTACTCTATTTGTTTTCCTAAAATTAAAAAATAAATCTCCAGATCTCGGAGATTATTTCTCGAACGAACAAGGTGCTGTACCAGATTTGAATGATTTAATTTGAGCTCCCTAAAACACAAGAAGTACTTGTTTCATTTAAGTGGACGCAATATATGAGCTAAGCTAAAATCATATCTAGCTACCGAGCCACGTTATTAACGATCCGATACAAAAATTAATAGTTTAAAATTAATAAAAAGTGTAAGGGCCTTTTACACCTACTGCCGATAAGCCTAATCGAAACATATATGAACCGCCTTGCTTTATCTTCATTTGTTTTCTAGGTTTTCAATCGGTGATTCGCTATTGTCACACACCGGCTGAAAGGGGGAACATTCCGCTTTCAAGAACGATTTCGAAGCCAGGATATGACCGTTATCTTGCGACTGAGGTATTGCTGAGGATCCCGTTAGATAACCACATTTCGATGAGTTTTGCAAATACAATCTCTTTATTAGAAAGGTAGGAACTAATGTTAATAAAATACATATTTAATTTAGACTTAAAGATAAAAAACTTCTTCTAAAAGAGCCGGAGCTCCAGCTGTACCTAGAATACTGGCGGTGTTGCCTCTTTGGATTTCGAGGCTTATTCGCCGGACAAAATGTGCCCCGGACCTGGGATCACCAGAACTTTCATTTAAAAGTTTGCCTAACGTTGAAGCAAAAGTTATCGCTTCTGGTGACCATGAACCGAGTGTCTCGACGGCGAAAGCTAAAAACTCAAAGGAACTCGCCACGCAGCTGTATTTTTGATGTTTATTTGCTGCTGCCCTCTCAGCTGCAGCTCCGGCCGCGCGAGAAGTGGCCTGAATGTAGGACGGCGCCAGAGTATCCACACAGGTGGCGTCCCATATTAATGCCTTGCCACTTGCCCACGGCAAATACATATTTAATTTTGTCTTTAACTACGCTAGAGGGTAGATTTTACAAAAAAAATGTAGAACCTCATTAAAGTATTCAAGTTTGGTGGCGCGGGTAGATCGCTGGGTTTTTTGTAAAGGTTTTGTAAAAGTTAGGCCTATATAGGTTCGCAAAAAGAAATGGTATGTGGTCCCATGCAATGCACAATCGTCTAGGGGTTAGGATAAAGGAAGGTGGGGCGACTCACCACGATGGAGACTTCCTGACGTGTGCGCGTGGCCACCACGCTACTCCTTCTCCCACAGGATGCGGTTCAGGAACGCTGCGTCCTCGACGATGAAGAGCACAGAAAGTCCTTTGGATTGTTCGTAGGTTTCGAGCACACGCGGTACTGGCGAGGTACTCCTGGGTACCTAAGGCCCTGACGCCGCGGCGAGATAGTTTTGGCGGTAACCGGTGCTACGATGACATGGCGTGTCCGTGCATCGCGGTATCAAAAATTGCACTGAAAGTTGAGCCTTTCAGCCTTTTCAGCAGACGCTGTAAATCTTCACTCCATCAGGTGAAAGAGAGAGAAGGACATGTGTATGCGGGGAACAAGGATATGACTAGGGTCATGCACAGTACGTAGAACCACACAGCCATAGATTACGCGGAGAAATTATGGCATAACCAAAGGCAGTTTAGGCAACTGCCTACGGAGCCAGCATACGGGTCCGCACACGAAGAAAAAAACATTACATTTATTGTAAATATTTGTTTAATTATGATGCGGACAATTATTCGATTTAAACGCCGACTAATCAGAAAACTGTCTTCGTTCATCAACGTCTCAAAACCGTTTAATTTCATATGCGATAATAACGAATAAAACAATGTTTTGAAAAAATCAACTTTTAAGATGTTTTAAACAATTTCGTATATTAAAAAGTTTGAAAATTTAATATTTAAACATAATAGTACTTTAGAAAACCAATTTCGTTTTAAAAATACCAACCACCCGAAATTGTATTGTATTTTATAAAAAAACAGGCATACTTCCCTTTCATTTGTTTTATTGTTAAGGTGGTGGCATACATTCGTAATATAGTAAAAATAGCGTAATTATGTGTGGCAGAAAACATAATTATAATATATTTTAGGAGGATGGAAGAGGGTAAAGGAGCCTCCAGAAAGCATTGCCTAGAGACCCCAATATAGTTAATCCGGCCCTGTTGATAAAAGGACGATCCTGGCTTGGCAGAATGCGGTGTGTTTGTCTAAGATCATGGCGGTAAGTGTGGTACCTATTAGACACATATGTCCAGTTACATTAAAAAGAAAATAGAAAAAAACCGGCATCAAAGAAAAAGCACTAAAAAGTAAAAAAAAAATTGCCTTTTTTGTAGTTACGATTATTATTGTTTTTTGAGTCAGTTATTTGTTTATTGTTAGTGTATCTGAAGAATACTAACTAATTTGTATACGGCCTTTCCAACTAAAAAAGAATCATCTAAATCGTTGGGCTGTATATCGAGTTATTCGTCCATTTGTCGCGCACATACTTAATGCTTTAAGACTTATATTATTTTCTCATGGATATCATTGTCATAACTAAACCAATCAAAATCCATGCGAAAGTTCTGAGGTAACAAACATAAAACAAACAGTCGAATTGAGAATCTCCCCCTTTTTTGAAGTCGGTTAAGAAATAACAACCACTGTCATGGAGAGACTTGCGGATCACAGGAGTGCCGAGATGATCCTGTAGTATTCCGGGAGGTCACGACATTTTTGGTCACGATAAGGTAAATGGCTGAATCTGGATTTACATGTTAGAGACCAACCCTCCGATGCTAAATATGTCGGTCTGCCTGCGCCAAGTGGTTGCGTTATCTAAATTGGCTATGTAAAATTGATGTTGGTATGTACCTGCTGTTGAATTTGCTGATGGTCTTGGAATATTAATACCCAATAAATATACAACCATAACCAGTCGGTTTTTCAATTAAATACTTAAGAATGGCCCATACAAACGTAGTTTACTTATCATTTGGAAACCGCTCATCCAATTAAATTGATATTTAATATCTAATACCAGGTAAGAAATATCTGTGTCTGCACGCTTTTGTTTTTTTTTTTTTGAAAAATCCAAACAGAATGAAATGAATGCAAAAAGAAAATCTTCATACTAATTTAGTTTTCTCTGTGGTTTGACCCAGAATACATTTACCGTAAAAACAAAGACTTGCAGACACCGATATTAGTAGCTTAATATTAGATACCAAATATCAAGTGTGTTGGAACAGTTGTATTCAAATGATTAGTTAACTACGTTTGTATGGGAGGTGAAATTGGCTGCTGCTTACGGGCCGACCATAAATATACCTAAAGTCATATCTGTAATCTAAATCGCCTATAACTACGAAATGCAAACAAGGATTTGTTCAGTTTTGGTATACTAAGTAATTATGAACTGATACTTTCATTTGCAGCCATTTAACTCATCATATATTTTTCTTGTAACGATAACTACTTTTTCAGGCGCATTATCTTGGCATAGCCAGACTGACATTAAACTTCAGAGGGTTGGTCTTTATCCTGTGAACCCAGTTTCAGTCATTTACGTTATCGTTGCCATTTTTGTCGCGACCTCTTAGTCTATAGAATGAGCTGCTGTACGCTCCACTCTCGCTGGCTATTGAGACGAATGATTCCGCGACTCGGGTCCGGGTGATGAAGCTCACCACTGCTGGATGGACAAGTGATCTTGTTTGACAGATGTCTCGCTTGATGGCGGATTTGTTCGGATTGATGGCTTCGACTTCATCGTGTGTCCGTCATCCGAGATGGCTGCCAGGGACGAGAGATCCGATGTTGGAAATGCAAATTGTAATTGTAACTCGTTACGAAAACAATACATTTCATTATATAATTTAAAAAATGAGTTAAAATAACAAAAGTACTAATATTTTTATTAACTAAACATATAATTAAAGTTTAGTTAACTCCGTCCGTCGCATGTCAAATGGCTGTATGTCATGAACCGTAATTCGGTCGCTGAAATTTTTACCGAGAGTGTATTTATTTTACCGCTATAACAACAAATAAGTCAAATTTAAATATAATAAAAATGTTTTTCTTTATTAAGTTTAAATACAAAAAAAGTGATTTTTTATTTTAACTATGGTACGGAACTCTTCGTGTGCGAGTCCGACTCGCACTTGGCCGGTTTTTAAATTAAAATGTGAAAAATAGTGTTGATGATTCAAAGAGCCCTGGCTCGAAAGGTGAGAAGCAAGACACTCGGCGACCGAGTCGTGCCGCCAGACAAATGTACCATTATTTCGGAGTACACGAACCAACAGCCCGGACCACTTCCTGTCGCGACGCCACGCTCAGCCCTTCCCGCAGCCCTTTTACAGTCACGTATTTTCATGACGTTATAGCCGGGAATAGAGACAAATTCCAAATAATTTTCTATAATGTGCTGCGTCTTACGAAAAAGTATATTGACTTATTCCAATTTTCAGAAATCTTCAAATACTATGAATATTAAATTAATAACAGTTGTTTCCTTATATCGCAGAGGCCACCCATTCTCTGAGATGGCTAAATGTCATTGAAAACCTTATATAGACGATTAAAAGCTTTAATGGGAAAACAATATTAATTTATGATGTCATTTAACGGTTTCGCGAGCGTAGCCGGGGACAAAAGCTGGTTATACATAAACCTACATCAATCTACTTATCTTAGGATTTTATTTAAATTCAGCCCTGCAAGTCACCTTTAAATTCTTCACCGTGGTAGAGACAAATCGATCGTAAAACACAGGAATCTTTCTTATATCCCATTTGCGACCCGGAGCATCACACATGAAGTCGAATAAAGACTTCGTCCGTATGGCGTCGTATTCGAACAATCCACACAACCTACGGATGTACGAAGAAGGGGGGGGGGGGAGCAAACATATGCTTACGAAAAAAACTCCAGCGGAATATAAATAATGGCGGGAGGAGTTGCTGAATCTTCCTGACGCGTCATCCGTTTTTTAACATCGAGTAATAAAGTGCCGGCGTGGCGACCGAAACTCATCCGTATAGCGGCGTAATAGTGATAATGCACTGATGGCAGTTAGTTTCCTAACGGATTTGGAAAGCGCATCATCGTATGTTTGTTGCACTAAATTGCGTCCTCTGCAGTTCTTACTTGTCGTTGGAACTCGAAAACGTCAAGAGGGAGCGAATTCATCAGCAACCTGACTGGCCGGCGCTACCGTTTATAACCACTGTTCACCCCTCATATGATTAAGCCTTATGCTAAAGTAGCCTACAATGAAACCGTTTAAAAATTGTGTGAGGAATTCTCAAGTTATAAGGGAAATGACCGAAGAACAGACAGGCGCTAGCCGTTGAATTGATAGTGATGATAAATCCCGGTGTATATTCATCGACATATCCTGCATATTCAAATTGGGAATTATTCGAAACGCTTGGTAGTTAAGTATTTTGTCAACATTGCGAGGCGTGGTCATCTGAAAGTTGGAAACAAAAACTTAGATGCTAAATCTTTCAACCTGTCTATACAAAATATAATTTGTAATAACATTTTCTTCTTGCCAAATTTCATGATAATAAGTAAACGGGAATCATCCTATAGGTTTATATTTATTTGCGAGTATCTACATTTGCAGCATAAATGACCATGTTTTTAAGGAAGTTTTGACAGACATACAGACAAATGGAAAACCAAGTATCTTTTTTCCTTTTTAGGGACGGAACCCTAAGAACCGCCTACTTATCGAGTACTTAGTGACGGCGCCAAATACTGCAGATGGTCCTTTGTGTCTATATTGACGAACGAATGCGGGAGGGAGGAACAAACACGAGGCGACGATAATATTGTAGGAGAGAAAGTTTTTATAGGCGAATGATGTGCGAATATGATTCATCGGCCACCGGAAGCGGATGTTTGAGGAAATGAGAAAATAGGTCGAGCGTCGGCGGAGCCTGGGCGCGTATACGCGGGCGGCGTAGTAAATAGCGATTATCTGCGAGAAAGGCAGGGATATCGGGTGATGCGTGAATTTCACCATAATATTAGTAATTGAGTCGATTAGGAAAAAATCTTTAGCTTTGAAAAAAAATCAGCAAGGAGAATGCCCAAATCCAGGACCTATTTGACACATGCGATCATTTATATTTCCTTTCCCATAAAAACGGGGAAAGAAGATCACGCCCATATTTCAGATTCTAGTCCAGTCATTTAAGCTTAAATTAGGTAAGAATCTCGGAATTCGAGATACCCAGCTGTAAGTCTGTAAATACTTGTATATTGACACCCTAAAGGTTGTCTCAAAACCTACATATGGTAGGGTGTACGCAACTATTAAATTTCAAGGTCAAAAGTCACAAAAATCGGTTTCTTGCTCTTTTTTTGTACATATCTCATTTCCTATGGGTTTTTTGCTATTTATATTTATTATCAATATTGTAGAATACAAAATTCTCTACAAATTTAGTTAGAAAAAATGTTTCATACTGTAAACCGTTTTCGAGATAGAGGGCGGAGAGCGCGCGGTCACAGCATCACTTCAGCTCAACCGGTGCCTCCGGTCAAAAACGCGCCATATATAGTTGATGAACTATCGATAAATCAATGATTATAAATATTTGTCAATTTTTATTAACTATTATATTTTATTTTATCATTTTCTTCATGCCTTAAATCTATATCTATTCAATAATACTTATCACCGTTTCCTAAAATTGAAAAATTGAAGAATCAAAGTATGAAAAAACTGCAGTTATAATAGGACAAGATATTGATTTCCTCGTCATTTTAATTGGGCGTACACTGTCTTACGAACAAGAAATTTTCTTTAAAAAAGTTGGGAAAGGAAATGTAAAAACGGAGATATATTCGACTAAAAGTTTTGATAATTATCCTCATTCCAAAACACATATTTTATTTCTGCACGCATTAAGTGGATGTGATACAACTTCTGCGCTTTTTAAAAAAGGGAAAAAAATCATTTTTAAAAGTTTTTGAGAAACTGACAAATTTGGATGAACTAGCTGCAGCATTTGAGGAAGAAAATTGTTCGGCCCAGAGATTATTAGAGAGTGGAACTCAAACCTTATTGGCAGTCTATAATGCTCCGAAATCTGTGAAAAGTCTCGATCATCTTCGTTATATGCATTACGTCAAGTCTACAAAACTTAATAAACCTGTGCAGCTTTCAAATATTCCACCAACAAGTGCAGCTGCTCATCAATATTTCGAACGTGTATATTATCAAGTTCAAACTTGGTTAGGGCATGACTTGGAACCCCAGGTATGGGGTTGGGCAATGCGAAACGATTTTCTGGAGCCTATCATGACAATTTTACAACCTGCTCGAGAACATTTCCTAAATACAATTTTCTGCAACTGCAAGAGTGGTTGTGGTTCGCGATGCGGATGCAGGAAAGCGGGCTTGCAATGCTCTTCAGCTAGTGGCCAATGTAATGGGCAAGCTTGTCTCAATGCTCTACCATATCAGAGCGACATTAACGAAGATGGAACTTTTGACCCCGAAATCATGGAAGAACTTGAGACAAATGTCGTTGAAGACGATAATGAAGACCAGTTTGAAATTTACCAGCAGCCGGAAGACGACGATGAAGAGGAAGAAGATGATTAAAATTATAAATTGTAGTTTTTGTACCCTTTATTCCATTTTATTACTTTAAATAAAAATAAATGTATTGAATGATATTTTTTAATAAAAAGATAAATTCATAATTTATTTGTTTTTTTTTTATCATGTAAGAAGTTATAAATATTAATTAGGTTTAAATTCAAATATAATTCCTATATTTTCATTAACAATTCTGCAATTACATGGGCAGGTAAGTGTTGTTAAATAAATTAATACTGAATAAAAAGTGGATAGGTTAGGAAAAAATGATAAAATAAAATATAATAGTTAATAAAAATTGACAAATATTTATAATCATTGATTTATCGATAGTTCATCAACTATATATGGCGCGTTTTTGACCGGAGGCACCGGTTGACCTGAAGTGATGCTGTGACCGCGCGCTCTCCGCCCTTTATCTCGAAAACGGTTCACCGTATGAAAAATTTTTTCAAACAAAATTTGTAGAGAATTTTGTATTCTACAATATTGATAATAAATACAAATAGCAAAAAACCCATAGGAAATGAGATATTTACAAAAAAAGCGCGAAAAACCGATTTTTGTGACATTTGACCTTGAAATTTAATAGTTGCGTAGGGTAGGGTGGTAGGGTGCCATATGTAGGTTTTGAGACAACTTTTAGGGTGTCAATATACAAGTATTTACAGACTTACAGCTGGGTATCTCGAATTCCGAGGTGAACTTACTATAATGACTGGACTATTCCATCATTATTTGTTAGGTTTCTAAGTTATAGGGTCCGAAAGTTCGAATTTTTCGCGCGTTTTATACAATAACTTTGGCGGTGGATTACTCAACGATAAAATAAGAACATCTTAAAAAGATTAGTCATCAGACATAGCTTTTTTCATGAAGATTTATAATCAATTTGGTTTTTGTTAGATTTTTTACTAATGCGGTCTTAGTTCACTTTTAGCTATAAGTCGTTTTGTAATAAAAAAATTCATAAATCTTGCCAAATCAAACACTATGCGAATTGTCTGCTTTGTGGGCATGTTGCATCTTACTCATCATGGAGCCTCTCTTTTTCTTTGAAACAGAGAAGGTCCCAGAGCGCAACAGCACGGTTTTGTACCGTGCCCGTGAATGAGTTAGTCCCGCCGGGTTGGGCCACCTTAAACAAATTGCCTGGGGCATTTTGCTCCACGCTGGTGTCTCTTACAAATTCATAACCTCGAAACCTCATTTCGTCAATAACTTTAAAATGGCAATGAATTCGGCTTTCTAAATTCATGTGTCAAAATGAAGGTATGTATTTGATTTTATAAATTATAGCACTGTTTTCGCAGACCGACACTAAAATTGTTAAGGGGCGCACAATGTATGGGCAATGGGCAATCTCCTTTTGTAGTTTATTTTCGAATGGTTGTATATTAGCTGGACTCAGTACAGAGTTTTAAGAATCCTATATACATAAAAATTAGTAATTATTATTAGTCATCAAATAAGTGAAAATATTGGGATGTGTTTTACTTAATCATGCTCTTTCAAACTGACAGGACTGGGGTGGAATTGGGAGAAAGCAATGTTAATGGTAGATACAGACAAAATTAACGCTTCGTTTTGTAGCAACGTCTTTTGCAAAGTTTTGAGCAAAAGTCATTGCTGAGTGCATAACTACATTTTATTTTTATTTTCAAACAACCTTTAAGAGGAGAAAACTTCGGGACAAAATGCGTGTTACCGAAAGACATCAGAGCCAGACAATAAAGGTCCCTTTTTTCGCTTTTTGCGACGGAACCTTTCTAATTTACTTTTTATAAAAATGTTGCTCAATGTTGGTATTTTATTTTACTTTGGCCAATTTAGCTTACAATTAGCGCTGTCGTGTGTAGAGAGGTCGGACTAACTTTAATCGCCGGACTAAATAGGATATTGTAGGTTATTCCGCGTGCTAGTTCGCATACAAAAATTTGTCACTTTCAACATGGAGGTGCCAAATTGTATGGAGAAATAACTTCCATACAACGAGCGCGCAAAAAATTACGCCACGCGACTTACAACATTATATCGCCGCACATATTTGTAGCGCAGTGATGAAAACGGAGCAAAATCAAATTTGAAGTCTCCCAAATTGGTATAGGTAAATTGATAAAGATAAGAATTATTTTTCAATAAACCAGATGGTCGTTACGTTATTCTTCATTCGTAATGATGTATTCAGCGAGAGCCGAAACAAAGGCCAAATTCCCCCCGCGGCACAATTGAAGTGTCGACACTTTCTTTTAGTTCAATTCGTTCTCCTGGATAATATCCACCTCCATGCAGCAGTTCACTCTGAATGCGACTGAAATTGCCGACACAGATTTAGGGCCGACTGCACGAACGTACAAAAAATCAAAATCAACGTCAAAGTATGATCAAACACGTCACTGGAAGGAACTCTATGCTGATCACTAAAAGTGACGTGTTTGAACATTGATTAACTCTGCCGTCTCTTCGTGCAACCGGGGCTTAGGATCGTGATTTGAACGTATACGCGCGGCGCATCCCCCGGGAGGGATACATTTATTTTGTCAGACGCTTTATACTTTCGCGCAGGGTTTGATTCGGACGTGGATGCGTGCGGGAGGGGCGAGCGAGAGCGGGAAAATGGCGTGAAAAATGATCGCCTCCTCAGGGAGAGCATGGAAACGTATTATCCGACATTTAAGGCCACGCGCCTCGTGCAGCTGCCGCTTAGATTTAAGATATGGAGTTATTGAGAAGTGTAAGTTAGGTATTGTTGTGAATGCGAATTGTATTTTTATGGAATGTTTTGCATGTGTTAACTGTTAGAATATATAACCATTTAAATCAGATAGAGTGGCTTGTAGCGCGGGGACTTGAATTGCATGCCAGAGGTCATGAGTTCAAATCACCACCACGTTCATTCATTTACTTTCTCTTTCTTGAGTTAGACAATTGCATTTGTAAGCTGTTCCAAGGTGGGAAATCCATCTAAAACTATAGGTCCCCTTCCCCTACTAGGTGATAGGATTAAACCCGCCTAGGTCGGTACTACTATGGGTGTGGCTTAGTCATCCATGTCAGGTTGCATAAAAAACCTCATGGTAACTAGGTGCCACTGCCATGCCAGGAACTCCTTTATGTTGCACGACTGTGTCGAACTGAGCCATTAGTCGGACTTCTCACCTAAATTGGCGTTTACACTAATCTGCTAATCAAGCATTTTTTAATGGAAAATTGGAGAGCGCGCGCAGTGGCCTCTAAGCGAACTAACATTTGCGGGTCTAAATTTGATTTGAAAGCATCTTTGCCGTGAATACGTTGCCGAATCCGCATTGTCATACACATCGGTATTCCGAGTTGTATTTGATAGGTCGAATAGTAAAACCATAGAATACCCGAACTCCGACGGTTAATTAAAAAAAAAAATCACTGTTAATTTTAATAGTCGCTTTCACCATCGTTTAATCAATGCAACGGCACTAATCCGGGCAGGATTAACCCTATCACCTAGTACTAATAACTAAAATATGCCTAGGTCTCACCTTCCGACTGCACGGGAAAAAACGAAGTGGGACTCCTTGTGTTATTTTTAAGCGCCGGAAACACATCACAAGGAATGTGCGTAAAAGTATTGTGCTGCAAAAGGGTCCCGGAAACGTATATATTACCGCTACGACTACGAAGGGGAGGAATATAAAGGAATTCGTTGTAAGTAGCGCGGTAAATGACGCTTGAACTGAGATCCACTTTACAACCTAGCGTGCATTACGTGGGTTGTGTTTCCCACGCGTTCATTCCGAGAACGAAATGCTTAATTCTTATGACAGAAATAGCAGTAAAAGCCACATCTCCCTCCTTTGGCGCGCGAGTTATTCATAAAACATTGAAAATAAGGTCTAAAAATAAATTTAATGATTAAATTTTATTTTACTTATTTATAGTTATTTGTCATGCTTAATTTCCCAGAATTCGTTAATAAATGTAATAGGTGGGAAGTTAATCGTTAAATAATTCTCAAGCTTATTAAAGTGAATATTCAAATTAAATTTAAGTTTAGGTCAAAACAAAACCCAGGTACTAAAAAATATGCAAATGGTCCATTGCATTTCCTCCTATATTCTCTTTAGGTCACTTCCTTATTTAATGGGTGGATGATTAATCCCGCCGGGTTGGAGCCATCCCATTGAATGAACACTGGTCGAAGGGCAATAAAAATCGTCGTTTTTTTCGATCCAGTTAAATGTAGCCGTGTAATAAAAGGAAGGTTGGTCTAATCGGAAGATTGTCTGACAGTTTCAACAAAATCGTACACGACGGCGTTATTATTTTTGCACCATCCGAGCGGAGCTTCTAAAATACAAAGATTCATCCGAGCGGAGCTTCTAAATTTCCAAATTGCACATGATCAGCTGCTGGGGTAATTTGAAGATTACCTGAAAATTACATCAATATCTGTCCAGCCGGTTTAGAGTCCATATCTTTACATACATACACACACATAACCACGCAACGATTATATACATAGAATAAGATAGTCACTATTTCGCTCCCATTCGGTGCTGTGCTTATACCTTTTTTTTTTTTATGTGACTGGACATGGATGGCTAATACCACAAGTTCTGTCATGGTATTAGCCCAACACAGCACATGGGAACTAGGTGCCATGCCAGGACCTTCCTTATATTGCACGGCTACATTGAACTGGATGGAAAACACGGACAATTTTCATTGCCGCTTCGACCATCGTTCATCCAATGCGATGGTACCAACCCGGGCGGGATAAACCCTACCACCTAGTAAGTAAGGAAGGGGACCTACAGCTTAACGTGGAATCCGAACCACGGCCAGCCTCTCTCAACGGTCGAATGGTCACCCATCCGGATGGGATGGGTGACCATTCGACCGTGACCGGACCCAGCGTTGCTTAACTTCGGAGAGCGATCGCCGAAGTGTCGCGCCACTGGGCCACCGAGGCTGACAGCCTCGGTGGCCTAGACCTAGACCTAGCATGCGCGCGCATTTCTATGGTGCTGTGGGTATACTCAGGAAACGAACACGAGAAATTCTCGCCTGAGAAAATGTCAAGACTCAAGGAACGAAGTGTGATTAGTTAGTGAGAAGTGTTGTGATTACGAAGTACACGTGCGTACCTACACTGATATATATGGTTTAATCCCTTTGCCTTCCATTTTCAGACGAAAAGCACATGGGACATCTGACAGCGAATATAAATGATACCAGCTAGCGCATTTAAAGGCTAAATTAGGATAAGATGCGTGACATTTCACAGCAGTATTCAGTGTGGGCGGATCAGAATTATATTCTTTGGGGGGACTAGCCTTAATGCGCGTATTATGTCCGTACTTAGTCGCATTTTGTACTTAATCACGTACCTATTAAATTTTAACAGTTTACTCTGAATACAGAATGATTCCGTTCAGAGTGAACTGTCAACTCGTACGCCGACTAGCACCAGACTAGCCATACAAAATGCCATTTAGTCGGGTGATAATCGCCGTATTAAAGTAAGTAACAGCTGCTACTGTTTGAAAATTGTGCTTGCAACATTCATTTAAGTTTTCCATATAACCATTCAAAACTTTATTTTCTTTCTACAGTCTCAGTGGATTCTTGTGTAACAAGTTTATCAAAGGAATTAAGATTAATAGAATCAAGCGATTTGTCCTTTGAAAATATTTCGACGCATCTAAAGGATTGGTCTTCAGGAGATATCTTCACAACCAGAAGATGGAATCAGGTCCAGGTCCGGGCGGCTTATTACGTATCGACTGGTTCGACGGCACCGTCTCGGAGCGGCCTCAGGGCGAGCCCG
Source organism: Incurvaria masculella (assembly GCA_946894095.1). Taxonomy (NCBI): domain Eukaryota; kingdom Metazoa; phylum Arthropoda; class Insecta; order Lepidoptera; family Incurvariidae; genus Incurvaria; species Incurvaria masculella. Next base: position 4,295,737 of record OX335644.1, on the reverse strand, counting down.
CGCCGGCCGCTCCCCCCTCTCCTCTCTCCGAGGCCCCAGCCAGCCGCGAAAGAAAGCTGATGGGCTTTCGGCGACTCGCAGAGCTGGCGGACAGCGACCCAGGTGCCGTGATCCTCGTCCTTTCGGGCCGCACCAGCTTCTGGGACCTGCTGGAGATAGAGCTGAAGCCTGACTTTATTGTTCTCATTGCTAAGGTAAGAACACCTTTACATTTGTACGGTTCGCGCCAAACTTAAATGTGCCTCTAATGCTAGCCCATGTACTCTATGCACTTGTCCAAAAACGTTTTTTGTGCGCGCGAGGCGCACATAAGTTTGGCGCATACCATATCACATCACACTCTGCATTTCCTATGAAAAATAGGCCGTGCGGGCCTGCAAAAACATCTCACAAACGCAAGTGCGTGTGTGCATGCAGGGTCGGCAATCTTCGTCTTAAAAATAAAGGCGGAGTGGCTCGCACACCCGACTGGCTAGCTTTGGCCAAACTACAGTCAACTGTGGCAATGACGTGCCGGGGGCGTGTTGACGTTTGTCAAGGTCAAGCAAAGTATCTCTTGTTGTACCCTATTTATTGTATTGTATTGTATATTAATTGTAAATAAGCTGTTCTATACTTGTATAATTAAGAATAGATCAAATCATTAGTACATATGTGTGTTCGGTACTATATCAGATTTGGTTCTAGGTGTAGGTTGAGCGAGACAAAAGTTCGTAAAATCATGGAAAGCTCTCTTAGACCTTAAGGTCGGCCCGTAAGCACCTGAAAATTTGGCCTCCCATACAAACGTAGTTTACTAATCATTTGAAAACCAATGTTCCAACTTACTTGATATTTGGTATCTAATATTAGGCTACAAATATCTGTGTCTGCATGCCTTTGTTTTTTCGGTAAATGTATTCTGGGTCAAACCATAGAGAAAACAAAATTCGTATGAAGATTTTCTTTTTGCTTTCATTTCATTCGGTTTGGATTTTTCAAAAAAACAAAAGCATGCAGACACAGATATTTGTTACCTGATATTAGATATTAAATATCAATTTAATTGGAATAGCGGTTTCCAAATTATTAGTAAACTACGTTCGTATGGGGAGCATAGCTTACGGGCCGTTCTTAAGGCTGCAATACACAATATTAGGACTCACACAAGTAGGTGGGTACTTCAAGCTACCTACAAATATTACGTTGGCTTTTATCAGATATTTTCACTGAAAACAAAAATCAACTGGTTGAACCCTCTAAATATTTTATTTGCGATATAGAAATGTAGATTAAGTATACATTTATGATTTCCTAGTTTTTGAAGGTGTGTGGGAAACATTTAAATAAATACATATTTTTTTTAAATCTTATGGAATTTCATGCTCTGAGTGGAGTTTTTCTCCCATCTTAAGTTTTTCAAAATGTATAGGTTATTTACACATATAAAAGAGTTACTTACACATATAAATACTTAAGATTTTAAACATTTTGGGATAGTACCAATAACACATAATCGATTTTAGGCCACTTTACCTCCCCCCTGTGACCCAGCGTGGAATTTTAATAGACCCTCTCCCCCCCAAATTGGTCACGTGGTATGGAAATGTTCCCTTATCTTTTGTAACATGTAGGTGTTGGCGCGACTGTGTGATGGCTCACGCACGCTTGTTCAGCCGCTGCTGTTGAGAGCACTTTACTCTCCCTACCTCACCACACTCACCAACTACATGCTCGGGCTGCCTGCCACCAGGTTTTATTTTCAAAATTTGCTTATGAACTTATTAGGTGACAGTACGACTAACTGTTTGTTGTGCGGGTTCCGGCACGTACATAATACAATTGGGCCCAATACAGTTCTTCCCATGCATGTCGCAAGACCCGACTAAGTGATTTGTCATTTGTAGTTTGGATTCCATGTAAAACTATCGGTCACCTTTCTTACTAGGTGGCAGGGTTGATCCTGCCCAGATTAATACTTTGCATTAAATGAAAGATCGTCGAAGGGGCAATGAAAATTGTCTGTGTTTTCCATCTAGTTTGTCAAATAAGCTCGATAGCTCTGCTGAAACTACTGAAGCTCAGCTGGTATGATTCCTAGCTGAACATGGTTTTACAAGGTGAGGTATGTTTGGCAATTTTGGTCCCTTAGCAGTTTTACTAGTTTTTTACATAATTTTAACTTTTAAGGTGGCCCGCTCAACTCCCCATACAAACGGGGAAAGATCACGCCCATATTTCTTATCAGAGATCCCAAATTTTGCTCAAAAGAGCTTTATTTGATCGAACTAGATGTCTGATGACCGTTGGCATTGTAAAATCGTGTTTGGTTACTAAGTTATAAGGTCCGAAAGTTCGAATTTTTCGTGCGTTTTATACAATAACTTTGGTGGTTTATTACGCAATGATAAAGTAAGAAAATCTTAAAAAGATTAGTCATCAGACAAAGCTTATTTAATCAAGATTCATAATCTATTTGGTTTTTGTTAGATTGTTGGCTACAGCGGTCGTGGTTTACTTTTAGCTATAAGTCTTTTTGAAATCAAAATTTTCGTAAGTCTTGCCAAATCATACACTATGCACATTATCTTATTTGTGGACATGTTGCATCTTCCTCATCACGGAGCCTGTTTTTTCCTTTGAAACAGAGAAGGTCCCAGAGTGCAACAGCACGGTTTTGTACAGTGCCCGCGAATGAGTTAGTCCCGCCGGGTTGGGCCACCTTAAGCCACAAAAATATTTTTGGCAAAGTATCATGAGTAAAAGAGTTAAACCCCGTCATATCAGAAATACAAAAAACCTGTCGTTGCCTTGACATTTTATAATATCTCAAGCAAGTCTCTTTACTTTATGCACTGAATTCATAATAGAGGCCTACCTGAGGATTTATTTTGCTTAAAATAAACGCTCAGCTCTAGGTTACATTGAGGTGACCACCTAACAAAATCCCACTTGTGAACCCTAACGGCATGAGTTCCGGATATATTCGGCGAAACCATTGGTAGCTCACATCATTGCTTTCTTGTAATATCACCTACTAACAAACTGATCGTGGAGTGCACGATCTCTGGTTAGTGATCTTTTAAACTTAGAATATATCCATCCTTATGTTTCGCCTGAAGAAGAACGAAGATTTTTATTATATGTTTATTACTATTATTATTTTTATATGTTATATACACTAGCAGCTACAAGCTGATGCGTGTATTTTAATTATTGAGTGCACTGTATTCATATTTTTGTAAGAAGGTTTTTCTTAGTTTCGTTTTTACTTGCTGTTTCTCGTTTTTATGTGTCCAATTTGTTTTTAAAACTGTTCACTGAGTTAGCACTTATCACTTCTTCTGGCAATTTATTCCAAGTGTCAACAACTCTGTTACATAGGAAGTGACTCCTCGGGTACTGATTTGAAGTAGTAGTTAAGTTTCAAGGAGTGTCTTCGAAGTCTCTCATTAGTATTTTTAGTGTAGATTGATTTAAGACCTGGTACATCGTAGTGTTCAGTCAGGAATTTGTAGGTCTCAATTAGGTCTCCTCACTGCCTTCTTTTTTCCAATGTAGCAAGACCAAGAGTGTGTATAGTGCATTAGATAGATCTATAATAGCCATAACTATAATATTAACCAGAGATTGAGCACTCCATCCTAAGTGTACATGTAAACATCGACAGGATCTCGGAGAAACGCTTCAACGCTCAGTTCTGGTGGGACGTGGAAGGCCTATTCACCAACGTGGCTCGCCTGTGCCGCGGCGTAGCGCAACTGTGCCCGGAGCGCGCGGACGCCGCCGCCGCCGCGCTGGCCGCCGCGCGCGCCGCGCTCTCCGGCCTCACCGACGAGCACCGCGAGACCTTCTCCGACGAGCTGCTGACGCTGCTCGGGGAGGCGGCGCGGGACCTAGAGTTGACTGCGAATGATGTGAGTTTACGTTTTTTACGTTTAAGAAAGGCCCATAAGATATGCTCCCCATACAAGCGTAGTCTACTAATAATTTTAAAATCACTGTTCCAATTGAATTGATATTTGACATCTAATACCAGGCAACAAATATCTGTGTGCACGTTTTTGTTTTTTTGGAAAATCCAAACCGAATTAAATGAAAGCCAAAATTTGTTTTCTCTGTGGCTTGACCCATTATACATTTACTGAAAAAACAAAGACATGCAGACACAGATATTTGTTGCCTGATAATAGATACGAGTCGTATTCACTACATATAATATTCACAACGTATAAAAGTATTTTTTTCCAAAAAATTAAAACCATGCATATCGTATAATATTCACAATGTATAATTGTATACGTTGTGCATGAAGAAAGTTTAAAAATAGAATCAACTCTTTGCATCATGCATAACGTATAATAGTCACAACGTATAATATTCCTAACGTGAATTCACAAAAAAAGAAAACCATGCACAACGTATAATATGCCATTTAAGCACTGCATAAAGCACCGTAATAACGATACATTTAAGGCTGAAATTGCTACGAATCGATATTTGTTAAAGAGTAACAAGGCCACCATACGCTAATAAATATATAAAATTATACGATCTGCCGATTATACGTTGTGCATGGTTTTAAAATTTTGTTAAAATATGATATTATACGATCTGCATATTAGACGTTCTGCCGTTCCCCCATAGATACCAAATATTGATGGCATGTATGGGAGGCGTAATTTTATGATGTTTAGGGGCCCACTTTAAGGCCTCTAAGTGTGCACTACACCTTCCAGTTTATCTGAACAGTTTTATAATAAGCTTATTTAGTGATAACTGCCCCCTTACCGTGGTGAATCATTCAAATTGAGTTCTCTTCAGTTCTCTTGGCCGATTAACATGGTATTTGATAGTAAGCATGGTAGATAGAAAACGAAACGTCAGATTTAATAAATCACTTGCGCCCGGCTCCACCACCACCAGTTACATTTGATCGAAAGTTATCTTTCGGTTACACCATATAAATATGCAATGTAACCGAAAGTTAACTATCAGATTTCAGTTAGTTCGATGTGGTGAAAACCGGGGTTCACCTGGGAACTTAATTTATCATGGTAAACCCTCCAGATCTTATTAAACATGTCATTTAGCACACCGTTTCCCACTAAGCCAGTATGTAAAGTACTTAACTCCATGTGATTTTTTTTTTAAATGTTAGTGGCACTTTTTGGCACCTTCTGTTTAAAATTAATCAAATGTATTTTACATTTCTTACATGCATAACAATCTAGACTAGGAGGATGCAAATGGCTGAAACTGGGTTCACAGGATAGAGACCAATCCTCTGAATCTAAATGTGTTGGTCTGCCTGCGCCTTATCATGACCAAAAGTGTCGTGAACTCCCGGCATAATCTCTTCCCCTAATCGGGTGGTTAAGGCCGGAAACAAACTACCAGAGGATTTTATTGCTTCACTAAACACAAAAACATTTAAAGACCGACTTGAAAAATTCGTAATACAAACAAAAAAAGACTAAAGCAAACAAAATAAATCAACAAAGCTAAATGAATAAAAAAACATAAAGAAATGAAACGAAATCAAACATCATAGATATGAACACAACACCCAATAGCTGCCTGTTCATAAATAAATAAATATACCTAACACCTGCAGCATTCCTCCAACGCCGCTGAACCATCGCAGTGCGCGGAGCCCACCCGCGGCTTCCGCTGCGCGAGCGTGCTGCCGATCCATGGGGACGTGGCGGGCGCGGCGGCGCCGGCGGGCCAGAACCGCGTGCGCGGCGCGTACCGCGACGCCAACGACTACCTCGCCGTGCAGTTCGCCCTGATGAGGGAGGACTACATAGCGCCGCTGCGAGAGGGAATAAGTTGGTAAATTTGCTGTCTTCCGCTAAGAAGTAGTCAAATACTTAAATGTAAAATGTTTAGGTTATTTACACACCGGAAAAATCACTAAGCGAAGCCTTGGAAAATTCACCCTCGGCCTCTGACCCATTTTATTGTTATTTCTGACTTTTTTCTTTTTGCTCGGCTCCTAAGGGTAGTAGCATAATGACCTTGGCAAATGACCTTCCTGAAATGCAAAAATGTTTTTTTTTTTCAAATGTGATTAGTAGTTCCAGGATAAGCGTCTTTAAACAAACTCTTAAAAGCTTTATAAGTTCAGATAATCATATAGGGTGCCATTATTGGTCCCCGAACACCGATATTCAGTTCCAGAGTGACCAGGGGTTGACTAACGTCAACATCATTTTCCCAAATTTTTTTAGGCACACATAATTACTGTCGAAGCCTAAGGCAAATAGGCTTATTGCTAGAAAGGCTAACACCACTGAAGTGGTGGGTTTGCACACGATATTTCTTGATAATATGATAGTCTAATGTTATCAATCTTAATTGGCCTAGTGCTTTGGGCCATTCTTCTCGACCGGGAGGCATGGTTTCAATACCCGCTTTTGCACTGTTTTCACTAGAGTGCATTGTTGTAAATTAAAACATAATCTTGGTGATGTTTTTTCTCAGGTTTTCTTTGTGGTAATGGAATATTCATCCAATTGAGCAGTTATTGGCAGAAAATAATAATATAGGAAATCTTATATTTTACAAGCGAATATAGGTGCAAGTTAATTTATAATCAGTGCTTTACTGTTTTGTGAAGATTTTATTTCTTAATCATGATTTTCTCTTGCAGTGCAATACCTTAAAGATCCTACGAAGAGTCAATATGACAATATCAGGTGAATCAACTTAATTATTAGCGCATTTAAAAAATTTAAAAAATATTCAAGTGCACTCCGGGAAAAATTAAATTCACGCATCAGTTTCGTGTATGAGGAGCAGGGTGTTCTGTTCGACATTTTAACGTGCCTACCTACCTCTGTCGCGACAGGCACATTCACCTGAAGATAGAACCCATATGACGGCACGCCCCGCTCATACTCGCGGTACGCCTTGAAAACTCCAAGTCTACTAAAATTCTATCTGCACTCAAGAACAAGACTATGAAATTCGACTTCAGGCACAGGGTTGAGCACTTCGCAATAACGTAGGGAAAGAGGAGATTTTGAATGGCTACTATAATGTACACACACACAACAAAAACACCAACCTCCGTGGCCATTCAATGAAGCTATCCTATACGTCCGCCAAGCTAAACCCTAGCAAGCGATTCATCGCAAACGGAGATGTGGACTCTTGGAACAAGCTATCTGGTGATATAATTTATTCGAATTCAGTGAAACAGACAAGTATATAATGCAAAATAAACTTCTAGTGTTGTGACGTTGTAACGCATTGGGCGAAAGCTGCTAGTCTATAAAAAATATAATAATAAAAACAGTGAAATCTTAATAAAATTTCATAACCTTAGTTGTTGATATGAAATTTCACTGGCTCCTAAAAGCGTGGCTTGATTTACCAGTTATTTCGAAATGTATCATGTTTTTGAGATAAAGTTTACTTAAGTGATTAATGTTAACTATAAAATAGTAAACTGACAAATTTTGTCATTTCATCATGATGATGTTTGAAAAAAAACCGCCAAAGTGCGAGTCGGACCCACACACGAAGGGGAACCATCGTGCAACATTTAACAGAAAACATTCAGGTTTTTTGTATGGGGGCCCCCTTTTAATTTTGATTATTTTAGAATGTTACCTATTTGTTGTTATAGCGGCAAAATAAATACACACACTGTGATAATTTCAGCTACCTAACTATTACGGTTCATGAGATACACCTCTTTGACAGACAGACGGACGGACGGACGGACAGCGGATGCTTAATAATAGGGTCATCTTCATCATCTTTCGATACTCCAGAGTCCACGCGGGCGTACGCGTGGTGCGTCCGCACGTGTCGAGCGGTCGCGTCGGGTACCTCGTCGCCCTGCCCCGCACCGCGCCCCGCCCCGCGACCCCACACCTCATGTTCGGCTCGCTGCTGCTGCTCACGGCCGACGGTTTCGCTACCATGCTCTGTGCCACCGTGCTCGACTGCGGCGCCACTCTGCTGAGGAGCTGCTCCGTAAGTGCAGTTCATTATTTTTTTATGTTAAGCGCGTCATATTTCGTACCCTGAGACCTCACTAACAGGTGCGTGACGACGCCCATAGGCTTACGAACTCATAAATAAAATATTTTAATTCCTTGTAACATTAACAGTAAGTAATTACCATTCATGATAGAAGAAAAACACTGGTAAGGCCCTAAATCAATATAATTTCACGAACATCAACAAATAATGCCGTATGAAACCAAACCGTATGAAAATGCAGTTAATAACAAAAATCAGTTTATTTGCAAAGCTCGGCGTCTAACATCTTGCCAATTGGAGCAGCCGAGTACCAAAAACAGCACCCGTTCACGAGCATCACGCTGGGTCCAGCCAACGCCGGTCTCGACTATAATGAAGCAAGCAAGAACCTTGAAGCGATGCACTATACTCCTGTTGATAACACTTTCTCCCATATGCGTTTTATCTCCAGCTGGTGGTATCACTTAACGGCGCAGCCCCACCGGATCTCTACAGACACGAGTATGTGATGGTGGCGAGCGAGGTGTACTTGGAGCCGTACCGCCACGTACTGACAGCGCTGCAATGCATGGATGCGGAACGTTTTCCCATGAGTGACTACATTGTACATGTACGGGTGGGTGCATTTTTCAAGATAATATTGAAGGAGTGCTACTTTAAGACTATTGCATTCTTCTAAATACCTCCTTCCATTTAAATCTTCAAATTTATTTAATTATACTTAACATTTGATCTAGTATTGTAATGTTATTATCGACTGTCCCTAGGTTGTTTGTAAGATGTAAATTTGAGGGTGGAAAAGAGGGATTTTTAATGGCCCAAAAACACCAGATTGAAGGAGTGATTTGACCTGCAGTGACTTCTACTTCCTACCACTGGCCCATGATCTTTCAGAATAGTTTAAATCCAAACCAAGACTACTTTAAATTGTCATAATAGATTTGTTTTTGATAAAATTAATTGAACATAAAATGTACCTAATATAAATTAATATATTTTTCTCTTGCAGACTGAAATCAAACCACCGTCATATTTAACCCATGAAACTGAATACATACTATCTGTGGCTGGAAATGAGAAATCCATCCGAGTACTCAATGACGAACAATGGCCTGGGTACGAGGACCTAGGATTTGATGAATCCCAGTACGAGGCATACAAACTAGCTCTAACTAAAGAGTTTGCCCTAATACAAGGTCCCCCAGGGACTGGAAAATCTTTTGTAGGTCTGCAGATTGTCAAAACTCTACTAGGTAACCTCTCCCTAGCAGGAACACCTATACTTGTAATATGCTACACAAATCATGCTCTCGATCAGTTTTTAGAAAATATTCTTAAAGTTACCACAGACATAGTTCGGCTTGGTGGACAAAGCAAAAGCGAAAACGTAGAACCATACACTTTAAATGCTTTGAGAGCACGGAGTCGATCCAAACACTCGTACATTTTCAACATGAAGGTTAAACAACAAGAAGAGATTGTGAAACGCTTAATGGAAGTCCAGAGCAACATTGAGAAATGTGATGAAGAAATTTTGAGTTATAAACATTTGAAGCCTTTTCTCAAAATCGATAACCGGTTGTATAATCTAGATTTTTGTAATTCTCAAGAGGATCCAGTTAGTGAATGGTTGTTTTCTCATTTGCAACCTAAAAAGCCATCGGAATGTGAAAATAAAACTGGAGTAGTACTCAATCAAAGTAAAACAAAGGAACTGGATGAAAAGGCCAAAAATATTCTTGACAACTGGGACGATGATGCTATTGAATCTAATGAGTTTTTTAAATTAGAGAGCTGTTTCTCAGAGTCTTGGGCCTTAAAAGAGATAGAATCCATGCAAGAGAACATTAGACAAACATGTAACCTGACATCAGACAAGCAACAATCGAACCAACTTGTTAAAACATTTCAAGATCATGTTGAATATATTCGGAAAAAATTGGCATATTTTAAGGTGACTAAAGAACACTCATTTATGGTTAGAAATTTTTAAGGGACTTGAATCTTGAAAAGTGGAACCCGTCAACTGTGATCAGCACTGTCTGGGCGCATTCGAGTGGATTATACTTTATTATATGCATTTAGGCGTTTTTATAGTGCAAACATGTTAAAATTTTACTGTCAAGTTTTTCAAATTACTGAAAATTAACCAATTTTTTAAAAAATCTATGATTTTGTAATTTATTTAGTAATTTTTTTAAACGCAAAAGAGCTTTTTAAACAATCTGCATGTTGATATAGTGATACATAGACATAAAAAATATTTTTTTTATATTTCCTGCATTTGAAATATTGCTTAGAATGAGACACAATTTGGAGAATCTCTAAAATTATTATATTGTTATTTTGTAAGTGCGTTGTAAGCAGCCAAAGCTTGTACCTATGTTCATATCCTTTTTAAATGAGTTTGGGTTTTACCGGATTTTTTTTTCTTAAGGTCGATTGACAGGCCGTATTTAAATTTTTTACAGTGTTTAATAGATTTAAACTGATTTGATTTCATTGAATTTGATGTCAAACACGACTTTCTCACTCACAAAAGGAGGAGGTTCTATGTTCGACTTAATGTTTTTTATAAAATACTAATTTAACCAGATTTTCGTTTTCAAGCAATCACAGCTTTATAATATTTAAATTTCACATTTGAACTAGGTATTGACTACCTCTTTATTAATTCGATGTATGAATTAAATTGTAATTTGTATTTTTACAGAGCAATCTTAGTCAGGATCGTAAGAAAATGTATCAACACGTTCCTCGAAAGCCAGTGAGGAGTCTGAACGATCTGTCGGTTGACGAGAGATGGTCGCTGTATTTCGAAGCTGCACACATGGTCCGAGAGCACTGCCTAGCCACCATGACTCTATTAGAGGTAGTTTCTTGCATGAAATTAGGTATAATCATGGTTAGGCCATGGTTTACGGACATTGTATAAATAAGGGCACTCCATTTAAATTATCCATAAAGATTGACCTAATCGCATGTTTCAGCTAGCCCAGGAGTCCTACAACGAACGTATTTCTCAACCAATTCCCATGAAGGTTTGATAATTACATCTAGCCAATCTTCGAACATTTTTTATTTTTCTGAAAGACAGACTCTGAGGTCCACCCATCTGAACTCGGATGTGGTCCCCTCTAAGTTTCAGTTTCAATTAATGTTGACAGCGAGAGCACACAGCATGCTCGGCCGCTCTGCAGGAGCTGGGCACGCTGCTGGATGCGGAGCTGGCGGGCGCGGCGAGAGTGCTCGGCGCCACAACCACGCTGGCCGCGCGCCGCCGCGACCTGCTCGCCGCGCTGCGCACACCCATCGGTTAGTGCCATAGATAAAAAGGTAGGATATTTAATATCAAATACGTGGCATCACTCACCAATTGGTCTATTTCATTGCAGTGATAGTGGAAGAAGCTGCGGAGGTGTTGGAGGCGCACATCGTAGCTGCCCTCACACCACACTGTCAACATCTCATACTCATTGGTATGTTTGCTTTTTTACTGTTGTTCAACTTTAGAATGTGGTTTAAAGATAAACAATTTATAAAAATCATTGTTATTATACTATAGTCCAGCTGCTGAATGTCACTTTTGACGACTGTCAGTTGGTCAGTGTTGGAGAAAAGAAGTTGTTAAATTATTGAAGAAACTTAACTGGCCCATATTTTACTTACGTGGAAACCACAATTACTCCTTGAAAATATTATTTTTGGGCAATGACTTAAATATGTATATGAATTTTATTTGGTGATAATCATTATTATTCCTTACTAAAGTTAGGGTACCCGGTGGTAAATAATGCGCATTGGATGTTGAAAGAGACAACAGCTAGTTTCGGCTTTGTGGGTTATTAAAGAAGTTGTGTTTGAGCTTAACTGCAGTCCATAACACGAACATTGGACTGAAGGATCCGCCGTCTGCAGGCGACCACAAGCAGCTGCGACCCGGCACGGCCGACCAGGCCTCCCGCTCGCGGCGCCTCGACGTGTCGCTGCTCGAGCGCATGGCGCTGAACGGCGTCGCCGGGCGGCGGCTCGCGACGCAGCGCCGCATGCGGCCGCGCCTGCTCGCGCTGATCTCCCCTCACGTGTACCCGGAGCTCGGCTCGCACGAGTCCGTGCTGCGGCTGCCGCACGTGAGGGGCGTCGACGGGGACCTGTTCTTCTTGGACCACCGCCACGAGGAAGAGGAGGTGAATATTCAATCGCGAATTCGGATATAACTCGGGAGTTGCCTATGTTCTTCGAGTCCTCTACTGCTTTAGAATAGATTGGGCTATCATTTTAAATATTGTGTAAAATCTTTTATAGCAATACAAAAACCTCCTTGAATAGTCAAGGCATTACTGAATACCAGAAGGACTACCTAAATTTCCTTTTTTTTTCGGACCCGGCTTCTCTATTTCTTAAGTGCTCGAAAGATTTCTGTCAATATGCCTCCGATTTTTTTTTCTAAAACCCACATGTATTGTTGCAGTGCGGCGAAGGGAGCCACAGCTACAGGAACGTGTGGGAAGCGCGCTGGACGGTGGCGCTCGCAGCGCACCTCCGGCGGCAGCACTACACGCTCGGGGACATCACACTGCTCGCAGCATACGCGGGACAAGCCGAGCTCATCGCACAGGTACGGGCTGTCTCGTTGCAGCGGGGCGAATAAAGAACGATTCATGCTAGACGGGGTGGGTACAGACCGGCGCGGGAATGAGCCCGTTATAACAATATTCCAATGAATATCGATGAAAGCATTCAAAGTACAGCAGGCATGACACAGCAACGAACGCGGGCACCGTATTGGTCTCGTGTCAGAATGTCTGAGCATATTAATTCCCGGAGCTACCCTGCACCCGCGCCTTCCCGGTCGTGAGTCCCATGTATTTGTACTCACACGGGCACGACCCGGACGCAAAGAACTGTCGACGCAGGTGTGAATTTAAGAGAGCAGGTTGGTGTGTGTTTTGAATTATTTTTTGGCGGAGGTCGGCAACCAACATGGTGAGGAGAGTCGGATAGTGCTGCTGTCTCTCATGAAGTGCAACGGGGTCAGCGACATCGGCTTCCTCGCAGCCGGTAACCTAACCTGACCTTAATAACTACAGTGCCCTAACAGTCCTGTCCGTGCACAGATGTGCGCGCAGGAGTCCTCGCTGGCCGGTGTGCGCGTGGCGGCGGTCGACAGCTACCAGGGCGAGGAGAGTCGGATAGTGCTGCTGTCTCTCGTGAGGTGCAACAGGGACCGCGACATCGGCTTCCTCGCTGCTGACAACCGCACCTGCGTGGCGCTCTCACGTGCCAAGGAAGGTACCGATTGATCAATTTAAGCAAGGTAGCAATCATGATAGTATCTCGATGTGTATTTTGGAAAACATTGTATTTCAATAAGGCACTAAAAATCTAAACTTTCCCATTTAAAATTTTAATTGGCTACTATATGCAGATTGCACCTTTGAGTTCGTACTATGTCGCAGTGTATACTTAACTCTCATTGAAAATACTTCAGTTAGATACTTTGCTCACATGAATATGGTATGATACAATTCAAAACTTACAACACCAAGGATTCTCAATTCCAAATTGTCAAGATTTGACATAGTGACAGGCCTCACAAGATATTTCGGACATACAACAATTAATATACTGCACTTTATGAGAAAACTTGAGTAACTCAAGTGCTACGCTTGTCAACAAGCTGATGATCCGCTACACTTACTGTTGGAACCAACAAATAAGAAAAAAACTTTTGAAGGATCTATGCACGGATAGACTGAATCCATTTTTTGAATCCATTTAGCCCTAAACCATCCACAGTTGTGACCAACTTCCACACTAATGTTGAACTGCAAAGCAATCTTTTAACAGAGCCGTTACTGTGGGGCTGGCATAGTCAAACATGGCTGAAACCCTAATTAAATCAATTGATAAAAAAAATATTTGCTTACTAGGGCTGTACATATTCGGAGACATGAGTGGGCTGCGTGAGCGCAGCGCCCTCTGGCGACGCATCGAGGAGACACTGCGGAGTGACGCCGCCATAGGAGAGCGACTTGCGCTGCGCTGTCCGTATCATCCACAAAATTCAGTGCAGGTATCTTTATGTTAGAGTTCCTTAAATATACTCCGGCACAAGGGTATGAGTTATCCAGTGGTGATTCGTGGATCACGGTTTCAGCGCACTGAAGTAGGAGGTGGTCGTTAGTGTGGATCGCGGTTTGCACCGCGATTTTTAAGGATTTTGCATACGAATATATTTGGTTTTCGATGAAAGCCTCAATTCCAAAACAGGCTTCGCTTGCAGCTTTAATCATTTATTATTGTCTATCCTATTAGTTTACTCCCTGATGTCACCCCTTCCAGCTACCTGAAATCCAATCGTTAACTTTCGGCTACATTGCAAATTTATATGGTGTAACCGATCGATAAATTTGGGATTTCTGTAGCTGGAGGTGGTGAAAGTACAAACCCCCATACTCAATCCCATCCTGTATCTGCCCGTGTTATAAGTGCACGCTCGGTCGGAAGGTGGAGTCCCCCGAGGAAGTGAATCCGAGGGCATGTGGCGCGACGTGTGGCGCTCCCTTAACATGCGGCCACAGATGTGACGCGGCCTGCCATAATCACGAACTACCCTTGACGTGCTGTCAACTCTGTGACAGGTAATATGCATGCACTCTCTTTTATTACGAAAAAACCACAGTACCCGGTACAGTTATTTCTTCACCTTCATGCAGTACCCATCCTTAAGGTGGCCCATCCCGCTCATCTTCCCATACAAAAGGGGAAAAGATCACGCCAATATTTCTTGCCAGAGATCCAAAATTTTGCTCAAAATAGCTTTATTTGATCGAACTAGATGTCTGATGACCATTGGCATTGTAAAATTGTGTTTGGTTTCTAATACACCTGGAAATTATAGAAAAGTTTTCGTAAGCAATTTTAAAAAAAATATTGTTACGACATTGTGTAGACACAATGTCAAACAGCTTGTTTGGCATATCTTAATTGAAACCACAAAAATATCTTCACTAACTAAATCCATATTTAAGTATCTTTACGTATATTTAATAACAAAAAAAAACCTCAGCCTGAAATGAATAAGCAATGGGTAACTTGCATTGTCATAATGGAAACATGTGTGGAGACGCCCTTGGTAACGTTTTGAAATGAAATTATAGCCTAATTATTTCCTTTTCGGCCTTGAAGAACTTTTGCACATTCAAAACAATCCCTCGAACTCCACTTTTGTAGAACTTAGGCATGATTTAACGCCATCAAAATTCTGAAAACCCTTTTACAAAAACAGAGGACAGCGTATGGGGAAATCCGATAGCCAAATGACGTTTTGCCATGCGCAAAAAGAGCTATGTGGCACTATACGAGTGATGTCTATGAATCGCAGCATAACACTCAATTCTGGCGCGCGGGCGACCATTTTTAGCCTCTCAAGCTATACTATTAATTCTCTTAATGCTTTGACAATGAAAGCTGCTGCCATCTCGGTGTGAATTGAGCCTTAGTTGCCTCTTACGACACGCACAGGAAGAAATACAGTATTTCTAGTCGTTTCATTTTCATTTGGCAAGTCCTGGAACGTCAGACCTATGTGAATACACATATTATTGCATGTGGTGGATTTGAGCAGCATATATAGACTTGAAAATAATTAATGTAGGTATTGTATATGTTTATGTGCATTGCAGCTTGGAAGAGTCGGCCCTAAGGAGCTGAGGAAGAAGAAAAAATGTGTGAGAGAAGAATTGTACTAAGCGGCATTATGAAGAAGTATTGTACAAAACGTGCTATTTATGCATTTATATGCAAATGATATATCGAAGTAAAATCTGTTAAATATAATATTTTTTATACTTTAAACATACATTTTAAACACTTTTTTGCAAAATATTTTGTCATACGCCAATTCTATATGGGGCGTTCTTCACTTCACTGATTCATTAACACCCGTTTTTACCACCTCCAGCTACAAAAATCCCAAAGTTATCTTTCGGTTACACCATGCAATAATGCAATGTAACCAAAAGTTAACTATCGGATTTCAGGTAGCTCGAGGTGGTGAAATCAGGAGCAAAACCAAAAAGAAGACCTAAGGATACATCCCGCACAATCAAGGTACGAGCCTAAAGTTTTTTTTTGTTAACGGAAGTTTAAGTAACTGAAAATGGATGGAATACCACACCCACAGTCATGATATTAGCCCAACTATTATTTCCACAGGAATAAGGTGCCATGCCAGAACCTTCCATTCCATTTATGAGGCTACATTAAACTGAATGGAAAATACCAACAATTTTTCATTGCCACTTGGACCATATTTTCATCCAATACGATGGTACCAACCCGGCCGGGCTCAACCCTACCGGGCTCAACCCTACCAGCTATTAGGAGAAGACGACCTACAGTTTCACATGGATTCCAAACTATGGAGCAGCTTGCATCCATAACAAAATGCACTTATCCAACTCAGAAAGAAAAATAAAGTTGTGCATGAACTAGGCGGGGATTTGAACCCAGATCTCTGGTATGCAAGGAAAGTCCCCGCTTCACTTGGCTACAAGCCGCTTCCCTCCTATACTTATAGTATCCACAGAGTGTACCACAAGTGTACAGTCAAGTTACAATATTAACTATCCAGTCTCATTCATCTCACGGTCTACTTAAAGTTATATTATAGAAAATTATATATAACTGAGGTCCGCATTCCTTATGGAACGAACGATAAGGTGATCATTCCTATCCTATAAGCTACAAGGTAAGATAACAACTACAAGTAAGGCTCTTCAATTCGGTCAACTAGGTCGGTATACCACACCTCAACGAACACTTCGGTGATCGGACATGAGATCTTACATAACACCTGCTTGTTTACTGAACTGCAATGTTACTTTTTAGGGTTCCGTACCCAAAGGGTGAAAACGGAACCCTATTACTAAGCCTCCGCGGTCCGTCCGTCCATCCGTCACAGGGCTGTATCTCATGAACTGTAATAGGTAGGCAGCTGAAATTTTCACAGAGTGTGTATTATTTCGCCGCTATAACAACAAATAGGTAAAATAAAAAAAAAACACATACAAAAAACGTGTAAAAAAAATACGTACAAAAAACGTGATTTTTTTGTGTTAAATCTTGTACGATGGTACGGAGCCCTTCTTGTGTGAGTCCGACTAGCACTTGGACGGTTTTTTTATGTAATTGGACATGGATGACTAATACCTAACGGAACGCCAGATATTAGCCTAACAGACCACATGGGAACTAGGTGCCATGCCAGGACTTTCCTTTTATTGTTCGGCTACATTTTACTGGATGGAAAACCAGGACAATTTTAATTGCCGATTAACCCCACCACCTAGTGAGTAAGGAAGGGGACCTACAGTTTTACGTGGAATCCGAACCACGGCCAGCCTCAACGACTGAAAATGGTCACACATCCAGAACTGCGCTCATAAGCGTCACCAACAGGTGTTGCCTGTTGCAATGGCGTCGCAACACTGCGATCCCCCAGCGTTGGAGGAGAAACAGAGAAACCGTAATTTTAATAAATGCTTTAAAATAAGTTCCCCAAGTTACATTCGCAGCTCCCATCCGACACAACAACGCGGTGAAAGACATGGTGCTTGATGACCATTCACACGTTCGAAGGACTGCTTAATAGAACAACATTATATGTGGATCTTTGTATATAAATATCATACCACACAGGAGTAAAAAAAGATGTGATACTGCTTTAAAGGTTTTCACAGCCAGGACAGATACTATTAGATTTTATCTCCATAAAAACATAGAATCTGTGGGTATGACGCTCTGGACGCATATGATAATGTTTGAAAGTTGACGCATTCAGTCAAAAATCTTTCTGCACGTAAAGGGTTTCGATATGAGTTCATTATTATTATTATTATGTTATTTATATCACTAGCAGCTTGAAGCTGATGCGTGAATTTCATTTTTCCCGGAGTGCACTTGTGTATTTTTTTAATTTTTAAATTGGTATTATTAATATTACTTATCATTCAAATTATGTATTTATACTGATTTTATTTATTGATTATTGATTGTTTATTATTATTATTGATTATTTGTTTTTTTTATTGCCTTTAAATGTTTGTCTAGTCGGTTTTTAAATCCATTTACAGTTTCAGCACTAATGATTGTTATTATTAGATGAAATAGACAATTCGTCAGAAGAAGTCTCTCATTTTGAGATTTATTTACATGTTGCCTTATCATGTGCTAAAAAGCGAAGAATTTGGGTAGAGCGAGGTGAATTCAATCTTTATTATTACTATTATGTTATTTATATCATTTAACCTAACCATTGTAATAACCTTTACAATGATTTAACAAGTAATAAATTTGCACTGCATTTTCGACAGCAAACAGCAATATTCACGGCAATTCATGATTGGAAGGATGACATGTTGGAAGCAAAAACATGCGTGAAAGCATTTTCACCGTACCGAGCTACCTGTACCCCTACCCCCTCTCACTACAAGCCATCCCTGTGGCACGCCTGAGCGCTCAAATTTGTTCAAATCTGTATAATTTATTCGCGTCTGTCGGCATCTGTTGATAAAAATATGTTATATACGCCGTGTGTGGTGTAGTGTCCATTGATTTCTATGTGTACGTGGAAACAGTTCTTCAGAAAGTAGCCAACTGGGGGGCGAGGAGAACTTCTATGACTACTTCTTTATTAATCACAGATAAGGCCGGTGATAGAATCCTGTAGCCACATATGGGAAAGTAGTCCCCAGTACTTGCTGGCGTCTTTGGACTTAATTCAGCGCCGAGCAGTCCGTCTTGATGGGGACCCGCAACTCACCTTGGAGTCACTGAGCCACAGACGGTTTGTGGGGTCGCTCAGTCTGTTCTACAGGTGCCCGCATTACTCACCATCCTACCTATATCCGTAGCACCCGCCGCAGAGAATCAGAGCACCCCCTTGTGGGTGCTCCTCAGACCTATAACCTGGGAGTCTTCAAGCGTAATTTGAACAAGCTCGATAGCTCAGCGATAATCCGCAAATCCGCTGGCATGATGCCTCGCTGAGCGTGGTGTCGGGGGCAAGGTGTTTTTGGCTTTTCTGAGCACCTTTGGTCCTCAGCATAGCCTACCGGTTTTTCATAAAAAAAAGAGACAGTGACAATGACAAATTATATGTTCGCTGGCAAAATTACCAGGACGACAGAAATTGTTAGGAGACATTTTAAAATTTAGTATAACTCATCGATATAATCTAAAACTTTTTGCTATAGTATGTCGATTATATATATGAAATTATAACTATAATCTTCCTACATTCCTTCCTTCCAGGGGATAAACTGGTGAAAAATTTAATCATATCATTGAGCGATTTCGATCATTTCTTCATCAAACGTCGTACGTAACATATTGAAAACTGTACGTGTTTTCCATCCAATTCAATGTAGCGGAAAAATATAAGGAAGACCCTGGCATATCACCTAGTTCCCATGTAGTGTGTGCTAATATCTAATGGTTACTTTGGTATAAGCCATCCATGTCTTGTCATGTCAGTCATGTACATAAAAAAAAACATCAGTAAGAGCGCAGACGTTATGACATAAACACTTATGATTGGTGCAGAATTCATTGAATTCCCAAACTGAATTAAACCTGTTTAAATTATTGTGTTAAATTATTAAACCTGACCTAACCTTAGCTAACCTAACATAATCTAACCTCACCTACCTAACCCAACCTAACTGACATCCCCACTAGTACCACACCCAATTTGGCGACACGAGCCTTCAGTTTTTGGCGCATTTGCCCCGGTCGTTGGCGACGGATGCGTCTCGGCGGCGATGGACATATGAAGTACCAATTGACAACAGAACACATGGTAACATGACAACACAACAAAGGACATGGACTTGATCAATCCATGGCGAAGAAAACTCATAATCAACGTCAACGCATGATTAAACACGTCATTTGGTATGGACAGTATGGAAGGAACTCCATGTGGTTCACTAACCCCTGTATTCACCGCCTCCAGCTACCTGAAATCCGATAGTTAACTTTCGGTTTAAAATAACTTTGGGA
Source organism: Incurvaria masculella (assembly GCA_946894095.1). Classification (NCBI taxonomy): domain Eukaryota; kingdom Metazoa; phylum Arthropoda; class Insecta; order Lepidoptera; family Incurvariidae; genus Incurvaria; species Incurvaria masculella. Next base: position 4,275,688 of record OX335644.1, on the reverse strand, counting down.
TTTTTGTAGCTGGGTGATTCCGCCGTTTCGTGCATATTTGGAGATTTGGCGGAATAAAAAAAAATTTGGGAATTGATCAGTTTTTATTAGCTTATATTAAAGAGCGGAAAATATGGACCAAACCATGAAAATTGCGTCACTTTGGGACCAGCAGAACATCCAAAATTCGTTCACGATTTCGAAATATTGGAGCCAAGGAGATAAAGGACATTCCGTGACAGAAAAAGCCATTCCGTCGGAGGTGAAGGACATTAAAACATACAAATATTAGATAGTTACTTTTTTTAAGTTTATCTTAAAATTTAAAAATATCAAGAATATTTCGATATCACTGATCGGAAAATAAAAAAATAAATTAGGGTCAAGATTAATGTTGAAAAAAACAATTCAACTACTTACTGGAATACCGTAAATGCTTGTTTATTATTGAGATTGCTTGTGTTCGAAACAAATTACCAATAGTTAAAGGAAAAGGTATATCTAACAGGAACATTTAAATTACTGCTTTCAGAACACAATGGACTTATTACCATTTCTTCACCTCCATGCTTATTTGTGCTTCGAAACACAATAAAAAAGTATTTAAAATATACCAAAAAGGTCTTCTTGGTTATTTTTGTATTTTTAAATGAATAGTTATCAATTTCACTAAAAAAATACGGTTTTCCGCTTTAGGTGTAGTTTTGAATGTGTTGTTTTATTATTTCACTATTACTAATATAAAAATAAGTTAATTTTTTATTTCTTTCTTCCTGTCAGTTGCTACATCTGCCAAAATCGTCTCCACTAATGTATACCCGTTTATTTTTGTATTGTGCATATTGATGTAGGAAGGGGGTTTCAGTCCTATTGGATGTGCTACATTCGTGGTTTGACTTTATATGTTTGTTTTGTTTTTTAGATCTGCTATTTGCTTAAACAAGTTAACTTTCTCCTTACCAAAATGGTTTCGCCACCTATATGTACGCTAGTAATATGATCAGTCTATGGGTATCGCCATTAATACAGTTTTTTACCGACTTTACAAAAGGAGGAGGTTCTATGTTCGACTTTATGTATTTTTTGTCATTTGGATCTTATATCTTATATCTTATATCTTGGATACATTATTTGAAGAGGCTCCTCTTGCTCCTCTTTTGATTCAGATTCAGTCTCTGAACCCTTCACAATTCTTTTAGTTTTTCTCTTAAGCAGCCTTACTTTTGATTCGATTTCAACCGTGGATGTGTTTGCGATGTTGAAGACATTTAGTTTATGGACAGTTCTTTTTTTTCATATTTTCCTTGCATGTATTTTTGTAGTTTTTTTCTTTGAAACTTGGCATTTTATCGAGGAACCGACTTTATCCTTGCACGTTCTTCCCTTTTTCGGTTTCTATCCTTTTCTAACGCCAGAACCTTGTCTTTATTTTTTCCAACCTTTCTCTACATAACGAGGTAGTTACTGAAATCGTAATATAAATATTATGTGCCAAGTCAACCACAACAACTTTAAAATGTTCCAGTAACATTTTTACAATTTGTTTATTATATTGATTTTAGGTTATGCAACAAAATCTACATTGAAGCATTGTAATAAAATATGAGATTCGATATCAACATCTTCAATGTAGATGTTTTTGGATGATCTCAAATCAATGAGATAACGTTAATGTTTTATCCATCAAATATAACATGTTATGGAATATTTTATTATTTACAAAAATAAAAAATTTAACAAAAAAAAAACCGAATTCAAAGAAAAAGTATTCCAAAACCAATTAAAATGCACTAAAGAGCAAAAAAATAATTGCTTTGATTGTAGGTACGATGATTGTTATTTTTTGAGTCGGCGTCAGCCGGGCACGCCCTTCGCCAGTCAAGAAAATCTTGGCTACCTTGGCTGACACCGACTAAAAAAAATATCCATAATCGTAACTACAAAAATGACAATATTTTTTTACTTTTGAGTGCATGTTGATTGGTTTTGGAATACTTTTTCTTTGCAGTCAGTTTTTTTTGTTAAAATTTTTGTTTATTTGTTTATTTTTAGTGAATCTGAAATACACTAACTAATGGTTATACGTCTTTTCCAATAAAAAAAGAATCATCGAAATCGGTTGGCGTGATTTGAGTTATTTTTCCATCTGTCGCGCACATACTTAATGCAAATTTAAGACTTATATGATTTTCTCATGGATATCATTGTCAGATCTAAACCAAATTGAAATGGGACCATACGGGAAGCACCAGCTTTTAAATATCGGTTCACCCAGGTCAAAGTTCTGAAGTAAAAAACATTAAAAAAAACAGTCGAATTGAGAACCTCATCCTTTTTTGAAGTCGGTTAAAAACAACCGAAAAATGGGTGTCTAGTGCGATGTATCCTAAACAATATAGGTAATAAAACTTACAATGTCTTAAAAGTGAAAATTTGTAATTAAAAAAAACAAATTTCTTTCATTTGTATGGTTATTTCAAACCAAACTGTCCTTAACCTCCAGTCCTTCACCTCCACAGTTAGTCCGGAGGTAAAGGACATTGTAGGAAAAAACAAAATTCGATAACACCAAAAGTACTAATACATAAATTATGAAAAAAATCTAACTACAAGCCTTATTTATGTGTAGTTTGATACGCAAATTTTAACAAATTACCTTAACTGCTTCCCACTTTTCTCATTGGAGGTAAAGGACAATTTCGCCGCAAACTCCAATTTCGAACACGAAATACGTTCTTTTGTAAAATCCAGCGACAATCGTGCTTCCCTAGCATTGCGCGCGCATAGAATAATGATACGTGCTATTATTTTAATCGGTGTTAGCTCAGTATAATACAATTTAATGAATAAAAAAAGTCGACGAAATTTTGGAGGTAAATGACCAAATTTTTCTTGGCAAAAGTTTAACCTAAAAAATAACATGGTTTCTGTTCAAGTAAAATTCTACAATAATTTAAGTTAGTTGGTAACATCTGTGTCAGTTTACTAGTTCGAAGTATTCATGATATCTATTACTATTTTTTGAAATACATTATTTAAACCGTCACGTAGTAAGGAAAAACGTTGGAGGTTTTGGACATTTTGAGTATATTTTTAACCACAAAACCTAAGTTTCACAACTCTTCCAGAAAATTATATCAGGCCTTTATGTAGTAGCTCAATAGGCTCATGATTCCCTTAGAACAGTATAATCAAAATTGTTTACTTTCAAAGTTATTTTGCTTTTTATGCAATATGCACGAAACGGCGGAATCACCCAGCTGGAGGTGGTGGAACCGGGCGTAAGTGACGTGTTTGAACATTGATTAACTCAGCCGTCTATTCGTGCAATCGCAACTGCATTTGATTAGCATAATTTGAAACAAATCATTTTCAGAATATGTAATAGGTAACTAGAAAATTGAGACATTTTAACGTAGGCTGTTTAAATCCAATTTTTTATTAGTCTATTCTGTTGTTTTTTGTACTGTACTGACAGCGTTGACAGCTCTTTAGGGTGAGCTCGCTTAGACGCCACCAGTCGTGATAACCAAGCCGTTTTCTTCCCCAGAGTTCGTGTCGCTCACCAAAGGGTAATAACGTGAGTTACGTATTTTTAAGAAAGAGCTTGGGGTCTACTCTTTGGATTTTCACCTGTGATTAGTGGCGACTCAGCGGTGATTCACAACCTATGCTAGTCATAGTACGAACGTAGTTAGTGTTATGGATCATCTCGATTACTTTAATGCGCATCAGGTAAGGAAATTGTAATTTCGAAGATGCTTCTCGTGTCCACTCAACTGCGGCATATCTGCTGAAGAAAGCGAAAGCGAACACGAGAACTACTCGTGTTCGCTTTTATGAGTAGACCCCGCGTCTACTAATAAGATTCTCACCTGTGAGTCACTGGTGAGAATCTCATTACAATACTTACGTACGCCCAATTCCACCACCTCCAGCTACAAAAATCCCAAAGTTACTTTTGGTAAGCTATGTAGCCGAAAGGTACTTATCGGATTTCAGATAACTAGAGGTGATGAAAACAGGGGGTACTCATGAAATGAAAGCCACGAAGAGAATTTTGTAAAAGTCACTGGTTACTCACAGGTGAGAACTCAAGAGTAGACGCTGATTAGACCCGCAGTGCGATTACGAAGCACGAAACGGGGGAGGTTGGTTGTATCTTACAAATGTTGCGATTACGAAATGGAAGCACCGGCCAACCGCAGTGCGATTACGAAGCGCGAAATGAGAAGTAGGTGCGGTAAGTATCCTAAACTGACAGATTTTGTACTCGAAAGCCGTCAGTTTACTGTCAATTTGGCGTAGGTGCGGCACCTACACCTGTTACCGAGCTTCGTAATCGCACTGCCGCTGTATTTGATGTCAAACGCAAATAATAATTTTCTGTTGTCTGTCAAACGTCAAAGACTCGTAATATTTTGTGCGTCAAGCAAAAAAATCGTCTGAAATCTCTATCTCAACTTATTCAGAAAAATGTTAGAATCCAGCTGCCCAGTGGAACATTCATCATTTTCCTCCCTGCAATCAGCTAGCTTGAACGCGAAACTGCAGTGAAACTCAAACTAAGTTATAGTTATTTTATTTTGATTTATTTTCAGCAAAATGGAATTGCAAGATATTTACTATAATAAGGCGGAATATGTGGAAACGGTGAGCCCCATTTATATTTTTCAAGGCATAGTACCAATGTAATCCTAATAATCATTACTTACCTTGCACAGCTGTTAATCCTTGTGCTCCCGATGTACATCCACTTGCGACAGTTCTTTAAAAATCGTCGATACTCTCGATTCCTTGAATGGATCTACCTACCTACCCCATAATTAAGTTTTGTACGGAACCCTCAGGGCGCGAGTCCTACTCGTATTATTCCATGCTTATTTGTTATGGCATTCATCTGTGTTGTTAAGCATTAAGGTGGCCCAACCCGGCAGGACTAACTCAATCGCGGGCACGGTGTTTTGGTATCTTCTCTGTTTCAAAGAAAAAGACAGGCTCCGTGATGAGTAAGATGCAACGTGTCCACTAAAAAGACAATGTGTTTAATGTATGATTTGGTAAGATTTACGAAAATTTTAATTACAAAACGACTTATAGCTAAAAGTAAACCACGACCGCTGTAATCAAATCTCTAACTAAAACCAAATAGATCTTGATTAAATAAGGTATGTCTTACTTACTTACTTTATCATTGCGTAATCTACCTCCAAAGTTATTGTACAAAACGCGCGAAAAATCCGAACTTTCGGACCTTATAACTTAGAAACCAATCACAGTTTTACAATGTCAACTATCATCAGACATCTAGTTCGATCAAATAAAGCTATTTTGAGCAAAATTTGGGATCTCTGCCAAGTAATAATGCGTGATCTTCTTTCCCCGTTTGTATGGAGAGTTGAGCTGGATGGGCCACCTTAAGCATGTAATTCGGTAACGATAAAGAAAATGTTTACCAATTGTGATAAGCTCGTTTTGGTAATTCCTTTTTCAAAAGGATCCTTTGTATAGCGTGTGCCAGAAATATAAAATCTGTGCAGGCGTCCGGCAACAAAGTATCCCGGCAGACGGTACTGTGCGGCTCCCAGAACATCGTGCTGCACGGAAAAGTTTTGGTGCAGAGCGACGCGATCATCCGGGGTGACCTCGCAAACGTCAAGACTGGCCGCTTCTGCATCATCAGCCGCGGCGCCGTCGTCCGACCACCTTTCAAGAAGTTCAGCAAGGGGTAAGTATTAGTCTCATAGAGCAACCTCTTAGTAAGCTATATTGGCTGTGATATTGAGGTGTGATTTTGCCAATGTGTTCGTGTGTGCAAATATGTATGGATTTGAGTGATGATGAATTTCCGTTTTGTTGGCAAATTTGAATTTGCCACAAGAGCTATGGAATTTTGCTTTTTGGAGTTCTTTATAGTTAAATCCTTCGTAGTCCTCTTTTAATTTTAAAAACCGCTCCTTGCGCCTTGGGAAGTCTGGAGTTTTGTGATCCCGGCACATTTGATTTTTGAAGTCAGAAGGTTTTTTTTGTGGCCGTCGCTTTGACAATTTGCACATTAAGCCATTTCTCTTTTTGTCCTTGGAGGCTCGATCGGGACTTTTCATTGTACCTTATAGGAATTTTGTTTTGTATTTTTTTTCTTATTAGATTAGTTAAAGTTTTAGTTCGACTTAGAAAACTGCTACAGATTTCTTGGTTACTATTTATTTTACATTATTATGTTTACTACTGAGTGTCCAAGTTCTTGGTCTTTTAATATAAAAAGCACATTGTAGAATCAATGCACCATGCAAGCCACCTATTTTGACCACAGTTGGGCCGCAAGCAAGTTATTTTCACGTTTCGGTATTATGTTGTGCTATACTGCAATAGGTAGCGCATTTGTAACAATATGAGTACTTACTTTTCAAAGGAACACAAAGGAAGTATTACATGCTTTTAATTTTTGTTGTTGATATTTTATGATTTCTCTCGATACACTAGCAGCTAAGAGCTGATATGTGTAAATCGAAGTTTGTAACTGGTGGTGCACTTGTGTTCTTTTTTATCATGTAGAAAGTTTAAAGTTTGTAAAATTGTCAAGTCTGTTTCTATTTTGAGAAAAATAATGCATGCTGTATTATTGTACCAGTGTCAATAGCGTCCCTAATGAGAAACAAATTCTGAAATGTGATGTTAGACAGCAAACTAGAGGAAAGTGTTGATTTTTAATAAACTGATTAAAATATTCAAGTATTCATAAATACTTCATACCTTCACTAATCAAATTGTCTAAAATATTTTTCTGTTTTTCTCATAATGGTCTAAAGACCGCGAAACGTTAATACAATTAAAAAAAAAGAAGACGATTTTGTGATGCTGAATGCAGGTGAATACAATCGTCCAGCCAAGGTGGTTTAAACCTAATTGCGAAAACTTTGCAGTGAGGCATGTGCTTTTAAATGGTAGGTGCTCCTAAATGGTAGATGTTTACGAAAGATAGAACGCCCAAATAATGTAGACTTTATCATCTAGTATGTGCGTACATTTGTTTTTGCAGGGTGGCATTTTTTCCCCTCCAAATGGGCGACCATGTGTTTGTGGGAGAGAACTCTGTCGTCAACGCTGCTGTCGTCGGCTCCTATGTCTACATCGGCAAAAACGTCGTCATTGTAAGTGCTAATAGCAGAATTAATGCATTCAAGCATAAACAAGGACCATTCAACACTCACTCATACATTTATGATCCTGCTATTTGGTGTAAAGTGTGAATTAGCGCTTATTCATAATTTTGAATTCCTTTTTAGGGTTCTATTCAGTTTTAATACCGGTCTATGTTTTACACAACGCTTGGAACCAAGCATAAGTGCATCTGGTTGTGATTCCTGCATTGGGCATCAATTGTTCTATGCATGATTACAAAGTTTAAATATTCTGTCGATTTTACAATTAATCTATGCTCTATGTTTAATTATAATTCTATACATATATTTGTACAATGAACTTTATACTGTGCTTGACTGCAGGGACGGCGCTGCGTTCTTAAAGATTGCTGCATGATCGAAGACGACTCGGTACTCCCAGCCGAAACGGTCTGTATTAATTTCCATTTCTGTAAATTTTTTTTTACAAGTCATCTTATTCTAAATTAAATTAAGCCAATACTAAGATTTGAAGATCTTACGAAAGGGTGCGGTTGGTTACGTTATGATAAATCACCATATGGTACGGTTACAAATACTTTGATACATCTTTTCATTTCGCTGCACTGAAAATCACTATCATCACTACATAGTATAAAATAAAGTCGCTTTCTCTGTCCTTATATCCCTATATCCCTATGTATGCTTAAATCTTTAAAACTATGCAACGGATTTTGATGCGTTTTTTTTTAATAGATAGAGTAATTGAAGAGGAAGGTTTATATGTATGATAACCTCCATTAAATAGTGGAGTAATACTGTTATTTTTGCGGTTTCCAATGTGATGTCGTAAAAAATTAATTTTTTTCCGCTTACATTGCAAACGCAGGCTGAACCCAACGAGATTTATCAAAATAATGTACTATGTATTGTACACATTGACAAGCTCTTCAGAAAACTCTGGAATGGTATATGTCTATCTCTGTTGGATATCCTACAATATTTTTTGTCATTTACTTTTTACGACAAATAATGGCTAATTTTTGAAGCGATTTTAACCAGTACAGCATTAATCCTTATCCAATTAAATACCTTAAATACATTGTTGATTTAATATATATCTATATGGCCCTTGCAGCATCTGATTTAAATGAATATTTTAGAAGATATTACAGATTAAAAAATTGCGGGACGTAGCGTTTGCGGCGGTACCGGCCGGCCGGGCCGGCAGGAGCGTGCCTATAAATAGTGCGTCGGAGGCCGCGATTCTCCCTATAGCACTTTGAATTTAGCAGCAATCGCACGCGTTTATTATCGGAGCTCTCTAATATCTTATAATCATCTAATAATAATATCTAAGTTTTTTTTAATTTAAAATATTTCAAATGTAAGAACTCTACGTAAAAAGGGTTTATTTGTGTATCATTATGTCAAAATAATATTTTTTTAAATGGTATTTTGCCCGTGCAAAGCCGGGACGGGCTGCTAGTAGAAAATAAATTCGAGATCACTTTCCGTCATATTGTTGTCGGCCTTGAAGTTATAGAGACTTTAGGATTCTTTCTTTTTCCAGTCTTGGGAAACACTTGCAACCCTAATCTGTCAAATGTATTCGTCTATGCGCGAGTGGAAAATTCTAGAAAAAAAACTGACAGTTGCTATCCAGTTATCAAACTCTGCGCATTTTTAGGAAGCCAAGTTGCATGTTTAACTCTCCGCTCTGACCGCGATAAAACACAGTGGCCCCATAGAAAGGTATCGCTGCTCCATCTGCCTGTTGTTCGGCGGGACTACCAATGAAAACATTGAAATGCTCATTGTCCCTTTGTCACTTTCTAATTATTTTAATTAGAGTGTGATGACACAACATAATGTTTGATGACGTCACGCAAAAGTGTCTCATTTCCATCTGTGACTTAACTCGCTTTCGCTTTCCTGAGTAGATATGCAGACATTTTAATAAAATTCGGTCTTCATATTCTATGTTCTAATAGTTGTTTCTATACCTCGCTTGATCGTGCCAGGAAACAAGTGCCATTTGGATATTAATGTATGCATAACGTGTAAACCATATTATATGAGCCTAACTTGTACAAATACACTCGGTCCGAGCGCATTCGTACTGTAAAAAGGAATATAAATGGTCTCCATTTAAGTGTTTCGTTCTAGTTGTACCGGTATAAGAGTAGCACACATTGTCAACAGTTAGCCGTAGCCTTACTGCAGCCGTGCTCATAAAGGGAAGGTCCTGGCATGTCACCAAATTCATAAAAACAACTTCCTGCCCGTCAACGCATGAGGCTACTTGCAGGTGGTTCCTTCGTTCGCGCGCTACTCGGGCTCGCCGGCGCGGCTGCTGGCGCCGCTGCCCGAGGCCACCCCCGACTTGATGACCGACTTCACCAAGTCCTACTACCAACACTTCCTGCCCGCCGCCAACGTTTGAATTTGACTGCAGCCTAAGGTACACATTTCTACAGCTGCTTTGGCAACAAACTGCCAACTTTGTGCTTGTTTGCACTGGCTGCTCCATGACTTACCATACCTTTGCCATTGTCCTAACCGTTCCAAGTTATTCAACCTAATCAAGGCCAAAAAAGGAGTTACGAAAGTTGACAAAATATGGAGTCACGTGATGGAACGCACCGAGCAAGCCACGCTCAGCCCACCCCCACGATATTTTCTATTAAAATTCTAAATCATACAAATGATTGTATTAAAATGAAAAAATAAACACTTTTTTTAGCAATTTTACCTTATTCTCTTAATACGGTAGTTTTGGTTAAGTAAGACTGTATCAATTGTATTTAATGACCTTAATAATAGCCTATTCACAACCTTCCCATCAAGGATCCGAAATAGCGGGCTAGAAAAAGTTGTGGAAGATGTGGTTTTATGAATGTCACATATAGTCCCACATATAGTATATGGGCCCAGCCTTTTAAATCGTACAGAATGCGCTATTCAACGAATGCAAAACGCGTGCATCCGGTACTGTTATAAAGTAAATAGACGTGCTCATGTCACTCCGATATACAACGCTCAAGGTATTATCAAAATGAAAGCACGCCGCCTACTAAATTTACAATGCATGATTTTTAAAATTATACACAACAGTACAATAAAATATATAAATATATAATAATATATAATAAAATATATAAATAATCTATACAATAAGTTAAAATGGACTAAAGAAACACACAAACATGACACAAGGTCTCAATGCTTTCCACTCCAGATTCCACGACACTTCTCTGCTTTGTTCAGAGGCAGTTTCAAATATGCGGCATCTAAATGCTGGAATGACATTCCACCGCCTATAAGGGCAAAAGAAGGCATTACAGCGTTTAGAACTGCATGTAAGAAACTGTTACTAGAGCAGCAAAGAAGAAATAGTAAAATCTGAGTGGATCAGCTTATAAAGCATATTTAATAGAATTAATTTTATTGTCTTACCTAACAAATTACTAATGTATATATATTATCGCCAAACATAAAATAAACATTTTATAGCATTTATTATAAGCATTATATTACATCATACACACACCCTCACACACCCTCTCACACCCTCACACACCCTCCCACCACTTCACACATAGGTCCTAGCTGAAAAACAGCAGCCTGTATAGTTCGACTAGCAAGGCAAGCTGAGCTAGAGCCATTTGGCATACAACACGACGAACTATCCACACTGTTGACAAGTCTTCATTTAAATAAATATGTTAATATAGTAAGTTATGTTGTATGAACCAATAAAGATTTTGAGTTTGAGTTTGAGTTTGAATAGGTTATTTTGCGACTGCTTTTTAAGAGTTACCACATGAAAAAAAACCCCCATTGATCGGGAAAATATTCACAGCCTGCTGTAAGAAAAAAAATTTAGGAAATGAAAATTACTATTTTAGGTAAATAATATTATTCAAAATATAACTAAATTTGATCTTTCATCATTTTAATAAAAAAATGGGGGTTGTAGAAGTCGTCGAAGTTACTTACTACTGCTAGTTTTGTTTTCTATGAAGAAAATAAACACCAACTTCAATCCCGAAGGTTATAACTTTGTCAAACGATATTTTTTGCCATCCAATTTAGATTGGACTTTATAGTTTTTTTATTATTTCATTATAATCTAACAAGGAGTTTTCGAGTACAACTCGCAATGGTATCAAACCACTACTACTACTACCCTTCCGGATAAAACGGCGTAAAGGTATGTATGTATGTATGGCTAACCTAAACCACAAACATATCTTCACAAAATAATAATTACTTAACAAAAAAAAATACCCTCAGCTTAAAATTAATAAGCAGGGTGTAACTAGCATTGTTATAATGGCAACACATGACCGTTTAGTTCCGATTTTGGCCCTGCGAAAAAAGTTCCATGTGGCACTCTAACTTGGGTACACGAAAAAAAAGAGCATTTGAAATGAGAAAACAGTGTTTCTTGGATTTCAATTTGATTGATTTGAGAAAACATTCTTTAATGAAAACGACATTTTTCTTTATTCTCACGTTTTCTCAAAATCATATACTCATTTTAAGAAATTATCTTCTTCCGACTATTTAAAACAATACTTTCTTAAATCAAATGGTTTTTTTTCCTAACCCAACCTAACCTAACCCCCCCTGGTTAGCCTCTTGGTCACAGCCGGTCACGAAGATGTAGTGAGCTATGCTCCAGAAGATCTCTGACCTCTGGCTATATTATAATTTGGATGAGTTGATAATAGCAACAATAAGTATGTATAAATGCATGTGTTGCAATTGCGTGTTTTTTTTTTCAGTTGGGGGTCACATAACGTGCCGTACATGAGACATGACAATATGGGCCATGGTTTTATGAACTTAGGTCCCTCCAACACTTAAAAATGGTAAAAGGAGAAGAAATAAGAAACAATATATATATAAAACAAAGAACATAAAAGAGAACCATGGAAAGAAAAATTTCTTTAAAAAACTAACAGGCTCGATAAATATGAAAAACACAATAAAATTACAAGTATAAGTTAAAAATAAAATATATCTAACAACAATAGTTTCCTTTGAGGAATCGCATATTGCAAAATGTATGGAGATTGATTCCGCCTTTGCTCTGGGTTGAACCCTAGTATAGCGACGGAAAAAGAGAAACATGGCATCAACAAAGGGGTTAAGGACTTTTTGATTTGTGTTCAAAAAGTCCCTTAAGTCCATGCAAAAATAATCTGAGCGTTAGCATGAACGCTAAATAGAGCGTTAGAGCACTTTTGAACGTGACCACAGTGACATTTGTCTTGACAATCAAATGTGGAAACCACAGTTTAGGCACCAGTATTCCATTGATCAGAGTTCAGTTGGCATGCGACCATACGCCAGTGAGAAGAAATGATTGGTGTAAGGCTGGTTTAACTATTCCTTCACTATTCTAGGTTTGTTAGTAATAAATTACTTTTGGGCTTAAGGTGGCCAAACCCGCTCAACTCTCATATTTCTCGCCCGCCCGCCCATATTTCTTATCAGAGATCCTAAATGTTTCTCAAAAGAGCTTTATTTGATTGAACTAGATGTCTGATGACCATTGGCATTGTAAAATTGTGTTTGGTTTCTAAGTTATAAGGTCCGAAAGTTCGAATTTTTCGCGCGTTTTATACAATAACTTTGGTGGTTTATTACGCAATGATAAAGTAAGAAAATCTTAACAAGATTAGTCATCAGACATAGATTATTTAATCAAGATTTATAATCTATTTGGTTTTCGTCAGATTTTTGACTACTGCGGTCGTGGTTTACTTTTAGCTATAAGTCGTTTTAAAATCAAAATTTTCGTAAATCTTATCAAATCATACACTATGCTCATTGTCTTTTTTGTGGACATGTTGCATCTTCCTCATCACGGAGGCTATCTTTTTCTTTGAAACAGGGAGGGTCCCAGAGCGCAACAGCACGGTTTTGTACAGTGCCCGCGAATGAGTTAGTCCCGCCGGGTTGGGCCACCTTAAGCGGTGGAATTAGAATTGTTTACTAGTAAGACTGGTAGTATCGTGGTTACAGAGTAGAAGTGTTATTTCCTACGATGACCGCCCCACAAGCGCCAATACTTCTTGTTCCCGACAATACTACCGTTACCATAAAACCTGTCTTAATTTATATTGGATATGTGCAAAATGCAATTATTATTGAAATTGGACTGTATTTTCCTGCAACATGTTCATTGTATAAAATCGAATTCAAAGAAAACACTTTCTTCAAATCAATAATTGTAATATGTTTTAATATTTATGTTCCTTAAAATCTTATTTAACAATGGTTTAGCCATAAGCACATGATAATATCGATCGGACCTAAAGTTACGATCAAGATCAGTGGACCCAAACAAACATTTAAATTGGTAAAAGGAATAAAATATTAAAAACTATATGGAAATAAAATTTAAGCAAGCACAAGTTTTATTGTAAGAATCCATTTCAATTTAAGCTATAGTCTAGGAGGTTGTGACAAAGATGGTAATGATAACATAGATTCCTGAAACTGGGTTCACAGGATAAAGACCAACCCTCTTATGCTAAATGTATTGGTCTGCCGGCGCCAACTGTTGCTCCTGATATGGCTCCTGAAAAATTAGTTATCGTGACGACAAAATATGATACGGTAAATGGCTGAAAATAACGAAGCATGAAAGTATCAGTACATACTTGTTTAGTTATACCAAATGATGATTTATATTACAGATATCACACTAGGTATATTTAAGTATTATTAAAAACCCGACTTGTTATTTATGATACTTTTGAGATTACGGCGGTCGTTGAACATTATAGAAAACATACGGCTTTTCACGCGGCGTACGGACATAGCGGCTGCCTCCTTGACAACGGGCTGAACCATCAGCTCGAAACGTCGGAGAATGTCTCCTCTCGCCGCGTGATAAGCCGTAAGTTTTCAATCACGACTGGTTATTGCTGTATAGTTAATAGGTATCAATATGTGCAGACAATCTGTACATTCATACCAACATAAATCTCGTATAGCCAATCTAGCTAACGCAACCAATTGGCGCAGGCAGACCGACATATTTAGCATCAGAAGGTTAGAACTGTGAACCCAGATTCAGACCCACATACATTATCATGATCGAAAATCTCGTGAAATTCCGGAATATTAGGTGTCACTTTAGAAAAATACTTAAATATTTTTAGAATATCTTTGGAATCGACATATTTTAAAAATACAATCAGTATGCATTGATGCTTCACATTAACCTTTACGAAATTAGATATTGCGAACATGTATCAATCAACTTACATTTGCTTATTAGCCAACATACGCACTGGATTATTTGTTTATTTCACTTTGAATAGGATGAGCGCCCTAATATGAATGAACCCTTTAGGAAATGATCCGTAGCAAACACGCCTTTACGATCGGCTTAAATCTGCCAGTTGGCCATGTCGTTGGCGACGTCGCCCCAGGCGGCGTGGCGCGCGCCGTCCATCTCCGGCGCCAGAGCGTTGTCGGACAGCAGGCGGTGGCTGGTGCCGCCGATAGCGGCGCCGCACTCGGGGCAGCGCGACGTCTGCATGGCGCCGCCGCACTCGCCGATGCAGTAGATGTGACCGTTGGGACACTTGTACCAGTGGCCTTGCGACAGGCCCATCGCGCGCACGATGAGCTTCCGCTCCTCCTGCGTAGAAATTAGTTTTTTATGTTACTGGACATGGATGGCTTATACCAAACTGAACGTCAGATATTAGACTAACACACCACATGGGGACTAGGTGCCATGCCAGAACCTTTCTTATATTGCTCGGCTACATTGAACTGGATGGAAAACACACAAAATTTTCATGGCCGCTTCGACCATCGTTCATTCAATGTGATGGTACCAACCCGGGCGGGATTTAGCCCTACCACCTAGTAAGTAAGGAAGGGACCTACAGTTTTACGTGGAATCCGAACCACGGCCAGCCTCAACTGTTGAAAATGGTCACCTAGCTTATCGAATTGCAAGGCGTCGCACCACTGGCTACCGAGGCTGAAAAATCTCAAATTGTTTAGAATACGAACTTGACAAGTTTCCATAGTATATAGTTGTGTCGCAGAAGGAAACATCGCTTTTGCTCTCCATTAGGGAATCATACACTTGCCATTTACCACTAATCTGTGGTAATGATAACGAAAGTGGCTTAGCTAGGTTCCCATGGTAAAGACCAAACCTCTGATTGTAAATATTTCGGCCACTTTGCATGCGCATGCATAGTGGTGTTAGCAATCCATGTTTATTAACTTTTTTTTATGAAAAAGATAACTGTTTATCGATTATTGTTATGTTAAGGGCTTCAAACAAAGTCCATAAGAAAATGTTTTCCAGCTCTGCCGTAAAGTTTGGATTTTTTACTTCGGTGTTTTGTAATGAACGCCCCAATGCACACCACTATAATTATGTGTCAAGGCAATATTAACCATTTACTAAATTACCAGTTACCATAGACTTAACCGTAGTCTTATTCAGAGATGACCTGTCAAAACTTAGTACAAGATTAGCACCGGACTAACCATACAAAAACCGGTTTAATCTGACCTTAAAACGCGTACTAAAGTTAGTCCGCCCACTCTGAACTACATCTCTAGCTGTAAGAATGTAAAGACACAGAGTCAACTGCTGGATGAGACCAAAATTGATTCATGCAAAATGTATTGATTTATTTTTTCTGAAGTTATGTTTTAAGTTGATGTTAATAATGCGGAAAAGTTTAGAAATATGATGGAAAAAAACTGAACCAGATAAAAAGGGTATTTGTGCGGGTATTTTATGCTCGTTCACTTCACAATCTACGAATGCACAGGTCACGATGCTTGCTTTGAGAAATATTAAAGATTTTACAAAAAAAAACTTTTCACATTACGTCAGCGCGGATCAATGTATGGATACATTATCTCATCGGGTAAGCATGTTCCGTCTCCCTCCAACTGGCGGTTTAGCCTTGAGTTGACATCTCACTACCACACTGTATTTGGTATTAACCGTGCGAACATTTTACAAATTACTTTGCAGTCAGCTGTTCTTACTAGGTGGTAGGGTGAAACTCATCTAGGTTAATACCATCGCATAGGATGAAAGGTGGTCGAAGAGGCAATGAAAAAATGTGCCTTTTTTTTTAATACAGTTCAATGTAGCCATGCTTGTAATGGGAAGTTCCTGGCATACTACCTAACTCTTTCGGGAAAGTGATCTTTGTGCTCATATCATGACAAAACCTGTGTTTTAGCCATCCATGTACACGTAAAAGCATTTCAGCTAGAGAAAACTTATAAAAGATGTGTCTCATTTTGACGAACATAGGCTAGTTTTCAATACAAAAGTCTCAGTCGTGGTGCGGGCCATTCATAGTGAATGGTTCTGGAAAAATCTACGCATAATGATGTGAACCATTTTGCTGTCCACACCAGAGCCTCAAGTCCCAGTTGTCACCTAAATTGGCGTTCACACCAAAGCGATCGACTGGCGTTTTCTAATGTATGGAGACATTGAACGCAGTGGGCGTTAGGCGAACTAAAATGTGCGAGTCCGAGTTCGATTTGACAGCTTACTTACCGTCGCCGTAAATACATTGACGCTGAATTCGCATTTTCATACAAATTGGAAGTCCGAGTTTGACTTTGACAGCTTGAAGAAGTAAACCACAGAATATTTAGTAAAAACTTGCATGGAGTTTTACACTTTTACGTAACTTCGAAGTTCCGTAAACACCAATTTAGGTGTCAACTCGGACTGACCACTCTGTTAGTTGTTGCAAAGGTCCCAAGAGTTCCTAGGGAAAGTGTTGATTAGGTCCCGGGTGTTGTTTCCAAGTAGGTACACGATTACACCATGATTGCCTCAGACCATGATCTACGAGCTTGCATCAAGCGGCCTGACCGTGGATGCCTCCTCGACCTTTCGACGCAAAATGATGAATCGAGCTATCGATAATTTTGAGAATAGGACACCGAGCGACTGACCTGCGTCACGATCCCGCTGAGACTGACAGCCTCCTGCAGCGCCTCGAGCGCATTGCGGGCGTCGTCCGCGCGGAATGGTTCCCACGAGAGCACCAAACCGGAGGCGCGCTGCCCCGTCTCGCGCACGCGCGGCATCCCGCGCGCACCCTTGTACTCCGCACTGGTTGCGATGCGCGCCAGCTGCACGGTCGCGCGCATGCGCTGTAACTCGCGCTCAATGTCGTTTTGCTGCTGCGTGCTGATCTTGCTTGCGCGAGCAGTCACGACCACCAGCAGCATCTTCATCTAGTGGAGCATAAATAATATTAAATTAGGTACAGCTTTCAGTGCCACACTACTGTAATTTCATGTTAAGCGTGGCATATGGCCTAGCGTAGGCTATCGCATAAAAGTATCCCAACGACCACCAAGTGTTTTCCAACATTCACGTGGTCTGCGAAAACAATACCGGCACGCCAGGTCCTTCTTCACACCAAGTTTGTAGGAGCCCAGCTTGTACTTGGGGGAAATACCTCGGCTAGGAGAATCTACAGGATCGGTTGGTTCATATTATGAGACTATCAACAGTGACTGGATGTATTTAGCGATCGTAGAAAGAAGGATGATGTTATGCAGCTCCGAAGAGCATAATATGGTAGAGATACTAGAACACCAGATATTTTCAGTTTTTCTGAGGCAATATGGGCTTTATCCTCGATATGGCGTCTGAACCGCGTATTATTGCTTACGTCGTAGTTCTCTCAGAGCCGCTCTACCAATCGTGTCCCCCACGTGCAGGTTCATTATTCTTCCCGTCAATTATTTCTCGATGCACTCGCTCGATGCTAGGTTCGACACACCTGACTCTTGATCTTGTCGAACTCTCCTGCATCCTTAAGCAAGTTCCTGTAGTTCTCTCCGAGCAGTCCCAACGCCTCGATTTCCATGCCACACAAGTACATTTCTGCAGCAGGACATCTTCACCTAGTTCGACACACTCACCTCACTCTTGATCTTGTCTAACTCTCAGCCTGCATCCTTAAGCGAATTCCTGTAGTTCTCTATGAGCAGTTCCAACGCTCGATTTCCATGCCACACAAGTTCATCTCCGCAGCAGGACATCTTCACCTAGTTCTTAACACACTCACCAGACTCTTGATCTCGTCCCGCAACTCGCCACCTGCCTCCTTAAGCCACATCTCGTAGTTCTCGCCGAGCCGCTCCAGCACCTCGAGTCCCACCGCCCGCATGTTAACTTGCAGCAGGGACATCTTTACCATCTTGTTTTGCAGCTCCTTTCGGATGTCCATCAGGCCTTTTCCCCACAAAACATGGTCTGAAATAAAAAGTTTACATTATGCGTATGCTTCCCAGTCGCCTCTCAATGCAAATGTAAAAAGATAATTGGCACATTCTTGTCTAAAATTAAACTAAAAGCAATTTCATTTCGTCGAGCTTGATGATGGAGAATTAGAATAGTAACATTTTGTCTTCATCTTCTATCAGACTTAAGAACGGCCTGTAAGCTGTGTTCCCCATACAAACGTAGTTTAGTAATAATTTGAAAATTACTCTTGCAATTTACTTGATATTTGGTATCTAATATGAACAACTAATATCTGTGTGTGCACATTTTAGTTTCGTTTAAAAATTCAGGATTTTTAAAATAAAAAAATTGTCAAAATAACAGGCAAAAGAAAATCTTGATACAAATTTTATTTTCTTTGCTGTGTACATTTTTTGAAAAAACAATAACTTGCAGATATTGATATTTATTGCCTGATAATACATACCAAAAATGCTTTTCAAATTATTAGTAAACTACGTTTGTATGGGGAGCTTAATTATCTGATGCTTACTGGCCGACCTTAAGACGATCAGATAAGTTAAATGTGTGCGATTTGGTAGAGTCCAAAGGGGAAAGTAAATGAGTAATTACCTTTTAATGTCACTTGGTAAGTTTCAAACATTTTCTCGCTCTTGATATACAGAGCATTCCTCTGTTTCAATATTTCCGCTTTGTCCCCATAAACCTTTATCTTGATTGGGTTGATTTCTCTTCTAAAGGTGGTGTTGACTTGGTTCTTGTAACGGTCAGTATTTATGATATGGGTCCGACAGAAGGGACAGGAACGGATCATTATGGTCTCGCGGTCGCCATTCATGAGATTGTCCATATCCTCAACTTCCAAGAAGTGGCCGGGGCTGGCAGAGCAGTCTTGGAGTTGAATAAGCCTGACATAAAAATTTAAAAGTTAAAATAAATCACACCAAAAACATAAAATATGGGCGAAGCGGGCCAATTTTGGTAAAAACAAGCGAGTGAAGAAATGAAACCGAAATGAAGTGGATGCCTTTTTTTTATGTAACTGGAAGAGGATGGCTAATACCATCCACTCTCATGATATTAGATCGGGCATTTCCGAAGGAATTATTGGTGCCTAATTCCAGGACCTTACCTTTAGGACCACGGCAACATTGAACTGGATGGGAAACACAGACAATTTTTCATAGCAGTCTTTTAATCCGATGGTAGCAACAGTACCAACCCAGGCGGGCTCTCAACCCTACCACCTATTAGGGAAAGGGAACCTACAGTTTTATATTGATTCTGATCAATGGAGCAGCTCGCATTGACGACGAAATGCACTTATCCAGCTCAGAAAGAAAAATAAAGTGGTGCATGAAAGGGGGCGGGGATGTGAAACCCTGACCTCTGGCATGCAAGGCAAGTCCCTTCGCCCCTAAGATATGGGCCACACGAAATCATGCCTTGTTCTAATTAAATTGTTTGAAAATTGCGTACGCAAATACTATTATTGTTGTTTACAATGAAATAAATATTGCTTTCTTGCTACTAATCACTACTTATTGTACATTTCTATTCTACATATTTTTTCTACAAAAATACTCATAACAGAACAAACAAATAAGTTCTTTAGTCCATAAAGGCGAGTTGTATATTGCCTTATAACCTTGCCTTTATAACTCGATGCTCGACTATAAAGGAAAGTGTCGACTATAAAGGTTCGTGTCAGTTGTGTAGTTTTTTTCTTGTAAAGAATAAGTCCAAAATATGTGATAGCGTAAAAATTAAAAAAAAAAGTACAACAAAAGTAGCTCCAAATGATTGTGTACCACTTCCATGTGTCTAAATTCTGCACGTTTTCTGAAAACTACGGCTTGGGGCACGGCTCGTTGCACGGAGGCAGCGAGTACTGTATGCTGCAGTGGCACTCGCAGCTATACTCGATGCCAGTACTCACTTAGCATTTTCGTCGTAAGGCTCGCCCAGCAGGTCGGTGGGGAAGTTGTCGGGGTCGCAGAGCTGGCAGACCTTGGGGCACGGCTCGCCGCACAGGCCGCGGCAGCGGTCGCCGCAGGGCAGCGGCTTGGGGCACGCCTCGTCGCAAGGGGGCCGTGAGCACTCATCGCTGCAGTTACGGTTGCAGCGTCCGTGTGGACACTCGCGCGTACATTTTTCCTGAATTCAACATTAGAGCACATCATCGGATTTTTATATCGGGAGGGACCAAAAGAGTTCAGAACTGAGTTCACCTCACCTTACGAAACCGCGCTCCAAAGAATACTACTACTACTCTGAAAAAATACTGACTGGCAGACAGTTCCCTGACATACGGCGGTATGAAAAATGGTGCGTTATGAAAATGATGTCTACTTAAAAATGGCGCACTGATTCAATTTGCCAAGAGTTCCAAATATAAGTTGGATGAGGAGGGGATAAGGAATGCAAGGCTCATGTAAAAGTTTCCATTTGACTTTTGAATCTAGACTTTTCTATCAATATCGTTACTTTGACCATCACATGAATGTTTTGAATTAAGGCCCTACCTTGCACGGGGGGCAGGGCTCGCCGCACAACTGGCCGCATCGTGTGTGCACGCATCGCACCTCGCACGGCTTGCGGCACGGCGGACACACCTCCCTGCAGGGCTCCATGCAGCTGCGAAATATCATGGTATTAGACAAAAGCAATAAACGGCGTGAATGGCGCACGCGGCAAGTGCAGGCTATCCTATTGGTATGTTTGGAGATTGTAGATACTTATGACCACACTGCAGCGTGCGGTCGCAGGGCTCCGCTGGTGGCGCTGTTGGGTGTGCTCGAAGGGTAGATGAACCCACTTATGTCCACACAGGAGCGTACTGAGACAAAACTGCTCGCACGGCATGTGCAGGCGGCCCTGTTGCGCTTGGAGGATAGGTGGACTCAACTCATATCCACGCAGCAACGTGCAACCGCAAGGATGCACGTACAGCACGTGCAGAAGGTCCTGTTGGTGTGCACGAAGGGTAGATGTACTTACTGGTGTCTGCACAGGAATGTGCGGTCACGTGGGTGCGAGTACGGCACATGCAGGCGGCCCTGCTAACGTGCTTTGAGTGGTTAGATAGACTCACTTGTGTGGAAAGAGCAACGTACGGCTGCAGGACATGCAGGCAGTCCTGTAAGAGTGCTTGTAGAGGGTAGATGGACTCACTCGTGTCCACACAGTTGTGGGCGGCCACAGGGTTCCGCACATGGCACATGCAGGCGGCCCTGGCTGCACTCGCCGCACGAGCCGGCGCAGGGGTGTTGACATGCCAACATGGCACCGCACGGCTCGCGGCATGCACGTAGCAGCACCGCCTCACTCAGCGTACCTAGAATATGAAGACAGATTTCTCAGCTCCCAATGGTTTCCACTGACATGGTGGAAATTGATAGGTGCCTTACTGCATTCACAAAATAATATCTGGTCTGGATGACGGTCCGCCTGGTCACGTCTTATTCATTATTAGGACATTTGCAAGATACCTTCCCCCAATTATTGCGCTCTCTATAAACCCATATTCTGAAAGATCCTTCAACGGCTTTTCTGATGACTCTTTGCACATAGGAAATTACTTGACTATTTATTTAAAAGACTGTAACCTGACAGTCCGTTTGCGCCTTGTAAAAATAATTATTACATAGTTCTTTATCAAGTTTTGGGAGACAATGGGACAAAAGTTGAGGGACCCATGAGTGCAACCGGTTTAACTTGATTAGTTATCTTGCACACAATCGTGTATATACTGCACAAATGAACAATTAAATTCAAAGGAATGCAATGTATCGTTGCATCTTCTAATGTACTATAACTAGTTATTATAGATACTAACCTTTAACGAGTTCATTGCAAGGTAAGTTGACATTGTGCCCGCAAGGCGAACGATATGCTCTCGGCACAATCTCCTTGCACTTGTCCGGATCGCAGGGCGCGTTGCAGCTGAGCTTGCACTTGTGGCCGCACGGCAGAGTGCGCTTGCAGCGGGCTGTGCAGTCCTTCGCTTGCGGCTCGTCCTTGCACAGCACCTCTACCTCGTGGCCGCAGGATGGCAACACCTTCTTAACCTAAAGAGCACAACAGCAGCTTCAGCCAGTGTTCAAGGGATAAACTCGATAAAAAAACAGTCCTAGTAATAAATACATAATCTGAAAAAAAATTTTGGGAAACAACATAGCTTTGTGAATCCGGATAATAGAATATTCATCCCAGAATCTTATGCAGCTGACTAATTTTTGAATTTTCTTCATTGTGATAATTTTTCTAATCATTCATATTATGTAAATTCAGCAATCAAACTAGAACACTAACAGGTATCGCGTCCTCCTGGGATCCAAATATTAGACCAGGAATAGTCTATTTACGACATTTCGTGACACAATGCTTGTGATGTAGGGGCGGGCGGACTTGCCTTTCAGCTAGAAGTCTGGGCTCGAATCTTTCTCGAATCTACTTTCTTTCTCTTTCTAAATTGTGCCTAATACGAGCTGTTGCATGGATAGGAAACAATGTAAAATGTTAGGTTCCCTTTTCCTACTAGGTGGTAAGATTAGCCCACCCAGGTCGGTACCGTCGCATTGGATAAACAATTTAATAAATTATATAGATTCGATGAATGAAATGAAAAATTATTCATGTTTTCCATCCAGTTCAATATAACCATAGTACACATGTCCAGTTATATAAAAAAAAACATATCTGCATTACAAATAGAACAGAAGTATTGAATTAAGTATACAATGGTTCATAAGGAGGGGCGGGACGGCATTTAATTTTGCAAGGGCATCAATAAGACCACACAGAATTAAAACCTTCCTATTTCCTTTACAAATCCCAGTGAAGGTCTTGGCGAATGGCCTTAGGAGAGAGCGCAACAGTCGTGTAGATCCCCAAGGCAAGGCTGGTTTGGACTAACCTTCTCGAGGTTGCTGCCTGTTCAGGCTCGATTCCCTCCGAAACGGGTATAACGGAAACCACCAGCCGAAATCCTCCCACTATATAATAAATATGCTTAATATATCACATGTTCCTCATCCACCTTCCTCTCCCTATTCCTTCCTCTCCCCAAGTACACACACATACATAACACATATCATACATATACACAATCACTCACTCAGTAAACACTTGCATCCCATCACTCACACACTTGTATACACATACTTACATATACACTAACAAGCACCAACACAAGAACACAACTCCAACTAAATAATGGAAGCGAAATGTAAAGAATTATTACCCCAGGAGGGTACCTCCGCCTCTGGTGGGGGGGAATCCCTCCCCGAGCTTCGCTCGGGCTGCCCCTCGTATTCTGGGGGGGCAACATCTCGCTCACATCCAGGAGCGTCTCAACGTCGCTCCTGGATGTCAGTGGTCTGGCGGAAAGCCTGCCACACACATCAACAACAACACATGCGTCAGACTTGTGGCGGATTATGCCGTCCCATGCCGCAAAGCGCCGGGCCAGACGAGCGCTGTTAGCGAAGTCAGGACCGCCGGCCCCACCCGCCACAATGTCTGCTGACATACACCCTGCGACGGGTAAACGGGGGAAACCGCGTTTACCTCGAGCAGGCACTAACACACCCACACCTGTTACTGGTGCAAGCTGTGGCTCCTCGGAGCCCGCCGACGCCGGTAACAGAAATACACCTGCTGCCGGTGCCCTCTGTGGCCCTTCGGGGCTCGCTGGCGTCGGCAACAATAACTCTACACCTGTTGCCGGCGCAGGCTGTGGTCCCTCGGGACCCGCCGACGCCGACAACAGAAACACACCTGCTGCCGGTGCCCTCTGTGGACCTTCGGGACCCGCTGACGCCGGAAACAGAAAATCACACGCAGCCAGAACACGCAGTGGCCCCTTGGGGCCCACGGACACCGGCAGCGGGGCAAAGCAGCGGACGACGGAGGGATCCAAACCGGGAGCCAGCCGCGGGGACGTCGCCTCGAGACGTGAGGCACCCAACCGGGAGCCCAACCTCAGGCAACCATCAAATACCCACGCGGAAGGCCACCGGCAGCGATCACCCAACGCAGCCCAGCACCAGCAAACTGTGACACCAAAGGGTAAGCGAGCTCGGCGGAAGGCAGCAAAGAGGGCGCGTCTGGACGACACATCGTCGCCAAGAGGTGACTCAAAGCGCGCTAAAACCGAAGCACCCAGAGCAGGTTCGTTGGGCTACGCAGATATGATGCAATCAAATTTGTTTGTAGCCATTACCACCAAACCTGCCATTGCCCTTACCGAAGCACACGCAGACCTGCTCAAGAAATCTCTGTACAAGAGAATCCTCGAAGCGGTGCTGAGTGTTCCCGAGGACAACGCCATGACTGCCTTTGCACCAGCATTCCGAGGTAAGCCCTTACTCAGTGAGGGCGTGCTTAAGGTAGGGTGCGAAGATGACCAGTCACTGCAGTGGCTGAAATCAACGGTAGCGAAGATGCCCCAGATCAGCGAAGGGATCTCTTTGACGGTCATACCACAGTCGGAGATCACAAAGCAGGTGAAAGCCGGCCTTCTGCTGCCCACGGATCACAACGAGATCACCGAAATACACAGGGTCCTCTGTGCGCAGAATCCCTGGTACAATATCAGGACCTGGACATTGACCAGCGCCAGCATCCAAGAAGAGAAAGGTTTGTTCCTCACTCTTAACATACCGGAGGCTGAGATCGAGAAGATCACCAAACGGAACAGGCGTGTTGCGTTTGCCATGGGTAGTGTATATGTCAGATACTTCACTGCCCGCGGCCTCAGCGACACCCCTCCTGATACCAAGAAGGCCACATCCACCGAAACGGCCAGATCTTCCACAACATCCGGAGACGGTGCGCCTGCTACTAGCGCTACCGCCAGTGACAACAAAATGGGTTCGGAGGTGGAAACTGAGGACGAAGATGGCATCCTCGGATCACCAACCCATTAAAGTCATACAGACCAACCTCCAGCACAAGCAGATCGCGGCGGCTACACTACGCACAACGCTGGAGGTAAATCAAGAGACCATAGCCCTAATTCAAGAGCCGTGGATTAGGAAGGACAAAATATGTGGTCTCGGCAACATCGGTGGTAAGTTAATGCTAAATACCGCCGTACAAAATCCACGAACTTGTATTTACATGCCTCGTAATATAACTGCTGTTCTCATTAATCAGTACTGTTCCAGAGACATTACAGCGGTAAAAATTGAGAACAGCCCGAACACACCCTCGCTAGTACTAGCCTCGGTCTACATGCCCGGAGAAGAGGACATCCCCTCCAAGCAACTGGCCGAGCTAGTACAGCACTGCGAAGAGAACAGCTGGGACATCGTCATCTCAGCAGACTGCAACGCCCATCATCCTCTCTGGGGCAGCGCATCAGCCAACAAAAGAGGTAAGCATCTCACAGAGTATCTCTTCACCACCAATCTGTCAATACTGAATGTGGGCGCCGAGCCAACCTTTGTCAGTTCCAGATACCAAACAATAATAGACATCACGCTGGCGTCGAGTGGGGCGGCAGAGCTTGTTTCAGACTGGCAAGTTTCACCGGAGCCATCCTTCTCGGACCATAGGCGAATCTGTTACACAATAACAGCACATACACACGAGCCGGTACCTAGGAGAAACCCCCGTAAGACCGACGTAACCAGGTATAAAACTCTTCTCAATGACCAAATTCATCAAATCTTGGGATCTTCTCATAAAGATATGACCCATGACGCTAGCAACATTGAGCACAATGTAAGAATTCTAACCAACTATATAACAACCTGTTATGAACAATCATGTCCACTCACGCCTCCCAAACAATGGGGAAAAAATCACTGGTGGGGGCCAGAACTTGAGAGGCTGAGGCAAAACCTGAGGAGACTGTTCAACCGGGCAAAAAACACTAGAGTGGAAGAAGACTGGGACACGTACAAGAAAGCCCAATACTTCTACAAGAAACGGATCAGATTCCGCAAAAGGGAAACCTGGCGACGATTCTGTGAAAACATAAACTCTACAAGCGAGGCCAGTAGAATAAAAAAGCTCCTCTCAAGCGAAGGAAACCACTCTATAGGAACACTAAAAAAACCAGATGGATCCTATACAAACAATGATGAAGAAGTCAGCAAAACACTTCTTGAAGCACATTTCCCAGGCTGCAAGATAACAGATGACAAAACATGGGCAGGGGAGACCTTTAAACAGCCAAAGACCGCGGACTGGCAAATAGCCAACGAAGTAGTCACAAAAGAGAAAGCTATTTGGGCAATAAACAGCTTCCAACCGTTCAAATCACCAGGCCTGGATGGCATCTGCCCTGCACTACTGCAATGGGGCCTACCAACAATTACGGACCAACTTGTGGAAATCTTCAGAGCCTGCTTGGCCCATAATTATATACCTTGCCTGTGGAGAGAAGTGAAAGTGGTATTTTTACCTAAACCTGGAAAGAGTGACTACACACAGGCAAAGTCATACAGACCCATCAGCCTTACCTCCTTCATGCTGAAGACATTGGAAAGACTGATAGACAGACATCTCAGGGACGGTACTCTAAATGACATACCACTTCATCCCAGCCAACATGCATATAGAACAGGAAGATCAACTGAGTCAGCTCTACACGAGGTAGTGACCAAAATAGAACTGGCACTTTCAAACAAAAGCTCCACCCTAGGGGTCTTCATAGATATTGAAGGGGCTTTCGACAAAACAAACTTTAACAGCATAAGCCAGGCGCTTAACAGATTTGGAGCTGCACCGACCATTTCGGGGTGGATAAGAAATCTCCTTATGTTAAGAGCCATACAGTTCACAATAAATAGTACCACGAGGGGAGTAGTGGCGAAAGGCTGTCCACAGGGAGGTGTTCTTTCACCCCTGCTCTGGAATATCGTGGTGGACAGCCTTATCACGAGCCTAAACGAAAAGGGACATAAGACTGTTGGCTATGCAGACGATATCACGATTCTGATTAGTGGCAAATCGGAAAAAGTACTTTTCAACGTAATGAGATCGGCTCTAAGAATCGTAGAGAACTGGTGTGAAGGGAATGCACTCTCAGTAAATCCAAACAAAACAGGACTTATTCTCTTCACGAACAAGAGGAAGTTAGAAGACATAAAACTGCCAAAACTTTTTGGCATAGAATTATCCCTATCAACAGAAGTCAAATATCTGGGTGTAATCCTTGATAGCAAGATGAACTGGAACAAACATCTTGAAGACAAAACAAAGAAGGCGTGCATCTCCTTCTGGCAGTGCAAGAGAATGCTCGGGAAAAAATGGGGCTTAAAACCCTCCATAACACTCTGGCTATACACTGCTGTAATTCGACCAACCATAACCTACGGCGCAGTAGTATGGTGGCCTAGGACGGAACAGAGCACCGTAAAAGCAAAACTCCAAAGTCTGCAACGCCTTGCGTGCGTTGCAACGACAGGCTGCATGAGAACAACTCCTACGCAGGCACTAGAGGTAATACTTGATCTAAGACCTCTACACCTGCATGTTCAGCAGGAAGCCGCTACAGCAGCTCTCCGGCTAAGAGCCGCAGGAACCTGGAAACAAAATCATGGAGTCCCTCACGCACGGATTATGACAGAATTCATGAACCATGTACCCATGCTCTCGGCAATCTGTGACAAGATTTCTACCAACCACATCTTTAAAAGAAACTATCACATCCAACTGAAGGAAGAACTCGCAGACCAATCAGGGGTGAGAGAAATCCGAATCTACACAGATGGATCAAAAACAAATTCGGGAACTGGAGCGGGTGTCTTCTCCCGAGATGCGAACATCAACATCTCAACAACCCTAGGCGCCTTTAACACCATATTTCAGGCAGAATGTGTGGGAATAATTCGAGCCGCAGAGGCAATCAAAACCAGGAAGATGCACGACTATAAGATAAGAATTATCTCAGATAGCGCATCTGTACTAAACGCACTGAAAAATAACAAAGTTAACTCGGGCTTTATTCTAGAATGTCATTGCGCCCTAGAAGAAGTAGCGAGAAACAATCACGTAACTTTGCAGTGGATAAGAGGACACAGTGGCTCTGTGGGTAATGACGCTGCAGATGAACTGGCCAAACGAGGATCCAGTACAGTACTAATGGGTCCAGAACCCATAGTGCCTATACCATTTAGTCAACTTAAAAACTGGCTACAAGATAGAACCAAGATGCTTCACAATACCGGATGGAAACACCTGGTAGATTGCAGGCAGGCCAGAGAGGTCATCCCATCCCTCAATAAGCGCCTCACGCACAAGCTGTTGCATCTGAAAAGAAATGATCTACGCACAATGGTGGGAACAATGACAGGACATTGTTCACTCAACAAGCACCTCCATAACCTGGGGGTGACGGACAGCCCTCTATGTCGTGGCTGCATGGAGACAACGGAAACAACCGCCCATGTACTGTTGGAGTGCAAGAGTGTGGCCGACCATCGGGCGCAGACCCTGGGAGCACCGGGATCCCTTGCAGAGGCCTGTGGTAATGTAAAGGGTATGCTGGACTTCCGGGACGAGCTGGGATGGCTTACATAGTCACCTTTGTTACGCACAATGGCCTCTCTGTGAAGTAGACTTAGCGCGGAAAACATTTTGCCCAACTAACTAAGGAGTTGTTTGATGATGTTTGGTGCTGTTTTGTGTTATTTGGCGTTGTTTGGTATTATTTTGTGTTGTTTGGTGATGTTTGCCAATTTATTTATTTTTTATGCGACCTGACATGGATGGCTAATACCACGCAACTACCGTTATGATATTAGCCCAATACACCACATTCCCGAAGGAATTTGGTGTCATGCCAGTACCTTCCCTTTATGAGCACGGCTACATTGAACTGGATGAAAAACACGGACAATTTTTCATTGCCGCTTCGTCTATCTTTTCATCCAATGCTATGGTACCAACCCGGGCGGGCTTAAACCCTACCACCTAGTAGGAGAAGGAGACCTACAGTTTTACATGGATTCCGAACCATGGTGCAGGTCATGGAAAAGCATGTTTGATGAAACAAAACCAAAAATCATAAATCGTGGGGCATGACTCCTACTCCATAAACCAGAATATTAAGGCACACGCTGTACCGCGATTTTTGACAGAAATTGTAGAGTGCGACCCACCTCCTAGAAGGCCCCTTAAGTTCAGATATGGCCATCATTAAACTTTAATTTCATGGTTGTAATTATTAACTTGATTCTAAATTTATAAAATGTATACCTTTTGCTGACAGTTGCCACAAGGTTCATGGCATTTGCTCCTGCAATGGTGTCCGCAGGGTAGCCCGCGCTTGCAGTTCTTTTGACATGGCTTCGAGTCCACATCCACAGAGCACTCCACCCGCTCGCGGTGACCACAGCCTGATCTCTTCTTCATGACCTGTAAGTTAAACGAGTCATGGTTGTACACGCTACATATATGTAAGGTTTATTTGATCCAACGAGAGTTACCTCACAATCGGCCGTATGCATGTATTACATACTCGTTATACTATATATTTGTTCCTTGTGAGAAACAGAACTTCTGGGCCAGTTACTAGATCATTATGGTACAAATTACCTGCGAAGCCTATTTCATTTCGTCATGTCCGTCTATCCGATAAGTAAATTTCGGTTGCATTGCATATTCATATGTTGTAACACCAAAACATATTTATATGGTGTAACTCTTTGTTTAGAGGTCACAGCACTAGTTCATGACAGAAATAATAGTATTAAAACTAAATCGTACAAAGTTTTACAACTTTTTCAAGTTGACACTGGAGTAGTGCATCACTTTAACGGTGTCCCTTCCCGGTAGGACTAACTCATTCGCGGGCACGGTACAAAACCGTGCTATTGCGCTCTGGGACCTTCTATGTTTCAAAGAAAAAGACAGGCTCCGTGATGAGGGTGGATGCAACATGTCCACAAAGCAGACAATGCGGATAGTGTTTGATTTGGTAAGATTTACGAAAAATTTAATTACAAAACGACTTCCAACTAAAAGTAAACCACGACCGCAGTAGTCAAAAATCTAACAAAAACGAAATTGATTAAAAATTTTCATGAAACAAGCTATGTCTGATCACTAATCGTTTTAAGATAGATTTTATCGTTGAATAATCCACGTCCAAAGTTATTGTATAAAACACGCGAAAAATCCGAACTTTCAGATCTTATAACTTAGAAACCAAACACAATTGTACAATGCCTACAGTCATCAGACATGTAGTTCGATCAAATAAAGCTATTTTGAGCAAAATTTTAGATCTCTGACAAGAAATATGGGCGTGATCTTCTTTCCCCGTTTGTCCCATACAAGTTGAGCGGGAAGGCCCGCCTTAAGGTGGTCCAACCCGGCGGGACTAACTCATTCGCGGGCACGGTACAGAACCGTGCTGCTACGCTCTGGGACCTTCTCTGTTTCAAAGAAAAAGACAGGCTCCGTGATAAGAAAGATGCGACATGTCCACAAAAAAGACAATGTGCATTGTGTATGATTTGGTAAGATTTACGAAAAATTCAGCACGGTTTTGTATCGTGCCCGCGAATGAGTTCGTCCCGCCGGGTTGGGCCACCTTAAGGTCCTTGCTTGCGGTGACGTTAGGTTCGGGTCTCCTCTTTTCCTAAAATATGGTTAAGAGGCGATGGCTGTGCCTGGCGTGATGCTTGTGAACAGGTGCTGTTTGTGGGGACTAGCTTGCTCCTATTGGCAACATGTTAGATGGCGGGCATGGTCTTTACAAATGAACTGATATTGGTCATGAACTGTTGCATATGACATGAATGGTTGATTTTCGTCAATTCATATTAATTTAGTGTTTTTACCTGTGATTCTAAATACTTTTGTAAACTTAGACTAAGTGGACATTGTGAAAAAAACCACCGGAGTTTCTTGCCAGTTCTTCTTCGCTAGGATTGCCGAACTGACTAATGATAAAATATGACAAAGCTGAGTGCAGTGTACTGTCTATGAATGATGAATAAACAATAAAAGGTAACTTTGGGATTGTTGTAGCTGGGTGTCGTGAAAACGGGCATTACACTTGCAGAGCGAACGAGTGACAAAATAATGACAAAACAGATTTACACCCATTTCAAAGTGCATTACCATTTAAAAGTTTTAAATCGCTCGCCGCTCGAGATATCAGCTGACATCATGGCAGAAGCATAAGTCTGTTGTCCATACTTAATAGACAATACTGCCATACTTCTAAAGTACTTAGATCTTAACAAATATGACATAGATGTAGAATCGAACATCGAGCGAGGACACTTTAATAAAAAAACAGAAAGGTGTAAAGGGAAAAACTTTATCACCCTTACTAATAAACAATTCCACCACTTTATCTCGGAATAGTTATGCCAGGCTTTAAGATTAATTAAGCCATAAAGTGATTTATTACTAACAAACCCGGACACCAACAATTTTGCTCACTATACTTGCATGACAATCAACCTAATCTCACTGGAATGCCGCCACCTAAAATGTGGTTCCCGCATTTCATTGTCAAGACAAATGTCATTGTAGTCTTGTTAATGCTCAATTTAACAATCCAGCTTATGCTCAAAGTTTTTTTTAGATGGAGTTAAGGACTTTTTGAACACCTCCAACTTCGAGTAATTTGGCAGTTATTTAAACGTGGGGTGTGGCGTATGTGTCAAAATATCAACACCTGTTTGGTTTAATGACTCCATTTTTCTCTTTTTCCGTTGCATTCCAACCTAGAGTAAAGGCGAAATAAATCTTCATACATTTTGCAATAATCTATTTCATGGCTTAGCACAGGATCAACTTTAACCACCATTGTTAGCAGTATTTTTTGTCAGATAGGAATAACTAAATTCCTTGTGTAAATGTTTATTAGTAAGGCTGTAAAGTATAGTGCAAGGCTGGACTCGTAATAGTAAGCAAACCTTTGTGTGCAGTGTCCTTTTTTAACCCACTAATTTTGCAAAATTAACGTGTCCTTACCTTACGGTCAATTGCTTAGATAGTGAGATAGATGTTACTGTTTCTTTGATTTCATTTGAAGGAGCCCATTTACCTCAATGTTGCAGTTGTTGCAAGTTTCGTAACATTTCTTGGTGCAAGCATGGTCGCCAAGAGCGCCACCCTCCAAACCGGCAGTGCAGCCCTTCTTGGCGTTGCCGCACGGCTTCTCACATAAGTACTGGGAAAAAGAGCATTAGAATCAGGGAATTGACTTGCAGAACAGGAATGTTACCATTCTTATGAGAACAAATATGCCGATCTTGCAGTGTTTTCGTCCGTAGATCAGATGGCTTTGGTTGGATTATGTTAGGTCAGAGAAAGGGTTAACTCAGGTGTAAATGGCCGGGATCCTTGATTGGGTCACATAACATTAACGGAGTCGTTAACCTATCAATTCCGCATGCAATGGGCGATAACTGTTTCTACGCTCTTAATGTTTTACTAGGTTTTACTAGGTATTGTATGTTTTTTTTTATAACTTTACTTGTATCTATGATATACCTACGCCTTTTTTGTATTGATATTCAAATATTTCCAGGCATATATCACTGACATAATAACAAAAAAATTGAACTTGATCACCTCATTATCCTCTAAGGCTGAGATAAATAGTCGTAACAGAAACTAAGACTAACGGAAAGTACTACTTTGTGACGTCACATTGACACATTTTGTATGAACGAAATCTCAAAGTAATGCAAAGTGACGTCACAAAGTACTACTTTCCGTTAGTCTTAGTTTCTGTCACAACTATTTATATCAGCCTAAGATCTAAATGCTACAGTCTAAGCCCTTTTTAGGTGGAACAATTAAAGCAAAAAAACCAAAACAAAAAAATGGCAACACCAATGTTATTAACTGTGCGTACTGATTTGAACTGTAAACGATTACACTGCGCAATATAAAGCGTATACAAGAGTCGTGAATCGGACCAGTTTTGAGCGTGCTTTTGGTAACGATGGTTCAAACCTCGACCTAACTTGATAATTGAAAATATTTAAAGATAGTGCAATAATGTAAGTAGTGGGTCAAATTTATCAGTAAAGAACCAGTCTATATGAAAAACTTGCCAGTGCCAAGCTGTCTGTAGCGTATCTAATTTCTTTTGGCATGAGCTTTCGTATGTACATATTTTGTGTCGTAAAAGCAATTGTAAACTTAATAAGTATTTATTTATTTATTTATATAAGTTTATTGCACTCAAAAAAACTCAGGCAAAAGGTACAACTATTCATTTTAAAATATATTATGTTAAAATGTATGATGGTAAAGTTATTTTTAAATCACAACAGTGGGTTTTATTTAGAATAAAGGTGAACTCACACGTAGATGATCGGGATCCTTGGTTTTGTGACAAAGGTTGACACAAGAGTGACCGCACGGCAGCCGGAAAACGCACGGCTCTGGGCAAGGCACGTTCTCTATTTTCACGAAGCAAGCTTTCTTGGCCTATAGGTGTACATAGTATGGCATTAGATATTTTTCATTTCATTTCATTTCATTTCTTATCCATAGGTAGGATACCTACACTTGGACACGTTAACAATCTATCGGTTCGAGAAGAGCTGACATACAAGTTTGACATACAACTATATGTTATTATTATCAAAATATTTTTGCTCAGAGCTTACTAAAAAATCAGATTAAAACAGTCACACATAATTTAAAAGGTTTATTTACAAAGAGAGAAATAAAATACAACCTTATGTCCACATGGGGGCAGGGTGACTTCAATCACAGTGAGACACTTGAGCGAGAGATCATTGGGGTCACGGTGGCACGGCACGCTCTGCTCGTGGCCGCACGGCCGCCTTTTGGGTATGCGCACCTCGCACGGCTTGCACACCTCCACACAAGGCAGCGGACAAACGTGACCCAGCTCGCAGATTACCCTGGATATGGGAGCAGCAGAAGTAACACACTTCAATATTTCGAGGTTGCGGTAGCACTGCAAAAAAAAGGCATTCTAGCAAATAGACTGAGAACGGTATATTGAAATAAACCAATCACACTATACCTCTCTGTAGAGAAAAAGTGTGAAGTGAAAAAATTTATGTATTCTAAATGAATACAGCTTTTTACTCCGAATTTAAAGTTGAGGTCTGGACTAATGTAACTTTGGCACATTTTGTATGGATGAAATTATTATTATTGTTATTATGTTATTTATATCACTAGCAGCTTGAAGCTGATGCATGAATTTATTTTTTCCCGGAGTGCACTTGTATATTTTTATTTTTTTTAAATTGGTATTACTAATATTACTTATCATTCACATTATATATTTTTTTGTTTTATTTATTGATAATTGATTGTTTATTATTATTATTGCTTTTTTATTGCCTTTAAGTGTTTGTCTAGTTGGTTTTTAAATCCATTTACAGTTTCAGCACTAATGACCTCCTCCGGCAGCCTGTTCCAAGAGTCTACAATTCTATTCACAAGTGTTTCCTGGGGTTAGAATTTGATGCAGAGTGGTTTAGTTTTAAGATGTGCCCCCTTTTTTTGAGAACATTTCTTTGTCAGTCAGCGTGTTTGCGTCCACTGCTGGACCTACGCCTCTCCAATTTTTCTCCAGTCCTCCCGGCCCTCAGCGGTACGGAACCACTGCTTTCCGCCGACGCACTTGATGTCGACATTTCTTTGAGATTTGGTAAATTATAGTAATCATTGAGGATTTTTTATGTTTCTATGAGGTCCACTCGCTGGCGGCGTTCCTCTAGGGTGCTGAGTTCGAGAGCTTTAAGTTGATGATCATAACTTTGCTTCTTTAGTGTTGCAATCATTTTTGACATGGTCAATATCCTTTCTAAAATAAGGGTTCTAAATCAGAAAAGCATATTCCAATAAGGGGCGAACATAGGAATTTTAGGAATAGTTCTGTATTTAGGTCAGAGAAGGCCTTTCTGATCAGGTACAGTAATTGGCTTTCTTGACGATTTCTGTGATGTGTCTCCCATTTAAGATCTTCTGAAATTGTCACACCGAGATCATGTTGCGTTGTCACTGTCTCTATCATTTTTCCATCAAGCCAGTAAAAGTGATGCGGGTTTCTGGGTCCTAGGTGTAGCAGAGTGCATTTACTGGCTTTGAGCGACAATAGCGGTTGATACTAGTGAGTATTACTTACTTAGCTCAGCACTAGTACCTAAACAGATTCGACTACCTCGGTCAAGTGAGTCAAACTTAATCACTACATATTAGGCGAGACTAACCGTTCACACTTGAGTGGACACTTTACTTTAAGATGCGGGCGGTCGTAGGCGTGGCAGATGAGCGGACAGGGGTGCAAGCAGCGCAGATTGATGTCGCACTTGAGCATGCAGCCGCCTTCCGGCACTTTTTGAAAGTCTGCAACACTTTGCACCTGAAAATTGAATGAATGGACAAGTATTATGCGTTAGAGAAGTGAGCCCAGACCAGCCGAATAGGGCCAAGAGGCACTGTATATTGGGTTAACACATGCAAGTGGAGTGGCACGAGTGCAGGTAGAACATGGTCTTAGGGAACGGTGTGCAAACGCGTTGTCGTGATGCAACCCGATTCCCCTAATCCCGGTCTTTGTTCGTCTTTCCTGCACAGCTTTTTAACATTTTGACAATGCGACTGTTGTGTACCATTCCAAATTTACTAATCAACAAATTGATGTCGCACAATGACCACTCTGTGAAACAATACTGGCTACAATTTTTTGTCAATATTCCGACACCTTCGCAATTATGTTGTCAACTGACCATCTGGAAAACCCATTCCGGCGACCGCGTCTTGCTTCCCGGATCATATTGATGTATCCATGTATGGTCGCCATTACTGGATGACCCATTTTCGAAACGTCGTCACTATTCTCTGCATCAGGGCTTATTTTTTAATTACGAAGCACACTCGAGGTATCCAATGACAACAAAGTTAATTCACGCTAAGATATTCATATAAGATAGTATGAACAATAACGAATGCCTATTGTTCTCTATATCTTTGCATTTAATTCGTGTCATTTCGCACCAGAGTTTTACTGCAGCTCTATTACTTCTGTAAGTTTAAAGAGTAAATTTTTTGTCACCCAAGATGTAGAAACCTCTACAAACGTAGCACACCTCAGTGATCTGCTCGGGATGATTCTCGCAGCGCAGGGTGATGCTGGTTCCGAGGGCCTGCTGCTCCTCCAGGCGGCGGGAGATGGTCCCCCAGAGCTCAGTGGCCTTCTTCAGCATGTCCATGTTTCCGAGAATATAAAAACCTGCAATTTAAGATAGAGTTATACCACACAAACAAATTATCTACCAAAAGAAATTAACCAACATTTATTCCGGACAGAACAATGGAAAACGTATACAACATCAAAGTCAAGAAAAGGCTCCAGTACCTACAAAAATATTTCTTACCTTCTCTCGCCCTGGAGAGCGCAACGCATACTCGATTCGCCGTCCCTAAGAAGCCAATATTTCCCTCGGAGTTGTTTCTCACGAGCGACAGTAGGATTATTTTGGATTCCTCCCCTTGGTAGTTATCAACTACTGTAATCTTTACATCATTTAGATAGTGGTAATTTTCTCTCTCCTGAAAAAGTAGCAAATTCATTTAATTTTTCAATTAGGCAAGGTAAGTTCACTGCGAGCTAGTAAACCTGAATGAAAATTGAGGGGGAGCCTTCACTGAATTTCCTCACTATAATATTTAAGTAAATAGTATTTTAAATATTTATAAATAAGTTTTCAAAACATTATGTCCAGCGACGGTGTAAATCTAAGAACATACCTTTTTTCTATTTATTTAAATCTTAAAAAAATATGTTCCATCCCTTTATTAGAAGAGATGTGATCGAAATTCGATGTTTGTCTGATGGTATCAGAAGAAACTTTGAATTAGTCCAAGAAATAACCTTTCTCATGTAAAACATTTGGCCGGAGTAGGCAGCCAGGATGGTGACGTCCTCGGGTTTGTAGCCCTGCTGCATGATGTAGTTGGCAAGTCCCAGGGTCAGGTCTGCTTCGAACCGATTCCTGCGGCTCGAGCTATCATCTACAGTCTGCAAAAATAATTTCATTTTATTACCATCTTTGAATTATTTATATTTTTTTTATTTCCTACTTTGCATTTGAATAATTATATCTTATTGCGAATAACCTACTTCAATGGGGGAAATCAACACATACTCTGTTAGTAATAAACCCAGAACATCCTCGGAATAGTCATACCACGTTTTGTCCCTTTTTATCAAATTTGAAACTGCATGTCAAGGCACAAGACAAAACAAAGTATAACAATTCCGAGATTGATTCGGGTTTATTAAATCCCATAGATTATGACGATAGGCGAGGAGTTCGTAGCACTTGCCATGTGGATGCCAAATTATGCTTGAGAGAGTTCAATATTGCTACCGTCATGATAGAGTACTAGAAATTATAAGAGTGACTATCAGTCTATCCAATTCACGGACTAGACAGGGGCACACCATTAGTAGCTTTATTACCAAAGGCCAAAAAGGACAATTGTTGATAGATGCAAATGAAAAGCAGTACCAGATATCTTTAGAAATCGTACCACAGCATACCGACCAGATATAATTGTATCCTCAAAAGCGACAAATGTAGTACTTTTCGAACTCACAGTTCTATTGGAAACTAACATACCTAAGGACCAGGGGGGGGGGGGGCGAAATTGGTAGACGCAATGGCCACGAAAGGTATGCTTACTGGAATATGTCCAGCCTTGCAGTATATTCACAAAGTAGTTATTTTTACAGCTTCCTTTCTTTAATGAATGTGTCATTTTTACAGTCGATTCTACATACATACAAATCACATTCGTTGGAAAAAGAGTTGTACTTGATTAGTATGGAAAAGTATATTTTACCGATTGTAGCATTGTATAATTCAAATAACCGGTAAATGCGAAAACTTACATCTTCTGAATTGCCATGACTTATGAAGAAAAGGTTTGCTGTGAGGCCGCGCACGTTGGGAAAGTTCTCGACGCTGGAGTGGTTCTGTAGGTCGGGGTAGATGGCGGGCACGATGAGCGAGACGATGGTGGGCCGCATGCGGTGTTGCACGCCCAGCCGTCGGCTATGGAGGCCGTTGGTGATCATGCGCTCGAACAGCGAGATCTCCATGTTGTAGTGTTTAGCGAGCTTGTAGTGCGCCGCCGAAGGGCGCAGCTGCTGGTGGTCGCCTGTAAGTAATGAGCGCACGATTAGCAAGGCGATGGATGGCCTCATGCGATGCTTCACACCTAGCTGCGGGCTGCGGAGCCCGCTACTGATCATGCGCTCGAACAGCGAGATCTTCATATTGCATTGCTTGGCAAGCTTGTAGTGTGCTGCCACAGAAATCGGAATATACTAAACTAGAACGGTGGACGCGCGCGATCCCCGTGGCGGCCTTATACCCAAAATTGGTTACAAGCAAACGTGACGTCACGCCGGCCGCTCAGTTCGTACCCGGTCGCGGCGCGTGCGCGTTTCTCCAGATTATTGTCGAAATGCCTAATTGTTCAGTGCGCATCTGCAAAAACAGAAACGAGAACATGTCCTACAAAAACAATGGCATCACATTTCATACGTAAGCCAATTCTAAAACAGCTATTTGTATATTTAAATCATTTTTCGAAATAATTTCTCCGCTAACGCAGTCGCGTTGGGTAGTGATGTGACAAATAATGAGTGCTATCGATTTTATTTCCTAGTGTTATGGTATGAAATTTGCGTTGCGTTTGAACGTTTATTTTGCTTATTTGGGTAGTAGGTAGTGAAGGGACCAAAAATTAGCGTTATCGATGTTTCTATTCTTACAGTTATGTTTAAGTTCAAAAAAGTTTTCATTACTTGCATATTGTCCAGTAAAAGAGGCGGTCGCTCTTATCGCTAGGCTACAAAGTACATTTTGATAACGAAATTTATAATATCGATCTCTAATGTGTTGCTTAACTTTTTAGTTATTCACTTATCACGAACTATCAGTCATCATAGAAACAGAGGCCGCGATTATTTTTTTTCTACTGAACCGATTGCTTTAAAATCGATATCGAACGATCCGTATGGCCCCCTTCACGAATCTAACATGTTTCATATCATACATGTTACTCGGTCGATGTCTCGCTTGCTACTGATTATGCTCCGAATGGAGCTGTGTCCATCAGTGATGTAGTGGCGTATTTTCGGCGTTACTAGTAGTATCTAATACTATGATATATCAATTATTTAGACAAACATATTTATTTATCTCTACTACGTCTGCTTACAACCTACTTGATGGATGTGCTCGGTTCACGTGATGGTTTGTTGTAAAAGAGAGATTCCAAAATATTATTTTGGGCAGGTCTAGCTTAGATTCATTGAAAGCGGATTAGTAGAGCCGGTACTAACTTGACTTTATTTCAGGTTTCCCAAAGATATTAAACATAAGGAGAAATGGATAGAGCTCACACGGATGCCCGAATATATGTTCCCAACACTTTGAGGAAACATGTTTTCGTCCCTCAGATCTAACAAAAAAAATTCGCTCCAAGGCTTTCGAAACGACAGGTTCTTAGTAAATATCTTCATAATATTCATCAATAGATATCACCCGTCAATAAAATAACTGTCCATTCACACATTCACTTTTAAAACAAGATCGATGGGCCCGTACTGATAAACGCTTGGCCATGTCTTAAATAACTGCTTTCGTCGTTATATATGCAAACTTTTATTTCAATGCTCTAGAAATATTAAAAGCTTGTGCAATAAAATTGATTTTTTTTTTGCAAGACATTTTGTGGATATTTAATTACCAAAAAATTATGCGATGGACGATTTTTTTAAGTCATACAACAAAATGCTACCTACCTTTTTTGCTCTAATTATTCCTAGAGAAACCTGGTTAACGTTTGGGCCATACCTCCGTTAACATCCTGTTTGTATATTTAGTTCTTTAGTTGAAGAAAAGCCCAGCGAATGTCAAGTGTTCTTAATGCTAATTCAATACAGCTGTATGGCAAGTTAATACAATTCAATTTTACTTTTAGTTAAAATCGTTAAAAAAAAGTTTTTTTCCGCTAACTTCCCTGGCATATGGTAAGAATTAAATCAGTTCAATGCACCGTAAAATAGTTATAAATATTGCGCTTGTTATTTTACTTCCAAACAATGCAGAATATGAAATAAAATATGTAACTATCTATTTCTATGAGAACTCAATTGTATCGATAGTCAAAATAACCATATCGATACTCCGTACCCCCTGCTCAACGCGTTCGCCGACGGGTGACCTGAGAAGGTGGTAGTGCGCTTCCCGCGCACCGACATGTGTTGACGCAGGTGGATGCGCTCCACGTGATTGGTTGCGCCGCGCGTCGGGCGACATCTGTGTATTAGATGTGGTTGTGTGGGTGCCAAGCTTGACACGCTCGGTTTCCATACTAAGCTGACTTCTTGACCGTTCTAGTTAATAATTCAGATTTCTGTGTGTGCTGCCGACGGCTGGAGCTGCTACTGTTGTGGACTAGGTAATTTTTTAGGTAATTTTTTTATCATACATCAAATATAACTGTATCACAATAACACTTATGCCAATATTTTATCACCAAAAAATATGATTTACAAGTCAACAATAAGAGCGTATGAAAAGCCCTTAGTAAGTGTGTTGTCCACACCGACCCAATAATTTCCCTCAGAAGATCTGAATGTCAATGCAATCTATACAATTATCACCATATAAACACTGCCCCACTCACAACCACATTTCACACCTTGGAATAAGGATGCTATACCAGACCAATATTGGGTTTGCTTCAGCACAATTAGGAATACACTTATTTAAGAGACAGTGCTCACCCCGTCGAAATGCTGGCGCTGCAGAGGTCATGAGCAAATAGGTCTGGGATAGGAAATCCTCGGCGTGACGACCGAAGAATGCAAGCTCACGGCACTACAGCACTCACAAAAGCCCTCCACGAGAGGCACAGCAGCCCGCACCGAAAACACTCACTCGAAACCGCAACCCGCACAAAATACACGTGTCGTTGACCTCCCAACAAAATCTAACCTCTCTCAGCTCGGGCAAAATAATTGTGACAGCTCCATAGTCACAGACTAAACAGTCTTCTATATTGGTGCCCAGAGATCCGTGCAACCCTCTAAACTAAACAACACTTTATACATTACACGAGTCCGGACATATTTCACATGCAGGGAAATAACTGTTATCACACAACCGACCAACTCTTATTTCTAGTATTGTAAATAAACGAAATTAGAAGAAAAATAATGAATCCCACTGCAGCATAGAAATAATTAAATAAACAAACCAATGAGGATGAGGTGTTGGCAGTGTTTCGTGAGGGAGACCACAATATGTGTCTCCAAAACCTCAGCTGCTTCCTCCACAATGACTGTAGACACACAAAAAACACATTTCAATGCGTAAATAGTAATGAGAGTGGATGTAAGTGATTTTTCAGGTGGACGAAAGATAATTTATCTAGGTATCGAAATAAACTCACACTACATCGGTTTTAAAGCAACCAACTTACACGAAAACTTGATTTAAATATTTATATCACAATAACACCATAAATTACAATATACAAGCGGAAAACATGAAGATAACAAGATTTTTTAAACATTTATCGTACGTTTGCTTATTTTACAATGGCTTGAGCACATACATAAAACATATTGTCAATGCTGAGTTCAGGACAATGAATTGATCATTACAAACGATTCGAAAAATTCGAATACTATATAGACCCCAAGCAAGCCAAATGTGTACATACGCAGCCATTAGCTGCTGAAGCCACAAGCACATTCCGTTAAAAAACTAGTCTGTAGATACCTATAGGTGGCGCCAGTGAGCGGATCAGCTTTTGCAGGCGAGCAGCGCCGGTGGTAGTCATGCCGACAACGCGCGTCGTCTGGAGGAGTTTACGATCCAGCATCAAGCGAGCCTCCTCGTACGCATCCGAAGACGCGCGTTGTTTCGACTGTATCACCAGGTTACGTTTCAGTCACACATCCAGGAACAAAGATCATTTAAAAATGTAAGGAATCTGCCACTAGAAAATGGAATAAAACGACATTTTGGGTTAAGTAAATATACTTTTTCGTACTACGCAGGTACGTTGCTTATTCCGAGGAATGCGATATGTATGTATGTATAATCGACCGTGAAGCAAGTTTTCTTCAATTAATGTGTCCTTGCTTCACGGTCGGCTTATACATGCATACATATCACATTTCATAACATTTTCCTCAGGTTAAAGACTTCGAAAATAGCTATAGCAAATCTAATAGCGAAATAGTGAAAAATAATCATACTTGTAACTTGGTAATTTTGGGAATGAGATCAATCCTTATACGTTTCATCCAGTTGAAGTAAATCGCCCAACGCTCTTGATGGTTAAATCTTGAAGGATTTAGTTTATTGGTGATTTTAATATCATGGGTCTCATAACGCCGGCGCCTCTGCTCCTAAAATAAAAAAAAATACGGCTGTACAGTTACAGTAGAAAGCATGGATAAACACCTCATCACAAAATTCATACTTTAAAAGATGCTGCAGAAGGAAGAGTGCAACAAGGACAAATATACTTTTCATAGTGCTCACAAGTATGAAGACAGTGGTCTACGCCTTTGGTGTAGTATGGGTGCTCTCTTACTATGCGAACAGTTTAAATGCATAACTGAATTTTTGGGGTTTAACTCTAATGGGAATACATTTACAGAAACTTACTTTAAAACACCTTATTTTGGCTCGTGAATAATTGATAAGGCCTTGTAAGTTGTGGGATTCCTCAGGAGTGCGACAGTGGCGCAGCAGACCAATCCATTTCTTAATATTATTCCTGACGTCTTCCAAGTCGAACAAGTTCTTGACATTTACTTCCTCCATGTCGCAGTCGACATCGTCGTCCAGGATCAGCTGGTTGCGGCCGTCTTCGTCCAGTTGGCCTAGATCCCTCTGTTCCTCTTCATCTGGCGCAGACTCTGCACCATAAAGCTCCACCACGCCTTCGAACAGCCACGCCGACACCGGATCTTCCCCTGAGGTCCCATATGGCTGTATGCGATCGACCTCGGCGACGTAGCCACGGAGGAACGCAAAGTTCACCACACCGTTGTTCACCACACTGAGCTTCTTCTGCAGTGAGAACAGCTCCTTAGTGGAGAGTGCCATTTCGTCACGTTTCTCGTAGAAGAAGTTGTTGACGGCGCTGTTTCGCTCAGCCCTGTGGCAGCGGACCTTGTTCAGATTGTACTCGTTCATCCGCTCGCTCCTAGACTGACCGCCGATCCTGACAACAGATTCAGTCACATCTAGTATCGCTTCGAGGAACTGGTCGAGAGCGTGGTTGGTGTAGCATATGACTAGCATTGCGATGCCGCCTTTGACCTCGAGGTTGGTGAGGAGGGTTCGAGCGACTAGAACGCCGAGATAAGTCTTCCCGGTGCCGGGAGGGCCCTGGATGACGGAGAACTCGTGCGTAAGGGCGAGCTTGTAAGCGGCGTACTGAGTAGCGTCTAGACCTAACTCTCCGGCTGGGGGCCAGGTGCTCTCGATGAGAGGATGGAATGTATGCTTCATCTGGAGACCATCATCGTTGCTTTGCACGGAATATGATGTAGCTGCAGACAAATATGCGGGAGGGTTGGTCCCCGGCTGAAAATGTTCCAAAATGTTGGTTAGTACAGCTTCCACACATTCAACCTAGTATTGATATACAACATAGAACCTTAGCTTTCCTAAGTGTTTTCTCTCACCTGTTCCATGGGGTGTGCTATACTCGTAATAATTTGATTCATGCGACTGCTAACCCCCAATAACTGATTTTAAAATGTTAGTGAAACCTATTTCTGAGATTGGGATCGCAAACCTTCACACGACGAATTTTCGCACAAAACGCGTATTACCTTACTTTGTGAAATGCCTTCAATCATGACGGCAATCTTTGAAAATGTTTATTACAAATCTATCAAGCTGGCAAGGTACTATTGATCGTTCTGACCATTGACGAAAGTCAATGAGCACTGATGCTTTATCGAGACTTCCAGGAGTTCAAAACCAATCTAGCGAGATATTGTTATATTTTCCCTAATGGCACATGTCTTTTTCCTATTAGTATAGTACAACCAATAGCTTATTACAACATGCACAAAGTGATTTCTCATCGCCAGGTATTGCAGAAACATGGAACGTGTTGCATGTTGAAGAAGGGCTGGAAGTCCTCCTCACTTTTA
This sequence comes from Incurvaria masculella, assembly GCA_946894095.1. NCBI lineage: Eukaryota > Metazoa > Arthropoda > Insecta > Lepidoptera > Incurvariidae > Incurvaria > Incurvaria masculella. The sequence goes on along the minus strand of OX335644.1, from coordinate 4,231,110 downwards.
GGAACTTTCTTCGAAATGACCCTCTAACTTACTTGTACATCCACAATGTAGCTCTTCATTGCCAAGTGCTCCGGGAACTGCGGATCCTGCAGCGCCTTCAGCACGTGGAAGTAAGGCTCGAAGTATACCTCGCTCTCGATCATCAGAAACTTCCTTCCAAATAGCCCCATTACAGACTTTGCATCGCAGTTGCTGATCTCAATGGGAAGCTGTTGTGAAAAGAATACTAATACACTATTTTAAATTGTTCCTCTCTACTTACTGGATGGTGGGCTTAAGCCCACTCCGGATGATAATATTGCAGAAGTGCTCGAAGCAGTTATGAAAGATAGGCTATGAACCTGTGTTCCACTCAATGCAGACATGCTCTTATTAATAAAAACTCCTAGCATGGCACCCAGTTCTATTGGGAATATGCTATGATGGGGAAATTTTATGATGGTAGACAATATATTCGCAATCCATTTTTATTTCCATCAAAAAAAAAATTGTGTTCACTAACAATTCGTTTCAAATGCCGTCTTAAAACATCGAAACAGCAACCAAATTATTCACTCAAAAACTTTACTTACCAATCCTTCCTCCAAAGTCTTCAAGTCTCGGTCCAAGACTGTAGCAAGTATAAAACTCTTACAGTTGTCATTGGTTAAAAGTAGCAGGGCACCAAACATGAAGCGCTTGGAATGTGCCCAGTTCATCCTCCTTTGCTTTTTCTTCTTACTCTGGTCCTCGAACTGAACAAGGATCCCAACCTTACTTTTGGATTGGTACGGCTCCAAAATTGTGACTTCCTTGTGAACACTACAATTACATCAATACAATTTGTTTAATGGTTCTCAGTACAACTATAGATTAATAAAATTTACCGCCATAGTAACGGAAGTATACAATAACTATATGATGTTAAGCAAGCCGGCCCTCTATTTCAATAAACATATAACTAAGATGGTAACTTCCATTCATTGGATTACATAAAAAAGAGTTTTTGTACTAATACATGGCGCAGCTATCAGGCTCACTGCTTTAAATCTATTAAAAAGTAGTTTGATTTTATGGGATCATCAATGTGTGTATAGATTCAAAATGGTATACTTTCCTACTTTTAAACAAAATCGTATTATTAATCTATGAATAAATCCTATGTTTGTACAGCGCCATCTATGAGCTATCTCGCAAGTTCTATGTACGAAAGTGGCGCCATCCTGTTTCCATAGCCGTAAAATGTAGTCCCTTCGGCATTGACCTATTGGTACATCATCTAGGTCTTCATTCATATATAGTACAACCATATCACTTTCTAATTTAAACTATCGTACTTACCGAATGTTGTCAAATCTTTGTTTAGAGTTGTCACGCTTGTATTGTCCTGAAAAAAAAAAAGTACTATTTTAACATCTATTGAAACAAACTCGGTCTTAGAAGATACATCTAAAACATCTCTAACAGTCTGTGGGATGTAAAGATTGACTCACTTATGCCCTCTCTCAGTGGCCCGTAGCAGTCTTCCCTTAAGAGTCTGAACTGCACGTCAAGATAGTGGTCGAGTGACTCGTAGCCGCCAGCCACAATGTTTGGTCGCACGTACGGCATCTCACCCTGCACTCAAACAAAAAGATACACTTATCCATAGATTTATGAAGGGGTAGGTACCTCCTTAAAAGCTAAGAGAAACATTGCTGGGTTTGTACCTGCAAGTCATTTGCTGTTGGCAACACCGGCAGCTCTCTAAAATGTTCTGGTGGTGGGCGCGACTCGTCCTGAGTGATATACAGTTGGGGATCCCTTCGCGTTTTCTGCAACCACAATCATTTCATATACCTTAGGTACACATACTTCCTAGAAGACATTCCAAGGTTAGTTAGTATAGGGAAAATAATATAAATATATTTTCTCAATAAACAATTTATATTTATATTTCAAAGCATATCTAATCAAGAGATAGTAGAAAAGAGAGTAAACAGTTTTTGAAATGGGCAACTAATAGAATTTGTCGGAAATAGGACAGTTAAGAGGATAATGAGGTGATCAAGTTCCATACAACAGCTCGTGCCTGTCTCTGAATTAGGAAATATTTTCATTAAATTAAATAAACCAACTGAGAGCTACGCCTGCACATTTCGAGTTTTTAGGGTTCCGTACCCCAAGGGTGCAAACGGAACCCGATTACTAAGCCTCCGCTGTCCGTCCGTCTGTCACAGGGCTTTATCTCATGAACCGTAATAGCTAGGCAGCTGAGTTTGTATTTATTTTGCCGATATAACAAATAGATAAAACTAAAAAAATATAAACATTAAAAAACGAGATTTTTGTGTTAAATCTTGTACGATGGTACGGAACCCTTCAAGTACGAGTCCGACTCGCACTAGTTTGATAACTTAACTTATATCTTTACAGGCATGTATCATAGATCATGCATCAAAACGTACCTACAGACGTTGCTCTTATTTGATTTATTTAATATGCAACTTTTATACAAAATGTATTTAAAACGTAGACTCACGGTCACAGAGGTTCAGAAGGTTAACAAATTGATCGACAAATACTAAAGATGTTGTAGGTCGCTGATGCTTGGTTAGTAAGTTTCCATACCCAATACACAAATGCAAATAAAAAATAGCCCATATTTTAGTTTCGTACTCGGCAGTCCCAGACCTTAAAACCAAAATAATGTTACCTTCTCTTCCTCGACTTTCTTCTCGCACTCGGTGAACAGTTGTGCGAGTTTCTGGAGCCGCGCGGCGACGTCCGGCGGCGCGGCGTAGCCGTGACGCGCGCTCAGCCCGTCCAGGCACGCGGCCGCCGTCGCCTCCGCCAGCGCGCGGCACCGCTGCACCGCCGTCGACGGCGACAGCACCACTATCGTCTCGCAGAACACCTGACGACAAATTGTTGTCATCGTTCATAGACACAAGAGACTAAAAGATACTTCGAGCACCTTTAGCTACAGTGAAACGTAAGTGTTGTTTCAAAGGGATCTCATATTTTGCAGTGATGCCAGACCCTGTGTGCAGGTACAATGCTATTCAAATAAGAATAGGACGGGGCTCGTGGCTAACTTCACTCGAATCAGCGCGGAAAAGTACGGTCGGAACGTCTGCACGGGTTTACACGGGAAACATTTGCTTCAATATCAAAGAAAGCCTGCAGCTTGTTTCCATCCCTCAGAATCAAAGTTTGATCCGAGTATGTGCGTGTACATACATTTCTAGACAACACACGAATCTACAGAGTGCAGGATGACATTGATTGCTGTAGCGTCCGCCGCGCCGCCTTATGACGTAACGATACCAGGGGCGAGATTATCTTTTTGCATTGAGTGCGAGACAAGGACGCAACGGCATCGCTCCCAGCAAGGTGCGAGCGAGATGCTGCACCGGATCTCGGCACTGGTGCACAAACAGCGCCGTTTGAGTTAAATTCGTTAGACACAAGACAAGGACGCAACAGCAGCGCTCCCAGCAAGGTGCAAGCGAGATGCTGCACCGGATCTCGCCACTGGGGCCTTAGCGACGCCGATTGGGAATGTCGAAACACGCGGCAATCCTCCGCCGCGCCGCCCGCGGGACACGGGCAGAAGCGGGCAGCACCTTGAGACGCACGGTCGCGCCACGTGCTCCGACGAGTGCGGGTCCCGAGGCCGCGGAGTCAGCCGACATGAACAAAATGTGAAAACTTTCGCTCCCAAAAGTTGGTTGAGCTGTCCGCGTACCACCCTTCGCGAATATCGGCGCGCCCGCCGTGCCGCCGTGTTCCGTATCCGTGTGAGCAGCCGGGCGTGATCTACTTCGAGGCCACACCCACGCCTTCCGATGTCTTCAGCCCGTGGACCAGCAGCCACAGCTTCCGCCGTGCCCTGTCACAGACGCCGGTCCGACATCTTCAACACGTAGACCCACCACCACAGCGTCGCCGTACGCCTGCTGGATCCCCGCACGGTACCTATACTCTAACGCCAGCCCCCCCGTAGAAATCTACGATGAAACCGCAAAGAGCGTCTATCAGGACCACTCATTGAAGCAGGACACCGCTCATTCGACTACGCACGACCTCGGACCCACCCCGAGCTCCCGGCATGGAACCCCGGCCATTTGGATATTAGGTTAGGCTAAGGCCGTGTTAGAACACCGCCTTGATTGTTAATTATTTATAGTCTTCTTTGTGCTTCTAAATATAGGCTATTTTAGGTAGATGGTTAGATCGCCACAGCCCAATTTTCTTAATTTGTAGGTGTCTTAAATAGGACAATGCCAGGGTGTATTTTTGATTGTCTGTTTGTGTTTTGTGCCTCAAATGGTCTATAATTTATTACATCTTTTTTGTACCTACTGTAGTCTGTTAATTCGCTATTCATCGATTCCCTACAAATTCACCCATTCCCAACCTGTGAACAGCCTCCCCCACACGCTGCAGAGCTGCCACCAAGTACATTCATGAGATCCCTCCTCTACACATCACACTTTATACACCGGCGTAACCACCTGGATATCTTGTAGCCTAATTAAATTACAACGAACCACCGGAAGATCCCTGGGCCCTTGAAACCCTATATATGTCTGTCGGTCTGTCCGTGGCAACCACTCCTACTTACTCATTTCTTCTAATGCATCACACCCTTTAAATTAACAAGGCTACAATTGGCACCCGAACTGGTTTATTTTAATTTCCTATTTGTATATATTAATTATATTTATTTTATTATGGTACGCCTCACTTGTTTTATACACTACAAATTAACTCTCCATTTCAGCCCTGACGGTAAGCAAATAGCGAATTAACAAAACTGAATATTAAATGTGTCAATAACGAGTTGTGTCCACCAACGTAATAGGTATATAGGTACTTACGCACGTTATTTCATTTTAGAATATCGAGTCTTGCAATAGCGCACGAAGGCGGTAACTCTCGCTCTTATAGGTGTGCACTGTTTCCTTAGGTTTTTAGGTCATCATATATTGGAAGCCGAGAGCAGAGCATATTCTTTGTCTTTCTCTCATTTCTTATAAATATAGCTTATAGCACGTTGCGCGTGGACAAATCGCGAGCACGTGAGCACGCGACCGGCCAGTCCCGCGATCCGGAACTTCTTGGGTTAGTATGAAACAACGAAATATAAAAAACTGAAATGTGCTGTTTCATTTAAGTGTATAATTTTATGTGTTCTTGATGCTTATGTATTGTGTGTGTAAATAACGTGTGTGAAATTTTTTTTTCTCCTCGCTTTATTCTCTTGCGTTGAACACGTAGGTTATATTTGGAAGTCAGGTTAACTACGTGCTTATTGTTAATCACTCGTTAAAACAAACCTTAATCTGTAGTTATCAGGCTTTCGTCTCGTTCGATTTAGTCGCGTGTCGCGTTAACGGAAATTTACGTAATTTTTTTTTTAACTCATTTTAAGTAAGTTATTATAGGTACTACAAAATGGAAAGCCAGGACCATTCCGTGTGCATTGACATGCCAGAGGACCAATTAATGATGTATGACAATCAATCCATAAATTCACAGTCGGAGGTTAATGTTGTAACACGTAGTGGTGGTGATTATGGACCCAGTTTTTTTTCCTTGGATAACGAATCCAACCAGTCATCTTCAAGTACCGTGGTAAAACCAGAAGGTCTCCACGAAAATTGTGTGTTCAATAAACATTACTACAACTTATCGTCCTGGAATCTAAAATATAGTGGTGAAACAGATGTACGTGAATTCATTGCCCGTGTCGAAGAGCTTACTTATGCGCGGAAATCTAACTATGACATCGTACTGAGATGTTTCATTGATTTGTTGTCGGGCACTGCTTTGAAATGGTTCCGTACCGTGAGGGATGGAGTTACGAATTGGGACCAGCTTAAGAAAGCCTTGTTAGAGGAGTACGATAATATCGACTACGTTTTCGACACGGAATCCCGTATTCGCTCGTTAAAACAAAAACCTAACCAGAAGTTGTCAGATTTTGTAACAGATGTGAATGATTTGGCAAATAAAATCAAGGGTCAAATTTCCGATATCATGCTTTTCGAAATAATAAAACGAAATATGTTACCTAAGTACAATCAATGTCTGATTTACGGTACGATTAAAAATACTTGCGACCTTCTGGCGTATGGTAAGAAAGTTGAACGTTTTAATAATGAGGCCCCCTTCAGTAATATCAAATCAGAGGTGTCCAAAGTTAACAGTTATATTCCTAAAGCCGAGACAGTGTCGACTTCAAACACAAACGCTTGTCTCAAATGTAAAAATACGGGCCATTCTTTTAAAAACTGCCCGAATATTTTAATACCTATCTGCTTTGACTGCGGCAAGCTAAATGTCACGTCCAAAAATTGTCCCACATGTGCCGCGAAAGATAATCAAAATTCGAGGTCTACGCCTCAGCCCCACTCTCGGTTCACATCTCGTGCTGAAGTGTCACACCCACGCAGCGGACAACAATACCCGCCGTGGTTTAACAATAATGCAGGCCAATTTAGTGTTAGGCAACAGAATCCTCCAACTTATATTAACAACGCCAACAATAATAATTTTAATGGCGGTCAACATCCTCGTTTTAGGCCAGTCTATTCAGGCCAATACAATAACTCTTACCGTCCTAGGGGTCAACAATACCGACCTTATTATCCGAACGCGAGTCACCCCCCGGCGACTCACTTTCACTCATCGAACTACGCCGATAGCGCACGCGAGCTGCCGCATAACAATATTCGAGCGATCGAGGCCCCCCCATCCCCCCCTCAATCTTCCGCTTCTCATACAAAAAACAGGTAAACGCACCGGCGACTTATACCTCCTCGGAAGAATGGCATGACTGGTTAAAATTTGTTCATGACTTTCCGAAAGTTAGCCCGGTGCTATCAAACCAACATGGCGATAGGAGGCCTTACGTTCATTTCAAGTTAAATAATAAGGATTTTACAGCTCTATTAGATAGTGGAGCCGAGATAAATGTGTTTGGTAATAATTCACATCTTGAAATACTGAATATGGGATATACTTTAGACGAGTCCAAAATTTGTTCCGCCTCTACGGCAGACGGGACTAAACAATTTAGTCCAGGCTCAATCCATTGTAATATCGTGGTCGACGGCATTGAAATTCCACTTACTTTTGAAGTTATTCCAGAAATTAAATCTGATTGCATTTTAGGCACAGAATTTTGGGAAAAGTCCGGTCTATCAAAAAAAATTTCCGGCTGTATAAATAAAAAAATCACTTTCCCCATTCCGTCAGAATTTCAGATTTCTTCATTAAACATTGATGGGGCCATTAAAAAAATTAAAGATATTATTTCCAGCTTAGATATCATTAAAAGTAAAATTTCTAGCTTTAACAGCCCCCGTTCGAGCAAACATTATAAGTTGTTGGATGAATCACTTACTAAGTTATTGTTAGCTTTGGACGACATTCCGTCTAATAATAACCCGGACATTAAGTCGGCCCGCAAAATAGCCGTCGCTTCTGTGCAAGAGTCAATAGATGTCTTAGAACGCAAAGCGTATCGGCCGAATTCTCCCCCGCCCACCCTCCCTACGTACGTGCCGCTCGCGTCGGTCGGTGAAACCAAGCCTTCTTCCGGAGCGCTCAATGCCACACATCGCGCTCAGAGCGCACAGCCCCCGCATTCTGTTTCTAACGCGCAACAGCTGCATTCTATTTCTAACTCGAGTAATTGTAAACTTTCTCCAGATGAACAATTAATATTAAATAAAACGATAGAAAAGTTTGAGTCCATATCTTTTGAAAAATGTGGCCTAGGTCGAACGCATCTTCTTGAATATGAAATTGATACGGAAGGTCCTCCAATCAAACAAAGGTTCTATCGCATGTCACCCTACAAACAAAAGTTAGTGGACCAATTAATAGATGAAATGATAGACTTGGATGTTCTGGAACCATCATCGTCACCCTGGGCCAGTCCTGTGTTAGTAGTACCCAAGAAGGACAACTCCTTCCGCCTTTGCATGGACTCTCGTAAACTAAACGCTGTTACAAAAAAATGTAGTTATCCTCTCCCTCGCATAGATAACATTCTTGATAATTTAAAGGACGCAAAATATATTTCTTCCATTGACTTATCTAAGGCATTTCTTCAGCTCCCTCTGGCAGAATCGGCTAAGGAAAAGACAGCGATTATCTCACAGGGCCGAGGCTTATTACAATTTAAGGTGGTCCCTTTTGGGCTATCTAACGCACCCCAGAATTTACAACGCCTGGTCGATGCGTTACTACCAGGTGCAGAATTCGATGACCATGTGTTTGGTTATCTAGACGACCTAATTATAATTTCCAACAATTTTGCAGACCATATTTCTTACCTTGACAAAGTTTACGAACGTTTACATTTCGCTAACCTAACAGTTAACCTAAAGAAGTGTGAATTTCTAAAATCTGAGCTGAAATATCTTGGTTACGTTATAAACGAGTTCGGCTTAAAGACTGACCCAGCCAAAGTGGAGGCAGTGAAAAACTTTCCAACACCCAAATGTGTCAAAGATGTACGCAGTTTCTTAGGACTAGCTTCCTACTACCGCCGTTTCATCAAAAATTTCTCTACTATTGCGGCGCCCCTGTCCAATCTCACAAGTTCCATCTCTGAAAAATATTCAAAATTTAATTGGACACCTGAGGCAGAGGCAGCCTTCGTAAAATTAAAATCCGCCCTCACTTCAGCCCCAGTTTTATGTGTTCCCAATTTTGAAGCCCCCTTTTTCCTCCACTGTGATGCAAGTTTAGTGGGAATTGGTTCAGCAGTTGTACAAAAGGACGCAAATTTTCAGGAACACCCCGTAGCTTACTATTCGAGAACGCTAACAAAACAAGAGCAAGGTTTTTCTACCACCGAAAGGGAATTACTTAGTATTGTGGAAGCTACCACACATTTTAGACATTACCTAGAAGGAACTCATTTCACGATTGTGACTGACCATGAAAGCTTGAAATGGTTATATAAACTCGAGAACCCCACGGGCAGGCTCGCCCGTTGGTCTACTAGGCTCTCGCAATTCTCCTTTGATATCGTCCACAAGAAAGGCAAACTCCATGTTGTCCCGGACGCGTTGTCACGTATTAAGATCGAAAGTGTAAACTCATCCAACCCAAACGTTCCTATAACTGATGAGTGGTTTTTGAAAATAAAAAATAGTATACAAAAATCACCCGCTAGTTACCCGAACTTTAGGTTGGAAGACGATAAGCTCTTTCGTTTTTGCAAACCTAAATTCAATCTTTTAAATTCATTTTCATGGAAAGAAGTTATTCCCGCTGACCATATTAAACAGCTAGTAACTGCTACTCACGAGAGCCCTCTATCGGCACACCTTGGCCCATTTAAATGTTTTAAAAAGTTACAACTGAATTATTACTGGCCCAACATGTTTCCTTCAATCAAATCAATCTTAAGTTCGTGTGAAGTTTGTTTGGCATTTAAAGCTAATAATCAGCTACCCCATGGTAAAATGTTATTTCAGAAGAAGGTCTACGCTCCAATGCAAACATTAAGTTGCGATCTCATTGGTCCTCTGCCGAGGTCTTATTCAGGACACGCATACTTGCTTACTGTAGTTGACATTTTCTCCAAATTTGTATGGTTATGCCCACTTAGAAAAGCCAATAGTAAGTCAATAATTAAATTCATTGAAAATGAGATTTTCCTAGTCTATGGCGTGCCATATTGTATGATAAGTGATAATGGCGTGCAGTTCGTCTCTAACGAGTTTCAGGCACTTTTAAAAAGGTATAATATCCCTAAATTTTTCAAAAATTGTGTCTATTTCCCACAAAACAATCCAGTGGAAAGACACAATCGTACCATTGAATTAGCCATTGCTTCTTATGTTGAGACAGACCATAGAAACTGGACTAAAAATTTACCTAAGATTCAGGCAGCTTTAAATAGCCATGTCAGCTTAGCCCATGGGTTTTCACCCAATTTTGTAATGACAGGTAGAGAACTCATCTTCGATGGTCGATTCCATAAATTTGCAGATTTCACTAAATTAGAGGAGTTAATTATCGATGGTCGCGACGAATGGACCACTAGCTTAAAATCATTGGCAAGCGTTTTTCATCAAATCCAAGCGAACCTGACTCAAGCATATCAAGCTAATGCCAAACGCTACAACCTTCGTCGTTCAGTGATACATTTCAATGTAGGTGACATAGTCTGGCGTCGATCCCATGTTCAATCGGACGCCGCTAAATTCTTTTCAAATAAATTAGCCCCTCGTTTTATTAAATCTGTGGTCCTTGAGAAAAAATCTGAAAATACATACATTTTGGGCAACATGGATGGTTCCAAGGCAGGCCTAATACATGTGAGTGATATTATTAAATACTAAAAAAAAAAAAAAAAAAAAAATTAATTAAAACTTTTGTTGAACTGGTTTGCATTTCTTTGATATATTTGGTCATAAATTTAAACAATAACTTTAAGTAACAATAAGTTACAAAATTTTTAAATGGTTAAATTCTCTATTAAATTGTATCTTGTGTCACACGCCGAAAAAAGGAGCCAGGTGTCAAGGGATACATGGATGACGGTAATTCTTGGAGAAGTTTTTTTAGTAAAACAAGCTATACTCCAATAGTTAGGTTAGGGTCAGTCGTGCGCGGTTGTTTTTTTTGGAATATTTTTCGAACGCACGTTAATATCTAAAGCCTTATTGAAAAAATATCCCGTGAACGGTATTGGCAAGGGAATTCACGTTAATAAATAAAAAGCCCTATCCTTGCTCACGGACGGTTACGTGGGAATCCGTGTTATAAATCTAAGCCTTATCCCGCATCTAGGTGTTCGGTCACAAATCATGCCGACACACTACCTAGGTTAGATTCGTTTTGGTATGTTTATTTAAGTTTTAGTATATGTCTTGTTCTTGGAAAATTTTGTCTTTGAAAAAAAAAATATATTTTGTCTTTTAAAAAAATGTGCTTGTGTCACAATGTACTATTGGGTACACGTGTGTCCTGGGCGATATGGAACGCGGTCGAGTTAACGTTCTTTGTTATAAATTAAAGCCTTATCGACTCACCGGTGCGCGGTTTTTTATGGTATTTTTGAAACGCACGTTAAACGCCCAAGCCTTATTCAAAATATCCCGCAGGACGGTTGGTTGAGAATCCTGCGTAGCAAAAATAAAGCCTTATCTCTCAAACTTATGTGTACGGTCACTCTTGTGTCGTCACAGCTGGAGGCGGTTGTAGAACCTCCATATAAATATAAGCCTTATCTACACTCCACATTGTTCGAATCCGTTAAAATCAGTTCGACAAATTCTTAGTTAGGTTAGGGTCTTTCACAGACGTCCGCGAAGCAAACCAGCCTCGCGTTCGTCGGGTTTTTTTTTCTTCTCTCTCTTTCTTTTACCTCCACCTCACTTAACCTCACCCCTCACCCTATTCCCTAGCAAGCTTGCGCCCTCCCACCCTAACACCAACCACCTCACCCAACCCAGTATGATAGATAATTTAAAAGAAAGGATACGACAGGATAAGTGAATGATGATGTAAGCAAGTGGTTCCTACCCTTTTCCCCATATCTGTCCTCTGTCACTAGTAAGTGGTCTCAACCGAGTCACTTACGTAGACAAGGCATACAGCGCATTCACCGCGCTTTATTTTATGTTAGTTCTTTTGGTTATTCTCTATTTTTTTTTTTTCTCTTTTCTTTTTTTTCTTTTAACAGCTATAGTGTACTGTAACGGGCAACACGTCGCGTCAGACACGTTCAGCTGAAAACACATAATGGTGTATTTCGTGATAGATGCCGCCTCCCATGAGGGGGGCAAAATTCTATAGAATCTCTAGGTGCAGGCCATACCCCATTTAACGCTTCTCGACAGGCGGTGCACTAGGCACCTACCTAGGGCCAAGATGAGACACGAGACAGTTCGCGTGTCTTGATCTGAAGGGGTTTTACGAGTTCTCACTCTGAGGCTCACCAATTACAACCAGTTTTTTATGTTAAGTCGGCATAATAAGACTGGTTGGGTTGCATTATTTAGTTTTAAGTTCCAAACAACCATACCCTCCCAACACATGTTCTCTGTACATACCTGTATATAAAAATACTTATAAGTCGTATTTAGATAAAATTTACTCTAGGTAAGAACAAGGATATGACATTTATAAAGCGTCCCTTATAAAAAGGCACTTATTATTTTGGATTTTGAGCGTCTACGGGTTAAATGTTAATGACGTTTCCCATAGGATTCTATTCGGTTAATGTAAACCATTTTGAAGACTGCTGAGTCTTATTTGCCAAATCATTTCATGTGTCTCAAAACGCGTTCGTGAGTGTTGGTAAAACTTTCGTATTAATTGTACAATTGTAAATATTGCTAATTTTAGTTTAAACTTAAAATTAATTTATAGGCGCACAATAGCGACCAATAAGAGTAGGAACTCTAAATAAATATGGCATAGTGAGCCACTGAACATATAAACTCTCGGAAAGACAAAATTAAACACGGATTTTGAGAAAATTCAAATTGTATTAAGATATAAACATGCTAATTATATAAATACAATTAAAATACTTAAGCGTAGGTACTTAGTTAGTTAGTTAGTTAGTTAGTTAGTTCGCGTTCAGAGTGACACATCTTAAGTAGGATGTCGCTAGACACATTATAGTATTTAGAAAGTATACGGAATGTTAGAAATATAATGTCCGGAACACACAGTGGTTCCTACTATCGCTTTAATAATGCTGGTGGACACAACTTCGCTTAATAATGTTTTCTCATACTTGTCTTAATCCTTATTATTGAAAATACACTCAAGGACAAAACTTCCTTTATTGATGTTTTTTTTTCTTAAATTATTTGTCTTAATTCTTATTATCGAAAGTACACTCATAGATACAACTTCTTTAGTGATGTTTATTTTTATACGTATCTCAATTTTCCTTATTATTGAAAGTACACTCAAGGACACAACTTGTTCTCTTTATGCCTTGCTTTTCTTGTTTTTATTTAAAAAAAAAAAAGACATTCATGAATATAATTTCGGCTAGTAATGTTTCTTCTCATACTCGTCTTATACTTTTTATTAATAATGAAAGTCAACTTAAAGGATATAAGTCATTGGGCTGTGGCTTCCATAGGATTGTAAATATGTGTTAGCTTGTACATGTGTGTAAATATTTTACTGATTGATAAAAATGTTACTTATATGTTAATGTCATAACACTGTGTTCGATATTAATTCTATTTCTGTTGTCATTTAGATGTTTTAGCATTCCATTGGGCTTGGCTTATAGTATTGTAAACCTGTTGAATGTCTAGAAATTTAAAACAGTTTTGCCAATCGATATCACATTGATGTAAAGATTATCATTAGTAACATTTTGGTTAGCTTCAGTATTAATTATTACTTTTGCACTGTCAATTATAGTTCAGCAATTAATGTTATAGTCACTGTGACATTCTGGTCACTTTGTTAAATGTCTAGGGTACTTAAATTCTTTTTTTTTTTGCTTGTTTTTTTTTGTTTTTTAAGTAACCGGGTATTGTAGCGTCCGCCGCGCCGCCTTATGACGTAACGATACCAGGGGCGAGATTATCTTTTTGCATTGAGTGCGAGACAAGGACGCAACGGCATCGCTCCCAGCAAGGTGCGAGCGAGATGCTGCACCGGATCTCGGCACTGGTGCACAAACAGCGCCGTTTGAGTTAAATTCGTTAGACACAAGACAAGGACGCAACAGCAGCGCTCCCAGCAAGGTGCAAGCGAGATGCTGCACCGGATCTCGCCACTGGGGCCTTAGCGACGCCGATTGGGAATGTCGAAACACGCGGCAATCCTCCGCCGCGCCGCCCGCGGGACACGGGCAGAAGCGGGCAGCACCTTGAGACGCACGGTCGCGCCACGTGCTCCGACGAGTGCGGGTCCCGAGGCCGCGGAGTCAGCCGACATGAACAAAATGTGAAAACTTTCGCTCCCAAAAGTTGGTTGAGCTGTCCGCGTACCACCCTTCGCGAATATCGGCGCGCCCGCCGTGCCGCCGTGTTCCGTATCCGTGTGAGCAGCCGGGCGTGATCTACTTCGAGGCCACACCCACGCCTTCCGATGTCTTCAGCCCGTGGACCAGCAGCCACAGCTTCCGCCGTGCCCTGTCACAGACGCCGGTCCGACATCTTCAACACGTAGACCCACCACCACAGCGTCGCCGTACGCCTGCTGGATCCCCGCACGGTACCTATACTCTAACGCCAGCCCCCCCGTAGAAATCTACGATGAAACCGCAAAGAGCGTCTATCAGGACCACTCATTGAAGCAGGACACCGCTCATTCGACTACGCACGACCTCGGACCCACCCCGAGCTCCCGGCATGGAACCCCGGCCATTTGGATATTAGGTTAGGCTAAGGCCGTGTTAGAACACCGCCTTGATTGTTAATTATTTATAGTCTTCTTTGTGCTTCTAAATATAGGCTATTTTAGGTAGATGGTTAGATCGCCACAGCCCAATTTTCTTAATTTGTAGGTGTCTTAAATAGGACAATGCCAGGGTGTATTTTTGATTGTCTGTTTGTGTTTTGTGCCTCAAATGGTCTATAATTTATTACATCTTTTTTGTACCTACTGTAGTCTGTTAATTCGCTATTCATCGATTCCCTACAAATTCACCCATTCCCAACCTGTGAACAGCCTCCCCCACACGCTGCAGAGCTGCCACCAAGTACATTCATGAGATCCCTCCTCTACACATCACACTTTATACACCGGCGTAACCACCTGGATATCTTGTAGCCTAATTAAATTACAACGAACCACCGGAAGATCCCTGGGCCCTTGAAACCCTATATATGTCTGTCGGTCTGTCCGTGGCAACCACTCCTACTTACTCATTTCTTCTAATGCATCACACCCTTTAAATTAACAAGGCTACATTGCCAGTCACAGTACTTACAGTTACACAAGTACTGTACTTTGCTATCAGTGGTTATCTGTTTTATGTGCATTAGTTAAATGTGGTTAGTTTGAGTCGGATATCTTCAAAATTGTCATGTGTCATTGTTTTATTGGGTTATTACACTGGGTTATTGCGTGGTTGAATATTTGAATCTATGTTATTAAAATAAATATTTAGTTAAAACAAATTATTTTCTCTAAATGTTTATACAATTTTTTGTAGTAATTTTTTTTGCACACCACATTGAAGTTAATTGGCTTTAGCAGTTTGACATTTAAAATGGCGGTGGTCCCCGACCTATTCTTATTTGAATCGCGTTGTATGTAGTTAGATGTGAGGAAGTGGGAAAGGGGAGACCATATGTCCCCTGTCTACATAGTACAATTGATAATTTAGCGGTTCTAAGATGGTAGCAGAGTTGCAGAACACAGTGCCTGCAATAGGTTTGCTTGTCCGAATATCGTGCTGTAATTATATTGTAAGACTAGGTGTAGTGTGAGGAAATGCCATTGCTACAGGTTATCGGTAAGCACCTCAGTGGTTAGATGAAACAAAGTTATCGGCAATAGCCGATGGTGGCTGATGGCGCTATCTGAAGCTCCGGGCCTTTTCCGGCAACTGAATGCGATAATTATATCCCAAACATTCGGGGAACTGACACAGTAGTTAGAGTTTATGATAATGTATAGGTATGCCCATTCTGCGTTATCACCAAACCAATGCTGAGCGGTTTCCAGTACGTGAAAATAATACAATCGGCCCAGTGTATTTTATACCATGCATGTCCTAAGAGGCGACTAAGATATTTGTCGATCGTTGTCCGGATTCCACATAAAACTATAAGTTCCTTACTTACTGGGTAAGTAACTGAAGGTTTGAAACAATCACATTTAATTAACGGTGGTCGAAGCGGCGATAATTTACTGGGTTTTCTATCCAGTTCAATATAGCCATGCAATATAATATACTGGCATGGCACTACTCACTTTTCTATTTTAACCTAATTTCTATGTGGCGTTTTGGGCTAACTAGAAAGTATGTGGTATCCAATGGTATTAGGTATACGTCAAGTTACAATAAAAAAACAAGCAGACAGTGGAAGCTTGTTTTTAACCGGTTGATAAGTTAAAACTCAATTTGATTGGTGTTACGGCATAAGAAAAAAATTGTTTGAAATCTCCCTTGTTTTTTTTTTATTTTGATCCTTATTTCCTGTTTCTCTAAATACTGGCTTATCGTCTTTAGATACTCACCAGTAAATTCTCCCAAAACTCGCCTGGCTCCGACCAATAAAGTCTGTTTCGGTTCTTGTCTGAGTCCGTGTTGTAAGGCAGATTCATTAAGTAGTGCTGCAGGCTCGGGATATAGTTCGAATTGCACACCTCGATCAATACGTGCGCTTTGGACTCATTAAACGACGACTGGCAAATGTTGGAGAGGATTTTCATCAGCAGCGAATGAAAGTCGGGTGGGATTTCATTTTGCAGAAGCTGTTGCAGCGCATTTTTAGTGTTATTCATGCGCATTAGGGCCTCTAGGCTATCGAGCTTGGAAATCTCCTCAAGCAAGCGGAAGCCCATGTGCTTGGGCTCGTAGCGTTTCCCTCGACCCGCTTGATTCGGCCGGTTGTCGGGTAGATTCCGATTGTCGTGTTGGTGGTTGCCCTGGGGCCCGGTGTTGCCGCGCCAATGGTTACCACGCCCGCGGTTGCTATTGTTTCTATAGTTGGTATTCCATGTGCCTTCGTTCGTGGGCTCCTGCGTGTGCCCACTGTGATCTCTGCGCTGTTGACCTCCTCGGTTGTTTCTCCAGTTATTTCTCCCAGGGCCAGCGCTGTTGGATCTTCCCTGATGACCTACAAACATACATGCACTTTAGTAGGTAAATTATTCCATGGGCTGAAATTGATTATTTCTTCATCTATAATGAATTATTATACATGCATGCACACATATATTCACGCCGCTTTCCCGGAGGAGTAGGCAGAGATTGTTAGCCATACGGTACGATCACCGCACACCTCTCTCACATGAATTATTATGAGCCTGACAAGACTGATATTATAGGCAAGTGGAAGTGTCGTGCCCGGGCAGCCTAGGAGAACATGCCCAGACCGCATCGATGTAATATTTCGTAAAGGTCAGGTACATAGCACATGTAATCGTAGAGCATGTATGAAAAGAATTATGTCTGTAGACGAAGCGAAAGAAGTATGATCGTACCGTAAGGGACTCTATAATGGTACCCCTCTGGGGTGGCGATGTATGTATTAGACAACTATGTTAGGATAGTTTAGGTTGTTTTATTTATTTAGGTTAGAATTTGTATATTCTAAGCTTGAGATAAATAGTCGTAACAGAAACTAACACTAACGAAAAGTTGTACTTTGTGACGTTATTTCGACACACTTTGTATGGACGAAATGTCAAAGTAATGCAAAGTGACGTCACAAAGTACTACTTTTCGTTAGTCTTAGTTTCTGTTACGACTATATATCTCAGCCTAAGTGACATCTCAGTCTAGGCCACTTGTTGAGGAATAAAATATCTCGAACATAATTCTTTGCTGAAAGATGCAAGAAGGGAAGGATTTAAAATAAAGAAGATAGAATCTACTGATCTAGTGATGATCTGAGTGTAGGGTCGCCTTAATAATGTCCAAAAAGCATAATAAAAACCCAAAACATCCAAAAGTAAAATAATTTAACCTAACCTTATTGAAAATATCCGTATTCCTAAGTGTTTTGGACGGTATGGGTCTGGACCTTGTGCATTTTGGACTTTATGATTTATCTCCTGAGAATGTAACTTAACATAGTCAGTTATTACTAACGAAATATGTGATATCTACCTATTTATTTTTATTAATCATTTCTATCATGCATAAAATCTTTCATCATTTCAACTTATTACAATCTACTACTGAACGTAGGCATCCTCGGTACGTGGTCTCCACTAAACATTTAGTTAGATAACCATCATGCACTTCACCTGCATTGTTTGCAGGTCTGCCTATCTTTGGTTGCAGGAATGGGCTGTCCATTAATGGCTGGATTGGTCCTGCCGTTGCTTGCTGAACTGGCCTAGCCACTGGTTGATGTAGTGATCCGACCGTTCTATGCTGGACAGGTCTGGCAACTGGTTGTTGGACAGGTCTGGCAACTGGTAGTTGGACTGGTGTGGACCCTGGTTGTTGGACTGGTCGGGCTGCTGCTTGCTGAACTGGTCTAGCCAATGGTTGCTGGACTGGTCGGGGTGCTGTTTGCTGGACTGATCGCGGCGTTGGTTGCTGGTCCAGTCTTGTGCCAGATATGAACGGGTTTGACTGCCCAGCGAGATCATTGCTTGTGACCGAAGACACATTGTTTCTCAACAATGGACCCTGTCTAGACATGTTTCTTGCATTGGGCTCTGTAAAACGTAGAAAACAATTTAGACGTTCTTGAAGGGCACAGGCAAATTTCTGCACTCTAAATGCTTAGTCACATGAGTAAAGTGAAACGAAAAACCATTTATGGGTCAATGTTGTCCAGGCCTTAATATTTGTAAACACCAGATAGGTAGAAATAAAAAAAAATATTTGTTTTTGTTTAGGTTTTCAAAAGAATGCAAGAAAAATATAGTAACTAAGTCAGGTTTGGCATTTTTAAATTAATTCATACCTAGTTCATAAAATCTGGTTCAGATGCCTGGAAAAATGCGAAGGGTCCTCATTGAAATTTGGAAATGTAAGTCACAACGCTCCAAATTTTAAAAAAGTGTAAGAAATTTTTGGAAGTAATCAATATTTTCACATTTATTTTTAAAACTGTTTCTACGTGCAACACGTCTCATTTACGGTACAAATTGGTAAGTACCGTAGGTCGACGGTGCGAATCATCATCAGTAATGCTCCGGACTAATTGGGAACATGGGTCCCAGGGCCATATATAATCGAAAATCTCCAGACAATGTAGTTAATATTATGATAATACATGGAAAAATAGTCTGTGATAACAGTTTATTACTACTACTACTTATGTCGTACGATATTTACGAAATCCATTGACTTAAAAATATGTTTCCCAGGAAACCTGTAAGTTTCCCGATAATTGTAAGACGGCATTTCAATTTACATCTTTTCTGCAAAATTTTAGAAAACTTACATGTGTCTGACATTTCAGAGTAAACTTATAAGAAATATTTTTTACTTCTTGCCGCATACAGTTTCCGTATAGACATTAGGATTATTTTAAATGTAATAATAATGCATTTATTATACTGAATTAAATACATGGTGTATGATATGAAATCCAAACTCAGGAAAAATGATCATTTTTCCTCAAACCAGCAGTGTATTTTCATGAATGTTACTGACTGTTATACTGGAATGAGAAAGAAGTTAAACAACATGAAAATACATGACTGTACACAAGTGTACATAACAGGAGAGATATGACAAATCGACTTTGGACCCAAATCTATATCTGCCTACAAATAAACATACGGAGTAGGTATGTTTATTAGTAGATTTAAGCATGCATATTCCCTTCATATTGTGAAAGTTGAGTCATGTTCTGACACAGCTTATAGCAGTGCAATTGAGTAAAGACTTGATGCATAAATAAAATCTTGCAAGCTTGTTTTTCATTATGATACAACTAGGTACTAGGTATTACCTTCATTCGAGCTATTGGCTCCCATCTGAAAATAGAAAATATTACAATTAAATACCTATAGATATGTGCCTGGAAATATATAAATTGCTATTTACCCTAAACCAAGTTGTGACTATGGATATTGGCATAAAAATTGTTAAGGATGTTCCGACCCATACAATGTTTTTTTTACACAGAACGCAAAAAGTATTACACTTTAAGGCACGAATTTGTCAAAAATATTAAATATAGCCATAGTAGTTGCCGCAAAAACATATTCACAATTTCAGGTTTAATGGTTTCGTTGTAATTGCCGATTAGAAGTTTTACACCGTTAGATGGCGCTGTTAAATAAATATCGTATTTAAATAAATTGTAACAAAACCAATAATCCTGAAATTGTGAAATTGTTTTCGCTGCAAGTAATATGACTATATTAAACTTTTATTATTTATTCGTGGCTTAAAGTGCAATACTTTTTGCGTTTTGTGTGCAAACAACTTTTTATGGGTCGGAACAGCCTTAAGGGGTGGCATTAAACTATTGGCAGGTTCGACAGTACACTGCTAGGGACTGATCTTGTAGCAATGGATGTTGGAGAAATATTAGATAAATGTATGTTGCCGGAGATGCTTAGATAAGAAGGTATTAAAAAGAAAATATCGTATTTTCATAGAACGTTGGGTAAGTTGAGTTTGAACTAAATAAACATATGTCAACATCACAATCACCCAGACCTGAGCTTGCTTGTCTAATTTATAAATGAAACATCTACCTACCCACCCCAATGTTTCACGTTTATTTTTTACTTTTCACTGTAATTTTAGAAATCTAATCAGAAAGGGACGGGCGACCAGCTAAACGAGGTTGACAACAGTCAAGCGCTGGGTACCCTGACACCGAAGACCTGCTCGAGACCTAGAAATTTCACGGTAAGTAATGATGAGTTTGCAATCAGAAAGGGATCAAAAATATATTTCAATCTCGAGTTTGGATGATTTAGGATTGGAATGCTGCCTCCATTTTACTGCCAAGCCAAATACATACCTAGATAGCGCTGATTCACTTGATTCCCTTGAAATGTACATAAGATGGATGATTCACTACTGCACTGCACTTCCTTACAAATAGGTAGGTAAGTATTCGATTCAATTTGAGGTCGCTCACAGCTCTTAAACTGTGCCTGCCATCGCTGCTATCGTTCGTAAATCGTAATGCCACTACACAAATAATCCAACCGACAGCTTTCGTTGACCGAACGGAAACGAGTCGCGAGCAACAGCATGTCCTAAATCTAGTCCCACAGCAAATATAAGTTTTATTCAGTCAGGTGTGAAATGAGGTAAGTTGTGTTCTTCGTTAATGAACTCGATTTCGAAAAAGTATAAATGAATAGTAAAACTAAATTTGCCTCAATAACCGTGTATTATAAAACAAACGATTTTATTCTATGACTAGCTGCGGTACCCGGCTCCGCTCGGGTCAATGGCGTGTTGGATTGATTTCGGTCTGAATTATTTCCTGGATAAAAATTAACCCACTAAAAGGCACATATTCCCATTTAGAGCTTCGTAAACATTTGGGAGCGAATTTTAAAAACATGTGCCGCCAGACCCTTACTGCACTGGCACTGCTACATATAAATTGATACAAAACCAACAAAGGCGGGATTAACCCTACCACCTTCCTTACTTTTACAAAGTTTTATGAGGAATACGAACCACAGCCACCTTCAACATCGAAAACGGTAACCCATCCAGAATCTGATTGCGCCCAGGGTTGCTATACGGTGATAAAATATGCAAATAAATTGGGCGAGTGGTTTGAAGTTATCGCTCTACATGATATCGTGGAACTTTCTGTAGGCCTTTTTAACACCTACATATTTCATTTTTTCTTCATAATTTCTCTAAACGAAGAAATAAAGGCAGATAGTGATTAAAAAGTAAGCGCCGCCGCTATCTACTCAGTAGTAACCACTGGCGAGAAATCACGTGTACTTAAGATCACCGAAATATACAGTGTTGCTGCGCTCACCTGCCTACGTCAGTGAGTAGACCTATTAGCTCCCCGTAGGCAGTGAACATTATCTTATAAAAACTAAGAAAAATCCTTCGACTTGTGTAAACACATCACACCCATTCAACGTGCTTACGATTTGTTACACGTCATTTTGCTTAACCAGAAATCTAGCATATATTGCATTCTAATATATAAGTATTCCAATATCAATGTTTTCTAGTACCTAATACAGAAACACAAAATAAATTCAAATTATTGCAAAGTAATAAATGTTGCAAAGCATATTCATTATAAAGTTTTCTTCAATACCAAGCACTCGGGACATTCGGAACGTGCTGTATGTGCAGTCGTCATGCGATCATCTTTGGGTAAAGTCCCCGGGGAAGAATTGCCCGTAGACAATTGATGCGGTATAGAGAACACAGACGTCTAGGAAGCATGATTTTCCGTGGCAAAATAATTAATAGCAAAATAATTTTAATTTATTCAATACCTATTTCTTTATTAATATTATTAATTTAATTATGTATGTAAATTGTTTTCTTTCATGGATATCACATTAAAATTTTCTAAGTTTAGGTTTCCGTAAAACAATTGTGACTATTTGTTTCGTGTGTTTCGCGTTATAAATGGCATTATTCTTACTGCCATTCAATCTGCCATTATATTAAACATTTACACCATCTTTATTACACGTGCATTTATTGCTGTTCGTTACTTCTAGCTAGAAATACCGATGTAATACAATTGGTAATAATGTTTTATAGTAGACAGTGATGTCTATGGTTTAGTAAGACATTCCATGAAGGAAAAGCAAAGGTGTTCTGCTACGCAAAGTTAAATGGGCACTCATGAACCGAACATGAGAAGATCTCACAACAAACACCTGCGAGCATGGAGGTGAAGAATTTATGGAGAAATAATTTCCATCCAACGAGCGCTCAAAATATGACGCCACGCGACTTACAACATTTTATCGCTGGACACATTTGTAGCGTAGTGATGAAAACGGAGAGAAATTTAATTTTAAGTCTCATAAATTGGTAGGTAAAAGGGTAAACTAATAAAGATAAGAATTCTTTTCAACCGACTTCAAAAAAAGAGGAGGAGGTTCTCCATTCGTCGGAATCTTTTTTTTGGTCTTTTTTTATGTATGTTCACCGATTACTCGAAGACCCCTGAACCGATTTGGAAATTCTTTTTTGTTCGAAAGGGTATACTTTCTGGTTGGTCTCATATTTTTTTTATCAAAATCGGTTTAGTAGTTTTGTACTTATGTACACCAAACAACGAATTTTTGGAACCAATGGAACCAGAAATGTGATTTTTTCTTGACAGTAGCTTTCTTTTAGGGTGAGATTGCTCCGTAAGAGAGGTTTTTTTAATTCAATTGGTAAAAAAGGGGAAATTGCACAAATTTTAAATCTCTGGAGCCGCTGAACCCAGAAATGTCATAATAGGTTTTTTTTTATGATGGGAATTCTTACGAAGAAAATATTTTTGGAAATCCTACTATTAGGGGGATAAAACAGGCCAAAATGAACACATTTAGGCGAAACCCACTCATGTTGAGATCTTCGAAACAAATTATCCTAGAAAGGTGATTAGAAATTAAGAAATTGTATATAATTTCTTAGGTATTTAAATAGTTTATCGGATATCAATGAAAATAAAGCAATTATTTATTGCTTTTTAGTTTCGGGGTGTTGTAATTCTTTATTCGTAATGACGTATTCAGCGAAAGCCAAATCCAGCCGTCAGCCCATAGAACTATATGATTTAAAAAAAATATGCAAATCATAGCTAACAAATAATTTGGTTGCAAATATTAACAAAAATATGAGCTCATTTGCTCATTAGAGCAACGCGTTGGCGAGGGAACCAAGCGGTAATGCCGCGGCGGTAAGGTGGATGAAAACAACACCGTCCATTTATCAATTTGTAAAATGTTGTTCATAATTGCGTTTATAAAATAGTGTTAACTAACAAATAGTTTGAACAAAAAAATTACCGACTTCAAAGAAAAAGCACTAAAAATAAAAAAAGAATACCATTTCTGTAGTTACGATTATTGTTATCTTTTGAGTCGGCGTCAGCTGGGCACGCGCTGCGCCAGTCAAGAGAACCTTGGCTACCTTGGCTGACACCGACTAAAAAAATAACAATAATCGTAACTACAAAAATGGCAATTATTTTTTTACTTTTTAGTGCTTTTTCATTGAAGTCGGTTATGTTTTTGTAATTTTTTTTATTTGTTTATTTTTAGTGAATCTGCAGAACACTTAACTAATTTGTACACGTTTAATCTTACGTTGACGATGATTTAGATTTTTTCTCCTTTCGTGCACTCGGCCCTTAGAGTAGTTTGATTAGAAATCCGTGCGGAAAGAGAACCGTCGTAAGAATTGAGGGCGCACATGTGCACATTTACCGTATTTGTCCTGTTGACAACACTGGCATTATAGTATAACTGTAACAACTTGATATTTTTCTATATATATTTTGCTGTGTTAGAATATAAAGCTTTCAGATTCTCAGGTCTTCAGATGGCTGGGTTCGGTTACCATGTAAAAATCTTAAAGTTAGTTGAATAAATAAATGAAAATGAAATAAAATGAAATGCTTGAAGTTTCTTCGAAAGCAAAGAGAATGTTAAATGTTCAAAAAATTATAATTTGCAAGTGGTTAACTGTTTACTAAAATTATGAGATACTGAGAGTAATGATAAAGGTGATTTTGAGATGTTGATAAACATAGAATTTGGCAAAAAGGTGAAATGGTCGAACAACATCGTAAGAGAGCGCACGGAGAGGTTACGTCGCCACTGCACCTAAAGAGCGAGTGAAAGAGGTATGCGTTTTATTTTATATGACGTGTCCTATACTTGCAGTGTCAACATATTTTTTTCCACGCGGTTCATGGCTGCCGCTGAAAGCGTTGACGGTTTCGCCCTGAGCACCGTAAAGACTTAAACGATGACGTCACATCCGGCGTGGCGTACAATGAAACTATCATTACGATTTTTACACTAAGGTTCGAATGCACGAAAGAACAAAAAAACAAAAGCAACGTCGAAGTATGATCAAACACGTCACTTTGTGTAGACAGTATTGAAGGAACTCTATGCGGTTCACTAAAAGTGACGTGTTTGAACATTGATTAACTCGGCCGTTTCTTCGTGCAACCGGGGCTAAGAGAATTCTGAAAATATTAAATTCTAACACAACCTCAAAATATCAAGTTGTTACAGTCATACTATAATGACTTGCCAGTGTTGTCAACTGGATAAATACGGTAAATGTGCACATGTGTGCCCTCAAATCTTACGACGGTTCTCTTTCCGCACGGCCTCTACCTCACAATCTTGCATTTCTGAGCACTGTTATCGCGATTCGGACTAACTGTATTCACGCTGTCAGCTTTTGGGCGCAGTTCGAACCATACAGTCAGCGAGAATCGGACCATTTGTGATTTCACAAGCGCATTCATGCGCTTTCGGTAACGTAAGTTGAAATCGGACCACACACTAATATTGGTTTATTTTTTGTATTCTGTGGCACCGATGCACAGATTTTTACAGAAATCATGAAGTTTTAAAATTTTAATAATAATTAATTTATCTTTAAATTTTTTGTATGTTGTGCTGTACTTGCAATCCCCGGCTCAAAAACCATGGCAAAAATCTCCTCTCATTCGTACAGAACATCTCAGTGCTTTGCCAATTAGAATGGACGCGATAGCTTTTGATGTGGACGCTACGAATCAAATGTAAACAACCTGATATCGCTGAACAACGGGCAGTTGCATTTGCACCCAGAATAATAAACTATGATTGTTTGATCGGCAACTCGCAATGGAATACTATGGTGACCTGTGTCTGCAGGCTGATCAGCTTTTGCCTGGTAATGAAATTTTTATATGCTGCATTACTTATCAGTCGTGTAGTTACTGCCAGTGCGAGCACCCAATAAGTTGCAACGATTTATAACAATAAATTATTTGAAATGAATATATTTTTTTTTATTTGGGATTGTATTTGAATAAAGCCCCTAGAAAAAAAAATACCTACTAAAAACCTCAAAAACATACGTTTGCGCGACATGAGAAGTTGCGGAAACCAAAAAAAATCGCGTTTAAAAAAATCAGAAATCATGCTTGAGAAAGCTATCAAAATGGCGTCGGTATCTTGTTTGTCTGCCGCGAAGTAAACCGGAAGCGAGTTGCCCACTGTTAACACTAAAAACAGCGACGCAACACAGAACACAAAGCATAAATGTATCTAACCTAACCTAACCTACACCGCCGCCGCCTGCAACGCCGGGGGGCGGCGACACGGACATGCTCAATACGTTAAACACAAAGAGAAAACGATAACAGACCACCGCACAGTACAACCAAAGGGCGACTGAACAGTCGACTGAACAGAATGTAGGGAGACTGAATCGATTGCATGGATCAATCCAAACCAACTGCACAACGTGTGTTGCGACTATATCATACTATAATTACACCGACCTATTCTTTTTATGTATTATGGTTTTTGGATCTATTTCGAAAGCCCAACCAAGTGAAGTTGGTGGCTATGCCGAAAGACTCGCTTGGTCGGCCCCTTCGCTTAAGCGACTGCACTCGACCTTCGCCGCGGCGGGGTGGTCGCCCGTTCGCTACGCTCGGGACCTCCTGCGCGAGCTTTCGTCTCCGCACTTCTAAAAAACACTCTAGGGATGACGCACACCAACATGTAATGTCGGGGCGGCTAAGTCGGTTTTGGAGCAATTTAAATACACCAGTATTAATTTACGTCCAAAAATACTACAATCACCACACAATGTGGGTTAATGCATTTCACCTGGCAACTACGTAATGACCGTGAAACGGAGTGATCCATGAGCGAGCGCGCGCCAATTGATAATTACAAATTTTTGGAAAGTTTGAATTTTTTTTTAATATGAAGGAATTGTTTCCGCACTATAATATTTTCATGGGTAGGTCCTAGAAGGTCGATCTTTCATCCTATCCATCCAGCTAGCTTCAAATCCAGGGGCTTTATTCAAATACACAGCCTTTTATTTTACCAAAACTGTGTTTTCTATAACAAACTACCATTTTAAATTTTTAATTAACCTTTTTTGTGAGGCCCGTAGCTCAGTGGTTTCACATTAAAGGCGCTGGGTTTGAATTTCTTACTTTTTGAAATAGAAATTCACATTTTTATTTAAGCATGGTTTTAAACCATGAATCGGTTGGAACCTATGTGAAACAGTAGATTTATTTATTTATTTGATGAACGAGCAGCCTAAGCTGATGTGTTCATGTCTGGGCTCACTGGTGCTTTGTTATTACGGTTACTTTAGTTTAGTGCATTTAGGTGTTTGTGAAGCCTGTTTTTAAAGGAATTGGTGGTCGGTGCTCGAACAACATCTTCTGGCAGCTTGTTCCACAATTCCACTGCTCTATTCGAGAGGAAGTGTTGTCTCGGGTTTGTTGAGCTGACAGTGGCATTGAGCTTTAGGCTATGACCATAGAGATGACTATTTGTGTTTCTAGTATAGAGGTTCTGCAGTTCTGGACAGTCACAATAATCATTGAGAATCTTGTATGTATCTATGAGGTAGCCCCTTTCGCTACGTTGTTCCAAGTCAGCTTGAGCACTTTTAGTCTTTCCTCGTATGGTTTCTTCTTCAGTACTTTTGGTATCTTGTTCGCTCTTCTCTGAACTCGTTCTAGGAGACTAATATCTTTGACGAAGAAGTGGTCTAATGTGAGATTTGTATATTTTGATTAATGTCTCTATGGTCAGGTTCGGAAATGATTTCCGTATGACGTAGAGTAGGGCATTTGCTCGTTTAACTATATTCTCTATATGATTTGCCCATTTTAGGTCTTCTGAGATAGTTATTCCAAGATCCTTCTGAGCCTGTGTAGGGACTATTATGTCTGTTCCGATTTTGTACTGGAGTCTTGGGTTGTTCTTCCCTATATGCAGCACTGTACATTTCGAAGGGTTGGTTCGTATAAGCCAATGACGGGTCCATTCCAATATTCTGTCCAGATCATCTCTGGGTATCCCACTGCTTGCAGTGGGGTTGGCGATGAGTTTGGCGTCATCGGCGAATAGGCTTGACATGGCTTGGGTAATAGCACCTTACTTTCGTCTGCTCGGGTCGGTACCGTAATTTCTTTTAACTGGACATGGATGGTTATACGTCACCTGCCATCGTCACATAACACACCACATTGGAACTGGATGCTAGGCAAGGATCTTTCTTATATTGCACAGGTGCATAGAACTAGATAGAATACCCAGACATCTTTAATTCAATGCGATGGTACCTGACGACTTAGTAATTAGGAACCTACAGTTTTACTTGGATCGAACAGTCACCAATTGAGTACCCGACCCGAAACCCAAGCCACTTTTTGCATTAAGTGATTCATCTGAATTCAAAAATGAATCTTAAGAATTTAGTATGGTGTAAACATTACTTACAGGCAGCTATGGAGGTGTAGAGCCTTATGAGGTGTGGGCGGGGTCGGAGGGCGCGCTGGACACGGAGTACGCGGCGCGCGCTGCCGTGTTGGTGGACGGAGGCCATCGCTTCGGCGTCAGTGCTGTCGCTTTCGACAAGCACGAGGAGCTCGTGTGGAGCGGTAACCAGGGTGTAAGTAAAAAAAACCGGCCAAGTGCGAGTCGGACTCGCACACGAAGGGTTCCGTCCCATCGTACAAGACTTAACACAAAAAAATCACGTTCTTTTTTGGGACCCTCCTATAATTTTTATTATTTTTTATTTTACCTATTTGTTGTTATAGCGGCAAAATAAATCTGTGAAAATTTCAGCTGCCTACCTATTACGGTTCATGAGATACAGCCCCGTGACAGATGGACGGACGGACACCGGAGGCTTAGTAATAGGGTTCCGTTTTCACCCTTTGGGTAACCCTAAAAAAACTATTGTAATTTTTTTTTTCAAAATACACCTATGCGATCTCTATTGAGCAAGTGCTATCGAGAAGTCGATATAGCCTGTCAATATTATTGAATGCATTTGATAGATGGTATTTACGGCGCTTTCCATTTGAGGTTTTAAACGTCTAATATGATGTAAGTTTGTGACCAGATACATCTATTGGCAAAGTAATGAAGTCACAATTATGGGATGAAGATGCAATGCTACCCATTGCATCTTCATCCGGTGTTTTAGGACCTCACAGTGCCTGAGATCTATCAATATGGACTCATCTTAGCCAAAACAATTTAACCATGGTAGTTTGATCCAAAAACACAATTTTTTTTAACAATTTTCTCGCCTATACAAGTTTATCTCCTTTACAAAAAATACCAAAAATTGTTTCTAATCTAACTTAGACTAATACTTGTTGTAAAGAATATCTGACACATGCTGACAGGGCCATGTGACGTCCTACTATGGACCCACGATGCAAAAGTACACATCATTCCAAGTACACGAGTCGGAGGAGGTCCGCCACATCGTTACCCTGGAGGAGGGCGTGTTCGCGCTCACCAACACAGCGCTGCGGCACCAGATCCGACGGGGCCTACCTCGTCACACCCACAGGTCAGAGGCGTCCTACTTTTAAGTACACATCATTCCAAGTGGCGGACCTCCTCCGTCCCATGGGACGGAGGAGGTCCGACACATCGTCACCCTCGAGGAGGGCGTGTTCTTACTCACCAACGTAGTGCTGCAGCATCAGATCCTGCCACGTCACACCCATAGTTTAAGGCTGTCCAAAATTTTAAGTACACATTATTTTAAGTTTCTGGCACGCCACAGTTGAGTCGCATTGCAAGAAATCTTCATTGACCGTTTTTACACAGGCTTGAGTTGACCGATATACCTAAAGTCAAAGAAACAAACATTAAAGCCACCTTCGGTACCATTGTCTTAATAAAATCTACTATTATGGTTTGACTATGCCGTTGGAAATAAAAATGTAATACATTTTTCAATGCAGAAAGTGTTGCATGTGACAGGTCGGAGAACATGACTGACATGCAGTGTCTCCTGCAGCTCGGGCGGCACCGCTTGTTGATGGGCGGCCACCAAGAGAAACTCCTCGACTTGGACATAAACACTATGAAGGAGTCTGTCATCGTGAGACTTTTATTTTAGTCACAACACATATGACTTAAAGCAAGCTTTTAAATTTACGCTGCACAATGTTAACACAATGGCGGTTAACACTTACGGTTGTTCGGTGTGCCGTATTGGGTTTCGCAGACATCGCTAAGCTCTCATCATAAACGTCATCACTCATAAAAGTCAACATACACGAACACCAGCCATGGTAACAAAATCGTTAGATATGGATGTACACAGCCCCTATTTGTCTATGGAGCACCAATATATCGAGCTACCCTCATCCGCCGCCGCTTCGTATTCCACCCACCGGTATATTCTTTGCACCCGACGGTCGTCAGCTGACGTTTGACAGGCCGGGCTGTTTTTATGTAAAGCGCGGCTTATGGCGTACGCCAGGACCTCTTAAGGTGCCCGACGAAGCCCATGAGTTTCGAACTTTTCGAAAACCATGCTGGCCGGAAGATATCCACCATTCCTGAAGAGGCCCGCGGCACAGCGGGCGAAACATGTCGCAAAACACGACACTGCACACCGGACAACCGATGCTTAGCAGCCAGTTTTACCTGTCCAGAGGAACACCCTAACCTAAATCTGGCCAGAGAGGAATAGAAGACACTTCACACACACTCGCAGAAATGGCACTGCTTAAACGAATGATACACAAAATGTTCGTTGGGCTCACAAAAGGTACATTACTTCAGACACTAGCCTATTTTGCCAATAATTTAATGCCACAATAAAAATTCCGAAAATTACAGCACCAAAAAGCAATTCTACGTCCTCAAAAGGGAGAAAACACAGACCGTAAAAATCTGGGAACTGTCAAATAGCCCGTAGGCCAGGCAATCCGCACCTCAGTCGTAATTTTATCTGTGCTATACTGAACAAACAATAACTGCCACTTTTAACTTTGCTCTATTTGCGATTGTATTCTGGATATTCTTTAAACAGTTTTTTATTTATGTACTTATGTATTTATACACTAGCAGCCCAGTGCATTCTGTTTGATATAATTTGTATAATAGTGTGCACTTGTATTGTTTTTGTTGTTTTGACTTTTTTTAATATCGTCTATTTGGTTCTTATCGACAGATAATTTGTTACAGGCGCGTACAACCCGGATTTCTGGGGTTTGATGTAGACTTGGGTTATTTTAGTTTTAGTGAGTGAGTTTCAGTTCTCTTTTTGTACATTTAATGTAAGCTTGGTACATCATAGTGTTCCTTTAAAATGTTATAGTTTTCTATCTGAAATCTCCTCGTTGCCTTCTTTCCTCAGGAGTTGTTATTCCTAGTGCCTGTAAGCGATCCTCTTATTTTTTTTTTTACCATTAATGTTGCTCGCCGTTGCACTCTTTATAGTTATTCAATGTCCTTTTTAAAGTGTGGACTTCAACTTTGGTAGCCATACTGAAGTGGTAATAAAGTATTCTGCTATTTGAGCAGGCTAGCTCTGAAGAAGGGTGCGCAGTGATGCGAGGCAGCGGGGGTGCTCTAGTCGCGTGCGGGGGCGCCAACGGTGAGATCACACTCCGCGACGTGCGGTGCCCCGAGCGCGCCACGCACTCCCTGCGCGCGCACTCCGCTTGCCTCTCCGATCTCGACATCCAGGGTGACCTGCTCATTACTGCCGGCTTTGCTGATGGGTAAGACCTATTTGGAAAAGCATTATTCGTTTATGCGTTTGATATACCTACTTTTTCGTGCTAAGGAAGTATGTTTTTCAACAACAATGATATGGAGATTTTTTTTATGTAACTGGTCATTGATGGTTAATACCACAGCCGCCATTATGATACTCACCCAACACACCGCATTCCCAAATGAATTAGGTGCTATGCCAGGTCCTCTTCATGAAAATGGCGGAAAAACACAGACAATTTCTCATTGCCGCTTCGACCATATTTTCATCCAATGCAATAATAACAACCTGGGCAGGCTTAAACCATACCCACCTAGTGAGGAAAAGGGAACTACTTTGTATAAAAATTAACTCATCCACCTCAGAAAGACAAAGAAGTGATGCATGTATGGAGTGCGATGGGCATGAGAAGCAATAATCCACGCCCTTGTGGCACAAGCTGCTTGGAACTAGACATACTAAATCATAACCACAGAACAATTAGGAGGTAAGAATTGTGAAGTGGGCGGAACTCGCGCGCCGGTCTTTAGCGGGGACCCGCGCACTTCATACGCGCATGATTCATTCCTCTGCGGCGTTCCTGTGCATTAACTTATCCGTACTACAATTTAAAATTAAAATTTAAATTTAAAAAACCAACATCTTTACATTTTGATTTTTTTGATGACCTAATTTTTATCCATGGTATACACCCTTAAACATTTTGATACAAATCCTTAGAGGCTTAAATCATGGATATAAGATTAGCAAAAAAAATCAAAACGTACAGACTTATCTCTCAGTTGATGTATTGAATCTGCAAAATTTCAAAACAATATTTCTCAATTTGACTGAGAAACAGGCCCCCTTAAATTCTACCACCTACAGAAAACTAAGAGTATAATGGTTTGAAAGCAGCCTTATCAATTAAGTAAGAATAAGATTCTTGCATGAGATTTTGACCAATACCGATAATCTAATAATACTTAACTAAAATTCGGATGTACAGGGTGTACAGATTCTTTAATGATCAAATTTCTTAACTTTTCCTCACTATTTCAAAGTAAGTCTTAAAACATAACTTCAGATCATTATTTTGAAGCTACACAGCGATTTAGAAATTGTTTTGAGTAAAAGAATAACTTTCAGTAGATTTTGTATGAAATGATTTTGGTCTGATCCGTTAGTTGACTGTGTATGTCTTTACATTCTAAGCCAATGGTGTCGTCACTAGTAGAAGAATAAGATTCCCATATGAGATTTTGACCAATACCGATAATCAAATAATACTTAACTAAAATTCGGGTGCACAGGGTGTACTGATTCTTTGATGATCAAATTTCTTAACTTTTCCTCAACATTCCAAAGTAAAACTTAAACAAAACTTCAGAACATTATTTGGAAGCTACACAGCGACTTACAAATTATTTTGAATAAAAAAAGTTTTTTTCGTAGATTTTGTATGAAACGATTTTGGTCTCATCCGTCAGTTGACTCCGTATGTCTATACATTGTAAGCTATTGGTATGGTCGGCGCAGGGGCGGCGGCGTGAGTGTGGCGGAGGCGTGCGTGCGCGTGTGGGACGTGCGGCGGCTGCGCGGCGCGGACGCGGCGCGCGCGGTGCCGCTGCCGGCCGCGCCGCTGCTGCTGCACTTCGTGCCGGCGGTGTCGGGCCGCGCGGCCGCCGTCGCCGCGGACGGCCGCGCGCTGCTCTTCCACGTGAACGCGCCGCCGCCGCGCGAGCGGGACTACTCCATGCTGCAGGTTGGCCTGCTACGGTTACGGACCGCTCCCGACCTTCGCGTGACCCTTTGGTCTTTCGTGGATACTGACAATGTCCCTTTAGTGAATTGTCGCATTATTTTCATCTGATTTTGTTTTTTTTTTTTTAATGTTGGTAGACAAACACAAATAGTCATCTCCGGCGTCATTACCTAAAGCTTAATGCCACTGTCAGCTCAACAAACCCGAGACAACACTTCCTGTCAAATAGAGCAGTGGAAATGTGGAACAAGCTGCCAGAAGATGTCGCTCAAGCACCCACCACTAATTCCTTTAAAAACAGACTTGACAAACACCTAAAAATACTAAAATAAGGTAACCATAATAAAAAGGCCAGTAAGTCTCTCTTAAAATTTAAAATTTCCCTCAAAAACATGTTTTGTACTATACATTCAACTTAACTGTAACTCATAAAGCATAGGAACATCAATGAACGCATAAGGCAAAGAATGAAGCACAAAAAGTAAACGTATTCGCTGTTGGGCCTTTGAAAAAAGAGGAAAATACAAAATTTACTCACATGAATAAATAGTATGCATGGTGTGGTGCAGGTTGACACGCAGAGCTCGCCGTGCACGGTGTTCGACATATCTGCGACATCGCAGGCGCTCGTGTTTGGCGACGCCTCCGGACACTTGCACCTCTTCTCGCCACACCACAACACCGACCCCATCTTCAACAATTTCTCCAGGTCTGTCGGAAGATTGAACCGGCATGTCATTGCTAACCTGGACAAGAGAACATAAGATACCTATACTTACAGACCACTCATAAGAAATAGCCATCCAAAGGGAGCCACTATCTCATTCTAGTCTCCAAAGCCCTCAATCAAACTTCTTATAGAATGCACTGATTGCAGATAGCCAACAATACCAAAAAAAAAACCTCTGTACGTATGTGTGGCGTGTAGGTCGGCATTCAGAGCTTGCCGAGCAGCATCTTAGACGTCTCGGCGTTGTTGTATGGACTCGGGTTAGATACCATCGGCCCCGCCTGTGTCGACACCACAACTTTCCAGGTTTGTTGGTCTGTGGCAAACAGGTCGACACTCTGAGCTCTTTGGGCCTGCAATCGGCGATGCCTTCAGGGACCCGCACCTCTTTTCGCCGCACCATAACATGGACCGTCAGTTTAATTAAATGGCATTCACTAGGCATTGTTCATTACCTTTCTGGCTAGCCTTTTCAGAAATGCTTCATTATGATTGGTAAAGACTGATCGAGTTTCCTTTTTTTTTTTTATATTCAAAGCGTTGATAGGACTTTAGCCGCATTGCGGTTATGCCTCATCCTGCTGTCCTGCACAGTAGTAAACAGCTCCGGCAACAGAGATATGGTAGCCAGCTCTCTGGCATCCCGAGGGTGGATTGTAAACTGTTGTCAGCTTCAGATGCGTGCATTACAGCTCCGGTAGTCATCATCGGTGGTTAACACCTGGAACTCAACATTAAGAGTATGGAGGCATTCTGCTGACCTGGCAAGGAAGTTGGTCTTTGCTAGTGTTTAATGACTTTAGCAGGAATAGTGGCTACCATTGATATAAACGGTAGTCATTGGGAACACTAAACTACCGAAGTGCGAGTCTTAATGGGTAAATCCCCTGCCCTGCATGAATTGCCATAGGGAAAAAAAATCAAAAGAGTTTTTTAAATTATCTTTGTTATTTCTATTTCTCTTTTTTGTTAAATTAATCAGTTGTGTGAGTGAAAAATAGTCATGGACATCATATAACCAATATCTCATTGAGTAATTTTGAGAGATCAATCTTCTGATTGTGAAGTTTTCGTCCATGAGGTTACTTGCCAGCTTGTCTGGGTGGCCCTATACTCTGTCTTGGTATTTGATTGGGAAAATAAAGAAACTGAAACTGATCATATCTTTATTTTCACTCCGACGTTTGAGATGAAATTGAAAAATCGAAAGACATATCCAATGTTGACTATTCGACAGTTTACACAGTCGGATGCGTAATTGTTTTTCCCTGTGACAGGGCAACGTCATTCGCGGACCCGCCGCAGCACGCGACGGGCGTGAGCCTCGCCGACGAGACGTTCCGGGCGTGGTCGGTGCCGCTGCCGCCGCTCGCCGCCGGCGACGCCTACTTCAGCCAGTGGCCCGCCGAGTTCGCCAAGAGGGTGTACAGGTGGGTGCGGCGCGCGAAATCTGCGTAAAGTATATCACGTGCCGATGAGCCTCGTGAATGTTCAGGTCTCGGCCAGCCTAGCGCCGACTACTGTTGATTACTGATGTATTCGAAGTTATGATGGGCAGTTAGATGGCACTTTGCTCACTGCGAAAATAATTGTTTATTGTTTATTGTTTATTCATCTTCCATAGACAGTACACTGCACTCGGATTTGTCATATTTTATCATTAGCCAGTTCGGGGAGATCCCAGCAAAGAAGAACTGGAAAGAAACTCCGCTGGTTTTTTTTTTCAACATCCACTTAGTCTAAATTTACAAAAGTATTTAGACTCACAGATAAACACGCTAAATTAATATGAATTGACGAGAATCAGCAATTCATGTCATATGCAACAGTTCATGACAAATATCAGTTTATTAGTAAAGACCATGCCCGCCATCTAGAATGTTGCCAATTGGAGCAAGCCAGTCCCCACAAATAGCACCCGTTCACGAGCATCACGCCAGGCACAGCCATCGCCTCTATCAACCATATTTTAGGGAAAGAGGAGACCCGAACCCAGCGTCGCCGCAAGTAGGGACCTTAAAGCGATGCACTACTCCAATAATGTATTTGATATGTTCTTATTTGGCAATAATCCACCTCTGTATCTATTTGTGATAGAAACAGAGGCATATTGTAGAAGCGTTACTATGAATAAGATGCTAAAACACGAAAATCCTCAATTTTGTGTGCTTTTACTTGATTTGTGTCAATAAACTATTATGAATTCATTTCCATGGAAAAAATATAAAACTAACTAACTAACTAACTAACACTAGATGTAGAAAGCGGAAATCAAAATCTATCATTTGACAATTCTATGAAAAATCTCAAACGCCCCCTTATTCGTGAAAACATCAGAAATTCATGAATTGCTGCAAATAACCACAATATAAGAGGAAATAAATAATGACTCCAAACGCTACTCTAAACGACTAACGGCTCATGTCAACAAGCTGGATGTAGTTCTTACTGATACTACAGGCAATGTCAGAAGATTGAAGCGGCATGTTATTGCTAAGCTGGACACGAGAACATAAGATACCTATACTTATAGAGCACTCATAAGAGGTAACCATCCAAAGGGAGCCACTATCTCATTCTTGTCTCCAAAGCATTACAAAAATACCCGCTTGTACTATGCACTGATTGCAGATTGCCAACAGTACCAAAAACAAAAATTATTTGTGACATAAATAATTTCCACACAAAAAAACATGTACTCTGAGCCAGCAATGCATGGACGAAAAGTAGACAAGCAGCGTGTTGTGCAGTATGCATTATGCAAATAGTGCAAACATCTTCGATTTGTTATTAATGTTCTTAAGCGGGGCTGACGCGAACAATTTTGAAAGGAAGATAACTTTGATTTGATTTAATCGAAGTGTATAAAATGCTAATCTATTTTTTTAAATCCATGAAGTTTTATTCCAACCACAGAATAAAGAATTAAAATTTTTGACCAACTTCTTTGACAAGTCTCTTGCGCTGCTCAGCAATCAATAAACACACAAAACATTTGCCATGAGCCTGGCATAGTCAAGCATGACTAAAGCCCCAATCAAATCAATGAAAAAAAAAAAGAATTAAAACTGTGAAGCAATGAATGTTCACCTTTAATCATAACACTCACCTGCGTGGCCACATTTAAACACTGAATAAAACCAAATACAAAACCAACACACGGAAACACTTCATAACCAACAAAGTGGTCGGTTGCAACCAACTTCCAGAGGACATTATCAGTGCATACAACACAAATCGATTTAAAAACCGTTTGGATGCTTATTTTAATAAGTGAACTGAAAAAGTAAAAAAAACCGGCCAAGTGTGAGTCGGACTGACACACGAACGGTTCTGTACCATTATACAATATTTGACCCAAATAAATCACGTTTCTTGTATGGTGGCCCCTTTAATTTTTGTTTGTTTATTTGACGTTATGGCGACAACAGAAATACACACTCTGTGAAAAATTCAGCTATCTACCTATTACGGTTCATGAGATACAGCCCTGTGACATCAGACGGACGAACTTAATAAACTACTTAGTAATAGGGTTTCGTTTGGCACCTTTTGGGTACGGAACCCTAAAAAAAGATAAAATTTTTTAACATACCAATGAATTATTTACTCAATTTGGACTCTGCCTAGGCTGTCAATCTAATATAAAATAAATATTTAAATAAATCTGTATTCTTTTCTGTCCACCAGGAAGCCAAAGCCCATCGACCCTAAAGTGCTGAGTTCCATGAAGATGCAGGGCCCTATCGGCTACGCTCCCAATCCGCGCACCTGTCACAGAAACGAGGTACCACTACCTAAAGCCCTAGTGCCCATACCACATTCTTAAATGTATTTATCTTCTTCCCATCAGGTTTATATTATTACAGATGACGAAAAAGCAAACAAGGTCCGGATGTAATTCTTATAAAAAATACACATAACATTCATACTAGATGGAGTTCATACTAGAGAAAATAATTTTGGTTTAAGAAGTATTCTATATCAGTCTCCAGCCCGTAATTTAAGTTTTTGCAAACAAATACATCGATTCGTTGCTCTGTTGCTGTTTGAAAGAAGAACTTTGTTGGTTTGACATTTATAATATTAGTAGAGATATTTGCACAGTAGGTATAATTCTAAACTGATTGGTTTGATTTAATTTAAAGTTTATTTTATTCTCTTTAAAACCCTTTAAATAAAAGCTTGTTTTTTAAAAAAAATACATTGTTATTATTTCTTAATGTGGGTGAACAGATGCCGTACATCGAGGAAGAGATACTGAGCGCGGACTCACCAAAGCGTACCGACCTGCGTACCTCCATCCAGCCTATACCCAGGAAGTATCTCAAGGTGGGATTTATTTTCTATGTCACTGGACATGGATGGCTAACATTACACCCACTGTCATGACATTAGCCAACACACCGTGGTCCCAAATAACCAGTTCCCATAAGCACATTATTACAAGTAACTCATCTTGTTCTGTTGGGTTTTATTAACGTAAGGGTTAATAAAACCCTGCAGAAGAATCCCATTCAATTCATGAATATGATTTCGTGTTAATGCATTTTTGTGTTAAGCATTTAGGAAGGTCTAATGATTTTTGACATGTAGACCCACAGAAGCACGCACATTCAAGAGATTATAGTCTGAAGACTCATCGCAGATCAAAAAATAAAATAAGCAAGTATATTTTGATAGTCAGTCATTCAGTCAGCGTGGTTCCGTACCACTGCTTTCTGCCGACGCACTTGATGTCGTCGTCCGTTAGTTGTACAATAAGATATAAAAATATTTTTACTTTTTATTGTATTTATTAAAATTTTTGGTGGCTCTTGACTTGTTCCGATGAAAAATGGCTTTCTACCGCCTCCTTAAGCATTAAGTGTAACATAGGCCAGTTCGATGGTTCACGGCGGTCTGTGTGCAGGTGGAGAGTCGCTACAGCAAGCACGGCGCAGAAGGCGAGCTGGAGCTGTACAACAAGACCGGCTTCCCCGGCCTCGAGGCCACGCTGCCTAACTCCTACTGCAACCCCATGTTGCAGGTACGAATGGTTTTTTGGCGCCGTATTCTGCGCTTGTACGCAGAATTGTGCGCAGTTTGCTCGCTTGCTTATTGCATATGATTTCTCAATTAATTGTTAAATGCATCCAAATTGATTAGCCCGTGATTTATTTTTATTATTTATCACATTATATCATTTATACACACGTTTATACATTATTTATGTATATACATATATTTTATATACCTATGTATATAAACGTTGTTTTCTCCACCGGCGGTGATAGCACGCGCACCGGTGGCTGCAGGCAGTGGTGGCGGCGTCCTACCAGACGACGTGAGGCATACTCGAACAATGCGTGGTGGTACTAGAATATACACCAACATCGCGGAGAGCCCCACATCCGCTGGACTGCTGCGCCATATCTATGGACACAATCGGACTCGAATTTTGTTTTCTTTTCTGCCGGTTCAATTACCTCTTGCGACCAAGAAACGACAAGAAAGTTTTCCAGGTTTGCCATTATTTTACAAACTAGGTTACAACGATTGATAGACATGATTTGACAGATTTTTGACAACTACGGAGGTTATCTGCGAACAGCAGCCCGCCAACCTCCAAACACGCTGGCGAAGTGGTGGACCCCATATGGTTCTGTGCTCCTATCTTGCTTTCATCATATCGTTGACGTACGCACACTGTTTAGGTGCTGTACTACACGGGACCGGTGAAGGCGACACTGCTCGCGCATTCCTGCGCCAAAGAGTTCTGTCTCAGCTGCGAACTAGGTGACCTCTCTATACATATTTAAGGGCCCTGGTGCTATTTTGTATTGTGCATAATTGGTGGTTACTCAACTATGGAGAGGAATTTTACAAGTGTGTATTCATTGCCAATTCCGAAATTATAAAAAATAGCGAAAAACACTCAAAGGAGTCATGAGGCCAATTTTCATAAAAATTAAAACTACATTATTCAAAACAAATCTAGCCAGGAATTGAACTTTATGAAAAAAATCTAGCTAAGAATTAAACTCGTTATTTTAAGAAAAAATGCTTAAAAATATTATTGCTCCACTCACTTATAAGGAACAAATTATGCGAAGTAATTTTTAACGTAAAACCAAAGGAAAGTATCGATTTATATTTCCAAGTATTCATACATTTCCAGCCACTAATAAAGAGGAAAAAAAAATATCAAAATGTTATGATGCAGTTGAATTTTTTATTAATTCGGCCCCATGACTCCTTTGAGTGTTTTCTGCTATTTATTATGGTTTCAGATTTGGCCAAAATGCACATTTGAAAAATTTCGCCTTTATTTTAAAAAACTTTCACAAGGATTGACTAAGTTTCTTTCACCTTGTTGTTAACAAGCGCTATTTTAGGGCCTCTAAGGTCTTGCTCTTTGCCAATATTTTTTTTTATGGAACTTGGTATGGATGACTAACACCAAACTATTGTCATCTTATAAGCCCAATACAACGCATTCCCGAAGCAATTAGGTGCCATGCCAGCACCTTCCATTTATGAGCTTAGCTGAATTGAACAGGATGGAAAACATGGACAATGTTTATTGCCGCTTCGACCGTCTTCCTACAGTTTTACACGGATTTCGAACCATGAAGCAGCTTGCATTTTAACGAAATGATCGTGACGAAATTGACTTATCCGGGAAGACAGAGAAAGTGGTGCATGCACGCCGTGGGACTCACAACCTTTCGAATGAGAAGCTACATACTTGTATGACATTGTATCATCATCATCCATCATGCCTGCCTGTCCATCGTGCCGGTCTTTTTTGTTTCCAAATTGTTTAAAAAAAAAAGATTAATGTTTCATGGAAAGTAAATCGTTAGTGAAAAATCATGCCTACGATATAGAAATGTTTTTCTTTGACGAAGAATCATAAAGTGTTGCGTGCAGGATTCCTGTTCCGCATGTTGGACACATCGAGCGGCGCGCCGTGCCAGGCATCCAACTTCCTGCGCGCGTTCCGCACCGTGCCCGAGGCAGCCGCGCTGGGCCTCATCCTGTCCGACCGCATGCCCTCTCTCGCGCACAACGTGGACCTCATTGCGCTCATACAGGTCTATCCTGCTCCTGTTCTGTTCCAGTGAGGTAGCAGAGTGGTGACCAAAACCATAGACAAAAGATAGTAGGGATACACTGCTAACGTCATGCGACGTACAAAAGTCGCCGAAAACTGCTTATTTTCGCTAATCCTAAATTTCTAACCAGCGGTGTCTCCCGTCACTGCCAGAACAGGTTACACCGTCATTAAACTAAGCTTGTTTCCAAATTTTGCCTAGGTAGCTGTGATGAAAACGTTACATTTATTAAATATAAATTAAGTAATGTCATTGTAAATAAAAAATATCATTTATTCATTGGTTTCTATTTAATTTATTTACTTTTATTATCCCTATTCAACACTTGTATGATGTTAGCAATCTTCCCGTACCATCATTAATCTATGCTGAAACTCATTTTTGATTGATGCCGATGAGGAGTTCGTCTTCACTCCGCTCACTCCGGATGTTCCCGAGTTCCAATGACATGTAAAAACACGCAAGTGAGCCATTTAGTGCGACGAATATTCAATGTTGCGAACTGCTGTCGCTGTAATGATAAGTTTCTGTTGCCGGTCCCATCTTCCTTGCTCGATGCTGTAACTGTACTGTACTGTAATTTGTACTTTATGAACTGTGCCCTGAACGTTTTATGTATATAAAAGATAACGTTTATACGAATAAAACATTGTAACGAGAACATATTGTAACGATGTTAGCCCATCAATCTGCATTCTTATTAAATTTAAATTCAGTCTCAAACTTGTTTCCTTTTTATGGTTGATTCAGTATCTGAAATAGAACAACTTTTGCTAAGAAAGTAGGCATGTGATTATTTATCTATTGGTAATGGGTTCCATGATAATAATTTATATAATACCTCACGCAACTCTGAAAATTGGTCATATACAATTTGGTTCAAATAAGAATAGGACGGGGCTCGTGACTAACTTCACTCAAATTAGCGCAAAAAAGTACGATCGACACATCCACATCGGTTTACATGGGAAACATTCGCTTCAATATCAAAGGAAGCCTGCCGCTTTTTTCCATCCATCAGAATCGAGGTTTGATGCGTGTACATCGTTTGCGTTTCTTTATTGTCTTCTATATGGAGGTTGTACTTTGCTCTCTGTGGTTATTTTTTTCTATATGTATTAGTTATATGTGGTTATTTTGTGTTGGATGTCCTCAAAAGTGCCACAGGTAGATAATTTTATTGGTTAATTTTGTTTGTTATCGCGTTGATGAATATTATTTAATCTCTGTTCTTCAAATAAATATTTTGTTTAAATAAATTATTTGTTTCTAATCACTTAACCACAGAGTTGGAACCGGTTCATCCTGCACCAGATGCATCTAGAGATTTTGGAGGGACGCAAGCGGGACAAGGAGGCGACTCTGCAGAGCCGCGGCTCGCCACCCGATGCCACCACGCCCCCACTGCACTCCAAGGTTACTGTTTATTTATGTTACCTTTTTTTTTGTGTTACTGGACATGAATGGCTAATATCGAACTGACCAGATATTACCAGATATTAGACACCACATTGGAACTAGGTGCAATGCCAGAACCTTCCTTATATTGCTCGGCTACATTGAACTGGATGGAAAACACGAGAATTTCCATTGCCGCTTCGACCACCGGTCATTCCGCCAAGCCGGGCGGGATTAATCCTACCACCTAGTAAATAAGGAAGGGGACCTACAGTTTTACGTGGAATCCGAACCACGGCCAGCCTCAATGGTTGAAAATGGTCACCCATCCAGAACCTAACCGCGCTCAGAGGTTCTTCCCCAGCTTATCTATTCGCAAGGCGTCGTACACTGAGCTACCGAGGCTAACAAACATGATCAAACTAAAATTGGATGGCTCAACTACACCCACCATCGTACCTCACAATAAGTACTATTAGCTGTTAAGGAATTCCGTATACAGCCTATAAAGAAACTTTGACTTTCATTTTTCTTGGTCACTTGTAACCTGCCAACCAGCCATCTGTATTCTCGTGCAGAAGCCACTCGCTACTTCAGTGTGGCCACTGTCGAAACGTAAACTTTTGCGTGAAAAATTTCCTTACAATATTAAAACCACGCACACTTTTTTTTTTTATGCCACCTGACATGGATGGCTAATACCACACAACTACCGTTATGATATTAGCCCAATTCACCACATTCCCGAAGGAATTAGGTGCCATGCCAGGACATTCCCTTTATGAGCACGGCTACATTGAACTGGATGGAAAACACGGACAATTTTTCATTGCCGCTTCGACCATCTTTTCATCCAATGCGATGGTACCAACCCGGGCGGGCTTAAACCCCACCACCTTGTAGGGGAAGGGGACCTACAGTTTTACATGGATTCCGAACCATGGAGCAGCTCGCATTCGTGACGAAATGCACTTATCGTAC
Organism: Incurvaria masculella; assembly: GCA_946894095.1. Lineage (NCBI taxonomy): Eukaryota > Metazoa > Arthropoda > Insecta > Lepidoptera > Incurvariidae > Incurvaria > Incurvaria masculella. Next base: position 4,187,839 of record OX335644.1, on the reverse strand, counting down.
TCTGAAAGAGAAAGACAGAATGCATACACATTGGATAAGAATTGTTTTTTTTATTCTGAACATCGGTCCAATGTTGTCACGACACGCATTTTGGCCACACAGCTTAGCGCCCGGCTGACCAGTGCGGCTGGAGCGGTGGCGGACGCGGCGGGTGGTGGCGAGGCGACGGAGTTGGGACCAGCCGACGAGGAGTTCGTCTTCATGCACCAGCACGGTAGGTTTCTAATCGGTCCTTTGATTATTTTTGTCACGGGCCATCATCATTTCGATATCTGGGTAACCAAAAGTTTCGTTTATTGAAGAGTGACATATCCATTGGCAATAGGTGTTTTTCATTGTGCGTAACAGGGGTGACTATGTGAGCCATCGACAAAGGTTGTTGTCGTGCAGTGGAATTTGAAAAAGGTTGTGCATGGCAACATTGGTACAAACGAAAAGGCCGTTAATACAGGTTGGTAGATATGGATATAGAATAGAGGCTGTTGATTGTCGATCGGCGACGACTATATGCAATGACATGAAATATAGTATTAGCCATGGGGTTTTTAATTATAATAATGGTGTTATGTTTAGTTTAGATGACGGCTGTATGGAAAAGTCCTATGCTTAGCCCCTGACTCATGTTTACCCTTGGTCCATCAGTGCTGTGACAGATCGAATTGTACATCCAGCAGGAAGTGATCTGTGCCTATAACAACAACTTTAGAGACATTTTGAAAGCCTTCACGAGAACTGTGTTTGGCGTCTCGCTTCAGCAGTGCCGGCCGCGTAGCGGTGAGTGTCTTTAGTGCAAACGTGAAGTGTCGGTGGCGGCGCACAGCGAAGCCAGCAGACGCCAACAAGCGAGCGCCAAGAAGAGTGTAAAGCCCTAGTTTGAACTGGATCCAGTGGGCATGGGTTTCTTCCGATGCGTCGGCGACTTAGGGCGCCTTAATCGATCGATTGTGTATTGAGATATGTTAAAGTAATAAGAAATTTGAATGTTTGGCGCGGTTAGAGGGCGGCGGCGAGGAGGGTGCGGGCACGGCGGCGGGGGGTGCGGGGGAGGAGCGCGAGGAGAGCGAGATCTCGGAGCTGTTCGGCATCGCGCAGGCGCAACACAGCCGCTGCCTGAAGTGCGATAAGGAGGTAATGTGCTCAGTTTTTTTCCACTAGCGAAAAGCAGTGTGACTTCAAGCACTTTGTCCTATTAAATTTCTTCCCGTGCATGTCGTAAGGGGTGACTAAGAAATTTGCCGCTCAAAGTAAGGTCTTGGTGGGGCACTTGATTCCCATATGGTGTGTTAGGCTTACATCAGAATAGCAGGTTGTATAAAAAAAGGCTTCTGGCTTCTACCAAAAGCAGGACCACATTTTGTTACTTTTTATACTATGTTTTACTTGTTTTTTATCGGTTTTGGCGGAGGCGACACGCACTATATTTTTATTAAGTTTCTTCTTTTTTTTAAAAAGTTCGTACTTTCGGATCTTTGAGGCGATCCAGATAACATGCCAATCCTTATAATCAGCGTTCGGATAATCAGTGTTCTACTTTACATATCATATTAGTTAAAAATTACATAATATGTAGTTTGAAGGTAGATGACAATGTATGTGTGCTCTTCTAGAATCGACAGATCGATGACGTGTCCAAGTGTAGGTACCCTACCTATGGATAAGTAATTAAATATAAATATTCCACGGGAGGTATGGTCGTCGGTAGGAGGAGCGGCGGAGCGTCGTGCTGGCGTGCGCGCTGCAGTATCCGGCGGCGCGGCGCGCGGGCGACGCAGCGGGCGGGGACGCGGCGGCGGCGTGCGTCGGGTTCCTGCCGCTGCTGCGAGCGGCGCTGGCGTCGCGCCGCACCACGCCCGCCTGGTGCGACGCGTGCGAGCGTTTCAGTCCGACGGCGCAGCACGCGCGGGTCGTCAGGTTAGTGGAGCGAGTACCCAGGGGGTGTGGGGGCGGCGGACTCCACCCGCTGCTGACCGTAGCGGTGAAGTTCCTTCACCTATCCTAAACTTTATTTATTTATTTATTTGATGAACGAGCATCCTAAGCTGATGTGTTCATGTCTGGGTTCACTGGTGCTTTGTTATTACGGTTACTTTAGTTAAGTGTTTTTAGGTGTTTGTCTAGTCTGTTTTTAAAAGAATTTATGGTTGGTGCTTGAACAACATCTTCTGGCAGCTTTAAATTGCAAAATCAAATTCCATTACAAAACGACTTATAGGTAACAGTAAATCACAACCGCTGTATCAAAAAATCAAACAAAAACCAAATTGATTATTAATCTTCATAAAACAAGCTAGGTTAGATGACTAATCTTTTTAAGATTTTTTTATTTTATCGTTGCGTAATCCACCTCCAAGTTATTGCATAAAAAGCGGACCTTATAACTTAGAATCCAAACACTATTTTACAATTCGAGATGATCACTCATCGTCATCTCAAGGTCATCAGACATCTAGTTCGACCAAATTAAGCTGTTTTGAGCATAATTTTGGATCTCTGACACGAAACATGCGCATGATCTTCTTTCCACGTGTGTATGGGGGTTGAGCGGGAACAAAGAGGGTGAAGAAGCACCTGCCCGTCCTGTAAGATTTTTGGAGTTCGGAAATTTAATTTAAATATTAAACTAAACATTGATACTCATTTCTCAGCTACTCATCAATAGATGGGACTACATCTAAAGACATCGAGCGAAGATGGACCGCCCAAGTATTATCACCAAAGAGTCGCATTTAGCTCTCAGATGACAAAGAAAAGAACATTCAGAATTTTGCATTTAGCTAAAATTACAAAACATGTTTATAAATGAAGAGGAATCGTTTGAATGTGTTCAGGATGCCCCCGATCCTGACTATCAACTTCGGAGGAGTGGTGGCGCACGAGAAGACTTACTGGAAGAAAGGGACCTTCAAGGACAATGTGAGTGTCCTTGGTCATAATTAAAACCTTCATTATCTGGGTCGCCTTCATAAAGTCCAAAAAGCACAAGATCCAAAACATCCATAAGTATGTATTTTTAAAAGCATACAATCTAACCTAACCTGACCTAACCTACTCTAGTTGAAAGTTCCGTATTCATAAGAGTTTTGGATGCTATGGGTTTTGGATAAACAGATTCCTGTCGAACCGGAAATAAAAATTGTCTCAATAGAAAATCAAATTCCACAGGAAGTTTACAGACTTTACTTATAGCTATAGACAACAAACAGGCATAGAGTCTTGACGGTCAAAGCATACGCTGGCTAAGTGAAATTGTAATCTGTGCATGACTTAGCCTAAACACCTAGTAATTTACAACAAAGTTTGAATTTAGATTTTCGAATTAGTTTGTTGTGTTGACTGTTGTTAGCCTAAAATGTGTGAATGAGGTGAATGTGGTTGCTGTGTGACGAGAAGAGCGTACTTGATAAAAAGTTTATTGGTGTTAGACATCGTAACCTTGACTCTAACAAGGCAAATCAAATAAAGTTTGATAATTCACGTGAATAATAGACTCAGCCTCCCCACATCTCATACCCACTGCACACTACTGAGCCCAACAAACCACGTTCCCGCAGGAATTAGTGCAACAGTCCCTCTATGAGTACGTGTCTTATCTGCAGATGGAGGCGGCGCGTCGCAATGCGCCAGCCACAGGCAGCAATAAGCCGTGTCGCTACGGAGTGCACTGCGCGCGCGCCGGCTGCCGCTTCAAGCACCCCGACAGGTAATGTTTGAGCCGCGAATCACGGTGTATTCATGTCCCTACCCTCACGCGCGCGAAGCTTTGGTACCTGCCGCGGCGATAAGGATGGCTAGGCCCCCCCAAGACGTGTAAACATTTTATAAACGCCTGCCTTTGAAGACTGGCTTCACTCTGTGATCTGTTCAATTTCAATAAACTCGACCTAATCTAAATACAAGTGATAAAGACAAATTCAAAGTGACTTTCCGTAGGAAATTCAAGGTAGCAAGTCAGCAGGCATATATTCTTTTAATACCACCAGGAGAACTCAATTTAGTGTCGCCAAAAACCGAACATGTGATGTGATGATACACAGTCACTGTGATCGATTGATTTTATTTCGAAAATTTACTTGTTAGTGATGTAATTTTATTCTATGAACTGTATTTTTTCACGAACTATAAATGGATATCAGTGCACTGGATGTCTATGGATCTGTACCTTTATATAGCACTACTAAAATTTGTCATATTTTAATATTTAGCCAGTGCAATAATAACATAGAAGAGAACTGGCAGAAAAGTTTGCCGAAAATGGTTTTGACATCCATAGTGTATGTTTACAAAAGTAGTTGCCACGTCTGCATCGGCTAGTCTGCACTAGCTGAGGTTCCTGGCTCCGCTCCACTCAATTTCCTTTTGGACAATCACGTGGGCAAAGACCAGTAAATTACGCCCTCGGCCCCTGGTCCACTGTGTAACATCACCCCGCTCGCGTTATTACTTCGTTTTTGCGCAGCGTTCTTTATTACCTTTTTCTTTTTGCTCGGCACCTAGGGGTCGTAATGTTAAAAGCCTATAACCTTCCTTATCAAATGCAAAAAAAGACATTTTCAAGTCTGACTGGTAGTTACAGAGATAGGCGCATTGAAACAAAAAACAAACAAACTATTCAGGTTTATTATTATGTTATTTAAATCACTAGCAGTTTGAAACTGATGTGTGAATTTAATTCATCCCTATGTGCACTTGTTTATATTTTAAAATTTTAAATTGGTATTACCAATATTAATTCTCATTCACATCATACATTTTTATTATTATTGATAAGTTGTTATTTTTTATTTCCTTTAAGTGTTTGTTTAGTTGGTTTTGAAGTTAATTTACAGTTTCAGCTTATGTTAGTATAGATTATCTTAATTCTCTCCTCCGATGTGTGCAGGAGCGCAGGCGGTGCGGGGAGCGCAGGCGGCGGCGCGGGGCGCGCGGCGGGCGGGGGGGAGGCGGAGTGCGAGCTGCCGCTGCAGCTGCGCGTGCGCCTGCTGCCCGACGGCGAGCTCTCCGTCACCGACCAGCCCGTGCGTCACCTCACTCCGCTCTAGTACTTGACTTATTGAACTCGATACTGATGAGTACAGCATCGCATCAAGGCCCTTGTTTGCGGTGACGCTTGTTTGGGTTTCCTCTTTCCCTAAAATATTGTTGAGAGAGGGGATGGCTGTGCCCGGCGTGATGCTCGTGAAGGGGTGCTGTTTGTGAGGACTGGCCTGCTCCAATGATCAATATGTTAGTGAGGGAAAGAGTCTTTGCAAAATAAACTGATATTTGTTATGAACTTTTGCATGCGGAATGAACTGTAGAGTTGTGTGATTGTGTGATTAATTTAATGTATTTACCTGTGTTTTTCCCTTATCATCAACGATAAGTACTTGCTACTTATGTTACAAGGAATTAAAATATTTTTTCTCACAAATGGGTAGGTACCACTAACCCGTAAATAGTGGCAAACACTTTTGTAAACTTAAACTGAGTGAATGTTGAAAAAAACTTCAACTAAGTTTCTTGCCAGTTCTTCGCTGTGAATGCGAACTGGCTAATAATAAAATATGACAAATCCGAGTGAAGTGGCTGCCTAGAGATGATGAACATCACGTAAAAGGCGGTTAATATCACTCCTACTACTATCATGACATTCGCCCAACACACCACATGAAAACTAGATGCCATTCCTTATGTCGCTTCATCCTTTGTACATTCAATGTGATAATACATACCCGGACGGGGATAAGCCCACCATTTCATAAGTGAACCTACAGTTTTACATGGAGCCCGAACCACAGCCATTCTCAATATATCAGCGAGTAAGATCTAAGTTTCGAATCAAGAACAGTTTCAATGTACTTTGTCCAAATCAATGTGAAACGATAACCTCGACTTCCTTTGAAAGTTAAAGTATTATATTAAAGTTGCACTAGAAAGTTTGACTGGACTCTGTCACTTCCCAAAAACACTGTTACCTAAACTTTTAACTTGATAATGACCAAATGATTAACTTTTTAGCTAACTTTTCCATGCCATGACCTTCCTTTAATACAAGCACTGATTGTTGCAAGGCAAAAGTCCACATAGATAATTGTTTGAACATCTCTCCAAGCAACAGATCAAATTCCATTATAGGAATACCAAATTTTTTAATCTTGGCGTCGTTATTGCCAGAGCTGTTGGCAAATATGGGCAGAGTGTGGTACATAGATTGAGGACCCAACAGAAGGCGTGCACTACGGACTGCGAGGAGGGAGAGGAGATAGAGTACGAGCTGTCGGCGGCGGTGGTGTGCGTGGAGCGCGGACGCAACCTCGTCGCGTACGTGCGCGTCGACCGCGATCACTGGTATCTCTTCAACGACGTCAGGTACCACTCCAGTATTTTTAACTTTTTTATTGAAATTAGTGAAGTTATGATAGTCTAAGTGATAGACGTACTTTTGGAAACGATGAGCCGTAAGGCTGATCATAGCAAAGCAATATACTATAAGTCGCCCCGATCTGAATTGTATAAGAACTGAGAAGATTTGTTGGTGTTTCTAGTAGGTATGAGTAATGAAAGTCACGTTATGGTTTTAAAAAAAGGAACGATAAGCCGTAAGGCTGATCCTAGTGCAAGGCTATAATATATGTTGCCCAAATGTGAATAGAACATGAATCGATAATGTTCGTTCTCAGTTTTTATACTATATTAAAATGCAATGCTATGATCAGCCTTACGGCTCATCATTTCCAAAAGTACGTATATCTCTTCTACTATAATGTATTCATGTTTCATGCAGAGTTTGTTTATAACAAAAACATGTGAAGTATACCTCCATTCAATTGACAAACGCAAATACCTGATTAATTCCTGATAATGCTACCCTTTCGAGATGAGTGCAGGTACTACAAGGTGAAACGGAAGGTGAAGCACAACTAACAATGAACGATATTATGAACAATGCATAAACCCTGTCCTCAGACGCCGGCTGCGCAGAGGGGATCTAATAGTTTGCCGGTGCCTGTACGAATAATACCCACAATGAAATACTCCCCCGACAGCATATGGAGCGTGCGCGTGGAGGAGGTGCTACAGTTCGGCGCGTGGTGGAAGAGCCCGTGCGTGCTGTTCTACGAGTCGCGCGCGGCGCGGCGGGCGGGCGGCGGGGCCGGAGGGGAGGAGGCGCGCGGCGCGGCGGCGGCGGGTGCGGGGGGGGCGCGCGGCGCGCTCGACGCGCCCGCCGCCGGCGACACGTTCACGCCGCTCGCGCCGCACGAGATGCCGAAGGCCGGTCAGTAAATGCTAAAAATGCGGGTGCCGTTTCTGGCTCCCTAGACCGGAAAGAGAAAGAGATAACGGGGCGGGGTGGACCTCTGGCATGTAAAGGCAGAGCTCAGTTGAGCTACGAGCTCCGCCATGAATTGTAATTAGTTCTCTGGGCAAGCTTTGCTAGCGCCACTTTAACAGTTTTCCCCATTCGTTTATTTGTTTCCTCCATTAGACTTACACTCATTATTGAATTAGATAATTTTCAAAGACCCTTCAATGGGGAAGAAAACACTAACCAACCTCACCTTAAAAACGTCAAAATTGTCATTCCTGTCAAGTTTTATTTACGAGTTTTTAGATGATAGATGTACTCCATGATGCCGTTAAAATAAGGTTTAGAGAAAAAGAAAAAATGTATGTGTCTTCAATCTAATTTCAATGTAATAGACCAGCACAAAGTTTGAAACGAAGTATTATGGGTTATGTTATTGTGATATTATCTTTCCCACAGCTTTATTTATTATGTTATTTATATCACTAGCAGCTTGAAGCTGATGCGTGAATTTCATTTTTCCCGGAGTGCACTTGTATATTTAAAAAAAAATTAAATTTGATTAGCATAATTGCAAATAATGAATTTTCGGAATAACATCGAGGAAATTGAATCCAAATATATTCTGTTTAAATGTTTTATGGCAGCTTTGACAGATCCTTTAGGTCAGGTCATTTAGACCTGTTGTGATAAATAAGCAGTCTTTATCCCCATTGTCGCGTACGTCATAACCATAAAGTTCCGGGGGTCATAACACAAATAAAACATCTTTGCCTCTCATAAGCAAGGTTTGGAAGCAGACAATCAGTGTCCACCCAACTCGACCATTGATTATGTATGCAGGTACATTGGTGGGGATGGACGCGGAGTTTGTGACCCTGAACACGGAGCAGGTGGAGGTGCGGAGCGACGGGCAGCACTCCACGCTGCGTCCCTCGCACATGTCCGTCGCACGCATCACCTGCGTTCGCGGGTGAGATTCCCCACTCAATTTACAGGTGCAAGAGACTGCTTACTCGCGTAAGCAGTCTCTTGCGCCGTAAATTCGCAGTTCGAGAAAATAGTCTGGTAGGCCTTCTGGCGCCCGAGCCATAAAACAGATGTGTCAATTTGACATGCCTTCTTCAAAGACAACCGTAACAGTACTGTAACAGTAAAAAAAGTCCTTTCTTCCACCTAAACATAGATGTTATCTGAAATGTCTACCTACTCAATTTTTATTTTTGCAGTGAAGGTCCTCTGGAAGGCGTGCCATTTATAGACGACTATATCTCTACACAGGAACAGGTAAAAACAAACATCACACCTTCCATAATTTAATAAAGCTGATAGGTAAAATTGCCCAGAAGAAGTGTTTACTCAAATTTCAATGGCGAAGATACTGCAGTCACTCCTATTATACCCTCAAGGATAAATAAATTCAGTCTTATCATATAAGGGGAGCTTACCATATTGGAGCTTACCATATTGGAGCACAGTGAATGAGCGAAAATGTAAACACTGATATTATTTGTCTTTCACATTAGGTTGTGGACTACCTGACCAAGTTTTCGGGCATAAAGCCGGGTGACCTCGACGCCAACTTCAGCTCGAAGCACCTCACGACGCTCAAAAGCACGTACCGAAAGCTTCGCTCGCTCGTGGACAGCGGCGTCGTGTTCGTGGGTCACGGCCTTAACAATGATTTCAGGTAACAACGAAGTCACTTTTGCTCTGTAGGCAAGTCTACATATAGTGGAAGAGTGGTTGACTACCTTTCTAAGATCTCTGGCATAAAGTCGGGTGACCTAACTTTAGCTCGAAACACCTCATTACACTTAAAAGCACATACCGCAAACTGCGCTCGCCCGTGGACAGTGACGTCGTGTTCTTAGATCACGGCCTCAACAGCGACTTCAGGGAACAAAAAAGTCGCTGTTGCTCTGTAGGCAAGTCTATGTATAGTGGGAGATTGGTGGACTACCTTCCCAAGAACACCGGCATAAAGACGGGTGACCTCCTAAGTTCAGCTCGAAGCACCTGAACACACTTAATAGCATGTAACTTAAGCTACGCATGCTCCTCTAACTAAATGTTTGAAAATGAGTTTGTCCCGTGGCTTACTGTGTCAGATTCAATCCGGGTTGCTTAATCCAGGATGCGTCCTTGTTACAGGGTGATCAACCTGGTTGTGCCACCGGAGCAGGTTGTGGATACGGTTCAGCTGTTCCACTTGCCTCACCATCGTATGGTCTCTCTCAAGTTCCTAGCGTGGCATTTTCTGGGTTAGTACCATCTTTATTCTTTGATATCACTCAATATATATTTATAAATGCACAATTGTCAATGACAATAAATACTAGAGAAGTCTAGATATGGATTCCGCCTTGATTTTATTTGTAAACCCTTCAACTTTTGCCAGGACACCCAGGACAGCGTGAGAAACATTTGACAACATGAAATGGTTTTTTTACCTTGCAGGTGTGATAATCCAATCAGAGACACACGACTCGGTGGAGGACGCACGCACGGCGCTGCGTCTACGCCGCAAGTGGGCGGAGCTCGGCGAGCGCGGGGAACTCCGCTCGGCGCTGCTCGAGCTGTACCGCGCGGGCGACGCCGCCGGCTGGCGCGTGCCGGAGCCGTGAGGAGGCGTCGCGCTGCGGCCGCACGAGCCGGGGCAGGGCATCTGCGCCGCAAGTTGGCGCGCAGGGAGTTCCACCTACGACAATTAATCTGTTCTATGGTTCCACTCTGCGCTGCTTAAGCTGTACTGCATGGGGGGCGCCACCATCTGGCGCGTGACGTGACCGTGAGGAGGCGACGAGATGAGACCACACAGGTTTAAATGTCATTGCTGGAGATTCAGTATTAGATTTTCCTCTCTATACAAAATGTTTTATTTAAGAAATACCTATGTTCACAGTGATTTTGTATTTTTTTAAATATATTGACTGGAAAAGTATTCTGCGCATTATTCTTTTTTGCGGTTTGAAACTAACAGTAATTGTTCTTCAACTCCGCATGTTTATGTGGTCAACCTTTTTTCTGCGATGGCAAAAATACCTCAAGTCTTCACCCCCTATTTATCAATTATGCTGACCCTATAATTGCGCCTTTTTGTAATGTGATAGCTGATCCCTGTCAATTATGTGTTTTGTTTGGATTGGAACTAATGCAATACTATACAGGTGAATTTTTCAAGTGGGCCTTCAGGGCCAAATCCGAAATTATATAAAATAGCGAAAAACACTCAAAATAGTCATGAGGCTGATTTTGATAAAAGTTAAAACTGCATTATTAGACTTTTGGAAAAATTACTCACATAAAAGTTCGAGTGTGGCACAGCCACGACGGCATAGCCGACTACATCCATTGTTTTAAGGGAGGGGGGGATTATGTGGATAGCGCCACATAGGTGTGTTTTTGCGGAAACAGTCGATAATGGCCAATTTTCAATTAGCTTTTGAGGCCGAAGGGTTAGTAGGAAACCTAAGCTGTGAACGTTTTGGTACCCACACCAATAGCAATGAGTTATACGTCATTAGAAAGGTCTTTTAGTGTGGATCAATACTTACTATTACGGCTCATCTAGCGATTTTTGTATTTGTTGCTCTCTATTGTGTTTTGGGTGTTATACTATTGATACAATATAAATATACTTCTAAATATACTTTTTCGAACTTCGTCGAAGGTATTCACTTGTTTCAAGGAAAAAAATATATTTATGTATAATCGGCGTGAAGCAAGGAAGCACACAAGGCTGCATCCGAACCAGGGGGCTATTAGTTAGTTAATAGTTTCCGAGTTATAAGCAAACCTGCGCCAAAAATGTTTTTAACACGCTTTTATTAGCGTGGGTTGTATCTATATATGTAATGGAATCTTTGAGATTAATTTTTTTTAAGAATTTTTTAACATTTGTCAACATTTGTCGAATATACAGATTCGGATTCAGCATCCCAAACCAAATAAAGAATGAAAGATTTCAAAAGTACCCTACAAGTTTCCGGTTAAAAACAAAATTTCACTGACCTATTTCTAAAATAAATTGTCTTTTGCAAAACTATTTGCAAGATTAAAAAATTTTTTTTTGGCATTCATCAAATTCACTCAATTATTTTCACCCATTATCTCATCAATTGAAGGCCAGAAGATGTGATGTAATTATTATTTATTTATTTATATTATGGCATACCAACCATTTTATGTTTGTAGTATTATGAAATTATTTGAATAAAATATAAGAAGAATCAAAAAGAAAAACTTGAAATTGGCAAAGAAACTCGACATTATCAAATTGTCTCTTCTATTAAGACAGAGGCCACTAATAACAAAAATACTATTCCCAATAAAGAAGAATTTGTCAGTTCCTGTCAGACATCTCCCAACCTAAGGATGTTTGAGGAGCAGTACGACCGCACATACGTGTTTCCCGAGCACGCGTGCTCGCTGGAGCCGCGCCTGCGCTCCCGGCTGAGCGTGCGCTGCGGCCCCCTGCGGCGGCTGTGGCTGCGGATCTGCCTCGTGTCGGAGCGCGACGTGCGCGCGCGCCGCCTCTTCCGCTCCTACGCTGCCTTCGCAAGGGAGGACCACAGGCACTACGCTTTCCACAAGTTCACCGTGCACCCCTACAGCAAGCTCCGTCTCTACTGGGAGATGTACCTTACCCTGTGCTACTTCATCCAGACCATTGTCGAGCCTGTCCACTATGCTAAGTATGTCACCACACACACGTGTTCCTCGATTGATATTGAGAGATACACTACGAATATGGTGGAGGACGCAATGATCAGTGTTTATTTCGACCGATCCTGCAACAATCTGACCTCCCGCAATTATGTGTAATGTTAAGCGTGGCATATGTGATAATAACTCGCAAGTAAAAGGTTCTCGGGCACACCCATATAAGATTTTGAACTTTCACGGGGACTGCGAAAACCATGCCGGCCGGCCAGGTGCTTTTTGACTGGGGGATCTTCGCCTGGGAGTGCATTTTACAGTTTACCGATAGGTTTCTTCTTTACTTGAGAATATCGACACTAAATGGGTCAGCATTGGCAGGGAATCGGCCTGTTTCGCGCTTAGCGACGGTAGCAAGGGGACGAAGTGATGTGGTTATGCAGTTTCGATGAGCATTCTCCATGGTAGAGAAGATAAACCACATAGAGAGACACTACATCCTTTCGGAGTGCATTTTACCAATTAGCATCGTACAAAATGTAACTAAACTCATTGCTTGTTCATCCGGCGGGTTTACCATAGTAACCCCCCTGGCCATATTCAAGACTGGTTGTATTATTACAGAACAAATTATCGATATTATCATGTTATCGGGTCGCCTTCATACATTCCAAAAAGCATAAGGTTCAATACCCAGAACTTCCAAAAGTATGTCTTTTTCTTGTATATTATAGATTGCAAATGATCTAGGTCAGGTTAGATTATATGAAATCTGACCTAACCTAATTGAAAATACCTATATTCATAAGTGTTTTGGATGGCATGGGTTTTGGACCTTCTGCTTTTTGGATTTTATGATGCGTCCCCATTCTAACCAGTTCAACCAAAGAATACGAGTACATATTATGTTCAACAATAAATAATTTCCTCCAGCTGGAAGTTTATCGACCCGTTAGTAAAACAACTGTCACAAATAAAAAAAAAATCTTAGTTTCAGTGGACACTTTTGGTGGTTTGGCGTATTGCTCGATCTGAGTTCACTTATCAATATGATCTTCAACTTCTTCACTGGCTACATCGATGGTTCGATTTCAAAGGAAACTGTGCTGGACTTGGATTGCATCCCTGGACACTACCTGCGCAGGGAATTCATAGGTTTGAAGCATTATTATTTTGCAAATTCCACAAAAAATATACATAATACAAAATAATTTTATTTGTATGCGGTTTTACTAACGAAGACCCACGTTAAGCTTTTGGTAACCCAATGTTTTGAAAACTTACGGTTTTCCGGTGTGCAATGCCGTGCTTGGCCGACATGTTTCGCCTCCAAGGATGGAGGCATAGTCAGGGCCACTTCGTTGCCCCGGAGTTACGTCTGACAGCCCGGCTCGTCACACGGTAACTGGCGGGCGTCGGCTGCGAAGATTGTTGGTGTGGGTAGGTTCGGGTTGCCTCGTGGATGCGGGTAACCGTAAGTTTTCAAAACATTATGTACAGCGACGGTGTAAATGTAAGAACGTATTTTGGTAACCCATATGTATAATTGAAGAAATGTTAAGATAGTCTTTATATTATATACATAAACTAGCGGCCCGCTCCGGCTTCGCACGGGTATGAAATATATCTGAATGGCTCCCGCCGCCCCGTCCGGCCGGTACCGCCGCAAACGCTACGTCCCGCAATTTTTAAATCTGTAATATCTTCAAAAATATTTATTTAAATCATATGCTGTAATGGGCCATATAGATCTATATTAAATCAACAATGTATTAAGATATTTAATTGGATAAGGATTAATGCTGTATTGGTTAAAATCGCTTCGAAAATTAGCCATAATTTGTCGTAAAAAGTAAATGACAATAAAATGTTATTGTGGGATATCCATAAGAGATAGAAATATACCATCGCGGAGTTTACTGTAGACCTTTTCAATGTGTACAATACTTAGTACATTATTTTGATAAATCTCGTAGGGTTCAGCCTGCGTTTGCAATGTAAGCGAAAAAAAAATATTTTTTTACGACATCACATTGGAAACCTCAAAAATAACAGTACTTCTCCACTATTTAAAGCATGTTATTATACATATAAGCCTTCCTCTTCAATCACTCTATCTATAAAAAAAAACCGCATCAAAATCCGTTGCTTAGTTTTAAAGATTTAAGCATACATGGGGATATAGGGACAGAGAAAGCGACTTTGTTTTATACTATGTAGTGATTTGACAAATCTCGTAGGGTTCAGCCTGCGTTTGTAATGTAAGCGGAAAAATGATTTTTTAAGCTATTGCATAGCTTCTATCGAGGGCCTTGAGCGCGGGGACCGAATCCAGAAATTCCGTAACGAAAAAAAACCTCACGCTCCCCACTCCGACGGGCGATGCCGCCGGTAGCGCTACTTCACACCAGGGGGAGCGGGGCCGGGGGCGGCGGCGGGAGCGGCGGCGGGGGCGGGCCGGCATAAGTTGATACAAAATGCTATGCAATAGCTTTACCGCGGCAGTCCCCGAGTGCCACACGTCTTTTTTTATGACATCACATTGGAAACCTCAAAAATAACAGTATTTATCCACTATTTAATGGATGTTATTATACATATAAACCTTCCTCTTTAATTACTCTATCTATTAAAAAAAACCGCATCAAAATCCGTTGCGTAGTTTTAAAGATTTAAGCGAACTTGGGGATATAGGGACAGAGAAAGCGACTTTGTTTTATACTATGTAGTGATTGTATAATGTTATAAGTTATAAGTAAGCCGGAACCAACACAGCGCATGACCTGGCAGCATGCGGAATATGTAAGCTTTCAGGTGTTAATTTGTGCTTGCAGTTGATTTTCTCGCCTTGACTTCTTTTCTGCGGTTTTTCCAAGATGAAGCGCGACCAAAAGTCATTTTCACGGCCATGAAGATTTTCAGGGTTCACACGATGTTTAGGTACTTCTGCAACATTTTGGAAGCCAAGAACGTGGGGGTGAGTTTCGGGCTTTTTAGGCCTCTCGCAATTATAATTTCATTACCCACAGGATAGATTTTCATATTTGCACCTTAGTAAATTTTCAATTTCCTTGCCAGATTTTGGTTTAAGTACAGAACTTATCTGTGGGTTCCAGGTACTGAGGTACGTACATACACTTTGCTTCTCATACAAACGTAGATAAATAATTAAATATAAAATGTGTCGATTTAATTTATATTATGTATGGATGGCCGTTAAACGCATATGTGGCTCATTGAAATAGGTAAGTCTTTAACCTGTTGGCTAGTTGAAAACTAGTTCTTAGGAAACGACAAACAAAATCTGCCGGTTCATTTAATTTTTAGTTTTTTAATCAATATAAAAATACAACACATGCCAAACAAATGAAATCTTCAAATACATCTTCCTTGTCTGTAGCCGGTGCCTTCGACGCTGTCCAAGGTTGTACTGCTGTCGTTTGCGTACGTGCAGTACAATGTACTCATGCAGTTCCTCGTTGAGTACATGTGGGAGAACAGCTTCGCACCCGAGCAACCGCTAGAGTGCTCCTGGATGACTTTGGCTGGCCTGTGGAATACCACAAAATTGACTAGATATGTGTTCGCGTTGGATCGCTCCGGTTGGTTGGTTTGTACTTTATTGACGAAGCCTGTAGTGCAACTACTACACGTAATACCCTTTCGCTGCACCCTGTGGTTTAGCCATCATTTCGCCTTCGAAGCATAGTTTTGTGTTGTCATAGACAAATTTATGTTTCTTTTTTGATACCATAGTGCTTTGTTACGATATTTAAGTTCCATTTAACGGTTCGTCAAAGAAATCGAAGTTTTTGGTTTAAAATCACCTTCCTGGATACCGATTGTGGGATCATATTTGGTGATTTATTTTACAGATTGTAAATTTCTGCTCGCATTATGTAAAAATTGGTCAGTAATTTAATTAGGGGTAGTTATATTTAAATTGGCCAGTACTTTTTGCCGAAAATTACAGACGACTCTATATTTACATAAGTAGTACACTTGTCACAAGAATATTTTTTTGGATTTGCTAAGAATATTATGTTCTTCCATGCAGTGGCAATGTTACGACAGAACACAAATATGAATTTGGTCGAGAAAAACATCTGTGACGACAATTACACATTGATCTCTTGGATCATCTCTAAGGTAACCTAATGACTAGCCTTGAATTGAAATTTCCAATTAGTCATGAATTTTAACCCACGGTCGATTGCTTGAAATGATTGATTCAAGATTATGATCGGCAAGCATCCGTTCTCTTGACTCCATGGACCAGCGAGGATGGAAGGGTGGGGGGAGCGCTCATTCGTATAGCGGCAGCCTAGCCACGAGTTAGTCCAAAATGTCTAACTGCAGTTAGTTCGATAACGAATCCGGGACGCGCAACAATGAACGTTCGTAACATTAAATAGCGTCCGGTGGCGTTCTTGCGTATTCTTACGTGTGCTTGCTTACGTGTCGCCGGACTGGCTAATTTTGTATGTAAAAAAAGTGGCTACGACCCACACCCATACGATCGATTTTACTTTTCTACTATCGTCCTTTCATCCTCGCTGCTATGTAATTTCGCGCGATGCGATTTGTATACGTTGTAATTGTTTATATTGCTCAGTGTATCGTACCGTAATCGAGACAAAATCCTTGGATTGTCGCAAACGTCCGAACACACCATCGCCCCGTACAAAATATGCGCAGTAAATTTATATATAGGATATTCAAATGCGTGAGTCAATTCGTTTTAGTGGTGTATGTTTTGCTGCAGTATCTGTACTACCACTGCTTGTTCATGATCATGATGTTGACGATCAGCGTCGAGTCCTCGGAGTCCAAGTACTACCTGATGACGAGGCAAGTGAAGAGTTTTGCTCGAAGGAAGCGGCTACCGGAGCGCTTCGAGCGGCGCATCATCGAGTATTACGGCATTCGTTTCAACTCGGCTTTCTTCGTGGTGAGTGCGCGCAGAATCACCTACGTAGTTCATATGGAGGGACGTTAGTGGAAAATGAACCTCATCCGGGTCTTTCTCAAAGTGGGCATATTCTTGGGAGTATCGAGCCCTAGATCAGTCCCAACAGTAGCGACGAAAACGTACTTCGGAATTCTTGAAACTGTCAGTGCTAGCACTGACAGTTTCAAGACATAAGCTCTGAATTAGCATACATAGGTCTTTGAATCGTGGTTTGATTAATGCAGCTTTGAATAATGTGTGATATGCATAATGAAGCGCTAGGACTTGTCTATCGCTAACTTAACGATATCTAACTTAACGATAGTGTTCGATCTTGAATACCGCCACTGAATTTCTCACTCTATCGCATCGTGTGACAAGGTCCAGTTGGCATGACAGGCTCTAACGGCTATTTGCTTAGATCTCTTCTGTTCTCAGGAGTCGCACATACTGAACTGCGTGTCGGGCCAACTCCGGGAGGACATTATCCTGCACTCGACGCGGCAGCTCGTCAAGAACGTGCCGTTCCTGAAGCGGCTGCCGCGGCCGCTCCTGGTGCACCTGGCGCTGCACATCCGTCTCGAAGTGTTCCTCGCCGGCGACGTCATCCTCAGGGTCCACACGCTGGGTGCGTAAAGGACCATCTATTATCTTCTGCTATATCCTGGGCTGTGAAATATAATCACCCGTGTAGCTA
This sequence comes from Incurvaria masculella, assembly GCA_946894095.1. Taxonomy (NCBI): domain Eukaryota; kingdom Metazoa; phylum Arthropoda; class Insecta; order Lepidoptera; family Incurvariidae; genus Incurvaria; species Incurvaria masculella. The sequence continues at coordinate 4,170,244 of OX335644.1, read as the reverse complement.
GGGGCATTGCAGTAATCAGTGATGAGGTGATACCTACATACATGGATATATGGATTTTATGACCAATCAACTTGTCTATTTTTGGGCCATACTTAACTCAAGTTGGGTTAGTAGATGCTATTAGGTAATTTAGATACCTATGCAAAACTCTTTTAAAACGGGTAGGGTCAAAGATGGCAATTGGACATTTGCCTGCTTTCATTATTTTGCTTGCACAACACACAGTCTCTGAAGAATGCAAATTTAATTTCAGGCGATTGCTTGTATTTCATCGACAAGGGCATGGTGGCTGTGTACTCCCCGTCTGGATGCGAAGTCTGCCACTTGGAAGACGGAGATTTCTTCGGCGAGGTTGACCCAGCAATACCTACTTACATATTTTGTGTTAAATACGATTTTCCCGTTTCAAAAAGTAGAAGAAAAAATAAAGATAAACATATAGGTAGTAAAATTACAAGACATTTATACGCAGAACTATAAACTGTAAATCTAACAGAGCGGGGCAATGAGGGTAAGAATAAAAAAAATAAGTTACGGATGATTCGTAAAGTGAAAAGGCAGACTATACATTTACGCACCTGATTTTATAGCAAAATGTTCAATATTTATGCAAACATATGTCTTTTCGGGCTGAAACGGCGTAAGATGTGAGAAAATAAGTGAGATAATTCAATAAATTGTGCACCAATCAGAAGTGGATGCCAAATATTCTACCCAATAACAGCGCAGAAGGTGTGACATAAACGCGTCTGATTGGTTCAGAATGGATCGAATTCCCTCGCATATTTTCTCACATCTTACGCTGGTTCCTCCCTATCAGATAGTTGCATAGAGTTTACACAATCATATCAGTATTTCGGCCATAACACTCATTTTGAATTTATAGACCACTGTACTATCGCTTAATATCGTAAATACTCTGAAACCCTTCATGCTATATGCATTTTAAACACAATGCGGACAGATCTGCAGTGGCGTGCAGGTGATGACAGTAAAGAAGTACCTGCGTACCCCAGGGTGCGGCAAGTTGCGGCCGCACGCACCGAATTATAACCGAGTTGGGCTCTGGCCCGCTCATGGAGTTGCGTGTGTACTGTGGCGTATCGTTGGCGATAGTGATGAAGCCGCACTTACGCACCGCGTCCCTGGTAGCGGTCACCAGCTGCGAGCTGTTCCGGCTCGAGCGGGAGGACTTCTGCTGAGATTCATAGACGTTAATCGTACTTGAATGAGCCAAAGTATGTCTTTCGACTGTCAGTTTTGACGTAAAATGTATGGACCGAATGTCAAGTTTGACAGTAGGAATCCATACTTTGTTTCAGCCAATTACGAGTAACATCTATGAATCTCAGCATTCGAGTACTCGGTGGCTGCGTACCCCGACGTATTGGCCAGCGTGCGGCAGGTTGCGACCGCGCGTACCGAGTTGTATCCGAGGTGGGTTCAGGCCAGCTCCAGGAGTGTAGACTGTGTGTACTGTGGCATGTAGGTGGCGATAGTGACGAAGCCGCACGTGTGCACCGCTTCCGTGGTGGCGGTCACCAGCTGCGAGCTGTTCCGGCTCGAGCGGGAGGACTTCGAGTACTCGGTGGCTGCGTACGCCGACGTGTTGGCCAGCGTGCGGCAGGTTGCGACCGTGCGTACCGAGTTGTAACCGAGGTGGGTTCGGGCCAGCTCCAGGAGCGTAGACTGTGTGTACTGCGGCATGCAGGTGGCGATAGTGACGAAGCCGCACGTGTGCACCGCTTCCGTGGTGGCGGTCACCAGCTGCGAGCTGTTCCGGCTCGAGCGGGAGGACTTCGAGTACTCGGTGGCTGCGTACGCCGACGTGTTGGCCAGCGTGCGGCAGGTTGCGACCGTGCGTACCGAGTTGTAACCGAGGTGGGTTCGGGCCAGCTCCAGGAGCGTAGACTGTGTGTACTGCGGCATGCAGGTGGCGATAGTGACGAAGCCGCACGTGCGCACCGCGTCCGTGGTGGCAGTCACTAGCTGCGAGCTGTTCCGGCTCGAGCGGGAGGACTTCGAGTACTCGGTGGCTGCGTACGCCGACGTGCTGGCCAGCGTGCGGCAGGTTGCGGCCGCGCGCGTTGAGCGCACCGCCGTACTGGACGCCCAGCACCGTGCGCACCGAGCCACGATCGAGGTGGGCCTATCTCTCTCATTCCTATCTCTTTTGTCTTTCTGGTGTATGGATGGTGACTTGAGGGCCGAGGACGTCAGTTGCAGTTCCCAGCGTTTTCAGTTATGTCTCCGAGGAGCTAGATTGCTGGATGACACACAAAAAAAACACAATAACAAAGCCAAATTTTGAACATGCTAGTGCTATTAAGAGATTGCATGATTGCGAGAATGAAGCAATCTCTTCCTTGCTTATGTTAAATGTGCTCGAACGTGACTTTAGTAGGACATTGTTAGTACAACGCTTTCTTGACCGGACTTTCTCCACCAAGAGCTTACGACAGCTTCCAGAAATATTATCGTTAAGATCCCTTCCCCGATAGTCGCCATTCCAACCACGTATTCTACGTGCAAGCTTCAGCTTAAGCCATCAGCTTATGAGCAAGAATTAGGCCCGAATAATATTGCTTCCATAGGTATGATTTTGATTAGGGCGTTAGGGCTTAATCTTGCTTATGCCGTGGTTAGGGCCAGTCGACAGTGTGGTTGTCGCTCCCATTCGAGCTACAAAGCGTGAGAGTGCAATGCAGCCCCTGTGAGAGGAAAAGAGCCATCGAAAAATTCAGCGATGTATTATTTTCTTTGTCATAGGGCCCTGAACACGCTTCGCAAAGATACGACGGCGATACTCCGTTCTAGTGGTTATAGCCAGTAGGTACCTCTACCCAAGACCGAGGTCGATACTAATGCAAGCTCGATTGTCATTCGAAATTGGATTTTAATTAAATATTTTTAAGAACTGCTGTGTTTTATTTTGACTGTAATGCTAACAGTAATAGCTGAGGTTGCAAGGCGGTCGTGCGTCGTCAGTAAGTGTAATATCGCAAGTCTTAGCCGCGTCTCCTCATACTCCTTGTCTTGAAGTGTTTACGGTCACTTCTATTTTTAACCGACTTCAAAAAAAGGAGGAGGTTATCAAGTCGTCTGTATGTTTTTTTTTTTTTTTTTTTGTTTTTTTTTTTTTTTTATGTTTGTTACCTCATAACTTTTGCCTGGGTGAACCGATATTGATGATTATTTTTTTAAATGATAGCTAGTGCTTCCCAAGTGGTCCCATTTTAATTTGGTTAAGTTCTGACAATGATACCCATGAGAAAATCATAAAAGTCTTAAATTTGTATTAAGATGTGCGCGACAAATGGACGAATAACTCAATATAACGCCAACCGATTTCGGTGATTCTTTTTTTATTGGAAAGGCCGTCTACAAATTAGTAAGTGTACTTCAGATTCACTAAAAATAAACAAATAAAAAAAACAAATTTAACAAAAAAAATAACCGACTTCAAAGGAAAAGCACTAAAAAGTAAAAAATAATTTCCATTTTTGTAGTTACGATTTCTGTTATTTTTTGAGTCGGTGTCAGCCAAGGTTAGGTTAGGTTAGGTTAGGTTAGGTTAGGTTAGGTTAGGTTAGTTTCTCTTGATTGGCGCAGCGCGTGTCCGGCTGACGCCGACTCAAAAAATAACAGAAATCGTAACTACAAAAATGGAAATTATTTTTTACTTTTTAGTGCTTTTCCTTTGAAGTCGGTTATTTTTTTTGTTAAATTTTTTGCAATAATAACATAATACTACGAGAACAAGCCGCCATTTTCTGAAACGCTGAAGAGCGACCGCCCTATATGGCATTATTTAATAGCGAGCGGAAATTACTCAATTTGTATGGAGATTGCACATTAGATGGCGACAAGTGCGTGAGTGAAGCGGAAACACAGGCATTTCTAGCGTTTTCGTAATTCAGTGCGAAGCCCTACTCTTACCTATCATACCCAAACCACATGGGGCCGCCATTCTTTGTTTATTCGAAAAAAAAAAAAAGATTCCGACGAATTGATAACCTCCTCCTTTTTTAAGTCGGTTAAAAATAAATAATGACATCTATATGCAAGGATTGCGATCTGATTTTAGAAAAAAGGAGAAACATTTGACGTTCGTCAAGACCGTAAATGTTTCGATTTATTTGCGAGTGTCAAAAAATATGCGGCTTTATTCCTTGATATTTGTGTGCCTAAGAATTTGAGATAATTTAAATTTAATACGTTAGGTTCCTGAGCAAAAGAGTATTTACAGATAGATAGACAGACAGCCAGACAACTCAGTGATCACATATGAACATACATAAAAAAAGGTTTTGACGAACTGAGAACCTCCTCCTTTTTGTTTAAGTCGGTTAAAAAGGCAACGACATCTTCCCTTTGAGGAATGGAACCTTTTATCGAGATAAAACTTACGTAGGTACAATCGTCAGTCACCCTTGATTTCTCGTTGGGGCTCCACCATTTCGCCACTCAATCGACAGATCCGTGAAGACGTAACAAGGGGTTCAACGATAAATTATAAAAGGTGCGTATAGAAAGAACTCCACATCTGGAAAAAGCTTTGTCTTCGAAGTAACAAGTTTTTGTTACGCCTCAATGAATAAAATGGGCACTTGAAGTCGGACAGGAAAGAAAGAGAACTGCACTCGCAGTGGATAGAATATGTAGTGGGCCTTTCCCGTAGTATGGGCGTTGTATAGACCCCGGGCCACTTGCTAGGCTATGCTTTGGCCCACTTGCCAAGGGCCGATTTTTTTATCCTCACTTTTAGACGGATTTTGTTTTTTTTTTTTATGTGACTGGACATGATGGCTAATACCACACCTTCTGTCATGGTATTAGCCTAACACACCACATGGGAACTAGGTGCCATGCCAGGACCTTCCTTATATTGCTCGGCTACATTGAACTGGATGGAAAACACGGACAATTTTCATTGCCGCTTCGACCATCGTTCATTCAATGCGATGGTTCCAACCCGGGCGGGATTGACCCTACCACCTAGTAAGTAAGGAAGGGGACCTACAGTTTAACGTGGAATCCGAACCACGGCCAGCCTCTCTCAAAGGTCTAATGGTCACCCATCCAAGACCAGACCGGACCCAGCGTTGCTTAACTTCGGAGAGCGATCGCCGAAGTGTCGCGCCACTGGGCCACTGAGGCTGACTACTACATGATTATATTTTCTATTACTATTTTCTTAATGCAATTTTGTTAGTTTTAACAAAATTGAAGGCGGCTTTATACACCCGACAGAGGTTGTTAGTTACGATGGCGTTTACACCAGATTAATACTTGTAAGACTATACATATAATTAAGCAACTTTGTTAGTTAAGAAAGTTCTATTCCTAATCCGTTTGCACTCAGGGTGGCTGTTTCTTTTATTCTTACAATATTTAGTTTGACGGCTTACCGCGCGTGTGAGGAGCAGGACGTGCTGCTCGACGTTTCGGAGCCTCACATGGGCTCCATCTTCAGGAGAACGTGCCTGTCGCGACGGAGGTAGGCACGTTACTGGCTACCCGCCGCTTTGCTTCACTTCTCAGCGTCCATGGCAACACTCGTACATTTTCTTGAGGATTAGCTGCGGTCCGAATTTCGTGTGAAGTGCAAAACACGCTGACTGTGTTAATAATTATCTTATCTAGTTAATTAATATCTTTTATTCTTGTTCTTTGCCTTAAACTGTTCTACCAAAAAATGATTGGCAGTAGCATTTAGATCTAAGTATGTATTGCATTACTGTGGACGGAAAACTCGTAATGTTTCTTTACTGAGCTGATCGAATCCGCGGATCATTCTGTTTTTGACATAACTTAGGGCCGAGTGCACGAAAGAACAAAAAAATAAATCAACGTCAAATTTTGATTTATCACGTCACTTTGTATGGACAGTATGGAACGAAATCCGTGCGGTTCACTAAAAATGACGTGTTTGAACATTGATTAACTCAGACGTCTCTTCTTGCAATCGGGGCTTAGTGTAGTTCGACAACCAAAAAAGTTTAAATAAGTTTTATGAAATGAAATTCAAATATGGGCTTACTACAACTATAATAATTAGAAAAAAGAAAAGAAAGAAATAATTTCGTGCTGATTATCAGACTATTGAAAAATCGGCCCTTAACGATTTTTGTGTAAATTGGTTTCGGTCTAATAAATCGTATAAATGTATTAACATTTAATCGTCGTTTATAGGTACATTGTAGAAGTTTTATAGAGATTTCAGTCGCTACGCGTAGATACAATTACTTAGAGCTCGTTAGGTATACAGAGTATAATAAACGTGCGTCCATAAAAACTAAAAATCAACTATGTATCACATCGAATGTCACAATATTTAATTTTCTCTTTAATATACTTATTCATACATTTCGATTTATCTTCCAATTTCAGTCCCTGTTTCATTCAATTCAGTCCCGTTTCAATTACATTCCCTTAAATATTATACACTCACTCAAACAAAGTCGTACAATTATTTCTATGACATACAAGAATAAGGAAAAAAAAATACATTTCATTTGAATTTTGGAATTAAAACATTGGTTCATTGATATTTATGGCGAAAAGTGCAACATTGCACATTTTAGTTGCTTGTATATTATGGGAATGTGAGTGATTGCCATATGTTCACACTTTTCGCAGGGAGAGTCATGATTCTTAATTATTGACTATATCTCGCTTTAAATTAGTGATTTTATTTTGGAAATAGTTATGTTTTCTTTGCATACAAACATTGAATAGGAATTTCAGTTTTTTTTATCAAAAATAATTTTAAAGTACATTTAAGTTAACAATTTTAACTTACTCCATTTCGTTTGACTTTAAATTACGAGTTCGTACGAGTAATAGTCGTCACCCTGTCGACCTTCAATAGAAAAAAATGCGGAAACTTGACAAAATATATAGTCTATGGAAATTAAATTGACCTTTACCTCTGTTCTTTAACCTGTTCTTTATTAACTGCTAATATACCTACGTAAATAACGAAATCTGAAAAAGTCACTTTTATAACATGCGATGAAAGCACCGAGGTCGATGACATTATCTGTTTCCGTAGAGATTTGAGGAGAGGAGGTATCCGGTGCTAACTTAGCTTAAAACAATTCTGAATTATCATCTTGTAAAGTTCAATAGGTACACACTGGGTACACCAGGTGGATTGTTTAGTTTCTCTAAATACTTAATAAACAAGAACAAATCAATTAAATGACATTAAATAATAATCATATAAATTACCAAAAAATATAACTGCCTTTTAAGTACACATTTAATAGGCTCTTACTGCCCGAGTAAATGTATTAACGGCTCAGTAAACGAACTATTTGATTGACCGATTTTTTTATCGTCAGATACGTTTTATACTTGTTTGCAACTGTACAACATTTGTATATTTTCTGAAAGCTTATAAAATAATGAAGTTATTCCCATAATTTGCATGCCACGTGTCATAAATTTTTTTTTAGTAATCCTCTTCGATTTAAATACATATTGTGTTTTTTTTATAACCTGTGATTTATGACCTTTTATTTCTGAGATTACGGACATTTTGAGGGAACATATTTTTTTAAAGTAGTCTCTCATTCGTCACCTATTAGATAATAGCTGATTAAGTACCCAGAGTGGAGTAGTTATTTTATAATTATATTTTTTTGGTAACAAGACAGAAAATTTCCAAAAAAAATTAAAACATAAATAACTCAAAAACTATTGATTTTCGACCCCCAGTATGTAAAGACAAATTTGTTGCAAATTAGCTCTAGAATGACCCCTTAGAAGGAATGTATCGAATTACCAAACACCCTGTATATAGATGAATATAACTCTCAACGGGGCCACGGGGTGGGTAACAAAATAGTTACGGGAGTAGCAGGCGATGTATTCTTGGTCTATGCGATTAGCGGCGTCGGATGAGACGCACGCGGCGCATGCGCGGGTCCCCCTCGTCCTCGCTGTCGACGGTCGCGGCGGCGGCGGCGGGGGAGGGGTGGCGGGGTAGCTCGTGGTGCAGCAGCAGCATGGTGTGCGGCAGCGCCGGCACCGACGAGCGGCGCAGCAGCAGCGGCGGCGGGCGCCCTCCTGCGCACGCGCCGACATTAGCGGGCACACCTTTCGGACTCTGGGGCCGAGCCATGCATGCTCTGTTTTGACATAAACTGCATGGAACGAATGTTAAATTTGACAGTCGGAAGCTTTACTTTAGCTAAGCCAATCACGAGTAAGGTTTAATCTCAGGCTTAGATAAATAGTCATAACTGAAACTGAGACTAACGAAAAGTAGTACTTTGTGACGTCACTTTGACACATTTTGTATGGACGAAATCTAAAAGTAATGCAAAGATACGTCAAAAAGTACTACTTTTCGTTAGTCTCAGTTTTGCGTACGACTATTTATTTCAGCCTCAGCAAACTAACTAAAAGTAGTACTTGTGACGTCATTTCGACACATTTTTTATGGACCAAATGTCGAAGTAATGCGAAGTGAAGTAACAAAGTACTACTTTTTTTAGTCTTAGGCTGAGATAAATAGTCGTAACAGAAACTAAGACTAAAGAAAAGTAGTACTTTGTGACGTCATTTCGACACACTTTTTATGGACGAAACAACGAACGAAATGTCAAAGTGATGTAAAGTAACGTCACAAAGTACTACTTTATGTTAGTCTTAGTTACTCTTACGACTATTTATCTATTTAGCCTTTGTTTCTGTTACGACTATTTATCTGAGCCTTACGCTGAGATAAATAGTCGTAACCGAAACTCGTTTGACAGGTTCCCTTTGAATACGACTGTACCTGGTTTGAATTAGGTTGCAAACAGAAACACTTTTAAAAAAGTTCGGCAAAAAAAAATGTAAATAAAAAAAATAAAATAAAAAAAAAACGGTGAAAATTATTTAAAAAAAGAACATAGGTTAAAGTTTATTAAATGGTCTCAAAAATGTCTCCGAAAAGAAAAGGGTACAACGGATTTGGTGTATGTACATTTTTTTACAGCCTTTACGATATGATTATGTGCTTAAGGAAGAAAAGAAAGGTAAGCGAAAGTCAAGAAATTAAATTTGATTGAGATTTGCCTCTGTTATACTAAGTGTTAACGGACATATGGTACTAAGTGAATGGAGTAGTTTTAAAGTCGGGCAACCAAATGTTATCTACCTTTTTGCCAAGAAAACTGGCGAACGTTTGAAGACGTTGCCGGGTGCACGGAAAGACACAAAATCAAAACAACGTATGATTAAGAAGTCACTTTTTATGGACAGCATGGAAGGGAGCTGAGTCAACTCCGTGTGGCTCACTAAAAGTGAGTTGATTAACTCAGCCGTCTCCTCCTACAATCGGGCCTTATGGCCGAGTGCACGAAAGGACATAAAATCAAAATCAACATCATCTTTCTATCGACAGTTTTAGACACCCAGGCCGGGTTCAATACCGACATGCACCACTGTCTTTCTCGTTCCGAGTTCGATAAGTGCGAACGCGAGCTGCTCCATGGTTCGGAATCCATGTAAAACTGTAGAACTTCCCCTACTAGGTGGTAGGGTTTAAGCCCGCCCGGGTTGGTACCATCGCATTGGATGAAAAGATGGTCGAAGCGGCAATGAAAAAATTGTCCGTGTTTTCCATCCAGTTAAATTCAGTTCAGCCGTGCTGATGAAGGGAAGGTCCTGGCATGGCACCAAATTCCTTCGGGAACGTGGTGTATTGGGCTAATATCATAACGGTAGTTGTGTGGTATTAGTCAACCATGTCAGGTCGCATAAAAAAACGGTTTACTAAAAGTGACGTGTTTGCACATTGACTAACTCAGCCGTCCCTTCGTGCATTCGGGGCTTAGTCCGTTAACACCCAGTATGGATGGATCTCAGGCAGCTGGAGAAGGGCAGTTACGCTAATAAGGTCATCGGATCTAGGTCGAACGGGCTCCAATGGATCCAGTCAACTGGAAATAACAAGCCAGCAATGATTGCAACTTATACACCAGCTACTCAAATGTGAGCTTTTATGGAAGTAATGTAAATGTCTGTCGACGCATACCTGCCCAATCTAGCTGGCAGCCGGGGGACCTATTGAAACAAACAATATATAATTAGCAAGAAGAAAGAAGGATAGATGTGCATGTTTATTGCGAACGATCATTAAATTAACTCGATCCCGAATCAATTTGTAGTTTGGCGCGGCTTCGCAGCACAAACTGCAACATGTCACCGGAATCTTGAACACTTGGGTTGTTTATAGAGCACAACAAGGTTACGGGGTATTCTTGTGTCGCTCACCGAGCAGCCGCGGGGAAGACACTCTCTTGGCGAGGCGGGCCTCCTCGCGCGCCGCCGCCCCCGGCGGCTGCGCCAGGTACGAGTTGGCCGAGTCGCCCCGCGTCAGCACCGTGCGGCAGCTCGCTCGCGCCTCCGCCGGCCGCCGCTCCGCAAACTCCGCCAGCGAGCGGCGGCGCGTCTCCTCCGGCTCGCGCGACGCCTCCTCCCGGCTCTGCCGCATCACGTCGTGCACCGACTTGAGCGACATCAGCACCAGCATCACCACGATCGTCACGGCCGACGCGCTCGAGCCCTCCTCGCCGCCGTCGTGCTTCCGGCGGACATCGCCGAGCCGGCAAAGCCGCGGCGGCCGCTCGCGCAGCGTCAGCACGTCGATCGCCCGGCAGACGTCCTTGCGCTCGACCCGCCGCGTCTTCGGCGGCGGCGGCGGCGCCGTGTCGTTGGCGAGGTGGCGGCTGAGGCACACGCCGCCGTCGTCGGGGCAATCGACGAGGTGGTCCTTCGTGCTCCACTGCTGGTAGTGGTAGGCGGCTACTATACCGGTGAGCACGATGATCGCCGTGATTCTGGTCTCGAGCGTCATGTCTAGACAGCGGTATTCGGCCCGGAAGGCGGTAAATATAGTCGAGTGTTTTGTTTTCGTGAGGGGAGGGAGTTTGACGCGGAGCGACTGGGCTCTGTCGCCGGTGACGGAAGTTGGACGCATGCGCGGTGGCCCGGCCTCCGTCCCCGCCGCCGCCCGACTGCAGCGCCGTCTGCACCCGACACCGGCGCAGTCGATAGCGCTAGATACCTGCTGTTGACGCCTCGCGCGCCCAACTTATTGATTTGATAGCGGCATTTATTGTCGACTCGCGACCACTCGAGTCGAGTGGCCGCCGCTTCTGTGTTGCCGCCGTGAAGAGCCTGTGTCCTTTGTAACCACAACACAGAGTACGCTTATCGATCTCGGTTTCCATGCAACTAGGTACTGTAGTTAGTTTGTTTTTGTTACAGCCTCCAGCTGTTACAACACCCACGTTCATGGTATTAGCGCAACACAGCCCAGAAAATTAGAAGTTCCGTTCGGGTGAATGCCTAAAATGAAATAACGGCGTCGTGATATAGGCCATGCTAAGTCTATAGTCGTGACATAATAGGTCGGGGAAAAAGTCTTTTCGCATTATAGTATGTATGAACTTGTAATAAAATCTCTTTGGCTATACTATTTGTATCTGGCTGGTTTTGGTATCATTGAAAGTTTAAATTTTAAAGAACATAATTCCAAATTCAAATTAGGAAAATGTGTGATTCTCATTTGTTTTTCGTACTGTCAAAATGAGTGAATCTAATGAAGAAATTCGATACATTTTAAAATTTTACTACAAAAAAGGTAAAAATGCAACGCAAGCCGCGAAAAAATTTTGCGATGTTTATGGACCTAGTGCAGTGTCTGTGAGAGTAGCACAAATTTGGTTTAAGCGTTTTCAATCCGGAAATTTTGATGTCAAAGATGCACGTCGCTCTGGTCGCCCTATTACGGATAAAATTTTTTTAAAAGTGGAGCAAGATCGGCATATCAGTAGTTACGACGTAGCTGAAGAACTAGGAATTGACCACAAAACAGTTTTGGCGCATTTGAAAAAAACTGGATACACAAAAAAGCTCGATATTTGGGTACCTCACGAGCTCACTGAAAGAAACCTAATGAACCGTGTACTCATTTGTGATTCTTTATTACGACGTAATGAAACCGAACCATTTTTGAAGAAGCTGATAACTGGTGATGAAAAGTGGATCACGTACGACAAGAACGTGCGAAAAAGGTCGTGGTCAAAGGCCGGTCAAGCTTCACAGACTGTGGCGAAACCCGGGTTAACTCGCAACAAGGTGATGCTGTGTGTGTGGTGGGATTGGAAGGGCATTATTCATTATGAGCTGTTACCACCAGGCAGGACCATCGATTCTGAACTCTACTGCGAACAACTGATGAGATTAAAGCAAGAAGTTGAGAGAAAGCGGCCGGAATTAATCAACAGAAGGGTTGTGGTTTTTCATCATGATAACGCTAGACCTCACACATCTTTAGCCACTCAGCAAAAACTAAGAGAGTTTGGCTGGGAGGTGTTAATGCATCCGCCGTATAGTCCTGACCTTGCACCTTCAGATTTCCACCTGTTTAGGTCTCTTCAGAATTCTTTAGGCAGTGTCAGGTTAACATCACGAGAGGACTGCCAAAACCACTTGTCGCGGTATATTGATCAGAAGTCCTAATATTTCTATAGCAATGGGATCATGTCCCTACCTACAAGATGGCAAAAAGTTATCGAACAAAATGGTACCTACATACTTTAGTTAAATGTAAATAAACCATATTAAAAAATGTTTTGAATTTTCTTAAAAAATGCGAAGAAACTTTTTCCCCAACCTATATTTTGATGAAATTTTCCGATTAGTAATAGTGTCGCAGTGGTGGCGTCAAAATAAGTTTTAGGCACTTTATCTAGCTTTCTCCAAACAATATCCCAGAATTGTTGTAAGACTTGGTTGACGCTTCGATCATCTTTGATCCAATATGACTGGCATCAATCATCGCATTGAATGAAATACGGTCGACTTAACACTACCACCTGCAGTTTTAAATTGCTTCAGGAGCATGGAGTGAACTGTATTCTCAACGAATATGTATATCGAATCGGCGCTCTTCATCAAAAGATAACAGATGTAACCACACTACGGGCCACACACATGTTGTACTTCGTTTAAATTATTATGTAATTAGCTGCGGTACCCGGCTCTGCTCGGGTTACTGTCAGGCTGAATTATTTCATGGATTAAAAGTAGCCCAAAGGGCTGGTCCAAGACAATGTATCCATCTTATAAATTTAATTAAGACTGTTTGAGCCGATATGACATGATTTAATGAGAAACAACCAATCATTCCCATTTAGAGCTTCGTAAACATTTAAGGTTTTTTAAAAAAAAAACATGTCCCGCCAGAACCATTCTGCACTTGCACTGTTACGTTGCATACCTAGTGAGTAAGTAACCAAGGGGACTAAATCGGGTGAGTGGTTCGCAAGTTATAATAACTTAACACTCACTACTCACCCCTCTGGTAATGAAGCGCTATACATATAGCAAACTCATGATGAACACCGATAAAACGGGTTTCGTGCAAGACAACGATAACAGAAATATTTTGTGTATACAACACTTAGGAGAAATCATAGAATTTCAATTATCCCACAAATTTCTAGGTATCACGCTTGACAATAATCTCAGATATACGGACCATATAGATGTAATAAGTAAAAAACTGAGCAAAGCGTGCTACTGTCTAAGAATTTTTGCTGCATCCTGCGATCAAAATACAATGAGTAACGCTTACTACGGATATTTTTATTCAGTAATGACTTTTGGCCATTGACATACCAAAGATGTCGATGCTTTTGGCTTGGAATTCTGGGGAGCAGTGGGAGATGCGCAAAAAATATTCTTACTACAAAAACGTGCCATCAGAACAGTTAACAAAGCCGCTTGGGACGACCACTGTAAACCGATAATTCAAGCCCAAGGTATGCTAACAATGTATGATGCATATATAAAAAAGGTTGCGCTGTTTGCGAGAGGCAACAAGACAGAGCACAAAGAACGTTCTCACTCTTACCTGACCAGGCACAAACACCCCCTGCAAGCGCACAATCATAGCATCACGAAATTTGAAAGTAGCTTAAAATATAAAGGTTCAGCCATCTACAATAAATTGCCGCTAGACATGCAAGCATTGGAAAGTGATCACATATTTAAACGAGAACTACACAAGTGGCTGCTTACAAAGATTTTTTATGACCTAAAGTATTTCCAATAAAATTGTTACTAATGATTTCACTCAATTGTCATACTGTTTGAATAATTCATTTACTTATTTAATTTAGTTGATTTCATTAATGTTATTTGATTTATAATGGTTTAATGTAATTGACTTGATTTGATTGACTTTAATTGATTGAGATGTATATTATGTAACCTTATAATTTTGACGATGTGATAAATTGGTTTGTATTTCGTATCAACTGAAAATCACGGATTAAATTAATTTTGAATTTTGAATTATGTAGCCTAAAAGTTTTAAGTAGAATCAGGCTAGACGTAGATGTAAACCACATCTAAATCGGGAAATTGGTTCTCAAGTAATAAGCATTTTATATCACTGGCCACACCTCTGGCGACTTGGCGTGATGGCAAGTAATCCTAAAGTTGCGGGGAATACAAAGTCATACTTCGGTACAATTAGCATCGAAATCGGATAAGTGGTAGCAAATGCCTAAATATGAGTGATTGATGATCCCTAACTTGATATCTTTTAAACTACTATTCCGAGTGGTATAGGAGAGTTAAAAAAAATATATTAAATGTGATAGGTAAGTGACAAATGTATCTTAATAAGGATTAAAAACGAATTGCAGAGAAAATCTTCGCAAATAACCTATTTTTTTATTATCTGTAGTAAATTTAAAATATTATTGGGAGTTTACCTTAGGAGGTAAAACACATGATATCACGGACTTTTCTGTAGGCGTTTTTAACACCTATGTACAATTTTCGAGTAATTAGTTTTCATGGTTTCCTCTAAGGTATGTGTAAAATATTTACTAATTGGATACACGAACCTACCTACATGATCACTCTTTCTATTGGTTAAACTCTGCGGTAGTTAGCTCTGATTTAGCCTATCCTATGTCCCGGGTAGAATAATGTACGTGTACTAAGTTTAACCTTATTCGGATAATTGGTTTAAGAGTTATGGAGGAACATACATACATACATACATGCACGATTTTTTTTCAAATCTGCCAGTTTCAGATATTATCTAATTGTAGACATTAGCGCGGTAAAAAAAACTCTACACTACTAACTACTACTACTTACGTCAGTACAGATGAGTTTACCAGTACTTATTTGGTTTAAACCTCAACTTAAACCATATATTCAATTGAACCGAGTCGTTTTCCATGAAAATTGAACACCGGATTGCATCCACACTTTCCCAATGCACTTTCCTTGCAGCGAGATGCTGCACGATGTCGATAAAATATTTCCAGAGATGGACCGCTCAACGGAGAGCAGGCGCGAGCGACGGGCGCTGAAACATTCAGCTTCTCGCACGCCGCTTCAGCCAATTCCAGGAGGGCAATTCTGGGAATTCCGAGTTGATGAATCTTGAGTGTTCTAAGGAGAGAAATTGACATTGACATTACTTTGTTATTATGGTAATCGATTGCATCGCCGGATCGCGTTCCGTATTGCAAACTACAGCTTTGTTCGGGAAAATATGATTCCATCCCGCCCCGTACTGTTCGTTACTAAACGGAATTGGGCGGAACCGCTCGGAGCAAAGCTCCAGCCCGACCGCCAAAACGAAAAAGCGCAGACATGGACATAACTTTGACATTACACAAACTACAATCCTTCTAATCTATTCTAGTTTTCTCAGACATATAAATAAATCGTTTTCCGAAATGCAGCACATTTAATAAATCGGCTATAATTTCGGATTTTCGGATAACGGATATAATTTCAAGGATAAAAAAAACAAAAAAACGTAACGGATGTAACTGTCAGTTGATTAATTTATTGTGCAAAATCTCAAAAAAATATTTCTTAAATTGATTGATGAAACAGGCACGAGCCATTGTATACTCGATCACCATCATTATCCTATTAAGGATTCAGGAGTGTGTAGTCTGTACGCAAGAATAGGCCTCCTGTGCTGCAGAAGCCGATCTATTACGGGACGGATCGATCAAATCTTTATGGCCAGTTCCCATGTGATTTGTGAGTGTACAGTAATGTGTACGTCATATATAAGGTGAGTTTAAAATAATCTACAAGCCTTATAGGGTTGATTCAGTATCTGATATAGAACAACTTTTGCTAAGAATGTAGGCATGTAATTTTTTTTTTCAATTTGAATTTTTAAGAAATTTAAACAGTACGTTCTGCCCAGTATTGTGATCAACTTTTGCGAAGAAACTATGTACCTATCGGTGATGGTTTCGAAGAAATAATTAAATAATCAAATTATTAAATGCGCGCGAACTTCGCTAAAACGGCGCGTCACCGCTGCACCGCTACCGCGCCGGCCGGCGGCGCGGAGGCGGCGCTCGGCGGCAGAGTCTATTTTACCTACCCGAATAGTTTTGCCTCCTTCCCACGCTGACGCACGCTGCGCCGGGCTATGGATTTGGTCGGCGCGGCTGTAATGTAGGTATGTACACAAGCATGCATGCCTTTTTCGCCCGATCAGCACTCGCTTCACTTAAATTCACTCACGTGCGATACTTATGCCCGATGCGCGCCATGGACCTTGACATACTAATTGCTTTCAAAACGAAAACAAACGCCCTTCAGTGAGAGGGGCGGCGGCGGCGGGGGGATGGGGCGGCGGGGTTTCTGTCTGCGCACGCGGCGGGCGACGGCGGAGAATTGTCTTGTGTCAGTAGGTCACGGTCGGGTCAATACCCCGTGGTTGACCTATATTTTTAATTAGGTAGTTGAAGAGTTAGTGCACTTTAATAAATTATTTTCGTGGAAACCATTACAGATAGGTGGATAGTTTCTTCGCAAAAGTTGTTTACAATACTGGGAAGAACATACTGTTTAAATTTCTCAAAAATTAAAATGGAACAAAAAAAATTACATACCTACATTCTTAGCAAAAGTTGTTCTATATCAGATACTGAATCAACCCTATAAGGCTTGTAGATTATTTTAAACTCACCTTATATATCTAACAGTGTTGGGTGTGTACATAAGTCAGCAAGCTTTTTCACTCGTGGATGCGTAGTCGAAATTTCTTATAGAGCACTTATTACAACGTATATAACATGTATACAAAGTCGATCTTGAGGCAAGAATACGATAAAGGACGACTGTATAAAGAATTACTTAATAAATATTAGAGTGCAATGCAGGACTTAAGATTATTATACTAGCCAATGCGTATGGTTTGTTTGCTTTAAGTTCCTGAACCTTATGGAATGAGAACATGTATAAAACATGAATGTGTATGAGAAAATGTAAAAAACATGTATAATTTTAGCTAACGTTCTACTAATATGGTTAAAACATATTTTAGTAAATGATGATATTTTTTGCATGGAAAAAAATGCTGAAATCAGTTCTCAAACGTATTATTTTTCAAGTTTGCTGCTAACATTGACAGAAACTGATATTGATTTAAATATAATTTTAAAGAGCGTCTCATTATCTACCAATTTTAATTTTATCTTTAACAAAAAACCGGTTGCACGCCTAATGCGGGTTGGTCACATTTCGAAAAAATAAGCGACGTCGGTCACTGGCATTGATATAAAAAAAACATGTCTTTGGCTATCTCGTTTCAATCCCAAACATTGGTCGAAAATCTTTAGGTATAAGGATGCTCTTAAACCAGCAAGCAAATATTTCATGAACAGTGCATCTATCAATAATGTACCCATTGTTCAGAATCTTCCTAGAGTCCCCCCGACAGTTATATATGCCTCCTACTTGTAGTCAATGTTCGCAAAGTTGGCTGAGCGTCAAAAGAAGGTATATTTTAAACATATGATATGCAGAGTAAATTTAAATTGAAGCATTGTAATCAGATTTTGAAATTAATCCGTAAAATATGCTATTCTAAAAAGAATCGTTAGATTTTATTTGATTTGGATAAAGATATCTAGACTATTTGTAGTAACTATGCTAAGAAGCGATTCCAAAGAGGATATATAATCAAAAGATCGTAGATTCAAACACTATTTCTGACGAATCTCTAGACAAAACCATGTTCCGATAAAAAATATGTTTTCATTGTGTATGCCGCTATTAAGGTGGCCCAACCCGGCGGGACTAACTCATTCGCGGGCACTGTACAAAACCGTGCTGTTGCGCTCTGGGACCTTCTATGTTTCAAAGAAAAAGACAGGCTCCGTGATGAGGAAAATGCAATATGTCCACAAAAAAAATATTGTGCACAGTGTATGATTTGATAAGATTTACGCAAATTTTGATTTTAAAACGACTTATAGCTAAAAGTAAACCACGACCGCTGTAGTCAAAAATCTAACAAAACCCAAATAGATTATACATCTTGATTAAATAAGCTTTATCTGATGACTAATCTTTTTAAGATTTTCGTACTTTATCATTGCGTAATAAAACACCAAAGTAATTGTATTAAAAACCAAACACAATTTTACAAAGCCAACGATCATCAGACATCTAGTTCGATCAATGAAAGCTGTTTTGAGCAAAATTTGGGATCTCTGATAAGAAATATGGGCGTGATCTTCTTTCCCCGTTTGTATGGGCAGATGAGCGGGTTGGGCCACCTTAAACGTTAAATTAATAAGAGAATGGCAATGTGGTAGTCACTGAAAAATAAAAAAATCACAATCATTGCAGTTAAAATGCCTTAGCGTAGGATTCAGACGCGAAATCAATTCCATCTGGTAGTAGATTGAAGAAGCATTATTTGTGTCGATTTGAAATAACTGTTAAAGTGATTGTCTGGATAGCTCAGCGGTTGGAGTAATGGACATCTGACTCAAAAGGTCGCAGGCTCGAATCCGCTTTCAAGCAAAAGCCGTTAGTCGAAACGCTCGCTAGTTTTCCAACGGAGTCTAGATGGCACCATAATTTGTAAAGTCTAAAACAATTGAATTATAGTTACCTGGATCGACCTACATCATTTTACAAAACAGTTCCAGAATCCTTACATTGATGTAAGGATTCTGTGCAAAATTTGAATAAATTGCCCAAAACACATTTCAATACTTAGAGAAATTTGTTATTGAGCAGTGCATGCGGTAGTACCAAATGGTTTTTTTTATATTTAAGGAATTCCACCAATATATAAAAAGCTAAAAAAAATGTTCTCATACACAACTCTTAGAATTCTCTCAATGATAGCATCATTGTGATGTTAGATCGCCGGACATAAACAGGAAACGTATTTGGCTCTCTGCACTGTACTCTACGTAGATAAGGTTCGCCATTGTGTTGCGTAAGTAGGCGAAGTGATAAAACTCGCTATGTTTGTTGTGACAACAGCGTGCACGTGTGCGTGCGGAGCCGCCCGCATCAGCCCGCCGCCGCCCGCCCCGCGAGTAGCTGGGCGGACGCCAGCGCGTCGCACCGCCCAGGAAATCTTGATACTTTGAAGGCATCTATTTACTATTGTTGACTGCAAATATTAGTTTTACAAATGTACGTATCCAACGCGCGTTCGGCGGAAAATGAGAAAACGTGTCCGACCGACATTTTTGCAATCGTTTGGCTGATGGGACTTTTATGGACTCAAAAGATACTGGACCGATTTTGATTAAAATAAATGTTCCGACAGTCTTCAGATTAGTCCAGCCCAGGATCACCCCTGTGTAGCTTGGAAATTTAGAAGATCCGCTCGGGTGAATGTGCGAAACTCATCTGTATAGCAGGCGTTTTAGTATAATACGATTGTACGCCGACCATTCAGTTCGCTTACGAATTCGCTAACTACTAGTGTTCTCGAATTCCAACGATGTATGCATCGAACAGTCGATGTAGCGCGCTACGAATGCTTACGCGAACTGAATGACAGGCGCTACCATCAGGCAAAGGTATTTATTTCGAATTCGTAAGCGAACTGACTGGCCAGCGCTAACTTCAATGTATCGATTTAACTAAAAAGTGGCTACGCTACCGCTATAAGAATGAGTTTGGTTGCCACTTCTGTCCTTCCTTACTCGCTGACTCTAGCCATCAAAAGTATCAAAACCAATAAATCTTCCTGAGCGTTCTCTTACGAAATGGACGACATCGGCGACCTTGCAATGGTTTCAGAAATAATACTAGCGTGATGTCCGTCCGTCGGTCCATCGTGCAGCGGCGCGTCCAGTAGCGACCAGCATCCGGCGCACGCCGAGAGCTTTCGAAAGCTCGGTGCCGCTCACGAGCACTGACAGAAGTTGGCCACGAGTGGATTAGATGTTGTTGTTTTGTTACGAGAAAGTTTACGTTATCAGTTCAAGTTAATAGTGGAGTGCAAACGAGCTTGCGTAACGATTTGATGTGTGTTGATATAAGCCATTTTCTCACTGTGATATTATAGAACGCTAAACAGATTACGTTAATCAGACTAAAAAATAAATAAATATAAGAATCCATTAAATTTTTAGCTAAATTGTTCAACTAATTTATTGAAGGATACACTCAAAATACTCGTAATCATACATATATATATAATATAAACAAATATATTTTCATAAATCGTGACTGTGCGTTAAATAAAAATGCCAACAGAGGAAGAGGAACACGGTGAATTGGTCACCGGCGTCCTCCACTGGAACTATAGAAACCTGACCCAATTCCCCGCCGGAATCCTCGCCAAGCCCCACCGATGCAACCAGATCACGGACATCTACCTCAAGGAGAACCGAATCGCTCGCTTGCCGCGCGACATATCGGCTCTGGACAGACTCGAGTCGCTGTACCTGAGCGGCAACGAGATCCGCACCATCCCGAGGGAGATCAGCCGGCTGCGGCGCTTGCAGTGCTTGGACCTCAGCGGGAACCGGCTGACGGGGCTTCCCGACGAGATCGGGGAGCTCGGCAGCTTGAAGTACCTCCTGCTGGACGACAACGAGCTGAAAGCGCTGCCGCTGCGGCTGGCCGACGTGCGAGCGCTGCGCTACTTATCGGTTTGTGGTAAATGTGTTGGTCCTATTGCTAGGCATCAGTCACGACTTTCTACATCACTGTCAATCGATCTCATTATGGTTACATTTTATCGGAACATAAATATTGATTACCTCTCCTGTTTTATATCAACCTGTCAGAGAATATTTTCGAAGGAACCATTAGCAGGACTACATTTTCTTTGTTTTTAGGTAAATGTATTCTGGATCAAACCACTGAGAAAACTATATTCGTATGAAGATTTTCTTGAGATTTACTTTTATTTTATTCGGTTATAATAAAAAAAAAACCAAAGCGTGCAGACACAGATATTTGTTGCCTAATATTAGATATTTAATTTCAATTTAATTGGAACATCGATTTTCAAATGATTAGTAAACTAAGTTTGTGTGGTGAGCACAGCTTACGGGCCATTCTTAAGAACGGCCCGTAAGCCATGTCCCCCATACAAACATAGTTTGCTAATCATTTGGAAACCGCGATTCCAATTAAATTGATATTTGATATCTAATATCAGGTAACAAATATCTGTGTCTGTACGCTTTTGTTTTTTTTTAAATCCAAACCGAATGAAATTAAAGCTAAAAGAAAATTTTCATACGAATTTTGTTTTCTCTGTGGTTTGACCCAGAATACATTTACCTAAAAACAAAGACATGCAGACCTAGTTATTTGTAGCCTAATATTAGATACCAAATATCAAGTAAGTTGGAACAGTGGTTTTGAAATGATTAGTAAACTACGTTTGTATGGGAAGCGAAATTTTCTGATGCTTACGGGCAGACTTTAAGTTTCCTACTAGAATCACGTCCCAAAGATAACGAAGCCGCCGAATGAACAGCGGATGTGCGCAGAACCGTACTGTACAATAATCTTCCCGAAGAATCCGTACATCTGCACGCAGGCCACGTTTGACGGAATGAGAGGCAGCCAATAGGATTAGCGGCTTAGCACATTATTACTCGCCTGTCCAGCACCCCTCACCGTACTGCTGGCTCGGGAATTCTTACGGTTTCAGGGATTTTCTGTACAATGACAGTGGAATTTAGGTATATTATGCTGGTTGATATGATTGGATTTTGGATTACACTCGCAAAGTTAATTATTTTGTTAACCTCGCTTCTTCTATTCCGGGAGGTCACGAAATTTTTGGTCACGATAAGGTAAATGGCTGAATTTGGGTTCACAGCTTAGATACCAGCCCTCTGATGCTAAATATGTCGGTCTGCCTGTTCTAATTGCGCGGTTGCGTTATCTACCTTGGCTACATAAAATAGATGTTGGAATGTACCTGCTGATGAATGTATTGATTTTCTAGAAACATTGATACCTATTCATTATGCAACAATAACCAATCGATTTTTTAATTAAATACTTAAATATACCACTCAACCACTATATATTATAGTGGTTGAGTGGTATATATATAGCCATATTAACGCAACCACTTAAAATAGGCAGATTGACACATTTAGCTTCAGAGGGTTGGTCTTTATCTCGTGAACCCAGTTTCAGCCATTTACGTTATCGTTACCATTTTTGTCGCGACCTCCTAGTCTATTCGTCTCGACAATCAAATGTAAAACTATAAATGGCGTGTTCGAGGTTTCACGGTGTGTTGTACAACTTCAGGACATTTTTATGTGTTTATATATAGGACATGGATTGCTAATACCGCACCTCCCACACCGACAAGTTTCATTGCCGCTTCGCTCATCCTTCATGCTATGCGATGGCACTACTATGAAGCAAGCAAGAAAGAGGACCTACACTGAGAAAAAAGACGCCAAGATGTCGTCATCATATTTGCTCAGAATTGCTAAGGTTTTAACTAATTGTAATAATTGTAAGCAAACATAAAACATATTTCCAGACTAAACAATAGGTAATCGACCTATGAAACCAATCAAAGGAAAAAAATATCCTTACCGCTTTAGGCAGATATTTTTAACCCGGTGAGAACGTGCGTAAAAATGTATCATGTACATTTTAAGTTATAATTGTACTAGCAAGGAATAAGGTTTTGTTGGTTTAAATCATAAATGGTTAAAATAACGTTTTTTCAATACTTCAGGTACAAAAACAATTGTATAGTAATTTGAATCATACATACAAGTACATATGCTTTTTCGTTCGTCAATTATACTAAGGAATGACATATGTGTCTATGTATAATCGACCGTGAAGTAAGTACACATTAATTAAAGTAAAAGCCCTGTAAAAAGAACTACTTTGCGTATATACTGCAAGGCTGAATCCGAACCAGCAAAAGATACCATTCGCGGGTGTTGCGTCTTCCAATTTCGCCACCTGCTGTATACCCATAACCTGGAATTCTCCTAAAGTCCCTTCTCCCGTAATCAATACCTTCTGCTAACACAGTGTTTAAGATTACACCTACAAATACACATTGATTATTTCCTGCGTTGCGGACATTGACTGCAAAGTTTGAAAGTAAAGTAAACTGTAAATAATAAAGTAGTTCTTTTTACAGAGCACTTACTTCAGTTAATGTGTTCTTGCTTCTCGGTCGATTGTACATACATACATACATACCTATGAGATTCCATATTAGGATTTGGCTAATTTAACTAAAAACGTGTTAGTTTCTGGTGCCAGACCTTAGGGCTGTCCATTTTTACCCTTTTCGGGTTGCGGTTTCATTTAACCATATCTTTTCAAATTCTCGGTCGTTCCAGACAACCAGCTGACGTGGCTACCGCAGCGGCCCGTGTACAACCTGCATCAGTGCGAGCTGCGTGTCTGGCGGAACCCATCCCTGTGCAGCGTTCCCTACTCGCTGTGGTACCACATGTTCAGGGACCAGCAAATTCGCAGCCTCAACATTGGGTTCGTAACGCCGCATCAGACTTTTCGAATTGGTTCAAAGAATTGGGTAAAGAAATCTGTTTCTTAGGGTAGGTATTTTTGAGGAATGGTAAAAGGAGAATGTAATGACATTTACGAAATATTTAGGGAGCGAGGCGCTTCTGGCCGATATGCTAATGAAGGTAGGTACAGCCAGCGAGCATGGAAGGACGGGAGTAGCAACCGAAACGCATTTGCATGGAGGCGGTGTAGCCACTTTTATATACAAAAACAGTAACGCCGACAAGTGAGTTCGCTTACAAATGCAATGACTACTGATTTTCTCGAGTTCCAACAACGCTGCTCATACGTGGCTCTGGCCTAGCGTACCAGAGGTCTGGGTTAAATTCGTCGCCCCGACATGCACCACTTTCTTTCTTTTGTTGGATATGTGCATTTCGTCACGAATGCGAGCTGTCCTATGGTTCGGAATCCATGTAAAACTGTAGGTCCCCTTCCCCTACTAGGCATAAACCCTACCAGGTTTATGCCCGCATTAGATTAAAAGATGGTCGAAGCGGCAATAAAGAATTGTCCGTGTTTTCCAACCAGTTCAATGTTGCCGTGCTCATAAAGGGAAGGTCCTGACATGGCACCTAATTTCTTCGGGAATGTGGTGTATTGGGCTAATATCATAACGGTAGTTGTGTGGTATTAGCCATCCATGTCAGGTTGCATAAAACACGTACATAAGAACACGGAACAACTTTTTTTTATATCACTGGGCATGGACAGCAAATACCAACTGTATTGATATTAGCCTAACTAACACCACGCGGGAACTAGGTGCTCTACCAGGGCCTATCTTATATCGCTCGATGATAAGTTGATGGAAAAGAAGGACAATTTTCATTGCCGCTTCGACCATCGTTCATTAACTGCGATGGTACGAACCCGGGCGGAATTAACCCTACGATTACTCCTAGTCGAATTCCACGTAAAACCTACAGTTTTACGTGGAATTCAAGCAACAGCCTCAATGGTTGAAAATGGTCACCCATCTAGAAGCGCTCAGAGTTTCACCAAGCTTATCGAACCGCAAGGCGTTGAGCCAGTGGGCTCCCAAGTCTTCTCAAGGCGCTATTTAGTGCAACAAACATTCGGTGTCATACTTCCCGAATTCGTAAGCGATCTAAATACAAGTAGAAGTTTTCCGCTAACCCGTGGCTACGCTGACACCATACGGATGAGTTTCGATCGCGCCTCCCGCCCTTCCATGCTCGCTGGCTACAGCAGAGGACGGATAAAATCGGATGGAATGACGAAAAATCCCCGCAAATCCAATTGGAAGCGTTCAAATTCGCAACTCGTAAATAATTCAACCACTTAAATCTCCACAGCGCGAAATGATCTATTTTTTGCCTCGTCAGGTGTTGGGGTGTCACCGGCGCCCGCGGCCCGAGCGCTCCACAGAGCAGCTGCGTTTTAAAAATGCATTCGGACGCAGCGGAGCGGAAAATCGAAATCCCACAGCCCGCTCCGTACAGGCTCGTGATGCCTTCTGGCCTGCATGATAACACCTTCCCGGCCTCGCTGCTGGAGCTCTGCAAGCGGGCGATGTTTCAGATGCTATACGAATGCGCCCGAAGGAACTGTAAGAACGCATACGAGAGTATCTACTCGGCGGCAGTGACGAATAAACATTCTTCGGACGTTATCGACGATCCTAATGGCAATGTTGTTGAAAATTTGAATCCAGTCGACGATAAACTTCTCACAGATAACAACCAAGTTGTTGCCGAAATTACAACATATGGAGATGAAAACAACAATGAAAAATTACCGTCCGAAAGTCAACCGTGCAAATGTAAAGATAGACAACAAAAAAATCGCCACGGGACAACGCCCTCGGAGCTCATAGAAAAGTATTTCGAATTTCTGCTATCCGCGATAAGAGAGGACATGAAGAATGGACCTCCGTCCAGATGTGAGAACGTGCCATGCAAAAGACCGGTGTTTGACTACGCTTACATACAATTTTGTACTGGGTAAATATACCTTTAAACCTCTTGCTTTAAATGTCATGTTGTTTTTTTCAAATTACTCGACATATATTTCTTAATGCATGATCATGCCATCATCTGCCATTATAATAGCTCATTATACCGCATTCGAAAAGAAAGTGGGCGCCATGCCAGAATGTTTTACATTACATTAGTATGGTCCATCCATCCATTGAAATGTCCATCCATCCATTGAAATGGATGGATGGACAATTTTTAATCCAATAAATTCTATCTAACTTCGTTAATATTTCCTCGATGTAAGCATGTTGTCACTCTTTTAAAATATTAATTTTTTTAATCTCTCTTGGTTTTTTTAAATCTTAAAAATGTTTTTGCTACCACATAATCAATTTGATCATGCGATGCTCATGAACTGAATTAGGCGGCTAAGATTTTTTGAGATTACAATTGATTTGAATTAGAAAATGAGAAGGAATTTATAGGTATTTATTGATACCTTCACACAAGAACGTTCCTATACTATTGCCCGATACTGACTCTGCCTGTACACTCACTATATTCACATAATAACTAATAGTGCTATCTCCCTCAGCTCGCTGTTGCTGATTGACTCTTCGCCGCCGTGTCTCCTGAGCGCGGTGTTCTGCTCACGAGGCTGCGCCCGCGCTTGGACCACCCTGAAGAGCGGCGTCGTGCCGTGGCAGCGCCCTCTCGAGTGCTCTAGTTGATATTTAAAAGATTTAGTGCAAAGGGAAGGAAATTCAAAGCTTATTGTGGATGTCGCAAGAGCGATGTCACCTTGGAAACGTAAAAACTGTAATTCCTGTCAAGTTTGTTCTACGAGTTTTTAAATGAAAGATGTACTCCATGATGCAGTTAGAATGAGGTTTGAAGGAATAGAAGAGCTTTTGTTATTGACCAGCACAAAGTATGAAACGAAATTTTATAGGTTATGTTTTTGTGATATTTTGTTTTCCGAGACTTCTTTTGATTAAGAAAAAAATGTTTTGGGAATAACATGTACATAATTTAGTCATTTCAATTGAACCGATTGAGTAAATAAAATTTTCAAATTGACAGATCTTTTAGGTGAGCTCGCTTGGACGCCACCTGTCGTGATAAATAAGCAGTTTTCTTCCTCATTGTTCAGCTATTTCATAGAAATTACCTATCGATGGTTTGAGGTTCAGGTGCAAGGAACCATAGCATTGTTCGTAAACACTGGACTAGTGTGTGCATTCATGTGTTTACATATCTATGCCATTCTAAGACCGAATTGATTTTTTCTAAACAATTAAAAAGTATGTTAGTTGATACACACTGTTAGCCGTGAGGATATTAGGATGAGGGTACTGTACCCATGCATAGTATTGTATTAAGAGTTTGTTATTACATAAA
The DNA here is from genome assembly GCA_946894095.1 of Incurvaria masculella. NCBI lineage: Eukaryota > Metazoa > Arthropoda > Insecta > Lepidoptera > Incurvariidae > Incurvaria > Incurvaria masculella. The sequence continues at coordinate 4,143,035 of OX335644.1, read as the reverse complement.
TAATAATATTGTCTAAATATAAATTATAAATGGGTAACTTGTCACACTAAAGGAAATGTCGCACATCTTAGTTAAATATATTAGTTTCTTTATATTTTTTATTTGGATTTATTTTGTATTATGTATCATGTTTCTATCTAGACAGAAAAAGAGAATGGCAATCAGGTCCAGGTAATTTTTTTCAAATGTTTTTTTGTTTTTCTACGTGAAAATGAGGATCAACGAGGACTTTAGTTTTGAAAGCAGATATGAAGTCCACAAGAAATCCGAGACATTGGGATGTTTATTTTTGTTGCATGTTATATCATCACTTATTATTACACAAATCGTCCATACCTCAACCAATCAATTGAAAAATAAAAATGTATTTTCAACATTTCAAGTACACTGAATTATTAAATTTGACGATAAAATTTGACCACAATTAGCCTGCCTGAACCCCAAGAGTCCACTGCCATGCACTTATGACCTGCGATAGAACAGAAACAGTTTCAGCGGCTCGTAGAGATTGACATTAGGCAATAAGTCCGCCCTTGTATGTACCATGAGTATGGAAGCAATAAAGAATATTATTATTATTAACCTAGTGACGCGGGGACTTGCCTAGCATACCTGATCCTCGTCCCGTTCATTCTTCACTTTCACTTCACTTTCTTTTACTTTCTGAGTTGAATAAGTGCATTTCGTCAAGAATGCGAGCTGCTCTATGGTTAGGAATAACCATACTAGGTGATAGGGTTTAAGCCCGCTCGGGTTGTTACCATTGCATTGGATGAAACGATGGTCGAAGCGGCAATGAATAATTGTCCGTGTTTTCCATACAGTTCAATGAAGCCGTGCCCATAAAGCGAAGGTCCTGGCATGGCACCTAATTTCTTCGGGAATGTAGTGTATTGGGCTAATGTCATAACGGTAGTTGTGTCGTATTAGCCACCCAAGTCAGGTTGCATAAAAATCATAAGTAATGGCAAGTAAATATATCTCCTTCCTTCATTATCAGATGATTGTTTTTTTATGGATCTAAACTTAATATATTTCTTACCTACTGTCATGATGTGAACACAACACACCACAGGGGAACTTGATGCCATTTGAGGACTTTCTTATAATGCACGGCTGCATTGAATTTGATGGGAAACATAGACAAACAAAACAAAAAATATTCATTGACGCTTCGAACCGGAATTCATTCAATGCGATTGAATTAATCCGGGTAGCATTACCTATACCACATATTTTTACGTGGAATCCAAACAACGGTGAGTGTAACGGTCGAACGGCCCCCATCGAGAACCTGCCCGCACCCATTGTTGCTAAACCACAAGATTGAAGCCCGAGACGTCTCGGCAATGGACTAACGAGGCAGACAAATCGAATTAAAACATATCGTTACCGGTCGAGGTTCTATGTTAATAGAACGTTAATGTTAATAGAACATAATAATGATTTTCAAGAAATATTAAATTTAATTTAAATGTAATTTTTTGTATAATTATAATTGTAATTTTCAATAATTTGTAAATTTTATGTAATGATTTTATTTTAATGTATTATAACATGTGCACGGCCCGCAAGGGTTATTTATGCTCAATAAATATAAATAAATAAATGAAGCCGTGTTACAATATAAGGTACAGGGTTTGGCATGGAACTCGGTTCATTGCGATTCGATAGGCTAACGATGTGATTCAGCATAAAAAATACAAGAAAAAGTACGTATAAGTAGTATACAAATGAGACTGTATCGCTCTCAACCAATGCAGCGGTCACAGAATAGGGAATAGCTTAGAATTGACAATCATAGCAAATGCCACCGTTTTATATTCAAACTGCATACAAGTTAAGTTGCGTCGCACGACCATTATATAATAGCATATCGGCATAATATCGGGCCCACACACGTCCGGTCAATTTTGAAAAAATGCCTACTTAAATCGTTCTGAGCCCTTAGTCCAACTTGTCACCTATATTGGCGTTTACGCCAAACCGAACGACTAACGTTTTCAATTAAATGGAGAATTAAAAAGCGCGCGTAGCGGGCGAACTAACACTTGTAAGTTCGAGTTTGATTTGACAGCTTAAATACAGCGTAAATACGTTGACTTTGCCGTTAACGCCGACTCCGCGTTTTCATACAAATCGGTAGTTCGAGCTTGATCTGAGAGGTTGAAGAAGTAAAACCACAGTATAAGTAGTAAAACTTGATGGGTTTGACGTTTTTGCGTATCTTCGAAGTTCCGTAAACGTCAATTTAGGTGAGTACTCCGATTGCGAGATCGGATGCAAACAGAAAATACCCTATAAACTTAAAGACAAAAGATTAGGATATCATGATAAAGCGACAAGCCACGCTGCGGCGGCGTGTCCTCGCCCTTCCCGCTAGCACATTGCAACTTTATATCATATTGACAATTCCGCGGAAGCGGCAGTCGCATGATCCACGCCCGTTACGTGCAACGGTAACGTCACGGATCGAAATAGATAAGTGACATATGCATACTCTTGCCACTTATTATAAATAAAAAAAGTTGTTTATCATATCAATAAAATAAACATGTAATTCTGTTTATTACAAAATGCCTGCACACATGTTACAGACAAAAATCCTAGCGGGGAAGATAATTCGAAGCTTATTGTAGATGGTCGCATAAGGGACCACACCCTAAAAACGTAAAGACTGTCATTCCAGTCAAGTTTTGTTATGAGTTTTCAGATGATGCAGTTAGAATGTAGTTTAGAGGAAAGAAGAACTTTTGTCCGTCTGCAAACGAATTTTAGCATTTTGACACGAGCGGCGTCGCTGCTTGATGTTGACTGGCTGAAAAAACCGGTCAAGTGCGAGTCGGACTCGCCCATGAAGGGTTCCGTACTATCGTACAAGATTTACCCCTATAATTATAATTATTTTATAATTTTACCTATTTGTTGTTATAGCGGCAAAATAAATACATAATCTGTGAAAATTTCAGCCTTCTACCTGTTGCGGTTCATGGGATACAACCCTTTGACAGACGGACGGACGGACGGACGGCCGTCCGAGGGGAGGCTTAGTAAGATGCAACTTCACGGCACTACAGTACTCAGAAAAGCCTTCCACGAGTACAGTAGCCCGCACTGAAAACACTCACTCGAAACCGCACCCGCATGTTTTTTTTTTCGTTTTGAAATTTGTGGGTCTTATTTGTGTCAGCCTAAATAAACAATATTTCGTTTTTTCCTTCTCCTTAAAAATTAACCTGAGTGGATAAGTTCCCTTTTTCAAATAAACGATTCAAAGAGAATCGGTAGTATCAACAGTGAGTTGGTGCATTCCCGGCCAATACATATTTTTTCATTAGTTAGTTCCGTACTGCAATTAGCTTTAAATGTTCAGTCAAAACAACCGAATTCCAACATGTTTTACAAAGGAAACCCACCAATTACAACGATTAATGTAAGTTTTAATAGCGAATCTTTTTCACTTTGTAAAAGAAGGAAACAGAACTTTTAGTGGTTATTTGGAAGAATTTATTTTCGGAATAACATCGAGGAAGAGTGAGTCATTTCATTACATAGATTGAATAATTATCATTTTCAAATCTATTCTGTTTTATTTTGTATGTTATCAGACAGCTTCGACAGATCCTTTAGGTTGGATCGCCTAGACGCCACCTGTCGTGATAAATAGCAGTATTCTTCCCCATCGTTGACCGTCTACTCAGTTTTTGTGCATACCTTACATAGCAAACCTATTGCACGATACTGGTAAAAATACGCAATGCAGATCATTACGAGGACTCATTACGAGGACGCAGCTATTCGATCGTGTTGTGGTTGACAATGCAGTGTTGATTTTAGTCAAGTTCCAGCAGTAATTCATGGGTTAATAATTTTGAATATGTGGGGGAATATTAAAGTGTTTTTTTCTGATTTTTCTGCCGAAACCACGATTCACGGTTTAAAGTATTTAAACAAGGACAAAAGCTTCGTTGCTCGGTACGCTTACATCCCAAGCCAACTCTACAAATGGCTCGAAAAAAAAAATCAATTCTAAACCCAAATACACGAGCCTGAATTAGAAATAAATTTGAATTTGGTATTCCTAACCAAACGCCAGATATTTGAGATCAAAGTGGCCAGTTCGACAAAACGACAATTTCATGTCAGCACCTAACATAATTGAATGTTGTTTCAAACCTAAATGCGATCGACATCACGCCCTAAATGGAGACAGGAGTGGCGCTAGTATCGTTTTCCCCGAGAAAGAACTGCAGCTTTTGTAGCGGTTTTCAAAGCGATTTTCTTGACGAAACTTTTTCGGAGCACAGTATTTTTAATCAATCAAGGTTTACGATAGAAAACCTCGCTTTGAAAATTGCTATAAAAGCGGTTTTCTAGACTCAGGATACCTGATTCCTGATTACTGAATGCCAGGAATATACCGGCAGATGGATACTTAAGCTCAATGTTTTTCTAAAATTTTAAGATGTTTATCAGTGAAATCCCGATATAATTTAGTATCATCATTGAACACGTTTTAATGGTATGATGTCTTTTTTAATCTCACGTCACATTTGGTTGTAAATGAATATGATGTATTCACAAGTTGCTGTACCTGTTCTTCTTCGATGCATGATTTTAAGGGACTGTAGCGACCTAGCGCCCTCTACTGAGAGCTGCTAGTTTCACATGCCACAAATGCAACAAACAGATGCATAGAAGCTAGTTAACATGGCGGGCGCTAGATGGCGCTACCAGCCAGACATGAAGTCTATATCGCATTAACGAAGTTTCCCAGCGAGATAACACATATACAACATTCAAATCACGACTAAGGAGAGCAGCTGCGTAGCCGTGGGTCTCAAGACCTGACCCACCTTCTCATCTCTCCACAGTGGTGACCCCGACGTGATCCAGCATCCCGACGTGATAACAACCACAACCACGCCTCCTCTAGTCACAACAAGGTATACTTCAGCAGTCACGACAGTTGCTACCGGCCTCCCACCAGTGGGTCTCACCGGTAGTAACTCAAGATGTCGTCATCCAGCATCACTCCAACCCAGCAGAAGAAAAACAGCACCGTTGAGAGAGGCTGGCCGTGGTTCGGATTCCACGTTAAGCTGTAGGTCCCCTTCCTTACTTACTAGGTGGTAGGGTTTATCCCGCCCGGGTTGGTACCATCGCATTGGATGAACGATGGTCGAAGCGGCAATGAAAATTGTCCGTGTTTTCCATCCAGTTCAATGTAGCCGTGCAATATAAGGAAGGTCCTGGCATGGCACCTAGTTCCCATGTGGTGTGTTGGGCTAATACCATGACAGAACGTGTGGTAATAGCCATCCATGTCCAGTCACATAAAAAAAAAAAACCATCTTCCTAAGTAGGTGTATCGATACGCCAACAAGGACGCCGGTAACATCATCACCTCCGGCAGCCGTCACCCAGCATCACGGCCGACTCACAGCGTCGCACTGGGCACCTCCGGCGCTCCATCATCCAGCACCACGACCGACTCACCGCGTCACACAGGACACTGACGACCAGCACCGAAACTAGAAGCGATATCGTCTTCATGGCAACTTGCCATTCGACTGGGGGAAAGTGATGTAGCGACCTAGCGCCCTCTACTGAGAGCTGCTAGTTTCACATGCCACAAATGCAACAAACAGATGCATAGGAGCTAGTTAACATGGCGGGCGCTAGATAACGCTACCAGCCAGACATGAAGCCTATATCGCATTAACGAAGTTTCCCAGCGAGATAACACATATACAACATTCAAATCACGACTAGAGGAGAGCAGCTGCGCAGCCGTGGGTCTCAAGACCTGAACCACCTTTTCATCTCTCTACAGGACGAAAGCGGCCTGATGGAGTAGTAGATAATCCGCCGGCAGCCTTCCGGACCACCTCACCTCTTAGGGCAGATATGGGTTCGCTCCATGGAGCTGCCGACCATGTCTACTTGAGTACTACTTCGTTTCCGCAGTGCGTATTGGAGCTGCGCGTTGGTTTGCGCACTATGCAGCGGAGGATGGCTCTCGTGGCAGCTGTGGGTGCGCTTAATGGAGCTGCCGACCATGTCTACTTGAGTACTACTTCGTTTCCGCAGTGCGTATTGGAGCTGCGCGTTGGTTTGCGCACTATGCGGCGGAGGGTGGCTCTCGTGGCAGCTGTGGGTGCGCTTCATGGAGCTGCCGACCATGTCTACTTGAGTACTACTTCGTTTCCGCAGTGCGTATTGGAGCTGCGCGTTGGTTTGCGCACTATGCGGAGGAGGGTGGCTCTCGTGGCAGCTGTGGGTGCGCTTCATGGAGCTGCCGACCATGTCTACTTGAGTACTACTTCGTTTCCGCAGTGCGTATTGGAGCTGCGCGTTGGTTTGCGCACTATGCGGCGGAGGGTGGCTCTCGTGGCAGCTGTGGGTGCGCTTCATGGAGCTGCCGACCATGTCTACTTGAGTACTACTTCGTTTCCGCAGTGCGTATTGGAGCTGCGCTTTGTTTTGCGCACAATGCGGCGGAGGGTGGCTCTCGTGGCAGCTGTGGGTGTGCTTTATGGAGCTGCTGACCATGTCTACTTGAGTAATACTTCGTTTCCGCAGTGCGTATTGGAGCTGCGCGTTGGTTTGCGCACTATGCGGCGGAGGGTGGCTCTCGTGGCAGCAGTGGGTGCGCTTCATGGAGCTGCCGACCATGTCTACTTGAGTACTACTTCGTTTCCGCAGTGCGTATTGGAGCTGCGCGTTGGTTTGCGCACTATGCGGCGGAGGGTGGCTCTCGTGGCAGCTGTGGGTGCGCTTCATGGAGCTGCCGACCATGTCTACTTGAGTACTACTTCGTTTCCGCAGTGCGTATTGGAGCTGCGCTTTGTTTTGCGCACAATGCGGCGGAGGGTGGCTCTCGTGGCAGCTGTGGGTGTGCTTTATGGAGCTGCTGACCATGTCTACTTGAGTAATACTTCGTTTCCGCAGTGCGTATTGGAGCTGCGCGTTGGTTTGCGCACTATGCGGCGGAGGGTGGCTCTCGTGGCAGCAGTGGGTGCGCTTCATGGAGCTGCCGACCATGTCTACTTGAGTACTACTTCGTTTCCGCAGTGCGTATTGGAGCTGCGCGTTGGTTTGCGCACTATGCGGAGGAGGGTGGCTCTCGTGGCAGCTGTGGGTCCGCTTCATGGAGCTGCCGACCAGGACGATAGTGAAGAACAGCCAGGCGCCGATCACCATCATGCCGCTGCCGGCTGTCACCGTGTGCTCCGGAACCACAGATGCAGCGGTGTTCCGAGATTCGTTCCTTGACGATTTGTAAGTAGGATTTGTTGTTAAAGAAATAATAAAAAATTTGTCTCGAAAGGATTTTTTTTTTTATTTGAATTGAAGATTTTGTAAATGAAGTACCATTTTTTTTTCGGGAAAATTAATGTTTAAAGGTTACTTATTTATTATGATAACGTGTTACGATGCAATTTCTTACCTTGTTCAAAATCCCATGGACATCGTTGGCCACATTTTTATGTAAAGGCCTGGCGTACGCCATCTGCCTCGCTTTACATAAAAAAACATTCACTTTATCAGAGTAGGAAAATGCAAAGAACGAAGTTTGGCCCTAACGAAAAATTGTGTAAGAGCAGAGATTCGAACATTTATTTACCTCTTCCCCTCAACATGTCACAGCTTCAACAGAACACATAATTAATTGAAGTTTGAGTTTGCACTATCTCTAAACTTACATTATTCCTATATTTTTTCAGATACCGAATTATTGGCCAATCTAAAAGGATGAATAAAAAATTCATTTAAGGAAAACGTAACTTCAAGGCATAATTATGGTTCGATATTTGTAGGATTGTGTTAGACTTTAGCAACAGCAATTAGCTGGCCACCGTGGGCTTAAAGATTGGTAAATACACAAAGTTCACATCAGCACCAAGCTTTGAACCCTCAGATTGTTTTTATTAATGTGAAACATCTATTGGCGCACCGTGCCAGTAAACCAACTCGCATGGCGTAACGTTCTCTTATGCCTTCATTGTATGGTGCTTTGTATTTTTTATGTATTACCCGCCCATAGAACCACCCTATTTTACTCCATATTTCTAAATTGTTTTTTATCACATAATTATACATCTTACATCCGCGGGCGTCCCGTGACTGAGAATTTTGTTGTTGATTGTAGAATGATCCCAAGAGTGTTCAGTCGCGACTTGGTCGAGGAGGCGATACTGAGCACTGAACTTACCGCGGCTCTGTACACTCAGCACTCCGCGATCAACGCCACACTGCTGAGTACGCTGCAGCACGTTCTAGACATCAACAGAATCGGGGTACGCATTTTTGTTGCACTTCGCATCGACTAAATTCTCTATGTCGGCTTTACAAGATTCTCAATTAATGTGATATGCGTGTAGAATCAACCGAAGAGCGAGAACACATTAATTAAAGAAATAATTACTTATTAACCAATTACTTAAAGGTGGGAATTGGACTAGCAATCAAACCTTTCGCGGGCACCGCGTCTACCTATTATTCCGCCACCTGCTCTATACCCATTATTTGGAATTCTCCTACAGTCTCTCCTCGAAGAATAAACGAAATATGCAAAAAACCATTTCGTAAATTAGTTTTAATAATTTCCACAGTGCTTGATTGTCTTGTGGCATGACAACTTTACATTAAATAATATCAGGTTTTTAAGAGTCGTGTATAGGTTTTTCATATTTAGAGCTGCATAACTCTACCCATGCGAAACATATCTAGCGTTTTGTGTCAATAGTAACGAGCCATAATCACGTATTCGAACTCAATATCCCCAGAAACAGGTTCGCGAGGTTGTCAGCAAACATCTATGCAGGATTAGGAGTAGCACAGTGAGTTCTCGCTCGCATCGGGTGTTATTAACATCGCCAGCCATATTTGAAGACAGAAGAGACATTCATGGTCCTTTCGCAAACTTCCGACCGCGACTGCGTCATTCACGTTTGCAGGGTATTTTTCTCTACCAAATGGCTTTGGATGGACCGGAAGATGCGACGCTACCGACACAAAGTAGCGTTAGCGGCGGCAGACGCACCTTAGAGCTGTCATCTGACACTCGTGAATACCACTTTGCGAATTTCATGATAATTTGCGCCAGACTTTGCGATTCCTTCTGTTTTATTGACGCAAAGAGTCCGTGAATTTCTCTCTCCAGGTCCGCGAGTATATTTCGCGTTTGGTGCCAAGCTGCGAGCAGCTACTGAAGCGGTGCTGGCTGCGTGGTCGCGACGTGCCGTGCGGGGAGATCTTCAGGCGCGCGCACGGGCGCTGCTGCACCTTCAACATCCCAGAACCTGGGTAACATATTCGGGTCTCCTGTTAATTATTCGAGGTTGAAGATCTGACATCGACCAAATTTGAGAAAGAAACCAAACTGGAATACGTTCATGTTTAAATTACCATTATGGAACCACCACTTACAATTTAGTGTTTTAGTAAATTCAAAAGATTTCCATAAGTACCAGTTATGTGCTATAGTATACTATTGTGTCCCCGAGTAGACACAGGACTCGAAATGAGTTAGAAAAAAGTCCTCGAAGTTTTGGGACATCGGAACCTTGGTGGAACATGAACTAATTTGTAAAGATAGGGAATGTGTCATGCCAGGCTATGCACAGGAAAATAAAATTTATATAATATTTTGAAAATAACAGGTCCGTGTTCCACGTGAATCTTTCAGAGGAGTCTTTCAAGAGTCGTCTGAGTTGTTGTTATATATAATTCGATATTTTGATAATCCCAATAAAGTTCTGGTTCCCCATTTATTATTTTAATCAACTGAGCTACGCTACCCACGCGCCGTGACACATTCCCAAGGAAAAACATGAAAGCGTTTGTAGAAGTACTAGGCATGTAGTACCAAAATAAGAATAAAGCTTACTCTTGTTAAACTGGCCATCTCGGACTGCTTCCGGACGGATTCTTGCTTCCAAAAGTCGTGTCCTTTTTCTAACAAGCGAGATCCATATTTTTCATCCTAATTCGTAATTACAAACATGAGTCCTTCGTTTTCTCGACTTGCATTCAGAGGAACACAATCAAATAAAGAAATAAAGAGTGTCCCTGATTCCTACATAAAGTTACCAATCATCATCTTTGCGCAAACACAAATCGACAAACACTTTTACAAAAGCATTTAAGAGCTAGCCTAAGTCGCGTGCTTATCTCAAGCTCGTACACTACTCCTAAGATAGTTGTGTTCTCCTTAATGCAAGCAGCAAGTGGTTCGAACCAGAGTACCCCTCATCGGCCGGAATCTCCGGTGGCTTATCGCTGGTGGTGTCAGGCGAGCACGGCCCGGCCCGTTTCACCGTGCACCAGAGCTTGCACCATCCCGAAGTAAGCGAAGCGACGTACGGGGTGCGGCCCAGCCACCAGCTCTATATCGGACTGATGCCCTTCGAAATGGACGCTCTGGACGAAATCCGGGTTCTTGACGAGGAAGTGTGAGTTTATTCTAGTAGAATCGACGATGAACAAGCAAGAGATGGTGCGAAATGACCTCTACACAATGAGGTCAAATATTGCTCTATTCCTATAAACATATTTAAATGTATAGTTCGATCCACTCGGTCGTAAATAGTGTTTATTGATTAGATTTTTGAAAGTTTTTGCGACCACGACTGTCGCACCAAAAAATTTTTCGAATGAGATATGTATGTTTAATTGAACCGGAAGCAAGGACACATGATCTAAAGAAATAAAGCAGTAAATAGACCATTTTGTAATATACTGCAAGGCTGAACTTAAAGCAACAAGCAAACATCTCGAAGGGCAGTGCGTCTACAAATTCCGCCAACTGCTCTATACCTATAATTTATAATTCTCCTACAGTCCCTCTCCTTTTAGTACTATGTAACACGGGAGAAGATTCTCCTACAATCACTCTTCCCGTCTTAAACACGTTAATGTGTTGATGATTGTGCTCTTTAATTAGTTATTATCTGTGAAAATTTAAGGTTTGACGGGTTGCAATGTCGCCGAAATTACTTCGTCGGAGGCGTCATCACAACCACTTTAGTGTCCTGGAAAATTAACATGTCACTAAAAGGTCATCGCGCAAGTTAATTAATTTGTATTGAATATCAAATTGAACAGCAGCTGCATTTAGGAAAACATAGACGCATGATATGTAACGTAGTTCAGCTCGCATAACCAGCTTCTTTCTAGGACGGTCCCGAGGGGCTTACAGCAAGAGAATTTAATGGGATATTTTTTCATAGAGAAGTGTGTCCCCAGCCGAGACTGTGTATTCGACGACGAGCGTACACTCCGATTCTTTCCCGAGTACAACTTCCGCAACTGCCCCGTCGAAGCACGAATGAACGCGAGCCTAGCGCTCTGCGGGTGTATTGCCTACACGTACCCCGCGCCAGATCGCCTGGTCTGCAACCTCACCCAACTTGCATGCCTCCAGGAAAACAGCTGTGAGTTGACCAAACATTTACATGACTTAGTAATATACGGATCCAAATTTAAATGCATGGTACACGAACCAAATATTAAAAGCAATGGACCATAAATATACTCGTAACTCTCTAATCTCATCAAGGATATGTTTTTATTTCTATAATTCTCGATAATTACCTCACCTCTCACATGCACATACACAAATATACCCTTGCAACCCCACGATACTTACCATACCATACCATACATTTTTAGTGAAAAGGTTCCATATACATATGTATTTTTTTCCACAGACAACTCTTTGTGATTTGATCTAATTTGATTATGATCTAATATTTTCACCTCTATGCAGTCCTGAATCGTTACTACGGAATTCGATCGAGCCCCGAGGCGATGGGCGCGGTGCAGCGGGCGCTGGTAGAGCGCGGGGCGATGGCGGACTTCTCGTGTCCGTCCAACTGCGACTATCACGACTATCGCGTGACTGACCTGCAGACTACAAATCTGCGCGCATTGCACACCGACATCTCAGGCTTTTAGTGAGTCGCTCTTAGTTCAGTTAGGGCACTGCAGTTGTCATATCCGTAAGCAGTTCTTTTTTTTATGCAACCTGACATTGATGGCTAATACCACACAGCTATCGTTATGATATTAGCCCAATACACCACATTCCCGAAGGAATTAGGTGCCATGCCAGGACCTTCCCTTTATGAGCACGGCTACATTGAACTGGATGAAAAACACGGACAATTTTTCATTGCCGCTTCGACCATCTTTTCATCCAATGCGATTGTACCAACCCGGGCGGACTTGAACCCTACCACCTAGTAGGGGAAGGGGACCTACAGTTTTACATGGATTCCGAACCATGGAGCAGCTCGCTTTCGTAATGAAATGTACTTATCGAACTCGGAAAGAGAAAGACAGTGGTGCATGTCGGAATTGAACCCAGGCCTTTGGTACGCTAGGCCAGTCCCCGCGCCACTAGACTATGAGCTGAGTGGCTCGTAGTCTAGTGGCTTCTTGGCTGATCGATAACTCGAGAACAATATGAGAATCAAGCAGCAGCGACTTACAAGTGTATGGTTCGAATTATAGCGTACGATAATTTCTCCCAACTAATTTCAAGAAAGCAACAGAGATATTATTCTATTTTATAATATTGTCAAACACAAAATCACAAAATAAGAAGTGCGGGTTATTCCTTTTTCGTCACCGGCCAAATTTGTATGAAAAATTAGCTTTCTTGTATTTATTTTCCACATTCGTCATCCGAATATTAATGTAACAAATTATTTTCCTTTTTCGTCACCGGGGTAGGTGAAAGTATACTTGGCAGATAAAATCAACATGCGTGTTTCGTAATGAATATGGCCTGATTCTAATTACACTATTATGATATTTATGTTTTTTAAATACTAGTGATCACAGACATCGTAGGTATTGAAGTAATAATAGTAACATTAAATTTACTATTGGATTAAAATAATAAACACGTTTTTTGTATGGGTCCTCCCTTTAATCTTAATATTTTTTTTATTTTACCTATTTGTTGTTATAGCGGCAAAATAAATACACACTCTGTGTAAATTTCAGCTGCCTACCCATTACGGTTCATGAGATACATCCCTGTGACATACAGACATACGGACGGACGGACGGACGAAGGCTTAGTAATAGGGTTCCGTTTTCACCCTTCGGGTACGGAATCCTAAAAAGGCCCTAATTTACTAAAATCGCTAAATCACAGAAATGCTGTTTGTTTATGTTTCACTTATTATAAATACATTTTACGACCTTCATTAGCTGTATGTAAGATTTTTCCATGATTAGGTACACGGATTTAACACAAATATACTTAATTGTGAAAAATCATTTCGTTTTTAGGGTTCCGTACCCAAAGGGTGAACACGGAACCCTATTACTAAGCCTCCGCTGTCCGTCCGTCCGTCCGTTCGTCCGTCCGTCCGTCCGTCTGTCCGTCTGTCACAGGGCTGTATCTCAGTAACCGTAACAGATAGACAGCGGAAATTTTCACAGAGTGTGTATTTATTTTGCCGCTATAACAACAAACAGGTAAGATTAAGAAATAATTAAAATTAAAGGGGGTCCCCATACAAAAAACGTGATTTCTTTCTATACATTTTTTTACGATGGTACGGAACCCTTCGTGTGCGAGTCCGACTCGCACTTGGCCGGTTTTTTTCTTACTCTTTAACGAAACTTATTCAGTAATTTCCGATAAAAACTGCTCGACGTCAAAGTACCATTCAATAGCTTTACCAGACTTGAACTGAATATTTGGTTCTTAGTATGTACCCAGGTCGTCGTTCTTACGGTTCCGTACACAAAGGGTGTCAAATGGGACCCTATTACTAAACCTCCTTTGTCTGTCCGTCCGTCCGCCTGTCACAGGGCTGCATCTCATAAACCGTACCTAATAGGTAGACAGTTGAAATTTTCACAGATTGTGTATATCAATTGCCGCTTTAATAGCAAATAGTAAACATACAAGAAACGTGAATTACTTGGGTCGAATCTTGTATAATGGTACGGAACCCTTCGTGTGCGAGTCCGACTCGCACTTGACCAGTTTTTTTCTTATTCCGGCGTCAACATTAGCCATCTTCAAGTTGCTATGTTTTATTTATCTCTGGATGACTCCAAGGGACTGGAAAAAATTTGATTTTATTTCGCCCATTAGCCGCATTAGGTGGTGCTTCCATGCTTCCACCGAGTTTGTGGCACTGTGGCGTTCTGCAGAACATGCCCATGCAAGCTGTATAAGACTGTTTGATAAAATAATCATTGAACAAATTAGTTCCATCTGTATCTGGACATGTCGGCATGACACATAGCCAAACTTCAGTAACGAACTCTTCAAGGAGGCAAGCAAGTAAAATGAAAGTTGCAAAGGAAGTAAAACCCTCGTAATTGTTATTCTGTCAATTGGTTACGTCGCCTATTTGCGCCGTTTTTATCATGTTCCAATAATTCTTAGTTTAACTGTACCTCCCATACTGTGAGTACTGGATGACGAAAAAGGAAATTAAAAAGTCACCTTATTTTTAGGGTGACGAATGTGGAAATAAATTTGTTTAGCTTGTGACGTCACGATGACGAAAAAGGAATAACCCGAAGTGCGGGTTTCTTATTCTGTTTGTCGTGTATATTTAACATTGTACCAGACATATCAAAAATATGTAGTTGACTAAATTACGTATTGACAACAAATTACAACAAGTATATTATGTCGTAAAGACAATATCATTAAAATCCTAATTTACGTAGTTTGATGTAGTGACCGAATTAAAGATATCAAGTCACTGGATTCTTACGTTCTTTTCGTTACTATGTCACTATACAAGGTCGTCTGTTAGAACCAGAAACGTAAAAAATCTGCCGTAAATATCCATATCCAAACCGGGTTTAATTTACATATAAAGTACCTGTCTTAAGGCGGCCCAACCCGCTCAACTCCCCATACAAACGGGGAAAGAAGATCACGCCCATATTTCTTATCAGAGATCCAAAATTTTGCTAGAAAGAGCTTAATTTGATCGAACTAGATGTCTGATGACCGTTAGCATTGTAAAATTGTGTTTGGTTTCTAAGTTATAAGGTCCGTATAAGTTGTAAGTTCGATTTTTTCGCGCGTTTTATACAATAACTTTGGTGGTTTGTTACGCAATGATAAAGTAAGAAAATCTTAAAAAGATTAGTCATCAGACATAGCTTATTAATCAAGATTTATAATCTATTTGGTTTTTGTTAGATATTTTACTACAGCGGTCGTGGTTTACTCTTAGCTATAAGTCGTTTTGAAATAAAAATTTTCGTTCACGGTTTTGTACAGTGCCCGCGAATGAGTTAGTCCCGCCGGGTTGGGCCACCTTAAGGTAATTTCATTGATTCTACCGGGTAGTTTTTTATTTTCATATGTAGTTTAAGAGAAGTAAAATCAATTGAGATCTTCATGACCTTCATACGGTATCTGTCAGTACTTATTTTTAGAATTCATCCATTTGCCTCGCTCCCTAGTGAACTTGTAAGATGAAGCTCTTTACTTTCAGTGATCAGGTGGATGTGGCAGTTGATGGCGTGGTGCACGTGTTTTTTCCTTCGCCTCACTACGTCCTGCGAGAGATCCTGCTGGTCGCGGACTTTATCACGCTTCTATGTAAGGATCTGTATTGGATTTTTAAGTAACTGGACATTGGCGGCTAATACTACATGGAAAGACGAAATACCATAGCGAAAGACACCGCCCAAGGCACTGCAGAAATATTAATAAATTAGGCGCTATGATTACCGTTTTCTTTCTGTGAGCACAGCTATTATGTGAACTGGTATGTGAACTGGGTGGAAAAAGGGACAATTTTTCATTGTCGATTAGAAGATTTATGATTCAATGCAACCCCGATGTAATTGGCTATTTTGGGAAGTTATAGCAGGAATATCTACGAACGAATGCGGCACCATCTAAATGGATGCACAAACTTCCTTAAGGTGGCCCAACCCGGCGGGCCTAACTCATTCGCGGGCACGGTACAAAACCGTGCTATTGCGCTCTGGGACCATCTCTGTTTCAAAGAATAAGACAGGCTCCGTGATGAGGAAGATGCAACATGTCCACAAAAAAGACAATGTGCATAGTGTATGATTTGGTAAGATTTACGAAAATTTTAATTCCAAACCGACTTATAGCTAAAAGTAAACCACGACCGCTATAGTCAAAAATCTAACAAAAACCAAATAGATTATAAATCTTGATTAAATAAGCTATGTCTGATGACTAATCTTTTTAAGATGTTCTTACTTTATCATTGCGTAATCCACCTCTAAAGTTATTGTATAAAATGCGCGAAAAATTCGCACTTTCGGACCTTATAACTTAGAAACCCAACACAATTTTACAATGCCAATGGTCATCAGACATCTAGTTTGATCAAATAAAGCTATTTTGAGCAAAATTTTGGATCTCTGACAAGAAACATGGGCGTGATCTTCTTTCCCCTTTTGTATGGGGAGATGAGCGGGATGGGCCACCTTAAGCAGGTAAGATAAAACGGCTGCAGGTAGTAAAATTATCCTTATTTGTGAAAGGAAGAACTCTACATTACCTGATGAATATCAGATGAGTGCTTGTTTGTCAGTGATAAAGAAGCCGAGGTCCACGAAGAAAAGACTAACGATTTTAGTAACGACGATATTATTTCGCAGCGAGTCTCGGCGGCGTGTTCGGTCTGTTCCTGGGTTGCAGTTTCGTGACTGCGGCCGAGCTGCTGTACTTTGTGTGGTCGCGGGTGGGGGCTGCGGTAGTCTCTCGGGCCTTCCGTCAACTGAGAGCCAAGCTCTCCCATGCCAGGCCGAACAGAAGGGAACAATTCAAGGTGGTAATCTGATAATCGTTTGTTTTCCTCTTCCCTTTAAAAACAAAATTTTGGAAAAACGAATCTTTGTCAGGGGGCTTTTTTATGTTTATGAAAAACTTGTATGGGTGGCTGTGTGGAAAGACCAAAGGTCCTCAGATAAGCCAGATCCATCTCACCTCACGAAACCACGCTCAGCGAGCATGGTGAAATGATCGTACAGAGAATAAGTAAGAACGTTGATATCGGAGAAGACTGAAGATTTGAGTCTCAGTCAAAAAAAGGGGTTTATGGGTTTTGTCAATTTGAAATCATTGCAGATGGCTACAATTTTTTAACGAATACATCGAATTTTGGCGAGGTCAACATGGAAAGAGGAGGAAGAAGTTTTGTAGGGCTTATTAAAAACAGAACGAATGAACTTAAAAAAATCACCTAAAATATTACTACCCCAACAAATAATGGTGGAAAGGCTCCAATTTGAAAAATAATAATCCTGGTGGAAAATAATGTCCTGGCCAACAGATAGTATGTTTTTACTGTTAATTGTTTATTGATAACAGGTGAAGTTTCATTGATTGTTCACCCTTCTCGGCGATTGTTGAAAAAGTTTGTTAGCCTAATTCTAATAACAGGAAATGTTTGTTATGCTTATTTATTGCCGTGGCTAACTATAATGCGATGAAATGTTTTAAAGACATTTAATAGGACAACATAGCAACACCAGTAAAAAAAATTATACAACAATTGCATGGCACAATATGACAGTTATCATGCCTTTGTGTTTCAGAAGGTTCATCTCACTATTATGGGACCAACACTAGTGGGTAGCGGTAAGGGGTTCCACATACGTGAGGAGGTGTTGAGTGCACTCGAAGGCCCAGGCGATCTCTACATCAAGAAGTAGCTTCGAATCGCATACGAGGAATTATGTTATGCAGTGTTTTTAGACTTCTCCTAATTCTAGAATATACTCTTACACGAATTATGGTGTCATTTATGTTGGTGTCAAAAACAAACAACAAAAAAACAAAAATGATGAAGAACCATACTGAATATGCAAATGATTCTAACTTACCGGGATCATTAAATGTTTTATTTCAATGTGATGTCCTTTTATATTTTTACGCTCGCATTTATGCGACGTTGCCGTTTACACCGACTTCGCGGTTCATACAAATTTGGTCGTCCGAGTTTGATTTTAACACTTGATTTTCTGAAAACCCTATTTAATTAAAATCTAAGTAAAATATATATAAGTAAATATATATTATAACTAAAGCCATGAGAACCATTAACTTCATGAGACATAGTCAGAGCCTGCTCGTAACATTAAATTATAAAAAAATATAACGGTACGGATCCCTAATTTATTATGTACAACAAAACAAAAATAAAAGGCCCAAATTAAAAAATAAGTTAATTAAAACAATAAGGAATTATTATTCAAGTTTATTACAAATTAAAAAACAATAAAACTAACAAAAGGAGAAAAATGCTGTGGGGTGTTGTCATGGTGAAACTATAATAATAAAATGACTACGAATACACTATAAAACGGCTATCATAATAAAATGCGTCGGTAAACAACAATTCGTGACCGCGCTGTATTAGACAATGGATGCATAGGAAGGAATGAACTGCTAACGTCATACCAAACGGATAATAAAAGTCCATAGTTGGCGTTGCATTACACATCTCAGAATACATTAAATCGAGGGCTTACCTAAAGAATGCATTAAGTAAAAATACAGACCGGGACAAATGAAAGCTTGTAAAAATTAAACTTTAGTCACGGCGGTTAGTAGTTATCTTGTTAAGGTGGCCCAACCCGACGGGACTAACTCATTCGCGGGCACGGTACAAAACCGTGCTGTTGCAATCTGGGACCTTCTCTGTTTCAAAGAAAAACACAGGCTCCGTGATGTGGAAGATGCAACATTTCCACAAAAAAGACAATGTTCATAGTGTATGATTTGATAAGATTTACGAAAATTTTAATTACAAAACGACTTATAGCTAAAAGTAAACCACGACCGCTGTAGTCAACAATCTAACAAAAACCAAATCTCTACTTATATAAAAGGGAACGTCTGTCCACATGCGCGGGGTAATCTCCGTAACCACAGAACAGATCAAGATGCGATTTAAACCAATTTAAAGAGAACATCGCGGGGCTTGCTATAGGATACATACCATCACGCTAAATATCCTAAGGGCTGAGCAGATAAATTACAAATTTATTGACCAGCCTTTTCGGCCAGCCCTTTAGGCTACTTTTTATCTAGGAAATAATTCAGCTCGACATCAGTCCAAAAGGCCATGGACCCGAGCGGAGCCGGGTACCGCAGCTAGTAGATTATAAATCTTGATTAAATAAGCTATGTCTGATGACTAATCTTTTTTAGATATTCTTAATTTATCATTGCGTTATCCACCTCCAAAGTTATTGTATACAACTCGCGAAAAATGCGAACTTTCGGACCTTATAACTTAGAATCCAAACACAATTTTACAATGCCAATGATCATCAGACATCTAGTTCGATCAATAAAGCAATTTTAAGCAAAATTTGGGATTTTTGACAAGAAATATGGCCATGATCTTCTTTCCCCGTTTGTATGGGAAGTTGAGCGGGATAGGCCACCTTAAAAGTCCCTAGAGATGGGATTATAAATGAATTTGCGATTAAGTAGGCCTATTCTTAAAGCACGGCTCAGGAATCAAGAATTTTTCAGTTGAGAAAACACCTTTGATAGCGGTTGTCAAAGAGATTTTCTCGACGGAAAATCTTGAATCATTGAAATACCTTGCCCAGAAATCTTTCTCTTGAGAAGATCGCATTGACAGCTCTATAAAAGCGGTTATCTCGGTTGAAATATTTCATATTCCTGAGCACGGAATTCCAAGAATAGACCTACACTTCAGATGATATGTATCGTCTGTATCAAGGCATTTACGGTAAAAGAAAACAACCATAATTCTTCTATTATCTAAATTGCTAATTGTACTCATCAACTACAAGGCCTGATAAATGTATATCCATTAAACTTTGACACGTATGCTAGTGACGCCTTTAAGTGCTCTAAGAGCCTGAATTAAACTGTGCCTTTGAGACGAGACACCTTGAAAGTACACCGTGAAGAGCTAAAGTACTTAATTGGACACTTCACCTGTAACAAAGTATCTTTAGAAGGTCTACCCAAAATTTACTACAGGCTGTTTATATAACACTTTATCCAGAAGGATATAAACAGCCTAAAAAAGGTAGCGTCTTCAGGGTAATGTATGTATGTATGGATGTTTATTAAAAAAATTACGAATCCAAGTATTGTATTCAGAGTGGGCAGACTAACTTTATTCCGCCGGACTAAACCGGTTTTTATATGGTTAGTCCGGGTACTCATCTCGTACTAAGTTTTTACAGGTGCTCTCTGAATACGACTTGAAGAGTTTGTACACAAAAATAATTAATAAATGAATGTAACTAATTTGAATAATTTCTCCATAATTTCAAATTTATTTAAATGGGGGGCCGATACTCTTTTAATATTTTTCCTGCAGTTACTGAGCGTGCCAAATTATAGAAGTAACTAACAGTTGTATCAAATATCGTAAAAAGGCTATGCCTCAGCAAAGTCCTGGATAGGCAGGTCCTTCCAGCCGCTGGTCTTCCGCCACCGCCTAGTCGCCTTATAATGTTTGCAGATATCTTAGGTGTTAACAACGGTTTGACAATATTTTTAAGATATATATAGACACAAGTAAAAATCAAAACAAAAAATAAAACAGTAAAACACACTTAATCCTATGTAGTAATATTGCAAAAATAAGAACACAAAAATGTTATGATCCACTAAAAAAAAAAACGTTAGTATTATTTAGTAGTCGCAGTGTCGATTATTTATTTATTAGCTCGCCTTTGCATACTATGTAACAATATTATGTATATATGTAACAATCTTAATTCTGGGATACCTCGGGGTCGCCGAACTATGTCCAGCACGAGCAGATACTTAACTGAAGGCGCATTCTGTCGAGGAATTCCAGTTATTTTGAAGCCATTATGGTTTGATCCTTGATATGGTGTCCGAACCTGAGGTCGACTGAAGCATGACCTTGGTTGACTGGTCGATTCCCAATATGAGGTGGAGCTACTTGATCGAAGTCCACTTTACAGGGGATTTTTTCAGGGCCAAATCCGAAACTATGAAAAATATCGAAGAAGGAATCATGAGGCCGATTTAGATTAAAGCTAAATCTGCATTATTCGATTTTTGGAAAAATAGTTTTCCTAGCTCGTTAATTAAGAGAAAAATAAAGCAGTCTGTATTACTGCACCAGTCAATAGTGTCGCTTATAAGGAACAAATCCTGTGAAGAAATACATGTGCGCATTTTTTTCCAAAATCAACCTGTTCAATTCCCGGCTAGGAAAAAAAATTTTCAAAACTCTAATAATGCAGTTTTAGTTTTTATCAAAATCGAACTCGTGACTATTTTGAGTGTTTTTCGCTATTTCTAATAGTTTCGGATTTGTCCCTGAAGGCCCACTTCAAAAAATCACCTGGCCTGTATACACCTGTATTCTCGACTCGGCGAGGTTCTAAAGACCATTTACGGAAAAAAAAC
Organism: Incurvaria masculella; assembly: GCA_946894095.1. Lineage (NCBI taxonomy): Eukaryota > Metazoa > Arthropoda > Insecta > Lepidoptera > Incurvariidae > Incurvaria > Incurvaria masculella. The sequence goes on along the minus strand of OX335644.1, from coordinate 4,121,608 downwards.
TATCATCTCTTCTAGGAGCCCACTATGCTCCTCGCCGGCATCTGGTTAGCACCGTGCATCTACGTGTAGCAATCAATGTCACCCAGATCCAGCAGATCACTGAATTAATTTGCAGCACGAATAAGGTTGGGGATAGTTCTGAACCCTGCGGTACGGCGGCATTCACTGACATGGCATTGGACCTTCTTCCAAACATCCAAGCAAACAAACTATGCTTACTTAAACTGGTACCACCTAATTTAATCTACATTAGAAACAGTCTCATTGCCATCGAGACGAAAAGGAAAATATAATGTATAGTAGGTACGTCGATATATCTCAGATATTATGTTTAGCGTTTCTAAATTTATTTTAGCCTTTAGGTTATATGCACATAAAATATTACCCATTTACAATAAATGTACGATTATTATGTTATAACCTGTTTATTAGATCAACGTCACATGAGCATTACCTTACTATTCAGTGTCTCATCTCGGTTTATCCGTACCACGGAATAAAGAAACATATTTTACGAAAGGAATATTAAGTAGGCATATTATACCTACTATTTACTTATTTTTATTTCTACAAACGAGTTTTTAGGTTACGCATTTTTCAAAGCAAATATAAGTGGAAATAATTTAATAAGGCATCACAAGGTATTTATTTTTAGTAGAACTATACATGGATTCCCGAATCAATACGGTTCCATGCCAGTATACATTGAACCGGATGGAAAACACGGAAAAAATTTCATTGCCGTTTTGAATATATTTTCCTCCCATGCGATGGTACCAATCCTTACCATTAATTAGAGGAAGGGGGCCTAACGTTTAACATGGATTCCGAACCAAGAAACAGCTCTTGTTTGTTACGAAATGTACTTGAAATGTATTTGCGTTTATTTACAATAACTAGGAAAAGACAATTAAATGTAAACCTTAAAAAATAACACATAAAAAAAGCATAATATAAAATAACAAAAAAAAGTGGTAACATATACAAACAACTTTGAATGTGTCAGACAGGTTTGGAGCCCCCCCGGTAGACCAGTGGCGTGATAAGCTGGGTGAAGCAACTCTGAGCGCGGTTGGGTTTTAGATGGGCGACCATTTTCAATCGTTGCGGCTGGCAGGGGATCAGATTCCCCGTAAAAATGTAGGTCCTTTTCCTTACTTACTAGGTGGTAGGGTTATTCCTGCCCCGAATAATACCGTTGATATGAATGGTCGAGCGGCAATGAAAACTTCTTCGTGTTTTCCATCATCCAGTTCAATGTAACCTAGCATTATAAGAAAGGGCCTGGCATGGCACTCATTTTAAATTTCTCAAAAAAAATATATGAAAAAAAACCCCTTTACGTGTTGCTGTAAAAACCCAAACTACGGTAAATCCTAAAATTTACCAGCAAAACTTAAGATTTACCAGTAAAACCTACTCTTAATGGTTAAAGTCCGAACAGTTGTGAGAACATCGTTAATTTTGGACTTTAACCACCTGTCACTCGGTAAATCCTCATAGATATGGTAAAACGTAACCTAACCTAATCCAACCTAGCATTTACAAAACTCTATAGGTAAAAGCCCGAAAAAACATTTATGTTCATACATTTACCAACTCATGTCGGTAAATCCTAATATTCACAAGTAAAACCTAGGATTTAACCATATACGGGCTTTTACAGTAACATAATATTCAATCAATAACGTGGTAGTTTGCTCTGTTCTGTGGCGCCTTTTCTGCGACGACGACTACTTGCGATTTCTAACGACGGAATTGACCTTGAACTTTATGGAAATGACCATCGCTCTAATGAATTTGAATATTGTTACCGTAATGTACGGGCTATCGACACAGTTTTAAACATTTTATTACTTATCTAAACCTTGAAGGCGTCTTTTGTTTGCTGATGCAATAGTATTACAAGATGTGTCATTTTTAACCGACTTAAAAAAAAGGAGGAGGTTATCAATTCGTCTGCATGTTTTTTTTTGTTTTTTTTTAGTTTTTTTTTATGTTTGTTACCTCATAACTTTTTCCTGGGTGAACCGATTTTGATGATTATTTTTTTAAATGATAGCTAGTGCTTCCCAAGTGGTCCCGTTTTAATTTGGTTAAGTTCTGACAATAACATCCATGAGAAAATCATAAAAGTCTTAAATATGTATTAAGATGTGCGCGACAAATGGACGAATAACTCAATATAACGCCAACCGATTTCGGCGATTCTTTTTTTATTGGAAAGGACGTGTACAAATTAGTAAGTGTACATCAGATTCACTTAAAATTAACAAATAAAAAAAAAAAACAAAAAAAATAACCGACTTCAAAGAAAAAGCACTAAAAAGTAAAAAATAATGTTCATTTTTGTAGTTACGATTTCTGTTATTTTTTGAGTCGGTGTCAGCCAAGGTTAGGTTAGGTTAGGTTAGGTTAGGTTAGGTTAGGTTCTCTTGATTGGCGCAGCACGTGCCCGGCTGACGCCGACTCAAAAAATAACAGAACTCATAACTACAAAAATGAACATTATTTTTTAATTTTTAGTGCTTTTTCTTTGAAGTCGGTTATTTTTTTTGTTACATTTTTTTCTAAACAAAGGTAATAAAAAACCGACCAAGTGCGAGTCGGGCTCTCACACGAAGGGTTCCGCAACATCGTACGAGACTTAACAAAAAAAAATCATTTGTTTCCCCTTTAAATTGCTGTATTTTTTATTTTTACTATTTGTTGTTGTAACGGCAATCGAAGTACACACACTGTGATAAGATCTACCTATTACGGTTTATGAGATCCAGCCCGCTGACAGACGGGCGGACAGCGGGGGCTTAGTAGTAGAGGTACCCTAGTCTAAACAGGAGCCCTGCTACTAATAATCCCAGATCATCGTCTGAATAGGTATACAATGTTTTGTCCCTTTCTATCGAATTAGAAACTGCCTGTCAATGCAAAGGACAAAACATTGTATAATTATTCAGCTGATGATCTAGGTTTATTAGTAACAGGGATAGTTTTTATGTATGGATGAAAACAATATGTAAAAAAGATAAAAACACAACTGGATCTAGTTAATCTTTAGTTTAGTCGATTATAAGGCATTTTGCAAAAAAGAACATAATTTCGCATTCAGCGGTCACTAAAATCTAAAAGTAAGATACTGATCAGTCTCGTATACAACAACTTGTGTTGTTTCTAAAAATTTACAATTTAGTTTTAGTATTAATACATAAAGTCTACGAACGCAGTATCTTTTAAAATAAAGCAATTTACTCCATGAACACCCCTTGCAGATTTATTATTAGTATAGATTAGTATAGATGACATTATTTAATTTATAGTAATCATCACGCCTACCTAGGCAACATTTGGAATTAAGCTTAGTTTAACGACTTTAACTAGTTCTGGCAGTGACGGGAGATGGCGCGGGTTAGAAATGTCGGGTTCGTGTGGGTGGAAAATGGCTTGACGAACGCACGTTTAGAGCACACTCGCGCGCGGACGCGATTTTTCGACTATGCGCCGCCGGATTCCCATACAATGGACACTTTGACCATACCGCGGAGACATCACATCAGCCGCATGCAACTTCTTCCTGTCTCTTCAGTGGTTCCAATCCACAAATACGTCCACCGATACGTCTGCGAGTATGTTTTCTGTTAGCATGTACGTTTCATTTGGGTTGGTACATAGATTTAGAAAATTAGTAGGCGCCCTGGATGGCACATCTCCTTCATTTTTTAATCTGAATGACCTTGTAAAAATAATGAATATTGGCAGAATAGCAACAGTACACGTCCGAAATGTAACTCTATTAAAGAGTCTAAAGTGGTTTAACCGGTTGTTATTCAACTGTGATTCCCAGCTAGACATGATAACAGTTTAGAAACGATAGCAGTTTTACCCGTCGAAAATGAACCAAACTGAAAAACAAATCTAGTATTTTCATTATTTCAGCGTACAAAGTATATTTAGACATATTAAAATCGTTAATTAATTAGTATGAAAGCGTTAAATCAATGTATCTACAATCTAAAAATACTGTGTTAGTAGGAGACATTGATCCCAGGGGAGGGACTGTAGAAGAATTCTTAATTATGGGTATAGAGCAGGTGACGAGATCCCCGTTTCGCTTGCTGGTTCAAGTCAATTTGACAATGATAAAATGCGATATTTGGGCGATTGGTTTTTGGATCAGGCCACTAAACATCACGCTGAGCAATCTGAGGGGTGAATAGCGGGGATTTTTTGTCGGGCCCATTTTTAATCGGGTACATACAATTATGTTCCTAATCGCGCGTTTGATGAATGAGGGCCCAAACGGGAAAATGTGTCCGACACTTTTCCTGTCAAAGAGACAGCTACACCGACACTTTTGCTGTCAAAGACTTCTTCAGCCGAAGAGTTTTCAGGCGATTTTCAGGTTACCCCTTTGGGTGATACTGTGCAGTTTGGCAGTTCTGGATGTATGTTCTAGACGCTCTACTCGGGTGAATGTCCAAAAATGAAATAACGGCGCCGTGACCGATTTTGATGCAACTTTCAGGCAATCTCCAGATTAGTCCTGCGGGTGATCCTGTACAGTTTGAAAGCTCAGAAGCTCCGCTCGGGTGAATGTTTTTGTGTAAATCGCCAGCAAATTTTGTCCCGGCAAAGAATATTCAAATCAGAACTGTCATCCCATACTTCGGCACTTCGCTTAATGTACTCCTATCGGATGACAGAACGAATTTCGTTATTGTGCGGTTTTCAAGATTCGCTAGTACATATTATAACAACACCTTGCATAATTTATTATTATTATATAGAAATGCAATAGTCTAGGAGGTCACGACATTTTAGGGAATGATAACGTAAATGGCTGAAACTAGGTTCACAGGTTAGAGAACGACCCCCCGATGCCAAATATGCCGGTCTGCCTGCCTCAAGTGGTTGCGTTAGCTAGATATGGCGCCTGAAAAACTCGTTATCATGACCAAAAAAAATCATAACGTAAATGGCTGAAAACAGTATGGAGCGCAAATACTAGTTGTACTCATGTGAATTACGCAAAAACCGAACAAAAATTTGGTTGCGTTATGGAGCAATGCCCATTCAAAGATACTTTATCATGACCGAAAAAAAATCATAATGTAAATGGCTGAAACCAGTATGGAATGCAACTACTAATTGTACTCATGTGAATTACGCAAAAACTGAACAAATCTTTGGTTGCATTTCCTAGCAATATGCGAATGAAGTTACAGATATCACTTTCATTGCATTCAAGTTTTTAATAAAATCATACCTACTGGTTATTTTTGCATGATTAATAGGTATGAATATTTCCAAACAAACATTTTATTCATCATTAGGTACATACCAACATAATTTTAGCATCTGTTTTAAAAGTTAAAGTACTAGACTAAAGCTAGACTAGAGCCAAACACATTTAATTATACATTTAAAATGTATTAATAATGTCACCACGGGGACATTATTTTTTGGAGATATTTGACATTTATATAGTGCAAAATCCCAAAATGTCAGAGTTAGGCAGGCGGGGATGCGAGGAGCGTTTGTTTTGGTCCGCGCTCGAGTAAACTCTGCGCGTCGCCTCCAGTAGATAAAAGACATACAATGCGATTCAAATAAGAATAGGACAGGGCTAGTGACTAACTTTACTTGAATTAGCTCGGAAAAGTACGGTCGGCACTCATGCATCAGAATCGAGGTGTGATCCGATCATGTGCGTGTACATGCTTTTTCCTTTTTTTTTTATTGTGTAGCCTTTCTGCCGTGACAGCGACACTAGACTAAACACAAATCTACGCAGTGTAGGATGACATTGAGTGCCATTTACAGAATATGCAGTTACATGAGTAGGGGGGCTGTACTTTGCATTTTCGGTTATCTATGTTATGTATATTACATAGTTACATGTGCTTAGTTTGTGTCGGATGTCCTCGAAAGTGCCTTAGTTTAGTTGTTTTATTGGTTAATTTTGTTTATTATAGCGTTGTTGAAAATGTTTTTATCTCTGTTCTTCAAATAATATTTACTTAAAACTAATGATTTTTTCTAAATGTTAATTCGATATTTTTTGCAGAAACTTTTTTGCACGCCATACTGAAATTAATTGGCTTTCGTTGTTTGACATTTAAAATGGCGGTGGTCCCTGTCCTATTCTTATTTGAATCGCATTGTATATTCCGTTGCTGTTGTTTCTCCTGTGACTTTGTAAAATGAAATAAAGTTGAATAAAATATTATCTTTGGTGTGACATTAGAACACTGGGATATTGGTAAAATAATTGCAATATTAAGGTATCGAGGAGGAACCAGAGCGGCAGCGAAAAGAGTCAGTCTCTATAATATACGACGAACAGGCAGTTTCTCCAGGCGCCTAACCTTTAAATGCTTGATACAAAATGATAACGAAATCCGCGATGCACCACATCTAAACACGGGTAACGCCTCAAGTGAGACCTTTTCCACGTTTCCCTGATTGTGAGACGTGAGTGCAGCTTGCCACATACAGCCTAAGAAGTTACACCGCGAACTTCATTCCGGTATTTGGAACATAAATTCCCCCAGGGCCCCTATAATTTGAAATGTATCGGTTCGGGCTTGTGGACTAGGCTGTCATAGGCGTAGGGAGGGCGCCTACCATCGGCTTCGACATTTGACCCGCGGCTTTGTAGTTACCAGCAGGAGTGGGTAACTGCTCTGCTGCTGTTGTCCGGCAAGCACGTCATGTTCGGGCTGCCGACATGACGGCGTAGAGCGTAGAGAGCGACCTTAGTTTTTTATTACGTACTTAACTTGACATTGGATGGCTAATACCAAACTGACCGTCCGATATTAGCCTAAAACACTACATGGGAACTAGTTACCATGCCAGGACCTTCCTTATGCTCATGACCTATATGCAGGCGAGTTGCCCTAATTAACTTGCCTTGATTCTAGGTCATGGAATGGAGGGATGCATTATGTTTGAATGTCCCAAAGAAACAACTCCGGCACGGATATGGGAGTTAGGCTAATGGTCGTCGCGAGCATGGATTGAAACGTTAGGCTTCGGTTTCAGCCGGTGAGCATGCATTATAGCTCCGGTACCTATCAGGAAAATAAGAAGTGGACATCTCACGTGGCACTCACCGAGTACAAAAGCGATATGCTGAGGCGGCAAGACCTACTGGGGTTATGGTCCCAACTGAGGTTTCGGTGTCGGTGGTAATAGCGTCTCGTTCAGCCACCACGCTGTGGACATCATCGACATGACTACAAGAATCGTGCCAAGGATTTGCTGAGGACTCAGGTTCGAAGACAGTGCGCATAACTCCCATATGTGCGAGGGATAACTGATCGCATAGGAAGGTTCTTTAGCAAAATTGGAATATTTTTTTTTTTCAAACCTCTCACAACAATCTCTTCCATGCTTAGATCGGTGAAAGACAGAAACCCACTACAGGACCCAGGAGTCTACAAAGTACCAAGTAGCTGTGAAAAAAGTTACATTGGCCAGACAAAACGGAGCGTTCAAACCAGAACAGGAGAACACATCAAGCCACTTAAAAACAATAAGTTCCACAAGTCGGCGATCTGTGAGCACGCCTTGAATAATAGAAATAACCATTGGATTCGCTTCGACCAAGCTGAAACGATAAATATAGAAAAACAATACATACCACGCTTGGTTCAAGAATCGATATAAATTACAAGGCATTCCAACTTTAACGGAGACGATAGTTGGAAGCTGTCAGCGTCTTGGTCTCCGTTACTGGCGAAATATGGCAACACAAGAGTTCAGCTGCCAACATTGAGGCAAAGTGACACCGTTAGCATAGTTCGCACAGATGACTTCATTGCCGAACGGAATTCTTCGTCACTACCCTCATCTGCGGCTGAACCAAGCCACAGCTACAATCTGGCAGCCGACGACCTGCAGTTTACATCTGACTGGACGAAGCATCAGAGGTCCTCCAGGTCACATCGCGAATCCTAATGATGTCCACTGCGTGGTGGACGAAACGTTAGCTCGACGCCTAAGCTGAACACTATTTTCGTAAACGTAAAATATTATGTCGAACAACAGTGAACATCTAAACCAACATATTTCTACCTCCTTTACCTTGGTCGACATTAAATTAAAAAAAATACCTTATACGTTCGAGACAAAGGTGACTTTCTGAAGTGTTTGTTGGTTTAAAGTTACTACTTTTGTGTAGAATACTCTCGTGTAGAAATATTATATGTCAATCGAAGTGCGAAGAAATCGTCTCACCATTTTCAAAGTGTTCTCATCAATCAAGATCGGACCAGCTAACGCCTAAGAACTTTTGGGAAAATATATGGTAAGTTTACCGGCAACTTAAGAAAGAAAGAAAGAAAGAAATTCTTTATTGTGAAAATTACATTAAAAACTATTTACAGAACAATTAAATCTAACAGAGCGAAACTGCACAAAGGCGGACTTATGACTAAAAGTGATTTCTTCCAGTCAACCTTAAACTTTAACTTAAAAAGTTAACTTATATAACAAATATGTAACTATGTAATATACATAAAACAGATAACCGAAAATGCAAAGTACAGCCCCCCTTCTCATGCAACTGCATATTCTGTGAATGGCACTTAATGTCATCCTACACTGCGTGATTTGTGTTTTGTCTAGTGTCGCTGTCACGGCCAGGCAAAAACGCTACACAATAAAAAAAACGAAAACGCATGTACACGCAAATACTCGGATCACACCTCGATTCTGATGCATGAAAAAAAGCGTCAGGCTTCCTTTGATATTGAAGCGTCTGGACATGCCTATCGTAATTTTCCGAGCTAGTTCGAGTGAAGTTAGTCACGAGCTCTGTCCTATTTTTATTTGAATCGCATTGTATGTATTTTATCTACTGGAAGCGACGCACAGAGTTTGCTCGAGCGCGGACCAAAACAAACGCTCCTCGCATCCCCGCCTGCCTAACTCTGACATTTTGGGATTTCGCACTATGTAAATGTTAAATATCTCCGAAAAATTATGTCCCCGTGGTGACATTATTAATACATTTTAAATGTATAATTAAATGTGTTTGGCTCTAGTCTAGCTTTAGTTTAGTACTTTAACTTTTAAAACAGATGCTAAAATTATGTTGGTATGTACATAATGATGAATAAAATGTTTGTTTGGAAATATTCATACCTATTATTCATGCAATAATAACCAGTAGGTATGATTTTATTAAAAACTTGAATGTAATTAAAGCGATATCTGTAACTTCATTCGCATATTGCTAGCAAATGCAACCAAAGATTTGTTCAGTTTTTGCGTAATTCACATGAGTACAACTAGTAGTTGCATTCCATACTGGTTTCAGCCATTTACATTATGATTTTTTTTCGGTCACGATAAAGCATCTTTGAATGGGCATTGCTCCATAACGCAACAAAATTTTTGTTCAGTTTTTGCGTAATTCACATGAGTACAACTAGTACTTGCGCTCCATACTGTTTTCAGCCATTTACGTTATGATTTTTTTTTTGGTCATGATAACGAGTTTTTCAGGCGCCATATCTAGCTAACGCAACCACTTGAGGCAGGCAGACCGGCATATTTCGCATCGGGGGGTCGGTCCCTAACCTGTGAACCCAGTTTCAGCCATTACGTTACGTTATCATTCCCAAAAATGTCGTGGCCTCCCAGAATGACACGAAGTATGCAGGTGAACTTTTACGAAAATTTACAATGTTAAATATGTGTACATAAATAAGAAATAAACTAAGCTTGACAATAAAAATCTAAAAGCTAAGTTCGACTTCATATGAATTAAACTTTTGATTTTTTTTATGCAACCTGACATAGATGGCTAATACCACACAACTACCGCTATGATATTAGCCCAATACACCGCATTCCCGAAGGAATTATGTGCCATGCCAGGGCCTTCCCTTTACGAGCACGGCTACATTGAACTGGATGGAAAACACGGACAATTTTTCTTTCAATTGGCGCTTTGACCATCTTTTCATCCAATGCGATGGTACCAACCCGGGCGGGCTTAAGCTCCACCACATCGTCCGAACCATGGAGCAGCTCGCATTCGTGACGAAATGCACTTATCCAACTCGGAAAGAGAAAGAAAGTGGTGTATGAATGGGAAGAGGATTTGAACCCATACCTCTGGTATGCTAGGTAAGTCTCCGCGCCACTAGGCTACGAGCCACTTAAATATCACTCACTTCAACATGTTCCTTTATCATTTGACTTAAGACTCGTTTTTACCTTTGCTGCGTCTTAGGAAACGTTGGCTACAGCGTCTATTCCTCCATACGTTCTTGAAGGAAGTGCCTTCTCAGTGTCGAGGAAATTTATAGGAGCTTATATTACAACTTCCACCGCCTCCCTTCTCGCCTCCCCACCTACTTCACTCCGAGATTCCTCTCCCGCACAATAGCGAACTATGTATCTCGGGTCATAACATTCTTGAATGGACTTTCACAAGATATATTTTCACTGTCTGGTGAAACAGTGACTTAGTTTCGCTTCAGTATTCAAACGGCAGGTTTACTTTTCTTCTCAATTTCAGTTCCGGTAAATGAAAAATTGAAGTAAATACTTCTTTACCTGTTTTAAATTGGTTTCTTTCTCATAACTAACACAGGGAGCTTTAAAGAATATGATAGGAATATTTAAGAACGCCACGTTAATATAATTTAATAGGAATATTTAAGAACGCCACGTTAATATAATATAATAGGAATATTTAAGAACGCCACGTTAATATAACATAATAGGAACATTTAAGAACGCCACGTTAATATAATTTAATAGGAATATTTAAGAACGCCACGTTAATATAACATAATAAGAATATTTAAGAACGCCACGTTAATATAACATAATAGGAATATTTAAGAACGCCACGTTAATATAATATAATAGGAATATTTAAGAACGCCACGTTAATATAATATAATAATAATGATTACCGCGGTCGTTAGACATGTTTGAAAAATATTACGGCTTTTCACGCGGCAGGTAGAGATATTCTCCGACGTTTCGAGCTAATCATTCATTATAATAAAAATATTTAAGAACGCCACGTTAAGATATTTAATAACGAACAACAGAAGGAGAAAGAAAGCATGCAAGGGGCGGGAATCAGTCATAGTTTCAATGAGATGGTATCAAACGGGATTATACTTAAAACAGAGAAATCAACAAAGAAGATTTGGAATGTACAATATGTAATGATTCATAGAAATATGAAGGTCTACAAGTCTACACTGTGACCGACCCCTCCGACCTTAAGAGCGGCTCGTAGCCTAGTGGCGCGGGGACTGGCCTAGCGTACGAGAGGCCTGAGTTCAATACCGACATGCACCACTGTCTTTCTCTTTCCGAGTTCGAAAAGTGCATTTCGTCACGAATGCGAGCTGCTCCATGGTTCGGAATCCATGTAAAACTGCAGGTCCCCTTCCCCTACTAGGTGGTAGGGTTTAAGCCCGCCCGGGTTGGTACCATCGCATTGGATGAAAAGATGGTCGAAGCGGCAATGAAAAATTGTCCGTGTTTTCCATCCAGTTCAATGTAGCCGTGCTCATTAAGGGAAGGTCCTGGCATGGCACCAAATTCTTTCGGGAATGTGGTGTATGGGGCTTATATTATAACGGTAGTTGTGTGGTATTAGCCATCAATGTTAGGTCGCATTAAAAAAACCTGCCTCCAACAAGCAACGATCTTAGCACAGTAAAACTAAGACAAAGGCTTGTCCGTTATGATAGATCGCCTCTTCGCGTCGAGGCTTGAATATATCGTGTGGTGATTAGGAAATGCAATCCCGACTCGAGATTGCAAATTCGAGATCCCGCGGGATAAGAAATATCAATCCCGCGGGATCCCGGAATTTTCGGGATCCCGTCTAGTTTTAAAAAAAAGTTAAATTCGGATGACTGAAAAAGCTAACAACTGCTTATTTGTGATAGTGAGGTTAACTAAAATAACATATTACTCGAAAGAAAATAAAACCCTTTATTCTTTAATCTTACCAACTAAATAATTATCAGGTTTTAAGGAAATTAACAACGGTAAATTATCTAATCAAAACAATAAGCATATTTCAAGGGAATTAGGAAATAGTTACCTATGAGAGATTTTGAAAATGAAAAAATAATCCTTACAACTGCACAACTAAAACAATGACGAACGTAAACAAACAAATGACTGCCTCTCCGCGCGCATATTATATTTCTCACTTACTCGACACAGTTCTATATTATCTGTCCCTCTCGTCACCTGTCGCTAATATTCGGAAATAGTCGGAATAGTTTTCTAACGCTGTTTGGCGTTCCTGCCGCTCGCGGCCGTCAGTCAGCGCGCCGCTTGCGCCGCGAGTGGATCTGTGTAGCATCGCTGACCACTGCCGCCCAATCCCGTCAATCTCGAACGGGATCTCGTCATATCATGCGTCGGGATTTATCCCGAAAAATTACACGAGATCTCGCGAGATCGGGATCCCGCGGGATCGGGATTGCATTCCCTAGTGGTGATATCCCATATACCTCCCTGCCTCTAAACAGTCATAACTTTGCAGCAACTTGAGATAACATTGTTCCCGCTAAAACTCTTGACTTTTCCGGTTAACGGACTGGCTGCGCTCAATAGAACATATTATTTTATATTTGGTTAAAAAAATCCTGAAGTTATACTTCAGGCAGAATAAAACAGGTTTTGTATGTACCTATTCAGAGTTAAACGACCGATGACGCAATTAAATACTAGGAATAAATATTTGATTAAATAACACCTAAATTAAATGACTGATTTCGCAATTTAGTGAACATTCCGTCCGTCCGTTCGTCCGTCTGTCACAGGGCTGTATCTCATAAACAGTATTCAAGAAAAAGTAGGAGGTAGGAGGATGCAACACGTCCATAAAGTAAATAGTGTTTGATTTGGTTAGATTACAAAAAATAATATTACAAGACGCCCTTATAGCTAAAAGTAAATCACGAACGCTGCTGCAGTCGAAAATCTAATAAAATGTAAACTGATTTTAAATCTTCATGGAACAAGCTGGATTTGATGACTAAGATTTTTTAGATGTTTTTGTTATATCGTTGAGTATTCTACGTCCAAAATTATTGCATAAAGCGCGAACTTTCGGACCTTGTAACTGAGAAATCAAACACTATTTTACAATGCCAATGGTCTTCAAGCATCTAGTAGATTAGGAGGTCGCGACAAAAATGGTAACGATAACGAAAATAGCTGAAACTGGGTTCACATGATAAAGACCAACCCTCTGAAGCTAAATAGACTAGGAGGTCGCGACAAAAATGGTAACGATAACGTAAATGGCTGAAACTGGGTTCACATGATAAAGACCAACCCTCTGAAGCTAAATAGACTAGGAGGTCGCGACAAAAATGGTAACGATAACGTCAATGGCTGAAACTGGGTTCACATCATAAAGACCAACCCTCTGAAGCTAAATAGACTAGGAGGTCGCGACAAAAATGGTAACAATAACGTAAATGGCTGAAACTGGGTTCAGGGGATTAATACCAACCCTCTGAAGCTAAATGTGTCGGTCTGCCTGTTCCAAGTGGTTGCGTTACGTAGGTAAGGCGCCTGAAAAAGTCGTTAGGGTGACAAAAAATATAAATGATAAGGTAAATGGATGCAAATGACAAAGCATGAACGTATCAGTACAAACTTGGTTAGCAATACAAAAACTGAACAAATTTTTGGTTGCATTTCGTAGACATAGGAGATTTAGGTTACAGACATAAGTTTAGGTATATTTAAGTATTTAATAAAGAAACCGAATGGTTTTTGGTGCATAATTAATAGTTATCATTGTTTCTAGACAATCAGTATATTCATCAGCAGGTACATACCAACATCTATTTTATATAGCCAATCTAGTTAACGCAACCACTTGGCGCAGGCAGACCGACATATTTAGTATCAGAGGGTTGGTCTCTAACATGTGAACCCAGATTCAGCCATTTACCTTATCGTGACCAAAAACGTCGTGACCTTCCGGAATAAAATGTGTCAGTCTGCCTGCGCCAAGTGGTTGCGTTACGTAGATAAGGCGCCTGGAAAAGTAGTTATGGTGTAAAAAACATATATATGATAAGGTAAATGGCTGCAAATAACGAAGCAAGAAAGTATCAGTACATACTTGCTTAGCAAAACCAAAACTGAACAAAGCTTTGGTTGCTTTCGTTGTTATAGGCGATTTAGGTTATAGAAATAATTTCAGGTATATTTAAGTATTTCATTAAAAAACCGACTGGTTATTGTTGTAAAATTGATAGGTATCAATGTTTCTAGACAATCAGTATATTCATCAGAAGGCACAAACCAACTACTATTTTATATAGCCAAGATAGATAACACAACCACTTGGCGCAGGCAGACCGACATATTTAGCATCAGAGGCTTGGACTCTAACATGTGAACCCAGATTCAGCCATTTACCTTATCGTGACCAAAAATGTCGTGACCTCCCGGAATATAGTTCGATCAAGTAAAGCTGTTTTTGAACCCCCTACAAGAAATGTGCGCATGATCTTCTTTCCACGTTTGTATAGGTAGTTGGGCGGGAAAACCTTCAGGGAAGATCCTGGCATAGGCGCCTGCTTTCGGGAATGTGGGGTATTAGGCTGATTGCATAACGTTAGTTGTGTAGTATTAGCCATCCATGTCAGGTTCCATAAAAAAATCTACCGACCCAGTTAAAGACACAAAAACATATTCTTTTAAATTAGTCCAGCCGTTTAGGACGAGTTAAGTGACATGCACACATGTCGAAGAATGATTTAACTAAATACCAGTCGGTTCAATACCAACATGCACCACTGTCTTTCTCTTTCCGAGTTCGATTACACGAATGCGAGCTGCTCCATGGTTCAGAATCCATGAAAAACTGTAGGTCCCCTTCCCCTACTAGGTGGTAGGGTTTAATCCCGCTCGGGTTCGTACCATCACATTGGATGAAAAGATGGTCGAAGCGGCAATGAAAAATTGTCCGTGTTTCCCATCCAGTTCAATGTAGCCGTGCTCATAAAGGGAAGGTCCTGGCATTTTGTAACGATCGAAAAGTAACGATTAATGCAAGTGCACACAAGGGTTCAACATTACAGCGCAGCCTGCCTGACGTTTCATCACAAAATTACTTTGAATTGACATCACAGCAGTTACCCATGAAGTCGGTAAAACCCCATTTTTAGGGTTCCGTACTCAAAGATTCCAACGGAACCCTATTACTAAGCCTCCGCTGTCCGTCCGTCCATCCATCCGTCCGTCTGTCACGGGGCTGTATTTCATGAATCGTATTAAGTAGGTAGCTGGATTTTTTTTAGAGTGCGTATTAATTTTTCCGCTTTAACAAAAAATAGGTAAATTAAAAAAATCATAAAAAATTTAAGAGGCCCCCCCTCCCCCTATACAGCTGGTTTTACTATGTACTTGTACGTGTGGTACTTACTTACGATCGAACCCGGTTGTAGGGTATGTTACAAGTTCATTCATATTTCAATGTTCGAAAAAAAATTAAGTGTCTTAAGAACGGCCCGTAAGCTATGCTCCCCATACAAACGTAGTTTACTAATAATTTGGAAACAGCTATTCCAATTAAATTGATATTTAATATCTAATATCAGGTAACAAATATCTGTGTCTGCATGCTTTTGTTTTTTTGAAAAATCCAAACTGAATGAAATGAAAGTAAAAAGAACATCTTCATACGAATTTTGTTTTTTCTATGGTTCGACCCAGAATACATTTACCGAAAAAGCAAAGGCATGCAGACACAGATATTTGTAGCCTTATATTAGATACCAAATATCACGTAAGTTGGAACATTGGTTTTCAAATGATTAGTAAACTACGTTTTTATGGGAGGCGAAATTTTCAGGTGCTTACGGGCCGACCTTAATATGGCATGCCAAGACATGCCAAATAGTCCTGCGTGAATACAATATCGAGCAGTAATTTTAGAAAAATTGGTCTTAATAACAATTAAGAACATGTTCCACCTGCCATAACCGACCTTACCATAAGTGAAGAAGTGGCAACCGATTTTCCTTAAAATATAACTACATTTTGCACGTCCGATATGCATTCCGCGGCCTTCGCGCGAGGATCGTCGCTTCACATATGAAATTAGCATGTTTTAGCCTTTTTTTCTATATGAAATGTCAAAAAACCAGTTCCACATTGACTGAAAGCCGAGACATATATAAAGTGCAGGATTAGCGCATTCGGCAGTGCTTCACCGAACGTCACACTCAACACTACTCAAGATGGTAAGTAGCGCTGAGTATAATTTTAGATATCCGACGAATATAATCCGACAACTTCAGCCACAGATTACAGCCCGTTTCACCTTAGGTTGTATTTGACTCGAACCTCCAATAGTTTGGGGTTATTTTTATTGTTGGTTAAGAATTAACACCGGTAAAAAAGCCAAACTTGTAAAGTAAATTACCTTAAGATAAATAAAAATCATGACTGCAAACGGTTTTAAGCCATTGCTTACATTATTTTAAAACAATATTAAAACAGTACTTTTTACTAAGTTTTCAAGCAGGCGGCGCTTGGATGCTATTAACGCTTTAGAGTTTTCTTTTTTGTGGTAAATGTTCACATATTTCGACTTCGGGGATGTATAAGGACATGTATTCCATCATTTACACTGCAGCCACGGATATGTCCACGGAAAAGTGACTACATTAAGTGGACATCCCTTTCTATTATATAGACGGCGACCTTGATGTGAAACGAATATAGGAATTATATTTTTAATGCAACGACATGAAAATATGGGAATCTACAATTCATTTTTAAAGATTGACACAAAACACAATCTTTATAGGTAACTCACTTTTTGTATGGACTTAAAGTTGCACAGAAAATGTACTATTATTTGTTCCGTAACCGATGTTAGTTTGCATTCAGACACAACTAATATCACTTGCTTTTTACAAGCTTTTACAATCAATGCTTCCTGTGTAATTAAAAATCTGTGATATGCAAAACAGAAAATCGATCTTTCTATGTAATTAATGAAACGTTATATTGTTATTTACATTAGATTTTACAGTAGATTTACATTGAATGTTCAATGGTCGAAGCGGCAATGAAAATTGTCCATGTTTTTAATCCAGTTCAATGTTTCCGAGCAATATATGGAAGGTCCTGCCATGGCACCCAGTTCCCATGTGGTGTGTTAGGCTAATATCGGACGGTCAGCTTAGAATCAGCCATCCATGTCCAGTTACATAAAAAATGCTAAAAGGAATGATATAGTCAAAAATCGAACAAAACTAAATGGATTTTAATTATTCACTGAACAAGCTAGATTTGATGACTTAGATTTTTTGGATGTTTTTGTTTTATCGTTATATCGATCTTTAGGACCTTATAACTTAGAAACCAAACACAATTTCACAATGCCAATGATCATCGTTTTAATATAATAGAATCTCAGACAAGAAATGTACGCAAGATCTTCTTTCCACGTTTGTATGGGAGGATTAACGCGAACGTAAGCCTTAAGGTGGCCCAACCCGCTCAACTCCCCATACAAACGGGGAAAGAAGATCACGCACATATTTCTTGTCAGAGATCCCAAATTTTGCTCAAAATAGCTTTGTTTGATCGAACTAGATGTCTGATGACCGTTGGCATTGTAAAATTGTGTTAGGTTTCTAAGTTATAAGGTCCGAAAGTTCGGATTTTTCGCGCGTTTTATACAATAACTTTGGAGGTGGATTACGCAATGATAAAGTAAGAACATCTTAAAAAAATTAGTCATCTGACATAGCTTATTTAATCAAGATTTAAAATCTTTTTGGTTTTTCTTAGATTTTTGACTACAGCGGTCGTGGTTTACTTTTAGCTATAAGTCGTTTTGTAATTAAAATTTTCATAAATCTTACCAAATCATACACTATGCACATTGTATTTTTTGTGGACATACATATTGCATCTTTCTCATCACGGAGCCTGTCTTTTTCTTTAAAACAGAGAAGGTCCCAGAGCGCAACGGCACGGTTTTGTACCGTGTCCGCGAATGAGTTAGTCCCGCCGGGTTGGGTCACCTTAAGGCAGTCACAGGAAATCTAAGATTCGAAAATTTTAAGAAATACATTCTTTGTTTGCACAATTTTGCACGGCGACTGCCATTAAAATAGCGAAATCGTCTCACAGGCCCTCACATTTTCCTACCCCTAAACGTTGTCAGATTCTTATCAAAAAAAAAATTGTCACTTGAGAAATTTCATTCTATGTCCGTATGTTTTGATTTTTTTTGGAAATATCTGTATTTTTCAGTAAAAAAACTCGACTCAACTCTTTTCCAATATTGTTTAGCCAATATTTACCAATCTAAAAGGCAAATATATTTTAGGGTCCAAAATTTCAAACACCTAGTAAAACATTAAGAGCATAGGAACGGTTATCGCCCGTAGTATGGAGGAGGAGTCGACCTTAACGTGAACAAAGAACATTGCCTATTTTACTATGGGCCATAAAAGCGGACGCAAAATAAACTACCTTATGTAGCGAAAATTAAAAACGAAGGGGGTGAAATAGGCAATGACAATAATGGACTTTTTTTCATTGCCGCTTCGACCATCGTACATTTAATGCGATTGTACCAACCCGGGCGGGATTAATCCTACTACCTAGTAAGTAAGGAAGGGGACCTACAGTTGTACCTGGAATCCGAACCACGGCCAGGCTTAAGGCTGTTCCGACTCATATAAAGTTGTTTGCACACATAACGCAAAAAGTATTGTACTTTAAGCCACGAATTAATAATAAAAGATTAATATAGTCATTTTACTTGCAGCGAAAACAATTTCACAATTTCAAGATTATTGGTTTTGTTACAATTTATTTAAATACGATTTTTATTTAACAGCGCCATCTAACGGTGTAAAACTTCTAATCGGCAATTTATTTATTTATTTATTTATTTATTTAGAAAACCAACAGCGATTACAAGTTACACTTTGATACAAGATAATATAAGCTTAAGCTAAGGCCAGTAATAGGTTTTCCTAAATTAAACATATTTTACATAAAGTCTATCTTAGTCTATCTTACCACGAAACCATTAAACCTGAAATTGTGAATGTTTTCGCTGCAACTACTATGGCTATATTTAATATTTTTGACGAATTCGTGCCTTAAATTGCAATACTTTTTGCGTTCTGTGTAAAAAAATATTGTATGGGTCGGAACATCCGATTGAAAACGGTCACCCATCAAGAGCTTAACCGCGCTCAGAGGTGCTTCCCCAGCTTATCGATTCGCAAGGCGTCGCACACTGAGCTACCGAGGCAGACAAATATGACGTTGAGCAAAATAAATATTTTTTTCTTTCTCTTTTCTTGCAGAAATTCGTAATCGCAGCTCTGATGGCGGTGGCGATGGTCGGCGCCGACGTCTCGCACGTCGTCGGCAATGGCGACCAGGCGGCCACGGTCCTGCGCAGCGAGGGCGATGTCAAGCCCGACTCATTCAGCTACACCTTCGAGACCTCCAACGGGATCGCAGCCCAGGCTGAGGGCGTGCTCAGGAAAATCGGGGTAAGTCCGAACGCAGCGAGAGCACGGAATGACGAAAAAGAAAAAATCTAAAACATCAAATAGTTCTTGTATTCTATATAAAATGTAATGTTGGTTTTAGGTCGTACTTTTTCAGTTATTTACTTGAATTACACAAAAATCTATTTTGACTTAATGCATTTAATAATGCAATCATGTGCTCAATTTTTTGCGCTAAAATCTTTTAAAACCCACTTTATCGTACACTAGCAAGGTCCAAAGAGAACGTAATATTTACATCCTGAAAATATGTGAAACTTTTATCCTATAACGGTTGTTTGAAAATTCTGAAAATTATTTAATTAAATTACTTTTATCCAAAACGTCCTACTTTTTGTGAAAAAACTAGAACTGCTGGACATGGAAATGTGTCCACCCTCGGCATGTGAGCACGTTCACGCTTGACAATTTTCTTTATATACCTGGCCATTGATTGCCAATATTACTAGTTTCTTTATACACTATAAATTAAGCAGTTATTAAAGTATGTTGAACTAGGTGGCCAGAGTATGCCTTTCGAGTGTCAGTTTTCACATAAAATGTATGTATCAAATGTCGAGTTTGACAGTCGGAATCTATTGTATTGTTTATTAATCATCCATAGACAGTACACTGCACTCGGATTTGTCCTATTTTAACGGTTCAGTAAAAACAAAACACAGCGAAGAAGAACTGAAAAGAGACTCCGCCTTTTTTTTTCAACGTCCACTTAGTCAAAATTTACAAAAGTATTTGTCAATTTTCGTAACAAAAACATAAGTGAAATACAAAATTTACATGAATGAACAATTATTAAAATAAAAAAATAAAAAATTACAATTATTACAAAAACTTTCGCTGAACCAAGCACGAGTAAGGTCTATGAATCTCAGAGACCTAGTAAGAAAGGAAGAGAAGATTTACGTAGAATCTAAGAACACCTTGGTCGCTTCTTACGCGTGAAGAATTGCAGTGGGACCACTACACTTGTGTTCGGCAGTTCGTGAAATAATATTGTGTGTATGTGTGTGTACAGGACACCGAAGGATTAGTCCAACAGGGAAGCTTCCAGTACAAGTCACCCGAAGGTCCCATCCAGTTGTCGTACGTCGCCGACGAGAATGGATACCAGCCACAGGTTGGAACATTTACAATTCTTTATCTGCATAATTATTGCCGTGGTTTACATTATTTTGGTATTTTGTGAATAAGACATTTTAACGCACTTGCATACATTTGGAAACGATTTTACGTTTTAAAGTTTTAATTTTGGTTTTTAATTTATTTTAATACAAGAAATACTTCGAAGAATACTACTACGAAGAAAATATATTTAAAATTGTTAAAATTATTAATAGTTATGGTGCTGTCTCTACAACAAACACAAAAACAACATTATTCTGTCTATTTTCATAATTATGTCTGCCTACAGAACCAATACGGTAAAAATAACTAAATAAGTAAATAAATAAAAAAATAATCATTCAATCAATCAATCAATCAATCAATCAAATAAAGCTCATTGCTTCGTCATCTGGCTTTGAGTAGATTAAGCCCCGGTTGCACGAAGAGACGGCCGAGTTAATCAATGTTCAAACACGTCACTTTTAGTGATCCGCATAGAGTTCCTTCCATACTGTCCACACAAAGTGACGTGTCTGATCATACTTTGACGTTGATTTTGATTTTTTGTTCTTTCGTGCACTCGGCCCTAAGTGAACCTGGGATATTGTATCAATTTATGAACAACAAGGGTTTTGAAATTAATCTGAAAAAAAATTTTGGTCTGCACGTTCATCGAAAGCAAGATTAGGATATTTAAACGTCAAGTAAAAAAGATAACAGTAATGTCGAATCCATTACATATATTTTCTTGACGAAAATATTACGGAGCATAATTTTTTTAATCAATCATGTTTTCCGTCGAAAAACTCGCTTTGAAAATCGCTATAAAAGCGGTTTTCTAGACTCAGGATTCCTGATGCCTGATTACTGAATGCCAGGAATAGACCTGCTGTTCACTAAACAATCTATAAATGCACAGGTCACCATACTTTATTGAAGGAAAACTAGGGAAATCATAAAGATTTCATAAAAAAACATTTTACATTTCACCAGCGCGAGTCCAATGTATTGAAAACGATTTCAGAAATTGTCTCGTGGGGCAGATATGTTCCATCTCCCTCTAACTCGCGGTAGTGGTGCTTGAGTTGACGTCTCACTCCCACCCTTTGTTCGTCTTGTTAGCACAACGCGCTATTCTAGGTCTATGTTTCATACTAACCATACAAAATGACGTGTTAAATGTAGACGTTGATTTTGATCTTTTGTCCTTTCGTGCGTTCGGCCCTTAAGGCGCTAGGACTAGCCAACTACTCGCGCCAAACAAATGCACTTTTTAACAAATGTAATAATATGTAGTGAAACGCTTCAGCAAATCCAAATAGAACTCCAGACTGATAATGGATTGTTAATATTTTTTTATTCCATCATTTATTTAAATAATAATAAAAATAAAAAAGTTGATTTTTCTCATTAGAAATCTGAAAGTAATTCGATTTCTAGATATAAGCAAAAACAGCATATATGCATAAACAAAAAATTCCATTTGCTTTTAGATTTCTACATTTAGTCAAAAAAGTTCGGAAATGGACACCGTTTCCGCAATGTATTTTGTATAGAAAAAGGAAACATACATTAACGAAAATAATTCGATTCCTAGACAAGGAATCATATATTGTAAGAATGACACTTATAATCGTCAGACTTAGTTAGTTAACTTGGGGTGCCTCGTCTAACTTTGCGATTTGGCTAGTACCAGGCCCTTAATGCTTTTTCAAATGGCCATTGTTCTTTGTTGCAGGGTGCCCACCTCCCCACCCCTCCGCCCGTCCCGGAGGCGATCCTGCGCGCCCTGGCGTTCATCGCTGCCCACCCCCAGCCCGTGGAGCCGTCGCTGCCCCGCCGCCAGTGAGGAGCCCGCGCCACCGACACCTGACCCCGACGAGACGCTGCCTTCGACCTCCTGCCGCCCCCCTCCGGCGGGTAGCGGGAGTGTCGATGCTATGATAGAGAATGTGTACATAAAGGAATCTCATTTCCACTGCCATATAGACGTTTATTGTGTTATTGAATAAATAATGTGTGGAACATTCTTTGCGAGTATTTCTTATTTGGAGATCAAAATGCTCGCCCCAGTCATGCACCACTGTCTTTCTCTTTCTAAAAGTAAAGTAAAAAAGATTTATTTGTTCATAATATTACATACATCGGTATAATTACAACCATGGGTTACAATACATAGTTTTGATGAACAGGTAATATTTTAAGCCCTGGCTCCCACACTAGGATTCCCTGTGCTGTGGGAGTTCTGAGTTGGTTAAGTGCATTTCGTTACGAATGCGAGCTATTCCGTGGTTCGGAACCCATGTAAAACTGTAGGTCTCCTTCCCCTACTAGGTGGTAGGGCTTAACCCGCCCGGGTTGGTACCACCCATAGATTAAAAGGAAGAGGAAAGGCATTTAGCGCGCCCACTATAAGTCTCGCTGTCTCCAATTATAAAAAAACTTCCAAGCCAACTTAAACGTACATGCCACTTGCAAAAATAGTCACAGACGTATTTTAGTGTTTGTGTGGGTGGGAACTGACTTGACGATCGCATTATTAAAGCACATTCACGCGCGGTGGCAATGTTTCGAATGTGTGGCATAATACACGCCGCCGGATTCCCATACAATTATATGGTCACTTTAACCATACGGTGGAGAAGCGATATGGACAGCATGCCACTTCTTCTTCCTTTCTCTTCAGTGGTGCCACCGCATTGGATGAAACTACTGTTGAAATTGCAATGAAAAACTGGCTTAGTGCGAGTCTGACTCACACACAAAGGGGAACCCACCGTACATGATTTAACATTAAAAAATTACGTTTTTTGTATGGGGCTATTATTTGATAATGGTTTAATTTTTTTTGTTTTTGTTTATGTATGTCAATTTTTTTTTTATTTTACTTTACGTTTTTATTTTATTTTACGCTGTTATGATACTTTTGAGATTACCACGGTCGTTAGACATGTTTGAAAAATGTCTCTTCCTGCCGCGTGAAAAGCCGTAACATTTTTCTAACATTACCGGTTTGTTGTTATATATATAAACACACTGTGAAATAAACACACTGTGAAAATTTCGGCTGCCTACTTATTACGGTTCATGAGATATAGCCCTGTGACGGACGGAGGGACGGACAGACGGACAGCGGAGGGTTCCGTCCTTTGGGTACGGAACCCTAAAAATTGTCCGTGCTTTCTCTAACACAACTATCGTTGTGATATTAGCCCAAAACACTACATTCCCGAAGGAAATAGGTGCCAGGACCTTCCCTTTATGAACTGGATGGAAAATATGGACATTTTTTCATAGCCGCTTCGATTATAGTTTCATCCAATGCAGTGGTACCAACCCGAGCGGGCTTAACCATTCCACCTAGTTGGGGAAGGCGACGTACAGTTTCAAATCCTCCGGTCCTGGCATGGCACCTAGTTCCCATGTGGTGTGTTGGGCTAATACCATGACAGAAGGTGTGGTATTAGCCATCCATGTCCAGTCACATAAAAAAAATGGGTTTCGAACCATGGGACAGCTCGCATTCGTAATGGAATGAATTCAACTCAAAAAGAGAAAGAAAGTGGCGCATGGTCGGGCGAGGATTTAAACCCAGACCTCTCGTATGAAAGGTAAGTTTTCTAGCCCCTAGGCCACAAGCTGTACGGTTAGTGTTGAATGACCGGTTTTTGACCGTTGATGCTATCCGTGGTTCGGGTTCCACGTAAAACTGTGGATTCCCCCTTCCTTACTCATTACAGTTAATCCCGCCCGGGTTGCTGCCATCTCGTTGAATGAAAGACCGTCCGGCATGGCGCCTGTTCTCATGTGATTTGATGGGCTGATATCATGACAGTGTGTGTGTTAACAGCCAACCATGTCCAATTCTCGTTTTTACATAGAAATGACATTGCATAGTACGAAAAAGGAAAAACTTAAAACGTAATTTACAAAATTACTCTAAGCCGAGACAATTTTACCTTTTTTATCTTTTTTTTGTTTTTAAATTTAAGTGCTTACTGAGCACTATTACTGAGACACACTTTATAACCAGTTCTATTCACTTTACACCCTACTAAAATAGTGTTTTAGATTATACATTAATTGTTTATAGCGCCTGTGTTGCGGACATTGGCTGCAAAGCAAATGTATTGCCGTCGTCACCAAAATCGTGTTTGGAATTAGACCATCGATATAATCATGAAAAACTAGAGCCAGTGCTAAGATGACTTAAGGTGGCCCTTCCCGCTCAACTCCCCATACAAACGGGGAAAGAAGATCACGCCCATATTTCTTATCAGAGATCCCAAATAGTTTTATTTGATCGAACTAGATGTCTGATGACCGTTGGCATTGTAAAATTGTGTTTGGTTTCTAAGTAATAAGGTCCGAAAGTTCGTATTTTTTGCGCGTTTTATACAATAACTTTGGAGGTGGATTACGCAATGATAAAGTAAGAACATCTTAAAAAAATTAGTCATCAGACATAGCTTATTTAATCAAGATTTATAATCTACTAGCTGCGGTACCCGGCTCCGCTCGGGTTAGTGTCGGCTAAATTATTTCATGGATAAAAAGTAGCCCACATGGCTGATCCAAAATAGGGTCAAACTGGTCCAGGACAATGAATCCATCTACCAAATTTAATCAACATCGTTCGAGATGAAATAGCATGGCCATTGCTAAAATATGACAAATCCGATTGCAGTGTACTGTCGATGGTAATGAATAAACAATAAACAATTTTATGAGAAACATCCAATAATTCCCATTTAGAGCTTCGTTGACATTTGGTAGCTAATTAAAAAAAAAGCATTTGCCGCCAGAACCTTTCTTGCACTGCAACATTGCTTACCTAGTAAGTTAGTAACGTGTAATGTAGGTAAGTTTTGCGTGGACTCCAACCCACAGGTAGCCTCAACATCGAAAACAGTAACCCATCTCGAACCTGACTGCTCCCAGAGATCCTATACATTGATAAAATACGCACATAAATCGGGTTAGTGGTTCGCAAGTTATAATAATTTTACACTCTCTATTCACCCTGCAGATAATGAAGCGTTTTATTATGTAGCATATGAGTTTTAAGTAGAATCAGGCTAGGCGTAGATACAATCCGCATCTAAATCGAGTAATTGGTTCTCAAGGATTTTGCCAAGTAGTCCTAAAGTTGCGGGAAATACCAAGCCGTACTCCCCGCCCCCCGTACCCGCCCCCGTCGGACCACCCGCCCCGCCCCCGGCCCCGCTCCCGCCACCGCCCCCGGCCCCGCTCCCCCCGGTGTGAAGTAGCGCTACCGGCATCGTTTTCGCAGCCCCGTGAAAGTTCTAAAGCCCATGGGCACAATATCTTTATAAATTTTAGCCTATGTGTTATTCTGATGTATAAGCTATATTATTGTAAAGTTTCATTAAAATCCATTCAGTAGTTTTTACGTGAAAGAGTAACAAACATCCATCCATCCATCCATCCATCCATCCATCCATCCATCCATCCATCCATTATTACAAACTTTCCCCTTTATAATATTTATTAGATTAGATTTGGTTGTTGTTAGATTTTTGACTACATTCGTCGTGGTTTACTTTCAGCTATAAGTCGTTTTGTAATTAAAATGTTCATAAATCTTACCAAATCATACACTATGCACATTGTCTTTTTTGTGGACATGTTGCATCTTCCTCATCACGGAGCCTGTCTTTTTCTTTGAAACATAGAAGGTCCCAGAGCGCCACAGCACGGATTTGTACCGTGCCCGCGAATGAGTTATTCCGCCGGGTTGGGCCGCCTTAAGTAAAATATACCCTTTCGTACTAAGCAAGTAAGTCGACTGCCTGCGAAAGGTATGCTTGCCAGTTCAAGTCCAGCCGCGTACAACAATTACAAAGTAGTCCTTCCGCTTTATTTCGTGTGTGCGTCAAAGTACATGGCACCACAGTCGTTCGTTGTTATTTTTGCTACAACTCCTCAAACATAGGATGTTACATACTATAACTGTAGTCAGTTACAGTAGTAGAGTTACATGCTTTTAATGTTTTACTAGGTTTTTTAAATTTGGATTGTAACAGATAGTGTTTAAATCGACGTCTGTTTGTTATAAGTTTTTTAGAACATCTTTTAGATTGGAAAATATTCGCTGAAAACATTGGAAACAAGTGGTCTTTTTACCTTCATTTTAGAATTTTCTTACGGAAAAAAATATATCTATACTTCTATACTCTATACTATTATATAAAGAGGAAAGGTTTGATTGTTTGTTTATATGAACCGAATAGGCTCTGAAACTACTGAACGGATTTAAAAAAATATTTCACCGTTGGAAAGCTACAGTCTATCCGACGGACATAGGCTATGTTTTATCTTAAAAAAATTAGGGATCCTTACCAAAACTCCGATAACGTAACCCTAGGTGCAAAAAAAATACCAAGAATGTTCCTTACATCGCGTGCGCTGCGAAAACTATTCACGCTAGAACAAAATGATGTACTACAATTTTATAGAACACATTATTATCTACAAAAAATGTCCCGACAGCATACATCTAACTATTATAGTTATGACACAATAAGTGTGCATTTATTTTAAAATAAATATTTAAATACCGCCGCTAGAAAAGGCTCTTTATTTGTACCTAGATATTAATCCTTATCAAAATAAAAATTATTATTTAAGATTGTTTCAATACCTTTATATTACTTTTTGAATTATTCGATTCGGACATTTCATTCGAAAGATATCATGAGTTTAAAAATTAGAAAAAACTCCGCTCGCCAACTATGCGTTTTAGAGTTTATAGGCGTCACTCAGAGGTACGGGAGGGGCTCCCTACGCAGCAGCCGTGTGCGGAATTTAAGAAATTGTCGCTTGATAATATTTTGTCGCTTCATGATAATTAGTTTAGTAGGTAACTAAACGCATTCAAAAAGTTCTTTTCAGAACTAGACCCATTAATATATGTTGTACATTTAGTTATCCTAATAAATTAGTGATTTAAAGAGTTTTTATGATTTAAGATTAAATACTTTTTAGTTGTAGGTTATAGTAGTAGTTGTAGGTAGCTAATAACAGTTAAACATGTTTGAAAAATGTTACGGCTTTTCAAGCGGCAGGAAGATACATTCTTCAAAGACATTCTCAAAAGCCGACCGAGGTAATCTCAACAGTATCATAATAACAGTTAAGCTAATTATTTAGTGAGTGAGTTTTATGGTTATGACCTTTTTACAATAATTAATAGTATGAAAAATACATAAAAGTAAAAAATACAAAAAAATATATTTACAAAATTTGTTATTTTTATTTCAAATATTTAAATGAAGGTATATGCTCTTGTATTAGGAACTCTACGTAATAAGGGGTTTATTTGTGAATCATTGTGTCAAAATAATATTTTTTCAATTATATAATGCCCGTGCAAAGCCGGGACGGGCTGCTAGTTTACAATAAAATAAAAACTTACGATGAATAACAATGGAACAATGAAACGAAACTTATGAAGATTTTTCAAGAGATGAATTTTTTTAATTCAAATCTGACAATTAAGAAGTACCTAGAAGACGATTTCGCTAGTTTAATGGCAGTCGCTGTCCAAAATTGTGCCTTAGCCAATGGACATAGAATGCATTTCTTAAAATCTTCAAATCTTCGATGTCTGGCAGCATTTTTTTACATTATTTCGTATTTTTCTGTAATACAGCATTTATCAACATAATATCTATTGACTAGCAATTCGATTGGTAGAACGTTTAGCTAATGTTCTATGGTATATTTATATTTTTTTTACATCTATGTACAAATACAAGAAAATATTACTGTCAAATCTATTACTGTAAAATATTACACGTGAACATTTATTACAAACACTTCAAGAGCAAATATTTAGTTTGAAAATCTTTGAAAATGGCTTCGCTATTTCAGGCTTAATGATAATACCGGACGGTAATCCAGGTAAGTACGGAACTTAGTGGTTGAGCGGTCACCAATCCTGCCCAGTGTTGCTTGAGCCCGATGATCGATAACCAAATCGTCTCGCCACTGGGCAACCGAAATTCTTTTTAGGGTTCCGTACCCAAAGGGTGAAACCGGAACCCGATTACTAAGCCTCCGCTGTCCGTCCGTCCGTCCGTCCGTCTGTCACAGGGCTGTATCTCGAGAACCGTAATAGGTAGCTGAAATTTTCACGGAGTGTGTATTTATTTTGCCGCTATAACAACAAATAAGTAAAATAACAAAAATTAAAGGGGGGCCATACAAAAAACGTGATTTTTTGTGTTAAATCTTGTACGATGGTACGGAACCCTTCGTGTGCGAGTCCGACTCGCCCTTGGCCGGTTTTTTATAGCAGAACGAAGCGCGAGCGCACGTCTTCAACCAAAGCATTTTTGCTTTAGTATGTCAGGCGTCCGGTGTCCCACGTACGGCTATCCGCCAGTCTCCTCTGCATGTTCCATTTCTCAACCATTTCTCGTGGAATTTTGTGATCAGGTTCGAAAATTAAATCGCTTTTTTGTCGATTCAGTTTTTGGAAAGTTGTAAAAATTTTGTGTTGTGACAAGACCTAAGTAAGGCTTTAGGTACTTAAAACAGTTAGATAAAATAAGAGACAAATAATAGGATTTTCTTTTCAGGTGCGAGGTGAATTTTATTCAGTTTTAAGCTATGAAAAGACACACTCGCCAGGTCTAAAGCTCAGAGAGTCACTAGTGTTGTTACTAGCTGAGGTACCCAGCTTCCCTCGGGTCAATGTGGTTTGGGTGAATTATTTCTAGTATAAAAATGTGGCCCATAGGGCTACTCCAAAAGGCTGGTGGCTGGTGGCACGACTATGTATCTATAAAATGTAATCAAAATTCATTGGGGCGATATGGCATGAAAGGCATAAGAAAATAAAAACATTTGAATTTATAACATCAGTGGTAGGAAAGTATAATATATGAAATCGCGCAACGTAAAAAAATGGGGTCGATATGTCCAAAGATGTTTGAAAAACATGTGCGGAATGTCTTCAATGGGATATGAACCTAAAGATTTACGTGGAATCCTAAACACAAGCGACTAAGGAATTAGTCGTCTCTTACGACATCCACAAAAAGAAATGCGTGAGCCCGATTTTACGTACCGAAACCCACACAGGACTAAAATAAATAAATGGACAAAATTGGTTTCCTAATAAAGAGTAAATTACCTTTTCGCGATTTTCTGATGCGCCCGGGCCAACTTTTCTCTGTCTACCTGCCAACAGAGCAACGGTGGCCATTCTACCGATATTTTGGTTCATGTGTAAATATCGTCACTACCTCCATACATAGGTAGAAAACAATGTAAATAAAACATTAAATTAATATATTTTTTTGATTTTTAAAACTCAAGTTCTTACTGAGATAACCTATACAGGGTGTAATTAAATTCATCTATAAACTATAAGGGGTTTTGTTAGTATCAGAAACTTAGGCGATTCGTGAAATTAATAGTGCCAAAAATAAAATAAAAATATACTTTCTACAAACAAAATTGCTTCAGAAAACAATGAATGTTTTTTTTTAAATTTTCATATTTTTTATCCTTAATCAATTCAGTTCTCCATACAGATTAACGCCCTTAAAGGTTATAGTTAACTTCAATTACAGCCTATATAATAGACTAAAATACATCACAATGTACGGATAATAGCTTTGCTCGGGGCCAAAGAACATGATTGGCCTTGCATTGATGAGATATTTTTATGTCTTCTGCAGGTCCATCCATCGAGCGAGACACGCGGCTGGTTACAAAATAATGCAAATGGGATGAACCAATCAGACGGTGAACTGCTGTGAGAAGGTATATAACGGTGCGAGTCCATCCGAGGTGAACAGTCGTCGTGGAGTTCACAGAACGAAATAAACATGGTAAGCATCGATTTAAAAACCGTGTCAGAAAAGTTTCAAAACAAATGGGAAAGAAATTGAACTGAATAGCAAACATTGAACCGAATAAAAAAAAATGTCACCTAAGTACGGATGGCTAATAATACACCAACATCCACTACTTGGGAACTCCGAGACCTTTCTTTTATTGCGCGGCTACATTGAACTGGATGGCAAATAAGGAGAATTATAAAATAAAATCCTTCGGCCTTCGTTTATTCAACGCGATGGTGTAAACCCGCACGGGATTAATCCTTGAGGACATATTAAAAATATTAAATATAGCCATAGTAGTTGCAGCGAAAACATATTCACAATTCCAGGTTTAATGGTTTCGTTGTAATTGCCGATTAGAAGTTTTACACCGTTAGATGGCGCTGTTAAATAAAAATCTTATTTAAATAAATTGTAACAAAACCAATAATCCTGAAATTGTGAAATTGGTTTCACTGCTAGTAATATGACTATATTAAACTTTTATTATTAATTCGTGGCTTAAAATGCAATACTTTTTGCGTTATGTGTGCAAACAACTTTATATGGGTCGGAACAGCCTTAAGCTGCTAGTGATATAAATATCATAACATAATAATAACAACATTTGCAGCTAAATTCATTGGTTCCTTCCATGAAGCATAATGCACATGTAACGGTTTTGGAATATGAAGGTTACAGGTTCGAACTCTGACCCCGTTCATGTATGGATAAGTGCATATCGTCACGAATGCGAGCTGTTTCATGGTTCGGAATGAAATACTGTAAATGCATCTAAAACTGTAGGATCTGTACTTTTTAGGGGGGCTTACTTTTCACTTTAAGGTTCCATAGGCATTTGTCCATTGTGTTTTCAATCCAGTTCATTATAGCCGTGCTGACAAACCGAAGGTCCTGCAATGGCAGCTAATTCCTTCGGGAATTAGTTAAATAAAAACAATATTTGTTTAAAACTGTTAGAAATATTTCACGATTGTAGGATCTGAGATGACCTGATGGTAATTGTGGCCTCGTTAGTAGGAAATGTCAAATTTCGACAGTTTTATAAAAGCGAAATTTAATAATTTTGGATCAATTCTAGGCACCTATAACGATTCTAAACATTATACAAAGTATGCAAATCCGATCTGCATGTAGCAGGTTCTGTGTTTTTAATATAAACGTGCTTTTTCAGTTTTTGAGAAAGATGGTACGGAACCCTTCGTGTGCGAGTCTGAGTCGCACTTGGCCGGTTTTCCATTGTTAGCATGATTCCAACTTTCTCAGGAGTCCAACTTCTAGTATAACTTCCAGAGAAGTCTTCGCATGAGTCCATCTTTTATTTTTTGTATAATTTTTATAAGCACTTTCGCCTGAAGAAGAGTTAACGTAACTTTAACAAGTTATTTTTATCGCAAGTTATGGGCATTTATAAACGGTTATTATCATCGCATTGAAGTTCATTCGTTAATTAAAGTTGTCTTCTTTTTTTGTTCGACTTCAATATAAGGAAGCTCTTGCAAAGCACCTAGTTCTTATATGGCATATTGAGGTAATGCCACGGAGGCATTAGCCGTCAATGCCCAGTTAAATAAAATATAAACTAAAATGAAAAAAATACGAGATTTTTTTCCGTATTTTCCATTAATGAAATTCTTTATTCGTCAGGTACGCTCTGCTACACCATTAGACAAAGTCGACTTTTGTTTGTTATTGGTTCTAGCAAAACTGGCATAAGGGCATTTCATGTCAAATTATATCTAGAGTAAAACATATGTAACTAACATATTTTCTACAAAACCGTATTTAAAAATAAATTTGTAAATAATGTATTCATGACATGTTCAATTAATATCAATAAAAAAAATATAAAAGTAAAAAAGTGTTAATTAGTCAAATATCCTAAGGTAACAGCATACACGTTTTCCCATATATCCTAAGAAAGGTAATTTATTAAAATAAGCGTGATATTTTTTTTATTTTAGTCATACATTTCAATTAAGCCTTGCTCAAATAAAGGGACGATCCTTGTCCCAATTGGGAATGTGGTGCTATAAGCTAATATCTCATGCCAGTAGGTGGGTATTAGCCTGCCAAGTTATCTATAAACATAAAGCTGTCTATTCTTCCAGCATAAGTACTTCGCAGCGGTCCTGTGCCTCGCGGCGGCTTCCCTCGCGGACGTGTCGCACCTGGTGCCGCGGCAGTCGCGCGAAGCGGACGCCGCCATCCTCCGCCAGTCCTCGGAGATCACCCCCGAGGGAGGCTACCAGTTCGGAATCGAGACCAGCAACGGCATCGTGTTCCAGGAGCAGGGACAACTCCAGAACGCTGGCTCGGTGAGCGTCAAGCACTAACTCTCTCTCTTGGTTATATATCGCATCTTTCCTTAAACACCAAGGTTGTTTTATCGAACGGAAAAGGACCAGATTTATTCGTTCTTGTTTTATGCACCTGACATAGGTAGCCCTATCTATCCACCATGGAGGATAGAGGTCTATCCTCCGTGGTGGCCACACAAGTACCGTTATGATATCAGCCCAATACACCACATATTTAGGAATTAGGTGGCATGCCAGAACCTTCCCTTCATAAGCACGTCATACGCGAGTGGCTCGTGTCTCAGGGGCAGGTGGACTCGCCTTCCATCCCA
The DNA here is from genome assembly GCA_946894095.1 of Incurvaria masculella. Classification (NCBI taxonomy): domain Eukaryota; kingdom Metazoa; phylum Arthropoda; class Insecta; order Lepidoptera; family Incurvariidae; genus Incurvaria; species Incurvaria masculella. The sequence goes on along the minus strand of OX335644.1, from coordinate 4,088,417 downwards.
GAGGTCTGGGTTCAAATCCCCGCCCTGTTCATTAATGTCAGTTGGATAAGTCTGAGTTGTTCCATGGTTTTAGGAGTCCATGTAAGACTGTAGACTCCGCCCGGATACCGTCGCATTGGATGAAAAGATGATCAGCGAAAGTGATCGAAGCGATTTAGTGATGGGCGATGCATACCTCGTAATAAACATGCTGGATGTCATTATAATATTCCGCAAATCGGCTGGTATGGTGCCCCAAGAGGTGAGGCACACACAGTCTCATCAGTTCACATCGTTTTCCTTTCGGCACAGCCAGTCATACTAGTTAATAAAAAGGCATGTATAGACAAGCTCGATATTACCTTCATAACTTGATGTTAAATGTTGTTCAGGTGAGATCGTAAAATGTGTGAAGGTTAATCGCATTGAAAAGAATAATCTAAATGTAATTAACATTCTTAACGAATCCTAAGAAATCGCTTATATTGGTAGTAGATAATGGTGCCTCATTCATTTTAGTTTTTCTGCTAGTTCGAACAAATAACTAAAAGTGTGAAGTGGGAAGACCGCCCGCAAGGTGGGACGACGACATCAAGTGCGTCGGCGGAAAGCAGTGGTTCCATGCCGCTGAGAGCCGGGACGACTGGAGAAAAATTGGAGAAGCGTATGTCCAGCATTGGACGCAAATACGCTAACTGACTGATTGACTGACTGACTGTGATGGATACCATTACAGGATTATCTCTTTCCAAATAACTTTACCAATGCAGTTGTCACGTTGTCAAAGAACATTTTCAAAATTCTCAGGCTGGAGTGCACCACCTCTGGTTAGTATTAGAGTTATGGCTATTATAGATCTATCTTCTTTCTTATAACGGCGAAAAATAAGGACGGATATATTTTCATTTTTAAATAATCAATAACCAGTGATTGTGCACTCCAAGTTCGATAAGTGCGTACAAATGTAACGCGATTCTATATGGTGAAGAACATCGGAAAAAATCCAAATAATTAATACAAAAGTTGTAACTATGTAAGGAAAATCGACCGTGAAGCAGGGACACATTAATTAAAGAAAGAGCTCAGCAAAAAGAACTTATTTACTAATATGCCCTTGCTTCACGTTCGATTATTACGAAAAAGTATATTTATGTAACTATGTAAACTGATAATTGTAAGTCACTTTTCAAAGATAAACTTGGCTAAATACGTCCTAAATGAGGATCGCATCGGCTTAGTGGGCATTACGTTTTACTGTTATTAAGACAGGATATTTTAGTTCCAACTACGCACTATTCAAGTAATTCTGGCCATCACTAGGCCATAAAATCGAAATCGAAGATTCTAATAATATGTAAATGATAACCGTGGGTGTCATAATTCACGTGTTAAAGGTCAATAGTGTCGTAATTAAATTCTACAAATATTACGTCTGCATTTGATATATTGCTTCATTCGGTTAAATTTGGCATTCACCGCTTTGTTTAGAATTGGGCATCGCTGACCTTATATTGCGAGATGCTGATATTAGCGTAACTGATACATACAATCTTTCAATATAATTAATGTTCTAGAAACGTCGTGCCGCTACATTTTGGCGCGTCTATTGTTACCTAAATCAGTTGTCCGCTCTTTTCAATTATTAACTTGCGCATCTTGATGGTATTTCATGTAATGTTTTATTCGTAGTTTTTTTATGCACCTGACATGGGTGACTACCGTTATGATCATAGCCCAATACACCACATATTTAGGAATTAGGTGGCATGCCAGAACCTTCCCTTTATAAGCACGGCTACATTGGACTGGATGAAAACCACGGTCAATTTTTAATTGCCGCTTCGACCATCTCTTCATCCAATGCGATGGTACCAACCCGGGCGGGCTTGGGTTTTACATGGGTTCCGAACCATGGAGCAGCTCGCATTCGTGACGAAATGCACTTATCCAACTCAGAATGAGAAAGAAAGTGGTGCGTGCGAAGATTTGAACCCAGACCTCTGGTATGCTACTCAAGTCCCCGCCCCACTAGGCTACGAGCCGCTCAAACCTGTGTGCTACTATAACTCGAGGGCCACATAAATTATTTGGATGCGGCATAACTTAGAGGCTAGTTACCACCATGCTGAATCACACGAGGGTTTCGCAGCGAAGTTCGCCTCCTAATTACTAGAATTAATTATTAGTGACATTTTGTCATTGGATTTAAATACATTTAATTAATTATGTTTTTACATCTGACATAACTTCTGTTAAACACCTGAAAAACAACTGTTAATACATTTAATTAATTATTTTTTTACATCTGACATAATTTCTGTTAAATACCTGAAAAAAATATATAATATGTAACAACTGTTGTTAATAACGACGTTGTCTGCAGGAGAACGCAGCGATTGCGGCTAAAGGGGACTTCTCGTACCCATCTCCCGACGGAACACCCATCCAGATCAGTTACATCGCTGATGAGAACGGATTCCAACCCCAGGTAAGCAGCACTCTGCGATAATCTCAATTCGTGTGGTGTTCGTGGATCGCGCGTCTCCACCGAGAAGCGTTAATCCGATGCTACTTACTTATTAGCTGCACCAAGTTTGAGATTGATAAGTGCATGATCTATGTAAAATCACGCTTTAATCTTAAGAAAAAATATCGTAAGGATAACCATCACTTTCTGGGTATTGGTGGCAATGGGTTCGGTACTCATTATGTGTGTATCGTCAGTTCGCTTAAGAATTCGCGGTTATCAAGTTCCAACGACACGTAAGGACACGTAACTGCACAGGATTCAGAACATTCAATGTTGCACATCCCGAAACGTAAGCGAACTACTTACAGTCAGATTATTTCCGCTCACTCGTGGCTACGTCGCCCCCATACAAACGAGTTTCGGTTTCTACTTTCGTCGTTAAGGTGGGTCATCCCGCTCAACTCCCCATACAAATGGGGGATATTTCTTATCAGAGATCCCAAATTTTGCTCAAAAGAGCTTTATTTGATCGAACTAGATGTCTGATGACCGTTGGCATTGTACAATTGTGTTTGGTTTCTATGTTATAAGGTCCGAAAGTTAGAATTTTTCGCGCGTTTTATACAATAATTTTGGAGGAGGATTACTCAACGATAAAATCTATATATCTTAAAAAGATTAGTCATCAGACATCGTTTCATGAAAATTTAGAATAAATTTAGTTTTATATTAAATTTATAATCAATGTTCCCTGGGGCGTCACCATGGTAAATTAACTCGCCAAGTGAACAGGCCAGTAAGTTACTAAATTTCGTACCATGCTAAATGTGAAACGACGTGTTACTCGCCCAAGTGAACAGAAAATTTACAAGTCAGCATGGCGCGAAACGAAACTAAACGTCCGATTGAATCCCTCACTTGCCTGTCACCTGCCGTGATAATTTACCGTAGTAACCCCTCTGGTCTGAAGAGTGCACGTTTAAGACTGGCGTGAAGACACAGGAAATGTAAAACTGGAAAATTTTAAGAAATGCATTCTTTGTCCATTGCCCAAGGCATAATTTTGCACGGCGCCATCCAATTAATTAGCGAAATCTTCTTCCAGGCCCTAAAGTTTCCCTACCCCTAAACGTTGTCACATTGCACTTCAGAAAGCTTCATTCTGTGTCCGTATGGTTTGATTTTTTTGTAAACATCTCCATTTTTCAGTAAAAAAAAACCGAAAATTAACGTAAAATAGACATCTTTTTTTCCAATGTTTATTAGCCAATATTTTCCAATCTAAAAGGGATATTAACCTAGTAAAACATTAAGAGCATGGAGACAGTTATCGCCCGTAGTATGCGGAATTGATAGGTTAACGACTCTCTTAAACTTGATTGTATCCCCCAGGGCGCCCACCTGCCGACACCGCCGCCGATCCCAGAAGCCATCTTGCGCGCTATCGCCTACAACGCAGCCCACCCCGAAAAGCCGCAGTAGCAGAAGCCCCGCAGAAGGAAGTTCTAAGGACACACCACGGGAAGACGCCATCTAGATGTCGCTTTAATAAATTATTGCCTAGCGAACTACATGATGTTTTTTTATATTCACGTAGGTTTTTGTAAGTCGATTTTTCTAAGCGATAGGGACGAAAGTAGCAAATTAAACTGATTCGTATGGCTGCAGCAATGCACTGATAGACTAGGAGGTCGCGACAAAAATGGTAACGATGACGTCAATGGTTGAAACAGGATTCAAAGGTTAAAGACCAACCCTCTGAAGCTAAATGTGTCAGTTTACATAGCATGTAGGCAGATTATTTCGATGCATGTAGGTATACACAATGCTACACATAAATATGTATACAAGTATAACTAATGTGTTCAAAAAAGGGCGTCATACATTTTTAAAAAGCATGACCCTGTATTTGATAAAACAGTGAACTCGAACGCCCCAGTAACAACTACGTTCATACTTCTGGGTATCAACTGTTGAGTAGCATCACAAATTGCGTTATAAATACTGAATGACTCCCAAAATATCAACAGAATAATTCAATCCAGTTGCCAGAAGGTCTATCTATTAAGATATTCTCGACAGAGGGTAATTTGTGTGAAGTTAATCGATATTCTCGTATGAATGGATACGGTATTATTACCTAAAGTTCAACCGAAAACACGCACTTCCCGAAACCAAAATGAGGTAATTTGAAGCAATTATTTAATAACTTTTGTCTGATACCTTTACGTAGCTTAAGGTGGCCCATCCCGGCGGGACTAACTCATTCGCGGACATGGTATATAACCGTGCTGTTACGCTCTGGGACCTTGTTGCTATGTTTCAAAGAAAAAGACCGACTCCGTGATGAGGAAGATGCAACATGTCCACAAAAAAGACAATGTGCATAGTATATGATTTGGTAAGATTTACGAAAATTTTAATTACAAACCGACTTATAGCTAAAAGTAAACACCGACCGCTGTAGTCAAAAATCTAACAAAAACTAAATCGATTATAAATCTTGATTAAATAAGCTATGTCTGATGACTACTCTTTTTAAGATCTTCTTACTTTATCATTGCGTATTCCACCTCCAAAGTTATTGTATAAAATGCGCGAAAACCTCGAAATTTCGGACCGAATAACTTAGAAACCAAACACAATTTTACAAACGGTCATCAGACATCAAATAAGGCTATTTTGAGCAAAATTTGTGATCTCTGACAAGAACTATGGGCGTGATCTTCTTTCCCCGTTTGTATGGGGAGTTGAGCGGGATGGCCCACCTTAAGTCTATGACATAACTAAACCGACAGACTCAACAAATTAAAATATGGTGGTATAGGAATGGGCAAAAATGTCTTATGAATAATACCTACACATATAAATAAATTGTATAAATAATCCTTAGATTTTTATCAAATTACGGGGAAGTCTTTTTTATATTGTGCCAACTTATATACGATAATAAACGATATTGTCTGGAATCAACACAAGCACTAAAGTTATAATTTGTTATTTATTCTTATTAATATTTGTAGTTTAGTCTTTACTAAAATTAGCAACCTACATATTATCAAAGTTTATGTTTGATTTCCTAAATGTTTATAAATTTGTTTACGTAGTTAACGTAGGCATATACACTAAGTACTTTCTATTCCTGAATGTTTGCAACATATCCTAAAACACCTTCATCATTTAGATGTAAAAATATACTCAATATTTACAGAAATCTCATTTGCAGATTATGTCAGGGTGACGTATGTGTTTGCTATACAAAGTAGCAACCTGGTAACACAATTAGCCACGCATCAGCCCTTAATTGAACAACTACAATTAATCAAACAAATGCATTTCATATTAACACAAATGGAAGTCGTTCCGCCTGTAATGGTGTAGTTCTGTGTGCCTTGGAGCTCTCAGCCGCTGAAGCGATGAGGCGTTTGATATGATTTGATACCTTATACATTTCTAACAATGTCTCCTCCCCCCCTTAAGGTTCCATTGTGCCAAGGCACAATTTTGCACGACGATTGCTATAAAACTAGCGAATTTGTCTTCTAGACTAGGAGGTGGCGACAAAAATGGTAACGATAACGTAAATGTCTGAAACTGGGTTCACAGGATAAAGACCAACCCTCTGAAGCTAAATGTGTCAGTCTGCCTGTGCCAAGTGGTTGCGTTACTTAGATAAGGCGCCTGAAAAAGTAGTTATGGTGACAAAAAAAATATATGATAAGGTAAATGGCTGCAAATAACGAAGGATGAAAGTATCAGTAAATACTTGCTTAGCAATACCAAAACTGATCAAAGCTTTGGTTGCATTCCGTAGTTATAGGCGATTTAGGTTACAGATATAACTTTAGGTATATTTAAGTATTTAATAAAAATACCGACTGGTTATTGTTGTATAATTAATAGGTATCATTGTTTCTAGACAATCGGTACATTCATCAGCAGGTACATACCAACATATATTTTATATAGCCAATCTAGATAACGCAACCACTTGGCACAGGCAGACCGACATATTTAGCATCAGAGGGTTGGTCTCTAACATGTGAACCCAGATTCAGCCATTTACCTTATCGTGACCAAAAATGTTGTGACCTCCCGGAATATTCCAGGCCCTAACGGTTCCCTACCCTTAAAAGTTATCAGATTTTAATTTTTTTTTAAAAACCTGAGAAAGCTTCATTCTATGTCCATATGTTTTAGTTTTTAGTAAACTCATTCTAAAAGGAAGGTAAACAATAATACTTTTCCAATGTTTATATAGCCAATATTATTAACACTAACTAACAATTAACAATAGAAAAGTGCAGTGCAATAACTACATAATAAGTAGGGCGAGTTATAGAGCGAGATTTACAGAAGGGCAAAGGGCGTATTTAAACGTGGAAGAACATCCACCGTCGCTCGAGTCTCCCAACGATGGCGAAAAAGTAAAAAAAAAAGTTTTAGCTTATCGTCGCGTCGCGGCACGTTTCATAGCCGAAGAAACAAAGATTTTGACTGGTTGGATACCTAGGCTAGATAGCAAAAACAAACCAGGCTGAACACGTCTCGAACGTCTTTGGAATTGTTAAAAAAAGTTCCTGATCGTCATAACCACAGATAAAACATGGCTTTACCATTACGATCCAGAAAAAAAAAGTACAGTATATGACTTGAAAAGGGCAAAAATCCCCAACCCTTAAGAAACTTAAGGTGAGTTATTCCGCCGGAAAGATCATAGGCTCTCATTTCTGGGATAGTAAAGGGGTAGTCATGATATAATATCTCGAGCATGGAGCTATTGTTACGGGCTCTTTAAATAAAAAAAACGAAATTCGCGAGAAACGGCGAGGCAATATTTGAAATATTGTTTCAAACAACATGTGGCTATGGCTGCAATTCGTGATGCTGGTTTCGAAATACATGAGCAACCTTCATATTACCCGACCTTGCCCCTAGTGTTTCAATCTATTTCCAAGGTTGAAGGAGTATCTGGAAGGACTGAGATTCAAAGATGATGAACTAGTAGTTGCTGTAGTGCTCGAATGTTCAGGTGCTCAGGATGAAGAGTTTTTTAAGCCTAGAAAAAAGATGTTCCAAGTGTATTATGCTAAGAGGTGACTGTATCGAAAAATGCAAAAACATTTTATAAAAATTACAACATCATAATCCGATCTGGGCGAAATTTCATTGATAACTAGGTGCTCCAGTTACCCAGCACAGCAAGATTAAGATAAGGAATGCATTTAGTTACCGTCTAAAGTCCTCCTATCGGAACTAACCGATCCTGTAGATACTGTATCATTTTTTTCTGCCCCAAGAGACCTCGTTCAGTTAACTGTGAAATGCACTTCCTGCCAAAGTCTATCCCCCAAACCAACCCAATAAAACGTGAAGAAGTATCTGGAGGAACGGCATGGACTTCGCAGCCCCAGATATAATTACAAAGCCCACGGGTATCGTCCTGCTCGTTAGTTGATGACTTGGTGCCAGTTTAATATAAAATGAAACTTACTTGGAGCCCTTCTGGTACCGCTGATATTTTAAGCTGTGTTTAAAATTTAAATATTTTTTTTATGCAACTGGAGATACCCACCGTCATAATATTAGCTCAACACGCCGCATTCCCCAAGGTATTAGGTTCGCAACACGTGACGAAATGCACTTATCCAACTCAAAAAGAAAAAAGGCTTAGAAATCATGTCCCAGCGCCATATTTGATTAATATTTCGGAAATGTCTGATTTACATAATAAAATAATTTAAATGGTCAAAATATACTTTGTAAGTTCGTCCAAACTTCTATCGTGTCAAGAAGTCTAAAAAAGCAGTCCAATCGATTTCCGTGTTCCAGGTTCCAGCCGCTGAACATTTCAGCTGAAAAAGAGTGGTCGTGGTCACGCGATGCGGCAATAAGCTGCCTGTGTCGACGCGCCGCCAATCGTCGCCCGACCGTTCGCTGCGTTGCGTGGCAACTGCGGCCAGGCGTTAGAATGTTAGAAGCAGAGAGCAAGGGACGACGGTAGCGGCGGTCGAAACTCATTCGTACGGGGCGGCAGCGTAGTCACTTATTAGTGTAAATGCACTGATCGATACACACATCGAGCGTTCATTGCACTAAATAGCGCCACTTATTTAATCGCTTCGACCATTGTTTATTCCATGCTATGGTCGCAGTTACATATAGATGCCCCACGCTAGTACTAAGTAGGAACCATGTTGTTTTCAGTGTTCTGGTATAATACGAATAGTCTACATTTCTCATCACCAAAACGTCATATAAAATAGAAAAAAATAAGCATCGTCACTGAGCGGCGGAGGGTCAGAATACGGAAAATCGGAGGCGCGACCCTTGTGAAATGTTTTTGTGTTCATTGCTGTTAATTCTTTATTTGGCTCAGCTTAGTAGATGCGTAGCAGTGCAAAGAGTTTCAGATAAATGGCGCCTTAAAATAGTGAATTTAATTATTAGGAAAAACTATCGCAGCGCTAATTGGATTCAATAGGGCGTAGCTGGACGAAAAATGGGTCTATGGTTGGGATATCTAATACTTATGTATGTATGTAATCTGTGCTCAGAGTGGGCAGTCTGAGTTCTCACCTAAATTGGCGTTTACGGCAAACCGATCGACTGGCGTTTTCCGTAAAAACGTCAGACTCCATACAAGTTTTTACTAGATATTCTGTGGTTTTACTTCTTCAAGCTGTCAAAGTCAAACTCGCACTTCCGATTGGTATGAAAACGCCGAGTCAGCGTAAACGGCAACGTCGACGTATTTACGGCAACGTTGAGTAAGCTGTCAAATCAAACTCGGACTCGCAAATGTTAGTTCGATTAACGCCCACTGCGCGCGCTCTTCAATTTCTCCAAACATTTGAAGACGCATGTCGATCGGTTAGCCGTAAACGCCAATTTAGGTGACAACTGGGACTACAGGATATGGTACTAACCCGGGCGGGATTAAACCTACCACCTAGTCGGTCTGAAGGAGCACCTGACCGGCCGGCATGGTAGCAGCCCATATTCGAAAGCTGTTGCGCATCGGCGGGCACCTCTTCCGCCAAATGTCGCGCTATACATTAAACCGGTCAAGCGTGAACGTGTTCGCTTGCAGAGGGTCCCGTCACAGACATTCGCACTCAGCTCATGATTATTTTGTAGTTTTATACAAAATGAGCACTTCACAAAACTAGCTTTTTCTCAAAAAGTATGACGTTTTGAGCAAAAGTAATTAGTTGGTATGCTTATGTAGTCGTGTACATAAGCATACCCTTTATACGACGTATAAATAAAGTAAAATAAATAATATATAAACACGTTTTATATATAATTCTATCTATCTTAGCGAATATGCATGAAAGTAATAGGTTCCTGCCTAAATCTTGCTCGTGGAGAGAAGGCGCACGGGCGAGGGAGCTCTGACGCGTTAATGCACTTTAGCTGCGGATTGCATCTCGCGCTGTACAAACCGTGCACTTAACGATGCATCTCTTTTTCAGCAATGTGCACTATTTTTGGTATTCGTTTTACCTGGTTAAAATGTGCGTATTCGCCTAGATCGAAAAAAGGGGACACCCCTTTTTTATCTTAATATTAGGGGTTAAGTGGTTTTAGCTAAGGTAATGTCGTTAACTTAGCCTTTCTAGTACTCAGCAATTGGCTCTCCGCTTAAGCTAAAAACAAAATTTGGTGAAACGAGGTTACCTATTATACTTACTATACTTCTGCTGCAGTGCACAATCTTTGGTCATTAAATTTAATCGACACTAAGCCTGGTTTTCACCAAGTGCTGATTTATTTTAATTGCCACTTAATGGGCATTTATTACTTAAGTGCTGATTATCTTGTATTGCTATCGATTTCGAGATGATAAGAAACGCCCTTTAATGTGAGGATTAAGCAAATCGGTACTTGGTGGAAAATACCCTAAGGGCATTTATTACTAAAGTGACGATTATCTTGTACTGCAAAAAAAAATATTAAAGGGGGCCCATACAAAAAACGTGATTGTTAAATCTTGTACGATGGTACGGAACCCTTCATATGCGAGTCCGACTCGAACTTAGGCGGTTTTCTTGAACTTTGCTTGACACGCTGCCGCGTGTCTAGATCTAGATATCGGTGCACGGGAACCAGAAATGACATCCGCGATGATATATTTTTTTTATTGTTTTGAAAGAGATCCGATAAATCGCCAACACAAATATGAGCATGCGTGAAGCAGCCAAGTTAAATAAGAATAGCTGAAACTGTGTCCTTGCTTATCCGGTCGATTATATATACACATACATATCACATTACTAGATAAATAGTTCTGCAAATACTAAATATGTGAATTCTCAGCAAAATATGAAATCAGGAGCGCAGGTTGTCGATGTCTGAAGCATAGAACCTCTTTTCGGAGCGCACCATCATGAGTGCAGAGGTCTCATTCCTTCCGAGTATCACCAGCAATCGCAACAGCGTAAATAATGCATCGGATATTCGTCCTCGCACAGGACATGCAAGCGCTGGGTAAGGATACGGACTGGAGTAAACCTAACGAAGGTCCTGTCTTGTAAATTATCTTTTTAGAGCAGAATTATTTTACTTCACGTTAATCCTTGATTATTGTAAGTGGCGGATTTCGTCGCGATATATTAAATCACCGAAAAAAATTTGCTAACATATTGTTTTAATCAATCAAGGTAATAAAATAGACGTTTTTAATTCGGCTCCATAACACTTTATCCAACACATGCATTACACGATATATCAATGTCTTTGGTATTAAGTAAAACGTTTGCCTTAAGCTTTTCGGCTTATACAGCTGTTTGAAATACTACCAAGCGTACTGAAATTATGCTTAGGTCGCTCACATCCTTTATATGTGTTGAGTTGTTCTACGTCTGTTTCATCAAACACAAAAAAAATATCCTTTTTATAAACAAAGATGTATGGATGGGTGGATGAAGTGTTATGGTCTACATAAAACGTCGTAAAATAAAAGTTAGTTACGTGTACAGAATCTCCCTTTTTTTACTCTGGCTACCTGTTTCTGTGCAACCCATGTTGTCGGTTACTAGATGGGATATGAGGTAACTTGTCCTGAAAAACCACTGATACACTATACAGTGATTATCCGGATCCTCGAACTTTCTGTTCATTAGGCACATAAAGGTGCCTAATGAACAGATATAACGGGGTTTTTCGTGCACCGGAGATAACCATAACCTAGATCTAAAAATACCGCCCGCAAAGGTGACCTAATAGCTAAGAGTTGCTTCACTTGCAGTTGCTGTTATTTTTGCTGATTTCTTTCTTATTAGTAGTAAGATAGAAGACTTCACTCATATTTAACACCATTGCTCAATCCTCAGGTTATTTACCGTGATGGTAAGTGACCTTTAAATTATGTCTTTTTATAAAGATCAACCTTTAAGTAGACGTAGGCCGCATTAAAATAGGGCTTCTGGTTTCAAGCTATAAGTTTACAGATAGACAAGTGAATAATAGTATTTTATTACCTTTAGATAACACACTTTAATTTTTTTTATGTAACTGGACATATTAGTATTAGCCTAACACATCGCATCAGCAGGAATTATGGGCTATGCCAAGACCTTCCCTTTATTAGCCCTAGCATTGTCGCTTCGAACATCTTTTAATCCATTGCGATGGTATCACCCCATAGCATTTGAGACCTACATAGCATTCGTGGTGATATGCACGTATCCAACGCATAAAGAGAGAGAAATTGGTGCAGGAATGGGGCGGGGATCGAACCCATGACTTCTCGCATGGAAGGCAAGGCCCGGAGCTACTGAGTTATTGCTCCTTTAAATCGAAGACAGAATATCTCAAACTTCTAGATTTACTACACCGAACATAACGATTTTCTTATCAGAGGCGTCTGTGGAAATAGCTTTTAGATTCGGATGCAAATCTTCGCGTACCGCGTTACCTGTCTGGTTTACACTTGCATAAATGCATATGTGTGAGAGAGATGGCGCAGCACCAGAAGGAGATGCATATTGCATTGCAATTTCCAATTTCAGGGAAATTACAGTTTACATAATCCGATCTATGTATTTCGCACGTTCCCGGGCTATTTCGATCAAGTTGAGGTGGCCAAATTATTAGAGAGTATTTTGTGTTTTTCAAGTTTAACTTAAAAAAAAATTAACTTCTAAATAACATGGTTTTGATAGCTATTCCTTTAATGTTTTCACTGCTGGTATCACTAATGATGCTTTAAAAAATTAACAACACTTGGGTAGGGTCACAGTTAAAAAAGAATAAATATTGCAACATTGTTAGCATTTTAGTTAGATCTCGCGATAGATCTCTAAGAATAAAATTTATAAAATCACTAAACCAATTGAAGACCACAGGGGAAAAACAAGGGATGTCAGTTAAAGTGTAATTATAGTAAATCTAAATATTTAAAAAAAAGTCAGAATTTTATTTTTGGTAGAATTATAAATTAACTAATAAGTACGCTAAGAAAATTTAAGAAAACACAGGAACACACAAGAGGGCACATTGTAACATGCATATTTCGTCATAAATGCGAGTGTCGTTCCATGGTTCCCCTAGTAGATGGTAGGGTTTTAAGCCCGGCAGGGTTGGTACCATCGCATTGGATGAAAGATGGTCGAGGCGGCAATAAAAAACATTTTCGTGTTTTCCTTCCAGTCCAATGTCGCCGTGCTCACAAAGCGGAGGTCCTAGCATGGCACCTAACTCGTTCACATTGAACTGGATGGAAAACACGGACAAATTGTTTATTGTAGTCGCGGCCATTTTTTCTTTCAATGCAATGCGAGCTTAACCTTGGTAAGGGAAGGGGGCTATATTCTGAACCATGGAACAATTTGCATTCATAACGGCATTAACTTATTTGATTCAGAAAGATTAAGAAAGTTGTGCATGCACGGGGCGGGGATTTGAACCCAGACCGCTGGAATAATATATAAATATATGTAATAATATATATACATAAAAGTTTTACTGTCAATTTGTTTTTTTTTTAACTGCTAATTACAGATATTTACATTATAATAAAAACATACGGATATAGAGATAGGCTTTCTTAAGTGATTAAAATGTTTTTATTAATCTGATAACGTTTAAGGATGTTCCGACCCATACAATGTTTTTTTTACACAGAACGCAAAAAGTATAGCACTTTAAGACACGAATTCGTCAAAAATATTAAATATTGCCATAGTAGTTGCAGCGAAAACATATTCACAATTTCAGGTTTAATGGTTTCGTTGTAATTGCCGATTAGAAGTTTTACACCGTTAGATGGCGCTGTTAAATAAAAATCGTATTTAAATAAATTGTAACAAAACCATGCGCGCGCGACAAAACTAATAATCCTAAAATTGTGAAATTGTTTTCGCTGCAAGTGATATGACTATATTAAACTTTTATTATTAATTCGTGGCTTAAAGTGCAATACTTTTTGCGTTATGTGTGCAAACAACTTTATATGGGTCGGAACAGCCTTAAGGGGGTAGGCAAACGTTATGGCCCGGAAGACGATTTGGCTAGTTTTATTTGTAGCGGCGTGCAAAATTGTCGCTTTAGCCGATGGACAAAGAGATTCATCAGAATTCACGACAGTGTTAGGATTTAGTTTAAGATGGGTATACTAGCCAATGCGAATAGTTTGATTGCGTTAAGATCTTGATCTCTATGGAATGGGAACATTAAAATAAAACATGTATAATTCCAGCTAACGTTCTAACAAAACAGAAAGAAAAATGTTACAGAAATTGATATTTTATGCATGGAAAACAATTTTGAAGTCAGGTCTCAAGTATATTCTTTTTCCAGTTTGCGGCTTATATTGATATTAACAATTATTACTTTAATACCATTTCAAAGATCTTAATATTATCTACCCATTCAGCGAAGAACATATTGGTTGGGGAAAAAGTTTCTTCGCATTTTTTAAGAAAATTCAAAACATTTTTTAATATGGTTTATTTACAATTAACTAAAGTATGTAGGCACCATTTTGTTCGATAACTTTTTGCCATCTTGTAGGTAGGGACATGATCCCATTGCTATAGAAATATTGGGACTTCTGATCAATATACCGCGACAAGTGGTTTTGGCAGTCCTCTCGTGATGTTAACCTGACACTGCCTAAAGAATTCTGAAGAGACCTAAACAGGTGGAAATCTGAAGGTGCAAGGTCAGGACTATACGGCGGATGCATTAACACCTCCCAGCCAAACTCTCTTAGTTTTTGCTGAGTGGCTAAAGATGTGTGAGGTCTAGCGTTATCATGATGAAAAACCACACCCCTTCTGTTGATTAATTCCGGCCGCTTTCTCTCAACTTCTTGCTTTAATCTCATCAGTTGTTCGCAGTAGAGTTCAGAATCGATGGTCCTGCCTGGTGGTAACAGCTCATAATGAATAATGCCCTTCCAATCCCACCACACACACAGCATCACCTTGTTGCGAGTTAACCCGGGTTTCGCCACAGTCTGTGAAGCTTGACCGGCCTTTGACCACGACCTTTTTCGCACATTCTTGTCGTACGTGATCCACTTTTCATCACCAGTTATCAGCTTCTTCAAAAATGGTTCGGTTTCATTACGTCGTAATAAAGAATCACAAATGAGTACACGGTTCATTAGGTTTCTTTCAGTGAGCTCGTGAGGTACCCAAATATCGAGCTTTTTTGTGTACCCAGTTTTTTTCAAATGCGCCAAAACTGTTTTGTGGTCAATTCCTAGTTCTTCAGCTACGTCGTAACTACTGATATGCCGATCTTGCTCCACTTTTTCAAAAATGGCATCCATTTTATCCGTAATAGGGCGACCAGAGCGACGTGCATCTTTGACATCAAAATTTCCGGATTGAAAACGCTTAAACCAAATTTGTGCTACTCTCACAGACACTGCACTAGGTCCATAAACATCGCAAATTTTTTTCGCGGCTTGCGTTGCATTTTTACCTTTTTTGTAGTAAAATTTTAAAATGTATCGAATTTCTTCATTAGATTCACTCATTTTGACAGTACGAAAAACAAATGAGAATCACACATTTTCCTAATTTGAATTTGGAATTATGTTCTTTAAAATTTAAACTTTCAATGATACCAAAACCAGCCAGATACAAATAGTATAGCCAAAGAGATTTTATTACAAGTTCATACATACTATAATGCGAAAAGACTTTTTCCCCGACCTATTATTTAACTTTCCCAATTTCTTTAACGAAACAATAAAAAAACCGGTTTCACGCGTTATGCGGGTTGGTCACATTTAGAAAGAATTATTTCGGGCTGCTCTAAGCGACGTCGGGCTCTGGCTATCTCGTTATTGGTCCAAAATGTTTAGGTATGAGAATGCTCTTAAAACAAAAAGTTACACTCTCCAGCACATATCGCATTAAAGTTCCACCTAAGTTCGAACACAGATGAATCGTTCATTCCTCCCCTCGGAAAAGTCCACCCTATACCCCCGCGCACTTCGCGCATGCGCGGTGCGCGGCGACCACTGCGCAAGTCAAAATGGCGTCCATCTCATTGACAAGTAGAGAGTTGACAGTTCTAATGCGCGCTCAGAAAACACGGAACGCCACGCTGCGTGCGGAAAAACAAAATGCAAAAATAACGTAGACTAATTTGCTGGTTACTAACGTTTGCCGTGATTCTGTTAGTACCAAACGGCGATGCGGTGAGATAACGATGGAATGCGTTCTAGACAGCTAACGTCGAAAATCAAAACACAATGTAATGACAGGTTGTAATGTTTATGTTTTTGGTTGCGGTGCATGGCTTGCAAATTAGTGCCGTCTACAACATTAGCAGCAGGTGTCGCAGTCGTCTCTGAAAAAGGTGTGAAATATTTAATTTAGCTTCCCGGCGTGAGAGTGAAAACAATGAAGCGTGTGAATCTGGTCATGTGGTGTGATAATATTGACATTTGGATGTGGGAATGTTGTTAAAGAAATATAAAAAGAGTTTCGCGGCATTGTTAACAGTCGACCAGCAGCCTAGCCGAACATCAGGTAAATACATAGATTGTAATGTCTTTGTATTCATTTAAATGATTACTTTTATGTGATATAGTGATTGGTATACACAACCACGGATGCTTGGGCAATAAATTGAAAATAATAATTAGGAATTTAAGTCTTGCACTTAATAAGGAACCATTTAAGAGTGTCGTTACCATATCAATTCACCATACTACGGATGATAACTATTTACAAGCTTTAAATATTTTACCAGTTTGTAAAATTTGGGAATAAAAAAATATATTGTCAAAACCTACGTCTGTAGGTTTTTGTTTTTTTATTTACCTTGTAGATTGAAAAATATTGGCTATATTGTTTTGGTGGAAACTACAGATTTTAACATAAAATTAAAAACATACGCACATCGAATCGATATTTCTCAAATTATTACATTTTTTTTATTAAAATCTGACAACTTTTAGGGGTAGGGAACCGTCAGGGCCCGGAAGATGATTACGCTAGTTTAATTCGTAGTCAGCGCGCAATATTATGCCTTGGCCAATGGACAAAGAGATAATTTCTTAAAGTTTTTAAAATCTCAGAGCCCCACTGAGTTCACGACAGTCTTAAGGGGTTCATCCGTGAGTAGTACACTAGTAAATTTCGATGTTTGGGTCTTAGGACCGAAATTATAAGAATGCATTCAGCAACATTTCTGAATCTATTTATTTATGGCACCTTGGAACGTCAGCATTTATTTGGGCACCTTCAAGTGGAATATCGTAAATATTAAATGTAAATTATATACCATTTACTATACATTTTTAGGTGCATTATTCTCTAGTAAATACCATTTTCAGTTTATTTTTCAACAAGTCCAGAACGTATCATGAAGAAACATAACATATTTTTTTTGTAAAAATGTTAATAATTCGTAATATAGGTAATAACTACATGACAATGCACCGTTTTGTAAATCTAGAATAGATTCCCTTTTTTTGTGGGATTCATTTACCACGAAGAAAATCGATTTCCATGGGACTTATACGTACCATAATTGCACAGAAGAACACACCAAAGTATCGCCTACAATGTTCCATTCAGCAAGGGCATGATTTGAAACAATCTTAATTAAAAAACACAATATATAAATTTTGTATGTGACTATACTGGACATGGCTGACCAATACCACACCCACAGTCATCACATTAGCCCAACACACCGCATTCCCGAAGGAATTAGGTGCCATGCTAGGACCTTCCCTTTATGAGTGCGGCTATAATGAACTGGATGGAAAACAAGGACAACATTTCATGGTCGTTTTGAATATATTTTCATAACCTAGCAGAAAAGGGGACCATGTTACAACTCGCATTCGCAACTAAATTCACTTATCCAACTCTCAATGAGAAATAAAGTATGCATGAACTGGGCGGGGATTTGAACCCAGGCCTCTGGTATGGAAGGCAAGTCCACCCGCCCCTGAGCCCCAAGCCGGTTTTTTACCACAATTTCTGCTTAAAAACATAGGTCAGTCAGCGTGTTTGCGTCCACTGCGGGACATACGCCTCTCCATTTTTTCTCCAGTCCTCCCGGCCCTCAGCGGTACTGAACCACTGCTTTCCGCAGACGCACTTGATGTCGTCGTCCCACCTGGCGGGTGGTCTTCCCACACTCTGTTTTCCTGTCCACGGCCGCCAGTGCAGTTAAAAACACGCAATTCGCGTTTATTTTTAATTTTTATAGGCCAGGTAATTACAGGGTCCGTCATTCAAAGTTTTACCAATTTAAAATGATGTTATTTGGTTAATTGAAGTATGGTTTATTAAAAATTGTATCAAAAGTCTAACAAAAAACATTTAATTTTAAGACAATCATTGTTATTGTTCGATATAGCCTCCTTTGGCACGGATGATGGCACAAAGTCTTCCGGCAAAGGCATTGCAGGCTGCACGAAGACGAGTTTGTGGTATTCTGTTCCATTCCCGACGGAGCGCTGCCTTCAACGTATCCACACTTTCATATATTTTTGTAGACACCGCAGCCTCCAAAATGGACCATACCGAGAAGTCCATTGGATTCAAGTAGGAAAGGAGGCCACTGTTCTGAAGAAATGAACCGAAGAACGTGTTTCAGTGAAAAATCAATGTTGTTGCTGTTTTCGGATGACCGCATCTATGCCATTTAGCAACGCTCCCGGTTTGCTTATAAGCTATGCTCCCAATACAAACGTAGTTTACTAATCATTTGGAAACCGCTATTCCAATTAAATTAATATTTAATTTCTAATATCAAGTAATAAATATCTGTGTCTGCATGCTTTTGTTTTTTTTTTGAAAAATCCAAACCGAAGGAAATGAAAGCAAAAATAAAATCTTCATATGAATTAGGTTTGCTCTATGGTTTGACCCAGAATACATTTACCGAAAAAACAAAGACATGCAGACACAGATATTTGTAGCCTAATATTAGATACCAGATATCAAGTAAGTTGGAAGAGTGGTTTTCAAATTATTAGTAAACTACGTTTGTATGGGAGGCGAAATTTTCTGATGCTTACGAGCCGACCTTAATGGTTCGATGCACTAACATTTTGTTCGGACATAAATGTCGGAGATCCGGAACGATGACTGGTAGTGATTTTCCGGCCAAATGCAAAACGATCACACTTTAATATCCATTGCGAAAATTTATTATCAAATTAAAATTTGTTCCCGCTCTTTTCGCCCATTAACAATGATACAAATTGACGTTTCACCAAAATTTTGCGCGCTGTCATTATTTTGAAAATAGAAGCAGTGTTAGTAACAGTGACGAACCTTATAATTCATGCAATTATTTTTTCGATAGCAGCTGTATAGCAGTCAAACTCAAAGGTACTTCAACTTAAAACGATGAATGTTTTGATTTATTTTATATTGCATGTTTTTAATAAAGAAGCTCCTTCAAAATATCTAATACAAATTACTGTTTATTCCTCGGAATTAATGAGGTTTACTAAATATTATTGGATTTTAATGTTATGACGTCAACGGCAAGCAATAACAAGAGGAAAGTAGCTTCCGTTTTAAAATGGATTGCTCAGCAAAGAGAATTTCTCAAATTGTGTAAAGTTATGCATATTGTCCTCTCGAAGCACCACGATATTTTGTTAACAGCCAAACTTGAAGCAGTTAGTCGAAACAAAGGGAATTTATCCCGCTAAACTCGCAGAGCGCGACGCCAAAGCAAAACTTAAACTGGACTTAAGCCCCCGGGGGTCGCCTTGTTGCGGTTCGGAGGGTTAAGTCGTGTGACGTCACTAATTCGTAGGCCGTAGTTGGCCTAAGCCCCGTGGCATCGGCCTCAGTTGGTGGCGGCCGTCATCGAGTAAGGAAGCATCGGGAGGGGCCACAGAGACTCATCCGTGTAGCGGCCACGAAAAATGCTCCGAGCCTTTAGTCCGACTTGTCACCTAAATTGACGCTCACAAGTAAAATACAAGTTTTACTACATATTCTGTGGTTTTACTTGTTAAACCTGTCAAAATCACACTCAGGCTATCGATTGGTTTAAAAAAGCGGAGTCGGCGTAAACGGCAACGTCAACGTCTATACGGGGACTATGAGTAAGCTGCCAGCAGGCCTATTCCTGGAATTCCGTAATCAGGAATCCTGAGTCTAGGAAACAGCTTTTGTAGCGGTTTTCAAAGCGATTTTGTAACGAAAAATATTGATTCATTTGAATTACGATGCTCCGTGTTTTCGTCGAGAAAATCCCTTTGAAAACCGCTATAAAAGTGGTTTTATAGACTCAGGATTCCTGATTACGGAATTCCAGGATCAAACTCGGACTCGCAAATGTTAGTTAGCCCACTGCGCGCGCTCTTCAATGTATCCATGCATTTGAAAACGCTGGTCGATAGGTTTGGCGTAAACGGCAATTTAGGAGGCAAGTCGAACTAGGGGCTTTATGCAGTTCTTAAATGTCGTTGGAACTCTAAAAACTCTAAGAACTCTCGCTAAATGAGTTGTTGAACTTAAAACATTATTACTTTTAAATTAAATATTGAATGTTATGTTTGTGAATTTATTGCATAAAATATTTATTCTTATCGCCATATTTATAACATTTTCTAGTTACTTTTTTAGAATATTAACAAATAGTGCACTACTTCAATTCTTATTTTAATTTTCTTGTTGCTATATGCAAATATTGTCCCATCATCGGGTCTATTGTAAAAAAAGAAATTAGTATTATGAATATAAAAAATATTAAATTAGATCGACTAATTAAAAAAATAATCCCTAATTTTAAGGAAGGGGTGCAACTTAATTTAAGGGCCTGGTACTAGCCAAATCGCAAAGTTAGACGAGGCACCCCAAGTTAACTAACTAAGTCTGTCGATTATAAGTGTAATTCTTACAATATATGATTCCTTGTCTAGGAATCGAATTATTTTCGTTAATGTATGTTTCCTTTTTCTATACAAAATACATTGCGGAAACGGTGTCCATTTCCGAACTTTTTTGACTAAATGAAGAAATCTAAAAGCAAATGGAATTTTTTGTTTATGCATATATGCTGTG
This sequence comes from Incurvaria masculella, assembly GCA_946894095.1. Taxonomy (NCBI): domain Eukaryota; kingdom Metazoa; phylum Arthropoda; class Insecta; order Lepidoptera; family Incurvariidae; genus Incurvaria; species Incurvaria masculella. The sequence continues at coordinate 4,067,453 of OX335644.1, read as the reverse complement.
TTTTCTTATATCTAGAAATCGAATTACTTTCAGATTTCTAATGAGAAAAATCAACTTTTTTATTTTTATTATTATTTAAACAAATGATGGAATAAAAAAATATTAACAATCCATTATCAGTCTGGAGTTCTATTTGGATTTGCTGAAGCGTTTGAGTCGTATTCACTACGTATAATATTCACAACGTATAATAGTATTTTTTTCCAAAAAATTAAAACCATGCATATCGTATAATATTCACAACGTATAATGTTATACGTTGTGCATGAGTTTAAAAATAAAATAAACTCTTTGCATCATGCAGAACGTATAATAGTCACAACGTATAATATTCCTAACATGAATTCACAAAAAAAGAAAACCATGCAGAACGTATAATATGCCAAGAAGCACTGCATAAAGCGCCCTAACGACGATACATTTAAGGCTGAAATTGCTACGAATCGATATCTGTTGAAGAGTAACAATTTGTTACAACGCTAATTGAGACGGTCGAAAAGTCGCGTGCGAGTATAATCTTTAATCTTATATCGATAAGGGCGCTTATAGTATGAAATATTTTAGGATTATATGATATGCATGGTTTTCTTTTTTTGTTAAATAAAGATCATAACATTATACGTTGTGACTATTATACGTTATGCATGGAGAAATAAGTAATTTAATTTTTTGGACTTCTTCATGCACTACGTATAAGATTATACGATCTGCCGATTATACGTTGTGCATGGTTTTAAAATTTTGTTAAAATATGACATTATACGATCTGCATATTATACGTTATGCCGTTCCCCCAAGCGTTTCACTATATATTATTACATTTGTTAAAAAGTGCATTTGTATGGCGCGAGTAGTTGGCTAGTCCTAGCGCCTTAATAAGAGAAATCACCGTAAACTTATACTAGGTATATTATTTAATTAAGAGATTGGAAAGATGCAATAAGTCCGCCCTGGTATGTACATCTGTGTACGGAAGCAATATTTTTTATTTTATTAATATTGTAGCAACTTTGTTAGTTGTAAGTAATTAATTAAACTGAGTGTTGCTGTTTATATTGTTCTTTGTTATTTGTCCTTATATGTTCTACCAAGGAATTATTGGCAGTAACATTTAGATGTAAGTTTGTATTTCATAATTGTGAACGGAAAAAATATGTTATGTAAGCTAGTGAAGTATCTTTGCGGGTTCTTTTTTACTGGTTTGATCGAATCCGCGGATCTTTGTGACGTACCTTTTGTAGTGTAGTTTGACTTCCAAAAAGTTTATAAAACTGAAATGAAATAAAATGTTATTATGATTTTTTATGAATGACTGGATGAATTTCGGTCGCTACTCCAGTCCTTCCTTGCCAGTTGTCAGTCGTAGACGTTTGCGGTGGCCATGTTACGACGTGGAGTGTCCGCCGCTGTACTATTAATGCGGGTGTAACCCACTCGCGAAATCGCCTTAACCTTCTTATTCCCTTGCCACAGCGCCGACCTAAAACCGCCCGTTTTCGGCCTCAGTAGCCCAAAAGCGCGACGGCTTGTCGTTCGATAATCGAGGCGAAGCAACTCTGGTCGCGGTCGGGTTCTGGATAGCTAACTTTTGTTCGACCGTTAGGGCTGGCCGGGGTTCGGATTCCACGTAAAACCGTGGTTCCCCTTCATTATTTAAGTTTATTTCCGCCCGGGTTGTTATCATCACATTGAACGAAAGATGATCGAATGGGCAATGAAAATTGACCGTGTTTTCAATCCAGATTGACTCGTCTATTCACCCACCGAGTTAATGTACCATAGTTACTCTCCAGGGAGTGTTGCTGACGGACGGTTTTAGCTTCAGCCGACTTTGTAATTCCTTCACTTCAATTTAGTTAGTATGCCTCGACCGTTAGTTAGCTATAACCACGGAATAGTTCTGTGGCTATAACTAACGTTCGGGGCATAATCGTCCTCCCTCCCGAACACAAAGCTCGCAGTATTTCAGAAAAGTGTGTACTACTTAGGTAATTAAAAAAAAAATAACGTCTCGACGCTGCGGCAATTGTCAAATTTTTAATTTAGAAAAAGAATATATTAAAGGCTGATAGAAAATCTAAATTACAGTATCAATTTTTTATTTTATTTTAAGCAATGCTGGATTGTTAGTTTTCGTTCTTTTTTAATTGTGCCATTTTTCTAGTAAATTTGTAAAACCATGATTGTAACAAGTTAAATATTTCATTTAATCATATTACGGTCGTGCCTATCTCCGTCGCAAAAGGCACATTCTCCTGATTACGAAGCCCATGTGAGGCTCCGAAACGCACGACCTGCACCTCATTGCAATCAAAGAATATATTAAGTCCATTTTCAATATTATTTATTTTTACAGGTCTACGACCAGAAAAGTTAGAATTGGTATAATCTAAACGTTAAATACCTTTAATTAAAATAATGATGACTGAAAACCTGAAATGGGGGTATGATTAGCCGTGCATTAAGTAATTTTCTTTCTACGGAAGAAATGAAGATATTAAGTCGATTTATTCAACAACAATAAGTGATATCAATTTTAAAGATCATGTCTCCGACTCAATTTTAATGAATTTTAAATTTGTTTGAAAAATGTAACGGCTTTTCACGCGGCAGGTATAGATATTTTCCGACGTTTCGAGCTAATCATTCAGCCCGTTGTCAAGGAGGCATCCGCCGCGCTCGTGCGCAGCAGACGACTGAGGTGACCGCTTGGCTCGCCGTGGGCGTAAATCGTAGCTGTGAGTGGGGGCGGAAGCGGAAATGTGTCTGGCTGCGGTCCGAACTTCAGACGACAGGCAATATGAGCTGACGATATCGTCGCCGACATTATCATCTCGTTGGCCCCTTCTAAGTGGCTGAAGCACGGGGTTCCACATTGGAGAGAGCTTAAATGATTATAACAATGATTATGATAATTTCAAATTATCGGAATATATCCTTATATGGTAAAAATTTTATTAGCTTTGCACACATATGTATAGGTACCTACTTACGCTTAACTTACGCTTTCTACTTACGCTCAACAAGCGACAGGCAGGAAATGCACCCCGGCCGTCCCAAAATAAGAACAAACCGTTTATACAGATTGTTTGATTTTAAAGTCGGTAAACTGCTGAGCTATTTTCCCCAAAGTGAAGAAGCACACGCCCGGCCTGCGTGGTTTTCGGAAGCCTCGTGAAATCTCGGGAGCCCACGGGCGTCGTCGGACACCTCTTAAGTAAGAGCCTGGCGTACGCCATATGTCGCGTTTAAGATAAAAAAAGGTACGCAGCACCCGTAATCGCAGAGCATGTATGAGAAGATAAACGAAAATATGCTGATATCGCACCGTACGGCGCTCTATCATCTCTGCCTACCCCTTACGATTTGTGTGTACATATAATAAGAAATACTTAAAAAATATGTTATCTTAAAGAAACTGGCCAAGTGCTACTCGGACTGGCACACGTACCGTCGTATAAGATTGAACACAAAAAACCGGCCAAGTGCGAGTCGGACCGCACACGAAGAGTTCCGTACCAGCGTACAAGATTGAGCACCAAAAAATTACGTTTTTGTATGGGCCCCCCCTTTATTTGTTATTATTTTTTAATGTTACCTATTTGTTGGTATAGCAGCAAAATAAATACACACTCTGTGAAAATTTCAGCTGCCTTCCTATTGCGGTTTATGAGATACAGCCCTGTGACAGACGGACGGACGGACGGACATCAGAGGCCTAGTAATAGGGTTCCGTTGGCACTCTTTGGGTTCGGAACCCTAAAACTACGTTTCTTGCACGTATCTTAATTTTTGTATGTACGAGTATCTAATAGCCATGTTGTATGTATGTAATTTTTTTTATTTTTACTATTTGTACCAGCAATATAAATTCGCACTATGTGTTTTTTTCCATGCAATTTGACATGGATGGCTAATACAACACAACTACCTTTATAATATTAGTCCAAAACACCACATTCCCGAATGAATTGGGTGCCATGCCAAGACCTTCCTTACAAAAGCACGGCTAAACTGAACTGAACGGAGAACACGTACAATTTTTCATTGATGCATCAACCATAATTTCATCCAATGCGGTGGTACCATCCTGGGCGGGCTCAACCCTAGTGGGGGAAGGGGAACTAGAGTATTTGATGGATTCTGAACCATAATACAGCTCGCATTTGTAACGAAATGCACTTACCCAACTCAGAAAGAGACAGAAAGTTGTGCATGACCGGGACGAGCATTTACCCATTACGCCTAATGAGATACATCCCTCTGGCAGACGGATGGACGGACAGCGGATGCTTATTAATAGGGTCGGCACCCTATGGGTACGAAACCCTAAAAACGAATTGCCTTGTGACTCCTCGTCCTTGATCGATGAAGGAATTATCTTTATGATGAGAATTTCGACTTGCCTCAGAAATGTTTTATTCGGAGAAATTTATGTTCCTTCATTGTTAATAAGGAGCTTTGACATTCATTGAAATCGATTTTTGCAGAAACGTTTTCCTCTTTACTCTGTGCCAACTCACCCAGATACAAACAAAGCAAAAAATATGATTTGCTAGAACCGTCTCCGAGCCAGCTCTCATGTTTTTGTCGAGGCGTTGAAACGGTCACATCATGCCAGCGAGGATGGAAGGGCGGGGGGAGCGAGCGATATTTTCCTTTTTTTTTAGTCTTAAAAGTCTAGGCTGAGATAAATAGTCGTTACAGAAACTAGGACTTACGAAAAGTAGTACTTTGTGACGTCACTTTGCATTACTTTGAGATGTCGTTCATACAGTGATTTTCGTTAGTCTTAGTTTCTGTTACGACTATTTATCTCAGCTTTACTGTAGTAAGTTCGATTACTAATTCGGGACAAAACCTCGAAAGATAGTTGCATAAATAGCGTTCTGTGAAGTTCTTACGTGTTATTACTTGTCGTCGGATAGTAAGCGAAATTGTAACCGAAGTCCCTCGCGGGCGCTGCAAGTGTTGTATGAAAAAGTGGCTACGCCGCCGCCCCCAAACAAACGAGTTTCGTAAATATACTTTTTCGTACTAAGCAGATCTTAAATCGTTTAATATAGGTTGGAATAAGCGTCCAAGGAATGTGATATTTATGTATGTATAATCTACCGTGAAGCAAGGATACATTTATTGGGCATAGCAGGAGCTGCAAACGTAGGTGGCGAAATCATAAGACGCAATACCCGCGAATGGTATGATTTGCTCATAGACCTAGCATAGCGCGCTGTGCTTACAAGACTTCTCAAATCATTATAAATACATTGGAGTCGCGTTTATGGAATGGTAAAATGTTTTTTAACCGACTTCGAAAAAAAGGAGGAGGTTCTCAATTCGTCGGAATCTTTTTTTTTTTTTTTCTCTTTTTTTTTTTTATGTATGTTCACCGATTACTCGAAGACCCCTGAACCGATTTGAAAAATTCTTTTTATGTTCGAAAGGGTATACTTTCTAGTTGGTCCCATTTTTTTTTTATTAAAATCGGTTCAGTAGTTTGGTACTTAAATACAACAAACATCGAATTTCTTAAGCCCGCGAACCCAGAAATATGATTTTTTAGTTACAGTAGCTTTCTTTAAGGGTGAGATTGCTCAGTATGAGAGGTTTTTTTTAAATTTAACTGTTGGGGGATTGAAGGGGGTAAAAGAGGGCAAATTGTACACATTTCTATCTCTAGAGCCGCTGAACCCAGAAATGTCAGAGTAGGTTTTGTTTGAGATGGGAATGTTTACGAAGAGAATATTTTTAAAAATTCTACTATTAGGGGGGTAAAACAGGTCAAAATTAACACATTTAGGCGAAAACCACTCATGTTGAGATCTCCGAAACCAATTATCCTAGAAACTTAAAATTTTCAGTGACTTCTTTTTACGACGAAAAGGCTCGCTTATGATTTTACAAAATTCAACTGTTAAGGGGATACACGAGACCGTATGTACACATTTTCATACAACACTTACGCAAGAAACAGACTCTCCGGAAAAATGGAAGGATGAGAAATTCAGAAGCTCAGCGGTTCTGGACATTCGTTGTTTTGCCTTGTTAGGGTTCCGTACCCGAAGGGTACCAACGGATACTATATTACTAAGCTTCCGCTGTCCGTCCGTCCGTCCGTCTGTCCCAGCGCTCTATCTCATGAACCGTGAACTCATGAATCCACATAGGTACCAGTCTACCTTTCGTCAGAAATGAGATTTCTCAATGGTTTCATATCTCATAATGCTCGTTCATTGTAGGGTTTAGTAACAGTTTAAAGGGTTCGCATGAGATAGTGAGGTGCGCATGATCTTCTTTCCACTTTGTATGTGAAGTTGAGCAAGATGGCTCGCCCACCTTAAGTCAAAAACTTACGCCACCACTAAAAAGCAAAAAATAAAATATTTTTAAATAAAAAAAGGACCGCCTTCAAAAAAACCGGAACTAAAAAGCAAAAAATAATTGGTTACTTTTAATTAATGTACGACAAGCTATTTTAATACTAACTAATTATGTACAATTTCTTAATTTTTAATCATCTTTTGAAGTCGGTGCCTTGGGTAGACGTTCTATAAGGGCTGTAAGTAGTTAGATTAATATTACCTATGGCTAAGAAAGAAATATAAGTAGGTAGCTACTTACATTAACCTACTTAAAGGAAAAAACACAAAATCAAAAATTAAATAAACAAACAGGTCGGAAAAACGTATGTAAGTAGGTATTTAGGCAAGTACTTTGCAATTTAAATATTCCTTATAACTTAAACTAAATACCTAACACAGTAAAAACTAAATATTTACAAGAAAACCCTACAAACTGCACAAACAAACCAATATAAAAACAACGACCACTTATGTATATGGTAAATATTTAGGTAGGTGTAGCTTGTACTTTTTATTCTGCCTAAATACCTACATAACCCAAAACAAAAAAAATACAAATATAAAAAAGAATAGAAAACTATTGGTAGCGACTTTGAGGTGTCTGCTCTGAACTACGTGTCAAAACGAGTGTGCGGTTAGTAGGTACATATCTCACCAATTTCGGCAGAAATCGTTTCGTTCAGACAACGATGTCGTAGGAAGCACCAATCCACAGAGCAGCGAATTAACTTACCTACTCCTTCACCAGTGCGCGCCTTTATAAAGCCGAAAGTACCAATAATCGTTAAAACCCAATTTCAGTACGCTGCGCTGCTGTATCGATATCAGCATGCACGTAAACCAACGCTAAGGGCATCTCCAGGTAGAATGCTCTGTGGACCAATCATTGCTGACTCAGGTTGTCTACGCTCTCGTAGACTTCGGGTGTGTTCGGCTGAAATTGTGTCTGTTCGGTCAACGGCGTGCGGAGTTAACTCTACCCAAGGCACCGACTTCAAAAGATGATTAAAAATTAAGAAATTGTACATAATTAGTTAGTATTAAAATAGCTTGTCGTACATTAATTAAAAGTAACCAATTATTTTTTGCTTTTTAGTTAGTTTAGCAGTTGAAGGCGGTCCTTTTTTTATTTAAAAATATTTTATTGTGAAACCGTTATGAAGGAGTTTCACAAGGAGGAGGAAAGCATAGTGACCTGTGAATTTATAGATTTGCTAAGTGAACGGGAACCCAGACAAGAACCCTTTCTTCATGGTAAATAAGGGGCGACCCACTGCTTCATTCGCGATCATATATCTCAACTTTTCCTGAATATTTCATAGTAAACATTTTTCAGTACGTTTTGTATGAAACGATTTTGTTCTCATCCGTCAGTTGACTCTGTATGTCTTTACATTCTAAGCCTATTGTTTTGCTGGTTCGGGTCCAGCCTTGCAGTATATTCGTAAAAGTAGTTCTAACTGAGCTCCGTCTTTAATTAATGTATCCTTGCTTCACGGTGCATTATGCTTACAAGCATAAAACATTGCTTAAACGAGTTTCGGTTTCTACTCCCGTCCTTCAATCCTCGCTGGGACACGCGCCTATTGTCCGTCACTCTGTTGTGTTTACCCGAGGCCGCCGCCGTCTTCTGAAGAAGTTTTTACGCCGATTACGTGGGCGGTGGCGGCGGGTGGGCGCCACGCCGTTAGGGCGAGCGGCGGCACGTGACCGCTCGCGGGGCGGGCGGGAAACTCGCGGCCTGGACGAAGCGAAAGTTGCTGCGGCCTCCTTGGGCTCAATCCACACCGAGATGGCAGCGGCCGGCAGCGATGCGGCGAGCACTTTCAGTGTAAAAACATTTTTAACTTCATATTAATTACTAAAATACAATGTGTCGCTTATTATTATCTGTTTTTAGTTTTTGGTTTTTTCATTGATTAGTTTGATGATGATTTACGCATGTTGTATTGATATCTCGTAGAATGTACACGTAATTCTTATTTTATTATTGTATCTTAGTAATGTTAAGTGTATAATTCTGTAAGTCTATCTATTAAATAAATAAAAATAACAAATAAATAAAATAAGTGTCATTATAGCCAAGTCCAAAATCCCGATTTTCACTCACAAGGATTATTATTGTTATTATTTATTACTGTCGTTAGTGAATATAATTTAGGGAGTGCACATGTAAACATTTTACATTATTTAATAATACACATAGGCTGGAGTGCACTATACATGATTAGTATTATGGTTATGGTTATAGTAGATCTGTCTTCATTCTTCTTCAGGCGAGAAATAAGGACGAATATTTTTAAGAGAGAAGAATCGACAGCAATGTATTATGACGTCATTATAGGAGATTCTATACATCTCTGGAAGCCTACATATATCTAACTACAATTCAACGGCAGTAATGTGTCATTGTGCTCAAGGTTATCTAATATTTTCGACGCAAGTACAGCTGTTGCAAAATTGTTCGACTATCATTTAAATTCACGAAGACGCGTGAATGCTACTATATACGGAATTAGGCACACATTTTATAAAAAAAACCACATGTGAAGTCGAATCGTGCAGAAGAGAAAATAGCTTCGATATCACATTTCTCACGTCCGCATGTACGAGTCACGGAGGCTGCGGTGCGTACCACCGGATCGCACATCCTTCAGCAACCAACCCCGCCTCCGCAGCTGAAGGCAGCTGCCGGCAAGCGGGAGGGGGAGGCGAAAGGCGGAAGGCGGCAGTCGGCAGGAGGCAGGAGGCAGGAGGCAGGAGGCAGGAGGCAGGAGGCGGAAGGCGGAAGGCGGAAGGCGCGTGCTGCGGCTCTTGTTCCTTGACAGTGGATCGCGCCGGGATTCATAATTCGAAATTAATGTTCCCCCAGCGGACGCTACCCGCCCGCGCGGACGTGGATACAATTTACGAGCCATTGTTTTACGAATTCTAATCTCTTTGCGTCATATCCACAAACAATGAGGGTCCATACCTAAAGCGTGTAATTTTATACCCACATGACCATAATGTGTTCCTTCCTTTTCGAAATCTTTGATTCTTTATTCGTTTTTGCTTAGTAATGTTTTTTTTGGAGCGGTGAGTTAAATGTCAGACTTACAATGACATGGGAAATGGGTGTCATGCCAGGGAATGCCTTATATTGCACGGCTTCTAGCTGAATGGAAAACACGTACTGATTCCATTGCCACTTCAATCATAGCTCATTCAATGCGGTATGGCGTGCTTACCCAACCACCTAGAATGTAGGGAGCGGTACCTACACTTTTACGTAGAATGGAAAATACGAATTAGTAGTTAACGCCTCTTTATTTCTTATCCCAGATCGAAATATGCGTTTTTGATGATAATGCAAACAAACCTTGCAAGTTTTGGTACCCATGTTAAAATTGTGAATCCCTTCCCTATATTCAATGTGTTAGTAGGGCCAGCGTCGGATCTAGGGGGGAGCGAGAAGGGGCTCTTGCTCCGGGCGGCGAAGTCAAGGGGCGGGCAGCCCAGCAACAAGTCAGTACCTCTGAGCAAATAAAGCATGAATTGCAAAAGTGCAACTTTTTCTTTTATTTTGTTTGGATTTAGTCGATGGTTACAACATAAGTAAACACATTCATAATGCGATGTATTATTTACGCCTTGTATCGATCTATGCGCTTCCGACAGTGGTAGCAAAGATAATACTAATAATTACTTCGTGGTAGGGTTTTGCAGCTAAGGATTAGTATAGGTAACATTCGGATATCAGCGACGCGTGACGACGAGGCGGCGACCGGTGTCTCGCTGTCGTGCGGCGTAATTCTTTCATCGTTATTGTGCTACATACCATGACGCTGCTTCCCCTGAGGCGTAGGCAGAGGTGCTAGAGCGCTATACGATACGATCACAGCATATTTCTTTTGCTCCCTTTGCTTGCATACATCTTTTCATATCTGTTCTACGATGACAGTTGCTATGCACCTGATCTCGACGAAGTCTCCTAAGCCCGGGGAGTAGAACTCCATACGCTTTTGTTCTGTATATTGAATTCTTCAATATTTCGTCATCCATTCGCTTTACATGTCCAAAGCATATTAACATCATTTTCAACTATAGTTCAATTCTTTTTCACCTGATGATGTTACCCAATCCACCTATTTCCCATGAAAATAAATGCTCGGGATTAAACATCATTGATTGAAGGATTTCTTCAAAAAGATATCTTCTTCGTTTGAAAAAATATTTTTTTATGTGCAGTAACGAGCGGTCGCGCGATTACACTGCTTCCAGAGCAGTATGGTCGCGCTCTACACAAGCCTCCCGCGCGTCAATCGCGTGAGAATCGCACGACGCTCCATGGTTATTCTTCTAGAGCAGTGTGGTCGCAGTCGTGCGTCGCGGTAGCACGTCGCAGTCTGGCGTCGTCGCTGCAATCCAAACGCCACCTAGATATTGGATCCGAGGCACCACTTGCTGCGAAACGTATACTATGCGCACTCCATGTCACTCCAGTGCCCGAGCGTAGTCACTCGAGCTAAATCTATGCAATCAATATTGGCGGTCGTTATTCAGCGGTGCATGTGTGCTGTAGAGACCACAGTGTAGAGACGGTGGACACTGAAAGCCAATACCAAAGAATATCTAATAAATACTCCAATACGTTCCTATGGTAACTTAAGGGGGGAATAACGGAAACTTTTTACTCAATAACGGGAACCCATATATCACGTAGGAAAATCAGCAAGAGTTAAAATACTTTGTATCTTTCTCTGTTTCTAAGCCTATATATAATCTCAGCATTAAATAAAAGCTGATTGATGAAGATCATAGAATGGGGAGCATTCATTATTCTAATTTTACTATATCCTTGTAACCAATTTGTAACCCAAACCTTTTCGATGGGAAAATTTAGGTACATGTCTTGAATGTATAGTAAGACAACATCACAACATATACAAAACAACTATTAGGCAGAAATTGTAGAGCGCCATACGACACAGACACACCCTCTCGCCGCTTTCCCGGAGGGGTAGGCAGAGATGATAAAGCGCCGTAAGGTACGATCACAGCATATGTATGTAGCCTCCTCAACATGCATGCAACTCTTTATCCAAGCTCTCCGATTACGGGTGCTACGAATTTGACCACTACGAGTCACATGAACATGGTAAGTTCTTCTCGGTCTCCCGGGTATGTCAGCTCCAATTAATCCCACACAGTAAATTGGCAAGTAAATTTACTTGTTTTAAAGGTCGTTTCTAGATTGTATGTGATCACATTCGCTGTAAATTGTTGTTTCCATATTAATATTTTTATGATAGTTTTTGCATAACCGAATCGAGAAAATCTGTTGTAAGCTAATGCGTTATCGTATACTCTTGCCGGCGCTGATGTCATTGTATGTAAAAGCGGCTACGCCGCCGCCCCCATTCGAGCGATTTTCGGTTGCTACTTCCGTCCTTCCATGCTCGCTGGCAGCACCAATCACCAACAATAGATGGATAATTTCCCCCAATGCGAATTGTCAATTCGCAGCAATTGGGAGGCGGCGACGAGCGAACTGCGACGCGGTTTGGTCGCCGCACGCCGCAATTGGCTGCGCGTTCGGTCGGCTAATCTGCGTAAAGCCGATCGATTGCGGCGGAGCGGCGAGTGTGCGGACAGCCGCGCTGGCTCGCCGACACGGCTGCTGTGCTGGGCCTAAGGCTTAAGAACGGGCCGTAAGCAAGTGAAAATCCCGCATCGAATCTGCCTGCCAAGAGCGGTATCTATTGCTATTTCATTATGTGTGAGACAGGGCGTGATTACGAGAGCGAGAGCGCGTCATCTACCACGCGCCGGGTACCTATTACCTTCTACTATCGGGCCGCGCGCCTCCGCTTCGCAGTGAAATTATGACTACCTATTATCTTTGCCCGCATGATGCCACCGCACCTGCACTGCCTATGTATACATATGTAGGTAGGTGGATGGATTTATTTCATGTTTTGTGCAATGGTTGGGTAATTTTGAGGCGCGAGTGCTCTACGCTCCGTGTTGTCAGTGCCCGGGCCAGTACCTACAAAATGTTCTCGCAGGAATTGCGCACGTAGATCAATGGGTTGCTAAAAATGTACCTAAATCTAACTTATTATTGTCAAAATATTTTATATGGTTAGGTTCTATACAACAGAACTAAGTCTTCAATTTTATTGGTAATCGTCTATCGGGATATAGTATAGTATATATATATATATAAGGTGAGTTTAAAATAATCTACAAGCCTTATAGGGTTGATTCAGTAGCTGATATAGAACAACATTTGCTCAGAATGTAGGCATGTAATTTTTTTTGTTCCATTTAATTTTTGAGAAATTTAAACATTACAAAGCCGCCACGTTCCGTCGGAGAATGTCTCTTCCCGCTGCGGCAAAAGCCGTAAGTTTTCAAACATGTTCAAAGACCGCGGTAATCTCAAAAGTATCAAAAACCATAATTATTTTGGAAATTAGCTTTATTTGGAAATTATCATTTTAAGTAATATCCGAATTATTTGGCCTAGGGTTGTTATCTGACCTGATTTTTTTTTTTAATTTTTAATTTTTCTTAGGCACAAATAATACCAAAACAAAAAAGTGGATGCTATATGGGGCCAGTTTGTGCATAAGGCAATCAATATAAAAAAAAAAACATATGGGTTACTAGCTGCGGTACCCGGCTCCGCTCGGGTTAGTGTCGGCTAAATTATCTCATGAATAAAAAGTAGCCCACATGACTGGTCCAAAATAAGGTCAAACTGGTCCAGGACAATGTATCCATGTACCAAATTTAATCAAGATCGTTCGAGCCGAAATAGCATGATTTAATGAGAAACATCCAATAATTCCCATTTAGAGCTTCGTTGACGTTTGGTGGCTATTTAAAAAAAAAACATTTGCCGCGAGAACCTTTCTGCACTTTCACTGCTACCTAGTAAGTAACGTGTAACGTAGGTAAGTTTTGCGTGGACTCCAACCCACAGCCAGCCTCAACATCGAAAACAGTAACCCATCTCGAACCTGACTGCTCCCAGAGATGCTATACATTGATAAAATACGCATATATATCGGGTAAGTGGTTCGCATGTTATAAGACTTTAAGACTCACTACTTACCCTTCTGGTAATGAAGCGTTATATTATGTAATCTATAAGTTTTTAGTAGAATCAGGCTAGACGTAGATACAATGCACATCTAAATCGAGTAATTGGTTCTCAAGGATTTTATTCTGTTGGTCGCTCCTCCGGCGATTTAGCGTGATGCCAAGTAGTCCTAAAGTTGCAGGAAATACCAAGCCGTACTTCAGTAAAAGTAAGCGCTGCCGCCGCAAAGCCGAGCCGTGCATAGCATTGCAGTTTGTATGACAGCCCCATCTTAGCGTAAGCGGAAATGAATTCTATTTAGCCAATCCTAATTCCCGGGTAGTTAAATGTACATGTACTAAGATTTACAAATCGCTAGTGCCTTGAAAATTCGCCAAACGGACACCAAACAGTCACGACGTCTGCCCTCCCCCCGCCGCCGCTCCCCGCCACCGCCCCCGGCTCCTCTCCCCCTAGTGTGAAGTAGCGCTACCGGCATCGTTTTCGCAGCCCCGTGAAAGTTCTAAAGCCCATGGGGCTTTAGAACTTTCACGGGGCATAAATTGTAGCCTATGTGTTATTCTGATGTATAAGCTATATTATTGTAAAGTTTCATTAGAATCCATTCAGTAGTTTTTACGTGAAAGAGTAACAAACATCCATCCATCCATCCATCCATCCATCCATCCATCCATTATTACAAACTTTCCCCTTTATAATATTTATTAGATATATTTGTCAGCCTCGGTAGCCCAGTGGCGCGATGCCTTGCGGTTCGATAAGCTGGGTGAAGTAACTCTGAGGGCTGTGGGTTTCTAGAGGGGTGACCGTTTTCCACCTTTGAGGCTGGACGTGGTTCGGATTATACGTTTTTTGGGTTCCGTAACCAAAGGGTGCCAACGGAAGTCTATTACTAAGCCTCCGCTGTCCGTCCGTCCGTCCGTCCGTCTGTTACAGGACTGTATCTCATGAACCATAATACGTAGGTAGCTGAAATTCTCACAGAGTGTGTTTTGCCGCTATAACAACAGACAGGTTAAATTAAAAATAAAAAAACACCGTATTATATAAAATATAAAATTTTAGTGCGAATCGGACTCGCACACAAAGGGTTCCGTACCAACGTACAAAATTTAACAAAAAAAAACACGATCATTGTATGGGGACCCCCTTGAATTATTATTATTTTAAAATTTTACTTGTTTGTTGTTATAGCGGCAAAATAAATACACACTCTGTGAAAATTTCAGCTGCACCTATTACGGTTCATGAGATACAGCCCTGTGACAGATGGACGGACGGACGTACGGAACCCTAAAAATGAAAGAGGGGGCCCCATACAAAAACGTTATTGTTTTCTGTTAAATCGTGTACGATGGTACGGAACCCTTCGTGTGCGAGTCCGACTCGCACTTGGCGGGTTTTTTTTATTTAATTGGACATGGATGGCTAATACCAAACTGAAAGTCAATTAGCCTAACACACCACATGGGAACTAGGTGCCATGCCAGGACCTTCCTTATGTTGCTCGTCTTAATTGAACTGACCGGAAAACTAGGACCATTTTCATTGCAGCTTCAACCGTCGTTCATTCAATGCGATCGTACCAACCCGGCCGGGATTAACCCTCCCATCTAGTAAGTAAGGAAAGGGACCTACTCTTTTACGTGGAATCCGAACCACGCCCAGCCTCAACGGTTGCAACTGGTCAGCCAGCCAGAACCCAACTGCGCTCAGAGGTGCTTACCCAGCAAAGCGTCGCACCACCGGGCTACCGAGGCTGACAAACTAGGTTCCCTTCCTTACTTACTAGGCGGTAGGGATAATCTTGCCTGCGGGTTGGTACCATCGTATTGAATGATCGATGGTCTATGCGACAATTAAAGTTATCCGTGTTTTAAATCCAGTTTAATGTAGCCGAGCAATACAAGGAAGGTTTTTTTATGCGACCTGACATGGATAGCTACTAACTACCGTTATGATATTAGCCCAATACACTAAATTCCCGAAGAAATTAGGTGCCATGCTAGGACCTTCCCTTTATGAGCACGGCTACAATAAACTGGATGGAAAACACTGGCATTTTATTATTCCCGCTTTAAACATCTTTTTATCGAATGCGATGGTACCAATCTGGACGTGCTGAGCCTACCACCTAGTAGGGCAAGGTGTCCTACAGCATTACTGAACTATAGAACATTTAGATCTAAGTATGTATTTCATAATTATGGACGAAAAATATGTTATGTAAACCCGTGAAGTTTCTTTGCGGGTTCTTCTTTACTGGGTTGATCGAATCCGCGGATCTTTGTGACGTAACTTAGTGTAGAAAGAACTACTTTACGAATATACTGCAAGGCTGGACCCGAACCAGCAAAACATACCATTCGCGGGTATTGCGTCTACCAATTTCGCCACCGGCTGTATACGTACTCATAATTTGGAATTCTCCTACAGTCCCTCCTCCCGTAATGAATGCCTCCTACTAACACAGTATTTAAGATTATACCTACATACATTTATTTAACGCTTCATCTGCGTTGCGGACATTGCGGGCTCTTTCTCTAATTAATGTGTCCTTGCTTCACGGTCGATTATACATACATACATACATATCACATTCCTTAGAATAACCGACGTACCTGCTTAGCACGAAAAAGTATATTTACGTAACTTAGTGTAGTTTGACTACCAAAAAGTTTAAATAAATGAAATGAAATGAAATGAAAGAACAGCTCGCATTCGCTTGCAACTCAGAAAGGAAAATAAATTTGTGCATGAACCGGGTGATAATGAAACTGATGACCTTTGCCATGAGAAGCGAGTCCCTGCGCCCCTGACCTAAAAAAGTGGTGCATAAACGAGATGAGGATTGCACTTACGGTCTTTGCCATGAGAAGCAAGGCCCCGCGCCCCTGAGCTAAAAAAAGTGGTCCATGAACGGAGTGTGGATTGAACTCATGGCCTTTGCCATGAGAAGCAAGTCCCTGCGCCCCTGAGCTAATAAGCGGTGCATAAACGAGATGAGGATTGAACTCATGGTCTTTGCCATGAGAAGCAAGGCCTTGCCTAAACTAAAAAAAAAGTGGTGCATGAACGGAGTGTGGATTAAACTCATGGTCTGCCATGAGAAGCAAGGCCCCGCGCCCCTGAGCTAAAAAAACCGGCCAAGTGCGAGTCGGACTCGCGCACGAAGGGTTCCGTACCTTCGTACATCATTTAACACCGATTAATTACGTTTTTTGTATGGGGGCCCCTTCATTTTTTTATATTTTTGTATTTTTACCTATTTGTTGTTATAGCGGCAAAATAAATACACACTCTGTGAAAATTTCAGCCGTCCACCTATTACGGTTCATGAGATACAGCCCTTTGACAGACGGACGGACGGACTGACAGAAGAGGCTTAGTAATAGGGTTCCGTTTTCACCCTTTGGGTACGGAACCCTAAAAAGTAGTACATGAACGGAGTGCGGATTGAACTCATGGTCTTTGCCATGAGAAGCAAGGCCCCACGCCCCTGAGCTAAAAAAAACTGATGCATGAACGGAGTGTGGATTGAGCTCACGACCTTTGCCATTAGAAGCAAGGCCCTGCGCCCCTGAGCTAAAAAAAGTAGTACATGAACGGAGTGTGGATTGAGCTCATGGTCTTGGTCATGAGAAGCAAGCCCCACGCCCCTGAGCTAAAAAAGTGATGCATGAACGGAGTGTGGATTGAACTCACGACATTTGCCATGAGAAGCAAGGCCCTGCGCCCCCGAGCTTAAAAAAGTGGTGCATGAACGGAGTGTGGATTGAACTCATGGTCTTTGCCATGCGAATCAAGGCCCCGCGCCCCTGAGCTAAAAAAGTTGAACATGAACGAGGTGAGGATTGAACCCATGACCTTTGCCATGAGAAGCAAGTCCCTGCGCCCCTGAGCTAAAAAAGCGGTGCATAAACGAGATGATGAATGAACGAATGGTCTTTGCCATGCGAATCAAGGCCCCGCGCCCCTGAGCTAAAAAAGTTGAACATGAACGAGGTGAGGATTGAACCCATGACCTTTGCCATGAGAAGCAAGTCCCTGCGCCCCTGAGCTAAAAAAGCGGTGTATAAACGAGATGATGAATGAACTAATGGTCTTTGCCATGAGAAGCAAGGCCCCGCGCCCCTGAGCTAAAAAAAGTGGTCCATGAACGGAGTGTGGATTGAACTCATGGCCTTTGCCATGAGAAGCAAGTCCCTGCGCCCCTGAGCTAATAAGCGGTGCATAAACGAGATGAGGATTGAACTCATGGTCTTTGCCATGAGAAGCAAGGCCTTGCGCCCCTGAGCTACATGACTACACGACATTCGGTATAATCGATCGCATCGCCACACGGAATGAGTGACACCAAATGAAACATTTTCAAGAGTTTCCGAATCAGCGCTAACAAATTAAAAATATGCTCCGTAAATGCGCCAAAATAGGTCGGAAGCTGCTGTGAAAATTCAGGAGTGTGTATTCCGTATGTCAACTAATTAGCGCAAGAATCGGAAGGCTTACACTCTGACTAGGTACTTTGCGTGAGGCAAAAGTGCATGAAATGCAGGCTATACGAATAGAGGCACCTACATATAGGCTGTCTTGTAAGTACGATGTTTTAGGTAACCTCTCTTGGAACCCCTCCTCTCCCGCCCGAGTCAAAACTAGGTACCTACCTACCTAGTCAAGTACTTCTAGTCAAAACGATCACTCAATGTAAAAATTTTCCAATTTTGTATTTGCCAATATAAAATATTCCATACAGTACGACGCAAAACCAAAACGCAAAGTAAATCGATTTCGTTATTCAGCCCAAATGATTAGATTCCCTAAATACACAGTAGGTCGTACTTCGGACCGCTAAATCAGAAACGCAACTCGTATGCTAATCACCTCAGCTGACACCAGCCGAAAAACCGACCTACACGCTTCCCGTTCGCAACTGCACTGATGACTAAAAAGCAAGCAGTAGTAGAGTAGGTAATGTAGGTAACGTGCTTCCCTGCCGCCCGGCCCTTCCGCTCCAAGCCCCACACACCCGCGTGCGAAGCGATCGACGCCGAAAGCGGCCTAGATTTTAGTCGATTTTCGGTCAATTTTCGTAGTCGACAAATGCTGTAAAAACTATAATACCTAATTCAAATTTTCTTGTTTATTTTTAAATATGACTATATTACGGATGTTTGCATGCTATTTATATCTCACACGAACGTGTATAATGAAGCTAATAACCCTTCTGAATATTGGTCGATTTACCCCCAAAAACGGCAAATTTTGTTCTTGCTGTCATTTGTAAGAGGGTTGATTTTTTGAAAAAACAATAGCATGCAGACACAGATATTGATCCATAGATACAGGGGAAAAAAACACAGGTAAATCGCAACAGCGGTTTTCAAATGATTAGTCAACTACGGATGTATGGGCAAAGTCGCCTCCGGGGGCACCTTAAGGTCGGCCCGTAAGCACCTGAAAATTTCGCCTCCCATACAAACGTAGTTTACTAATAATTTGAAAACCACTGTTCCAACTTACTTGATATTTGGTATCTAATATTAGGCTACAAATATCTGTGTCTGCATGGCTTTGTTTTTTCGGTAAATGTATTCTGGGTCAAACCACAGAGAAAACAAAATTCGTATGAAGATTTTCTTTTTGCATTCATTTCATTCAGTTTGGATTTTTCAAAAAAACAAAAGCATGCAGACACAGATATTTGTTACCTGATATTAGATATTAAATATCAATTTAATTGGAATAGCGGTTTCCAAATGATTAGTAAACTACGTTTGTATGGGGAGCATAGCTTACGGGCCGTTCTTAAGGCGCCTATATACCATAGCGTTAAGTCAAGAATACGCGCGGCGGAATCTAGCCAGTGCCATCATATCAGCGGGAGGGTATGCACGTTTAGCGCGCTCACGGATATTTCGTGTATTCGATGGCAGGGTAACGACTAGTCTGATTTTGTAAAATTCCTGTATTTAGAAGTTGTTTTAACAGAAAGGGGGATGTGAACCTCGTTATGGCTAAAAGGTATACGTTTTTTTTAATTTCATTTTTCGGAATAGAAAAATAACCGAAAAATGGCTTTAAAAGATAAAAATGGTCCTTTCAGAAATATTTTTTGTTTCGACGATTTTACAAGTGTTTTGGACAAAATGGGGATGTGTACTTTCGCAAACGTACATTCTATACGCTCAGTATTTTTTCAATGTTTAACAACCAAAGGCTTTACTGTAATCGACTTCGGAAAAACGTTCATTTTTAGGTATTTATTCCCCTTAAGGGAGAGCACACATTCGTTCATTCATACACCGTCATAGCTTAGACTCGAATGCGCTTAGTGGGTTCCGAAAGTAAAAATATAGTTAGGGTGGGCCCGTAAGTATTAGAAAATTACGTTCCCCATTTAAACGTGTATAAATATTTGGAATTGTTCCTATTTAGTTGATATTAGGTATCCAATAACGAGTAACAAATAAGTGTGTCTAAATGGGTTTTTAAATGGTGTCATGTGTGAAACAAAAGTGATTGATAAAATGAAATAAATAAATGTTTTGGATCGAATAAAAAAAATACGCATGTCATGTTATATACAAAATGCCATAACAAAAATTAGAATAGTCGTTTTAAAGTGGTTAGTAAACTACGTTTAGTAATAGTTTAAGTGAGTGAAAGTATTGAAAGAACGAATTCAATTTAGCTATAGAACTTAGTAATTGTGTAGCAACAGCGTAAGAAATGGAACACACGGACTGGCTTCTTTGTTATCGTCGGAAGTTTGCCGCAGTTGTAATGTCATGCACAGTTTTTGCAGCCCCACTGAAAGTTAAAAGCTCATGGCCGTCGTCGGGCGTCTCTTAAGTGAGGTACTGGCGTATGCCATATGCCGCACTTAACATTAAAATAACATGACCATAAACAAGTAATATCGAGGAGTGTTTAAACATCATTCGTTTTGCATGAATCTAGCAATTCTGCGTAGCGGCTGCAACGATTTGCAACCGTTTCGGGCGACAGAGCATCTCTTCAACTAACTTCAAGCTGCGTGTATTGATCGCACAAATGTCGCTTCTCTGGAAAACGCCATGACTATCGAGATGACCACAACGATCAGGGACCATCTGTCACTGGTCCCGCAACAGTCCCAATGGCCCGTTCGACCATTACTCCGACGGTTCGAGCCTTTAGGACCCCTTATGTTGTGACATATAGTCGTGACTAAGTAAGATTATAAGGGTTAGTGATTTTGTCCGTAGGTACAACATACGTTGAAATATTTTAATGCTAACTACGGACCTCATTTCATTTACCTAAAGAATAATGGCCATTGTCCCCATACATTTTGGGTCCCTCAAAAATTATAGTGCCTTTTTTGCCAAAATAGTGTTGTAATTTAGAAAGTAATATAATATTTCGACTTATGAATTTTGAACATCGAACGCTTTGCCATTCTGTTCAGAAAACCTTTTCTTTACCGAACGAGAGATTAGCTACAAGAAACTGGCCTTCAGTGTACGGCAGCTGTACAAAGCAAAGCTTCTTAAATGGGTGCATGGAATCCCGCAAACTTCCTTTCCCCACAATTCCCACAATCCTTACAGTACAAGGCAAACAAGCCGGTTAGCAGTACATGTGACTAGAACCGCTTTCGAGCAAAGATTCAGAGCGTTCCTCGAACCTTTCCTTTACAATAAGGCTGATGATAAATGCAAAACATAAGGACACAGAACAAATCTTTCTCAAGTGGTATAAAAAAATGACTATTTATCGATAATCAAACGAACTTACCTGTAAGTGAAGTTTGAATGAAATTATATGAATCGCTTGGTCCGAAGATATTGCAACTCACCCAAGAAAGGGCCATAACATAATAAAAAATAATTTATTATGTCACCCGAGTATGTAATAATGTGAGCTTTAAAATTACAAAAAAGAGCTGCCAGATATTGGTATAGAAAATAGACCAAAAGTAAACCGGAAGTTTAATGATAAAGTATTTTATTAGTAACATGGTTCATTTTACTATACACGGAATGTATATAGTTTAGATTTTCATAGCAGATTAATGATTGTGACATTAATCATTTAGCTGAAATCGCAAGATAGGATTAAATTGTCGTTACCAAATATAGCGAAAATACGCAACATCTGACCACAACATGTTGTAAACTTTTTAAAAAATTCTTTAAAAAAATCTAAAAAAAAGAATTCTTATCCGCTGGGACTTTCCTTAATTAATAATTAAAAAATTCTATTTTTATTTTAATTTTCAATCACATCTTGGCCATGGTCTTGGTCTTGGTCGATGTACTCTTTAATGCGATTTTCATTTCGGCAATGTCCTTTTAGTTACTCAATCTATGTAATTGAAATGACCCAATTTTCTCCATATTATTCCGAAAATTAGCAAAAGAAGTAGTGGGAAAGAAAATATCTCAAAAACATACGAGTAACCTATAATATTTCGATTCATACTTTGTGCTGGTGAATCACATTAAAATTTGAGTAAAGACAAAGAAAGCTTTCTTTTCTCTTTTTTCTGCTTATTCTATCCTTTTCTTAAGCCTTATTCTACAGTTTTGACGTTTTTAAGGTGTGGTTGCGACATCTACAATAAGATTTTGGGTTATATTCCCCATTATTTCATGTTTATTAGTTAAAGAAAAAAAGTCGCAGTTCACCAGTTGTGCAGATCGAATACGTGTGTCGTTTTGCAGCGCAAATACCTGTCATGCGTCATCGCTTTCACAGCTGAAGTATATTTTCGAGTTTATGATATCTAAGCTTCGTGCATTGTTGTGCGAGAGTTGTCCTCGCCGCGTCAGTTTCCCTTCCCCTCACCGCTAGTTTCATCACCGCTAGTCACGGTTTGTCTAAGCTGAACATTATTCCGATTGCGTGCTCTCGATTTTTATATATTTTAGCAGGTAGCGGTCAACCGGCCACCCCTCTGGTGGTGGCATATTCAGCATAATCGGCAACGTCAACAAATTGTCGGCAACGTCAACAAATTGTCGGCGATGATGCGGAAGCTGTCAAATCAGGCTCGAACTCGCAAATGTTCGTTCGCTTGCGCGCGCTTTTAAATTCTGGATAAATTTGACAACGCTACTGGGGTTCTACTTTTGAGATTCTCACCTGTGTGTCACCGGTGACTCTCCGGTGAGTCACATCGCTTTCGTATTCATGAAATGACAGGCACGAGTCACCCTAGTGTTTTGTTCCTTTCTAATTATTCTAATTAGAGTACGACAACACTAACATAACATTTGACGTCAGGTGAGTGCGTCCCACTTTCATCTGTGACTAACTCGTTTTCGCTTTCCTGATTAGATATATAGATCAGTTTGGCGTAAACGCCAATTTAGGTGACATGTCGGCATTCAGGTAAAAGTAAATTCGAGTTCGGAGTGAGTTAACCTAAAAGTAGCTGGAAATTATTATTATTAAGATAACAGAAATGTTATTTTCCTTCCAGCCTATTTAAAGGACAAACCAAATTTTGACGAAATTAAAGTCACGTTAAAGAAATGCGGAAACATGACCTATTTATAAAAGTGATTTGATATTTAGCACCGAACTCTAAATCACTTTTACCTGAATGGGCAACCTGATGTCGGATGGTTAATTGACAACCGACAGGGCATTTTTATACTTAAGAAATAACGTATTTATTATTATTATTTTACTTATAGTAAAATGTTGAAATATTCTATATTATTAAGTGCAGTTAGCTGCCACTTAAATAATATACTCTACGGAATAAATATTTTGAACTATGAACTATGAACTAATACAAAAGTGATAGTCTCTCTCATATGCAATAGGTATCACTCGATAACTGCCTTTTACGGCGTGCATTTTTTTTATTTACTCTATTTAGAACTGTCTGTGATGCCATGGCCACGCAATAAGTAATGGTGCCATGGCACTGGATGGATACACATATATCTACGAACATCTATTCCCTATTCTCGGTAAACTGGTTAGACAACGAGGGTAGACAGCAAAAAGTTTAAGTTTGTTAGGTACGTACGTTTGGAAGTTTTTTAATTGGTTGCGAATATAACTTTCATCGGTAAGGTGCTTCACATTCACACAAATACTATTTTTGGAACTATGTTCCTTACCGCGCATTTGGCAGATGGGAGCTAGACAGGATAAAGTGTCCGATTGAAACTTTTACTGTCACAGACCCGTCGATCTCAATGGCCTAGTGGCGCGACACTTCGGCGAGCAACGCTGGGTCCGGTCTGGTCTTGGATGGGTGACCATTCGAACGTTGAGAGAGGCTGGCCGTGGTTCGGATTCCACGTTAAACTGTAGGTCCCCTTCCTTACTTACTAGGTGGTAGGGTAAATTTCGAGCGGGTTGGTACCATCGCATTGGATGAACGATGGTCGAAGCGGCCGGAAAATTGTCCGTGTTTTCCGTCCAGTTCAATGTAGTCGTGCAATATAAGGAAGGTCCTGGCATGGCACCTAGTTCTCATATGGTGTGTTGGGCTAATACCATGACAGAAAGTGTGGTAATAGCCATCCATGTCCAGCCACATAAAAAAAATACCAATACTACTTTACAGCCAAAACGATGACACCGATGACTCACCGGTGAGTCACAATGCTTTCGTACTGATGAAATGACAGGCACACAGTCAGAGTTGTCTCTTTCTAATTATTCTAATTAGAGTGCGTTGACAGAAACGTGAAATTGTATGGCGAAAGCGTTTCACCATCAACTGTGACTAACTCGTTCTCGCTTCCCTGAGTAGAAATGCTGTCCCTTTCTTCGCTTGTCTTTTTCTTTGTGAAAAGGAAGACAGCTATTGGTGCAAATCTCATCCGGGAATAAATAGTTTATTTTCGGACTTAGGACTTGCGACCAGTATAAGTAAATTCATAAAAAAAACCTATTCACTACGCTTCACCCAGACCGTGACTTAATGCGGTCGCACGCTACGGGTTTATCTGTGTAGTTTATAACGCAACTCCTCGTTTGGGGAACTATGCTAGCGGTTGAGATAAAAATACACTGACATGAATATTCTCCACGCTTCAGCTCGGGTTATCGTAGGGGTGCTATTCGTTGCTGAAAGTTATTTCAAATTTACCCGTAGGAGTTGGCGGCAATATTACGGCTAGTTAACCTACTAGCCGTTACTACTGCAGTAGGGTCACTGAGTTTTTGCGATTTTAAGTCGAACATTTTAAAACAACCGATAAGGCTCAGTCACCGAGACGTACATTTTAATTCACTTTACGTGTTAACGATTTTTTACTGAAAAAAATTTGTTAATTTCTACAATTATATGTATTTAAGTAAATATACGTTTTCGTACTAAGCAGGTACGTCGCTTATTCCAAGGAATGTGACATGTATGTATGTATAATCGACCGTGAA
Source organism: Incurvaria masculella (assembly GCA_946894095.1). Lineage (NCBI taxonomy): Eukaryota > Metazoa > Arthropoda > Insecta > Lepidoptera > Incurvariidae > Incurvaria > Incurvaria masculella. The sequence goes on along the minus strand of OX335644.1, from coordinate 4,042,607 downwards.
GCAAGGACACATTAATTGAAGAAAGAGCCTTGCAGTATATTCGTAAAGTAGTTCTTTTTACTGGGCTCTCTCTTCAATTAATGTGTTCTTGCTTCACGGTCGAATATACATACATACATGTCACATTCCTTATATGTATTTGTTAGTATTGAGCTTTTATGCTCTTACTTTGGTTGTGTGTAATAAGAAAAACATTCATTTATTTTATTTGTGCAGTGAGCATTGTTAGCCTAAGTGAGATGTTGTGAGGAGGATTAAGAATATGATTAGAATCGATTGGAATTTGTCGTGGTAGGGTTAAGCCCGGTCAAGTTAGTACCACCGCATTGGATGAAACTATGGTTGAAGAAATTGTCCTGGCATGGCATCTAATTCCTTCGGGAATGTGGTGTATTGGGCTAATATTGCTAATATAGTTTTGTGGTATTAGCCATTCATGTTAGGTTGCATAAAATAATAATAATAATCAAGTCAAATTGGATTGGAATACGTCGTGAAGGTAAGGTACGTAGAGGATGGAGATGCCTGCAACCGTGCTCGCAAAATGTAATAAAACAGTTGAGTGCCATTTTTCTCTAGGGATGATCGGCTTTTAACGCTTGTTAAGGTGGCCCAACCCGCTGAACTCCCCATACAAACGGGGAAAGAAGATCACGCCCATATTTCTTATCGGAGATCCCAACTTTTGCTCAAAAGAGCTTTATTTGATCGAACTAGAGGTCTGATGACCGTTGGAATTGTAAAATGGTGTTTGGTTTCTAAGTTATAAGGTCCGAAAGATCGAAATTTTCGCGCGTTTTATACAATAACTTTGGTGGTTTATTACGCAATGATAAAGTTAGAAAATCTTAAAAAGATTAGTCATCAGACAAATCATCAAGATTTATACTATTTAATTTTTGTTAGATTTTTGACTACAGCGGCCGTGGTTTACTTTTAGCTATAAGTCGTTTTGAAAAAAAAAATCGTAAATCTTACCAAATCATATACTATGCCCATTGTCTTTTTTGTGGACATGTTGCATCTTCCTCATTACGGAGCCTGTCTTTTTCTTTGAAACAGAGGTCCCAGAGCGAAGCAGCACGGTTTTGTACAGTGCCCGGGAATGAGTTAGTCCCGCCAGGTTGGGCCACCTTAAAGGCCGGTTATTAAAAGCCTGCGGCAGCCAGGCTAACTCGAGAACCAGTTAACGAACACTTCGGCTCCACCCCACGACGCGTTGATGCACCTAATGAGAGTTCAACTAAACTTCGAGATTGAAACTACAAAGTAACAGGCGGCAGAGAATTGAACCCGTGTCACAGACTTGTATCGAGATTCTTGAATTTATTTCTGGAATGGAAGACACTTCCTGATTCATAAAAAACTTTTTCGACGTACGCTTTTATTGAAAGGTTGCAAAGAATTATTTCGAGTGCTTTTTAGGGTTCCCCTTTGGGGGTACTAAAATCCATATTTGTAGGGTCATTAATATTTTCTCTAATTCATTTTGTTTTACGATATTTTTTTGGCCGCCTCACTGCACCTCTCCTAGATCTCTACGGTTGAATGTTCGAGAATGCCTAATGGCATTAATTTCCGCCTTTTTGTACCGTGTGGCTGCAAGTAAAGTATTTTTTCATTTTTCATTTCAGTACTAAGCCTCCGCTGTCCGTCTGTTCGTCGGTCCGTCAGTACGTCTGTTACAAGGCTGTATCTCATGAACCGTAATAGGTAGGCAGCTGACATTTTCACTGAGTGTGTATTTGTTTTGCCGCTATAATAACAAATAACTAAAATTAAAAAATATTAAAAATTAAAGGGCTCGCACATGGCCGGTTTTTTATGTAACCTTGACTTCGATTGTTGGTTAGACTCCTAGTATCAGCGTTTAGCACGCTCCTTATTATCTGCTTACCAGGATGAAGCAGGAACCTCGCCATCGGATTATTTCGTTCTACCCTCTATCTGAACAGTCAATCCTATATCGGACAATCCACCTGCAGAACAAACGTGGCTTCCGGCATTTGCATCGCGGCCATAACGCGACTGATTAAAATGGTATATGGCTCGGTTCGCTGTCGTAAATTGTGAATGGCATGATATGACATAAAGATAGGGCCCTGCGGGGTGCGCGGGGTGGGGAGGGGCGCGAAGGGTGAGACTGATAGAGTAATCCGGTGTAGCGAGGTTCATTGCGATATATCCTAAAAAAAATCTCACTATAGTTGGGTATCGATCACAAGTGAGGTGAGGTATTTTCCGATTAGGCAGGTAGTTTTCCATGGTAAATTTAGTCGCCGGCTGAAAAGGCAAGAACTTAGGGATTATCTCTGAGGTTTAGTTGCATTTTGTCCCATACTAACTAGTAAATATCAGATTTTTTAATGGTGTGATGATCAGTCAGATAACTATTCGACGAATTTATTTACGCCGTTCATTACCCATCCGTTATAGTAAAGCCATATTTTTATTACTCATACTAGCTGCGGTACCCGGCTCCGCTCGGGTTAGTGTCGGCTAAATTATTTCATGGATAAAAAGTAGCCCACATGGCTGGTCCAAAATAGGATCAAACTGGTCCACGACAATGTATCCCAAATTTTATCAAGATCGTTTGAGCCGAAATAGCATGATTTAATAAGAAACATCCAATAATTCCCATTTAGAGCATCGTTGACATTTGGTAGCTATTTAAAAAAAACAGCATTTGCTGCCAGAACCTTTCTGCACTTGCACTCCTATATTGCTTACCTAGTTAGTAAGTAACGTGTAACGTAGGTAATTTTTGCGTGGACTCCAACCCACAGCTAGCCTCAACATCGAAAACGGTAACCCATCCCATACCTGACTGCTCCCAGAGATGCTATACGTTGATAAAATACGCATATAAATCGGGTAAGTGGTTCGCAAGTTATAAGAATTTAACAATTACCACTCACCCCTCTGGTAATGAAGCGTTAAATATGTAGCCTATAAGTTTTGAGTAGAATCAGGCTAGACGTAGATACAACACGCATCTAAATCGAATAATTGCATCTCAAGTAATAAGTATTTTATTCCATTGGTCGCTCCTCTGGCGATTTAGCGCGACGCCAAGTAGTCCTAAAGTTGCAGGAAATGCCAAGCCGCACTTCGGTACAATTAGTAAAAGTAAGCACCGCCGCGCCGTGCAGAGCATTGCAGTTTGTATGACAGCCACATCTTAGCGTAAGCGAAACTGAATTATATTAAGCCTATCCTAATTCCAGGGTAGTTAAATGTACGTGTACTAAGTTTAATCTAATTCGGATAATCGGTTTAAGAGTTATGGAGTGGACTGTATGGGGTTTAATGGTTCAGTGCTGAAAACTTACCAGGGGTGCTTCCTCGTCGGCTTGGAGCCAAGGCACGTTGTCACGACTTACCCTCAAAGGATCCCTCTCAGGATCGGTCTCGACGGTGTACCTGGCTTCCACTGCAGAGCACAGCGAGGAACTTGCTAGTTTCCAGCACTTGATAATTTCGAAAAATGATTGCACGAACGAATGCACTTTTAGAACGAAAAATGACTTAATTTATCTTGCCACGATGTAATCACAAGGTGGGTTGGAGCAAAAGTGAAGTTTTTTAAATTAAATTTGGTACAAATTACCCACAGAATGTTGCCATGTTTTCGGGTTTTCCCTGTGTAAAGTGGCACTTTGAAAAACCCTTTAGCAAGATTGAACACATACATATATACATACATACAGAACTGATTTCTAAAAATCGACAATTTAGTTTTAGTATCATACATAAAGTCTACAAACGAATTATCTTAGAAAACAAAGCAACTTGCTCCATTACCACCCTTTACAGATTTATTATTAGTATAGATTACAGTAATATCATAGTTACAGGAGATAAAATCAAAGGGCTCTCCGTCTTTTAACAAACGTAAACTTTTGGTATAAAACCGTTAAGTACTATCTGACGATTGAAAAATCGGCCATTCGAATAACACGTCGTTTTACAGTCGTAAATCTTTAATTTTACCAAAATCATCCAAAAAAATATCCAGCGATGGAATATCTGCATATATTTTGCACGGAAACGAGTATGTATATATTTCTCAATGAGGGTAAACTTTAAATGCATTCATACTTTAGTTTATGGCATTAAAACTGTGCTAACGGACCACAAACGACGTCGTAATCCGGGTGACCTAACATACCAACGCAGGGTTAGGTAACGTTAGGTTCGGTTAGGTTAGGTTTCGTTAATTCAGAATGCACACAAACGTTTATTTATGCAAAAATGATTGGTTACGTCTATTTGCGGATATTTCCATTGTGTATGAATGAAATACATCTATTCAAAATGGCGCGCTTATGAAAGTTCATTTATGTAAGTTTTATGACATTTTATTATACGAAGATAAGAGCTTACATAAGCTTATTACAAATGATTGCTGCTTCGATGTATCTAACACGTTTTTCGAAAAATAAGTATTTGATGGAAACTAACTCAGTATTTCCAAACCAGAGTTCACTTCATAAGTTGAAGAGGAAGAGAGACCACCAGGTTTCAAACCAGGAAAGAGGCATAAAAGCCCCCATTCACTGTCGAAATTCCTCGAATTAGAACAAATCGATCTTGTTAATCCTTTATTAATAGGGTTGGTACACTGTGAAATGCACTAACTCCCGAGGTATCTCTCTCAAAGTACCACCTTGGGCCCATTAAACACGGTGTAAAGTAGTACCTGAGGGGCTACGATGGTAAATGAACTCGCCCGGTGAATAGGCAAGTGAGTGATTAATCTGATATTTAGTTGCATTTCGTACCATGCCAACTGGTAAATTTCAGTTTACTTGGCCGAATAACATGTCTTTTTACAGTTAGCATGGTACGAAATGGAACTAAACGTCAGATGTAATCCCTCTATTTCCATTTCGCCCGGTGAGTTTTTCGGCATGTTTTCGCAGCCTCCGTGAAAGTTCGAAAGCCCATGGACGGCGTCAGGCACCTCTTAAGCGATGGCCTGGCGTACGCCATGTGCCGCGCTTATGATACAAAATAAATAAATAAATTAAACAAGCTATGAAACGATTAAAAATATGATTCTAAATATTTGAATGTTCAATCTCTGCAGTAAATGACCGCAACGCAGGTTAAGCTTTAAACCAATGCAAGTTTAATCTTAAGCACTGTGTTACATAATAGGAAGCATCGATTACGGCAGAAGGAACTGCAGGAGAATTCGAAATAATGGGTATAGAGCGGGTGGCAGATAGGTATGCTTGCTCTTTCAAGTCCAGCTTTGCAGTATTTTCATAAAGTATTGCTTTTTGCGGCTTTCTTTCTTTAATTAACGTATCCTTCTTTCACGGTTGATTCTACGTACATATCACATTCGTTGAAAAAAGCAACCTACTTGCTTAGTGTTAAAATAATATTTCATATATTTCACATGACAATCACTTATATGCGAACATCATGAGGAGATAGTAATGAGATTCACCTAAAATATACTAAAATTGACTTAATAAAAATAAGTGGCCACGTGGATCAGTCATCGATTTCCCGAATTTCCCGAACATTAAGCTTTTATCACCTATTAGCCTCGGGTTTCCGTTAAGTATGAACATTCGGAGGTGCTTGCGCTATAACTCGTCTCGCAGGCGTCGTATATTTTAATATTTTCCTCCTGCTGGCGAGGCGGTGAGGCGGCTCAGAATTAATTTGTCCGCCGCGCCCCGCGTCCACTCGCCACGCCGCCGTGCGCCACCTGCCGCCTATGCCGCACTGTGGGTCACTTGTGCCGGCTATATGGGCATAATATGAAAAACAAATGATCAAATTCGGTACCAAATGGTCTTATCTGACATAGCTTCTGAGGCGGCATTACCAGAACATCCATCGGCTAGCTTTCACGACACGCATCTGTACTATATTTTTTAATTATTTATATAAAATTATATTATTAATAATAAAAGGCCTGTCCTTTGCACGTCGGTTTTGTTTTGTTAAAATGCAAAGAAAAGATATTACTAAGAATTTCCAGAACAGAAAGAAAAATGATTTCTATACGTATCCAAAACATAAAGGCTTATTTCCAAAACGCCCTAATCGAAAGGACCTATTTCCATTTTGTACGGGAAAAAGGACATATTTCCAAATTTAGAACATTTACAACATCTCTATCTATTATTTTAAAATATTCAAAATATTTGGCTTCTCATATCTTTACCTAACGTACATATATAACTGCATAAAAAAACTACTACATGCCCTAAGTTTAATGAGCTATCAGTTTTTTGGCTCTACTGAAAATTCTGTTAGAACAGAATTAGAACCTTTTGAAGAGACGGTCCTCAAATTATATGTATGATTCTATGTTGTATTAGAATAAAAAAAATCTCACTGTTACAGCATTTTCCGTAATATGTACATATAATGTATTCTTGGTACTAGGATGCCATTTTTACGGTCGGGCTTTAAATTTTACCAACCCACAGAGTAAGTAATAGTACCAAGCTTTAATCCCTAGAGATAATTAAATCACAAGGCGCTAAGCTACAAGATGAATGCAACACAACACTAAGAACCACTTCTCGCAATATGAATGTTGCTATAGAGTTGACAAATAGTCAAGACATACTTAAGTTATTAAGGGCTGATTTTTCAATAGTCAGATAAACAGCCAGACAACTGTTCGACGGATTTATTTACGCTTCTGCTTATTTATCCTATATAATAAGTTTATATGTTTATTAGTAAAATTATAGTCAGATAATTGTGATAGATGATATATTTTTCCGGCAATGATTATCAGTCTTTTGAGGAACGTGAATTTGTACTATCAGTCTGATAAGTACTATCTGAGGATTGAAAAATCGGCCCTAAGACATGTTTATTTATCCGTCAATTGTTTTATAGTTGGATTCTGCTTCCTATGCAGCGTTTCCTATATCACAGGAAATAGCATGCTAAGACGATATATCGTATGGGTACCTATAGCGCATTATAGTGACAGTTTCTTCTGAAAGATATTCTGAAATAACTTTTTTAATATTTTTCCCTTTATATGATATCGATGTTTTTTTTTGTTTTTGTGTGATAATGGTAACAAAAGTCCACTGTGTAGTCGCAACTGATTTATAGAAAGTCAATATCGGTCGGGAGGCGAGGCGAGCGGTAGGCAGAAGCGCAAGCCTGGCCTCATTACAGCGCCTCTTTAGCACATTTATACAGATTTAAGAGCCTCGTTTATAACGCGATTATGAGGATTAAGCCAAAGAGCACGCCTGCTTAGCCGCTTCCGTGCCTTCCCTTCTCGACATTTTGGAACTTTTAAAATCTTTGCTCAACCGTAATTTTGTTCGTACCAGACGGTAAAAGGGATATTAGAAAAGGTCTTGGTTCGGTTAAATGATTTTGTACATGAGGATCACCTCACAAAACATGCTGATTTATAGAGTAGGAAATCTAAGATGTATGTATTGTCGAAACCTACGCCTGTATGCTTTATTTTTTTTTATTTACCTTTCAGATTGGAAAATATTAGCTTAAATTGGAAATAGTTGTTCATTTAAAAAAAAATTAGAATAGAATAAAGCTCGAGTGACTTATTTTTTTTAATAAAATCTGACTAATTTTAGGGCTAGGAAACCTAGAAGTCGATGTTGTTAGATTAATTTAGGTACTTCGCAGTTGGCGTGCACAATTGTGCCTTGGCAAATGGATAAAGAAACTAAACAATACAATCTCAATACAGGTTATTACATATATAAATAAGAACACCCCGTGGCCCAGAGGGGTAGGCAGAGAAGATAGGGCGTCATGCAGTACGAGCGCATAGCATTATTAAACATGCATGTATCTCTTCATACGTACAAACGGCATCAGCCTAAATAACACATTGGACTTTGACCCTCACCTGTAAGAATGTGTAATTTCGTAATTAAATGATTATTATTATTATTTTTATTATTATTATATATTTTCCTAGCAAATGCCAATGCCTACTGTGGCGCCGAGGGCTATGCGCTCTGTACATACATGCTCTTTGATTACGGGTGCTACAAATAAGATCTTTACGAAGCACACATTACATATCTCGTAACGGCCAGTCACACCCAATTCAGCTCTGTAAATTAGCTTTGGCATTATTTTATAACTTATTCGTTCTACATGTCGAAACCATCTTTACATTGAAGCATTTTTCGCATTCAGGAGGCTAAAGCAAGTACTTTTTTCCTTCTTAATTGTTTTTAAATATAAAAAACACATCTCTCCTGAATATTTAGTCAGAAAAGTATGATCGATCTGAAACGTCGGGAAAGAATTTGTTAAAACATCAACCGCGGTAATCTAAAAAGTGTTATATTTAGTCAAATTCATGTGACCAAGGGGACATCAATATTTTTTCAAACGAAAAACCAATTAACAATTAAAGGCGATTCCTGTTACCTTCATAATAATTAAAATGGTGTATTCATTCAAAACGCACCCTGAATAAACAGAACGATGTAATCAATCATTTTATTATTAGAACTTTCGTAGTCATTATTTTGTCATTAAGATCAAACATAAATGTGTCGAAAGTGAAGTCAGTAGTTATGTAGGTGTGGATTGAAACTTTTAAAATTAGGTCACCTAAATGTCGAAGTTATATCCGTTATCGGCAATATTCCAATAAATGTTTCATTTTTGTTAGATTTTTGACTACAGCGGCCGTGGTTTACTTTTTTGAAAACAACATTTTCGTAAATCTTACCAAATCATAAACTATGCACATTGTCTTTTTTGTGGACATGTTGCATCTTCCTCATCACGGAGCCTGTCTTTTTCTTTGAAACAGAGAAGGTCCAGAGCGCAACAGCACGGTTTTGTACAGTGCCCGCGAATGAGGTAAGCCCGCCAGGTTGGGCCACCTTAAAGCCCCTTGTTGATCTTTTTGCATAATATTGTAGTAAAATGAAATAACATTTACATTTTTTCTTTCAATTTACATAATTCGTAGTTTTCAGTAAAATATCTGTTAATTTTGATTGGCTTATTTGAAAAAGTCGCTACCAAAATACCTAATTCGAGTAGTGGATTGTATAGAATAATAATTTTAACCAATTGAACCCGACTTGAACGGACTATAGGCAGGATAGGAGAGGACTTACCAGTGGCGTAGTGTTGTCTGCAGCCCTCCTGACTCCTCGGGTTCCGTCTCCGCCACCTGCACGGCAATTAAAGTCTTTAACTGTTTGTGTATACGCGGGTTGGATCCACGGCAGGATACGATCGTTGCCGTGGATGTTGGAGCTGTTGAGGATGTGCGAAGCCAGCGGAACGTCCGACGACGTCGACATTTGCCACGAGTCTCTGGCGACCCGCATTTTTCATTCACTCGGCGCGAATGAAGGTAGTTCGGTAAAAAAGTCTTGTCCTCGGAAAATTAGTTCCACAAGGGAGTAACAGTTAAGTGATTGGAAGAAAGGGTGGGACATTGTTCAAGTCAATACAGGAAATATAAATACTGTTCAAGTCAATACAGGAAATATAAATACACACATAGATTTGTCTCAGCTCAGAAAGCCTATTTTCGGAATCTTACAGTCGAGAAAACCGCTAAGAGCGGTTTTCTCGACGTTTTTTTTTTTTTTGCGATTTTTTTTAATGAGCGGTTCCGGTTATTTCAATGATTGAAAGGTTTAGTGTCATAAAAGTCGCCTTGACAACCGCAATAAAAGTAGATTTTTCGACTGAAAGATTCCTAATTACTGAGCACGGAATTCCAAGAATAGGACTGCAGAGAACGAGCCGAGTAGCATCGGTTCTCCGCGTGTATTTGTCGACTGTATGATATGATGCAGCAATAGGCGATTTACGAAGATAAACGATGGACGGGGATGGGGTGTGACTCACACCTCCAGGTGTGACCCAGATCCGTGACTAGGTCGTCTTGGCTGGCTGCAGCTTCAAGTTGCGCTTTGCAGAAAATTATTTCGGCATGAACCAACTCAAATGTACAACGATAACTTCGATTTATTGTTATGATTTTTTTATTGCTATGGTTGTACGGCTAGCATCAAATTTGCTTGCGCATTTGGTTAACATCACAATCCCGAAAAAGCAAGGAGCCATGCCAAGCATTGGAACGTATCTGGCACGAGACACTGTTTTCCAAGCTGCCCTCCTATGGTCCTCCAATGATTGACTGAATGGCCGCAAAATAAAAGTCGTCAGTCTTTTGAGTGAATGCCGACGTACCGCAGGGCTCTGTGCTGTCCCCGACCCTTTTCTTCCGACTTTCCTTCGACCGAAAATCTTCGTCAACAGCGGAAAACGTCAAACTGACAGTTCCCTGTTGACCGCCGCCGGCACGGGTGCTCGCCTAATGTTTGGTTCGAAACGTCGTGAAATATCATCGACACACCGTGAGTAAGCCGTTTTCCACAAATCTTAAAATGTTTGTTACGTATTGTTTGAATGAAATAAAACGATTGGCGGAGAGTAGACAAGTCCCGTCTACTCTCCGTATTATGCGGGTCCATATCATGTGTGGGGTCAGGTTCGTACATTTCATATTTTGTTTCTCTGTTCGTTTGTTTATATGTTATGTTCTCAGTTTTTACCAGCGGTCGAGCGCGTTATGAGGCTATATACGTCTCGTTTTAAACGATAGTTGACCAGAAATTATGGAGCGCGCGCAGTGGGCGTTAAGCGAACTAACATTTGAGAGTCTGAGTTTGATTTGACAGCTTACTCACTGTCGGCGTAAATACGTCGACGTTGCCGTTTACGCCGGCTCCGCGTTTTCATACAAATCGGAAGTCCGAGTTTGACTTTGACAGCTTGAAGAAGTAAAAACATAGAAGAAGTAGTCAACATTTGCATGGGATAAGACGTTTTTACTTAACTTCGAAATTCCATAAACGCTACTTTAGGTGACAACTGGGACTACAGGCTCAGTGCTGCATTCTGCACACACACACTTCCGCAGTCTATAAAAATACGATAATGCTATGAATTTATCTGTTGTTACCGATACGTGTGTGGAGTCGCAGGCTTGTTGCGAAGCTCCCTCATTTTCTCTGAACAAATACGAAATACAAGCGAAAACTGTGAACCAATCAGCGACCACCGATAAATATGTAATAAGGTCGCGTGGGAAAGGGACGGGCGCACTGCGAGAGTTCGCAGAGCGATAGAGTGCGCGATAGGCGGGAAATAGCCTCCACGGAGGTTGCGATAGTAAAAAGTTCCACAGAAGTTCCTATCTCTTCAAACCCGCTAGAGACGTAGTATATGAAAAAATATCACATGAATAAAAATATGTTGTTAGGTAATGCATAATGTTATAATTTGAGGCTATGGTAAATACTTTTGTGTTTTATTTTTATCGGTCAGAAATATTCCTTAGGAAAAGATACTTTTTCGTGTTGAGCAAGTGGTGAGCCGCTGAATATAAAAATCATTTGCCATTAAACAATCGTTAGCTATAAAGCAATGACGAAAACTGAATAAAATATTACACTTTCTTTAAGAATGTTGGTTTTAGATGTTAAATTTTAATTATAATACAATTTTACATGTATCATTACCGCGAAGGTGACATTTTTGGTTCATGATAATTTAAAATGAATTTATGTAAATACACAGGCAAATCAACACATACACAGAATATTTGAATATCGAATTTAAAATCCGTCATTATAATAACCCATGCAGCCCATAATTTTATTAATATCTATTATACAATATGCTCAACTTAAAAACATTGTTGAATAATTCATCTGATGAAGTCGGTTAAAAACTAAGAGTCTTTAAAAATATCTGCCTATTATTCCAAAAAGCTTCATCTAAAATTCGAAATTTTAGACTTTAATGTTCTTTAAAAATTTTAACAAAAAAATAACCGACTTCAAAGTAAAAGCACTAAAAAGTAAAAAATAATTAAAAATTTTCTAGTTACGATTTTTGTTATTTTTTGAGTCGGCGTCAGCCGGGCACGCGCTGCGCCAATCAAGAGACCCTTGGCTACCTTGGCTGACACCGACTCATAAAATAACAAAAATCGTAACTACAAAAATGGAAATTATTTTTTACTTTTTAGTGCTTTTACTTTGAAGTCGGTTATTTTTTTGTTAAAATTTTTAAAGAACATTAAAGTCTAAAATTTCGAATTTTAGATGAAGCTTTTTGGAATAATAGGCAGATATTTTTAAAGACTCTTAGTTTTTAACCGACTTCATCAGATGAATTATTCAACAATGTTTTTAAGTTGAGCATATTGTATAATAGATATTAATAAAATTATGGGCTGCATGGGTTATTATAATGACGGATTTTAAATTCGATATTCAAATATTCTGTGTATGTGTTGATTTGCCTGTGTATTTACATAAATTCATTTTAAATTATCATGAACCAAAAATGTCACCTTCGCGGTAATGATACATGTAAAATTGTATTATAATTAAAATTTAACATCTAAAACCAACATTCTTAAAGAAAGTGTAATATTTTATTCAGTTTTCGTCATTGCTTTATAGCTAACGATTGTTTAATGGCAAATGATTTTTATATTCAGCGGCTCACCACTTGCTCAACACGAAAAAGTATCTTTTCCTAAGGAATATTTCTGACCGATAAAAATAAAACACAAAAGTATTTACCATAGCCTCAAATTATAACATTATGCATTACCTAACAACATATTTTTATTCATGTGATATTTTTTCATATACTACGTCTCTAGCGGGTTTGAAGAGATAGGAACTTCTGTGGAACTTTTTACTATCGCAACCTCCGTGGAGGCTATTTCCCGCCTATCGCGCACTCTATCGCTCTGCGAACTCTCGCAGTGCGCCCGTCCCTTTCCCACGCGACCTTATTACATATTTATCGGTGGTCGCTGATTGGTTCACAGTTTTCGCTTGTATTTCGTATTTGTTCAGAGAAAATGAGGGAGCTTCGCAACAAGCCTGCGACTCCACACACGTATCGGTAACAACAGATAAATTCATAGCATTATCGTATTTTTATAGACTGCGGAAGTGTGTGTGTGCAGAATGCAGCACTGAGCCTGTAGTCCCAGTTGTCACCTAAAGTAGCGTTTATGGAATTTCGAAGTTAAGTAAAAACGTCTTATCCCATGCAAATGTTGACTACTTCTTCTATGTTTTTACTTCTTCAAGCTGTCAAAGTCAAACTCGGACTTCCGATTTGTATGAAAACGCGGAGCCGGCGTAAACGGCAACGTCGACGTATTTACGCCGACAGTGAGTAAGCTGTCAAATCAAACTCAGACTCTCAAATGTTAGTTCGCTTAACGCCCACTGCGCGCGCTCCATAATTTCTGGTCAACTATCGTTTAAAACGAGACGTATATAGCCTCATAACGCGCTCGACCGCTGGTAAAAACTGAGAACATAACATATAAACAAACGAACAGAGAAACAAAATATGAAATGTACGAACCTGACCCCACACATGATATGGACCCGCATAATACGGAGAGTAGACGGGACTTGTCTACTCTCCGCCAATCGTTTTATTTCATTCAAACAATACGTAACAAACATTTTAAGATTTGTGGAAAACGGCTTACTCACGGTGTGTCGATGATATTTCACGACGTTTCGAACCAAACATTAGGCGAGCACCCGTGCCGGCGGCGGTCAACAGGGAACTGTCAGTTTGACGTTTTCCGCTGTTGACGAAGATTTTCGGTCGAAGGAAAGTCGGAAGAAAAGGGTCGGGGACAGCACAGAGCCCTGCGGTACGTCGGCATTCACTCAAAAGACTGACGACTTTTATTTTGCGGCCATTCAGTCAATCATTGGAGGACCATAGGAGGGCAGCTTGGAAAACAGTGTCTCGTGCCAGATACGTTCCAATGCTTGGCATGGCTCCTTGCTTTTTCGGGATTGTGATGTTAACCAAATGCGCAAGCAAATTTGATGCTAGCCGTACAACCATAGCAATAAAAAAATCATAACAATAAATCGAAGTTATCGTTGTACATTTGAGTTGGTTCATGCCGAAATAATTTTCTGCAAAGCGCAACTTGAAGCTGCAGCCAGCCAAGACGACCTAGTCACGGATCTGGGTCACACCTGGAGGTGTGAGTCACACCCCATCCCCGTCCATCGTTTATCTTCGTAAATCGCCTATTGCTGCATCATATCATACAGTCGACAAATACACGCGGAGAACCGATGCTACTCGGCTCGTTCTCTGCAGTCCTATTCTTGGAATTCCGTGCTCAGTAATTAGGAATCTTTCAGTCGAAAAATCTACTTTTATTGCGGTTGTCAAGGCGACTTTTATGACACTAAACCTTTCAATCATTGAAATAACCGGAACCGCTCATTAAAAAAAATCGCAAAAAAAAAAAAACGTCGAGAAAACCGCTCTTAGCGGTTTTCTCGACTGTAAGATTCCGAAAATAGGCTTTCTGAGCTGAGACAAATCTATGTGTGTATTTATATTTCCTGTATTGACTTGAACAGTATTTATATTTCCTGTATTGACTTGAACAATGTCCCACCCTTTCTTCCAATCACTTAACTGTTACTCCCTTGTGGAACTAATTTTCCGAGGACAAGACTTTTTTACCGAACTACCTTCATTCGCGCCGAGTGAATGAAAAATGCGGGTCGCCAGAGACTCGTGGCAAATGTCGACGTCGTCGGACGTTCCGCTGGCTTCGCACATCCTCAACAGCTCCAACATCCACGGCAACGATCGTATCCTGCCGTGGATCCAACCCGCGTATACACAAACAGTTAAAGACTTTAATTGCCGTGCAGGTGGCGGAGACGGAACCCGAGGAGTCAGGAGGGCTGCAGACAACACTACGCCACTGGTAAGTCCTTTAAATTTTAGACTTTAATGTTCTTTAAAAATTTTAACAAAAAAATAACCGACTTCAAAGTAAAAGCACTAAAAAGTCTTAAATTTGCATTAAGATGTGCGCGACAAATGGACGAATAACTCAATATAACGCCAACCGATTTCGGTGATTCTTTTTTTATTGGAAAGGACGTTCACAAATTAGTAAGTGTACTTCAGATTCACTAAAAATAAACAAATAAAAAAAAAATTAACAAAAAAAATAACCGACTTCAAAGAAAAAGCACTAAAAAGTAAAAAATAATTTCCATTTTTGTAGTTACGATTTCTGTTATTTTTTGAGTCGGTGTTTTAAGTATTTGTAAATTATTAATTAGTATTTGTTGTAAATTATTTTTTACTTTTTAGTGCTTTTTCTTTGAAGTCGGTTATTTTTTTGTTAAATTTTTTCCACCTCATTTTAAGGGTGATTGATAACTTCTGGATTTTCCCGTGTACTGTACACCGATCAAACGTTTCGGGCGCATGTACTCGTAGTTGGCGGACGCCACGGTTTTCGAAATTGAGCTTCCCTGAGACAAAAACGTGCGCCTTATTGCGACCCCGCACCGCTCCCCCCCGCCCTGCGCACAACCCCGCCGCCCGCATAAATCAAGCGCAATTGTCTTGGGACTACAATAGGCAAATGACGCCTTCTGCGCAAATTCTCAAGTGCTGAGCGCTCTTTCACCCGCAAGGGACAGCGGTTGCGCTTTTGGTGTTTGCTTTAGGTTATTTTTTTTCTTTGGAGTTTAAACTGGCTGTTTGGACTCTGACGAGTTAGATGGGTTAAAGCGCACGGGATCGTGTCGGGGTCATAAGCGCAAAATTGCGCTTATAGCGAGCAAGACGCAAGCCGGGCATATAGTGCTACTGTACGCGCGGCGCGAGCGCATCTTTCTTGCTTTTTGTCGAAATGCCGATCTGGGCGGTGAAAATATGTAAAAATTTTAGTGAACATGTGAATATATAAACACATACTCGTAGAACATCACATCACATGTAAGTGTACTGTAATTGTTAATATTCAAATTTTAAACAATTTTGAAAGGTCATCACGAGTAGTCTGCGTTAGAAGTGAGTTAGTGATGTGACCATGTCGCAGTATGTATCGACACATTGGAATTGGATTGCTCATGAAGCCCACAATCTCCACGATTGGAGATTGACCTACTTGGAGACTCCACCTACTGTCATGATTTAAGGTGGCCCAACCCGGCGTGACTAACTCATTCGCGGGCACGGTACAAAACCGTGGGACCTTCTCT
Organism: Incurvaria masculella; assembly: GCA_946894095.1. Lineage (NCBI taxonomy): Eukaryota > Metazoa > Arthropoda > Insecta > Lepidoptera > Incurvariidae > Incurvaria > Incurvaria masculella. Next base: position 4,026,501 of record OX335644.1, on the reverse strand, counting down.
GTTTCAATGAATAAGACAGGCTCCATGATGAGGAAGACGCAAGATGTCCACAAAAAAGACAATGTGCATAGTGTATGATTTGGTAAGATTTACGAAAATTTTAATTACAAAACGACTTATAGCTAAAAGTAAACCTCGACCGCTCTAGTCAAAAATCTAACAAAAACCAAATAGATTATAAATCTTAATTAAATAAGCTATGTCTGATTACTAATTTTTTTAAGATGTTCTTACTTTATCATTGCGTAATCCACCTCAAAAGTTATTGTATAAAACGCGCGAAAAACTCGAACTTTCGGATCTTATGACTTAGAAACCAAACAAAATTTTACAATGCAAACGGTCATCAAACATTTAGTTCGATCAAATAAAGCTATTTTGAGCAAAATTTGGGATCTTTGACAATAAATATGGGCGTGATCTTCTTTCCCCGTTTGTATGGGGAGTTGAGCGGGATGGGCCGCCTTAAGCCCTCAAAACACCACAATCCTACAGAAATTAGGCGTCATGCAAGGACCTGTTTTCATTTATATGAGCACAGGTACATTGAATTTAATGGAAAACACGAACATTTTTCGTTGCGGCTGCAAACACTTTTCATCAAATGCGATGGTACCAAACCGATTGGCCACCACCAAATAGCATAAGGAAAAGTATGTTTTATGGAACTGGATATGGGTGGCTAATACCACACCTACTGTCATGATATACACCTAACCCTAACACGGAAACTAGGTGCCATTCCAGGACCTTCCGCATATTGCACGGCTTCATTAAAGTTGACGGAACCTTCAATTACAGCTTCGAGCAACTCTCATTCAAGACGTTGTTCCAAACCGGGAGTATTACTAAAATATATGTGACATAACTAAATATAAAGTTTAATTTAATATTCATCTAAATTCATGTACTCCGTCTTTCTGTTTTAAATAAAAATAATAAAATATGTTTGTACTAAATGTTACTTTATCGATAGTTCTGTAACATATTGCATTCGTGACGAAATGTTCTTATCCAACTCAGAAAGAGAAATATAGTGGTGTATAAACGGGGCGGGGATTTGAATCCAGACCTCTGGTATGGAAGGAAAGTCCCTCCAACACAATCTTCCTGGCATTGCACGACTACATTATATTTTTTCATTCATTCATTCATTCATTCATACACACGGACGAACGTGCGAACGGAAATTTCATAAAACCTTTTATTTTGAAAATATATTTCCCTCTTATTGATGTATACAAAAATCGAAGCGCATTTTTTCGCAGTTATTAATAAAGTTTCAATAAACCGAGCCGTAGTAAAATTCGCGCATAAAGAAAATAAAAACAAATTTGTTCAATCTGTTGTTAATATCCTGCCCGAATTGAAAAATACAAGGCAATATTTTACGGCAAAGTGTACATATGGGATTGCGCCATTTGTATTATACATATATATAAATCTAACAACGCGCAGTGCGTCTCGTCCACGACACAGAGGTATTTTTTATTTATTTTTTCTACTTATTCAGGAATCATACAGTTACACAAAACATACAAATTCATACAATACAGATAATAGTTAAACCAAAAACGATTCAATTCAACAAAATAACATCGATTAAAAATTGATAAAGGGTTCTGAGAATATGAGAATATACAAAGAAATCATATCCGTCAGCCTCGATAGCCCAGTGGCGCGATGCCTTGCGATTCGATAAGCTTGGTGAAGCACCTCTGAGCGCGGTTAGGTTATGGATGGGTGACCATTATCGACCGTTGAGGCTGACCGTGGTTCGGATTCCACGTAAGACTCTAGGTCCCCTTCCTTACTTACTAGGTGGTAGGGTTAATCGAGTCGTATTCACTACGTATAATATTCACAACGTATAATAGTATTTTTTTCCAAAAAATTAAAACCATGCATATCGTATAATATTCACAACGTATAATGTTATACGTTGTGCATGAGTTTAAAAATAAAATAAACTCTTTGCATCATGCAGAACGTATAATAGTCACAACGTATAATATTCCTAACATGAATTCACAAAAAAAGAAAACCATGCAGAACGTATAATATGCCAAGAAGCACTGCATAAAGCGCCCTAACAACGATACATTTAAGGCTGAAATTGCTACGAATCGATATCTGTTGAAGAGTAACAATTTGCTACAACGCTAATTGAGACGGTCGAAAAGTCGCGTGCGAGTATAATCTTTAATCTTATATCGATAAGGGCGCTTATCGTATGAAATATTTTAGGATTATATGATATGCATGGTTTTCTTTTTTTGTTAAATAAAGATCATAACATTATGCGTTGTGACTATTATACGTTATGCATGGAGAAATAAGTAATTTAATTTTTTGGACTTCTTCATGCACTACGTATAAGATTATACGATCTGCCGATTATACGTTGTGCATGGTTTTAAAATTTTGTTAAAATATGACATTATACGATCTGCATATTATACGTTATGCCGTTCCCCCGGGTTAATCCCGCCCGGGTTGATGCCATCGCATTGAATGAAAGTTGGTGAAAGCGGCAATTAAAATTGTCCTTATTTTCCATCCAGTTCAATGTAGCCGATTAATATAAGGAAGGTCCTGGCATAGCACCTAGTTTAAATGTGGTGAGTTAGGCTAATAAATGATGGTCAGTTTGGTATTAACCATCCATGTCCAGTTACATGAATATAAAATATTACGCACCAAGGAAACAAACTCAATGTAGGAGAAAAAAGAAGCGGAATCAAATATAACAAAATGAAATGAGAAAAAAAAAGTCTAGAAAACCAAACTAACAACGCCTATACATAACTTAATAAAATATGATATACAAAAATAAAAATTATAGTTAATATATAGTATATAGTTAAAACACTAAACTAAAGAAACCGTAATAACAAAGCACCAGTGAACCCAGACATGAACACATCAGCTTAGGCTGCTCGTTCATCAAATAAATAAATAAAATAAATAAATAACTTCATTATCTTTTATTTCCCTTTATTATCCCTGAATATAGATACCCTCCCAACTACTCCGAAGGGATGTGGGGTCTCTATCTGTATTATACTGCTCTACTATGGAGAAAGTTCGTGGGAGATGTATTATATAACGTTGTCACTCTGTCCCCTTTCTACCCAATATTGTATCAATCCGATCCTGACGGGCCTTGCTGAGGTATTTCCCCTAAAGTACAAACAAGGATCCTTCCAAATAGCCCCTGGCCGGCCGGCATGGTTTTCGCAGCCCCGTGAAAGTTCGAAAGCCCATACGACCACTTCTTATCGATGTGCTTAAATGTATTTAAAAATAAAAAATTATTTGCAGTCGCGTTTATTTTTACTACATACTGAAGGAACTGTTTTATTTCGACATGGCGAAATCAATTATTTGTTTTCCTTACCATCTCCGCAACCTCAAATAATTAATCACATTATTAAAACATTGTACCCGCCTTGATCATGTAATAGGAAATGTTTCTACTTCTACTTACTGAAGGCCATGGGTTTCTTATTATGTTCTTTTTTTATATTTAAATACATTTTATTGTCGCTCTCTGTCTTTACATTGTTATTAATGTATTTTATGTAATAAACTTTTGAATTTTGAATTTTAATATTCCACTAAGTATGTAAGTTAGCCTTTGCGATTAGAATAGAAAACATGTGTTATAACTGGACCCAGAGATATAAATGTATGTGCGAGAGAACATATACATATATTATGTACTCTCTATATTATCTAAGACCGTTATTTTTTGGCGCCGCTGCGCCGCCGTTCCTGCTGAGATTCATAGACAGGTCTTTTTTTTTAATTTATTTATTTGGAGGAAACATAGATACAGATAAAGTTATAAAACAGTAAGTTACCAAAAGACTATAGAACTAACCTGCATCCTAACCTATTCCTGGCTTATTAATTTATACATAAATTAGAGTGACAGTATAGCAGTCCTATTGAGGAGTCGTATTCACTACGTATAATATTCACAACGTATAATAGTATTTTTTTTGAAAAAATTAAAACCATGCATATCGTATAATATTCACAACGTATAATGTTATACGTTGTGCATGAATAAAGTTTAAAAATAATATCAACTCTTTGCATCATGCAGAACGTATAATAGTCACAACGTATAATATTCCTAACATGAATTCACAAAAAAAGAAAACCATGCAGAACGTATAATATGCCAAGAAGCACTGCATAAAGCGCCCTAATAACGATACATTTAAGGCTGAAATTGCTACGAATCGATATTTGCTACAATTTCGAAAGGCCTCCTTACGCTAATTGAGACGGTCGAAACGTCACGTGCGAGTATACGCTTTAAAAGTATATTCATAAGGGCGCTTATTGTATGAAAACTTTTTGGATTATATGATATGCATGGTTTTCTTTTTTGGTTAAATAAAGATCATAATATTATACGTTGTGACTATTATACGTTATGCATGGAGAAATAAGTAATTTTATTTTTTAAACTTCTTCATGCACTACGTATAAAATTATACGATCTGCCGATTATACGTTCTGCATGGTTTTAAAATTTTGTTAAAATATGACATTATACAATCTGCATATTAGACGTTCTGCCGTTCCCGCCTATTGAGCCATGTTTTTCATTTTGTGCTTGAAGTTGCGCTGAGAGTCAGAGAAGATGTCTAGGTCAGATAAGTTCTTATTGTAAAGCGAACACATTCTATGTAAAGGGTCCCTAAGGCCAGCGTTGGTGCGTGTCCGACCAAGGTGGAATAAGTCACTGCATCTGGTGTATTTTGACGGTACTCTAAGACATACAAGTTGGACCAGGTTTGGACAGTCAAGAACATTATTGCATATCTTATGTAGCATTATACAGTCTTGTATATACTCTACCCAGTCTCAAGGCTTTTTTTAAACACTCTTGATATTATCATAACCGTATCTTGAGAAGTTCTTGAGACGCGAATTTTTCTATATTCTCTGCTGAGACTAAGTACGGAAAAGTTACGACATGTGCATTAAGACGGATTCTGGAAGAACTATTAAATCTTTTAAGACATAAGGATACAAATAGATGCAGAAGGATGCAGACAGACATACAGATATAGACAGACGGATAGATACCGACAGAAACAGACAAATTACTGCAAATAATGTTGCATCCAACAACGACGTATTGAACAAATCGCTTGTTGGTAACTTTGACAAACATGGGATGGATTTCTGACTCTTGACTAGTTCGATTTTTTTATCGTTATTTCACCACATGGAAGTAGTAGGTAACATAAAACATTAAAGTACTTCAACCTACCTAAGACATACTTAAGTACAGATTTAAGTATAATCTTTGAATCCATGAAGCGAGCTCTACCAAACAAGAAATAGATAGTGCAGGATCGAATGCAGGAGTTCTACTTTTCATGCCCCCATTGTTACCTTCATAGACCGCCCGTGTGTATCGTTTTCATTTCCGACATCGCCATGCATTTACTGCGCGCAGCTGCTGCAGGCATTTCATCATTTTCCCGCCGAAAACCTAATTAATGGCCACGGCCCCTCGCCCGACGCCCGACGCGCGCTGGGAAACGCTGCAGAATGACAAACACACTGACAATGATGACAACATTCAATCGACGTTTAGGTCTTGGAATAGTTGAGCGGATTAGCGTAAGGCTATTGGATGGTAAAAGGTAAGTCAATTATTTCTGGCCTATAAAAATTGTCTTGACACTAAGAGCAACAAGGCCGCTCGGCGCTTACCGCTTGGTAAAAGTCAGAATCAGCTAGCTATTTTTAAAGCTTTTTTTATCTAATTAAATGAGTATTTTGTTTAATGTGATCACTAACTCATGTCCAAGGGGCAAGCCAAAAGGCAATTAACTGTTAAATTATATCGATGAGGGTACCTTCGCCTTTGCGCCCCACTTATGTTGTTATTGCACTATACTTTCTTTTGTGAATTGTTTTTTGTGGCTTACTAAAGAATTTTCAATCAACCGTTTTTATTAGGGTTCCGTACCCAAAGTGTGAAAACGGAACCCTATTGCTAAGCCTCCGCTGTCCGTCCGTCCGTCCGTCTGTCACAGGGCTGTATCTCATGAACCGTAATAGGTAGGCAGCTGAAATTTTCACAGTGTGTATTTATTTTGCCGCTATATCAACAAATAGGTAAAATAAAAAATAATAAGAATTAAAGGAGGGTCCCATAGAAAAAACATGATTTTTTTGTGTTAAATCTTGTACGATGGTACGGAACCCTTCGTGTGCGAGACTCGCACTTGGCCGGTTTTTTACTAATTTGAAAAGTATTAATTTTCTAACGCATGGTTGTTTCTTGGTTGTGGCCAACCACAGTAATGAAAGCGCGTGCACCAAAACATTTACGCATTGTAGCCGTAAATCCCTAGAAAAGATCACTATTTTAACTATTTTGTCGCACACTACTCTTGGGCTAAAATCGACCCAGTATGCCTGAAAAATACTCCCTTTCGACTAATTAGACGAAATTATTAGACAAAAGCTTTTAGTCAAACAGTGAATTGTTGAAGTGACAAACATTTTAAATTGGCAAGTTATGATATAAATACGATTGTGCTAAAACGCAGTTATTTGGACGGTAGTGATGTATTTTAAGGATATAACACAATGTGCAAAGTTAGTGTTTCGCAGCTCGTGTTTGTGCTCACTACCTATCTCAGTACATTGGATGTGCCATAACAAAACGGCCGATCGTCCGTTTTAGGCGAACTCAAAATTGCGAGTAAAATATCATATGTTGATTAGAACCGACAGGAATACAAATTCTAGGTGTCCCCTGTTCAATGTTATTCTTTGCGATAGAAAACGTATCCGCCAGCAACAGTGAGAAATAATTAAATACACTGTATTTTGCACCTACGCACACGTGAAAGACTAATCATTTATTGACGTCGTCAAACTGTTCGAATAGCAATTTAGTCTGGCCATAGGGACAATTAATGACAAAGCTGGTACCCACCAACCCATAATCTCGAAAATTTATGACGGTGGACAGACAAATAGCCGCTTTTAGATATGAATTGGAACAAAATAAAATCTAACGTCAAAGGTCAGGTACACCGAAAATCTGGCCTGTTTAGGGCATTACTTCTTATTGTAATCCATTTCAGTTTGTATCTTGGTATAAGTTGATTAAAACTAGAGTACCCTTAAAATTAAGAAGCCGGCCAAGTGCGAGTCGGACTCGCACACGAAGGGGAACCCTTCATCATCGTACAAGACTTAACACAAAAAAACAGGTTTTTTGTATGGGGGCGCCCTTTAATGTTAATCACTCTTAGATTGCAGACTCTTGTGGTTTTATAATAGCAGCAAAATAAATACCCACTCTGTGAAAATTTCAGCTGCCTACCTACTACGGTTCATGAGATACCGCCCTGTGAAATACGAACGTACGGACGGACGGACGGACGGACAGCGGAGGCTTAGTAATAGAGTTCCTTTGGCACCCTAAAAAAGGAAGGTGCAGAGCGAAACGGAGCAGAACAGAAACGTCAATTTCGTCTCGTCAGCAGTTATTTCAAGCGCTGCTAACTGCACTTAAGGGCCTGGTACTAGCCAAATCGAAAAGTTAGACGAGGCACCCCAAGTTAACTAACTAAGTCTGACGATTATAAGTGTCATCCTTACAATATATGATTCCTTGTCTAGGAATCGAATTATTTTCGTTAATGTATGTTTCCTTTTTCTATTCAAAAAACATTGCGGAAACGGTGTCCATTTCCGAACTTTTTTGACTAAATGTAGAAATCTAAAAGCAAATGGAATTTTTTGTTTATGCATATATGCTGTTTTTGCTTATATCTAGAAATCGAATTACTTTCAGATTTCTAATGAGAAAAATCAACTTTTTTATTTTTATTATTATTTAAATAAATGATGGAATAAAAAAATATTAACTATCCATTATCAGTCTGGAGTTCTATTTGGATTTGCTGAAGCGTTTCACTACATATTATTACATTTGTTAAAAAGTGCATTTGTATGGCGCGAGTAGTTGGCTAGTCCTAGCGCCTTAATACTATAGAATATAGTATTAAGATAGTTAAGCAATAGTCCGCAAATCCGCTGATATGGTGCCTCGCTGAGCGTGATTTCGCGAGGCGAGGTGTATTTGGCTTTTCTGAGCACCTTTGGCCCTCGGTACAAACTGAGTAAAAAAACAGTAAAAAACTGATGATGCGTGATGCATGAAGGTGAAGAAATACACCTCCATGGCGTGATGACGGACCAAACGTTTGGTCCGAAACGTCGCATTGATATACTATGTACAGATATAAACAAAACGTTTGGGGACGGCGATTTTTTTCTTCTTCGTCCGTGAGACGTCTCTAAAAAAATTACGAATACGAGTCTAGACCATGTCTAGACGTACACTTATGGAGGAAGATCAACGAATAAGCATACGGGGAGTCGTTATGAGAAAGCCTAAAATGATAAAATGAGAGTGAAACGCGGTAATCGGTAATCTCAATCAACGTCATATCATAGTACACATTTCATAGTTGTTATTGAAAAACACGTTTTCTTAGATATGTAGCAGTAATATTGTGAAAATTTAATTAGTATAAGTTCACCAATTGATGTTAATCATTTCCATATCTTACGATAAATGAAGCTTAACCTGACCAACCATAATCTTAAAGCAAACATCATCATGGGTGCTTTTCGGGCTCCCGTGAACCGATAAAGTATCTCAAATCACCCAGGGGTTGTATTATAAACTTTTTTGGTAGTCAAAATACACCATGATATTTTAAAAACTGAATGATAATCCTGCAAACTTAAGCTAACAAAATCATGTCCACTGAGAGTCTATTGTAATAATAATAATAATAATAATAATGATGATTTATTTCGGACCATAATATCCATATTAGGCTGCACTACATCACCTGCAGTAAACAATAAACAATAAACAATTGAAATCAAAATAAAATCAGTACAAATCGAATTAAAATAGATAAAATTGCAAATCAAATCAAATAAAAATCAAATTCTATAAAATTATTAAGATTACATTTAAATTTAAATTTAAAGATTACATTTACATTGTATACACATTACATAAAATTCAAGAAATTCCAAATCAAATACTTCATTTGATTAATAAATTTAATTAGATTAAATTAATAGACAATTGAGTCTCATTGCTCAACATTGTAATAACAAATAACTATACTACTTCTAGTGGCTCTCTGAGCTGTAGACCTAGCAAGTCTGTATTTTTGAACATTTGACATTCTTTAAAAACTAAAATAAAAACTTAAACATCGAACTTGGTTGCAAGAGAATCTGTTGAAAAATGCGACCTGCTGGGGAAAACAGCTTTCTTCAAAATTATTCCGACAATGTGTAAATTAAAAAAAACACTGCCTCGACTAAAAAATCTATAAAAATGTCGAATTTGCTTACAAAATTTGACGCGAATCGGTTGAAAAATGCGAACTGTAGAGGAGAACCGCCGGACATACGAAAGCTGTTTGCCCAATCTAGAAACGGAGACCTTCGCTACGCTCGGTCAATTGTAACAAATAAATGATTAAAAATATAATACTACTACTTTCACATTATTAAAGCGGCATATATATGCACCTACAAAGATACATTTTAACGCATTGCCAGTGCGCAATTCTCATACTTACATAATTGCAAAGCTACATACGCACTCACAAATTTCCTCCGTGTTTTCTGCTGCCCAAGGCGACTGGGCTCCCAGATGTCACGTATGTATTAATATGTCCAGCATATGCAAATACCCGGCCCGACACATCAGTCAGCGACTTCCTAATATTGACTCGGCCGATAAGCCTTATCTTATCAATACAAGCAACCACGCCGTAATAATGTTGGTAGTGATAACGTAATCAGTAACTCTGATTTACCACACTGCACTAGCGGTACGCTAATGAATCCTAACGGCTCATCGGTGGAGAAAAGAAAGTTCAATACATTTGTCGAATAATATTTATTGCATCTTTCGGTTTTTTAAGGCGGAAACAGGACTCAATGCGTGAAAAATCATACTTAAAATGTAATAAAAAACAGAGTTCACTGATCGATGAGATCAAAATTATTTCATTCTAAATGCATTAAAATGAAACAATCTTAATCGCCATGTAGCTTCAAAATTATGATCTGAAGCAACGATTTAAGTTTTACTTTGAAATAATGAGGATAAGTTAGGAAATATCAGTAAGTACCTATATAATAAATCGTGATTGGTGTTAAATCTTGTACGATGGTACGGAACCCTTCGTTTGCGAGTCCGACTCGCACTTGGCCGGTTTTTTAATATTATATACCGGTATGGGTGGCTGTGCTTAGATGACCAAAGGTGCTCAGAAAAGCCACATACACCTTGCCTCGCAAAACCATGTTTTTTTTTTTTTTATGTGACTGGACATGGATGGCTAATACCACAAGTTCTGTCATGGTATTAGCCCAACACACCACATGGGAACTAGGTGCCATGCCAGGACCTTCCTTATATTGCACGGCTACATTGAACTGGATGGAAAACACGGACAATTTTCATTGCCGCTTCGACCATCGTTCATCCAATGCGATGGTACCTACCCGGGCGGGATAAACCCTACCACCTAGTAAGTAAGGAAGGGGACCTACAGCTTAACGTGGAATCCGAACCACGGCCAGCCTCTCTCAACGGTCTAATGGTCACCCATCCAAGACCAGACCGGACCCAGCGTTGCTTAACTTCGGAGAGCGATCGCCGAAGTCTCGCGCCACTGGGCCACTGAGGCACCATGTCAGCGGATTAGCGTACTATTGCTGAGCTATCGAGCTTGTTCAAATTACGCTTGAAGACAGGCTATAGATATGAGGAAAGGCATCCCCCGGCATACAGTTCCATATCCTAGTTAATGAGTTTGAGAAACTGTTCGTTCTCAAAACCCTTATCGTCAACCACAAGGGGGTGCTCTGATTATCGGCGGCGGGTGCTCCAGATGTAGGTAGGATGGGGAGAAATAAGGGATGCAAGTTCCCCAAAGCAACGACCATGCAGAATCTGTAGAACAGACTGAGCGACCTCACCGATCGTCTGTAGCTTAGTGGCTTCAAGCCAACTGTGAGTTGAGGGTCACCAACAAGACGGACCGCTCGGCGCTGAATAGAGGAAAAATGCAACAGCGGGTCTTGTAGTAAGGTATAGGCAGATAATACTAATAATTACTTCGTATAGGCGCGCTGGATGGTACGCTCCTGATACGTGACTTATGTAGGTGTATTTCCAAACGCTTTCTGGCATTTCATAAAGTATATAATATATGCATTACCATAGCATAGTATGCGTGTACATTACTGTACTGCTGTTACTGCTAAATAATTTATTTTAGTAGTGTATGGTTGTGCCTCGGTGTCGTATATTTCACGCTTTGTATTCCCGAGTCCAGGCATGCGATAGGCAGTTCTCGTAAAATGTAAGTAGTCGATAGCGCGTCAGTTCAGATTACATTTCCGTCTGCGCGCGCCGCATTGAGCTCGTGTTGGCCACAGTGGAAACATGTAGTACGAGGAGTATCGTGAGTATGATAGACAAGCCGACCCGTCAGTCGCGGCGTCGTAACTGTTCCAAGATTTTTTGTAAAATTATTTACATTTAAATAAAAATTTCAAGTATATTTGTGTATGCGAGCAACATACTGGATTTTTTTAGGGTCCCATCGCAAAAAGCGAAATAAGGGTCTGGCTCTGGTGTCTGTAGGTCATATGAATTCTTTTATTAACGGTTATTGACAGGAACGGCTGAAAAAAAAAACACCTTATGAAGTTGTGTAAAAACGAAATACTTTTGCTCTAAAAAGCTACATTTCTGAAGCGCTAATTTTGTATGAAATAGCAAAATAATACTGAGACGACAGAATTTCTTCCATGTCAATCTGTGTCGGGACTCACGCCACGTGAACACGTTCACGCTAGACCGTTTTTAGGGTTCCGTACCCAAAGGGTGCCAACGGAACCCTATTACTAAGCCTCCGCTGTCCGTCCGTCCGTCCTTGCGTCCGTCCGTCTGTCCGTCTGTCACAGGGCTGTATCTCAGTAACCGTAACAGATGGACAGCTGAAATTTTCACAAAGTGTGTATTTATTTTGCCGCTATAGCAACAAATAGGTAAGATTAAAAAAAAATTAAAGGGGTTATTTTACCATACAAAAAACGTGATTTTTGTATTAAATCTTTTACGATGGTACGGAACCCTTCGTGTGCGAGTCCGACTCGCACTTGGCCGGTTTTTTAAATGTAATTGCGTTGCAGCTCATCCCCTTCGCTGACCGTAAACATAGTTTTGATAATATATTATTTCCAACAGTTATTCGGACCCTATAACTGAGGCAGGGAGACTACTCGGCTTCTTGAGTACCTGAATAAAGCGGGAGACGATCAAGTTCCCCCTCCGCGAAGTTGGTCTTTATTGGTGAAATAAACGCACTTATCCCGAATCGAGCAGGTGACGCGTTCTCCTTTCTGGATCTTCTGCTGACCACTACTTACCCTTGTTCCCTTAATCTGTGGTGGTTTTTTTAACATCAGCACAGTTAATGGGAACTGCATGAAAAATGAACCGTGAGAAGGAATAAAATAAAATAATGTTGCTTGAGATTTAAGAACATAAGCACTCAGGTGAAATGTTAAATATTGAAGGTCAATTTTTTAAATCCAAATATGCAGAGAAATATCATGGGCGGTCATACAAACATAAAATGCATTATGTAGCAAACATATAATAAATGATTTGGCTTTTATTTAGCTAATGCTGCAAAGTAATAATCATTACCAAATATATGTTTTTAAATGCATCTCAGTAGATTTAACACAACGGATCAATGCAACTGACAAGCAAGGCTCGGAAAGGCTTTGGGGATTGTACAGATTAATATATATTTATAAATGTAATTACTATATAATTTCGATTTTGTGCAGCTAGAATTCTATTATCAATCATAATTGGTGTATATTAAGCTCTCAAACCGTTCTGTAGGCGGTGTCTGTTTTGTATTTATAGAATAAACTTTTACCAATGTATTTTTTGACGCTTTCGAGTGTAGTATACTACCATATGAATGCCGAATAAAGAATAAGAATAAAATTCCACGATAGATATATATGTGACCTACTGCTCGATTCTGCTTACTGTGCGTCGACAGTCCCCGATCCGGACAGTTAATTCAATTCCAACATTTTTCACGGATGGAAAAATAATCGTGTCGTCGGGTTGCGAACGATATGAAAATATTACATGTGAGTGTGCGTTCACAGAGAAGTAGCAAAAAAAACCTCCGGGTAATTGTAAAGAAAGTTATTGAGTCTGGTAATGATACATGATTATTACAAGAACTAGATGTGTGAATAGGGTCTATGAAGTAGGTTCGAACACCTGCTATACATCAAGTACTTAAGGAAGGACGGGAGACCCGAAACTCATCCGTATGGTGGAAGCGAAAATAGTTTTTGGAGTGAGCAAATTCGTTTCCGAACTGACTGGCCGGTGATACCATCAGTCAGTAACTATGTATATTATTAAAGAGGGGTCTACACGCGCACATTAAAATCGCATCGTGAATTCACTCCGCGATTATACGAGCTCCACACTCGCAAAGTTTCGCAGATTCGTTCGCGCGCTCAACAAAAATGGACCCCGATGCATAGCCCCGATGTGGCTGCCGTAACGCTCTGCGCTAAAGCGTACTACATTTAATTTAGGTCTGTATTAAAAATAAAAACATAATACCGAAGAAATGGAGAACACAGAACATATGGAGACAAAGAGGATGGTGTGAACAACAGGAAGGCATGGAACATGGAAGTTAGGCACGCGTCCAAGCATCATTTACCTTATTTTTATGTTTCACCCAAGTAGCATTTGGTCAAGTTCGTTATTCCACGTAATGATAATTTTAAAAGCAGGCACCGATACGAGACCACTCGTCACCACGTCTCGCACGCTCCTGCGAATGGTCGCGAATGTGGAAACGTTCGCGCTCGCGCGTCGCGAAACAAGCGCGACCCCTCTTTTCGCCGGACGTTAAACCGACACCGATCGGGTAACACCGAGAAGCGCAGACGCGAAACCATCCCGAGTGTGCAGCCCGCTGATCACTAAACTTAAAAAAAAAAGATTCAGACGAATTAAGAAACCTACTTTTTTTTTTAAGTCGGTTAAAAAGTGGCTCACGATCGCCACTACCGTCCTTTCTTACTCGATGCCTGCTACACGAGCCAACCCTAATTCCAAGCGCCCGAAATCGTGGGAAATAATTTGAAAATTAAGTATTGTTAATATAACCGAAGCTAGACGATTTTCTTGGAAAAAAACCTTTCAATAGAATTTCTTGAGCTGATAGACTTGTGGAATACTTACTTTTTTATTAAATGTTTTTATTCGTATTTTACTTTATTTTGTTAAATGATTTTTGTGCCGTAAGAAAGAATATTAGAATAAAGGGCCTTTATTACTAAAGTGCTGATTATGTTGTACTGGTATTCTTTATTACTAAAGTGCTGATGATGTTGTACTAGTATTGATTGAAAACTGCTAAGGCCCTTAATATGTGGCGATTAAGCTAATCGGCCGTAGGTGAAAAAGGCCCTCCAAGGTCCACCAAGTACTGATAGCCTAATCCTCACATTAAGGTGGCCCATCCCGCTTATCTCCCCATACAAAAGGGGAAAGAAGATCACGCCCATATTTCTTGTCAGAGATCCAAAGTTTTGCTCAAAATAGCTTTATTTGATCGAACTAGATGTCTGATGACCATTGGCATTGTAAAATTGTGTTTGGTTTCTAAGTTATAAGGTCCGAAAGTTCGCATTTTTCGCGCGTTTTATACAATAACTTTAGAGGTGGATTACGCAATGATTAAGTAAGAACATCTTAAAAAGATTAGTCATCAGACATAGCTTATTTAATCAAGATTTATAATCTATTAGGTTTTTGTTCCAATTTTTACTGCAGCGGTCGTGGTTTACTTTTAGCTATAAGTCGTTTTTAATTAAAATTTTCGTAAATCTTACCAAATCATACACTATGCACATTGTCTTTTTTGTGGACATGTTGCATCTTCCTCATCACGGAGCCTGTCTTATTATTTGAAACAGAGAAGGTCCCAGAGCGCAACAGCACGGTTTTGTACCGTGCCCACGAATGAGTTAGGCCCGCCGGGTTGGGCCACCTTAAAGGATATTTCTTGCGATCTCTCAATCGATACAAGTACAAGATAATCAGCACTCTAGTAATGAAGGCCCTTAAAGTGTAGATTAAAATAAATCAGCACTTGGTGAAAGACAGGCTAAGTGTCTTTATTACATACTTTTATGATTTTCGGAATTATAAACCAGTTGTTTATTTAGACTTTCACTCTTGTTACACATTATTATTAAAATGTTTTCGGATAAACAGTGTTATGATTATCGCTTACTTGTTTAATACGAAGTTTCATTCACCTCATTGAGGAAACGCGCGACTTAAACAAGTAAGCGATAATCATAACACTGTTTATAAGAAAAAAAAAAATGCCAGAAAACATTAATGTCAATTGTGATCAGTTTTTTTTTCTGTTTTTGTTGTTGTTAAAAAACCGGTCAAGTTGGACTCGCACACGAAGGGTTTCGTACCATCGTACATGATTTAACACCAAAAAATTAAGTTTTTTCAAATGTATTATATTTTAATTTAACCCATGGGTTGTTATAGCGGCAACAGAATCTGTGAAAATTTCAGCTGCCTAGCTATTCCAGTGCATGAGATCCAGCTCTGTGACAGACGGACGGACGGACGGACGGATAGACGGACAGCGGAGGCTTAGTTATAAAGTTTCGTTGGCACCCTTTGGATAATTAACCCTAAAAAACGTCAGGAAAAAGAAAAGTTTTGAACTAAATGGGTCCATTTATCCATTTATGGTTTGAAAACAGATCTCAAATGTTAGAACTTTTCTCCCTAATCGTGTATGCTGTTTATTTGCTAAACTGACAGGCTGTTGGGGCCCATTATGATGCAAACTGTTTCCGAAAACCGCCACGAAAACTTCGGAAATAAGGCACATCGATTTACCAAGAAAATATGCATGGGAGAAGGAGCAATTTGATCCACACGAGCTAATAAATGCGGGTTCTATTTTCGTGCACGCAAGCAGATCCCCGAAACGAAAACTCATCTCCCGCTTCCTTTTCTCGCACCTCAAAGGGACACAAATCCAATCGAGCGAATCCTTCAAGCGGGCCCCCGCCGATCCGGCCGATCATCGACACTTTTCACGACCTAACCGAACATTAGTTGAGGTCGTATTCTGAAGTTCCGCGGCCCGCACCGCTTCCACTTCCGCCGAGCAGCCTCCGTTCCGTTTAGCGTTCAGTCCACTCCGGGTCAGTTCAGTTCGGGCCTGGTTCAGTTCACTCCACTCAGTCGATCGCTCCGAGAGCTCCGCGTTGCACGTTCGCCTGAGCGTCGATCGCGCCCGCCGCTTACGATAGGATTTTGGATTTTCGTGTTGTGCTGTCGCGACCTTACGGCTGCGTGTGTGATAAGGGTGTTTTACGTGTGCACGAAACGCAGTTTCGAAAACAGTTTGTGTGATACTCCGACTCGGGATGGTGCCGCCGTGGTCTTCCTGATTCGTCTGTGCAGCCAAGGTTAGTGTACAAATGCGATTTGAATTTTAAATATCTACTAATACGGTAAAGAATGTGTGTAATCGTCCTTGTCCGAGTGTTGCATTTAATATTTTATCTATGAGATAGTGGAACGTAAATTGATATGCCTTCGATTCGCATGTGGGTTCTTCGACTGGCAAAACGGGTTTTCATTCGATTGACTTAATTATTTAGATTCCGCAATTAGCTTTACGAGCGCGATGGCCTACTCCTCATTAAAAATTAATATAGGTAAGTAGGTATATTGATTTATTTTGCACCTTTGAATCATGCATATCACGAATTCAAATGTTTTACGCTGGTCACTTCCGTTGAACTAAGAAGAAAAATAGGCTGACAAAAAACTTTGCCGGGAGGTAGGTAGGTAGGTATGAAGAGGAAAAAAGATTGATCATGTTTATTCGTCAGCCAGAAGTCATTTTTCCTTATTATGGGTCTCACTAAGTAGGTACATCCATGAAGGATGGCAATGCGTGTCGAATATCAAAATGTTTGCAACAAAAACGGGGGCAAATAATATAAAATATACTATAAGTATGCATGCATCGATTTAAATCTTTCATTATAAGTAGGTACATATTTTTTCGTGGTTTTAAGCCATATAACTAAACTGGAAATAATTTAAATTCTAGTCTTGAAAAGTGGGGATACAATTACAAACTAATACGTAAACTCAATTTAGCTTTTATTAGCTTACAGACACTTAGTTCCAGATGAGCGAATTGTTCGGTACCTAATTCTACCATATTTTTTTGCCATTATTGCGCTTTGGGCAAGTCTGGCTACTTATAACACTGGTTAGAGACTCATTTCACAGGTATCATCCTACATTTTAGACTGCATGCTAGCTAATTTAGCAGATTTTTTATGGGTGTGAAAGCATTCGTGTTATTCTTCCTGCCTCGATTTATAGGTACCTACTTACCAGTTTTCATATCTGCGCAGCCTGGACGTGAAACCTGAGGCGTATCATGGTAAATTAAACCACCAGGTGAATAGACAAGTGAGTGATTAAATCTAACATTTAGTTGTATTTCGTAACTTGCTTAATGTAATCAACGTGTTATTCGACGAAATGTAGCTAATCTGTAAATCATTCACCCGGCGAGCTAATTTACCATGGTAACCTCTCTGGGTCTTTGGTCTATGTGGTCCTCGGTGGTGTTCGACGAGCAACTTCTTTTTTGCTCGTTAATGGGGCTCTCGGAGGTAGGGTTGTCGTCAGGCCGTATGTGAGGTTAGAAAGTTTTGGGAAAAGCCTGGCTTTTCGATAAAGTTCCTGATATGTTTGTCTCAAACGCTCATGAGTTAATAGGTATATGATTAAATTGCAAAGCAGAATTTCTAAATCTACAATGTATATTATTTTTTATTTTTTATGAAAAATTTCTTTTGATTGCGTGACAGAGAGGGTAAAATGAGGTTTTGTCAAATTGAATTGCGAAAAAAATGTTAATAGCTTCTATACTTTATATAAATTAGTTTATCTAAAAGAAAGACTGGAACTCGAATCCTGGCAAGAACCTTAAAATCCTGATATGTCAGTACCTACAGCTGACGTTTGGTAACCCTACTCGGAGGCAAGTAGGGGTGGCAGAACGTACGTGGTTATTTTCCTCCCTTCGCCTTCCTATTCTTCATTTACTCCTGAACTTACCTACCACACGGATAATTGGCATTTTATCTGGTAAAACCTTACACATTATCGAGGATTAAGATCGAGAGTTAGGGATTAACTATTTTCTTATTTACTTATTTCTACGCAATAATAGCTGAAACGGGAACCGTAAATAGGATTTAAGCATAGATAAAAAAAAAAGGAGATATGGAATCGAGCGCCTATACTATGGAACCCGCTGTCTTCAAATCTGAAAACCGGCCAAGTGCGAGTCGGACTCGCACACGAAGGGTTTTGGTACCATCGTACAAGATTTAACCCAAAAAAATCACGTTTTTTCAATTTTTTTATTATTATTTTTTTACCTATTTGTTGTTATAGCGGCAACATAAATACACACTCTGTGAAAATTTCAGCTGCCTACCTATTACAGTTCATGAGATACAGCCCTGTGACAGACGGACGGACGGACGGATGGACAGCGGAGGCTTAGTAATAGGCTTCCGTTTTCACCCTTTGGGTACGGAACCCTTAAAACGACCAATCCAACTTAAATGTACATGTCACAAACACAATCGCAGACGTATTGGAGGGATTGTGTAGGTGGCAACTGACTCGACGAACGCATTTTTTGCGCACATGCGCGCGCGGTGGCACTGTGTGGCACTCAATGTTCTGTGGTGTGGCATATGACGCGTCGCCGGATTCCCATACAATTATATGGCTACTTTGACCATACGGCAGGGACGCCGATACCAACTACATACCAGTTCTCTTTCCTTTTTTTTCAGTGGAATTAACTGATGCTAGAGTGTAAAGCGTAAAACGATAGAGAAAAAACCCAGTTACGCAATAAATACTAAAACAGGAACAGTAAAGAGGAGTTAACGATACCGTTTCACGATAATTATGAAATTAAATTCGAATAATTTAACAATTTACTTAGATCCACCAAAATCTTGCTCTCGAAGGCAAGTGAAATGTCGCAGGAAAGATGCCAATTCCGTAAGTTACAAGTTTCCTAGGAAACTCATAAGTTGATTGATCTTCCGCAGTAAACTTATAAGGCGAGCCGTATTTAACATTTTTACGGATATTTATAAATATTGGGAAACTTGTAAGTTGACTGACCCTCGTCAGTAAACTCGTAGAACGAGATCTTTTTAACATCTTTACGAGTTTATTGATCTGTTGATGTATGATATGGTAGGGTATTTTTGTATGAAGATTTATCGAGTTGTATGGTGTTGCATGGAGTTTTATGGTGCCCATAAGCATTCAAAAATATGCGTCTTGTGCAACAGCAGGCTTTTTAAGGATGTTCCGACCCATACAATGTTTTTTTTACACAGAACGCAAAATTCGTCAAAAATATTAAATATAGCCATAGTAGTTGCAGCGAAAACATATTCACGATTTCAGGTTTAATGGTTTCGTTGTAATTGCCGATTAGAAGTTTTACACCGTTAGATGGCGCTGTTAAATAAATATCGTATTTAAATAAATTGTAACAAAACCAATAATCCTGAAATTGTGAAATTGTTTTCGCTGCAAGTAATATGACTATATTAAACTTTTATTATTAATTCGTGGTTTAAAGTGCAATACTTTTTGCGTTATGTGTGCAAACAACTTTATATGGGTCGGAACAGCCTCTCCTCATATTGCAATCTTGAAAAATTGCGGTATAGTCCCAGATGCTTGAAGTACAGACCGTGGAAGGCACCTATTTGAGGGCCTGGTGTAAGTCATATGTCGCGCTATATGTACATTAGGAAAAGGACCCATGTATTCGTTCATATCTCAAAACAGGAAACAAGCAAGGAATGCATCCCGTGGGTCTTTTTTTAATGAAAAGCCGGTTTGGGTGTCTGTGCTGAGGACCAGAGGTGCTCAGAAAAGCCAAATGTACCTCGCGTCGCAAAACCACGCTCAGCGAGGCACCATACCAGTGGATTTGTAGACTATAGCTTTTTCAAATCACGCTTGAATACTCCCAGGTTGTAGGTATGAGGTAAGGCACCCGCTATACCGACCGATCCTGTTGGTCCTTTAACCTGTGGGTCGGTAAACTATGGAATGAATTCCTTGCCGGGGTATTCCTAGTCTATTGATATCCTATCCGGGGTCCTTCCACCGTAATGTGATGAAGCACCTGGCCGGCCGGCATGGTTTCCGCCGCCTCTGGAAAAAAACAAAGCTTAAAAATGGTAAAAGTGAGATCAAAAGAATGCAGTTCGATCGGCTATAAAAAGATGCAATCCGAACGGCTGTAAAGTAATGTATTAGATCGACTATAAGAGGATGCAAAGTGACGCGGTCCGAATGGCTATAAAATGATGCAGTCCCCGCGTCCTTTGATCGACTCCTGTACTCGGTGCACTCGGAAGCCGGCATTCCCGCGTAGTTAGCGGTCCCGCAGGTCATTCAGCTTTGACTTTCGGGCTGCGTGGTGCGGGTCCTTCAGGTGACGTAGTTCACATAACCTGCGTGGCGGCGGCAAGTGACGTGCCGGCTCAGGCATTCCCGAAACAGGTAGCGAAGCGGTGACGGCACGCCGGAACAATGCGCTTCCCATGTGCATGGGAACGCTCGGCCGCGGATTGATTAGCGACACCCGCCGCCATTGTTCGCGGCTGCCGGATTGAATAACCCCGTGCGTGGAGCTCGCGTGGCGCGCGGACCAAGTACAGTCCGCGCCAAACCTATTATGCCCCTCCCGTGTACATAAAACGAGAGACAAGAGCGTAGGTACACGCGCAGCCGCCGCGCTCCCATCCGTTTGTTCGTTTATTTATAAAGCTGTCACCCGAATACACAATATGTAGGGCTAATTTTTCAATAGTCTGACAAACAGCCAGATAACTATTCGATTTTTTTACGCCTCTGCTCATCCATCCGTTATAGTGAGTCCATATTTTGATTAGTAAAATTACAATCGGATAATTGTGATAGAAGATATAATTCTCCGGTAATGACTAAGTATCTGTCTTTTGATAAACGTAAATGCGTACTATCAGTCCGATAAGTACTTCCTGAGGATTAAAAACTGGCCCTTAGCCCCGATTGCACGAAGCGACGGCCGAGTTAATCAAATCACGTCGCTTTTAGTGAACCGCACGGAGATGCTTCCATACTGTCTATACAAAGTGACGTGTTTAATAATACGTTGACGTTGATCTTGATTTTTTGTGCATGCGTGCACTCGGCCCTTAGTTTGATTTGTGATCACCTCGCGTTCACCCATGTGACCCAGTGGAATAGAGTAGTGGATTTCCCTACGAGCTCTCCCTTCCTTGCTGCTTCAATTTATGAAAAAAAAAGGTCTCGTAGAAGTACTTTTCCCGTCCCGCAAGGGTTGTGATGAGTCGCTGATATTGTAAAGTGCTGTGCTCCTAATAGTGTCATAAAATTAAATGAAATCACACATGAACGGAGTTAAAAATATTGCATCAGATTTTTACTCTGATTTCCCTAGGTTGACTTATTTCATGGGGTTTAGTCGCATTGAAATTTTTTTTATTTTATGTAACTGTACTTGGATGGCCAAACGTCCCCTGTTGTCCATTCCCGAAGTAATTAAATGCCATGCCTGGACCTTCCATTTATGAACACGGCTAGATGGAGTGGATGGAAAACGCGGACAAATTATCATTGCCACTTTGACCTTATTTTAATTCAATCCGATGATACAAACTCGGGCGAGTTCAACCCTACGACCTAGCAGGGAAAGGGACCTACAGTTTTACATGATTTTCGAAACATGTTATGGACGCACTCGTGACGAAATGCAATTATCCAACTCTGAAATAGAAATGGTACATGAGCGGGGCTAGGATCTAACCCGTGAACTGCTGAACTTAAAAGTACTGTGCTATTCCATTTCTGGAATTTATAAAAATAACACAATAATAGTGAACCACAATAACTCATAAACTGATGAACCAAGTTAACAAAGAAAATAATTAATTTAATTCATACCTACCGCTGGAAGCACTCACTAATTATTCCGTGTCTACTGTAACGTTCCAATATAGGCAACTACGTGCCGAGTGAGTTTTTCCATTCATTCGAAGTGAGTAAATTATAAGGCGAGTGGTTAGTGTTGGTTCCGCGTGTTGCGCTCGCGCGGCAATCGCGGCGCAATCAGCGCAAAAAGATGGGTTCCCACGCGCCGCGCCGCGCCGCTCACTGTCCCACCAGCCGGTAGACCGGGAGCTTGCGACGTCGTGCGGGCTCGAAGATC
This sequence comes from Incurvaria masculella, assembly GCA_946894095.1. Lineage (NCBI taxonomy): Eukaryota > Metazoa > Arthropoda > Insecta > Lepidoptera > Incurvariidae > Incurvaria > Incurvaria masculella. The sequence continues at coordinate 4,003,942 of OX335644.1, read as the reverse complement.
GGAAAAGGAAGGAGATGTGCCATCTAGCGCGCCAACGGGTCAGGGAGGAATCGCGACCGAGATTCATCCGTGTAGCGTCGGCGCGTAGCCACGTATTTATCATATTAATTCTGTAGGCAGACATAATATTAATAACCACGTATTGATAAGAATACATGCAGCGATGGTCGCGCCGCCGGCCGGTCAGTTCGCATGCGAATTCGCTTACTGCTCTCGAGTTCCAAGCACATGTAAGAACTGCACAGCGCGAACGCTATCGAAAAGGCGACATCGTCTGTCAAAAATATTGTATGCGTTTAACAGTAGGTATCAAGAGCGCTTTCGATACCTCCTGTCAAATACATAATTTTTTTTCGACAGGCGATGTCGCATTGCCGATAGCGCTTACTCGATAGCGTTAGTAATAGAGCTTCTGGACGCCACTTTGTGAAACGTGCGCGTCCCAAATTCGTTAGCGAAATAACTACAATCAGTGCGATTTATGGCCTGTCTGGCACACGAAGTCCATACGGCGGCGCCTAGCATCTGTATGTTTGTCTGTCTGTCTTTCTGCCTGTTTGTCCGCAGACAACTTGAGAATCACTTATCCGATTTTTATCCGATTTGTGAGTGACGGATTCAAGCTGCAAAAGACATGCAAAAATGTCTAGAATCATTTTCTTCCTGACTTTTCGGAACATGGGCAAAAGCCTGCGAATGCATGTTCATCACATTAAGAATATTCTTCATATTCTAACCCGATTATACAGATAAGGGTGGGGCGTGTAAAAAGAATGTTCCATATTCGCACTCATTTCTCGAACATTGGGGAAAACCTCCGTAAAAACCCATTTGAGATGCCAAAAAAGCGCAAAAAAATTAATCACACAGTCCTGGGATCTCTGCAACGAAGGTTACGTAATATTTTTTGTTTAAGCTCATCGAATAATATTTAGCGGAGCGACCACAATACGAAAGAAAGCCTTCAGTTCCATCACAATAATTGTATGTTGTCTTAGTGGGCGATAAAATTGCCCAGTAGACATTAAATTGGAGGGAAAAACATGGCATCAAGAACAGACATGTGCTTTGCTAATGTATGTTCTGTCGCTGGATTGTTAATTGAGGCGTATTGCCATTTTATAAATAAAAACTAGCCGTATTTATCTGAAAATTCACAAGGGCTCGAATTAAGTTTATACCGAAATATTTAATAATCTGCCAGCATAAACATAGGTACTATTTACTTCATTCTAACAGAATGTAAGCAAAACTATAGCTGGGTTACAAAGCGGTCAACCGTTTGTTTAGGTAAATAGTAACGTGAAGTGTTATTTAATCCGCCTGACATTTACTTAGCGCCTTTGTTACAAGGCTAAATTAACAAAACGGCAGTGACAGATATAAAGTAAAAGCAAATACATACATATGGTGCATAATAATAGGCAATTTGTAAGATTTTTATTATGTACTCGCATGAAAATGGGTTCTTTTTCGCGATTATGAAATGACCTAGTTATTACATGACTGGTCTTGGTGCTCGGTATCCATCTACTCGGTTTGTTTTGAAATAGGTCAGTATATAAGTACAATCCAAATCTGAAAATTTTAAAAAGTATTTTGGTAATCAATAGAATGTACACACAAAATAAATCGATGTGTTGTAAAATCAACGCGAATTCCAGGATTCAGTCTTCGGTTTTGCAACGTGTGTTTGTTTACATACGCCAGCCAGGTAGAGTAGTAGTATACTCTGAGTCAGTATAGTGGCGAAGTTGAATGGGCCAATGAGCCGGCTAAATTTAGACCTGAACACGCAAGTTTCAGCACCGGACGTGGTGCCGCCGCCGCGCCGCCGCTGGCCGCCCCGTACTCCAGAGCCTGTAGTCCCAGTTGTCACCTAAATTGGCGTTTACGGCAAACCGATCGACTGGCGTTTTCAAATGTATAGAGAAACTGAAGAGCGCGCGCTGTGGGCGTTAATCGAACTAACATTTGCGAGTCCGAGTTTGATTTGACAGCTTACTCAACGTTGCCGTAAATACGTCGACGTTGCCGTTTACGCCGACTCCGCGTTTTCATACAAATCGGAAGTCCGAGTTTGACTTTGACAGCTTGAAGAAGTAAAACTACAGAATATCTAGTAAAAACTTGTATGGAGTTTTTACCGAAAACGCCAGTCGATCGGTTTGCCGTAAACGCCAATTTAGGTGAGAACTCAGACTGACCACTCTGTAGTGTACACGTTTGATGATGTACCGCGTCGTAGAGGTATCTTGCTCCCGCCACTAGCCCTGTATGGCCTGCCGTATGTTAGGATAAAGGCTTTTTGTAGATTTGTTTCTCTTATGTTCTTTTAATTTGGAATATCTGTTATTATACTAGCCCGATACGCCTATGGGTAGTAAGTGCCATGCCGGGGCCTTCCTTATATTACAAATCTACAATAAACTGGAAGGAAAACATGGAACATTCACACTATCCCTTTCATTCAATTGAGCCAATACTTCCTACCTTAGTCATACTGCCTAGTAAGAACTAAGAAGTAGTAGGCCAACCTCAAAGATCGCTCATCCAGAACACAACCGCGCCTAGTGTGAATCAACCTCGATGATCGAACACCGAGGCGGACAATATGATGTTTTGAGTCGTATTCACTACGTATAATATTCACAACGTATAATCTTATTTTTTTCCAAAAAATTAAAACCATGCATATCGTATAATAGTCACAACGTATAATGTTATACGTTGTGCATGAATAAAGTTTAAAAATAAAATCAACTCTTTGCATCATGCAGAACGTATAATAGTCACAACGTATAATATTCCTAACATGAATTCACAAAAAAAGAAAACCATGCAGAACGTATAATATGCCAAGAAGCACTGCATAAAGCGCCCTAATAACGATACATTTAAGGCTGAAATTGCTACGAATCGATATTTGCTACAATTTCGAGAGGCCACCTTACGCTAATTGAGACGGTCGAAACGTCACGTGCGAGTATACGCTTTAATTGTATGAGGATAAGGGCGCTTATCGTTTGAAATATTTTTGGATTATATGATATGCATGGTTTTCTTTTTTTGTTAAATAAAGATCATAACATTATACGTTGTGACTATTATACGTTATGCATGGAGAAATAAGTAATTTTATGTTTTGGACTTCTTCATGCACTACGTATAAGATTATACGATCTGCCGATTATACGTTGTGCATGGTTTTAAAATTTTGTTAAAATATGACATTATACAATCTGCATATTAGACGTTCTGCCGTTCCCCCTGATATGCTTACCTCATATTCACTTTGCCTGTAAGAGGTCGATGCGTTCCGAGCAAAAGTGTTATTGAACGCGTCAGTATCATTGTCAATCAACCTCAATTGAGAGATAAACGCAGCGAGCATGTAAGGACAGGAGTACCAACTGAAACTAGTTTGTTGACGTTGCTAATTTTACATCCAAAAACGGTAACACCGGCGAGTCAATTCGCTTAGAAATTAGCTTACTACTGATTTTCTCAAACGACACAAAACAAATTCTTTCCTTCTTTTTTTTATGCAACCTGACACGGATAGCTAATACCACACAACTACCGTTATGACATACGCCCAACACACCATCTTCCCTCATTGAACTAAAGCGGCAATAAAAAAATGTCCGGGTCTATGTTGCCGCTTCGACCATCTTTTCATCCCATGCGATGGTACCAACACGGGCGGGCTTAAACCCTACCACCTAGAGGGGGAAGGGGACCTTCCTATACAACGAACTTTTACATGGATTCCGAACCATGGAGCAGCTCGCATTGATGACGAAATGCACGTATCCGCCTCAGAAAGAGAAATAAAGTGGTGAATGAACGGGGCGAGGATTTGAACCCAGACCCTAGCTAGGCAAGACCCCGCGCCACTAGGCTACGAGCCGCTCAAATGAGTTTGGATCGTTACTCCCGTCCTCCCATGCTCGCTAGGTAATAGTCACCGTCACCTAAGTCGACTGCGTTATGGCAATACATCGAACATCGCTCGTCACGTATTGGAGGCACTCAAGGGAATTGCCACTTGTTTAACCGCACGAAATATGCCGGCTGCGCCCGACGCCGCCGCCGCCAGACGAAAGTTCAACTCATTGACTTGGTAATGATAACGTATTCCGGTGATTCCGGCACGACTGGCAACATCAAGCGACATTGTTGAAGTTCACACGTTGCCCGCTTGACTTTGTAGTGGTGTGCGGCAAGTACCATAGTATTCAGAGAATATAATTGTTAAATAATTTGTGATTGTAAGCAAATATGATGAAACTCGTTGCGAAACAAAGGTGCTGGTTTTTTTATGCAACCTGACATGGATGAATACGTCCAATACATCACATTTCCAAAATTACGTCGAATGCTAGGGAAAATTTCTCTGATGGAAAGAAAGAAAACACATTATTTTTTCCCAGCACACAATTTAGAACACACTCACAGTCACACACTTATGCCTAACAAAAAAATGAGAGCAACAGCTGTTTGTCATCAGTGAACACATTAGGGAAGAAAACAGTAAGTGAAACCCATAAAAAGATTTCTAGCATATACTATATAATTAATTATTAAAGAGATCTCGTCAGGGAAAAATCAACATTACTAAATTAAGGAATAACATAAAAATACGATGACATGAACCTATGAATAATACAATACATTCAATGACATATTAAAATATTGCCTCATAACTTATAATCAAGTATTTTGAGGGAGCATTAGCAGTAAAGAGAACTTCTCTAGGAGCACGAAAAAAGGGCTAATATAATATAGTACATTAAAAACCGGCCAAGTGCGAGTCGGACTCGCACACGAAGGGTTCAGTACCATAGTAACAAGAAATACAAAAAAAATCACAGAGTATGTATTTATTTTGCCGTTATAACAACAAATAGGTAAGATTAAAAAATAAAGGGGGCTCCCATACAAAAAACGTGATTTTTTTGTATTTTTTGTTACTATGGTACTGAACGCTTCGTGTGCGAGTCCGACTCGCACTTGGCCGGTTTTTTATAGAACTACTTAAAACATCCCATTAAAAACAACGGACTGGAAACTCGAACTCAGTTCTCGGAAAACAGAGTCGGAGTATGACAACGAAGAGAAGTGGACGGCAGTTTGCAAAATGGTGGTGTAAATTGTTGCGTGGCGAAGTGCGTCGTTCGTCGGGCTAACTGCCGATCGCTCTTCTCGCATGTCCCTCGCACACTTGACCGCCCGTTGGCCTCAGGTGACACTGCCAGCTCGCATCATGACCACTCGCCACCGCTCTTCGCGCCGCGCCGGTACCACTGAACACTCGCCGAACTGCAGTGGAATGTGTCGCTGATGATGTCTGCGCTTTCAGTTACCTACGGTGAATCGGTGTGCATTATGTTTGAGTTTCGCTTAACCAATTGACGCGGCGTTTTCATTGTTACATCGTAGGCTTTTGAATATATTTTTTTTATTTAGTTTATTGAATTCAGGTATCCTTATTCTAAGAATTAAATAAATACTCTATTAATAGGATGTTACAATTTAATGTGTTCACTAACTGTTGCTGGTGGGTAGATGTTACTTCGATGTGGTGAACTGATAAGGCAGTCAGTGGAATTAGGTGAGTCCTGGTAGACTCCGAAAGAAGCTGCAAAATTAACTCAATTGCTCAATTTTAATTTGCACTCGCTTGAAGTTATTTCGTTGGGTGCTCCTAAATAGCCAGGGTCGTTTCTGCGAAGGGCTTCTGCCCTTAATAATCAAATACACAAAATAACGCATAACATTTCCTACAGTATTCGAAGGAAAAAGTGAGAGACAAAACAAAATAGCTAAACTGCTATCTCCAAAACCGATTCGGTCTACAAATATCGTACAAGCTTTTAGTATAATAGTTTTTCATTTAAATGTAATATGTCCTTATTGTCGCTGATATCGATAATATCGTATGGCGTGACTCGTGGTAGCGGAGGACGGAAACCAGTTTATCGACGCACTTGATGTGCGCGGCGAGACATCGGCTTATGTGAAATTATACTCGATTTGCCTGGTTTCTAAAACGAGAACTGAGAACATTAACTTGATTCCAGTATTTTTAACCCGATCTCAAGTAAGTACTACATACACAATTTATATCGCTGCGTTCATCTAAGTGCGGCTTTTGTTGTAATTGCATCTGGTTGTGGCGCTCTGTTTCGCTCGATGTATTTTTACTATTTTCATGGGATGGAAATTATCGGTTGCTCTGGAAAATAAACCATGTGAAATCTTGTAGCGTAGATTAAACGTGGCTTTAAAACAGCCAACCAACCGACTTTGGTATTAAATCATTCATACCGATGACATTACAAATACATACATATTTTAAAAAAAATCTATTTTCTATATTTCCTAAACATTTTATAATACAAAATATATTCGCATAAACCTATAAAAGCACGCGCCAAAGTAGATGGCGCCACAGTCGTTCGTAGTTATTTCTGATATATGAATTCCTCAAACATGGGAAGTCACAAACTACAACTGTAGTGGCGAGCACATTATTCGGTCTAATTCAATAACTACAAAAATAAGCTGGAATCGCATAGATGATCCTGAGGACGTGTATAAACAGTTGCCATATACAATTAGCAACTTTTTGCACTTTGTCTCATAATTATCTTACAAGTAATAGATTTTTTGACAAAGTTTTGAATGAGTTTGAACAGATAATTGCGTAGTGTGCTCGCCACTATAGTTATAGCTAGTAACTTCCTATTTTTGAGGAATATATTTGAACGATTGTGGCACCATCTACATACACACACACACCCCCTTGGTAAAATTTATAAATCATAATATTATTCCTAAATCCAGGTTATGAAGGTCACGGTTGCTGTTAAACATGGCCACATTCGTAGTTATTCGGTTCTTATAGCCCAATAGACAATTGAATTATTACCACAATACAACCACTCTGTCGGACGATGTGTCTGGCCGACCCTATCATTACACTAGCGCATGCTTCGTGACATACTTATTAATTCAACGGCAGGCCTTTTACACACAATCCATTACAGTTATGAATCACAATTACCTTGTACCATCGGAATGTACCTACCTGCGTGCCTGCGTCTGAGTTCAGTCACTGTTTTTTTTTATTTGATGACGATTAGGCCTTTTGGAGATGTAAAGTTGGAAGAAAAAAGACGCTTTTGTAAAAACAGTACTTACCTATGTTCAGAACCACAGAAGAGAAATGGAAGGAAAAGTGCGGGTCATAGAAATACATATTTTCCATAATCTAACTAATGGGATGCCGCCGGCTGTTAACTCCAATGTTAACTGACGTTGCTGGGTTTTGTTGCGAACACAAAAACACTAATTAGTGTTGTTAATTATTATTTTAGTGCAGATGAAAATGACACGTTATCTCGCCGCTCAGGCGGAATCAGAAGAGGGCGCCCGGGCGCCATCTTGCCAGCCGGTCGTGACGTATTGTTATAATATTGCCATGTAGCAAGGTTTGTTCGTTAGGATTTATATTTATGTGCGGATTGAACACCGGCCGCTCGTCATGTGCCATATAGTCCAACCATGAAGCCACGCGCGAATGTGCTCCAGAAATGCGTTCGCCAAGACAGTTCCCACCAAGACGAACACTCCAAAACGACTGCGAATATGTTGCTTGTGGCATGCACAAACGGCATCACCCTAGATGCTACACATTGGACTTTGACCCACATACGTTTTCCTTGCAAATGTTCTTGGCCAATGCCTACTGTGGCGCCGAGGGTGATGCGCTCTGTACGTTTGAGTTGGGTTGGTAGTTGAGAAAATTGGCGACAGCTGAACTTGTTGTAGGCACCCTTGGTGGAAGAGCATCTTTCATTTTGATCTGAGTTTAGAACCATAGAGTTACATAGGAAGGGTCTCAATGGCTTGGAACACTCGCAGTGTTACTAGTAGTCAAGCCGAATAGCAACTGAAATTTATCCTCCTAAAACTGTAGCAAAGATATTTCGCTTAGTATAGGGGACTGCCGACCATGTGAAGGCACGAGATGTGTCTCCCTCTCTCACTCACCTGTCTCGCTTGCTCACTGCCTTTACGTAACTCGAATGAGTCGCGACCCTCCAATGCTGGCACTGTATTGCCAGGCAATTTCAATATGTTTTATTTATTTAATATGTACGGTTTTGAAGCATGGTTTTATTCAAAGGGAGTCCGCTGTGTTATGACTTGTATAAGCGAAAAGTTGCAAAAAAAACCGGCCTCGTACACGAAGGGTTCCGTACCAACAACACCAAAAAATCACGTTTTTGTATGGGGCCCTCCATAATTTTTTATTATTTTTTTATTGTTATAGCGGCAAAATAAATACACACTCTGTGAAAATTTCAGCTGCCTACATATTACGGTTCATGAGATACAGCCCTGTGACAGACGGACGGACGGACGGACAGCGGAGGCTTAGTAATAGGGTTCCGTTTTCACCCTTTGGGTACGGACGTATTTGAACCAACAAAAACATAGGATATTGATGATAATTGCCATTATGAGGAAAATTGCAATTTAATCGCAATTTATTCGTTGCTGGCACACGATAATGTTTCCTGTTGTAATGTATTTTGTGGCTTATTGTCCGGAACATCACCTACGAAAGTTAACATTTTAATCAACGCATTCCCGTTGTTCGCCATAAACCGATTCGGTTTGCTAAAAACGCGCCCTAAACCACAAAGCTATGTAATATATGCATCTTCGGATTTTGTTTTAGTGGATGTCATGAATATAAAGATATTGTTTTTGTTAAATATTCAACAAAATAATTAGTGACTACAAAAGTGAGGCCGTGAAACCGAGACTGGCCATTTACAAAATGTTCTTACTTATCTTCGATAGGCATCATGTAATTTTTTAACCCGACTACGGCTAAGCCAAAATGGAGGGTTATGATTTAGTAGTCTATCTATGTATATTTTTATTTATGTATGTTTATGTTTAAACTGTTCATTCGATTTTAATGAATAATAAGGTGTCAATCGATTCGTTATTATGGCCCGGGTAAGATAGGCACGGAAAATATAAATAAAGTTAAAAAAAATGTTACCCGACTACGAAAAGGTAAGAAACAGGGTAGGTGCTGATTGATAAAACCAATAAAACTATAATATCCAACAGCACCTACCTTGTTTCTTACCTTTTAGTAGTCGGTTACAGTTTTTTTTTATCAGTGTAAACGCAGTTTACCTAAGGATGAATAAAGATTGGACTTCTTTTAACCTAATTAAATGATTCAAACAAATTTTATGAACCTGAATTAATGGTTTCCTTGAAAGACCAGGACCGTGATTAACTTTTTGCAATTTTCTTTTATTTCGGTTGTCGCATCAACAGTGTTCACTGCTTGCAATTCGCCAAAATGAATTAAGAAATGATGAATGATAATTGATTTCATCAAGGGTAGAATTTAGCAATTTCATTTGCTCTCAGAATTACTCGCATTTCCCGATTCCATCGTTCTTGGGTGAGATTTACTGGAATCGTGGCTACGAATGGAAATGATTAGTCGTAGATTAGATAGGTACTTGCGTATTCCGACCGCACACACATTAGCATGATGCGAATTAGCTCAATATTTTGCTACGCGCTTCGTATTTTGAAAGGGTACTATTGGTCGAACATACATTAGTGCCAGGATAGATACGGGCTTCATATTTAAATGTCTTCCTGCGGACACCGTGAACAATAAACGTCATTTATGTCGTTTGCCGGTAACCCAGACCAAGAAGGTAGGAGATGTGCCATTTAGCGCGCCTACCATGAGACCCGCTGTCTCCGATGTTCTTAAACTACCAACACAACTTAAATGTACATGCCACATGCAAACACAGTCCTAGACGTATTGGATGGGATTGTATAGGAGTAGAAATCTAAACTCGCTGGTATGGGGGCGGCGGGGCGTAGCCACTTTTCGCTTACAAATTGGCTTACTACTGATTTTCTCGAGTTTAAAACGCACGTTGAAACATGTAAGAACTTCACAGGACGCTATTGAGTGCAAGCAATATTCGACGTCCCGAATTCGTCTAACCATAGTTAGACGGTTTGCACTAACTCGTGGCTACGCTGCCGCCTTACGAATGAGTTTTCATAATTATCAGTACTTATTATTTCCATGCTCGCTAGTGGGAATTGACTCAGCGAACGAATTTTGGGAGCACATTCACGCGCGTTGGAGATGTTTGGAGTGGCACACGACGCGCGGCCGGCTTCCGATACATTAAAATGCACTCTTTGTCCATACGGCGGAGTCGCTGTAACGACCATGTTACTTCTTCTTCCTGTTCTCTTCTGTGGTTGATACGATTGCTAAATAAAGCGGACAGGATATTTTGCACTTTTTGCAATTATTGTATTTTGATTTAATTAATCGGTCCTTATATTTTACTTACCTACTTCAGACGATCGGAACCATCGGAAAAAAGAATCACCGAAATAGGTTGATTTTGTTGAATTTATTCTGAGGATAATGATAAAAATTTGCCTATCTATCTATGTTTACCGGGCACGCGCTGATCAAGAGAACCTTGGCTACCTAGGCAGACACCGACTCAAAAAATAACAAAAATCGTAACTACAAAAATGGAAATTATCTTTTACTTTTTAGTGCTTTTTCTTTGAAGTCGGTTATTTTTTTGTATTTTTTTTTGTTTGTTTATTTTTAGTGAATCTGAAGTACACTTACTAATTTGTACACGTCCTTTAAAATAAAAAATGAATCACCGTAATCGGTTGGCGTTATATTGAGTTATTCGTCCATTTGTCGCGCACATCTTAATACAAATTTAAAACTTTTATGTTTTTCTCATGGTTATCATTGTCAGAACTTAACCAAATTAAAATGGGACCACTTGGGATGCACTAGCTATCATTTAAAAAAATAATCATCAAAATCGGTTCACCCAGGCAAAAGTTATGAGGTAACAAACAAAAAAAAAAAAACATACAGACGAATTGATAACCTCCTCCTTTTTAACCGACTTCAAAAAAAGGAGGAGGTTATCAATTCGTCTGTATGTTTTTTTTTTATGTTACCTCATAACTTTTGCCTGGGTGAACCGATTTTGATGATTATTTTTTTAAATGATAGCTAGTGCTTCCCAAGTGGTCCCATTTTAATTTGGTTAAGTTCTGACAATGATATCAATGAGAAAATCATAAAAGTCTTAAATTTGTATTAAGATGTGCGCGACTAATGGACGAATAAGTCAATATAACGTCAACCGATTTCGGTGATTCTTTTTTTATTGGAAAGGACGTGAGTAACGAAGTCGGTTAAAAAGGATGTTGGCATAAATAGAAAATATATAGGCCATGTACAGTCACATACTTGTACAAATAATAATAAATTAAAGAAAAAGTAATATATTCTGAGGATAATGATAAAAATGTGCCTAACTATCTATGTTTACGAATTGAATTACTTATATGTTAAAATAATACCATTCGCTCCGTGTAATCATAAACTGTGTGGGATTCTGGCAACCTTATCAGTTCTATGAACATATGCAGTTATCGTAATAATTTATGTTCGCGCATGTACGTTGTAGTGGTATGAATTTAAATTTATATTTTTTTTATGAGAGATGTCAGAGGGACAATTCATCGCTGTTCGTGACGCCAATTGTGATGTATGGTTAGGTGGTTAATGCCAAGCGGATATCCGTCGGTGAGCGGGGCCGGGTCCATACGTCACAAGATGGATACTAATTCTGTGTAACCAAATCAAAACCACAGATAAATTAAAGAAAAGATAAATAAATATACAAACAGAACCACCAACAAATATTCTAGAAAGAGCTTGAATACAAATATACAAGTAAAATAAATCTAGGACCTAATTGGGCCCTCTAATATGGACGACGACACTGAGAAGTGTTAACGCGCCCTGACTCTAAAGCCGGCAAAATAATTAAGTTCGGTACGATACCCAAGGGTGATGAAGTCTGGAGCACGTGGTCGGGCGGCGAATAGCGCCTGCCCCCGAGCGGCGAAGCTCGAGCGGCTGATGTCTCCTAAGCGGCGGACGCACCGCACCACAGGGCGAGTCGATGGCGGAGCCCACTCCAAGGAGCACGGGGTGGGCGCCGAAGAGACGGAAGGTGCTGTTGTGCTTTACCGAGCCAGCCCGAAAGCGGCGACGGCGAGACCACGGGACGCGACTGGCGTCACTCGCGGCGGTCGACGGTCTGTCGCGGCGAGATGCGCTTGCGCCGGCGCGGGCGAACAACAAGATGGCTGCCCGTCGTGGTCCTCTCCCATTGGCTCTATAGCGTCACCTGACGTTCAGGATCAGAGGGAGACAGCATCCTTGAATTGCGGAGTGGTAGAAAGAGACGGTACCAATGTGCGTGGTTTGTTGTTTTGTTTCTCGAAGAATTTTGACGGTTGGTTCCTTGGAACGTGTATTTTTCCATTATGTAGATAAACATAAATGTCCATTGCGAGTATGCATAGGCACTGACTTTGTTCTGAAGGCTATTGTAAGTGTAGTTCAAGAAGTAAATGACATACAAATATTGATAATGCTTAAAAAATAAAATTAGTAAAGTAACGTATGTTACAACGTACATACGTCCACATATTCCGTTTGTGCATTTAAAATGTTCACATATGCGATATTATATCGTCTTTAAAATGTTTTAACTTGAAACTCCGTAATAAAGGTTAAAAATATTTTCTATCGTCACTAAAATATGTATGCGTGCAAGGTTAGATCAAATATGTTGATCTAACCTTGCACGCATCCATCATCTATGATTCAAATATGATTTCTCGCTACCGGATAAAAGGAGGATGCGATGTCCTTCCCCTCTTGTGTCCCGAGCCACCGTTCTTGAGTCTGCGAGGGTCGCATTGCGCGAGCAGCGCCTCTGAACAGCGAGCATGGAAGGACGGGAGTAGCAACTTTTTGTCTGGGGGCGGCTTAGACACTTTTACACATGATGTCGGCACTAAAAAGAATTATTGAAATCGGTTGACAGTTTGCGGAGTAACATACACAAGAACATATTTAAAAAATACACATACGAATTCAGAACCTCCTCCTTTTTTGAAGAAGCAGTTGTGTTTCGGAGTTCAACGTTATGGCCACCAACATAGCAAGGTGCATGATAAACTGGGCGGTCCTCAAATCCGAACCTCAAGCGACGAATCTTAGTCGCATCTTACGACATGCACGAGTCGAAATTATGGGTTCATTTGTATTATTTTTACGTGATGGAGAAGATTGCATGCCACGCGAGAATGAGACAAGCCATAGGATGAGACATCTCTCACTCTAGATTAACAAATCTCAGCCATCTCTCGAACGACAGCCGCCGGGAACCGCCGACTCATCGTTAAGTGTCCCTGCGAATACAATTGGATAATGGAGATCAGTCACTCCGCTGCCGCCGCGTCTCCAGAGATCGTGCCGCTGCTTCGTACATAGATCAATCTTAATGGCATTGTTGATGGACGAGAGAAGGCGCCATTTTAAGTTACGTTACTGGTGATATTTATCGGTTGCGGACTTCGTGTTGCCTTCAATTTTCTGTACATTAATATTGTTGCCTAAAAAATGTCTAACGCACAATCACAGTCGCATCAAATGTGCGAAACTTTATGTAGCTTCTTGTGTGACAGCTGTATTTTCATTTTAAATGCATATGTAATTTTTAATCCTAATATTTCTTTCAAACCTGTGCTTTATCTGACTGTTTAGATTTACGTTCCAATCGCCGTTTATTTTTCTACGACGCTTAACTGTCCATAAAATTCCTTTCCTTAAAATGTATAGGTACCATGTTTCTTCGAGTTTTGGTAAAAGTCCCGGCATCGTTTTTTGTAAATATAATCAAGCTTGATAATTTTACCTTACACAGAGCGCATCACCGTCGGCGCCACAGTAGGCATTGGCGTTTGCAAGGAAAACGTACCTGGGTCAAAGTCCAATGTGTGGCGTCTAAGGTGATGCCGTTGACACAATTTATTAGATAACGATAAAATCTATCTACAGAGCTTTGCCACCCCGGCGTAAAAGTCCAGATGGATTTAACTTTAGTACCGTGGTGTCGAGGCAAGGCACTGAAATGGGACGCCACGTGTGTTGACACGCTGGCTCATAGCCACGTTTTAGGCCTCCTCCAAGTCAGCTGGGACCGCCGCTTATAATGCCGAAGAAATATGCTTCTGTGGGTGACCACTTTGATTTCCTTGCGTTCGCTTTGGAAACGCTTGTCGCTTTGGAAACACTTTTTTTTTTATGCGACCTGACATGGATGGCTAATACCACACAACTACCGTTATGATATTAGCCCAATACACCACATTCCCGAAGGAATTAGGTGCCATGCCAGGACCTTCCCTTTATGAGCACGGCTACATTGAACTGGATGGAAAACACGGACAATTTTTCATTACCGCTTCGACCATCTTTTCATCCAATGCGATGGTACCAACCCGGGCGGGCTTAAACCCTACCACCTAGTAGGGGAAGGGGACCTACAGTTTTAAATGGATTCCGAACCATGGAGCAGCTCGCATTCGTGACGAAATGCACTTATCGAACTCTGAAAGAGAAATACAGTGGTGCAAGTTGGTATTGAACCCGGGCCTCTGGTACGCTCGGCCAGTCCCCGCGCCACTAGGCTACGAGCCGCTCAAAATGACTTGACACATGGTCATCAGATGCGACTACTACTCATTGAGAAATCATGTAACCATCGTGCTAAAGCATTTTTCATACGCCGAATTAGCATGGACATTCAGAAGGGAAAAGCACAGGGCATTTTAGGAACTAGGGTAGCTCGGCGGGCATGGAGGAAATTTTATAATTAGTATAGTATAGTATAGTTAGCGGTAAGTGGCTGGTTTTATTTTGTGTGATTATATTATTGGTATTTTAATAAAGAATGTTAAAAAAAATACTCTAAAGAATTGCTATTCACATCAAATATGTTTTTAGACATAATCATTTTTGGCGCCTCCTCTCAGCACCTATCCGAACTCGGCTTGTGATTGGACGTTGGTAGATAATGTACATAAGTGTTATTGATGTTTGTGCTGGGGCTTTGAAATGTGGCAACCCGACCGTCAGTTTTCAATGCTAATTTTACAGCCGTATTTTCTCAGAAAGATAAGATCCTATAATCAATGGGTACGTTGAGAATTGCTAATCGCAAACAGTTCATATCTTTACTGCTTTGTATAATCACATGAGTTGCAGCTTCAATTGTTCTAATTAACATGAATCTCGCATTGTGCACAGAATGCATTATATTATAAGTAAGTTAATTCATTTTACTCTCACCTAATAAGTAGAAAATTGTCCACGCATCATATGGTTTTACTTTCTCCTTCATTTATAAATGTGTACGCTCACTCATGGGTAACCTTCGCTTCGCCCAGGTGAACAGAAAGGCAATCCTACATGTCCTCTATAACACTACATGTGCTTCTAGAAAATGATGTATTTGCATCCACATGCATCTTGGTCATTAGTGTCTTAGCTGTGTCAGACCATATCGCATCATGACCGTCGATGGCCTCTCCCCAGATGGTGCTGAGAGATCAAGAGGCATCGAGTGAGCGTAGCCACTTTTTAGAGATAATACACTGACGGTAGCGCCGGTCTTTCAGTTTGTTTACGAATTCGCTCACTCCTGACGCTCTCTATTTCCAACGACACCTAAGTAGCTGCAAAAAAAAGGGAGGAGATATGGCATCGAGCGTGCCCACTATGGGACCCGCTGTCTCCAATTCGTAAGCGAGCTGAATAGCCGGCGCTCCCCATCAGTGTATATCATCTACGTGGCTAAGCTGCCGCTGCATGAATTACTTTCAGTCGCCACTTCCGCCCTTCCTGGTAAGAGGCACCAGAGAAAAAGTTCAGTAAAAGCTTGTAATGGCAGAGAACGGTCCGATTTAAACTCGACTGAACTACAGCATTCGTTTGTGAAAGCGTCATTTGAGCCTCTGCCGCGCGACGGCGCGGCGGCGCTTTGGACTACGAACTCAACGAATATTCAACCTCCCACGACAGGCTACATTCGTGTGTCATCGTCCCGCCGTTACCGGCCAACGAGTCTCGTTATCGCCCATCGGCGGCGACGACGCGGCGGCCGTCTCGATAAGTAATTCAGGTGCGGTCGACATCGAGCCTGCTGCCCACCGCGGCCGGCCCGCACCGCCCGCTACTACCTTCGCGCCGATCCGACGCCACAACACGGGCGGGTACTCATCTACACTGTGTCGTGCGATGAATCAAGCAGTGCACAGCAGTCGGTTCGAAGTTGATCACAGTTCGAACACGTCACTTTTTAAAAACGAATTAATACTTTTAACACAAAAATACTGGTTTAGTAACATGTGAACTTAATTTAAACGTCATGTCTGTTTCTGCATAGGCACTCATCAAGCGAACACGAGAAGTTCTCACAACGAATACCGACGAGTAGCTGTCAAACTCAAATATTTTGAAAAAAAATATTACAGCTTCTTGCAGGAATTGTTTGTGAGAACTTCTCGCGCACGCTTCCCGAATAAATCAGCTGAAACTAGCACTAAATGAATACGCCTCATGTCAGCGTGTATCAATTTGTAGGGAGCAAGTGATCGGCGGCAGTGCTTTCGATGATTTTGCGTCGGTAATATTATCTTCGGTTAAACAAGTCTGGTCTATGCTAGGTGCGCAGCCGTATCGCCGTCCACGAGTGCACTTCAAAACTTGACGTGTTCGTCGAATCATCAATTACGCAGAGTTGTTATCAAAACCGTAATATTATTAAACTAGTCATATTGAAACAGGGTTAAGATGCGTCGGCAAACCGCTTGCACGTTGGTCAAACGATACACGTCAGACAGCAAGTGACAAGTAACGAAGAAAAACTGGAGACAGCACAACTTGACGGAGTTTGGGGGAGGCCCACGTCAACAGTGGACAACAAAAGGCTGAAGAAGAAGAAGAAGACATTACAAAATCCCCTACATTGTAAATGGTCTCTATTTGATACTATAAACCAAACCTAATATGCATTACGTATCCTAACCTAACAGCATCATCAAAACTGAGAATGTTTACAATACGTAATCCGAATCTTTGTAATGTCACTAGTTAGTGAAATTGTAATATGCACGGCTTTGAGCACATCACTGCGACGCCTACCTAGACCAACAACTTGAACCGTATCGTGACGCAGGTGATACGCCACAGATGAGTACCCACCGCGCCGCCTCCGCTCTACCACCGCACCGCCAATGCCAACGCACCTCCGCCGCGCCGCCGCCGCCAAGGCCGCCGTGCGACTGACCGCGCGGGTGCGCTTCCCCGGTCGTCGCTCGTCGCGCGCCGCGAGATAACGTGAAGTGTAACTTGACCGTTCACTCGAGAGCCTCTCGCCACGGAATAATCTCTCGCCATTGAAATGTCTCTCGCGAAGAGTTTGGGAACGTGCGTGAGGCCGGGGAATGTCCATTTTACGTGAGAGTAATCAGTATTAAGTTTCGCCTCGCCGAGAAGATAATTTGATGATTAATTTAAATAAATTATGTGTTTTTCTGTTCTATTTTACCAACCCCGCCTAGTAAGTATAACTTCAAAAACCTATTAAAAAGGACAAATAATTTTCTCTAAAACACCGCGAGAGGCTCAAATTAATAGAAATAAAAATAGAGAATATTTAGGACGAAAAACAAAATTAGAGAATATTTAGGACGTGACAATTGATTGCCGCATTATTGGCAAAGACTCTTTACGGCGTTGTTAATTTTCATAGAGGTTCCACAAAATATGTGACATCTTTTCGAATTATTCCGCGCTCGGTCAACTTTCTACGAGCGACATTCCTAGATAGGCAATATTTTAGTGCCACCCGCTCGACATTCCGCTGCTATCGGCCGAACATAAAAGTCGAGCTATATGTCATCGACTGCCATTCGCTCAGAGTTTTTTTATCTTAAGGTGGCCCAACCCGGCGGGCCTAACTCATTCGCGGGCACGGTACAAAACCGTGCTGTTGCGCTCTGGGGCCTTTTCTGTTTCAAAGAATAAGACAGGCTCCGTGATGAGGAATATTCAACATGTCCACAAAAAAGACAAAGTGCATAGTGTATGATTTGGTAAGATTTACGAAAATTTTAATTTCAAAACGACTTAGAGCTAAAAGAAAACCACGACCGCTGTAGTCAAAAATCTAACAAAAACCAAATAGATCATAAATCTTGATTAAATAAGCTATGTCTGATGACTAATCTTTTTACGATGTTCTTACTTTATCATTGCGTAATCCACCTCCAAAGTTATTGTATATAAAACGCGCGAAAAATTCGAACTTTCGGACTTTATTACTTAGAAACCAAACACAATTTTACAATGCCAATGGTCATCAGACATCTAGTTCGATCAAATAAAGCTATTTTGAGCAAAATTTTGGATCTCTGACAAGAAATATGGGCGTGATCTTCTTTCCCCTTTTGTATCGGGAGATGAGCGGGTTGGGCCACCTTAAAACCCTGCCTTGTGCCTGCTATTTCAGCTATATTCGATGTTTTTAGAGCAGATAACCGTCAGACCGCAGTTCAACAAGATCTCAGTTTGTTTAGGCAAAACCAAATAACTCTTCACCCCGTCGTTCCAGAATTTAAAAAGTAAGAAAAAAATCCTATCGTTCAAAATATAGACGTGAAAAAAATGGAAGCGTACGTTAAGTTTCTTCGACAATATTTGTTTGTCAACAGAAATTATGGAAACCAGCTTATGTACACATGTAAATTCTGTGGCCCTGGGAATGTTAGATAAAATTCACGTAAACAGTTTATTACAAGAACATGCACTTTTTAATGAATTCGTAGATTGTGGTAAATCATTTTATGGTACCGGCATTGTTTTTGTGAATAAACCGTTGAAAGTATTTTTTCTTTTATGGAACAGGCCGTAATCAATTAAATGCCACATCTACTGTTTACTGTCTAACATACCAGATGAGAATAGGTGCCTTTACCCATTTACATTCTATTAAAAGCATTTACTTCTAGTTTAAAAAATATATGAATATTACATAAATATACCTTACCCCTTTGACTCTAACGAAAATATGGCCTGCAATATATATTGCTTAGTCCTTCCAATTATTTCAATTAACGCTTCCCCAAAGCATTAATTAAGGTTATTTAGCACCTGTCGCTTGAGCTTTTATGCCTTCATTACCTGCCGTTTGATCTTTTATGCCATCATTAGTTTTGACATGTCACTATGCATCAGTTTACCGTTGAGTTACTTTATATT
The DNA here is from genome assembly GCA_946894095.1 of Incurvaria masculella. Lineage (NCBI taxonomy): Eukaryota > Metazoa > Arthropoda > Insecta > Lepidoptera > Incurvariidae > Incurvaria > Incurvaria masculella. The sequence continues at coordinate 3,984,636 of OX335644.1, read as the reverse complement.
ACGTTAGAAATCCATTGTCTAGATAGTTTTATCTATTCTAATTACATCTTATCCACGTTCAATCTGGGATGTTACTCCGTTCCAATTCTATTCATTCTCAATTCGCTTGCTGAATCTCTTGCGCGCTATTCAACAAACGTAATTGGATAATAAGTTTGACCTTTCTAAGTTCGGAGTGTCCGTTACTTGCGTGGTTAAAGTCTATCTGCGTCTGGCGATTAGGTCATTTTGAGTTATGACTTTTTAAAAGCAGTTACACTGTCCGTTCATCTTAACAAATACTTTAAACGTAACTTAAGTAATGTCTTCTCTCAATTGATAATTATTTTAGTTTTGTTGTTTTATTTTTATTAAAACTGAGTACACTGTAAAACAGCAAATAAATATTTTATTTTTATCCGTATTAAAGAAACAAAACCACACAGACACAGATGTTGATTGGCTGATAATTCAATAAAAAACTGATCCAATTCATAAAGTGTTATCGGTTTCGATAACATATATTATATCGACATATATATAACATATCGGTATCGGTAAGTGGTATCGGTAAAATTTACTAATTTCATTATTTCTTCTAAATTGCAGTTAAGGTTCATGAAATAATCACAAGCGAATGGATATCTATTAATTGGTATGTGCTAACATTTTCTTTGAGAAGAGTAGGTATTCGTTTTCGATATTTATATTGAGTACCTCATAACAGCATGTATTTCCAAGTAACCACTAAATATCAGACATTTAATACAGATAATTATCTAAAATGTAATTAAAAATATATACTATATGAAATAAATATAAAATAATAATAATAATAAAGCCATCTATTTTATGGGCACAGATAGTAATTGTTGATCGACGCATGATTTCTAGAGTGTTAATTACTGTGCTCCCCGCTGCAGGGTGAAGGCCTTCTCCATTTCTTCCCATTTTTTTTTCTCTCTTTTGCCTTTCTTGTCCATATTCTACCAGCAATTTTAACTATGTCGTCGTCCCATCTCTTCTTCTTTATACGGTTTTAAAGTAACTGTTACCTGTCTTTCTCACATCACTAAAGTAGGCCGATTGAGATGTGTCCCTCAGATAGATAATGAAAGAGATTTGGAAACTCTTCATTAAAATCTGTCAAGGCAGGTGACAGGTAAACAGAGTTTAAATAGTGAGTGCCCATCTTCCGAGAGCTGCCATGGGTTCTCTCTCAGATAAAAAAAGCAAGATATGACATCTAGCGCGACTAGTGTGAGACCCGCTCTCGCCAATTTTCAACTATCAACCCAATGGAACACGCAAAGATACGTAGTCGCAGACGTACTCGTATTCGAGGGTTTGCGTTGGTGAAGATTGACTTCGCGAACGCATTCCAAGCGCACATTTGCGGCGCCGATGTTTGCACTGTGTGGCGCACACGACTCGCGTTTAAATGCGATTATATGCACATTATGTCCACACGGCGGCGATCCGGGTAACGCCAACATGTCGATTCACCTTCCTTTTCTCTTCTGCGGGCTTTTTAGAGAGGCGCCGTGCCCAAAGGTGAGCAATGTCGCCATCGGAAGATCGGATATCTGCACGCGGGCTGCATCCGGCGACGCTATGAACCGGCGAAAGCTTTGGTCGCTTTCACCCGCGACCCGACCTTTCGAGCGGCGAGATGCGCCGAGTGCATGCCGCGGCGCGCCGTGCGAATGTTTACGTGTATTAGGGTGTTACGTGGGCAGTGTAACGTGTATGTTGTTAAGAGGATGAGGTGATCAAGTTCCATACAGTGGCTCGTGCCTGTTTCCTTAGTCAAGTTAATTTTTTTTTTCTGGAATGTCGCACATTAAATAAACCATCTGAGTATTTTAATTTTTGATAACTTATATCCGTGATATAAGCCTCTGAAGATTAGTATAAAAATGTTTGAGGGCAAATACCATGAGTATGAGTTAGATTATAAAAAAAATCGAAACATACAGATGTACCTCTCTATTCTCTCTCTCTCTATTCTCATCAATTCATTAATTTAGCGTTTTTACCTGTGATTCTAAAAACTTTTGTAAACTTAGACTATGTTTAAAAAAAACCAGCGGTGTTTCTTGCCAGTTCTTCTTCGCTGGGATTGCCGATCTGGCTAATTATAAAATATGACAAATCCGAGTGCAGTGTATTGTCTATGGATGATGAATAAACAATAAACGATAAGCTCTTAGGTGGTTTATTTAATGTGAAAATATTCATAAATTTTTTTTTCAATTCGACCAAGTAAATTGGCACGAGCCATTGTATGGAATTCGATCACCTCATTATCCTCTTAATCAGGCAGGTTTGGAATCTTCTCCGAGCCGTGCGAATGTGTGCATGTATTAGGGTGTTACATAGGGGAGTGTCACGTGTCCTGTGTGAAGCAGTCTCGGAGCAGTAGCAGCCGAATTGGCAGGTAAAATATCGTTTGTTTTTCGTGTTGTGGGAAAAACCTGACCCGACGTTGTAACGAATTTCATTGCTTGATACCATGCCACTATTTACATGTGACAATGAGGTTTTTACACATATTTACGTTTACTATTATTATATATTCAACGTCTGGCGTCTGTTTGTCAGGTAACTGCTTACCCGATTTTGGAGTAGTCTGTTTAGATATTTTGGCTTAATTCCCATAAATATGGACTCCCACCGGGGGAACGGCAGAACGTCTAAAATGCAGATCGTATAATATCATATTTTAATAAAATTTTAAAACCATGCACAACGTATAATCGGCAGATCGTATAATTTTATACGTAGTGCATGAAGAAGTTTAAAAAATTAAATTACTTATTTCTCCATGCATAACGTATAATAGTCACAACGTATAAAATTATGATCTTTATTTAACACAAAAAGAAAACCATGCATATCATATAATCCAAAAACGTTTCATACGATAAGCGCCCTTATGCATATACTTTTAAAGCGTTTACTCGCACGCGACTTTTCGACCGTCTCAATTAGCGTTGTAGCAAATTGTTACTCTTTAACAAATATCGATTCGTAGCAATGTCAGCCTTAAACGTATCGTTATTAGGGCGCTTTATGCAGTGCTTCTTGGCATATTATACGTTCTGCATGGTTTTCTTTTTTTGTGAATTCACGTTAGGAATATTATACGTTGTGACCATTATACGTTCTGCATGATGCAGTTCATTCTATTTTTAAACTTTCTTCATTGCAAAATTATACGTTGTGAATATTATACGATATGCATGGTTTTGATTTTTTGGAAAAAAATACTTTTATACGTTGTGAATATTATACGTAGTGAATACGACTCCTACCACCTACCATCCCTTTGTTTTATTTTGTTTTTGCATCCTAAGGGATGAGCAGTGGGGTCGGATATAAAAGTCTGGGAAAAACTGACAGTTTTTCGTCAGATTTAAACGTGGACATTCTACTAGTAGGTAATCACCCTATGGTATTATCTGCTACGTACTAGGTACCTACTATCGTATACCTACCTCTTCGAGATGGTGATCTTTTTTGTTTTATTTATTCTATCTCTGCCTATTTTTAGGATTCCGTACCCAAAGGGTGACGACGGAACCCTACCATTTTGTATCTGTGCGGTGCGGCAGAGAAATGACTTTGAGAAATGGTTCGTTCTCGTAAGCCTAATGTCAACCACCACCACCAGCGAATGCTCCAGATATAGGTAGGATGGGGAGGAATGACGGTTGCAACTTGCAACGATGCTGTGTACTTATATGACATTATCCCTTTAAAGGTAGCACAAATAAGATGCGGGATTTTAAGTGTGTTATGGTGTTATTTCTGTACCCGTTTCCGTTCCCGGTCCTACTGGATCTTGGCCGGTTCTCTCCAAGCGCACGCGGCTGCTCAGAGCTAAACCTAGGTCTGATTTGGTTTCTACGCAGCCGCGAAATATCGTGTAGGTGCGCTGAAACTACTCAAAACTGGCAGCACTTACACGTAATTTCGACCTTAGTTATCCTGATCTGGGACTGCAGATTGTCCTGCAGACAGACCATTCTAATACACACTGTGAACTATGACACAGTGACCTATGGATTCCATCTCCGAACGAAACTTTCAAATCTTTCTCAGTGGATTCACTATTCTATACAATTGAGATATAAAGACAATGATGGATTGCGCGACTCGCGCCGTGCGAAACGACCGTCCGTTATGTTGAAGAATGAATGACGAATGACACTTTCTGCCGAACACGAAGCGTAGGAGAATTGTCCGGACAGTTGCGCGAAAAGTGCTCCTCCAAAACAATACGTATTGTTTAACCATACATTCATTACCGCAGCGAAATTTTCTGACATTCGAAGGCTTCACGCCACGTCTTACCCAATGTGGAAGCGAGACGGTGTCGGCTAAACGTCCACAGCGTCTTTTGTTTTCAGTGAGCGTTCCTTCCCGTGCGTGGTTAATTTATTGAAGACTAGTCAAGGTACCCGGCTCCGCTCGGGTAAGTGACATTTTGGACTGATGTCAGAAAAAATATATTGTGTATTGCATGACACATATCATCATACGTGTTCATCTAAAATTTATCAGCATTAAATTTATAGTTTGTTTTAAATATGGCCGAGCGAGACTGTGTCCCTTAAACTAACTAGTCAAATAGGGTCACATGAATTTTCCATACAAACTTCAACAAAAGGTAGCCTGTGTCATTCAAGATTCAGACTGTCTATATACCGAAATTCATCAAAATTGGATCAACGGTTACTTTCGCATTTATAATATGTTTGTATGGAAGTACGAATACGACATGTGACATCACAGTTATTACACTCAACACATTGAATGCAGAGTGGTTCCATTGTCTTTGGCGTGAGTGGTGACTTCTTATTATCGTTGTATAACTACTAGCAGCTTGCAATGGAAACTAAGCCCTGTAATACATTAGGTATAAATGTAAATAGTGAACAGTCAAGCAATTGGCGCTATTCTCATATGATGTCTCCTGAATCTAGACAGAGAGTTGGATTGAGCTGGACTTGGATGGCTGTTACCACACGTATAATGTCAGATTAGCCCAGCAGACCACACTAGGTGCCGTGCCCTGTACACGAGCGGGGTTACGTGGAACTAGATGGAAGATTCTACCATATTCCAGTCAATGCGATCCGGTTGGCAAGCACAGTCTCATTTCGGTGGCAACAATATAGATAGCAATGTCCCTAATCACCACCCATTAGCGTGAATGTAGAAAGACGGCATTAAACGCAACGCTCGAATGCGAATATTGCCTTCAGTAGCGAGACGGTGGACGTGACAATGCGTCGAGGACAAGAGGAGAAACAGTAACACACTCGACGATCGAGCAAAAACCCTAAGACAAATAGCTTTGTTTCCTGCCGCGGGTGATAAACGGCGGCCATGTGGAATGGACAGACTCGATCGTGCAGAACATCTCAAGAAAGTACGGGAGAGGCGCCCGTAACTCATTTGCATAGCGGCAGGCTAGCACGCCCATTAGTTCGCTTACGAATTCGGCACGCACAACACCGAATGTTCTTTGCACTAAAGGGCCTGTGCAGTTCTAACGTGTTTTTAAATGTAGTCGGAACTCGACAACACTATTAGTGAGTGAATCCTGCGCAGTTCTTACGTATCGTTGGATATCGAGAACATCAGTAGCGAGAGAATAAGTAAGCGAACTGACTGACCGGCACTCCCAATCTTACTCGATTGTGCAGAACGACTTCTCTTCGCGAATTTATTATATAAAGCTCCTAGTGACCAACCGAGAGACGCCATTGCAACCAACGCCGAAACCATAGTGGGGACTCGTAAATACAACATACTCCTTCGGTACTCATGGCTTGGTCCCCGTCGACGATGTCCACTCCCTATTCTCCATTTGACGTCAGTACAAGATGGTACCAACCCGGGTATGATTAACCTGCCACCTAGTAAATAAGGAAGGGGATTTCCAGTTTTACGTGGAATCCGAACCACGGCCAACCCCAACGGTCGCACCGGTCGCACCCTATCCAGAGCACGATCGCGCTCATGTTACTTAACCTTGAGATCCAATCCCGAGGTGTGGCGCCACTGGGCTACAGTGGTTAAGTCTTCTTCTGTAACTGACTGTGACTGAACATGGATGGCTAATACCACACTTGCTGTCATCATTTATAGACAACTATCCCAATTCTACCAGGCTAAAGTGTGTTCGTTAGTTTGTTCGTTTGTCTTTATTAACGCAGGAACGGAACAACGGATCGACGTTATTGTATATCGATATTTTATAGGCGTGAGACATAGGCCGCTTTTTATCCCGGAAATATATTTTCAATATTGTCCGGGGCAGAGCGGATAGCTGCAGCTAGTCGGGTGTAAATGTAAATTAGGAAAGGAACCTGCAGATTCGATTAAAATATATATTATGCAATAGAGAGCCAATATCAATGGACTGACACGTCCCGGTTTCACAACTTTGGATGTGAATATTTTAGTGCTCTGACGACACTTCGGTAATGTCAACTGACACCGAAGGCTAAAAGCTTTTTGGTCTCTGTCAACTATCCCGTCTATATATGTAAACTATTACAAAGTACGCATACTGGTGTACCTAACAGCAGTCACGTTACTTCGGGACATTATTCTTGGCATCAATACAATCATCGACATGCAGGTACATAATTTTAGGCTATTATATCGATACAAACATATCAACATGGATCAATTTGAACACACAAGAACTCAATTTGTAATACGAAAACGACTGGATAATTTGGAAACATGATCACTTCATTATCCTCTGAAAGGAAACTTCGGGTAAGACGTTGTCAGGTCCAAAAGAGCAGTTCGACAAATCGTAAGCGTTAATGATTTCCTCTGGACTAAAGTAAAGTACACGAACCGAAAGTAAAGGACTGTAAGCGAATATAAAACTAAGTCCACACGCGCGTAGACGCGCGACCCTTTAGCGTTGAAATTACGAGTAGCTTTCGCGATTACAATTATTAGGATATAGAAATGAAAATTAACTAAAAGGCCTACAGTACTGCAAAACATTGTTTTGTTAAATATTTTTTTATTTCAAAAAACGCCGAATTTTTACTGTTTCTTTTTGGTCCGTTTCTTTAAAGAATCTTGAACGAAAAGTGATATCGAAACAATAACGAAAATGTTCCTGGAGAATAAAAACGGCTTCAAAATAACTCCATTCTTGTTTCGATAGGAATATAAATAAGGGTAGATGTTTACCCCTTTCGGATAGACATTTTTGGTGGTTTTACATATTTCGTTTAGAAGCTGTGAACATATAGAGACGACTGTTGTAGAAATCATTCAATTTTATGAGATAGACTTTGTAATAATATGTTTAACTTTATTATCCATGTATTGATGCTTTATAGAAGTTCTCACTATCTTTTAATTCCTCTTATTTAAGGTCCTTTAAATTCTGATATTAAGACATTTTTAATGCGCCGGAAGGTCATGGGGCCATTCGTTTTGTGAATTTTTTGCTTTGAGCATCGAGAAAATTCGAACGTATAGACCAGGGATATAAATCGCGATTACGAATTTACTCGAATTGATTGATATTCAACACTAGCTGAGGTACCCGGCTCCGCTGTGTTCAATGTCGTTTTGGACTGATATCGGGCTGAATTATTTCCGGGATATTATATGAGTATCCCATATATACTTTCATCCCTTATTACTTTATGCCTTATATACTTTAGACATAAAAACTATGTAAGTAATGTAATGTATATTCCGAATGGTTGAACGTGATTTGGTTAAAGGGTCGCCACCCACTTGTGTTTTATCTTTATCTGTTACAGGCAGTTCGTAGAGTGAGAGGGGTTTCTGCATCGCGGCTAACGGAAATAGTTAAATTTAAATTTTAGTTTTTGTATAGTTAAATTTTCGCCACAAAAAGCAGCCTTTGTCCTTCTCCAAGGTCAAGACTATATCTAAACCGAAATGTATCAAAATTGGTTCAGCGGTTTAGGCTCGAAAACGCAACAGACAGTCATAGTTACTTTCGAATTTATAATATTAATATAAGGATGCGTAATTGTTGCTCAATGTTTAAGGTGGGCCATCCCGCTCAACTCCCCATACAAACGGGGAAAGAAGATCACGCCCATGTTTCTTGTCAAAGATCCCAAATTTTGCTCAAAATCGCTTTATTTGATCGAACTAGGTGTCTGATGACCGTTGGCATTGTAAAATTGTGTTTGGTTTCTAAGTTAAAAGGTCCGAAAGTTCGAATTTTTTGCGCGTTTTATACAATAATTTTCGAGGTGCATTACGCAATGATAAAGTAATAACATCTTAAAAAGATTAGTCATCAGACATAGCCTTTTTAATCAAGATTTATAATCTATTTGGTTTTTGTTAAATTTTTGACTACAGCGGTCGTGGTTTACTTTTAGCTATAATCGTTTTCGTAAATCTAACAAATTCATACACTATGCACATTGTCTTTTATGTGGACATGTTGCATCTTCCTCATCACGGAGCCTATCTTATTATTTGAAACAGAGAAGGTCACAGAGCGCAACAGCACGGTTTTGTACCGTGCCCGCGAATGTGTTAGTCCCGCCGGGTTGGGACGCCTTAAAGCCAGCATGTCGCTACGCGTAGACAAAAATGTGTTTCACGTTCGGACGGAGGACGCCACGCGTCATAATAGCATCATAATGACATTTATAACTTCGAATTTGAATGCCAACTAAACAAAAAAAAGGTATTCCATACATCTAATTGATTGCGACCCAGAGTTAGCTTGTCTCTCGACCAAATCGGAACTTGTGGACTTAGGTTTGAGTCTGATTTCAGACTGTGTTATTCGAAGAAATTTACTTGACGAGCAACTGCGAACGTGTAGACCCACCATTACGTTGTAACTACTCGAGCGTGAAGCAGCGGGCATCGAAGTCGTCTGCAGACAAAACTGTGGCTCGGTGACTATTCGAATCGTAAAAAAACGGAAAGCCGGTGATGTGCTGACGATCTAATTAAAGCGACAAATTGCTGACAATAGAGCTCGGACATTGTTGTAACATTGCTCTAGATCGTGTTTGATTAATACCGATAATAAGTACGTATGAATATCTGTATGCCGTTCCTTTGGCAGGACGTCAGGCAAATTCGCATTATCGGATTAATGAATTGGGATTATCGGATTATTTTTTAGCTTATCTCCGGATTAATGACTGAAAAGGATTAAGCGAAGCGAAAATACGAGTCCTGCATGTAGTCGATTATTTTTTGTTTGTTAACAGCTGTATAATCTGTAAGATAAGACGAATTTTATCGATTTATTTTTCTCAACAAAATGTATTTACTTATGTGAGACACCTACCTTCGCGCTGAACGAAATGCGTCTATCGTCTCATGTATCGATCGACATAAAAGTCATGTGTGAGTGCACCACCACCTAAGATACGAAATTCCCATACTGAAGCATAAGGTGTGTCCCATCCCGGCGGGACTTACTCATTCGCGGGCACGGGACAAACCAGTGCTATTGCGCTCTGGGATCTTCTGTGTTTCAAAGAAAAATACAGGCTCCATGATGAGGCGGATGCAACATGTCCACAAAGCAGACAATGCGCATAGTGTTTGATTTGGTAAGATTTACGAAAATTGTAATTACATTTTTTTTTTGTAATTACAATTTTCGTAATTTGTAACAAATTTGTAACCATAAATAGCTGTTAAGTTTCTATAATACATAAATAAATAAATAAAAAACGACTTCTAGATAAAGTAAACCACGACCGCTGTAGTCAAAAATCTAACAAAAACTAAATTGATTATAAATTTTCATGAAACAAGCTATGTCTGATGACTAATTTTTTTAAGATGTATAGATTTATGTTTATATGTAAAATAACATCCATTAAATAGTGGAGAAATCCTGTTATTTTTGAGGTTTCCAATGTGATGTAAAAAAATCCTTTTTTTCCGCTTACATTGCAAACGCAGGCTGAACCCTACGAGATTTATATATATAATGTACTAAGTATTGTACACATTGAAAAGGTCTACAGAAAACTCCGCGATGGTATATGTCTATCTCTTATGGGTATCCCACAATAACATTTTTTTGTCATTTACTTTTTACGACAAATAATGGCTAATTTTCGAAGCGCATTTAACCAATACAGCATTAATCCTTATCCAAATAAAAACCTTAAATGCATTGTTGATTTAATATAGATCTATATGGCCCTTTACAGCATATGATTTAAAAGAATATTTTCGAAGATATTACAGATTTAAAAATTGCGGGACGTAGCGTTTGCGGCGGTACCGGCCTGCGAGAACGTGCCTATAAATAGTGCGTCGGAGTATAGCACTTTGAATTTAGCAGCGATCGAACGCGTTTATTATCGGAGCTCTCTAATATCTTATAATCATCTAATAATAATATCAAAGTTTTTTTTTATTTCAAATATTTCAATGTAGGAACTCTACGTAAAAAGGGTTTATTTGTGTATGATTGTGTGAAAATAATATATTTTTAAATAATATTATGCCCGTGCAAAGCCGGGACGGGCTGCTAGTTATCCTATAAATATAGCTTCTGGTGTGTAATAATAACGTACCAACGCTCGGTTCGAATCATCCGATTGGTTCTGTCCAATCGAACTCGATGACTTCTCTGTTTTTAAAGATAACACGGAAACAAAGTTCTATATTGCTGTTGTTCGCGTGAGAGGAAGTTTGTTTGTGTATTTACTTAGGACCGGATCTCTGACTTTGATTATTTTGTGAAAAAAACTTTGTTTGCGAGCTTCATACCATAGAGGTATGAAGCTCGCAAACAAAGTTTTTTATTGAGTTAAGGCATAATTTACACCTTATAAAATATATATATACAACCTTTTTGTTGTGGTCCCAGGTGACCGGATTTTTCTAGGTGAAATACACGGAAAGAAAGTAATAATAATATCGATTGTAGAGGCATTCGTATCTGAATATATGCCACTGCCAATACTGTTTTAGAATCATTTATAAATTACAAAGTCTCCTAAATTTATTTAATAACACTACCTTGCTGCATTTTATAGAAATGCGTTTTTACTCTATGTTTTGTCATAACAGAAAATTAAACCAAAAAATGCGAGAGGTATGAGCGCTTAAGCCGTTACTACATACAGGGTGTCCCGGTTCCTGACGATAAACCGGGAGGTAGTGATAGCCCACATCACTACTAGCCTAAAGCGAGAAAAAAATTTGCATAAAAGTTTTTTAGATTTCGAGATATGAGCAATTATTTTATTTTTCAAAAATCGCCGTCTTGGTGTGGTCTTTTTAGTTTTTTGGATACTAAAATGTAAGTTATCCAGATAAAAAAAATACTTTATAATAGCTCAATAACGGCGCTTTAAGTTATTATAATCGCAAGACTTATAACTTTCAGGATAAATTATTAAAAAAAAGTAAACACATTTTTTTTTATTTCATTTTTTTTTCCAAACTTTCGTTCATCACACTGAAAAAAAATTGTACCATGGATATCTGGCACGTCTATTCAAAAGTTGGCGCATTTAATGCCGTTTCTGAAATGGTATAATACTTTTGATTTTGTATGGCACATCTGTAAATATTACGATCCTAACTAAAATAAGAGCCAATTTTCACACATTCAATACTACCCAAACGAAATCTTTGAAGGTGGCGAGTATCAAAATTGATGCAGCTAGAAACATTAATGAGTGTTATGAGTGCATACACTGGGTATTCAATCAAAAACTTTACTACAACTACAACTTTGTTTAATTTCAGTCTTGTGCTGATCTATCACCATCACCACCAATATCTCCATCACTACAAAGCTTAAATTAAAAACAGATATTTTTAATGTTGATTTATTACACAAACCTTACAACAAGTGTTCAAATTGAGCACCACGTGCACGGATACAAGTGCGGCATCTTCTTACGAATGATCGTGTGATGTTACGTGCCATATTGAGTCGGTTGCATTGTTCGGCGGCGGCATTGATGCGATGACGAAGATCTTCGACTGTTTCGATCTCTTTATGATACACTTTTTCTTTTAGGTATCCCCAATAAAAAAAATCCATGGGATTTAAATCTGGTGAGCGTGCCGGCCACAAAATTGGTCCAAGTCGTCCAATCCATCTACCGGGAAATTCTTCATCCAAATGATCTCTAACTGGCCGGGCGTAGTGGGCAGGACATCCGTCGTTTTGCAGCCACATAACTTGTCTTGTAGCTAAGGGGATGTCTTCTAAAAGGCCATCCAACTCGTTCCTAAGAAAATGTAAATAATATTGGGCGTTTAATACAGCAGGTATTTCAAATGGCCCGACCACCTGGCCATTAATAATACCGCACCATAAGTTGATTTTAAATTGATACTGCGATCGGTCTGCTCTTGTGGCGTGCGGATTCGCTACGCTCCACTGATGTAAGTTGTGCATGTTCATGAATCCGTCTTTTTTAAATGTACTCTCGTCCGTCCAAAGAATCTTGTTAAAAAATTCTGGATCAGCTGCGTGTCTCTCCAACATCTGTTGACAAAATGCCACTCTTGGTGCGTAATCGCGTGGCATTAGTTTTTGCACTCTTTGTACGTGGAATGGGTGGTATCTGTGTACTTTCAGTACTCGATGTGCAACCGATTTCGGTATTCCGGTATTCCTCTCAATATCACGGAGAGAAGTGTCTGGATTTTCAGTCACACATGCCAGTACTTCGTCTTCGACGTCGGAGTCAACAACATTTCCTCCATCCACGTTACTTTTCACTCCAGGAACGTGGTCTTCAGCGATAGAGCGATGTAAATTAATAAATACCCGGTAGTCAGGATACCTCTCCTCATTTTCATATCGCTGGCGATAGAGTCTAGCTGCAGCATTTGCATTTCCATGACATTCGCCGTAAATAAAGTGCATATTTGCGTACTGAAGGGGAGAATAATAATACGGCATTGTCACTCACAATATCAAGTCCTAACAAAGTCCGGAGAGCACAGCAATGGTCGGCAATACGAGTAATTCACAATCAACAAGTCCAAGTCACAAACACAGTTTCAACGTCCTTGGGGCACAGCAATGGTCAGTAGTCTTTATCGATAGCAGAGCATAAAAACACGAGCGAGGCGAGCGAAAGTAGAGAAACGAACTGACGAGATAAGGGAAGGGATGTGGGAGCTACCTGTAAAAAAAATAAAAATTTAGTAAAAGTATGATATGATAATGATAAAAAGTAACATATCCACTAAATAAAGGTTCGACCATATTTAAATAGTTGTAATATCAATCACTTTTAGCATGACGTTATTGAATAGACTGGAATTCACACAATAATAGCTTGCCAGCTGCATCAATTTTGATACTCGCCACCTTCAAAGATTTCGTTTGGGTAGTATTGAATGTGTGAAAATTGGCTCGTATTTTAGTTAGGATCGTAATATTTACAGATGTGCCATACAAAATCAAAAGTATTATACCATTTCAAAAACGGCATTAAATGCGCCAACTTTTAAATAGACGTGCCAGATATCCATGGTACAATTTTTTTTCAGTGTGATGCATTAAAGTTTGGAAAAAAAAATGAAATAAAAAAAAAAATGTTTTTACTTTTTTTTAATAATTTATCCTGAAAGTTATAAGTCTTGCGATTATAGTAACTTAAAGCGCCGTTATTGAGCTATTATAAAGTATTTTTTTTATCTGGATAACTTACATTTTAGTATACAAAAAACTAAAAAGACCACACCGAGACGGCGATTTTTGAAAAATAAAAGAATTGCTCATATCTCGAAATCTAAAAAACTTTTATGTAATTTTTTTTCTCGCTTTAGGCTAGTAGTGATGTGGGCTATCACCACCTCCCGGTTTATCGTCAGGAACCGGGACACCCTGTAGATGTAATCTATATGACGATGAACCTGTGTGTTCCATTTTTTTTATTCTCTGTAATATATTTCTAATTCTTTGAATTCCCGGTTGTCATGTATTATTTTTAAGTGTTTGAATTCGGAAGAATTCAATTTAATTATTTCACTTACTTACTTACATAAAGAGCATCGAATATGCTCTTTACGTACTCGTAGTTCAAGGTTATTATTTTAGTAACATAAACATACGTCTTAAAAACGTTTGCGAGCTTTGTCCACTTTTATATTTAGAGGCGCGCGTTTATACTAGCGTCTCGTCGTGCGGTGCGGGTGCGGTGCGGGTGCGGTGCGGGTGCGGTGCGGGTGCGGTGCGGGTGCGGTGCGGTGCGGGTGCGGTGCGGCTGCGGTGCGGCTGCGGCGCGGCTGCGGTGCGGCTGCGGCTTGTAGGTAGAGGTACGCTATGAGAGGCGCGAAAGGTCACGCCCCGGCCAGCGGCCGAGCCTTCTCTCCAAGGCTGTCCGACGCAACACTAACGAGTCGTAAAGCGCGCGACGAAAAACGGTATAAATATTTCCAATGGCGAACTCGCCGCGAAAACAGCGTCGCTTCTGGCTTTACGTTAATAGAATCTGCCAATAAGGCGATGATAGACTGCAATATTAGATGGCCTTCTTGGGTTTCAAAGGGTTTTTTATATTCTATTGTATTTTATATTGTAATTTTTGTCGTTACAGTACAATTAATTTCCCACAGGATTAGAATTAGAAAAGAAAAGAATTAGCCATCCATGTCAGGTTGCATAAAAAAAAAGAAAATGCAGACCAAACTTAATTTATATTATCTGATAAAAAATAAGTCCTGGGATAAATCCTAATTTGAATTGGTAGTTTAAGAGGGGCCATCTAACCGCACCAGGCGAGGGCTGCACACGAGTTATGTACTGTCACGTTCTGGCATGTAAATTTGTCCAACTAACTGAAGCGCGAGAGAATCTTCTCCGTGGCAGCTTAGTAAATAAATGCTTTCGTATGTTCGGCTGTCGGGATGTGCTACTTTATAGGTCTAATTTCTCAACCATTTTGAAAAATGTTCAAAAATGTCATAAAAAATGGTTTTATGATAAGACCTAAAGCGTTAGGTAAGTACCAAGTGAGAAAAATAATAAGATTTTGTTGGCCCTTCCCGGCACAACTAACTCATTCGCGGGCACGGTACAAAACCTTGCAATTGCCCTCTGAAACCTACTCTGTTTCAAAGAAAAAGACAGGCTCCGTGATGAGGAGGATGCAACATGTCCACGAAGCAAACAATGCGCATAGTGTTTGATTTGGTAAGATTTACGAATATTTTAACTACAAAACGACTTATAGCTAAAAGTAAATCACGACCGCTGTAGTCAGAAATCAAACAAAAAACAAATTGTTTATAAATCTTAATGGAACAAGCTACGTCTGATGACTAATATTTTTAGGATGTTTTTCATTTTATCGTTGAGTAATCAACCTCCACAGTTAATGTATAAAACGTGCGAAAAATTCGACCTTTCGGAAGTTATAACTTAGAAACCAGACACTATTTTACAATGCCAATGGTCATCAGACATCTAGTTCGATCAAATAAAGCTGTTGGAGTATAATTATGGATCTCTGACAAGAAATATGCGCATGATCTTCTTTCCACGTGTGTATGGAGAGTTGAGGGGGAAGGTCCACCTTAAGGTGCGCGGTGAACATAAATTCAGTATTGATCAAACACAGGCAACACGATGTCGGCAACTCAGAGAGCCAGTAGTTAACTAAGCTTTATTTTTCCTTTGAAATGTCCTGATAATTTCCTGAACATCATTGTAATAATAATAAAGTTCGATGCACGCTCGGACAACAAATAACAGACAAATAACGGCCAGCATGATCGCTTGTGAATGGCCCGTTAAGAGAGTCGTTACCCTATCAATTCCCCATACTGCGGGGAAAAACTGTTTCCATTTTCTTAATGTCTTAATAGGTTTTTGCAACTTTGGATTCTTAAATATATTGTAGAAATCTATGTCTGCCTTAAAATACCTTATATATTGGAAACTATTGACTCATAAACATTGGAAAATACAAATATTTACAAAAAATTCGAAATATGCGCACGAAGAATGAAGATTTCAATAGTGATAAAAATATTGATTAAAATCTGACAAGGTTTACGGGTAGGGAAACGCTAGGGCCTGGAAGACGATTTCGCTATTTTAATAGCAGTCACAGTGCCACATTGTGCCTTAGCCAATGGACAAACAATACATGTCTTAAAATGATCAATATTTGATATCCTGTGACTTCACGACAGCCTTAAGGCGCTAGGACTAGCCAACTACTCGCGCCATACAAATCACCTTTTAACAAATGTAATAATATGTAGTGAAACGCTTCAGCAAATCCAAATAGAACTCCAGACTGATAATGGATTGTAAATATTTTTTGATTCCATCATTTATTTAAATAATAATCAATAATAAAAAAGTTGATTTTTCTCTTCAGAAATCTGAAAGTAATTAGATTTCTAGATATAAGCAAAAACAGCATATATGCATAAACAAAAAAATCCATTTGCTTTTAGATTTCTACATTTAGTCAAAAAAGTTCGGAAATGGACACCGTTTCCGCAATGTATTTTGTATAGAAAAAGGTAACATACATTAACGAAAATAGGTTGATTCCTAGACAAGGAATCATATATTGTAAGAATGACACTTCTAATCGTCAGACTTAGTTAGTTAACTTGGGGTGCCTCGTCTAACTTTGAGATTTGGCTAGTACCAGGGCCTTAAATGCACGCGTCATCCTCACCTTTTTGTCACGCCAAAAAGGGGCGGGCGATCTCGACGCGCGGCGCCGATAATGAGCCGAGATTAGACAAGGCGATAGGACCGCTTCCTTTTAATGCTTTGGGCGTTCTCGAATTCCGCTCCTCGTCGGATGGGGCACAATGCCCACCGGCCGGGGCCTTTTGTGGCCGCGCCAGTTATGGAACGACCGCACAATGGCGCTGCGATCGCTCGCCGAGGTCGAAGGTCACCGGCGCGGAGCACCGATCATCGAAAACAGAGTTTCCGTTGTAACATCAGCGAAGGAGGAAAGGAACACGTGAGACCATCCGTCTTAGACATGTTTTATTGCACTGTTTATCTTCGGAATAGTCATACTAAACATTAAGATGTTATAGGATATTTATTAATAATCTCCGAACAGAAAAGGAATGATTAAACCTACGTCTTAAGTCTTTGTACAAAATGGACTGGAATCAGAAGCTGCCGGGACCACCGCCCCATCCCCCGGCTACGTAGCCCCTACCGCAAAGGTACTTGATTGTCAAAACCAAACATACGCTGATCCGTTTTTAGGGTTCCGTACCCAAAGGGTGCCAACGGAACCCTATTACTAAGCCTCCGCTGTCCGTCCGTCCGTCCGTCCGTCCGTCCGTCCGTCCGTCCGTCCGTCCGTCCGTCCGTCCGTCCGTCTGTCCGTCCGTCCGTCCGTCCGTCCGTCTGTCACAGGGCTGTATCTCATGAACCGTAACAGGTAAGCAGCTGAAATTTTCACAAAGTGTGTATTTATTTTGCCGCTATATCAACAAATAGGTAACATTTCAAAATAATAAAAATTAAAGGGGGCTCCCATACAAAAATATACATATAATATCCCATACAATAGATGGCGCATCTCCTCCCATGATTGAACTGAGCCCTTAGTCCCAGCTGGCACCTAAATTGGCTTTTACGGCAAATCGATCGACTGGCTTTTTCTAATGGAGAAATTGAAGACCGCGCGCAGAGGGCCTTAAGCGAACTAACATTTGCGGGTCCGAGTTTAATTTGACAGCTTACCATCGCCGCGTTGCCGTTGACGCCGACTCCGCGTTTTCATACAAATCGGAAGTCTGAGTTTGAAAGTAAAAACACAGAATATCTAGTAAAAACTTGTTGGAGTTTGACGTTTTTACGTAACTTCGGAGTTCCTTAAACACCAATTTAAATGACAACTGGGACTAGGAGCTCTGAGTCGAATACAGATTCTAGTAAAGGTTGGAACTGTAGTTCGATGTAATCATACACGTAATAGAAATAAATAGACGACACCGAACAAGAGTAACAAAAGATCCGAGCAATTATCGGCATCGCATTAATCTAACGACGCACAAACAGCAGAGACGCAATCATCGCGAGATGTATCGCTTGTAATCACTCGTACACAAAAAGGTAGGGACGGTGTAAGCGGCGGTTGCGCAAGCGCGGATGCGAGAGGCTCTGCAGCCGGTTTCGCGGGAATCGGCCGCGAAGAGGCGGCGGGCATTCCTCGGCGCCGCGCCACGGTCGCCTCCGCTGACCTTTTAGCACCGCGACGGCCTGCTTACACTCATAAGAATAACTTATAACACTTTACGATCGAGGGAAAAGTGGCGTTAGCTAGTTGGAACCGCGACTTGCTGTGTGGTGTTTAAGGTTTTCACGTGACTTACACTGATTTTCTTGCACTCGCTGTGGTGAACTGGCTGGCGGTGACTAAACTGCTGCGAAGCAGCATAAGGACCAGTTCTGCTACAAAACGAGGGATACAAAATTTATTAGCGTGCTACGAGGCATTTGTGCGTTACGACAGAAAAAAATATAGTCGTCAAACGGCATTGAAAGCTGAAAGCTTTTCAGATTTTCCGCCTTTACGGAATCGTTAAAAAAAATCTCGAATCATTCGTTATAAAATTAATGAAAACGTCTTTTTCTACGGACATTGCAATAATTTGGACACACATATGTAGATAGATCGATGACCTTAGTAATAAGACAAGTTTAAGTAGGTATGTTTAAGTTCTGTTTATATAATAAAGGATTAAACTAATCTGGCACACGGAAGATGTATCACGCTGATAACTCACATTAATTCTAGCTTCCGGTCTCGTTCACTATATATTATTACTATTATATGATAAGGATGTGACCTTGTTAAGATAATTTAATTGTGTGCGTAGTTTTAAGGGAAATATTTTTATGTTATTTTTATTTTGTAATAAGTTAATATGTTTTAATATATAGAGCGCAAATATTGTTAATTTGGTCTGGGTTACCATTCGACTATTGAGGCGGGCAATTATTTAAGATTCCACGTAAAACTGCAGGCCAATTATTTAATGTTTGCCATAAAGACTTAAAAAAATTCTAGACTCTGTATTTATCTAGTTATTCATTGAATTAGCTTTGCTGCTAATATATTCGCCATATTATGAAAACACCTTATAGACTTTAAGGCTTCGCATTGTCCCCTCTCCACCGCGCCCTCTCTCCTCTACCCTGTACTTAGGAGCTTGTACACTATGATAATAATTACTAATGTTCTCTATTTCCTTGGATGGTCAGGATATCTTGCATATTTCAGTCATTGTATATTTAGTGTTCTCAATGGTTATCCAACATTTCAGATGAGAAGCCCATATATTAGAAGAACACCATAAACTTGATTAACCCCTGTTTTCACCACCTCCAGTTACCTGAAATCTGTTAGTTAACTTTCGGTTACATTGCAAATTTGTATGGTGTAACTAAAAGATAGCTTTGGGATATTTGTTACTGGAGGTGGTGGAACCGGGCGTAAGACATTCCCATGAAATAGTCCCGATAAAGCTATGTTTTGGGAACGTAGATGTTTAACTAGAATTACCAAATCATGAGAGCCAGCGCAGAAGACCTTGAAGTTTGATCCATATCAGACTCGGGGGCTGGCAAAACCTATAAAAGTGAAAGAAAAGTTGCAAGGCAACATATCGTTTGCAACCTGTTTTAGTATCTAGAGAATCTTTGTTTAATAATTTTCATTATTGCTAAAGGTTTTCGACAAAAGTCTCATGTGACAAGTCTTCCTGGAGCCTGTGGCCATAGATCCCCGCCATTACCGCGCCACCCACCACCTTGGCTCCCTGCGAAGGGGACCAGCGGACACGGCCCCGCTACCACCTGATGCGGGGCCCACCACTTCTCCGGCGTGCTTGAGGTCGGCGGGCTGCTGTCTGCACCCGACCTCCGCCGCCGGAGGACCGAGGCGCGTAACCAGGCGACGCGTGCAAGAAATTCTGCGTGCCGGCGGCGCCCAGCAGTTCGGCGGATGCGGGGCTATCCGAGATCAAGTCAATCCGAGTCAAGACCACTGCCCATCGCTCGAAGCCTAGCTCACGTCGCCCCGGAGAGGACGACGTGAGAGGAGAGGAGGAGGCCCCCTCTCGCCACCGGTGCAGAGGACACCATTTCTGCGTATTTTTTTTAGGTTTTTGTTGTGTTAAAGTAAATATGTAAAAATAATACGTTTATAATGTTAAAATAAAGATATATATTCCGGGAGGTCACTACATTTTTGGTCACGATGAGGTAAATGGCTAAATCTGGGTTCACATTTTAGAGACCTACCCTCTGATGCTAAACATGTCGGTCTGTCTGCGCCAAATGGTTGCGTTATCTAGATTGGCTATATAAAATAGATGTTGGTATGCACCTGCTGATGAATATACTGATTGGGTAGAAATATTGATATTTATTAATTATACAACAATAACTAGTCGGTTTTTTTATTAAATACTTAAATATTCCTGAAGTTATATCTGTAACCTAAATCGCCCCTCAATACGAAACACAACCAAAGATTTGTTTAATTTTTGTATTGCTAAGCAAGTATGTACTGTTACTTTCATGCTTCGTTATTTGCGGCCATTTACCTTATCATATACATTTTTTGTCACCTTATCTACTTTTTCAGGCGCTTTATCTACGTAACGCAACCACTTAGCGTAGGCAAACCGACACATTTAGCTTCAGAGGGTTGCTCTTTATCCTGTGAACCCAGTTTCAGCCATTTACGTTATCGTGACCATTTTTGTCGCGACCTCCTAGTCTAATACGTAATAATAATCAATAAAACTATTGATTTAATATAGGGGGAATAACCATGGTAAATTAATTCGCTGGGTGAACAGGTATTTCAGTGATTAAATGTCACTTTTAGTTCACTTGGCAGAATAACACTTGTCAATTGGCATGGTACGAAATGGAAGTAAACTTCAGATTTCAACACTCGCTTGTCTGTTCACCGGGCAAGTTAACTAACCATAGTAACACACCAGTAGAACACAAAACTTATCGTTTTTTTTTTAATATACCAATGTACTTTGAGATCAGTCATCTATGGTGTCGGGGTGTTTCAATGATCGACTCTTTCAAAAGCGCCAACAAGACATCTTCGCACCACACTATTCCGACGACGAAAGCGAGCGATTTATAACATTCGATATTAGATTGTTTTCGACCACAGCCGCACGTTTCCAGGCGAACGGAGAATCCGGAATCAATAAATATAATCCGATTGCATTCTCTGCCCGCGGGAAAGTAAAGAAATACGTGAACATCGGTGCGGAGCAGTGAGATTTTTTTATGTGACTGGACATGGGTGACTCGCACCACACCTACAGTCATGATATGATATTAGTCTAAAACCAAATGGGAATTTGGTGCCCTCCCAGGAACCAGGGAATGTGCACGGTTTAATTGAAATGGATGGACTATATTCTTCGCTTCATCGAAAATTGGGCATAAAAAACCGGCCAAGATTTGACACAAAGAAATAACGTTTTTAAATCCCCCCTTCATTTTTATTATTTTTTATTTTACCTATTAGTTGTTATAGCGGCAAAATAAATACACTGTGAAAATTTCAGCTGCCTACCTATTACGGTTCATGAGATACAGCCCTGTTACAGACGGACGGACGGACGGACGGACGGACGGACGGACGGACGGACGGACGGACGGACGGACGGACGGACAGCTGAGGCTTAGAAATAGGGTTCCGTTTGATACCCTTTGGGTATGGAACCCTAAAAAACAAGCAGCGGCAACTTCCGATCCTGTCCCTCCACAGTCCAAGGCCCGTCAGAGAAGAAGTCCGCTATTGGAATATTGCGAGTCCGTAAGTCGGTCAATGACCACCGGTACTGTGACCGATGGATCTGCCGCGAACAGGTTCTCCGTGTCTGTGTGTGGACCATCGAGTCCCGCGGGGCATGTGGATTTGTGTTGAGTGTATGTAAATTATATTTTTTCGTACTTGCTATGAATTTTGATTTACTGTATAGGAAGTCAGAGGTGTCCCCTAAATTGGCGTTTTCGGAACTTCGAAGTTACGTCAAAACGTGTATACCATACAAGTGCTTACTACTTATTCTGTGGTTTCACTTTCTTCAACCTGTCAAAATCAAATTCGAACTACCGATTAATATGAACACGCGGAGTCAAATCTGTCAAATCAAATTCTAACTTGAAGATGATAGTTTAGCACCCACTGCGCACGCTCTTCAATTCTCGTTTGAAAACGTTAGTCGATCATATTTAGGTGACAAGTCGGACTAAAGGCTCTGATGGTGATTCAGTATCGTGCATACCTTTTTTTAATAACCCATGACTAACTTTAGGATCTGATAAGAAAATTATCCACGTAACGGGTCAAAATCAAGTGGGCATGTATCTTTGTATGTTTTAAACACTGCTAGTGAGGCAATGTTAACAGGCGCGTCGGAAAGACTATACAATTATTATGCTCCATAACCATATGTTATAGAGGTAGCGGAATTGGTAGACGCAATGCTCGCGAAAGGTTTGCTCGTTGGTTCGAGTCCAGCCTTGCCAAGTAAGCAATAGTCTGCATTATACCTTACATTACCCGGATCCGCTTGGGACAATACATATAGATATTTTTACGATAAAAGTAACCGATGTCACTCTCCGACGCATAAACAATCACTATGCGAAAAGTCACGTTCGCTCCGTAACTCCATTGCTGCGTAAAATAAGATCAAACCGACAAACACACATTTACAATTATAAGCTTCGTAATTTTATAACAGATGGTTTTATAGTTTACGGTTTCAAAACACCTGAAAAGAGATCGGAACTAATTTAAAAAAAAACGGGTCGTAGTTCATTTCTGGCAGAATACTCTTAACTTTTTCACCTCAATGTCGAAAATATATATATGGTGAGAATATGTGCGTAGATTGCGACACATCGTTGAAATAAAAAAATAAGTTAGAATATCGCACAGATGTTTAGATTTCACATCATTGTACATCCCTCTGCCATCAAAGAAGCAGTAGGAGCCAATGATACCGGGATTTTCTTGGAACAAAGACTCGCACGAAAGCAATATTGCACTGCTGTAACTCTTCTAAAATAATAAGCACGAAGTTGAAAATTGAATTTTTCAATGCAGCAGACCGGTGGCTGCGAACGCGGGAGAAATTCTCGGCACAGAAGATTCCACTCTAATTGCGTCGAGGAAGAGGAAAAATAAAATTTGAGCCTGCTGCACGTCGGCTATTAATCCCCACGACTTTCAAACTTCATTTATAGTGTCCAACATTACTTACTGATGCCATTGCTTTTTATTTATTTTTTACTTGACGTCTTAAGGTTCGTCATCCCGCTCAACTCCCCATACAAACGGGGAAAGAAGATCACGCCCATATTTATTCTCAGAGATCCCACATTTTGCTCAAGATAGCTTTATTTGATTCAACTAGATGTCTGATGACCGTTGGCATTGTAAAATTGTGTTTGGTTTCTAAGTTATAAGGTCCGAAAGTTCGAATTTTTCGCAATACATTTGGAGGTGGAGCACGAAATGATAAAGAAAAAACATCTTAAAAAGATTAGTCATCAGGCATAGCTTATTTAATCAAGATATTTAATCTATTTGGTTTTTGTTAGATTTTTGACTACAGCGGTCGTGGTTTACTTTTAGCTATAAGTTGTTTTGTAATTAAACTTTTCGTAAATCTTACCAAATCATACACTATGCACACTGTCTTTTTTGTGGACATATTGCATCTTCCTCATCACGAAGCCTGTCTTTTTCTTTGAAAGATAGAAGGTCCCAGATGGCAACAGCACGGTTTTGTACCGTGTCCGCGAATGAGCTAGTCCCGCCGGGTTGGGCCACCTTAAGAGCCTTAATTTTAAAATTAAAACGGCCATTATTTACCTACAAAAATCTCGCGCAGCTATCCTCAGGTGGAATCTGTTGGAACGTAACTTATAATAAGTGAAATTAAATAAAATGGAGTGGTGCACATGGAATATTTACGATCACATGTAAAAGATTGATGACATGAGCGGATGCGTGCTTTCTCCTGCGTTGGGAGGAGCTCGTATGCTAATACAATATACCACGCTTTCAACATCAATCGTGTTCTCAACAATCGGCAATCTACTCAAATGATGGGCCATTCACTCGTGACACCTACGTCCTAAACAGACCTACGTACTTTGTACCATTGTGAGCTTCTTGCAGCTCTTGCAGTATTCGCTTGAAGTAAAGTAAGCCAATGGCTAATGGGGGAAATGATCTTTCTAAATTATATGGTGTCTGTATCAATAAGGAGCATCTCGGCCATGTTTTATATGATTGGTTATGCGTACAGAAGAGAAAAGGAAGAAGAAATATCATGTGTAGAATCGCATGGGAAGTCAGCCCCGTGGCGTATTCCACAAAGTTCAAACATCGCCGCCACGGGCGTATGTGCTGTTTGCATTACTGTGTGCATGTTTGACAAGTCGGTTCTCACCCACGCAAACCCGCTAATACGTCTGCGACTATGTTTGCTTGTGGCACATTTAAGTTGGGTTGGTAGTAGACAATTTGAGACAGTAGGTCTCATATTAGGCGCGTTAAATGGCACTTCCCTTTCCCTTCCCTTTTTTACTACATAATACGTTATGATTAGCAATACAAAATACAACCATTCAAACGTAGAAATATCTGTTTATATTTTTTACGGCCATTTATTTAAATTTTCCTAGGCTTGTTCCTTAATATCGAAAAATAGAATGGTGCATTATCGTCTTGGGATTATGCTTTACAATCTTGCTGGAGTTGCATGTGCCTATTAAATTAAATTGTAAATTTTCTTTGAAATCTACTTAAGCAGCTAACATAATTAATCAAATTGAACGAACTTCAGCTTTACCAGAAAGAATGTAAATCCTGGGCTTGAAAATCTTTTTGACAAAAAATGTATAATTTTAATCAGTTCTCAGAGTTGTATCTTTTGCATAGAGTTATAACCTCTCCGTTATGCGCATTTATCGAGTAGCCTTTTTTTATCATCGGTTCTACTTCCTGCTAACGTTGTTCCTAATTATTTAAATTCTAAACGGGTCGTCAATGCTCTGTAAATACTCAACGGCCTATTGAAATAGCACCTGGAATGCGATACTGGATATAATCTTCAACGCTTGTGCTTCGGTGCATTCGGTTACTAAGATCGTAATTCATCTGCTGATATAGTTAGCGCCTTACTAACAGAATACATCTCTGTATTCACTTCTTTCTTATACAACAATGCAGCAGATGTAGCCGTCTCCTCCCTGTATAATCCGTGGCGTGGGTACCTAACGTCATAGACAATACAACACAAGATGGTGTCTGCAGTTTTCAAATCTTTATTGTCTTAAGCGTTGTGACTGACCGGTAAGTCACAACGCTTTCATACTCATAAAATGACAGCCACTAGTCACCCTTAGTTTTGTCCCTTTCTAATTATTATAATTAGAGTGAGACGACACTAACGTAACATTTGATGTCGCCTTTGAAACGCCCATAGTAAATATTAATCTACTTTAAAAACCTAATTCAACAATGTAATACTCACTTATATTGGAGGAGTACACCAAAGTAATCATCCTTCGTTCAGACCAATTTATTAGCGATATTTGTAAAACATATCTAATCCTCCATCGCTGTTTAAGCCTAACCAATGTAATCGTGTTTTTTGCATATTTGCAAAAGAAATCGCCTCGGAAGAGTGCTTTACTTTAACGGAGGAAGTTAAAAAGAATATCTTTGCTCATACATAATTCGAACGTATGGTAATTTATTATAGTGTCATTTATATTTTCTTAGACATTGTGCTCGGAGAAAATGTATTTTACCTGAATATGCAAAGGGGCGTAATGATGGTCTTCGTCTGCCTTTCTTCTAACTATACCCAAAATTTCTGTGAAATTGAACTATAACTTTAAGCCATTTCAGGAGCCAGCTATTCGACGAAAAATAAGAATGCTTTTCCACAGACTTCAAAAAAGGAGGAGGTTCTTAATTCATCTGTGCATTTTTTTGGGTTTGTGTTACTCGATATCTCTGGAAATTTTTAACCAATTTGAATAATTATTTTTGTTATCAGTAGGGTATACCTCAGGGGTGATCCTTTCATTACTTTTATGAAAGAAAACAATTCCTAAGGTTGGTAAATACTAGAAAACCATTGAACCGACTTCAAACAATTATTAAATAAAAATTTCATTTATTCGCACCCTTGAGTAGAAGGCGGAATTTTAGTGTTTAAAGTTCAATGATTTTGAAAACTGTTTTTTAAATATACTTTTGGGCTTACGGTTATTATCATATCAATAGAATTTGTAGTAATTGAAACGACGTATACATCTATACGTTTTTTGTGTGTGTATCTCATGCATACACGCGAAACAAACTATTACTTGTTCGTGGCGGTATCCAAGCTACGCTCATCTGACAAGATGACTTCTATAGAAAGCCCACTTCATTACAACTCAACTATTCAAGCTAAAATGGTAACGGTTTTAAAAATCATTTCCCACCCTTAGAAGTGATATTATTAAAAAAAAAAACTTCCGAAAGAACTAGGCCTGAGATTTACAGTACTAATGATAAAAATAATTAATAAAACCGGTTGAGAGTTTAAGGAGATGTCCAGTAACATACACACAAAAAAAACATAGACGAATTGAAAACGGAAATCGAATCACAATTAGATATTAATATTACTAGTCTTTTTAGGTTACATTTTGTTCCGTGACCATTGATATACCCTAGATTAGACCTACTTGATGCGCAATCAGATTTGCCCCGCTTACCACTTAGCATATGTCCTAATGTCCCCATATTCTAATTAATTTTATTTTCTGGCCGACTTCCGTCTGATTAGACGCCACAATCGCAGTGGTTTAATGTGACAAAACGCCAATCATAAAGTGTAAAAATATGATTGAAATTAGTCGTAAGTTTCATGGACCAAGCAAAGCCACAATCGCAGTGGTTTAATGTGACAAAACGCCAAACAGCAAGTGTAAAAATATTTTTAAATAAAAAAAGGACCGCCTTCAAAAAAACCGGAACTAAAAAGCAAAAAATAATTGGTTACTTTTAATTAATGTACGAAAAGCTATTTTAATTCTAACTAATTATGTAAAATTTCTTAATTTTTAATCATCTTTTGAAGTCGGTGCCTTGGGTAGAGTTCGCTTCGCACGCTGCTGACCGAACAGACACTATTTCAGCCGAACACACCCGAAGTCTACGAGAGCGTAAACAACCTGAGTCAGCAATGATTGGTCCACAGAGCATTTTGTCTAACTGGAGATGCCCTTAGCGTTGGTTTACGTGCAAGCTGATATCGATACAGCGCAGCGTACTGAAATTGGGTTTCAGCGATTATTATTAGTACTTTCGGGTTTATAAAGGCGGGTCTGGTGAAGGAGGACGTTAATTCGCTGCTCTGTGTTGATTGGTACTTCCCTGCGACATCGTTGTCTGAACGAGACGATTTCTGCCGAAATTGGTGAGATATGTACTAACCGCACACTTTCTCTCGTTTCGTTTTGACACGAAGTTGAGAGCAGACACCTCAAAGTCGCTACCTATTGTTTTCTGTTCTTTTTTATGTTTGTATTTTTTTTTGTTTTGTGTTATGTAGGTATTTAGGTAGAATAAAAAGTACAAGCTACACCTACCTAAATATTTATCATATAAGTGGTCGTTGTTTTTATATTGGTTTGTTCGTAAGGTTTTCTTGTAAATATTTTGTTTTTATTGTATTAGGTATTTAGTTTAAGTATAAGGCATATTTAAATTACAAAGTACTTGCCTAAATACCTACTTACATACGTTTTTCCGACCAGTTTGTTCATGTAATTTTTGTTATTGTGTTTTGTTCAAGTAGGTAAATGTAAGTAGCTACCTACTTATATTTCTTTCTTAGCCATAGGTAATATTAATCTAACTACTTGCAGCCCTTAAAGAACGTCTACCCAAGGCACCGACTTCAAAAGATGATTAAAAATTAAGAAATTGTACATAATTAGTTAGAATTAAAATAGCTTTTCGTACATTAATTAAAAGTAACCAATTATTTTTTGCTTTTTAGTTCCGGTTTTTTTGAAGGCGGTCCTTTTTTTATTTAAAAATATTTTATTTTTTGCTTTTTAGTGGTGGCGTAACTTTTAAGTCAAGGTGGGCGAGCCCTCCTGCTCAACTTCACATACAAAGTGGAAAGAAGATATACATACATATACAATTCAATACAATACAATGAACGAGCATTAGCAGAAATACAACCATTGAGAAATCTCATTTCTGACGAAAGGTAGACCGGTAACTATCTGGATTCATGAGTTCACGGTTGATACGTACGATAATTGATACGATGAGATCACGTGAGATAGAGTGCTGTGACAGACGGACGGACGGACGGACAGCGGAAGTTGGTGCCCTTTGGGAACGGAACCCTAAAAAGACAAAACAACGATGAACCGGAACCGCTGAGCTTCTGAATTTCTCATCCAACCATCGTTCCGGATAGTCTGTTTCTTGCGTAAGTTTAAGTTGTATGAAAATGTGTACATATCGGCCTCGTTTATCCCCCCTTAACAGTTGAATTTTGTAAAATCCGTTGTAAGCGAGCCTTTTCGTCTTAACAAGAAGTCACTGAAAATTTTAAGTTTCGAGGATAATTGGTTTCAGAGATCTCAACATGAGTGGTTTTCGCCTAAATGTGTTCATTTTGACCTGTTTTACCCCCCTAATAGTATAATTTCCAAAAATATTTTCTTCTTAAGAATTCCCATCTAAAACAAAACATACTCTGACATTTCTGGGTTCAGCGGCTCTAGAGATAGAAATGTGTACAATTTGCCCTCTTTTACCCCCCTTGAATACCCCCAACAGTTGAAGTAAAAAAAAACCTCTCATACTGAGCAATCTCACCCGAAAAGAAAGCTACTGTAACTAAAAAATCACTTTTCTGGGTTCGCGGGGTTAAGAAATTCGATGTTTGTTATAGTTAAGTACCAAACTACTGAACCGATTTTGATAAAAAAAAAATGGGACCAACTAGAAAGTATACCCTTTCGAACAAAAAAAGAATTTTCCAAATCGGTCCACGGGTCTTCGCGTAATCGGTGAACATACATAAAAAAAAAAAAAAAAAAGATTCCGACGAATTGATAACCTCCTCCTTTTTTGAAGTCGGTTAAAAACATGATTGAAAATAGTCGCCAGTTTCATGGACCAAGCAAAGCCACAATCGCAGTGGTTTAATGTGACAAAACGCCAATCAGAAAGTGTAAAAACATGATTGAAAATAGTTGTCATTTTCATGGACCAAGCAAACGTTTATTCCAAGTACCAAAATACGGGTTCAGCTGACTGTATCTCCGCGGTATTCAGCCATGTTTTTTTAACGCGCTGGAAGCATGAGTGCTAATACTCAATGCGATATGGTTGGGGGGCGGATGCCGGAATATTAGTAGCACAATCGTATTCGTTTATCACATTGTGTATTTATAGATGCATCAACATGTTAGTGACTATGTTTATACCTATTTAAATACTATAACTTCGCCGTCCCATACTTTAAAAACCCCGCTGAGTAATGCAACTTCGAAATAATGAAAACTCGTTTTTCTTAGCAGTACATACTTATAAATTTTAACATTTAATGCATTTCGTTTCCTTTTAGATATTTCCTTTCACATATTTTTTATTATGTGTTTTTATTAACCGACTTCAAAAAAAGGAGGAGGTTATCAATTCGTCTGTATGTTTTTTTTTTTGTTTTTTTGTTTTTTTTATGTTTGTTACCTCATAACTTTTTCCTGGGTGAACCGATTTTGATGATTATTTTTTTAAATGATAGCTAGTCCTTCCCAAGTGGTCCCATTTTAATTTGGTTAAGTTCTGACAATGATATCCATGAGAAAATCATAAAAGTCTTAAATTTGTATTAAGATGTGCGCGACAAATGGACGAATAACTCAATATAACGCCAACCGATTTCGGTGATTCTTTTTTTATTGGAAAGGACGTGTACAAATTAGTAAGTTTACTTCAGATTCACTAAAAATTAACAATTAAAAAAAAATTAACAAAAAAAATAACCGACTTCAAAGAAAAAGCACTAAAAAGTAAAAAATTATGTTCATTTTTGTAGTTACGATTTCTGTTATTTTTTGAGTCGGTGTCAGCCAAGGTTAGGTTAGGTTAGGTTAGGTTAGGTTAGGTTAGGTTAGATTAGGTTAGGTTCTCTTGATTGGCGCAGCGCGTGCCCGGCTGACGCCGACTCAAAAAATAACAGAAATCGTAACTACAAAAATGAACATTATTTTTTACTTTTTAGTGCTTTTTCTTTGAAGTCGGTTATTTTTTTTGTTAATTTTTTTTTTCAGAATCGTATGCGAAGCCCTCACCCAAGAAGCGCCCGATGGGCGATGCTGCGACGCTCTTGAAGATTGCGAATGCCGAGCGGTCACGTGCTTCATCACATGACGTTGAAAGGACTCCATGTTGTATGTTGGAAAAATACCTCGACGCTATAGATACAATATTTGCATAATCGGTTAATTATTATTGATGTAGACAGTAAATTGGTGCATTGAGCGATGGCAGCATGGTACCGGAGAAATCCTTATGCTTCTCCGAAGATGATTCACCATGGTACATGCACAGAAAGTACACACAAAGAAATCGCACATCCCTACGGAGTTGCAATCAAGAACCTTCACTCTCAAATCTCTATTCAACAATATATCTTGAAAACTACAGCCATATCAAAAGCCTCTCTTACGTTTTTCCTTCTCGTTTTCCTAAGTTTTCCTCAAAATTGCAAAATTAAATTTGAAACATAACTTCAAATCTTCATTTTGAAGCTATATGGCGATTTTGTTTTGTGTAAAAATCAATTTCAAAAGATTTAGTATGCGAAAGAATGTTGGTCTCAACCGTCAGTTGAATCTGTGAGTCTTGTTTTCACAGCGTCTGATCTCACATTTTTTTCTTTGTGAAACGGAAGCCTATACCTTTTAAGTTGACTCTGGCTGAAAATGATGGTAAGTAGAAATCTATCATTTACGTAACGTTTTTAGTTCCGGTTTATCTTTTACAATTGCCGAATCAAAGTGAAAGGTCAAGTCACGTTATCTAATTTGATATCATTTCGTGTTAACAATGTTTGGGATTAAGCTTGGCAGCATAGCCAAGTTTTAGTGATAATACATACATACACTTAAGGTAGTGCCAGCCAGTCAGTTCGTGTCTGAATTCACTCATACCTGAATTTCGAGCGGCTCGTAGCCTAGTAGCGCGGGGACTGGCCTAGCGTACCAGAGGTCTGGTTTCAATTTCTCGCTCCGATATGCACCACTTTCTTTATCTTTCTGAGTTCGATAAGTGCATGTCGTCACGAATGCGAGCTGCGCCATAGTTCGGAATCCATGTAAAACTGTAGGTCCCCTTTCTCTACTAGGTGGTAGGGTTTAAGACCGCTCGGGTTGGTACCATCGCATTGGATGAAAAGATGAAATTTGTCCGTGTTTTTTATCCAGTTAAATGTAGCCGTGCTAATAAAGGGAAGGTCCTGGCATGGCACCTAATTCCCTCGGAAATTTGGTGTATTGGGCTAATATCATAATGGTATTTGTGTGGTATTAACCATCTTGTCAGGTTGAAAAAAAAAAACTTGATGTTCTCGAGCTCCAACAACACGTAAGAACTGCACAGGACTTTACCATGACCTGAATTTGGGGCGCCATATAAAGCAAAAAGGATAAATAAAAAAAATGTGCAACGAACTTTTGATGTTGTAGTCCCGAAATCGTAAGCGAACTCACTACCATCAGTCATAGATTAAATAGGAAGGGATATATTGTTAACGTCATACCATTACCCGTTGCAATTCACATTTCAGAATAAATTTAAAATAAACCAATGAGTATCAATGATGTTTTGTATTGACATTGACATTACTTAATTTATAGTTAAAATGTAACGTTTTCATCACGCCTACCTAGCCAAAAATTGAAATCAAGGCTCTTAGTTTAATGACGTTGTACCTATTTCTGGCAGTGACGGGAGCGGACTCGCACACGAAGGGTTCCGTACCATCGCACAAGATTTAACACAAAAAATCACGTTCTTTGTATGGGACCTCCCTTTAATTTTTATTATTTTTTTATTTTACCTATTTGATGTTATAGCGGCAAAATAAATACACACTCTGTTAAAATTTCAGCTGCCTACCTATTACAGTTCATGGGATACAGCCCTGTGACAGACGGACGGATGGACGGACGGACGGACGGACAGCGGATGCTTAGTAATAGGGTTCCGTTTTCATCAGTGTATTCTTACCAATACGTCACTACGCTGGCGCTATACAAATGAGTTTCGGTCGCCCCTTCCCTCCTTCCTTCTTCGATGCTGCTAGGATCGAGCCGCTTCTTGATCGGGGCGGGGCGAGGGGGGATCACGAGTGCTCGTCGCGGGCGCAGGTCGCGTCGTGAGGTCGCCGTCATCCGCGACCCACTCCTGTCCGCCCGTCTGCTTTTTACATCGCGGCCGTTGGGTTGCGAACGGCGAGCGTGGAAAGACGGGAGTAGCGATCGAAACTCATTCGTATGGCGGCAGAACCGGCCAAGTGCGAGTCGGACCCGCACACGCAGGGTTCCGTACCATCGTACAAGATTAAACACAAAAAACACGTTTTTTGTATTTATTTTTTAATTTTTTTTCATTTCACATATGTGTTATAGCGGCAAAATAAATACACACTCTGTGAAAATTTCAGCTGCCTACCTATTACGGTTCATGAGATACGGCCCTGTGACAGACGGACGGACGGACGGACGGACAGACGGACGGACGGACAGACGGACAGCGGAGGCTTAGTAATAAGGTTCCGTTTTCACCCTTTGGGTACGAAACCCTAAAAAACCTATCCAAAGTTTATCTCTGTATTCTATCGCCTTTACCGTTAAGAATGCTCGTCGGAGCGCACAACGCTGTACTTCCGTCCCTGTCTATTTTCGCCCGACGCGGAACAGGGAGAAAATGCACAAATTCACAGTTGACGTTCCAGAACTAAGAACCCACCGATCCTTTAGATTATTTTTTGGTTGGATTTAATAGGGTTGGTAATCAATGGAGTGAACTCCCTATGCCGGGGTATTTCCCCCTAAGTACAACCTGGGGTCCTTCAGAAGCAAGGTTGTCGCAGCTCCCCTGAAATTCCGAAATTTCATGGGCGAGCTCCTGGCGTACGACGTATGCCTCGCTTAATATAAAAAAAACTGTAGTTCGTTCGCTTACGAATTCGGTTCGTACAGCATCGAATGTTCGTTGCACTAAGTAGCGTCTTGTGAAGTTCTTACGTGTTTTTTCGAAAAAAAAAAAATACTAGGTGAAAGGCGTTACTACTCGTGTCCTTCCATGCTCGCTGGATACGAAGCAGACTGCAATATGGTTCACTGACGTTTACCTTTGTCAAACATGAATATTGCGATGAGTATCATTTGATGGTTGGCATCCGCTTTGCTCATTGCCTTATTTAGATCAATCCCACCATAGAGCTCAACTGGAAAATGTGAAATATGATCCTATAGAATATAGGATAAATAGTATAGAAGAATTAGAAAATAAATGGAAGATAGTGGTAGACAAGACACGCGGTAACCATGGTATCGTTGCTTTTGCCACATAACCTTTGCAATTATTTCGTACATGTGTGCTTTGTAGTTTATATCTCTACACACTATGGAAAATAATATATACACTATTTTCATTCATTAATTAATTTACTAATTTCGTACATGGGTGCTTTGTAGTTTATATATCTACACTATGGCAAAGAATATGTTGACTATGGAGTCATCCGAGAGGTGTCACTCGAGTAAAAAGGGTACACCAAGATTACCAGATGTCAATGATATCAGTATTACCTTGTGATTACTAGATTAATAAGGATTCCCAAGAACTCTCAAAGATTCCTGGTGATTTACATGATTCTTAGGACTACCAAATATTCTAGGAGTTCGTAAGATTACTAAGGACTTCTAGATCGCTAGAAAATCCTAAAAATATTTCAATTAACAAGG
The DNA here is from genome assembly GCA_946894095.1 of Incurvaria masculella. NCBI lineage: Eukaryota > Metazoa > Arthropoda > Insecta > Lepidoptera > Incurvariidae > Incurvaria > Incurvaria masculella. The sequence goes on along the minus strand of OX335644.1, from coordinate 3,950,540 downwards.
TCGAATGAGCAAAAAGAAAAGGTTCTGCAGAGAGGACGAGGCTCTTTCAAAATGTAATGTATCCTCCCAATTTGAGTAGAATACGGAAAAAAAAATTGGTGTTACAAAAAAGGCACTGCCGAAGATTTACGGATTCCTCAAACTCCCGGGCCTGAGAATCTCCGAAATTTTTTGGAATTTGATAGGATAGCCAATGATTTTCTTGGATCCACAGAAACCCTAATATTACTCCAGATTACCTAAGATTTCCAGATAACTTGGACTTCCACCAGATTCCCCGGACTGCCACCTAAGATTATATGAAATTACTGAGAATACCGCCGTCGATTAAGTCGCAGACGTATTGACGGGTTCGTGTGCGTGGGACTGACTAGGCATTTCGGGAGCACATTCGCGCGCGGCGAAGATGTTTCGGCTGTGTGATACACAATATATTGTCTTTACGGGCTTGCACCCACATGCAAACTCTCCTTCATTTTCTCTTCTGTGGTTCAGATAGACTCTCGATCAAAATGAGCTGCGAAAGGCGGTAGTAACATTGTACGGGGTATAGAAGCTGATAAGCTGCAGTAAACAATAGTAATTGAAACGCACTCAGCTGTGTCTGTGCGATCGTAGTCGCGCTGTGGCGGCTAATTTAATTGTTTCCACGCCGATAAAACTGCATTGTTTCCACAAATGTGTACGTTTTAGAGTCCGTCGAGTTGTTTAGGAAACGTACCGTGACCTACAGCGGCAGTGTTGGACTTGAAGCCAAGTCGCTAAAACAGGTGATTTGGGTTCTATGATGTGGTTTACTCACATATTGGTATAATACAATGCATTGAGGAAGGTTACCACATTTTGAGAAATCATTGTTAAATTTAATTGAGGAAGTTTTACGGATCATTACATATCGGACGTTTGACAAGCTTTGAAAAACAAGTTACATTTTAATGCGGAAGTTTGACAAGCTGTGAAAAATCAGTGTGTATGGGACGCTTCACGAGTTTTGAGCAATCATTATAACGTTACATTGCAGAGCCGCTAGTCCCACTTGTCACCTAAAATGGCGTTTACGCCAAACCCATCGACTAGCTTTTTCAAATGTATGGAGACCTTCGAGAAAGCGAACTAACATTTGCGAGTCAGAATTTGATTTGACACCTTACTCACTGTCGCCGTAAATACGTTGACGTTGCCGTTTACGCCGAGTTTTATTTTGACATGTTGAAGAAGTAAAACCACATAATAAGTAAGTTTTGTTTGACGTTTATACGTAATTTAGAAGTTCCGTAAACGTCAATTTAGTTGAGAACTCGGACTGACCACAGAGGTGAACGAAAGTATTCGTGGTACGAAAACTCTGTTCTTTATTCGTATCCTTGCGTCTCGATCGATTTTCATTGAACATTCGATCGACATACGTTGTAGGAAAATTATATATTGCTTAATTTCGTTATAATGTCATTGTTTCAAGGTTATTTTTCACGCTTCAAATCGTATATGTCGACGCAGTTTCAATGTTTGAATAAGTTTCTCTTATTTATTTACGTATTTAGGAAAATTGGAAATCTGTTAAAAAGGGTTTATATCTACATTTAGTATTTTTAATAACATGTAATTGTGAAGTTTGGTTAATTACATTCAAGTATAACTTGCATAATGATCATTTATCTTTTATTGTGCCACAACCAGTTCTATCTAATCCATATCATCTAATCCATATGTTTTGGTAGTATCAATTCGAAATAACCAAGCGCAGGTGAGTCTCTATAACAAAATGTATCCTATTGATCTTCATCCTATAATAATATTAAACATATTAGGAATTAATTTAACCGATTTCGGACTTAAGCCATGTATTTATAATACTCGTAGCGTATCCTGCAAATGTACCCAGACTGCACTTTTATAGCGTCGTAAAACGGCCATTCTCACATATACATGTAAAACACTTGCGAGGCTTACCTTAAGGCTGTTCCGACCCATATAAAGTTGTTTGCACACATAACGCAAAAAGTATTGCACTTTAAGCCACGAATTAATAATAAAAGTTTAATTTAGTCATATTACTTGCAGCGAAAACAATTTCACAATTTCAGGATTATTGGTTTTGTTACAATTTATTTAAATACGATTTTTATTTAACAGCGCCATCTAACGGTGTAAAACTTCTAATCGGCAATTACCACGAAACCATTAAACCTGAAATTGTGAATATGTTTTCGCTGCAACTACTATGGCTATATTTAATATTTTTGACGAATTCGTGCCTTAAAGTGCAATACTTTTTGCGTTCTGTGTAAAAAAAACATTGTATGGGTCGGAACATCCTTAAGCTGGTTTCGCTAGGGTTAGTGCAGGCGTGCTAGCTCCTTGAGCCCATTGAATGCGCCGGCCCACACAAAGGGCTCCATAACCTCGGCAGAAAGGCTATCGTATCGCTGAGAGCGAAACAGCACTTCCGGCTGTGAATAATACGTATAGACATCGAGTAGACATCCATGCAGAGCGGTTCGTGGCTAAGGGACGCGGGGCTTTATTTCTGTGCCAGAGGACATGGGTTCGATCCCCGCCACGTTCATGCAACAAATGTTTCTCTTTCTGAGTTGGATGATTGCATTTCGTCACAAACGCGAGCTGCTCCATGGTTCGGAATCAATGTCAAACTCCCGGCGGTAGGGTTTCCTGGTTGAGTCCGCCCGGTTAGTACTGTAGCGGCAAGCTACATTGTGTAACCTGACTGCTGCGTCGTCAGCTATCTTTACGTGTGCCTCACACGCCTGTCTATATTTTAGTGAATATACGATCATCAAGCAGAACACACGTGTTTCACTCCGGCCTAGTGAGTCGTCATTTCATCTTCGCTAAAGTACCATCGCATTGGATGGTTCGTGTTTTCCATCCAGTTCAATGCAGCCGCCCTAATAAAAGGAAAGTCCTGGCATGGCACCTAATTCCTTCGGCTTCTCTAGGCTGCGTTGCCGTTATACGGATGAGTTTCCGTCGCCAATTCCATCCTTCTTTACTCATTGAGCATTAATGAACATCAACTAATTTCCGACTAGAGTAGTTATTAGATCTCAATTCGACACTTAAGAATCCCGTAAGAATGAGGATATGCTCCCTAATCATTTGGAAACAGTGATATGTTAATATACATATATGTCAATGTTTGCAAAGCAATCTTCCAATTGGATGGATATTTGATATCCTAATATCAGGCAATAGACAACTGTGTCTGCACGTTTTTGGCACCAAACCGAATCCAATGAAAGCAAAAAGAAAATTTGTATGCAATTTTTTTATGTGGTCTGATTCAGGACCATTTACCGAAAAAACAAAGACATGGAGACACAAATATTTGTTGCCTGATATTAAATGCATAAAAAAAAATTAATAACTCAGGGTAGCCTTAGATATATATAATTATGTTTTAAATACAGCTAAATAATCAATTTATCTTTCATATTTTTGAAATTTCAAAATCAGTTGTAGTTATTTTAAAAAATTATAAAAAGTGCTTTCACGTACGCCCTTATGGAACTGAATGTAATCGGTTGCTAAAACCCCCTTAACCATTTGGAAACCACTATTCCAATTGAATTGATATTTGATATATAATATCAGGTAACAAATATCTGTGTCTGCATGCTTTTGTTTTTTTCCAATGCAAATCCAAACCGAATGAAATGAAAGCAAAAAGAAAATCTTCATACGAATTTTGTTTTCTCTGTGGTTTGAACCAGAATACATTTACCGAAAAAACAAAGGCATGCAGACACAGATATTTGTAGCCAATTATGTTGGAATAGTGGTTTTCAAATTATTAGTAAACTACGTTTGTATGGAAGGCGAAATTTTCTGATTCTTACGGGCCGACCTTAAGTCGCTCATCTTGATGTTCCCATAGAATAAGTTCGATTGTATTTCGCTAATGGACGGCCGGTAGGTGTCTGTCGCAAGCGACGCGCACAATGACAGGGAAGTGTTATTACCAGCCGGGTAATGTCATTCAATCAGACCGGACGATTCAATTGAACCGAGTATGTCGGACGAAACTCTGAGTGAAGCTGAGCTGCCGCCTATCGAACAATGTTGCATGATATGCCTTGGCAATATATGTTCATTGATTGATGAGGTACTCAATGCCTTGATAAATCTACGTTTGATTGTTTGATGAGGTACTCAAAATTATAGAGGGAAATATAGGGTGAGGAAAAATATAGGTGGTGTTCGTAAAATTTGGTCAACAAAATCACTAACATTTGTATAAATTTTAAATGTATAATATGTAAATGTATAACATTGGTATACATTTGCATATATTGTATTTGCTAATTTGTACCCCACATTTTTTGTAAAAATAACCTCATAGTTACATATTATATTCTGTACAATAAAATATTTATGTTATTTTATTTTTGTATCAACTTAATATATAATATTGAAATAACTATAATAAAAAATACTACCAAAATAGTATTCGTGTCAAAAAGTCTTTATGTATTTGTTTTATGATATTACATAAATGACAAAAAATGTTTCATCAGAGACCCTCGCTTACATTTGAATACACTTGACCATCCTTGTAGCCGTGCTCATGAAGGGAAGGTCCTGGCATGGCACCTAATTCCTTCGGGAATGTGGTGTATTGGGCTAATATCATAACGGTAGTTGTGTGTTATTAGCCATCCATGTCAGGTCGCATAAAAAAAATCCTTTTGCCTTTTCCGGTGAAAAGCGTTTTGGCAACAAGTTTTATCTCTATAAGTATTATTTGTATATTTGTTTTTGTGTCCTTTCCATAAAGAAATAAATAAATAAATGAGAACTGACTCTATAATTACTGCGGGCCATTTATTTTACGCGAATGAAGCTCTTTACCAGTATTTACCCGCCTGTGTTTAGGACATTTTATGTTATACTTATTTCTAATATTATGGTAACGAACTTTAAAATGAAGAGTAGCGCCTTCTAGTTTGAATCTGAAAAAAAAATTTCAATGCAATTCAATGCACACTTAATTATTTATATTACATTCAACTGTATTAAATACAAAAAAAACATGGGCAAATTAATATCATGCTGGTTCATTACTTGCGAATTGTCTCTTTCTGAAAGCAATTTTAGCGCTTTCAGGCGAAGATAACGTGTGCTAAAATATCCTCGTGGACAAAGAATACTTTCGCCGAGTCGGGGCAATATTCTCTCGTCACGATGAAATTCAACATTAAATTTAATAATTGGACTGACAAAACTTTTCTCATCACAGCGGATACGAAACAGGACAGAACATGGGCGGAGGTCACGTCACAATCATTTCGAATTGTAAATTTAATAAAATGTTACCTGTGTAGTAAGAGGTTGTGAAGCGTGTTTTTGTTATCATATTACTAGCTGAGGTTACGTCCTCCGTCCGTCCGTCGGTCGTCCGTCCGTCGTCTCTCCGTCCGTCCGACATTGAGTCGTTGTGGACTGATTTCGGGCTGACCCTAATTTTTTTTCGATATAATCCCGGAAAAAAAGTATCCTATGTATTAATCCAGGTAATAAACTACCTGTATCCTAAATTAAATTTTAATCCGTCAGCCGTTTTTGCGATAACATCGGATTTAAAAGAAAAAAAATAGTAATTTCACATTTATAATATTATTAGGATTTTGTTTGTGTTTGTTTTTTTTCCAATGCTCTTTCGGGGGATTTCGCCGAAAGAGCGAAAATGTCACCGCTGTTATGCCGACCGGATATCTGTTGCTATAGGACAAGGTTGTAGCATTGTAGTTTGAAAGCGATGATCCGAAACGTTAGAGGTCACGCATATTTGAAATGTTAGGGCCGTCTCACACGGAGAGATTTACGAGCTACGCGACCAGGAGGCCAATTCTTGTGCTAATTAGTTGAGACTGTGGTGAAGTCAGCGGGGCGCTGGGAATAAAAAAAATGAAGAAATGCTCTCTTTGCCCATTGGCCCAGGCACAATTTTGCACGCCGGCTGCGAATGAAACTAGCTAAATCTTCTTCCGGGAGCTACCCCTAAAATTGTCTGATTTTAAAAATATTTTTTAACCACTTGAGAAAGCTTGATTCTGCCTCCTTATGTTTTTGTTTTTATGTAAACATCTAAAAAACATAATCAAAAATATTCTAAAATGACAGTAAAAAAAGACAACTTTTACCAATTTTTAATAGCCAATATTTTCCAATCTAAAAGGTAAATAAAAAAAATATATACAGACGTAGGTTTTGACAAAATATTTTTTAATCCAAAATTTCAAAAACCTATTAAAACATTTGGAGCATGTATAAAGTTATTGCCCGTACTATGCAATAGAGAATCGATAGGGTAACAACTCTCAATATACGGAATACACACACCTGTGTACTGAACGAGTTAATAACTTCCCACCTATTCTGGTACAATTACAGATCGCTTATGGAAATGGATATGTAATTCTTCATTAGCATTCAATTCGGAAACACATGGAAATATTTCGTTCCGGGCCACTAATTCCGTCTAACGCTGCGATCAATTACCCGAATGCCATAGTAATGTCAAATAGCATGAACACTCCTGATTTATAAATTCGGAATTCCCAGAATTGGCCTCTTTGTCTGGCACACTCCATACTTTAGGTGTAGGCATCAGTATTGAGGCCCATTCAGTACGGTAAAAATTTTAAAGTAATAAGCTTCAAGTTAACGGATTTCATATAATAGGTCGGGGAAAAAGTCTTTTCGCATTATAGTATGTATGAACTTGTAATAAAATCTCTTTGGCTATACTATTTGTATCTGGCTGGTTTTGGTATCATTGAAAGTTTAAATTTTAAAGAACATAATTCCAAATTCAAATTAGGAAAATGTGTGATTCTCATTTGTTTTTCGTACTGTCAAAATGAGTGAATCTAATGAAGAAATTCGATACATTTTAAAATTTTACTACAAAAAAGGTGAAAATGCAACGCAAGCCGCGAAAAAAATTTGCGATGTTTATGGACCTAGTGCAGTGTCTGTGAGAGTAGCACAAATTTGGTTTAAGCGTTTTCAATCCGGAAATTTTGATGTCAAAGATGCACGTCGCTCTGGTCGCCCTATTACGGATAAAATGGATGCCATTTTTGAAAAAGTGGAGCAAGATCGGCATATCAGTAGTTACGACGTAGCTGAAGAACTAGGAATTGACCACAAAACAGTTTTGCCCCTTTGAAAAAAACTGGGTACACAAAAAAGCTCGATATTTGGGTACCTCACGAGCTCACTGAAAGAAACCTAATGAACCGTGTACTCATTTGTGATTCTTTATTACGACGTAATGAAACCGAACCATTTTTGAAGAAGCTGATAACTGGTGATGAAAAGTGGATCACGTACGACAAGAACGTGCGAAAAAGGTTGTGGTCAAAGGCCGGTCAAGCTTCACAGACTGTGGCGAAACCCGGGTTAACTCGCAACAAGGTGATGCTGTGTGTGTGGTGGGATTGGAAGGGCATTATTCATTATGAGCTGTTACCACCAGGCAGGACCATCGATTCTGAACTCTACTGCGAACAACTGATGAGATTAAAGCAAGAAGTTGAGAGAAAGCGGCCGGAATTAATCAACAGAAGGGGTGTGGTTTTTCATCATGATAACGCTAGACCTCACACATCTTTAGCCACTCAGCAAAAACTAAGAGAGTTTGGCTGGGAGGTGTTAATGCATCCGCCGTATAGTCCTGACCTTGCACCTTCAGATTTCCACCTGTTTAGGTCTCTTCAGAATTCTTTAGGCAGTGTCAGGTTAACATCACGAGAGGACTGCCAAAACCACTTGTCGCGGTATATTGATCAGAAGTCCCAATATTTCTATAGCAATGGGATCATGTCCCTACCTACAAGATGGCAAAAAGTTATCGAACAAAATGGTACCTACATACTTTAGTTAAATGTAAATAAACCATATTAAAAAATGTTTTGAATTTTCTTAAAAAATGCGAAGAAACTTTTTCCCCAACCATATTTCCTGCGACATACATACGCGCTTAGCTTTCTAATTTATATTTTAAGGAATCGCTCAACGAATGTTCTGTAACGCCTAGACACGTTTCTCGTATGCGCTCATGATTACGCATAACTCTCTATTGGTTTAGTATTGAACATTATTTTAAACAAAATAAAGCCACTATATCCATTGTCGTTAATACGAGTTAATGTTTATGAAGTTATCAAATAAGAAGTTTATAAGGTCATTTAAAAAAAAAAGTGTTTTCTTTGTATTTACTGGAGTTAACAAAGGTGCTATAACCTTCCTAATTTACGGCATTGTGGTTTTTTGTTCACGGCGGCGTTGACTGTATCATGAATTAGTGTTTCAACGAAAGCTAATGAAGATACCTACATTACAAACGAGTGTAACAATAATGCCGAAAATATAGTGCATTGGAAAAGTAAGTGATTAGATTATTATCAACATCATTAGAATAAAAGCGCGGCATATGGCATACGCCAGGCCCTCACATAAGAAGTGCTCGACGATGCCCATGGGCTTTCGAACTTACACGAGTGCTGCGTAAACCATGCCGATCGTGCTTAGGGGAAAATAACTCGGCACATTCCATAGTTTACCGACAGTTTGGATAAAGGATCTAGTGGATCGGTTCGTTCTAATGTTGGGATTGGCGTCAGTGACGGCGTTGAGCGAAGGTAGAAAGCGGACGGGGGGATGGCGTTATGGAGTTCTGAAGAACATTATCCATGGTAGAAAGGATAGAACACAGAGGGACCCTATATCCCTTCGGAGTTGGAGGGTCTTTAAATTTGGGATACCTCGGGGTGGTCGACGAGACGCACAGCTCGGTGCTGATTCGAGTCCAAGGAGTCAAGCCGGTACTAAATTGATTCGGATGGGTGGGACCCACAGACGCGGACAATGCTCCGCGCTAGGTCTTATCAGATGAGCAGTTTTTGGTACAATTCTAAAGGTCTCATTCACCAACGTCAATATAGTTACAAACAATTGACAAGCGATCAAATTAGTTTCACAGTCATATCTTATGGTTATCAAGTAATGACTTTAACCACAGAATTTCATCAGTGGATAAAATGCTGTTGTTCGTTATCAGTCTCATCCAAATAAAGTTCAATAATCTGCACAATGTCCATGATTATAATATCGAAATTCACAACTTCATTGAACTGGGAGTTGCCTCTCGACTGGCAGATAACTTTTACGTCGGTTTGAGTGTCAGTCAAACGCGTTGGTTGAAGCTATTTTTAATTATTGTGCTAGTCATGTTCCAGTTGTACAGAATGGAACTTTGAGAGGATGTGGTGAAAGAAACCCTTGATCTTTCACGGATGTTTCTCTGTAAAACATGATGGAGCCGTACTAAATGAAATGAATATTGTAGCGTCGGTGTTTTTAAATTTAACAACGTCGTATCAGAGATCATTCGTAGGTTATTATGGAGTTTTATAACTGTCAAGTGTTTATGCTGTTGTTTTATGCAAACTTTACGAGGTATTATACTAGCGTAAATGTCAATATTTTTGCTGATAAAAGGTTCTTATGTAGGAGTATTTTGCGTCCGCACTAAACTGTGTTTACGAGCCAACGGTATGGCGTACGGTTCTTGGTTCCCAGTCTAGGAAACTGATGTATCCAGCTGCCGCCAACACCGCTATTCAAATTTTATCTTCAAAGCTCTACCGGAATTTCTTGAAATCGCTACAGCACATTTAGTGACCAGTTCTCTGTCTGTTTGTTGCGTTTTCACGTCTAAACCGCTGAACATTCAACTGGAAGAAGGTGAAATAGGGGATAACATTTGTAAAAGCAACTCGTATAATATCAAGGAAATCATTCGGCCCGACATCAGTCCTAAACGATTTTGACCCGAACGGAACCATCATCATCGACACTCCACGAGTCCGTTCTTATAAACCCTAATATGGTAGATTTCAGTTCACTTGGCCGAATAACACGTCATTTGACAGTTAGCATCGTACAAAATCCAACTAAACGTTAGATTTTATCACTTACTTGCCTGTTCACCCGGTAAGTTAATTTAGCACGCTTTTTGAGTTTATAGGACCGTAGTAGTAAGAATGAAGCGTCATCGCTCGTTACCTGACTCAGCCCTCCAGACCTTTGCACGCGCGAACCATCACATCCAATTATTTGGAGCACTCCAACCTTTTTATCTTCGGAATACGCCCTTTGTTCGGTTAATTTAATCAGCGAACGCGAATATCTGAAGCGACGCTCTAAATTGAAACGCTCTTCGTGAAATTATATCTATATCTAGGGCATTATACAATCGTATAAACAGCTTTCTTCAAGTGTTTTTGATTTGAACGCCATGTTTTTTTGTTCATGTTTGACTTTTTATTCATTCATCATACGTGTCAGTTCAACAATCACAGCGAAGAAGAACAAGCAAAGTAGAACGCTGGACATTTTTTCTATGTCCACTTAGTCTTAGTTTAGCCATACGAGTCATTTTTACATGTTTATGTAAATAGATAGTTTTAATTTGTTGCAACATTTAGAGTAAATATTTTCCATTATTGTTAGAAGGTAAACACAAGTAACTCAACACTAAAACATTATACATTCACGAAAATCAACAGTTCATGCTAGATATCAGTTTATTTTGCAAAGACTAATTTCAGTTTCTTTATTTTCTCCATTACTCGTAGATGTATATTACACATTCAGATTCGTCAACACTGTTTTCTTTTCCGCCTGTTCCATTCCCTCTGGCGAAGAAGAACGGACAAGAGACTTCGCCGGGTTTGACAATTGTTATTGTTTGATTCCATATTACATTAACATCAGACAGTACCCGTTCACAAGCATCACGATCGGTCCGGCCATCGCCTCTTTCAACCATATTTTGACCTAAGTACTTAAGTCGTTTTTACTACTGACATTCCAGCCTGTTGATTTTTTTATGTTAAGCGTGGCATACGGCGTATTCCAGGACCTCACAAAAGAGCCGCCCGAGGACGCCCATGGGCGTAAATACCTACAAACAAAATGTATGGGGAGGACAATTTTTTTAAGTTGTATAACATATATTTTGTTATACAACTTAAAAAAAATGTCAAAAAATTATACGTGCTTAACGTTTGGACCATACCTCCGCTAACACGCTGTATATGGTTGAAAACAGAAATAGCTTACTTGTCCAAGTCCGGCACACGACTAACAGGGAATCTACTTCAAAATGTATAAATCATGAAATAAATGGTCATTATCTTTAATTTTATAGCATCTCTAGCGAACATCATATCCTAACCTAACCAAGTATATCCAACGAATATTATAGCGAAGTATTTTAAAAATATGATCTTAGCGACGGCGCTGCAAAACTTACAAAATTCACAACGTATAATATGCATTTGCTCGAAAAATCTAGCTAATGACCATTACGCGTTCTGAATTTTAGACGTTGCTCGGCGCCTCCCCACAGATCGTCACGTCAGTGCCGTCAGTGGCGAAACTGGAAAGCCTCGCACGTCAGCGCGTGTCGTGGAGTTCGTCGCCGGCGCCAGTTGCCACTCGGGGCTAATTAATTTTGAAATGGAGCTGCCATTTGGTAACCGCGGCGCTCGGCGCGAATTAGCGCGGGAGTGGTGCAAGCCGCCCTGCGGTTTCAGCCGGCGACGACGCCGCGGAATTGCTTCGGGACGCTGTGTGGAATGGCTGCTGCGTCACTGTGGGTGTAATACAATCGAGCTGCAATATGAGATTGGATCTATTACGAAGTGATAACACACGAACAGCTTGTAAGGAAGGGAGCCGGGACTTGCCTTCGAGGGCAGAGGTCATGGGTTCGATACCAGCCCTGTTCGTGCACCACTTTATCTTTCTTTCCGAGTTGGAAAAGTGCAATTCTTCCCGAATACGAACTGAGCGGTCAGTCTGAGTTCTCACCTAAATTGGCGTTTACGGCAAACCGATCGACTGGCGTTTTCTCCAAACTCCATACAAGTTTTTACTAGATATTCTGTGGTTTCACTTCTTCAAGCTGTCAAAGTCAAACGCGGACTTCCGATTTGTATGAAAACGCGGAGTGGACGTAAACGGCAACGTCGACGTATTTACGGCAACGTTGAGTAAGCTGTCAAATCAAGCTCGGACTCGCAAATGTTAGTTCGCTTAACGCCCGCTGCGCGCGCTCTGCAATTTCTCCATACATGAAAACGCCAGTCGATCGGTTTGCCGTAACGCCAATTTAGGTTACAACTTAGACTACCGGCTCTGTTCCATTGTTCGGAAGCCGGTAGAATTCAACCCTTGAATGAGCAGATGATCGAAGCCGCAATGAAAAATTGTTCGTGTTTTCCATCCAGTTCAATGTTTTTAATGTAACTGGACATGGATGACTAATACCAAACTGACCGTCGGATATCAGCCACCACATGAGAACTAGGTGCCATGCCAGGACATTCCTTATATTGCTCGGCTACAATGAACTGGATGGAAAACACGAACAATTTTCATTACCTATTCGACCATCGTTTATTCAGTGCGAATGAACGATGGTCGAACCCTAATGTGCTCATAAAGGGAAGTTCATCTCATGAAGGTATGGCACCTAATTACTTTAGTAATGCATTGTGATGGGCTCACATGATGGAAGGTTTGGTGTTAACCATCCATGTCCATAGTTAACTCAAAACAACTATTGGAAAACTATTTAATCGTTTAATCCCGATACTATTTATAATAAACTCTCTAGAAGGGTCGTAATCAGAATCCAATCAGCCCGAAAACCATTGAGTGTGGCACTCCAGTGTTAAATGAGTCCCCCGCCGGCGGTCTAGTATCGCCGATATATCGGGTGGAATTCCAAAAATGGAGCGCATGTAGAGCGGGCTCATTGGAAATTCCGTGTGTCGCGTCCAGTGGCCTTCCCTGACCGTTATCCGGTTAGCATATCGAACACCGAGCGGTGCCGCTGACGTCGATAAAGTACTCAATATCCGAGAGACATGGTTTTAGCGTTCCGAACCGGTCTCGATGCGAGTTAGCCGCGAAATTACCTGAAATTTTGCCGTTTGCAAATTCCTGCTCGAAAATTCGTATTCTGTTGAGGACTTTTTAATATTTATTTTATATAAATCGCCTTTACTATTAAGCTAAAATAATGGTAAACCAAGATCATCTTAAACCTAGTATTTTATTGTAATTGTTTCCAGTTGTTAAATTGTATGTACGTAATACAACGAGATAGGTAAACATAAATCTGTAACTAGACCAATTCTGATAAAAAGAAATGCATTTCTCCAAACGATGTCAGTCGGGAGAGAGACGATATAGCGCAATGCACTATTACTTATTCTGTGGCCATGAGTAACGACTGCATTTATTCGTACATCCTCTTTGTCAACGTGTCCCACCTCAGATAAAAAAGGAAGATGTGACATCTAGCCCGCCTGCTATGAGACTCCCTGTTTCCAATTTCCTAAAACTACCGACCCAACTAAAAAAAAAACTACACGCAAATATAGTCGCAGACGTGTTGGCGGGGTTGTGTGGGTGGAAAATGACTTGGCGAATGCATTACAAGGGTACATTCGCACGCTGCTGTTGTGATGTTTGGACTGTGTGTCTCCGATTATATGCACAATTGGTTTATAGGGAAGAGTCGCTAGTTACGCAATTTTTTAGCAATAATTTATTCTAAATATCCATAACATACCTTACATATCATACAAAACATAACTTGAGTAAATACACTTTTTCGTACTAAGCAGGTACGTCGCTTATTCCAAGGAATGTGATATGTCTGTATGTATAATCGACCGTGAAGCAAGGACACATTAAGAGGAGAAAGAGCCCAGTGAAAAGAAATACTTTACGAATATACTGCAAGGCTGGACCCGAACCAGCAAAACATACCATTCGCGGGTAGACGCAATCTACCAATTTCGCCACTAGCTGTTTACCAAAAATTTGGAATTCTCCATTGCAACAGTCTCTTTTCCCATAATGAATGCCTCCTACTAACGCTTCATCTGCGTTGCGGGCATTCACTGCAAAGATCGAACATTAAAACATATTGCCGTCGTCGTACTTTACCAGTTTTACGTTGATCTCGACTGTCACGCAATGTTAACCGATAATATCATCGTTTTTATCCGGACAATTAATTTTAATCTTACAGAAGGTGGCAATGCGACTCAAGATACGTTAATAAAAGTTACAAATGTGACTTTTTTATTGTAAACCTGCACTAAAGGTTACTTCGTGAGTGATGCTTTATAGTCGCCATCGAGCCGGTTGACCTTTCAACGTTCACATAGTTCGGATTCATTGTGTTCGCGCAAGCTAACAAAAATCCCGTGACATTAACCGATCGTAAGTTTATGACATTCCATGCAACCTTTCGAGTTAAACAATTATTTCTAAATACCGTGTTAAGTTAACGATCAGTTAGCTGTTATCAGTTCGCTTTACCATGTTGTCCCTAACCTGCAAGTAAACTTTGCTTAAAATGGCCTTAGGGACGAATGATGAAGTGGCCGAAAATAGTACCAAAATGTATTATTTGATTGTTTTTGTGTGCCTTAGTTCAGTCTATATTTGCCGTGATCAAAGGCGTAATTAAGACCTTCTTTGAACCTAAACGTCTACAATGAAGTAGACAGGTATAGAGAGCTCTAAAATGCTTACTAAGCTGCATTGCTTTTGTCTTGTCAATATAACAAGAATTGTATTAGTTTAGGTAAATCTATCTGCGCAAATATATATTCCTTGGTAATTTTTGGTGTAATTTAAAAACCGCTCGCATCCAATATACCTAATATGGAATTGTTTCGGTTAAACTGATATGTTTCCAGGGATCCATTCAGATTAAGAGTGAGTTCGACTTTGGGAGTAAGTAAAATCGCTGGATATTATATTATTAATTAAATAACGGAACTGTTACTTTACCTTCCAAAGTTTTCATTAGACAAACCAGATTTTTACCAAACTAAAATGACGTTCAAGAATTGCGAGAACTTGAACTATTTATAAAAGTGAGTTGATATTAAACACCGAATTCCAACTTAATCTTACTTGGGGCAAAATCCCCCAGGTGATTTTGGTAAAAAATTACACGTAAAATTACGAGTTTACTTTGACAAGAGATATCGCTTAGCGAAATAGATATTCGAAGTTGTAATACCAAATGGTTTAATATTCGATATCTAACAGCGAAGCAAACAATTGAATCTATTCGAATTGATTTGTAGTATTTGACAAAATTTGCAATATTTGACGGATTGAAAAATGACGAGCGAAGAATCATTTCGCTCTAAGGCCACACATAAATTAAATCTTAGGCCATTGAATTTGAGAGAAATTAGTCGAATGGGCAAACGAAATCACTGAAGCACCACCGTCCATCAAATCTTGAGAGGTATGTAGAATTATTGATATTTTAGCCAATTATTTAGAATCCAACATTGGTTCATTTAAAAATATGCACCTAAAGTATATCTATAGGCTTTATTTTTATTTTGTAGGAAGTTTGGTGGAATATAACGTTATAATGGCGTGCCCAATATATTCATAAATATCCATTGTTCTCGGTCGCTCACACCTCAGGCACCCCGCCTTGTCTTTTAACGTCATTTTATCTCACATTGCCCCACACGCTGTCAATGACCGACGGTTTGCCGTCAATGTAGTGGATATACTAAACGGTAATGGCCTTTTGCGGGTCTTTTCTAGCTTCGGTTCGGTACTAAAACGTAACATCTTGTAGCATACCGTATTGTCTGCTAAGTTTTACCAGTACTTGTAGTTACCGCTACCTTATACCAACTATTTAGTAATCTTTTTATTTAAAGCTAGATAGGGTGTTGTTTTTTTTTTTTTTTTTTTTTTTTTTTTTTTTAATTTAGGTTCATCAACAAGAACACCACTCAAACATACACAGAAAATACAGATAGAGGATAAAAGACTGAGCGTATTCTTAATTATAGACGAACACAACATTCACTACAAATTAATACCTAACCTAGCACAATTCGAGCTAAAATTTCAAATGACACTAGCACATAACAAGCAAAACACAATAATAGAACAAGAAGATAAAAGAAAAAAAAAATATTTAAAACGAATATTACATGTAACATATATTAGGATAAACAGTTACTACCTTTCTGAGATTTTTCTTAATTTTTCCCTCCATTGCCATTCCAGAACACACATTCAAATCAAAATCAAAATCTTTAATTTTTGATATTGCGTTGAAATTGGTAAATATTTTTGAAAGAGACGAATGAAAACCGAGATTTGTTCTAAATTTATTAATTTTAAGAGGAATCAAATTAGTTGATCTAGCACCACGTCTGGGAACTTTAAACGATACTTTTTCTAATAAGAAGGGACAATTAATTTTATCGTTTGTAATTTTGAAAAGAAATGTTTGACCAGCTATAAATCTACGCTGCTCCAGAGATTGCACTTTAAAATAGTCCAGCCTGTTTAAGTAATGAGGTAAATGCCTGGTTTTATTTGTAGAAAATGAAAGATAGGACAAGAAGCGTTTCTGAACATTTTCAATTCGTTGTATATGGACTTTATAGGAAGGACACCAGATAATACTACAATATTCAAGTATACTTCTGACTAATGAATTAAAAAGTGTAATTTTGGAAAAACATTTTTTGAAGTCCTTACTATGACGTTTAACAAAACCTAGCATTTTAAAAGAACGAGTAACAATGGCATCAATGTGTGTAGTGAACCTGAGTTGCTTATCAAATATAACCCCGAGATCGCGAATCTCATCTACATTTTTCAGTTGCACACCTTCAAAGTGGTACTGAGTGGCAATAGATTTTTTTTTTCTGGTAAAACTAATCTTAGTGCATTTATTACAGTTAAGTGGCATTTTGTTGTCGAAGCACCATTTAGAGATTCTATCTAAGTCATATTGCAGTAAAGTGGAGTCAGACATCGTTTTAATAACTTTAAATATTTTGCAGTCATCAGCAAATAGGACAATATCTGAATCCACTAGCACATCGCATAGGTCATTAATAAAAATTAGATATAAAACTGGGCCAAGATGGGAGCCTTGAGGAACTCCTGATGAAACGGTGAACCAATGAGATTCATAACCGTTTACGACTACATGTTGGGTACGATCCTTTAGGTAAGAAAAGAACCAGCCTAGGAGTTGACCGTGGAAACCAAAAGTGTGTAATTTTTTTATTAAAATCCTGTGATTGACTTTATCAAAGGCTTTACAAAAATCTGTGTATACTGAATCCACTTGCAATCCCTTATCAACAGATTCAATCAAGGCGGTGGAATAACAAAGTAAGTTAGTTGTTGTGGACTTTTTAGAAAGAAAACCGTGTTGTTTGGGGGTAATGATTTGTTTTATGTGGTTGTTTATAATTGGACATAATATTTTTTCAAAGATTTTAGCAAAGGTGCATAAAATAGAAATAGGTCTATAGTTAGATACGTCATGTAAATTGCCATTTTTTGGAACTGGAACGATATGGGCTTGTTTCCATAGTGAAGGGAAGGTAGAAGTAGAAATTGATTTATTAAAAATTATTGCCAGGGGAGTAGACAGTGCAGGAGCACATTTTTTTATAAATAAAGGTGGCAGCTTATCAGGCCCTGCACCTTTAAAAGGGTTGAGATTTTCAAGTGCTTTCTGTACTTCGATATCAGTAAATTCAATTATATGTAGTGAGTTGTTAGTTATTAATAAGGGTGAGAATTTGTTAGAATCATTTTCAGGCGACAAATTTGAACCACTATCCATGACGTAAACGGAAGAGAAATGTCGAGCATATAACTCACTTATTGTTGCGCCATCTGATGTCTTAATATCACCATAAAACATGTGTTGTTGTCTGGTTCTGGTTGGAGCGCAATGATGACCGATATCCGATACGGGAAAGTTTAATCCATATGAAGGCGTCCATCCACAAGAGACGCTCATTCTTTCGGGGTGAATAAAATGGTGAACATGTATGAATTCATATATAACGGTAATCAACGGCTACCGGCTTAGTGAGTCGAATGCGATAAAGGACATTGCCGATTTTACTATGGGCCAGAAAAGCGTTACTTCTTAAACGATACCGTATCAACCAAACGTATTTTCATTCCTCACATGCTTACACACAATAATTAATATGGTTTACTTTACTTTCACAGCAGAAATAACACATCAGACACTTTTAAAATGCATATTTGAGGTTAGTCTTGTGAAATGTAACTTATTTTTGTGTCTTTGTTCACACAGAAAGGCAAGGACTTTCAGCATATAACCATAAATATATTTTTTCTACGAAAAAGGCATTTAAGTTAAATTATAATTGAAATAGTAGTTGACGAATAATTAAAAACGTGTATGTATGTAGAGGAAGCGAAATCAGTATGCTATGATCGAACAGTATGGTCGTAAACCTAAAATAAATTGATCTGGCTGATAGCCTTTTCCTTCCGATCTAAAGGAAAATATTAAAGCTATAGCTTATTAGCTTATTAGTAACATAATTCATTTTACTATATACGGAGTGTATTTAGTTTAGATTTTTATTGCAGATTAACGACTGTGACATTAATCATTTAGCTGAAATCGCAAGATAGGATTAAAATGTCGTTACCTATTTCAGCGAAAATACGCAACATCTGACAACACTGAGAACAACATGTTGTGAACTTTTTTAAAAATAATAATCCTTGTCCGCTGGGACTTTAATTAATTAGTAATTGAAAAATATTATTTTTAATTTCAATTTTCAATCACATGTTTGCCTATTGGAATCGGTCTTTGTGAGATTTCGGCATTGTCCTTTACCCGATAATTTTAAAATAATACTCCACGTAATGGCCTGTATTTGCCGTCTCAGAAGGGTTAGCATGGTAAATTAACTGGTCTGGTGAACATGGAAGTAACTTGTAAAATTTAGTTCACTTGCCTGAATAACACGTTGTTTGCTTGGTACGAAATGCAACCAAACGTCAGATTTAATTCATTTGCCGGCGAGTTCATATAGCATGAATCGAGCAAAGATCAGGCTTGCTTTGTATTCGAAACGATACTATTTACCTAATGCATTATTGCACTATTACGTATATACATCGACGGCGGAATTGCATTTTCACAATCGATAACTCTATCGGATTGGTGCGACGCGGGCTGATGCGGGTCTGTGGCTGCCGCATCGGCAAAGGTTTTTGCCGTTCAGTCCCCGCCCAGTAGTGGTTCATTTATTAACAGCAATATTCAGAGTGGGCGTACTAATTTTAATACGCTTATTATGTCCAGACTTAATCGCATTTTGTATGGTTAGTCCGGTGATAATACGCGTACAGTAGTTTTTACAGTTCGCTCTAAATACGACTCTATGGCTCACGGACCTATCGATTGTCAAATTATTATTAATCTACGAGTATGCTCTAATAGATTCTCACCCACTCACTCTTTGCTGTTGTCTGCCACCTAACCATTGCTTTCCGACGGCGGTCACCTGGCATCGAATAGTCGCGATACCCGGCCCCGCTCGACATGTTATAGAAAATTAAATGAAAGAGGCACAGCCTGCCGGCCTGATGGATATTTTTGTGAATTTGATTTCTCCCTAAAGATAATGTAATGAATGAAAGATCAAAATGGCAAAATCGACCCCTCGCTCCCGGCCCTCTCAACTCGATTGCACATGCGCGCGAAACAAATGTCATATGCTGAGACGTCGGGGCAAGGCCACGCTATCACGTGGTTTGTAACATATTATCGCAAGTTAGTCAGTTTAGCTGCAGTAAGCTTCGCGCGGTACACGATTTAGTTACATGAAAGTTGACGCTCTCAGCCGAAACTCGAGTAAGACGTTTATCAAAATCACGTCCAAATAAGGGATCATGCTATTTCTGTCTTCTGTCCATAAACTTTATTCATGCTATCTCTATCCATATCCGTTGCTGCACGAAAGATGGACAAACCAATAAACACACTTTCGCATTTACAATACAAGAAGGGAAGGTAATACACCATCCGAAACACCGCGTCTCCCTTGCACGGACAAGTTGCACAACCAGTTGCGTCGGTCGCGGCGTGTTGTTTGAGCTTTCTGTCGTCGCATTTAGCACGTTTCTGTTTTCTCCCGCGACGAGCGCTGTTTGCGTTTCCTAACACGGTGGGCGCGATCGTCTTGTGTTCACATCTTCGTCACGACATTTTTACATGATGACATAGTCATTATGAAAGGATCTCGGTCAAAATCCAAGAATTGTGATCAAACCTCGGATCGATTAGGATATATTCACTAGTTCAAACTTGGTTAGGTTGTTTTTGATCCTATTTCTGGTTCTCGATACCTAGATTAAATTTCTAATCTATGTTATACAAAGAAATCACAATTTAAAAAAAATTATAATGCACTCATTATGAACAATTTATTTTCTTGATTGCACCTCGAATATCGAATGAATACTGTGATAATATCTTTTGAACCTTACATTTTATATATTCTACAACTTAATAAACATACAAATACAGAAATCATATTTTATAAAAGTACACGCTGTCATCATTGAAATAAAACAAAAAAATATAAAGTAAAAAATAAAAGAATAAGTTCTGTTTGAGTATTTGCGACTGCGAAATTGTAGAAAAAATAATTTACTAGTATCTACATTGGGGACGCATCATAAAGTCCAAAAAGCACAAGGTCCAAAACCCATACCGTCCAAAACACTAATGAATTCGGAACTTTTTCAATTAGGTTAGGTTAGGTTACGTTAGATTATAATATTTGCATTTATAAATATATGCAAAAATACATACTTTTGGATGTTCTGGGTTTTGGACCTTATGCTTCGATAATTATATTCTCGTTTTGAATTTATCGAGAATTAAGATTAATACTCACGTTCCTACCTTGCCAGTCCTGCTTGGATGACGTCCATCGAAATTTAATATTTTTATCATAACAGTTTCAAGTGCCTGTGAAATCCTAATGGCGCTTAAATATCTCAAGTGTCAGGTGAAGTGCTAACCCGATTTGGTGGCTACGTCGGCTGTAGGGGGGACGTGGGAGCGACTGAAGGATGGAAGGGGGCAAGATCGCTGCCAGGCTGTATTCAATTAGCGCTAACGGCGGACGGGGCTGCAGCAGCCTACATACCTTGCGAGATCCAGCGCCATTCATGCGTAGACGTAGTAGACGAAAACGCATCTTTCCGTCTACGAAATCTAGTTATCCGTTTGTACGGATCCGATCACAACATTTCTTCTAAGATCCAGCGCTATATTTTCGTGGACGTCGTAGACGAAATCCTTCCGCCCTCGATATTGCGTATTCGTGCTAAAGGTGTGTATGTATTGGATTTAGTAATACTAGCACAGAATACCTTCTGAGAACCAGCGCTATCTCTCGGTAGACTTCGTAGATGAATTCCCTTCCTTCTGCCCGTGATCTTGCGCTTTTGTGCGAAACCTAGTTGTCTATGTGTACGAATCTGATTTCGTACTCTTAGCATAGAGTATCTTGTGAAATCCAACGATAATTCTTCGCAGACTTCGTAGATTAAAACACATCCCTCCGCCCGCTAATTTGCGTCTCCGTACGAAATTTTCTGGTTTCTTACAAAACCTAGCGCATAATTAATACTAATATAGAACACCTTGTGAGGTCCCGCGACATTTCTTCGTAGACGATAAGACGTCCTCCCGCAAACTTGAATCTTCGTACAAAATCATTCGTGTCCGTACGAGTTCGATTTTCACTATCATTACCACTAGCCAGTTGAAATAGTGTCCAAAGTGTTAGTTTCTAACAAAATATGAGTGCAAAAGTGTGTTAGCAGGTATGCACTCTTTCGATGAAATGTTATAGCACATATGCAGTAAGGACTGCTGGACTAATTTGACATGCAATGTCTTTGAGTTCCCATAGACATTACTTTAAAAAAAAAACAGCTCACAATTTTGATTAAATTGTCAATAGCAGGAGGCCGAAACGGTCGATTAAACACGTCGAAAATTTTAACGTGACTTGCCAATCGTCACAGTAAAATATTCCTTATTTTTGTAATGGGTTTTATAAAAACTATATTTTTTTAAATGTCTATGTTTTTAACCGACTAAAAAAAGGAGGAGGTTCTCAATTCGTCTTATCTTTTTTTTATGTATGTTCCCCGATTTATCGAAGACCCCTGGGCCGATTTGGATTTTTTTTAATTGAATAAAAATCAAATATGGCTGACTCAGTAATTGACATTCGAAAATGGCGCGCGATTCGAAATTCAAGTTCTTGCTAAGACCTTTATAAACGTTATGAGTTATAACATTAATTTGACCTCCTCCTAGACGAACTTTTTCCTCTTGCCATCAATTATTTTTATACTTAATAAAGAACCGCTTACTAGAGTGTACGATTTATCTACTTTTCTATGCAGATTACATTTTCTTATTCACCTTAGTCGATGGCGGAGCTCACGGTGCAACTGCACATAAAGCGCCGAGTATTTATTGTGGGGGCGCCACCGGCGGGGTAACTCTGAGACTATTAACTCGTGAAAAATGGGCGATGAGACGACGTGAAATTCCGGCTATGAACTCCTCAAACGAGATCCATTTTGAGTGAGTGTCTATTATACAGGGTGGATATTTCAAGTGTGCCTTCATGGCCAAATCTCAAAGAAACAGCGAAAAACACGCAAAGGAGCCATGGAGCCGATTTTAATAAACTCATGACCTCAAAAAATACTTTATTTCATTAAAGTACTTAAAATTAAGATGAAAACTTTAATCAAGTATCAATACATAAAGAATAAAGTAACCAATGGAACGTGAAAACATATTTATTTTTATTGAAGGCATTGCAAAGCTCACTTTATAAAAATAAAACGTCATCTAAAAGAGTCGTCTCATGAAAAAGGACCAGATTCTGAACGAAACATCTTAAATCACCAAAAAGGTGTCTTTGAAAGGGCTCAACATAATAATAATAATAATAATAAAAGCTTGTTTATTTCTCCTATTATTTACACGCTAACTTAAATGGATATACAAATTTACTTTTTTTTTCTGTACCGATGAAAGAAAGGTGACAATAAAATTATTAAATAAAAGTAAGTCAGTTAAATAGAAGATACCCGATTCCGGGCAAAGGCCTCCCCCAAATAGTCCCACTTCTTCCTGTCTTGAGCTAGCCGCCGCCAGAGAGGTAGGGTAAACCGTCCAGTGAATGAACGGTTAAGGATTTTTCCCACTTTAAAAATAGTTTTTGGTATGATGTAATGTCTCTGGTATAATCTAAGATTCGTTTTTGTAATCCTTGGTTATTGGAAAATAAAGTAAAATTAAGTATGTTAAAATATTCCTGGAATAAGACAAATAACATCGGTCTCATCCGTATTAAATGATGATGATGAATAAACAATAAAAAATTTGCAAAGCACTTTATTCCATCAAGAATTGATCTAATTCAACAAACAATTTCCTCATTCCTTCCTTAGTGAAGGCAGCTCTAGCTTTTGATATAATTTCAGCATTTCTTCGGGGGTTTTGTTCATACTTAGAAGAACAGTGAAAACCACTTTTCTCCAGGTCGGTGGTTTTTAAATTTAGTTTCTCGATAATTGCTATTCAAAAAGTTTTCATCAGTATCATATGAACATATCATCTGGGTGTATAAGAAAGCCTAGTTTTGCTTCATTAACAATCTATTTTGAAACTTCTGCTTCTTCTTTTTGCAAGTTTATTGTGTGTGCATTTTGGTATCATATTTCTTTGTTTTATTTAATGTGCTTTCACCCTTTCTGTCATAACCGGGAGGACGCACTGGTCATATATTCTTTCTTTAAATTTTGCGGAAGGTCAGACTTCAGAGCAAATTTAAGCTTTCCGAAGGCAGCCCAACCCAGTTGAATTTGTCTCTCGACCTCCTTAGTTAGGCCGAGATAAACGTACTTTTCAACCTGTACAATCACTGCTCCGTCGATAGCGATTTGTCCTCCCGTCATAACCTCGGTCGCCATGACCTTGGTTTTGTCCCGGTTCATCTTCAAATCTACCTTTATCGATGCTTTATAAAGGTCTTGCAGCATGGTCTGAAGCTGAACTCGGGAATTCGACAGAAGACCAATGTCATCGGCGAAGATGACTAGCCGGGTGGCTAGTGAGCTGGCCACGTCAGCCGAAGAGACGACGACCGTTGGAGGAAGACCACCTGCCAGGTGGGACTACGACATCAAGTGCGTCGGCGGAAAGCAATGGTTCCGTACCGCTGAGAGCCGGGAGGCCTGGAGAAAAATTGGAGAGGCGTATGTCCAGCAGTGGACGCAAACAAGCTGACTGACTGACTGACTGACACCCTTTCTGTTGACATTTTATAGATTCTGAATAAATGTTAGAAATCGTCTTTGTATATTCACTGATTTAGTAAAATATGATAATGAACGTATGTGAAAAATATTAGTTCATTCAGTGGAATAGAAATACCAGTTAATGAACACAACATTTTAAAACGCAAATTCACTAGTTCATTCACTAGATTTTTTGCACTAATAAAAGAACATGATTGTTCCAACACTGGCTCCAAAATCCGAAATCATTTTGTCTACCTATCCTTAAAAACCGCCCTTCTTGCAATTATAAGAAGGCGCAATAATCTCAAATTTTCAAAATTTAAGAGGTACCAGTGAATAAACACCCATTTCATAGATATTTTCGTGGACCAGTTATGGAACACTCAGTAATTTACTCCAGACAGCTATAAATCTAAGCGAAACTAGTTTTAATCGATAATTTTGGCCTTGTTCTACTAAAAGAATGATTAATTTTATTATTTTTACGTCAAACATTGTCACCAAGCTATCAACAAAAATACATGGTTCTTAACTGAGATCTAATTTTTCCATACAAACTGTCACATACCATAACACATGCTTTTTAGAATACTGCAATGCGGCCACTCATAGATGACAGATGCAGAGAGTTTTACCATTATAAAGAAAATAATGTTATTAACCTGGCAAAAAAACACGGTTCAGTAGAAATATACCGTTTTCTTATTTTAGAAGAAAGTATGCTTTTTGTTCATTTACTGGGGGATGTTCATTCACTGGACGGCTTACCCTAGTTGAATGTCAAGCTCGTCCCGCCAGCGCGTTGCCGCTGCCGCCCGACGTATCGACTACCGACCTAAGGCATCAACATGTACACTCAATTATAATCTTATCGAAACCACTATGATATCTCTTATTCTGAATCATAATATTTTATAAAATCATATATAGATATCATAGATAATATCATTTGGAAGCCCTATAAATTTTCGAAATGGAGACATATAAACGAAAATAACTTGATCGCTCGTGGAATCGCACATCGTTACAATGCGATTTCTAATCATAAGACGTAGCTTAGTTGCGGTGCCTCGTAAAACCTCGCGTTTTGGCTACTACCGGCGCCTTAACATGATGCGCGTTTTCATAAATTCTTCAATTCGCAAAACACGAGAACGCCATTTGGAACACTGACATCGTTGCTGCCGTAATGTACTTTATGGTACTGTTATATCACGGCTAACGAGGTGATGCAATGGCGGTGAATCTCCGTCGGAGTTAACATTTCGTTTCATCTTTATAATACGTACATAATTATTCTATAAACTGGCCGCTGCGGCCCTTGTGATTTTGTGCAAGATATAATAACGCCACTGCGATTCCTCAAATGTGACGAAACTAAATTGAGAGACGTTTTATAATGCATAACACTTATATGTAACTAAAGTTGAAATTGCATATTAGCACGAGCCATTGTATGGACATTGATCACCTCATTATCCTCTTAACGGCTATAATTTCACCTTTAAGTAATTTCAAGGTTATCCATTTATTGTGGACACTCTTATATTTCAGGTTATCCAACGACATCTACATACATAGAAGCATTTCAATAAGATTTTGAAATAATAAGAAAAGTATTTTTGCCTGGAAATTCGTCATAACCATGATTCGAATCTGCGAACTTTCGATAAAATGGTAAAATAAGGATCAATATGCGAAACCAGCGCCATCTACACTAGATCGGTTGTTTGAAATATAATCGAGAAATTAGTTGGCACGCAATTTTGGGGATAGCTCAGCGGTAGAGCAATGGGCATGTAATCCAAATCTCGCAGGTTCGAATACTGCTTCCTACAAATGCCCAGATCAAAAACGTTTTCTCATTATTTTCAAAATCTGATTACAATGCTTCAATGTACATGTCGTTAGATAATCTCAAATAAGGCTCGTATCCATTAAAATACGTAAAATTATCAACTCTCTTATATATGTCACGAATGGCTGATTCATTTGAGAGTGCGAGTAGTTGTCAGACGAAGTAAATTAAGTTATCACAGGTGAATTTCGCAGTTCACATACGCGGCAAATTGCATAAGTTAGTTTGCTAGCTCCATTGTGGTGCAGCCAGGAGCCCCGAAATTGTGCTCTTATATTGTTAAACTTACCTAATTTACCTACGTAACTTAAACTATGTACAGCGTTGTTTGACCAGTTCTCCCGTTAATGAAGTGTAGTTATGTTTTCGGAGCCATTAGGAGCCCTCTTAATGGGCTTATGCTCTGGCGGGAATATTCTAATGAAGCTGTTCGGCCTTCGTAGGAATTCATTATAAAACTTTATTCGGTGTTCGTTCGGTACCCACGTTTGCGTTTGGGGGTTATTCTGTAGGTAGACATAAACGAACATTTTATTTTATTATTATTTTTTGTATTATTGCATCGATTTATTGAGATCGGTATTATTTTTTGTAATCTCTTTTTCATCACCACGCACTAAATTCTTCATCTCACCCGTTAGCAGTGCAGTCGATTAAGTTCGAGTGATAAACTTCCGGTTAAAAATAAAACTAAACGATTTTAACTAAGCTTCCCCTTTTTGATACCTTCTACCCGTTCCCCAATTTTGTTATATTTCGATTAATACAGTAATTACTATATATTTGATAGTATAGACAGCCCTATGTTTGTTGTTTTCCTTCAACCAAAAATGTATCTTTAAATCTTTGGTCGACTTTGTAGCGCTCGATGCATAGCAGCACTTAGGGGCGCTATTCCAAACTAGCTATAAACATGAAATGTTTAAACATATTTGTCCACCGTCTCCGTTCCTTTCAGTATTATTGGGGTTTTCAGTGAGTTTGGTAAGGTTAGGTTGGGTTAGAATGAAATCTCTATATTGTAAGAGATACTCTGTAACCGTTTTGGCTATATCGCTGGAGCATAAACACATTCCTTAAGTTTTCATCAAGGAAATGTACGATCGAGAACACGTCTTCGGGAACGCGGGAAAATGCCACTGGAAATCGCGCGGTCGCCGCGGCGGCTGCGGGCGCCAGTCGAGTTCGCTTTCCTCGCGAATTTCCCGCTCATCGCTATATTTCCTCGGCTGCCGAGCGATAACATATTGGCTCATAAAGTACGGCGCAGCGTGCGTCCGATACACGGCTTACAGCCGCCTGCTAGCTATGCATTTCGTTTTTGGGAGTTCGGTGTGAAAATTGGTTCGTTCGCCGCCTCACATTTATGTTTAAGTGTTAAAATTGTTCAGTTGCTTTGATTTAAACTTAATTATTAATTGATTAACGATATAGCCGCCCGGATATCGAAGAATTCGCAAGTTTTCCGAAAACAAATATGATATTCTGTTTTGACATAGATAGCTAATACCACACTCACCTTCATGATATGAGCCCAACACACTGCATTACCAAAGGAATTAGGTGCCCTGCCAGGAACTTACCTTTATAAGGACGGCTACATTGAAATAGATGGAAAACACGGAAAAGGTTTCCATTGCCGCTTCGACCATCTTTTCTTTCAATTCGATGGTAAGTACCATCCTGGGCGGGCTTAACCGTACCACGAAGGGCACTTAAAATTGTATATTGATTCCCATCCAATAGAACAAATCGCATTCGTGACGCAATGCACTTATTCCTCAGACGCAATGAAAAAAGGGTGCATAAATGAATATAGAGGGGCGTAGTATTTCCACATACATTTTACTTTGGTTATGAATTGTGGAAAAGAGTACCCATAACACTGAA
Source organism: Incurvaria masculella (assembly GCA_946894095.1). Lineage (NCBI taxonomy): Eukaryota > Metazoa > Arthropoda > Insecta > Lepidoptera > Incurvariidae > Incurvaria > Incurvaria masculella. The sequence continues at coordinate 3,922,483 of OX335644.1, read as the reverse complement.
AAGATCACATTGCTCCACAACCTATTACCAAATGCATTGGGCACTACGAAATCCTAACACATTATGAAATCGAATGCGTTAACTATTGACGATATGCAACCAGTGGTAAAAAGTTGTCGCGTATGTTGTTACCTCAGATCAAAAAGGAAGGAGATGTGCCATCCAGCGCGATTATTATGAGACCCGCTGTCTCCAATTTAAAAAAACTACAAGCCCAAAAAAAAATTTATTCAGCAATAAGCAAGCATAGTCGCAGAAGTATATGAGGATTTGTGTGGACGGGAACTGACTTGGTGAACGCGTTTCGCGAGCGTATTCGCGCGCAGTGGCTATGGTTGACTGTGTGGCACACGATGCGTGGCCACTTTCCCAAATGATATTTGCACACTTTGTCCACTTCGTAAAGGTCAGATACGTCGCACCCGTAATCGTAGAGCACGTATGAAAAGATGTATGTTTGTAGATGAGGTGAAATCTCTGCCTTCCCTCCTTGGGATAGCGGCGTGGACGTATGTTTGTAAGTGGAGTCAAGATAATGACTACATGCCACCTCCTCTTCCTTTTCTCATCTGCGGTCGTAACGGAGACCGTCGCGTCGCCTCTGGCGGGTTAATTTCTTCCACTGAGTCGCTCCTTTCGCGTCTAATGGCGCGTGAACGCCACGGCGGGTGCGATTTTACTTTTTCCAGGTTTTTACTCTTACGGGGTTGCGATGGGACGATGGGTATACGTCGACGCCGCGTTGGTCGACACTCCGTTTGGAGAATATTAACTAATCGTACTGCTGGAAAGGTAAGTTAAGGTATTGAGGGTTGGGTATGGAAGAGAAAGCACAATATTGTTTATGTTTAGCGCGGCATATGGCGTATGCCAATACCTGTTAATGTGCCGGACGACGTCCGTGGGTTTTCGAACTTTCGGGGGGCCTCGAAAACAATGCCGGCCGGTCAGGTCCTTCTTCACACCATGTTTGAAGGACCCCAGGTTATACTTTGGGGGAAATACGTCGGAAGGGTATTCATTCCACTGTTTACCGACCCTATATATAAAGGATCTAGCATATAATGATTGGAGGAGAAACGGAACGATTGGAGGTTTTATTCAATTGAGAATTGTTTTCTGCTGATTTTTTAAACCTTTCAAAAGAGAGTTAAACCTGAAATGAAGAAGTTAACAGTAATGTCGTAACGATTATGTATCTCTATAATAAACGTATCGATTATAATGGTCTGATTTTTTTATGTTAAGGGTGTAATGACACCTGATTGCATTCAGTTCCATAAGGACGCAAGTGAAAGCATGATTTATATATTTCGGCGCGCGGGCTTCTGCAGCCCTGTGCCTTGTAATATTAAAAGCGGAACGCCTCTGTGTATGAGTTCGGATGGAGTCGGTAAAAGAGATGGAGAACATAGAGTGAGCGAGACAAGACTATAGCTTGAGTGAGTGCAATAGCACTAGCAGCGGTGGTCGCGGGCCACACACGCACTTGTTCGGTGGCGCTCGGCTCGAACGGTTATCTCCACTCGGAGGACACGAACCTATCTACGCTTTTCTAGTGCTTGCAAGATGGACCCTCAAGAAACCTCAGCCCACATCAGTGACACTCCGATATGTATTATTATATCGAAATGGGGTGAACCCGGAATGGCCCATCGTTTCAAGACAACGATGCTTCTTTCGACATTGGGTGTTCACTTCTAGGAGCGCAACCTCTGCGAGTGGGTGAGAGTGTGCCCTCTCGATGGCTGCCGGAATAATTGCGAATGCATTCGGTCTGAAAGTTGCCGAGTTTCTCTTATTTTCCTGAAAGTATGTGCTGAATGGCGGAGTCGTTTATCGATGCACGTGACTCGGCGCCCCGGGAGAGCATTGAATTCTTCATCGTGGCCGATGTTGAGGCTGTACATTCGACAGAGTAACGGAAAACGTCGAACGCGTTATAAAATGATAACCATACTTTTTTGGGCAGTCGTGTAAAAGAAGCGAAACTCTATGGAACTGTTATGTCTAAGCGAACATACATAATGGCTAGATTATAATAATAATACTGAAATTATTTATAGTACACCTTTAAAAATGGTTACAAAAGGCGGGCCCAACCAATTCTCTACCTACCAACCTTTGGAATGTAGAGAGAGGTACGTGGCGGTAGACAGAAATAATGTGCTTCGGCGTGTCTTTTGCATAGATAATAAAGGAGCGTATGCAAAAAAAGTTGGGATAAAGTGATGTTATGCGACCATCAGATTTTAGTTAGGGATTGTAAATACTTATTGGTAGGGGTAGGATATTTCCCATTTCACACCGCAATAGGATATTTCCTGATTTTTTCACTGCATTCCTCGAAGGAATTAGGTGCTATGAGTCTTCCCATAATGAGCACGGCTGATTGCACTTGATGTAAAACACGGACAATTGTCAAAATAATTGCCGCTTCGACCATCTTTGATTTTTGTATGTTTTAAATCTCAAAATGCTTATATTTTACGTATTGTTTACATTAATACATATTATTTAACATATGCCTATTTTAGCAATTTTTTCCCTGTTGCAAAGTTTGTGCTGTTGAAAGTAAATCATTTATTTTGTGCGGGTATACCTGAAGTTGTATGCATATAAATTGAGGTTTAAAAGTTTAAAACCTCTATTACGAGTTACAAATCCTTATCCTCAATATCCTTCATTGCTGTTCTATTCAATTATGTAAACCTGATGACCTAGATGATCTTAGCGATATTTCGATAAGTGATTTCAAGTCGTAATATAGGCTCAGAGCCGAACTGAGACTCACCTAAACTGGCGTTTACGTAACTTCGAAGTTCCGTAAAAACGTCAAACTCCATACAAGTTTTTACTAGATTTTCTGTGCAAAGAGTATGTAAACGCTTCGCTCATTCTGTGGTTTTACTTCTTCAAGCTGTCAAAGTCAAACTCGGACTTCCGATTTGTATGTAAACGCGGAGTCGTCGTAAACGGCAACGTCGACGCATTTACGGCAACGTTGAGAAGGCTGCCAAATCAAACTCGGACTGGCAAATGTTAGTTCGCTTAACGCCCACTGCGCGCGATCTTCAATTTCTTCATACATTTGAAAACGCCAGTCGATCGGTTTGCCGTAACGCCAATTTAGGTGAGAACTGAGACTACCGGCAGTACCCTTTAAGAACTTAGAAATTACCGAATAACTGAGAAGCCTAGGGTAGTTAGTATTCAGCAAACGTAATTGGTATCGACAACGTGGGTTCATTCCATAGATGGCCGTCAAACTAGCAAAATGTCTGCCTATTAAACTTGTGGCTACCGAACGGTCTAACCGCAGCGGTTTCGGGTTCGATGCACGCCGTTGTAGAATTTCGCTTCTATGATCTCGAGCGTTTAGTGTCATCAGACTGTGGTGATCTTGTGGTTCCATGGTTGTTGAACACGTATGCCAGGAGAATATTCTTGGAATTATTGTTATCGACTGTCTAGAAATAATTTGAGTAAGCATAACAAGTTTTGGCTTGGACATTCGTCTGAAACGGGAGGCGAACCTCTGACCTTCGGATTACATTTCGACCTCGGTAGCCCAGTGGTGCGACGCCTTGCGATTCGATAAGCTTGGTGAAGCACCTCTGAGCGCGGTTAGGTTCTGGATGGGTGACCATTTTCGAACGATAAGGCTGACCGTGGTTCGGATTCCACATAATACTGTAGGTCCCCTTCCTTAATTAATAGGTCGGTTAATCCCGCCCGGGTTGGTACCATCGCATTGAATGAACAATGGTCGGAGCGGCAATGAAAATTGTCCGTGTTTTCCATCTAGTTCAATGTAGCTGAGCAATTTAAGGAAGGTCCTGGCATGGCACCTCGTTTCCATGTTGTGTGTAAGGCTAATAACTAACGGCCAGTTTGGTACTAACCATCCATGTTCAGTTACATAAAAAACAACCAACTTGCTAATAAGATCTTTGAGTTCAAAAAAACACTTTAACATCCAAAGGGTGCCAACGGAACCCTATAACTAAGCCTCCGCTGTCCGTCCGTCCGTCCGTCTGTCTGTCACAGGGCTGTATCTCTAATCGTAATAGGTAGGGAGCTGAAAATTTCTAAGAGTGTGTATCTATTTTGCCTCTATAATAACAAATAGATAAAATTAAAAAAAAAACATTGAGGGGGCGAAACCCTTCGTGTGCGAGACCGACCCGCACTTGGCCGGTTTTTTTTAATAAAGGAGCCAATTCTAGTCAGTTCGTCGAACGATATATTCCTTTTCCGGATATTACGTTAAATTATGAATCACCGTGTACAATAGCTGTTTTCGAATCGGCATACATATTTTATGTATGTCTAAATCACGACTGAAAGTTAAATAAACATTAATCAAGTTCGGGTTGGAAAAACCGGCAGGGTTCAGAGGATTTTCCCGTCTATGACCTTGTGACAAATTATCTGCCTCTATCCCAACATAACTGAGTTTAATAATAGACGGCGCCACGGGTGCTGTTATTCTTCGTTATTATTGACACGGGTTGTATCCTTCCGATCCTTCGTTACGTACGTTTATTGGCCTTCAGCCTTTAACGTACCTATTATTAGGAAAAAGGTGCTCTAATTTTGTTTTATTTTTTTATGGTTTGTCGACAGGAATCGTTTCTTACGTAGTATTACAAATCTTGAGAATTAAAGTAAACTGTAACTATCACCAATAAAAAAATGAACGGATACAACATGACATAAAATGTCCTTAGGTCTAACGATAGGGCACTATCTTAGTTCTAATCTGAATAAAAAAAATATAGACTATAAAAAACATACTCGTTTTGACAGTTTAGATTTTTTATTACCGATTATTTTTTCGTCTAACATTTTTTTTAAACGTGAGCAGAAACTAGACCCTCGTCTGCATCCTGTTACTTATTTTTTTTAACTTTAAGGTGCTGATAAGAACCGATTGCGTTCAGTTTGATAAGGAAGTTAGTAAAACAACATTAAATTAAATTAACTAAGGGCTGATTTTTTAATGGTCAGATAAACAGCCAGATAACTATTCGACGGAATTATTTACGCTTCTGGTTTTTTTTTTTTTTATTTTTTATTTTTTTATGTGACTGGACATGGATGGCTAAGACCACAAGTTCTGTCATGGTATTAGCCCAACACACCACATGGGAACTAGGTGCCATGCCAGAACCTTCCTTATATTGCACGGCTACATTGAACTGGATGGAAAACACGGACAATTTTCATTGCCGCTTCGACCATCGTTCATCCAATGCGATGGTACCAACCCGGGCGGGATAAACCCTACCACCTAGTAAGTAAGGAAGGGGACCTACAGCTTAACGTGGAATCCGAACCACGGCCAGCCTCTCTCAACGGTCGAATGGTCACCCATCCAAGACCAGACCGGACCCAGCGTTGCTTAACTTCGGAGAGCGATCGCCGAAGTTTCGCGCCACTGGGCCACTGGATGGAGGATGTTTATTAGTAAAATTATAGTCAGATAATTGTGATATAAGATATCATTCTCCGTCAATGACCATCCGTCTTTTGACAAACGTGAATTTGTGCTATCAGTCCGATTAGTACTATCTGAGGATTGAAAAATCTGCCCTTATACAATAAAAAAATACCTTAATTAATATCAATAGAATTACATGTATACACATAGCCTAAATTAAATTAACAGGGTGCAACAAAAGTTCTAGACGCAGAATGTGACTAACATATGTTAGTCGCTGATTTTAAGCCTATATGACTAATATGACTTTTTGAATTTTCAAAGTAGTAATTATTTTTAAAAATAGTAAAATATGGTTAACCTAAATCCTTATGAAACAAAATGCAATCAGGTGGTATCACGCCCTTAATAAATTTACATTACAGAAGTTTTGCAAATTTTGTAAAATCTTTGCAACACTTATGAGTGGTCTCAAGAACTTAAAATTTGTTATGATACTTTTGAGGTTACCGCGGTCGTTAGACATGTTTGAAAAATGTTACGCAAAAATGCTGCGCACGAGCGCGGCGGATGCCTCCTTGACAACGGACTGAATGATCAGCTCGAAGCGTCGGAGAATATCTCTACCTGCGGCGTGAAAAGCCGTAACATTTCTTAAAATTTGTTTCTTATTAATTGTAGATAATTTCATGTCACTAAGCACATAGCTTTTATTCGCCATTACCAAAATATACATACGGATCTCATCGCGACCGCGAGTATTTCTCACGCGTCGCCGTTTAGTAAGAAGTCAGTATTAAGTACGCCTTTTCTAACCATTTTTATATTTGTTCAAAGATTTTTTATTTTTATTATTAAATCAGATAAAGGTTAAGATTTTGGATGTGGTAGATTAGGCCCCGATTGCATGAAGAGACGTCTGACTTACTTTAAGTGAACAGCATAGAGTTGACACACAGCTCCATTGCACGCTGTCCATAAAAACCGGCCAAGTACTTGTCGGACTCGCACGCGAAGGGTTCCGTACCATCGTAAAATATTTAACACAAAAAAATCAGTTTTTTGTATGCCCCCCCCCCCCTTTAATTTTTATTATTTTTTAATTTTACCTATTTGTTGCTATAACGGCAAAATAAATACATACTCTGTAAAAATTTCAGCTCCCTAACTATTACGGTTCACGAGATACAGGCCTGTGACAGACGGACGGACGGACGGACGGACGGACGGACAGCGGAGGCTTAGTAATAGGGTTCCGTTTTCACTCTTTGGGTACGGAACCCTAAAAATTTACGGTTATTGGTAATATTGGAAATAATGAAGATAAAAAAAATTATCACCGCACTATACAAACGGTCCTTAGATATTCCTGACCGAACTTCGGACGCCCATGTTACTTACCACATTCCAGCTGAGCCAATCTTCCCATATTGGATTAAATGAATTGCAAGAAAAAGTCGACCACGGCAGTTATGTATCCACCGTGACATCGAGCGCCTCCGCTGGAACGGGCCGCAATATCTCAGCTGGAAGACACTTTCCACGTTGCTGGCCTGAATTTAATTCCGGCTGGACGTCGCTGGCTCAGCGGCCGAAGGAAGAGCCAATATTGCGAAGGTATTCAAAAAGAGGGCGAAACGAGGCGACCATGCGCGCTCGTCCTGCCTGAGATATGAGGTGAGAGGTTGTTCGCCAGTATTTATGCAATGCAATAATATTTATCGTTATCTTATGATTCAATATGTGTTCTCGATTACTAGTTCTAATCACGGGTTACCGAATTCCAGCTTTCGGGGATATTCTCAGTTCCGCTGTTAAGTTGGGTCGAAATATTTATTTTGCAAGTAACTCATCATTTTCATGTTAATGATTGCTAAGAACGGAATCAGCTGTTGCGTACGTTTCGTTTTATGAATCTTACTTTATGCTCATGGAATACCTACTTGCACATATTGATCATTATTTGTTATTTGATTTGATTTGCATGAGTAGTGCTGTCTTCTTATTTGAATGCCGATGGTTTATTTTTTTGTGTAAATTCTGACATTCAAATTATAAACCCAAGACAATCTAAATACTTCTTACCAAACCTAAATAGTTATTTTAAGGCGGTTCATCCAAGATCTAAATATTTCTACGAAATACTCATCGCGTCGTCTCTGCCTCCATTAGGATACTCTTCGAATATTTAGATGTCGAAGTTCAACTCTTATCAATTCATTTTGTTGTTTGTTGCAATTCACGTTGTCTGCCGTAGTCTACATATTCATTAGGCCAATAGCTGACTCCGCTGTTTCTGCTCGCGTAGCTGATTTTATTCAACACCTAATAATATTCGTAGTAAACGTGTACCCGTCTCTATCTCCGCTTGTTACTTCATCAGGGTTATGTGCAGACCACAGAGGAGAAAAGAAAGGAGAAGCGGCATATGGCGTACGCCAGGAACTAAAGGTGCCCGACGACGTCCATGGGATTTCGAACACTCAGGGGGCCTGTTTTCGTGTGAAATGCATTGAGTTGGGTGGGTAGTTTTAGAAAATTGGCGACAGCGACAGATGACTAAGCGCGAAATGAGGTGTAGGTCCTACACTCACCGCAAAATGACAGCAAACTGACAGATTTTGGTTGCGACAGCTATCAGTGTATTGTCAGCAACTGACATTATTCCCAAACTGACGGATGATGTATGCGAAAGCTGTGAGTTCGGGTTAGGTGCAGCACCCATACACCTCATTTCGTGATTCATCGCACTGCAGGTCTCATAGTAGGATGGCAAGATGACAAATCTCCATGATTTTTTTATCTGAGGTGCAGACGTTGCGCCAAATACGTTCTGCTGTTTATTTGTGTGGCAACCATTTGCCGCGACGCACTACACTGTACATTGTGATGCTCTTATCAGCATATGGCGTGTTGACGTTATTTTTATACTGATTTAAACATAGCCTATGCAATGTAGGGTATAACCCACCATTTAACATTTATTCTGAATCTGTGTTAGCCCACATTCTCAGTAAACGAAAAAGCACGCTGTGGTTTCATACCCAGCCCTCTAACACCTAGGTCTACGAGGCACTAGACAATATTCATACATTGTTATGATTTCCTAACAATAAAACACACTTAAAAAGTTTCCACATAATGCTGTGACATTTACCGGAAATTGATATTGTCTACGTGTTTTATTACGAAGAAATTGTGGAGAAGGAAGTCGTGACGAGAAGTTCAGTTGGCGAACTATCTCACGGATGCGCCGGCGCAGCTCGCAGTCCCCTCCGCCCTCTCCCCCCTCCCGGTCTCGCGGCTTAGGGCTGTCAGCTCTCCGTATCTTTTTTTCGATTTATACATTTGCCTCGGTGTGATGAAATAGATTAGTAATGGATGTCAGAAAAAATAGGGGCCAACTACCCAATGCATCGAAATACATTTTTTTTATCCAAGTACTTTGCAGCATGTTTATACCTGACGCAGGCGATAGATAACTCCACTTTCGAACGTTAGCGTTATGAGATTACACAAAATATGCTACAATTTTGTGTGATTCCGAAGTTATCTCATAACGCTAAAGCTCGAAAGTGGACTTATCTATTAGCGGACTCAGGCTTCAGATTGAATTCGTTTAAATAGGTTAGTTAGGATAGTCAGGTTAGGGTAGCTTACCACTACCACTTTTCTGCAACATTTTAGAGAAAGGGTACAGGGAGAGGATAAAGCGAAGGAAAGTTATTGTTATTTATATGCAGAAAAAAAATAGGGGAAGCGAGTCCACGCTGGGCTCCCGCCGAGTGCAGCCCTGTCCATTCCCGTCGTGTCCAATGAGGTAACGTGCGCATGATTCGCTACCGGCGCGCGGCGGGTCGGTGGAGCGCACGAGCGCGCCTGCGTGCAAACCTTAGATCAAAAAAACCGGCCAAGTGCAGGTCGGAATCGCACCCAAAGGGTTCCGTACCATCGTACATTTAACACAAAAAAATCAGGATTTTTGTACGGGAGCCCCTTTTTTTATTTTACCTATTTGTTGTTAAAGCGGCATAATAAATACATACTCTGTGAACATTTTAGCCGCGTACTCTTACGGTTCATGAGATACAGCCCTGTGACAGACGGACGAACGGACGGTCGGACAGCGGAGGCTTAGTAATAAGGTTCCGTTTGCACCCTTTGGGTACTGAACCCTAAAAAGGAAGGAGATATGCAATCTAGCGCGCCTACTATGATACATGCTGCTGTCTCCAATTTTCTAAAACTACCGTTACTATTTAAACGTGCTCGCCACAAGCAAAAATAGTCGCAGACGTATTGGAAGGTTTGTTTGGATAAAATAAAATAAACGTAAGAAAAACCGGCCAAGTGCGAGTCGGACTCTCACACGAAGGGTTCCGTACCATCAACAAAAAAAAACACACTTTATGTATGGGGTCCCAATTAAATTTTTATTATTTATTCATTTCATCTATTTATTGTTATAGCGGCAAAATAGATACACACTCTGTGAAAATTTCAGCTGCCTACCTATTACGGTTCATGAGATACAGCCCTGTGACAGACGGCCGGACGGACGGACGGACGGACGGACGGACAGACGGACGGACGGACGGACGGATGGACGGACGGACAGCGGAGGCTTAGTAATAGGGTTCCGTTTTCACCCTTTGGGTACGGAACCCTAAAAACTGTTGTTGGAACTCGAGAACATCATCAGTAGTGAGCGAATTCGTAAGCGTACTGTCTAGCCGGCGCTACTCATCACTGTGTACAAATGTATTTTCAGTAACTCATGGCTACACTGCTGCTGCCTGCATACGAATGAGTTTCAATCACCTCTACCGTCCTTCCGAGCTCGCTGCTATTAACCTAAGTCTGTCGGAACTGCGGGTGACGTCGAGTCGTCTCATCGTCCGTTGGTTCGGGTTTCAGAGTGGTCAGTCTGAACTCTCACCTAAATTGGCGTTTGCAGAAAACCGATCGACTGGCGTTTTCCGTAGAAACGTCAAACTCCATACAAGTTTTTACTAGAAATTCTGTGGTTTTACTTCTTCAAGCTGTCAAAGTCAAACTCGGATTTCCGATTTTTATGGAAACGCGGAGTCGGCGTATACGGCAACATCGACGTATTTACGCCGACGGCGAGTAAGCGGTCAAATCAAACCCGGACTCGCAAATGTTAGTTCGATTAACGCCCACTGCGCGCGCTCTTCAATGTCTCCATACATTCGTCGATCGGTTTGCCGTAAACGCCAATTTAGGTGAAAACTGGGACTACAGGCTCAGGTCAGGTTGCGTCGCCGCGTTCGGCCGATCGTATCGCTACCGTATCGCGGTGTAATTTTCACGGAATTGCAGTTGTAAAGTGGTGGAGTCGAGCGCCGCTGCACTTAGCATGCACCGGGTCGAGTTCGCCGACGCGATATACAGTCACGAGTCGGTTGACGGATGTCCGCCTTCCTTTTTTTTCCAGCAATAGTTGACATCGGCTAACATTCGTGGCAACTCGGAGCTGTTAGCTCATTCAAGAGTGTGCAGATTAACTTACAAATAAGTATATGAATGTGGGGTTTTGTGAATGTTACTGAAATTTGTGCTACAATTTAAGTTTCCGTTTTCCAAAGCAGACAAAACTGGACTAGAACCTGCGACTTTGAATTATAAGCTCGCTACTATCCAGCTGAGCTAGCCATACAATTGTATAGCATCTGGATAGCCGCAGGCTTCATAGGTCGCTGGTTCGAATTGTGATGAGACCATTTTTTTTCGAATGATTTGTAAAATCTGGATGTAATGCTTCAATGTAGATGTCGTTGTATAGCCGTCAATTATTGAGATAACATTAATGTCTCATCCATTAAGAAACGAAATTTATGAAATGAATTAAATCGATATGGACACTCACCTGCTACATCCAAGCAAAGCACTCACATTAACGACACACATTAACTTTATTCCGCCTGTAAAATGCACGAGTAAATTCTAATCTTTAAATCTTTTACATTTACATAGCAAAATTATACGCCTAGACTCGATGAGTCGTATTCACTACGTATAATATTCACAACGTATAATCTTATTTTTTTCCAAAAAACTAAAACCATGCATATCGTATAATAGTCACAACGTATAATGTTATACGTTGTGCATGAGTTTAAAAATAAAATAAACTCTTTGCATCATGCAGAACGTATAATAGTCACAACGTATAATATTCCTAACATGAATTCACAAAAAAAGAAAACCATGCAGAACGTATAATATGCCAAGAAGCACTGCATAAAGCGCCCTAACAACGATACATTGAAGGCTGAAATTGCTACGAATCGATATCTGTTGAAGAGTAACAATTTGCTACAACGCTAATTGAGACGGTCGAAAAGTCGCGTGCGAGTATAATCTTTAATCTTATATCGATAAGGGCGCTTATCGTATAAAATATTTTAGGATTATATGATATGCATGGTTTTCTTTTTTTGTGAAATAAAGATCATAACATTATACGTTGTGACTATTATACGTTATGCATGGAGAAATAAGTAATTTATTTTTTTGGACTTCTTCATGCACTACGTATAAGATTATACGATCTGCCGATTATACGTTGTGCATGGTTTTAAAATTTTGTTAAAATATGACATTATACGATCTGCATATTATACGTTATGCCGTTCCCCCGACTCGATAACGTAGAATCTTGATGGAATCGCAGGCACCACCGTGAAGAAGAATGCAAACAAAATGATGGCCAATGAAGCAATAACGATAACACGTTGCGATACACGAAAAGTGGAGTACGAGCTAGCATGCGCTCAATAACGGTCGCGTAAAAATTCGTTGTTTGAAACTACTGAACCGATTTTGGTAAAAAAATATGGGATCAACTAGAAAGTATACCCTTTCATGCAAAAAAAGAAGTTTTCTAATCGGTCCAGGGGTAATCGGTGAACACACATGAAAAAACATAATTTGGCGCCAAAAATCAGCCATGATTTTTTTTAATGATTTTGATATACCCAGTGTCACTCTCACAATTAAGACGAATCTAACGACACCTCCCAAGCTAAAATCCATCAAGCCGTTTAGGCTGCAGGGGGTGCCAAATAAATATACATAGATAGATATATACATACATACATACATACATACATACATACATACATATATACATACATACATACACTCGAAAAACAGAACCCTCTTTCTTTCGCAGTCGGGTATTAAAAGATTCCGACGAATTGAGATTTCGGGTTCGATTCCTTTCACTTTTTTATTTTACTCTTACTTATTTGGTACTAGAACACCGGTGCACGCAATTTAATTTCTGTGGTTGGGCCCTTAATGAGTGTATATACGAAATCAACCATACCGTATAAATTTATGAATGTTCGATGGATTGTAAATGAATCTCAAATAAAAGGTGCACATCACGGAGGATACAGGATCCTCCGTGGTGCACATCAATGAATTTCGAAACAGTGAAAACCGTACCCTCATCGATTTTATTTTCGAGTTATTTGCCATTTTACCACAATGGCCACCAAATCTCAAATTCCACACTTAATTAACTCATATAAAAAAAAAACCGAATTATTTGATTACAGAACAAATAAGGATATTTACTCAAAGTAGATCGTAACTAATGGATTTTCTCGTCGTTATCTCGAGTGTAATACGTAAGTCGAACGAGGAACTCTCTCGGACGCAAGCGCTGCGGACAAGTGGTGACGTCACTGGACCGGCGCCGCGCGGACTGCGCTAACGAGACTCCAGGCGGCGGCGGCGACGGCGGGAAAAGCTCGAGCGCTCTTCAGGAAAGTTCAGGCGGCGCGAGGGCGGAAGATTTTAACAGCTCTCCAGGAGCGGCGGCGACTGCGCTTTTAAGGCTTCGAGCTTTGCCTGAACTCCGTCTGCGGTGGGTAAGGTCAGGCATGCTGGTCATGGAATACGAACATTTTAGCGGTAATATAGGTACACGATTACTAATATAGGGTTGCCATCCGTCCGGGTTTCCCCGGATTGGTCCTAGTTTAGAGGGCATCCGGGGAGCGTCCGGGCGGGGCTTCTTTACTATCAGTATCTAAATGATTTGTAAAACAATTTGTGTAATAATATTCTGTTTTATTAGGTAAGTACATTTAAAATGATGATAAAAGATCACTCAATTTAATTTTAAGGTCTGAAAATAAATAATAAGGTGATGTATGATATTTTCAACTGTTTTTTTGTTACACTGAATATTTAAAAATACCTGTTGACATGTCCGGGTTTTGGGCTCTAAAATCCGGGGTCTTCACGCGTATTTTCACGTCTTGTCCTGGTTGCCAAATTTTAAAGATGGCAAGTATACTGCTATGGAAAAATGGTAATATGTTGCACCGTTAGGGTTAGTTTTGCCTATATTTTTTAAAGTTATACTGCTTTAGCCGGGGACGCATAATAAAGTACAGAAAGCATAATGCCCAAACCTCTTTTGATATGTAAATTTTCCATTGGATTAGGCAAGGATAGGTTTCGTTTTGTAATTTTCAAAATGTTTTTTTAATTTTTTTGTTTATTTTATAAGAAACCTTACAGCTAATCTTAGATTATTACATGATGATTATTTAAATTTTTTTGAGCCAATGACAAAGTTTCATTGTTCGCAAACTGAAATGTCTTACAACAAAACGATTAAACTTGCACTTGCACATTCCACAACCGTTTGTGTGACAGGGTGTGTATGCGGTATGTATGTGGTGAAAGTGTGTGTGTAATGTGTTAATGTGTAATGTGAGTGTATGTATGTACGTATGTATGTTTTGAGTGTTGTTCAATACACACGAAAAATACTTATTTTTGGTTGTTCTGGTTTTTAGGGTTCCGTACCCAAAGGGTGAAAACGGAACCCTATTACTAAGCCTCCGCTGTCCGTCCGTCCGTCCGTCCGTCCGTCCGTCCGTCCGTCCGTCCGTCCGTCCGTCCGTCCGTCCGTCCGTCTGTCCGTCTGTCACAGGGCTGTATCTCAGTAACCGTAACAGGTAGACAGCTGAAATTTTCACTGAGTGTGTATTTATTTTGCCGCTATAACAACAAATAGGAAAGATTAAAAAATAATTAAAATTTAAGGGGGCTCCCATACAAAAAAACGTGATTCTTTTGTTTTTTTTTCCACGATGGTACGGAACCCTTCGTGTGCGAGTCCGACTCGCACTTGGCCGGTTTTTTCGCTTGAAATGCCTCGGACACGAGTGCATTCCGTAGTTTATCAACCCTGTAGATAAAGCCCCCGCAGGATCGGTCGGTTGTTATAGAAAGAATGTGGACTGTGAATGGGTGCATGTTGAAGATGAAGAGTCATGGCGTTATAAATGCCATCTTGTTCTAAGTAACTCATTTTCATTGATTATATGTTTACCATTAGCTATTCATAGTAAAGCAGCAATTTTAAACATTTCTCAACGATTGTTTCATTGTTTCAGGTTGACGGTGAAATAAAAAAAACTACAGAAAACCCAAGGTACGCATTAATTGACATAAATGTTATAGCAAGGTATTCAAATCACGATTTTTCTTTTTATTAAATTTTGCTAGCTAAGGAGGCTAGCTTAAGTTTAATTTTTTAACTTTGCTATTTTTTTTATGAGTATTCAAGTAATATATAATATGAGTTTAATGAACGCTTATTTTATTGGTGGAAAAATTAGCTCTTCTACTTTCTACTCTAAAATCTTTACGATTCGTGAGAAAATTATGTTGGTTTCTCCCATGTTTGTCTAAAGTTGTAGTAATTTATACATCCAAATGTTAGGCATAATTATTTCTCTGATTGTATAGAAAAATACCTATATACGCCGTCATTCAAACATAAGCCGGTCCCCCGCCCGTGGTCCATGATGCCTGCTACAGTGAACCCGTGTCCCATTCGTCGTTTTCAAATGTATGGAGAAATTGAAGAGCGCGCGCAGTGGGCGTTAAACGAACTAACATTTGCGAGTCCGAGTTTGATTTGACAGCTTACTCACCGTCGCCGTTAATACGTCGTTGCCGTTTATGCTGACTCCGCGTTTTCGTACAAATCGGAAGTTCGAGTTTGACTTCGACAGCTTGAAGAAGTAAAACTATAGACTATCTAGTAAACACTTGCATGGAGTTTAACGTTTTTACGTAACTTCGAAGTTCCGTAAACGCCAATTAAGGTGACAACTGGGACTAGGAGCTCAGTAAAGAGAACGTTTGGTGATACGGTTCTCGCGTCCGCTTGACATGAGGCAGGAAATCGCCGTTTACACCGCCGCCGTCCTGCGACGATATCACGTCCGATCGGTGATCGGGCCACTGACGTAGATCAGGAGAGGACGTTAGTAATATTACGTCATAATACCACATGCTAGTGAAGCGAACGAGAGCTCACTGCTATGCGAGAATAATGGAAGAATGAGCGGCTCGTGGCTTAGTGGCGCGGGGACTTACTTGCCTTTCTTATCAGAGGTCTGGGTTCAAATCCTCGCACCGTTCACCACCACCACTTTCTGAGTTGGATAAGTGCATTTTGTGACAAAATCCGATGGCACTGTGCTTACGGGTGGTGCAAACTTTTAAGATATTATGCATTAGATTCCTGGAGCAAGTAAGAAAAACAATGACATTCCCTTAATTGTTGGAAGACCAAAAATATCGCCATCTCCTTTAAAATAAATGGCCCGTAAGCTATGGACGCCCGCCATGCATACGCAATTTGGAAATAATTTGATAACCACTTTCGGATTAAGAGCATACTCATACCTACACATTTTGAACCAAATTTTGCGATTAAAACGAGACAGCCAGAGCCGGACGTCGCTTAGTTACAGCAGCTCGAAATAGTTCTTTCTAAATGTGACCAACTCGCATAACGCGTGAAACCGGTTTTTTTATTATTTTGTTAAATAAATTGGGAAAAGTTAAACATGTTCTTCGCTGAATGGGTAGATAACGTTAAGATCTTTGAAATGGTATTAAAATAAATATTAGTTCATATCAATATAAGCCGCAAACTTGAAAAATATTATATTTGAGACCTGTCTCCAATTTTTTTTCTATGCATAAAATATCAATTTCTGAAACATTTTTCTTTCGGTTTTGGTGTAAAGTTAGCTGGAATTATACATGTTTTTTTTTCATGTTCTCAATCCATAGAGATCAGGAACTTAACGCAATCAAACCATTCGCATTGGCTAGTATAACCATTTTAACTTAATTTTATGTATCTGACATTCATCAATCGATATAAGTATCTGCACCCTTGTGATTTTGTCTGAAAAATATTAACCGAGCTAAATTACTAAGACAAGAAGATTTTCTTTTCGCTTCGGACCAGAACCAATTCTTCGAAAAAAAAAATCTGCCGACACACATTAGTGAACTGATGTTTGATACCAAAAATCAGTTAAATTGGAACACAGGTTGTAAAATTAGTTTCGATGAGCGTAATTTTCCAATGCTCACAGGCCCACCTTAGACAATAATAATTATTAATAACAAAATAAAACTACAAATCCAGCGGATACTAAACCATCTAAGGTAATTAATTTCACCGATATCTCCTGGGCTATAATGATCGCTGTCACACCACGATCGATGCTACACGTCCATGGATCGTATAGATAGTGAATAGCCATACATAGACATACATTTACATCGAGCGGATCATCAACTCGACCCGTGGCGCGAGTGTGAGTCGATATTTAAATTTTATGATCACTTTCATCTGGTTGTTCGGCTGTAAATATATAATCCTACATCACGTGTTTTTTAAACTGAATGTATCCTTAAGAATGGAATGGCATGCCTGCTGATATTGCTCACGGTGCGTTCGTCAAGGTAGCGTGTGATCTCATCGATTCAATTGCTTTTGTATTAGGTTTTACCAGGTCACTCAACGAGTTATGGAAAGGGCTAGGCTCGGAATTTATTCAAGGGATAATGAGCAATAATAATTTCCTCGTTTTCATAAGACCCCTGTTATACGTGTCAATAAGAGGTGTCATCACCTTCACAAGCGTGAAGAACGGAAAAACTCCATCCGTGTGACTTTTTCTGATCCGAAACTTGTTCCGTATCGTCTTGATTTGTTCGCTTCAGGCCGATCGAAGTCGTTCCTACAGTTGCTAACAGTTGTTCAGCGTTGTTCGCAGTTTCCCGGAGTTGCCCCACAGGCGCGAGTCGAGCTGAAATACAGGCTCGCCCGCCTCGGGAACTGTAGGGGGTGCGCGCCCGCGCGGAGAACTTTCTAAAGTTCCAACGGAAGCTGACAACCTGACAAGCTTTCAGTTTTGTTTCTAACTGAATACCTGTCCGTGCTGACTCGACATGGCCCAAATTGGGTGTCCTATTTCGACTCCTTCCTATTCCTAAAACATTTATGATCGCTGCAGTATTTTCGATCAAATATAGATTTAATGATTTTATGGTAACCATAATTTAAGTCCTTGCGTCTGTGAAAACGCTAAATAATAAATTATGATGTCGGGGCTAATATCATGACAGTATTGGTATGGTATTAACTACATTTATTACGATCATAAAAACGAACTAAATAATCCCACTCGATGAAAATCAGGTCCGCAAGGAGACGTGCGTTATACGTACAGGACCAAAAAATTATAAATAGCTAGTTTTTGTGGGGTGAATTACTAGGAAAAAGGCAACATTTTATGAAATTAAATGAATATCTGCTTAGTATGCTTGCCAATATGGAACTAATTTGTAACTTACTATTTTTGGGGAGTTATAGCTAAACAGCGATGAATGACCGTGGCATTATCAACTTTGACGCACACATCTCCTTAAATTGTGAGAATGTTTTTCTAGAAAACAATCCTACCTATAAAACGAATCAGAATGTGAGATCTGCCGTAAATGGAATCTCCGAGCTCGAAGCAGCGCGAATGCCGGCGCCGCCTGCTCCGGCGCGCGAGTGCGCGGCGATTAGCCGGCAGGTTGTGTTGGATCGGTAGGATGCGCGCGCGCAGACAGCGCACAATGGACGGAAGGCCGAGTCGAAATGTGACAAGGTCAGCACCGACAGGCCTCCTCCGGCTAATTGTGCGCTGTTAGATAATGGTTATGTGAATAGACGAAAAGGTAGGAGATATGCCATCTACCGCGCCCACTATAAGACCCGATGTCTCCGATTTTCTAAAATTACCAACTCAACTTAAACGTGCATGCCACATGCGCACATAGTCGCAGACGTAATGGAAGGTTTAGAGGGTGGGAACTGACTTGACGAACGCATTTCGCGCGCGGTGGAATGTTTTGACTGTGTAGCATACGACGCGCCACCGGATTCCAATGAAATTATATTGTTTGTTGTTTATTCATCATCCATGGAAGTACGATGCACTCGGATTCGTCATATTTTATCATTAGCGAGTTCAACAATCCCAGCGGAGAAGAACTGGCAAGAAACTCCGCTGGATTTTGTGTCATCGTCCACTTAGTCTAAGTTTTCCAAAGTATTTGCCACTGCTTACTATCACAGTAAATTAATATAAATTGATGAGAATCAACAATTCATGTAGTTTGCAACAGTTCATGGCAAATATCAGTTTATTTGTAAAGACCATGAACGTCATCTAACATGTTGCCAATCGGAGCAGGCCATGCAAACAGCACCCGTTCACGAGCATCACGCAGGGCACAGCCATCGCCTCTCTCAACCAATTTATTTGGGAAAGAGGAGTTCACCGCAAATTATGACCTTAAAGCGATGGGGGGAACGGCATAACGTCTAATATGCAGATCGTATAATGTCATATTTTAACAAAATTTTAAAATCATGCACAACGTATAATCGGCAGATCGTATAATTTTATATGTAGTGCATGAAAACAAGTTTAAAAAATAAAATTACTTATTTCTCCATGCATAACGTATAATAGTCACAACGTATAGTATTATGATCTTTATTTAACAAAAAAAGAAAACCATGCATATCATATAATCCAAAAACTTTTCATACGATAAGCGACCTTATGTATATACTTTTAAAGCGTATACTCGCGTGTGACGTTTCGACCGTGTCAATTAGCGTAAGGTGGCCTTTCGAAATTGTAGCAAATATCGATTCGTAGCAATTTCAGCCTTAAATGTATCGTTATTAGGGGGCTTTATGCAGTGCTTCTTGGCATATTATACGTTCTGCATGGTTTTCTTTTTTTGTGAATTCATGTTACGTTGTGACTATTATACGTTGTGACTATTATACGTTCTGCATAATGCAAAGAGTTGATTTTATTTTTAAACTTTATTCATGCACAACGTATAACATTATACGTTGTGAATATTATACGATATGCATGGTTTTAATTTTTTGGAAAAAAATACTATTATACGTTGTGAATATTATACGTAGTGAATACGACTCGTTCAACCGGGCACCCCGAGGCCCTTAGTGAATTTAAATAACACAACTGGTTTGTATATGACACAGAAATATGAATTGCCAGATATTTAACAACACCTTTGTGCACTTCGTTCCGGAAGCCTACGACTTTCATGTTTCATTTAATCATGCGATGATTGTTTTTTGTTCAACAAAGTTTTACAAAGAGCACGAATAGGCTTCGAGTATACTCTTCGAATCCTATTCGTGTTCTTTGTAGATGATTCAAATAGTTGAGGGCATTCATACAGGCTAGTAATAACCTGATATTTTTGGCGCCGTGGATTCCGGGATGGTCGGGATTCGTCGGGATTGTCCGATGTTTCATACGATATCCAGAGTCCCGACAAAATACAAAATGTCCCGGTAAATAGAAAATAATTTAATTTGATTGTGAAAATTTTGATTTAAAACCACCGTGCGGCCTTCTCGCCCCGTTCATGCTTCTATTTCTATTTCTGAGTTTAGTGAGTGAATTTAGTTACAAATGCAAGCTGTTACATGGTTCGGAATCCATGTAAAACTGTAATGGTAGGTTTAAGCCCGCCCGGTTTGGTACTATTGCATTGGATAAAAAGATGACCCAAAACGGTGTTTCCATCCAGTTCAATGTAGCCGTGATGATAAAGGGAAGGTCTTGACTTGCTTTCTTATTCGTTCGGGAATGCGGTGTATTGAGCTATTATCATGAATGGTCTATTACCCATCCACGTCCAGTTACACAGAAAAAATCACACGCAGTAGAAGTGAAACCTTCAGAAAACTAAACTTCGAGAGAATGGGAAGCTTTCAGAGTACGTATATGTCGCTTTTTCATTACATATTATTTTCAACACTGAAAAGAAAGAAAGGAGAAGTGGCACGCGCTCGATATCGCGTCTCCGCTATAAGTTCAAAATTACCATACAGTTGTATGTGAATCCTATCGATGCCATATCTCCTCCCTTTTAATTTATGTTTTCAAACCACAAAGAAGTTTGCACTTCAAAAACATTTTGTACATGCTCGTATAATATTTTATTATTTACTTAGGAGAAAACACAGAGAGAAATACAGAAAACACAAAAAAATACATTATTAATAACAAGTAATCTCCCTCCACTTGTTTGCATAACAAGTTGTATTTACATTGTGTTCATGTAACTGGAGCAGTGTCACGACGTTGCTTCCCAAATGTAAGTCGGGTCACGACTTATTAAAGTGCATCGCGATTCAACGGCAGTGCGCATGTCTGTTAGTAATCAAACGGTCCAGCACGTGAGTGGGGTTTTTAGCGACCAGGCCAGGGTTGACTCTCCGTGGGTATAAGTGCAAATAAGTGAATCCAATGAAGCTCCAGCATCATGCAGGGGCAACAAAACCCTAGAGAACTTAGATGCTAGAACAAGAACTAGATAGTCGGAATTTACAGCACTTTTATATGAATACAGAACACAAGAATACAATCGTTAAGGTGGATGTCATAACTTAGATGCTAGGACAAGAACTTGATAGTGGGAGGGGCGGGAGGGAGCCGCAGTTTAGTTTACACGTGAAACTACAGGTCCCTTTACTTACTAGGTGGTAGGGTCAATCTTGCACAGGTCGGTGCACTTATATGGTCTTGGGGTGTGTTAGACTAAAATCACAACAGTATGTAGGAGTAGCATTAGTCATCAATGTCCAGTTAGATAAATAAAGCCTTCCCTGAACATCTTTAGTCTCGATGTTTACAATATCAAGAATTCTCAGAAGTGCACATAGAGAAATAAGTGTTCTGTTATGAATTCACAATAAGTGTTTTGTTAACTGTCAAACCTTCTATGCAAGCTAATGCACGTAGTCAAGTGGACATCCCCCCAACCTTGATAGAGCAGCGCTCACGTCATGAATAAATTTAAAATAGTTTTTTTCCGCTCCGCTTGGCTCGACCAGACGCCAAATTGGCGTGATTGATTCATCAGCTATTCAATCGCCACTTTGAATTGTGCAAATTGTTCTGTGTTTACTTACTGTCGGGCCTGTTTGCGCTGAATTTTCGTGAAATCGATAGCGTCGACTGTATCCCATTTAATATTTGAACAGATGTGCTCCGCCGTAACGGTTCTGGAGAATCGTGAATGTTGTCATGTAGGGCGTATTCGTTATTGGATAGTGTTACACGATTCGTTTGGAGTTCGGTTTTGATAAGTGTTCAGATTAGATGTTGATACAAATGGTACACATTATCTTTTTAAGCAAAATATAATTATTATTTCTAATTCTTTTATGCGGATTCATTCATTAATTGTTATATGATTGGAGAGAGACAGCCCTATTAAAACACATTTCTAACTTTATTGTTGTTCAATTAACCAACTAACAAATATCCACAGATTCAAGTCATCTTCATGATTGTTGTCGTTAAAGTTCCTTGGTTTAAGTTAAAGAACACTTTTTTTCGCTTTAATCATCTAAATGGACGCGTTTAGTTAAATTTTTTGTTAGTAGTTAAATTTTGAATATTCAATATATCCATTTGGAATATTCAATATATTATTCGCATTTATTTCTATAAATGTCATGTTTGCTTAATAGCAAAGAAAAAACTCTTTCTGGCTGCTCTATAAAATCTCATCGTACAAACTCTACTCGTATACTTTAATTTTAGGTCATCAAGATGAACATTCATAATAAGTCGTGCATCGCGATCAATTTCTATGCGTATAATATTGATGAAAACGTCTATTTCACTAGAAAGTCAAACCCAATAAAATATTACGTGAAAGTTAGGTTTTAAAGTCGTACTCTTTTACATTCAACCGGAAGTGTATCCTTTGCTATGACCCCTACTGTACCCGCGGACGAATACTGAATGAAATGAAATATTCACCAACTGACATCGTGGTATCGTTACCGCAAATATAACTGTACTCATCAACTCGACTCCGCGTGGAGTTAATTAAACGTATTTAATTTGCGGACGTTGCAATTTGTCGTCATTTTAGTGACGCAAAATTATACTCACAGGTGCACTTTCTAGTTATAAAAGTGCATAGAACTTGTGTCGATTCAATAGACTATCAATATCATATCGAACATAAAAAACCGGCCAAGTGCGATTCGGACTCGCACACGAAGGGTTCCGTAACATCGTACGTGACATTACACCAAAAAATCAAGTTTTGTTGTATGAGGCCTCTATTATTTTTAATTTTACCTATTTGTTGTTACAGCGGCAAAATAAATACACATTCTGTGAATATTTCAACTGCCTACCTATTACGGTTCAAAAGATACAGCTCTGTCACAGACGGACGGACGGACAGCGGAGTCTTAGTAATAGGGTTCCGTTGGGACCCTTTGGGTAAGGAACCCTAAAATGTGTGTATTTATTAAATGTAAGTCATAATGTTCTTACCGTCAGTACGTTTTAGTTTAAGGTGCGTACGTAATAATTTAACATCTCGCCTTACATTACCTAACTTAACGCACCGTATTACCGGTCCTTCCCTAATGTGAGCATGACTTTTTTAATAAGTTATATTTTAAATTTATTTTTTATCGCTGCTTCTATTTTATCTTTATCCTTTATTCCGAACTATGGAATGACCATTTAACGAAAATTATAAAGTATGAGGTGCACTTTTCGAACCAGAAATGTGCACTTTTCGGGGGAGAGATGTCCAGTTTTCAATTTAGATATGTTTACTTTTCGAGTGATAAATGTGCACTTTTCAAGGCAGAATTTCCACTTTTCACGGCAGCCGAGTGTACTTTTTGAGTGATAAACGTGCACTTTTCAAGGCAGAATGTGATCTTTTCATGGCAGACAAGAGTACTATTCGAGGGAGAAATGTGCACTTTTCAAGGCAGAATGTCCATTTTTTACGGCAGACGAGTGTACTTTTCGAGGGATAAACGTGCGATTTTCAAGGCAGAATGTGAACTCTTCACGGCAGACAAGTGTACCATTCGAGGGAGAAATGTGCACTTTTCAAGGCAGATATGTATTTAAGACTCTTTGACGTGATAGTTCTTATAAGATTCACTACTGCACTAGCTCAGGTACTCGGCTCCGCTCGGGTCGATGTCGTTTCGGGCTGATTTCGGGCTGAACATGATCATCAAGGATGTCTGCAGGTTAGGTACATTATTCTGTGATCTGTGTCACTTTCACTCCCAGATGGACGTACATTTCGGAACTCGGATTCGTCTCTATTGTACGGTGTTACGGCATGGATGTACGCGATTGTGCATGTCATGAGAGTTTTATTATTTTTGCAAACATATCATCGCAATAATACTTCGGTACATTCGCATTGACTTTGACGAGGGTGGCGTCTATCGCAGTGTCAGAGCGCCCGCCGCGGCCG
This sequence comes from Incurvaria masculella, assembly GCA_946894095.1. Taxonomy (NCBI): domain Eukaryota; kingdom Metazoa; phylum Arthropoda; class Insecta; order Lepidoptera; family Incurvariidae; genus Incurvaria; species Incurvaria masculella. The sequence goes on along the minus strand of OX335644.1, from coordinate 3,898,311 downwards.
CACGGCGGTATCGCGCCGGCGAGCAAACAGACAGACGGACGGACGTGTTTGCGTGGAGTGCGCGCGGCGAGGTCGCTGTCATTGTGTGTTTCTGGAAGGAAACTGCCTCTCTGAACAAGTCATTCAAGCATTGAGGCAATCAAAACCGTTGAAGATAAAAGGCAACGTGTTGATGGTAAGCAAAAGGGAGAGTCATGCGTGTTTGTCATAACTGACCCTAACCCAACCCGTATAAAGGGTTCTAAAAAAAATACTACATCACTTGTATCACTACGAAGTCTTTCTATCGCCTGGTATCGTTTTCACGGCATCGCTTGTTTCGCATACAAAAAAAAACTCCCCCAGCGCTCGGACAACATTTCTTCTTCTTCTTCTGCTTCTTTTTGCGCACCAATAGGAAACAATCTCCATGAAAAACACTACAATAGATCCGCACTACATAAGGCAATTGGCGCCATCTGTTGACTAAGGTCCGCGGGCAAATATTTTTCGCACCGAAATAACGAAGTATTTGCAGTTTGCAGTGCTAGAAATACTATCATAGTGGAGTTAGACCGTCCCGCGGCATTTGGTATTATATATTTTAGACTCACAGAGGGAACATAATACCTTGCTCAAAAATAAGAAGTAACTTGTTTAATATCCTTTAATAACAAACTAACTTTTCACAACATGACACCGTGAGCTACCACTGAATAAGTAAGTGTATTCGTGTATATTTCGCGACTTAGTTGTTTCAGCCGACACTATAAAACTTTTTATAAATGTATACTGTCGTTGCTGTGTTTTTGGTGATTGCAATACTCATATTTTTTTTATTTTTGCAGTGATAAAATCATGTTTCTCGACTTGCAAGGGAGAATATACGTTTTTGATAAAAAAAAACTAAAAAAGTTTATTACATAAATAAATTAACATTAACATAAAGACAGAGCCACAATAATATATATATAAAAAATAATGGACACACGGCCTTTAGAAAATCCTGCCCCGTAAACTAGTCCAAATTTTCAAAGCGTCTACAATATTTTACACTTTACGACGAGAACAGAAATTTTAAAGCATTTATAGCAGATGTTAACAGTGAGGGTGTACACATACACTCGTGTAAAAGAGGGTGAGAGGGTGTGTGTGTGTGCATCCGTTTTGGGTATGTTAATGATTGTGAGGGTGAGTAAATGTTAATAATGGTGGTGTGTAGGTGTATATGGGAGAGACGAAGGGTATACGTGTAAACATAAATATAATAAATACGTATATTCTTCAATATGGCTTGTTGTTATTTGATTAAAGATAATTCAGTTGTTTTTATGCCAGTACTGCGAGAGTCATGCATTTATAATAGTTTTATAATCTCAATAGAATCGGTGAAAAAATCCTGATTTATTTTACAAATTTAGATTAGGTCGATTAGCATCGGAATGCTAAAACTGCCCCAACACATTCAACAATCGGTTAAACAACCGAATAATAGTTAACATGCACAGGTATGGCCTATGTAGGTTGTGTTCCACTAGACAACTGTTTTATTGTATGCGTTGCGTAAGAATTCGACTTCACGGTAATTTAATGCTATATTGTATATTTATCATCGGTTCGTCATGCAATCAACGATGTATGTCGCATAATTTACTGCTTATTTGGAACAACTTGGAAAATGTTATGAACATAATTCGTCTATAGAATCCAAGTCTAGTGAAAAAGTGATCATGCGCTATGTGAAAGCAAAGGTTTTTTTTATTTTGAAGTAATCTAAGAATAATCTAAGCTTTTATGGGGTTTTTTTCGTTCTTGTATAATTTATTGTATAAACACGAAATAAAATTACAATGAGCTAAAGCTATCTTAAATTAATATTAAACAGTCTATCATCTAAAATTAAAATTTTAATTCGAACTAAAACTAAAGAAACATGTGGATCGGAGAGCAATCCAATGAAATATGTTGCGTTAAAGGTATAATATTTCATTGAAGTCAGCCGATGATTGCCTCAAAGTGCGTAGAACACTCGCCGCGTTGCCTCTTTGGATTTCGAGAGCGATTCTACGGATTAAAAAGGCTTTTGCACGACAATCGCCAGACTTCTCCACTACGAGTTTTCCGATGTCATCTGAAAAAGCCTTAGCGTCCGGTGACCAAGGTCCAAAGGTCTCGACGGCGAAAGGCTGAAATTCAAAACGGTCAAGCAGCGATGTGTACTTAGACACTTTAAGAATGGCTGCCTTTGTTGCGGCCCCTCCGGGTACCCGGGATGTGTCGTGCACATGGGACGGTGCTAAGGTATCAGTATATTGGTATTGTCTTCTTGAAAAATTGTAAGGCTTCCTTGAAGTGAGCGCTGGTTTCAGAACGTATTGTGGTCAAAGCGTCTTCTATTTGAATGTTGGGATGAGCAGAGCGAATATGAATTTTTAATACCCTTGCGAGTCATATGAAATGGGCAGTGTTGACATGGTACTATCAAAGAAATGGAATCAAAAATTTCAAGCAGGGATTTGACCAGAGATGATTGAAGTGTTCAAAGTTGGTATGTTAGGAGTAGATACCAAGCATCCAAAAATTGGAGGCGTTGAGGTTATATCGCCGACTTCTCTTCTGCTGCTCGAAGCAACATCATTTTGTTGCAGATCCTCGTCAGGTAGCGAAGGAAATATGGGCAGCATGGAGACAGAGGCAACGTCGAGGGCACCGATGCCACAATGAGTGACGTCATGATGAGTTGGCTGTCCATCGGCCGTGGAAGTCATGCACCGATATTAAATGCTTAAATATATCATTTCATTGAAATGTCACGAAAATGGATCACAAAATTACAGAAATAGCTTCGCAAATATTGGGAATTAACATTAAATAAATATTTGCTAATAAAATACGTTTGATCATTCAATTATTCAATTATTTTCTTTTTTTCTGCTGCTGTTTTGAGTATAATTTATGTTCTTCGATAAGAAATGTGCTCATGATCTTCTTTCCACGTTGCTATGGGCAGTTGAGCGGGAAGGCCCACCTTAAAAGTTGACGAAAGTTCACGAAATAAGTCAATCGTATTAGGTTGTTATTTTTACCTTCTGTTTTTTCCTTGATCAAGAATATTCTATTGTATTGTATTTATGTATCCTCCTTTGAAACGCAGGGAACACTTGGAATCGTCAAACACTTACATTTCATAATATTAAAGCATAAAAAGATAATTATGTGTCGTTATTATGGGCAAGTATAACTGAATTAGCAACACAATTGGCAAAGTAGCTTAAAATATTTCCAAAAAAATATGTTTATTCTGACCTCGCTTATGAATAAGCGCCCCTCTTGCCTTTGTTACAAGTTGACTGCTATCAAAGTTTTAGTCCAATTTGTGACGGAAAACTTGACAAGCGGCTGGATCCAAACGTCTGCAAGTGCTTCGATTCAGCTGGCATAGTCTGACCTATTTGCAGGATCCATCCGAAAATGTCTATGTCTACGTGCTGCAAATAAAATGAAATAAAAGTCAGTCATTTTAAGATGTGACAACATTATAACCTAATCTAAACTAGTGGCTCTCTGAGTTGTAGACCTGTCCGTCTTTGCAAAGTTTAAAACTAAATAAATGGTCACCTCGCACTTTGAAACAAAATCCTATTATGTTTCTCGTATTTTTATCACTTGGTACTTATCTAACGCTTTAGGTCTTGTCAAAAAACAAGCATTTTGTGATTTTTTTAAAAACGGGGGACTGAATCTGCAGAAAAACAATCAATATATTTGTCGAACCTGCTGGTTATTTTATATTGTTTGCTTCAAATACCATTACTCTATTAACAATCTGTTTCAAAACATCAAGTGTGAGAATCGAATTGGGGATTTCGGCTGCGACGAGCCGGTCGCTACGCGTCAAACTTACCGAATATTAAATTGTGTAAGGAGGCGTTCGCGGCGTACCCGGCCTGTTTGCGCGGCTCAACAAGATGTTTTGAACCCGGCAGCTGCGTTCGCGATTACACGGGGCCACTCGGCGCTGCGCTGTTTGCACGGAAGGAATTGAAGCCAACAATGCGCGGTAATTTTGAATGGCCGGGGGCTTGTTTGGTGTCGATGTTTGTTTGATAAGGCGTATTATTGCTATTTCTGGTGTGCTCACTTTTGTTGTGTTTGCAAATTAACAGAGGCTCAATCATTTGAAATAACATTCTAATGGTCGATGGATTGACCTATCAGAATGCAGCGTGCAAGGGTCGGAGGGTTTCGATTTTTTAAGATTGGATACTCTTTTGTTGTTTTAAGCCACCTCCGTACCGACCCGATCGGATTACTGACAGCGATAAAGAGTCGAATCAGCCAAAGGAACCATGAACTTCGTATACTTCTTATTATTTAGTAATTAACAAGTAATTTTAAACTACGTATTTGCCTTATCTTTAGAAATAAAAAATCTTAGATCTTAATTTAAATCGACATCTGGACTAAAAAAGGCACGAACATTTCTTTCCTCGGAATGTTGTAATTGAAATATATATAGAAGTATAGTTATTATTATATAATGTAAAATGAAATCATTACTTCGAAAAGAGATATTCACATCTCTCGCAATTTTCCGTTCTTAATTTCAACTATTCGTACCAATGCGATACGTTTGCAGGTAGGTTATATATAGTTCTCGTTATCCAGCCCGAACATGGCTGGCGTGGTGCGCGAACTGTGCTTCCCCACATCGTGCCACGAGCTTACCAGCATTTTTAGTTTATTCCTCCATTGTACAGATAAAAGAGCCATTAAAGTACATGGAAAGTACTGAGACTGTGGGGGCGTTCGTGTATTTTTTTTAAAAATGTACTTTTTTTAAAAATCGCAACTCAACAGCGTTTACCGCAGAATATCAAAGACATTTAAAATATTAGTGTTTTTATCATTAGAATATCGCTTATTGGGAGGGTTTGCGTTTGACAACTAAGAATTGGATGCTATCTTGTTAAAACTTTATTAAAGCTCGTTAGGCGAATAACTGCACAAATCAAGAAGATGCAACGTACACAGCTGGATAGTAGTCGAGTATAACTGGTATATTAATCAGAAATGTGGTTGCAAGAGTGTATACAAATATGGAAATTTTAATAGTAAATGCGTATGTTCTGCGTGGCGTGCGGAGAGCGATCTTGAACTCTTGCGCTGCAGTGGCAGACGTCGACGCGGCGTCAGCGGAAGTGCGATTACGATATCAATACAAACCGGTTGCGGGCGTGTAGATTGCGAGTGGAACATGAATTGTATCACAAATACAGTTTTCAACTATGTACTTAAGATAGTAGAGACAAAAACGTAACAGTCGCACAGGTCCATATATTCCAGCACTGATCTGCAGAAAGCTGTAATTAGCTAACCGTTTTTTGACGCCAAACAACATAGCCTCACCGATGATTTTATTTTGTCTCTGTTTTGAAATGTATTGATCTTATGGATCTTATGGGATTTTTTCTAAGAAAGCTTCCGGGCTCGAAAAATTTATTCGGTCTCTATTATCTAATTAAAGTATAATCACACTTAAAGATTTGCTATTAAATGACAATTTTACCACGTCTGAACTGCCTACTGAGAAAATTGGTTTTGTAAATGAGATTACCGGCAAATTATTACTATTTTGGAAATGCACGTCAGAAGTCTTTGCGGGCGTGCGTACAACAACTCAAGATACATTTCTCGCAATCAGATTAATGATTTAGGAACGCATACAGGACAAATAATAATAATAAATGGTTTGTCCATAGAAACTATGCCACCCCGGTTCACATTTAGGAATGTAGTTTCTAACAATCTCTGCTTAGTGCACCTGCAGAGTAGTCTAAGCATATTTTCTCAAATCTCCATATCCACTGGTTTAGGCTGGGCGTTGTCTGTCAGTTATTTGTGCTAATAGTACATTATGTAACTTATTATAAAACTGGTACTAAAATATCTCGCAGTTGCAATCGCAACCAACGGCGCTGCATCATGGTAATCGATCCGCGTAACCATCGCGGGCTCAGATCTGGTTTAACCAGTGGCCGGTGTTGGTCGGTAGCCGGATACTCTCTGACGCTAGGTATGATGCCAACGTTCCCTCTGAGTGTTTCCAGCGTATGAGTGGCATGAGTAATGTATTTGATGAGCTCAGGTTGTATGACTGAGCAACGAGAATTTTGGTTTTTTTTTACTCCAATAATGTTAGCTTCTAATTATTCAATCGTAGCCGGCTTGTCCAAATACACTTTGGCGCAGTTACGGCCAAAATTATTATTTTTTTCTATGCAACCTGATATGGATGGCTAATACCACAAAACTAACGTTATGATATTAGCCCAATATACCACATTTCCGAAGGAATTAGATAGCAGGACCTTCCCTTTATGAGCACGGCTAGATTGAACTGGATGGAAAACACGGACAATTTTTAATTGCCGCTTTGACCACATTTTCATCCAATGCGATGGAAAGGAAAGAAAGAAAAAAAGAAAATACATTTATTCAACAATTACATAATCGATTACACGTAAAAAATATATAATAAATTGACAGATATAAAAAAAATACATATTGAATTTAAATTAATTGTTGAAAAGGATTTCACACAGCACGTTGCGATAGAACATATTAGTTCCATCGCAGCTGGTTTTAAGTGAAATCCTGTCATCTAAAAAGTAAATAAACAAATTTTGAGGTAGCGGAAATCACAAAAAAAGACAAAATGAAAGAAGTATACTAGTATAAAAATCACATATGATAAAACAACAACATAGTATTAACTAAAGGAAAATATTTTAACAAAAGTAAACAACATTTCAACGCAATTGTTTTCACAAACACAAGAACCAAATTATTAAAGAGTTTAATTAACATTTCACTGAGATTGCTGAAGATTAATCAAAACAATTTTATACTTCGTTTTAAAAACCTCATTGCTACATATTGCTTTAATGGGTGTAGGTATATCATTCCAACATTTGGTAGCAGCATATCTAAAAGATCCTTCAAAAGCCGCCCCCTTATGTTTGGCGACGGTAAGCAGATTACCTACTGCGCGAGTATTGTACCTGTGCCGCTCGCCAGCCCAAGACAATTTAGTATAAAGCAGTTCTGGAGTATGAGTATGCACAATTCTATGTATCTGAGAGGCCAGGTGAAGTGCCCTTCTGTTTCCCATATTAAGGATGTTCAGTCTATTCAGAATTGGAGTTATTCGTTGCCTTCTACGCAGTGGCCTACAGAAACGTATACATTCATTCTGAACACGCTGAATTCGTTTTTCGGTTTGCTTTAATAGACATGGTCCATATGGGGGAACGGCATAACGTATAATATGCAGATCGTATAATGTCATATTTTAACAAAATTTTAAAACCATGCACAACGTATAATCGGCAGATCGTATAATCGTATACGTAGTGCATGAAGAAGTCCAAAAAATTAAATTACTTATTTCTCCATGCATAACGTATAATAGTCACAACGTATAATGTTATGATCTTTATTTAACAAAAAAAGAAAACCATGCATATCATATAATCCTAAAATATTTCATACGATAAGCGTCCTTATCGATATAAAATTAAAGATTATACTCGCACGCGACTTTTCGACCGTCTCAATTAGCGTTGTAGCAAATTGTTACTCTTCAACAGATATCGATTCGTAGCAATTTCAGCCTTAAATGTATCGTTGTTAGGGCGCTTTATGCAGTGCTTCTTGGCATATTATACGTTCTGCATGGTTTTCTTTTTTTGTGAATTCATGTTAGGAATATTATACGTTGTGACTATTATACGTTCTGCATGATGCAAAGAGTTTATTTTATTTTTAAACTCATGCACAACGTATAACATTATACGTTGTGAATATTATACGATATGCATGGTTTTAATTTTTTGGAAAAAAATACTATTATACGTTGTGAATATTATACGTAGTGAATACGACTCGTCCATATACTGTATCACAATAGTCAAACTGTGATAATATGAGAGCATCGGTAAGTATATGTCGAACCTCTTGCGCTACGGACTTTGTAAAGGATTTTAAGTCGACTGAAAGCAATTTGAATTTGTTTCGTTACATGTTCATCGACTCTAAGTTGACTATCCATATGGGAACCTAAATTACGTGCACATTTTACCATTGGAATGTTATTTATTTTAATTATTGTTATTTTTAAAACAATTTTTTCGACTTGCTTTTTTGTTCCCATGACTAGGTAAACAGTTTTGTCGGGATTTAGAGCAAGTCCATTATCAACTGACCATTGCCAGATACGGTCGAGATCGTCATTAATTTTTTGAACAGCTGTATCTAATTGGTCAACGTGAAACGAGAATAATAGCTGGGTGTCCTACAGTTTTACGGAGGATTAAAGGGACCTACAGTTTTACATAGATTCCGAACCATGGAGCAGCTCGCCATCATGACGAAACGGACATATTCAACTCAAAGAGAGAAAGAAAGTGGTGCATGGTCGGGGTGTGGGTTTGAACCCAGACCTCTGGTATGCTAAGCAAGTCCTCGCGCCACTAGGCTACGTGCCGTCTCGTAGCCTTCTCAAATGTTAATGTACAGAATGGTTATTTTATCGGGTAAGGATTACCCGAAAAATAATAATTGGTATACTGTTCAATATTTTTTTAATTAAAACATATTGTTACTACGCTAATAGGCATGTTTTCTAAGTGTTATTGTTTCTTGTTACCTCTAAATATATTTTCTAATATCAAGGTTAGCTGTTAGAGATTGCCTTTGGCAATAAGCTCGCCTTTGCATACTATCTAATAGTTGTAAGCAATAAAGAATATTTTTATTTCATTTCATTTCACTACATCCATACTTATCTGCGTATTTCTGTTTCATTTGTATTGTATTGTTTTATTGCATTCATAGGTAGGTAACCTACAATTGAACATGTCAAGAATCGTTATGCTGTGCTATCGTTATATATATAAGAACTGGAAAACACACTTTTACTAAATTTAGCGCATCTAATAACTATTAAGGAGCCATTATAATAAATTAGCCGACTCCGATAGTGCTGGGTCAAGGCTTCGCCGAGGATGCTTGACCCGCGGAGCCTCACTCGGAGCGGAGTGGCGTGATGACGTACGCCTTGCCGCGCTCACGAGTGCTCGAATGGCCTCGTTCTAATGATTGATGCCTCAATGATGGTGCGTTATATGACTTCGGGAAGTGCAGGTGAAAAGTAATTCTGAGTCGTCGTTGGAAATGTTCATGTTCACTTCAATTCAGATGAAAGGATCACCGGATGAGGAAGCAGGGAAGGGTTGCTCATACCAATTTTAATGTCTGGGAATAATAATAATAGCTATGCATTCGAGAAAATTCCTTACAGAAAAAATACGGATTTATATGATGAAAAAAAACCGACTTGACTAATGCTCTGTAAAAATTTCCTATAACGCAAAAATTAGGGAAAATACCCTAATGCTTTTGGTGGGGTTTCCACAGCCTGAAGAATCCCACCAAAAGCTTAAGGGTATTTTTATATGACTGGACATGGATGGCTTATACCACACCCACAGAATGATATAAGCCTAACACACCGCATTCCCGAAGAAAACAAGGTGTCACGAAAACACGGCCAAATTTTCATTGCCGCTTCGACTGTCTTCTCATCCATTGCGATGGTACCAACCCGGGCGGACTTAACCCTCAACCTAGAAGGGGGAGGGGACCTACAGTTTTAAATGAATTCTCAATCATGGAACAGTTCGCATTCGTAACAAAATTAATTTATATAACACAGAAAGAGAAGTGCATGAACAAAGCGGGGATTTGAACCCATCACCTCTGGTATGGAAGGCAAATCCTCCTCCTGCTCCTGAGCTCCGAGCCGCTCAAATACAGTACTGTATGCACAGTTGTCATATGCTAGTGATCGTATAATTTTTTTGACACTAATAACCACAATGTTAATAGGCAGCAATCATGCGAAACGACAATATTAGAGTGACTACCGGAAAACTATCGCGTGTCGCCGAGCCGACACTTTCCGTTTTCAATCACAGTAATTACTCAGTCACCGCTCAGCACTGCGACGTTCAGTAGGTACCGCTCAACATTACAAAACATCATGGGAACAAATCGGCAGTCAGTGCAACAAAAAAATTTCAATGACAATTCGCAATGCGAAGTCACGCTTCGGAGTGGCGATGGATATTGGCAGCTTTTCGTTTCTGATTCCTTCTCTTAGAGAGGTTGGATATTAGTATTTTAAAGGAGTTGGTTCATCGGAATAGCGGCGCATTTGAATAGCAAAAAGTACATAATTATCAGCCAAATGTGTATCGTGATTGCTAATGTTTTTTTATGATTTGAATTTAAAATACATTACTAGTAGAGATAACTTCTCTAATGAAAAACGCAGACAATACAATTCTAAATTTAAGCGGAACGGAATATTAAGGGCCTGGTACTAGCCAAATCGCAAAGTTAGACGAGGCACCCCAAGTAAACTAACTAAGTCTGACGATTATAAGTGTCATCCTTACAATATATGATTCCTTGTCTAGGAATCGAATGATTTTCGTTAATGTATGTTTCCTTTTTCTATACAAAATACATTGCGGAAACGGTGTCCATTTCCGAACTTTTTTGACTAAATGTAGAAATCTAAAAGCAAATGGAATTTTTTGTTAATGCATATATGCTGTTTTTGCTTATATCTAGAAATCGAATGACTTTCAGATTTCTAATGAGAAAAATCAACTTTTTTTATTTTTATTATTATTTAAATAAATGATGGAATAAAAAAATATTAACAATCCATTATCAGTCTGGAGTTCTATTTGGATTTGCTGAAGCGTTTCACTACATATTATTACACTAGCTGAGGTACCCGGCTCCGCTCGGGTCAATGTCGTTTTGGACTGATATCGGGCTGAAACCCAAAGGGCTGGCCCAAAAAGCTAGTTGAACTACTTTACTAACAGAAGATTAAACAATGTATCTAAAAAAAAAAACTGGATCAAAATCCGTTGAGCCGATGTGGCATGATTGAATGAGAAAACATCCAAATACTGCCATTTATAAATTCAGTGGAAGAAATGTACTTGAATATATTGCAAAATATTGGGGCCAATTACTGAATTGTTTTTTAAAAGCATTTGCCGCCGCGCTGGGGCGATCCTGCACTGGCACTACTACACATTGCCATGGACGGAAAACATGGACATTTTTTACTGCCGGTTCAACCATCCATCATTCACAGTGCGATGGTACGTAACAACTCGAGCGGGATTCACCCTACAACCTAGGTAGTAAGAAAGGGGAGCTATTTTTTACGTGGAATCCGTACCACAACCAGCATTAACATCGAAAACGGCCACCCATCCAAACCCCGACCGCGCCCATAGGTCCTGTACGTAGATGCAATCCACATATTAATCGAGTGAGTAGTTCGTAAGTTATGAGCCTTTAATCGCAACAGTCACGCCTCTCGTGATCTAGAGTGATGTACTCTGCCAAATTTCACATGCAGGAGCAGTCCACTTATTGTTTTGTTATAAATATGTAACCCTCTCTTCTCACTCCTCTGGTAAGTTAGCGTGATGCCTATACGGCTAGACTCAGATACAAACCTCATCTAAATTGGGTAATTGGTTCTCATGTTATAAGCATTTCATACTACTGGTCCCCTCTCTGGTAATTTAGCGTGATGCTTAGTAGCCCTAAAATTGCGGAAATAAATCGAGCTATACGGAGGAGGTACAATTATCAGCTAAGTATCTGCTTGGCTCCCTGGACTCGATACAGCGTCGTGCCGTGCGTCTTGTCGACGATCCCAAGGTATCCCTAAATTTAGAGACCCTTCAACTCCGAAGGGATGTAGGTTCTCTCGATGTATTCTATCGTCTTTATTATGGAGAGTGCCCTTCGGAGCTGCACAACGCTGTCCCTCCGTCCCATTTCTACCACCGCACAACGCGGAACAGGCAGGGTATGCACCCATTCACTGTCGACATTCCCAAAATAAGAACCCACCGATCCTCTATATATTTTTTCTATAGGGTCGGTAATCTATGGAATCGACTCCATACCGATATATTTCCCCCGAAGTCCCCCGGGGTCGTTCAAACATGGGGTGAAGGAGCACCTGGCCGGCCGGCATGGTTTTCGTATCCCCCGTTGAAAGTTCAAAATACCGCGCTTGGCTTAGTACTAATCTAACAAACAAAAAATAAGAAACCGTTCAACTGAAACCGTAATATCTTAACAATACGCCTTTAAACAATCAACCTTAAAAGCCTAAACTAATGTGTGTAGCTAGGACACGGCTAATTGCTAAGTTAGCATACCGCGCGGGTTGGTAGAAACAATACAAACAATTTACCTAAAAAACCTCATACTAATCCGTGTACCACACGACCACGGAGCGATGATCTCTGCAACCGCGTCTATCGTTAGCAATCGCGGGAAGCCGACTGGCGAGGGGCGCGGGCAGCATTGCCGATCGCTTGAAGCAATCGGGGACTTTGGATTTCATCTTCTCCCGAAAGTTGTTCGGACGGCCGTCGACTGCACGAACTTTTATTTTGCTCATTCGAATTGAAAATTTCGTTCCTATTCCGGATTTTTACGGAATTCCGGGAATCCTAAGAACGTTTTTGGGCAATTGTGGTTATCGGCAACGCTGGTAGCCGCTTCGCGCGCTCGCGCGTGGTACCTTCGGCTCTTCTCGGCAATACTCGGTCCTCGTCGGGTGGCCACCGCCGCCGTCTCGGCCCTCGCCGCGCTATCATTTCGTTTTCGCTCCGCGCCCTGACTATTTTTCTTTTTGCACGGCTCCTAAGGGTCGTTACGTGATGTTCAATAGCTTAAAGCCTTCCTTAAGAATTAGGCTATCGAATGTAAAAATATGTTTTCAAACCTGACTGGTAGTTCCAGAGATTAGGGCGTTCAAACAAAAAAACAAACAAACTCTTCAGCTTTATTATATTAGTATAGATTTGTTAAAAAGTGCATTTGTATGGCGCGAGTAGTTGGCTAGTCCTAGCGCCTTAAGAGATCTAAGACGCTTCCACCATTTTGTGCTCGACCTACTTATTGAAATTATCTTACTCAATGACTACCAATAATCGCATCTAAAGAGCGATTAACACGCTAAATAACCCGAGAGGTGAGTAGTGATCGGATATGTTCCAGTGTACTATAACCATAGACTTTAGTTCGTCCTTCGTTTATTTAATTAAATAGTTGGGACCTGGTGAGCAAGTCATTGTTCGGATCGAACTTATTTAACTGGATAAAACATCTAAATCTTGAAACATTTCTATTTAGTTAATTCTTTTTCCAGAGAATATAATCGTAAACCTATTACAAAAATGTTATAAATAACATTATGTGATATCAAACTGGAAAATTATATCAGACTATATTATGTGATCATTGACAATGATTATTTGTTTTTAACGTTTATTTGACAACCCTAATGAGGCATTTCTCGTGTGATTTCGCAGCAACCTAGCTTACACGGCTGAGCCTTTGACACGCCACATTTTACCTCACCCTGGCATATACTTACACATGTGCACTGCGCATGCAAGGGTGTGTGGGTGTGCCATTGTGTCGGTGGATTAGGCAATCCGGTGCGAAAGTTACGAGGCAATCACTCTTTATCGCGTTGCGCAGATGAGAAGGAAACGATTGAGTAATATTGCGATAAAACGCAACGCGCAAACTCCACGGATGTCGCATTGAAAGTTATGTCCCTCATGCCGACGGCTTCCTTGTCTTTGACGTACTTCGGATCGTCATAAACATTAACTCGAAATTTGAACAGCTTCATATATTTTATCATCAGTTAAACCCTTTGCCGTCAACTGCTCAACATACATAGGTCTCCGCCAAAGCGCGCCACTGCGCTCTACCATTTGCCCATCGTTAGCCGGTACGTGGTCTTCACTCCAGGACTCTTCTGCACCATCGGCTATCGATGCTGCGGCAGGCGTGGGCTGCCCTTCATCTTGCTGATCTTAAGGGTAGGTCATGACTGCCACTTTCGATCTCTGATGGATAACCTCGTTGTCCGTCACGGATAGCCTCGTTATGCGTCACGGATAACCTCTGATCTCAGGGAAATACCGAGCATAGTCTTTCCATAGCGTGTCGAGTGACCTGGAAAAGATGTGCTATAGCCTCTTTGCCAGTGTCCACGTTTCGTCTCCGTTAGTCGATGCAGGTAAGACGCTTGGTATATAGGGCTCCGGGTGTCTATTCCAGTGTACACTGAAATAGACAGATCACCGTAAAAAAATCTATTCCGCCAAGAAATGATAACGGAATGTGCCACTTTTCTCAGTCGCTCGCTTATAGATCAAGGATATTCAATTATACTAAGGCTGGAGTTCCAACTCCAACTATGGTTCTGTCTTCTTACGTCTTAAGAAATAAGAAGAAAAAAGGCAGACAATATTTAACAACAACATTAACCATAACCAGAGATGGTGCATTCCAGCCTAATTTTTTTTCAAAGACAATAATCGTTCAACGAAGGGTGGCTAAATGACCATTGCGGTAAAATATAAATTAACATTACATAGGGATAGTTAATGTGGTTTTAAGTGAGACAGGGCGTGTGTGATTATTAGTGGAATGTGTTCCGCGGGGAAATTATGTGTGAATGTAAATGTAATTAATATAATGCTGCTGGGTGGGGAAGCGGTGGGAGGTGGACGGCAGGTTCCCCCGGGACCGGAGGTTATAGAGCGAGGTGGACTACTTTACGACTTTGCGGACTAAGGTTGATCATAACATGGAATTAAATCGTGTTAGATTAAACAGCGACGAGTTTGTGGGCATAGGAAAAAAAAACTAAAATTAATTTGCAACAAGATTTCGGGCTTCATTTGTTGTTCTCAGTTTCAAAGTCGAATCAACTGCAACGATTCTTAATAATAATACATTAATAAATCATTATCAAACATCGAATTTACGGAAAACGGATATTCGAAACAATCAAAATCATTTTGGGCCGATTTTTAAATCCTCAGATAGTACTTATCGGACTGTATATATAAAATGTGTAAAGAAATTCACGTTTATCATTTTGGGCCGATTTTTAAATCCTCAGATAGTACTTATCGGACTGTATATATAAAATGTGTAAAGAAATTCACGTTTTTCAAAAGACGGATTGTTATTGCCGGAGAATTACATCTTCTGTCACAATAATATGACTATAATTTTACTAATAAACATATGGACTTACTTTATCTGATGAATAAGCAGAGACATAAATAAATCCGCCGAATACTTATCTGGCTGTTTATCTGACTATTGAAAAATCAGCCCTTAGTTTTTTGTAGGCTGAGTTGCATTGATACACGAGGCGGGGACAATAATACATGTTTAAAGTTGTTCCGAACCTGTCGGTATTTTGTACTAAGGAAATTTGTATGGGTATGCAACATTCTTTATGGAATACAAAACCGGAAAAAATAGCTGCATTACAAATACACACTCTTTGAAAATTTCAGCTGCCTACCTACCTATTACGGTTCGTAACAGGTTCGGGACGGACGGACGGATGGACGGACGGACGGCGGAGGCTTAGTAATAGAGTTCCGTTGGCACCCCTTGGGTACGGAACAGTAAAAAATAAGGAATTTAAAACACTAATTATCATAAATATAAATGTAGCCATAGTTGTTGCCGTTTCCATGTTTTCATAATTTTAAGTTTTTTTTTCTTTTTGTCAGATTAAGATTACAAAATGTTTTGCCATTTAATGGCAAACAATCAAACAGTTGATTTTAACAAAAAAATACAGTCGAATTGAGAAACTACTCCTTTTTTATGTCGGTTGAAAATGTATGGGTGGTAGGGGTTAAGTCGGTCTGGGTTGGTAGCATCGCATTGGACGAAAAGATGGTCGAAACAGCAATGGAAAATTGTCCGTGTTTTCCATTCAGTTCAGTGCAGCCGTGCTTATAAAGGAAATATGGTGTGTTGGGCTAGTATACTTATGGTGGGTATGGTATTAGCCAATAACGTCCAGGAAATTGGTTTCACCCTTCGAGTTTTAATAAAAAAAACAGATGGTGTTGTTTTTAATTTACTTGCGGGGGTTACACTGGCTGAACGTTGATACCTAATTCATGGACGGCGCCCCCAATGGTGGCGGGGCTAGCACACGGCGCGGAGCGTTGCGAAATGGGCCAGCGGCTAGCACTCACAGGGAAATGCGGGGTTTTCTTTTGGCTGAGGCGGCGCCCCGAGCTAGTAACATTGAGTAGGGTAGGGCGAGAGTTGCGACCGATAATCACCCGTATAGCGACAGCGTAGGTGACCAGTTAGCATATTACGAAATACAATTGAACATCAGAATTATTCACTCACTTGCCTGTTAACCTGGCGAGTTAATTTACCATAGTAACCCCCTGATGTTCTGGGGTTCCAAAAACAAGTAAGAACATTTCTGAACACGTAAGAAGTCCACAGGCCCCCTACTACGAACCCTATCGAGTAGGCGCTATCGTGGAGGCGACATCGCCTGCCGAAAATATTGTGCGTAAATGCGTTTGACAGATGGTATCGACAGCGCTTTCGATACCAACTGTCAAACGGATACATCATTTTAACGCGATACCGTTTGTAGTAGGGCTCCAGGACGTCATTTAGTGCAACGAAATTCGATGTTGCGCATCCCGACTTCGTAAGCGTATTGACTACCATCAGTGCATTATCAATAAAACGCTGCCGCTACTATACGGACGAGTGTCAGTCACCATTACCGTCCTTTCTTACTAGATGGCTCGTTGAAACGCAGGCTTATTACACGCCGGCCGGTACGGGCCGCCTGTATTCACGGTCTGGCCGCTTTTCAGCTCCTTTAGGGCTTTAGAAAATGTCTTCAGCCGGGATTTTTTCATGATAATCTAGCGGCGTACCTTTGAATGTATCATTTCTCGTTCCTTTGGTATGGCTGCGATACAGAGGTTTTGATTTGTTTTCAACCATTCTAACGCAATATTTTCGATGACAGGAGGTATGTAATATGAATGAATAGACTACTCAATGAAATTGGAAAATTTTTGACCCCCATATCTTTAAGAAATACAAAGTAAATATTTATTTCGATTTAGATGTGTAACTTAATTATTTTATTTATTTATTAAACATAATTGTTTTATTTATTTATTAAACATAATTATTTTATTTGTTTACAATTTTGTTACAATTAAGAAACTGTTGCTAGTTTCGTGCTACAAAACCTTTCTGTTTTGAATTTTATGATGAAAATACCCAACCGTCTTTTTGCTAGTGGAGCCTAATTTGAATAGACAATTTATTCTATTTACATACATCGAGAGGTGATTAAAGTCATTATAAGAAACTCTCTTCTGTATACGTTGTGTGACTCTAAAATTAGGTCACTGTAGCCACAGATGTCATCAATCATGTAACTAAAACAACCTAGCCTAACCATATAATAAGTCTTAGTGCTAACGTTACCTGATCTGACTGAATATATCCATATTATACTTGGGCATTTAATCTTATTTGAATATTAATTTAATATAGCTTTCTTGAGTTTTTTAACCACTTCAACCCGTAAGGAAAAACTGCATTTGTTAGTTGTAACAAATTCTTTTCCCACATGAACTAATAATATTAATATTTATTATTTTTATATTATTATCATCACTCTAACCTCCTGCACAGCACTGTTTTCGGTACGTGTATCTGAAATGTCTGTAAAATTAGTGACATGGGTAAGCAACAAAGGGATGCTAGTCGCGAGCTACGAGAAAAATGACCGTATAAAGTAAGACAAAATGAGCGGAGGATAATACATCTTGACGACGCTGGCTGGCGCGGGATTCACACACTTAGTCGAATGTTACGATGTTGAAATTCCTCAGTCGGTAATACATCATGTGGGAAATCGATTCATGCATAACTTTAAAAAAGCTTTCTTCATTTTATTTTATTGTGAACATCTTGCATTGTTACGTGTTAAAGAATCCGATAGTACAGTAATTATTTTTAGGCCTGCGGTTGCGAATCAAAACATGTGAAAATAAAATCAATTCGGCAAACATTTAACTCGCGCTTTAATTTTTAAAATAAGTTCCCGTGAGTGAAATTGTCGAGGCTGCCTACTATAATGTACCACGACCAGGTTTATGTAATATTTCGAGCTAGCACTCGTAATCGTAGAGCGCCTGTAAAAACACCTATGTCTATGGACGACGTGTAATGTATGCTGTGATCACAGAAGAGAAGAGGAAAGAGAAGTGTCATTTGTTTCTTACTCGCGATTCCACCCTATATACAAATTGTACAAATCGTACGGAAAGCTGGCGACGCGTCGTATGCCACACACACCAAAAGTCGCCAACCCGCGCAAAAGTGCTCCCGAAATATGCTCGCCAAGTTTGTTCCCACTCACACGAACTCTCCAGTACGTCTGCAACTATGTTTGCATATGGAATGCATGTTCTAGTTTGCTTGTTTGTTTTATAGAAAATTGGAGACAGCTCAGCTCAGTCTCATAGTGGTCGCATTAGATGGCACATCTGTCTTTTTCTATCTGGGGCTGTATGGCGGTCTGTCATCTCTGCCTACCCCTCCGGAGAAGCGGCGCGATGTTATGTATGTAAGTGTAATTTTGACTCAAAAGTGTCCAAATTGTTGAGAGGCGAACTCAAGTCGACGGGATCGCGACAACACAGCCCGGCGTCGACCTCTCGTGGCAGCGGCCGGAAGGCGCCGGCGACGGCGGGGAAGGACGAGCGGCTCGGTCGCTGCGCCGGCTCTTGACTTGATTAACTCTGCGCCGCCGCCAGGGACAATAAGACGACTCCTCCATTTGCTGGTCTGTTGTTCCTCCTCGCGGAACATCCTGCAGGGAGTACTCCTTCGGGACATCTCCATACGATGCCGTGCCGTTCGACGGATTGCTTTTCTTTTGCCTTAACTGTATTGCTGTTACTATCATTTTTTATGGAACTGGGCATGGCTGCACAATACCACATCAATACCATGATATTAGACGAAGACACCACATGGGGACTGAGTACCATTTCAGGAACATCCTTTGTCATAAGACGAAATTAAACGTGATGGAAAACAAGGACCATTTTTATTCCCCTCTTCGACCGTCTTTCATCCAATGCCACTACGGAATACGAACCAAAGCTAGCTTGAACGGTCAAGCGGTCACTTATATTGAACCAGAACGCGTCCAGCGTTGCTTAACCTCAATGATCAAACACAGAGGTCAGGCCATCGAGGTTGTCACTGTAGGTATAGATAGACATTTGCTTCATTTTCAGTGCGTTAGCATTCCACAATAAATTACAATAAGTTCACTTTTTGTGTGAAGGAGGTACATTTCTTACACTACGAACCATTTCTTACAAATAACCAGTAACGTCTGTCTGTATATCTGTGCTAATATAAAAAAAATATAATTGCGATAGAATCGGGCATAGTTACAAGGTATACTATAAACATTTTTGATATTTGTTTTAATACAAAATTTCGCATTATTTAATGCACAACTTTCACACTTTTTCACAAACATTGAACGACAACTTCGTTATCCGAGAATTCACTTAACCCTTCTAGAGAATGGTGGTTCGGTATTCAGTTCCAACTCTTTGTTCCAGTGTCCAACAGACAAAGAACAAAGATTCTTAGCAAAACCATCCGCCTAGCCGCCTCTTTACTCTGCCACGTTTACGTTGGGGAGGGCAATGTTTTTTCTGCTAGTTTCGCGAGCGATCTCCGCAGACCGAGAGAATGGCCTTAATGCACTCAGCTCACTTTTGTCCGTCCTTTTGTAGTCTCCGAAGACGATTTGTTGAAGGAGAGAGGATTTACGGAATGGAAAGCGTCTAAAATTTGTGAGCAACGTTGTCTCGCAGTCTAGAATGTATCTTCGCTTGCGGACAATTTCGTTTTAGGCCCCGATTCTCTGGCAATTTCGAATATTCAATAACTTTTCGATCTGCTTCGCTAAAAATATGATTATCTTGTCATCTTTTTTACACTGAGCGGTATTATTTTGTCGATAGGTTGAAGATCTGGCCGTTTGGAAACAACTCAATAACTTGAATAGCTTGACTTGAGCACCTAAGTGCCCTTTTTGATGGATAGGTTTGCATCACTTTGACCAGCACTTCTAGGTTCAAATTTGTCCTTCCGGACAGGAAATACGCGCAAGACTTGCGCAAATAGGAAGACTCTAGATTTCTTTCTTTACTTTCTAGGTGGTAGGGTCAAACCTGCCAGGGTTGCTACCGTCGCATCGGATGAATATATGGTTGACGCGGCGACGAAAAATGGGTCGTGTTTTCTATCCAGTTCAATGTATACGTACTCATAAAGGAAACGTCTTGAAATCGGCACTTTATTGCTTTGGAAATGTGGTATTTGGGCTAAAATCATTACAGTTGGTAGCCATATATGTTCAGCTCCATTAAAACTACGTTAAATACAATCATCACTAAGGGCCGAGTGCACGAAAGCACGAAAAATCAAAATCAACGTCAACGTATGTTTAAACACGTCACTTTGTATGGAATTTGTATGGAAAGCAACTCCGTGCGGTTCACTAAAAGTGACGTGTTTGAACATTGATTAACTCGGTCGCCTCTTCGTGCAATCGGGGCTAAGAAATTGTTTGATCCTTCAAAAATACTTGCATCAAACAGTAGCGATAAAAGCTCGATTGTTGGCACGTGTGCGTGCGTGACCTCCCGATAACGGCACAATGTATGTGTGAGAGACGTCACAGTGTATGCATGACGTGGCGGCGAGGGTGTGTGTGTGACGTCACAGCGCCGCTAGTGTGCGAGAAGCCGTCGACTCTCAAGTCGTTTCGGTCCCGCCTCAACGCGCGCTGTTTGCCCGGGAAGGAAATTGGCCGCGCGGCAGTACAATAACATAACTCTCGTATATACTTTGTTGGGAAACAATGTAATAACAAGTGCTGAAGGGCGCCATATTTGTGATGTTAGCTGGGAAAATTTCTGGCATATAATTTTGAATACATATAAGCTTCAACTTAATAAATTATTTGTAAGAGTACATTTGTGTAGAGTTATGATGATAGAGTTGGAAACATTTGGTTTGATTTAGTTTAAATTGAATTTTACTGTATAGGTTACGAGGTAAATTTATACGTACCTATGCTTATACCATAATTTATTAGTGAAAAGCAAAAAAATAAACATTGAATGCGTCGAACTTTAATAAGTTTTCTCAATTATTTTTTTTAATTGCATAAAATTATCAATGACATAATCTGCATACATTGAAACCTTTTTAATGAAATTAACCTGTCCGTGGGCCACAAGTGAGTAACGAGGCAATCCGCCGACGTACCAGAGTAGTCGATATTGGACACCGGGTGGCTAAGCTCAAGTGGCAGTGGGCTGGTCACGTCAGCCGAAGAGACGACGACCGTTGGAGTAACCGTCTCCTGCACTGACGGCCGTGGACAGGAAAACGGAGTGTGGGAAGACCACCCGCCAGGTGGAACGACGACATCAAGTGCGTCGGCGGAAAGCAGTGGCTCCATACCGCTGAGGACTGGACAAAAATTGGAGAGGCATATGTTCAGCAGTGGACGCAAACACGCTGACTGACTGACTGACTGACAAATTCCACAGCACAGATCATCATCATCTTCAAATTTGGTAATTTGTTTTTGTTAGTACATATTTTTAGTATTGAACTTGATATTTGAAATGTTCCGTCTCAACTCACTGGTTTTTTTCTCTACTATTTGTTAATGTTTTTATAAATATCAAAACATAGTCAAATGAAATCAAACAGATTTTCTCAAACACATTTTATGTTCTCTGTGGTTTGACCGAGGATTGATTTTTCAGAAAAACTAAAGCTTGCAGGCGCAGATATAAGTTGACTGATGTTTTCGAATGATTAACAAACTACTTCCGTGTGGGAAACGTTTTTTGGGGTAGGTTATATGATGCTTACGGGCCCACCAATAAATTCCATTTATCTGTGTTCAAGAATGCTTGGACGCTTGGACCCACATATTGCGCAAACTTAGGCCACAGCCACAGCGGAATCGCGCAATAAGCATACCGCCTTTTCGGCGGAAGACTGCGCTATTTCTTCGTCGTAGCTCGTTTTAGCAAACAACAATAAGAGACGGCGGGCATAAGAGCCAATAGACACAGCGCTCATCCCTCAGGAATGGAAGATGGAGTCTGTGACGTCAGCTTTGTCTACTGCTGGGATTTACAATCTGGATGGTTTACATGTTTTTATTTAAGACTTGAAATGATAACGTATTTATCTTAGTATAAACGATGCCAAGCGTACTTTATTATTACATTTATTTATTATTTAGAAACATACAAAGATCTTAGACATTATTTTTATGATAGTAAGCTATATTGATGATTCGTACGTTATGCTTTAATGTTGTTGTTGTCATTGAGAAGTTGCAATACTTTAGCATGTTTATGTTTCAATCGTATTTTTAGCGAATTTTATTCTAAATATCTTTTGTTAAGATTTAAATCTTTAAAAAAAAATCTTTACTATAGTGTTGAATCTACATAGTTTGTGTAACGGATGATGCTTGCTACTTGGTTTGAACTTTTATCGCCAAGTATAGATGTATTTTTTTAATTAAAAATTCAAACAATTCAATGTAACATAATATTTGTAAGAACAAAAAATCTTGTCACAGATACATAACTAATGAATGTGCTAGAAATTATCACGTTTTCTGAATTTCACACCGAGGATATTGTAAAATTGATTCCTTTCAATCGTTTACCGTAACATACTTTGATGATTATTCGTGGGGCTGTCTCAGCATGTTGCGACGACCGTCCTTCGATTTCCCGGTGTCTAGTGAAACGAGTCGACCAGGTGCGGCAGTTCTCAGCACGGATCAGCTTATTCATAATGAGAATCACTCGTTGAGTCTCCTGCCAGGCACGCAACGTTATAATATATTGGCGCGTGCAGATGGCGGACGTTACCTTCCTTCGTCGAGAATATATGTTATTGCTTTATTCAGTAACAATGTAAAGTCAAATAAATTCCAACATCTTGTGTTGCCATCCTCTCTATGCATTGAGACTTAGTGCACCATGCCTTTTTTAGGGTTCCGTACCCAAAGCGTGAAAACGGAACCCTATTACTAAGCTTCGCTGTCCGTCCGTCCGTCCGTCTGTCACAGGGCTATATCTCATGAACCGTAATAGGTAGGAAGCTGGAATTTTCACAGAGTGTGTATTTATTTTGCCGCTATAACAACAAATCTAATTTATTAAAAATTAAAAAAAAATTAAAAATTAAAGGGGAATCCCAAATAAAAAACGTGATTTTTTTGCGTTAAATATATTTCGATGGAACGGAACCCTTCGTGTGCAAGTTGAACTCGCGCTTGGCCGGTTTTTTATTTTTACGAAAGCAATCCTGGGTGTGGGTTCCAATGGACTAGACAGCTCTATTCATTTCTATGTTTGGAACGTTTCATAATTCGGAACCCATGTAAAACTTTATCCGTCCTAACTTTATAGTGAGCTCACTTTGATATCACCATCGTAATGAAAATCAACGAAACTGCATAAGAACTGTTTTCAGTCCGGCATAACTCCTAGTTAATGGTGGGTAAAATCACTTGTGAAAACCATTTGATAGTGGCACTAATATGGTTAAGTTAGTTGGCTAACCATAATTTTAGTCTTTCTGTCAATTGTTTCCATCTCATATTATAAATTCTACGTGTTCTTTGTTACATGTGATTGGTAGAAATAACATATACGGTTATTATTTAACGAGGACATTAAAGCCAGTTCCGTGTACAGTAACTAGTGAGGCGGCATTCATCTGACCATTCCACTTTTGCTCAGGGCCGCATTCGCGGTGGTGTCTCGCCGTAGGATGGCAAGAATGGCGGAATTTGAGGTCTCCCTGGAACTTTATTGTTATAACCGCTGCCATATCGCGTGTAGGTTTATTGCTACGAATGACGAGGCACTTATTGTTCTGCTTAATTATTTAACAAAAATATTCTATTCGCTTTTGCCTCCAAGTGAGAGAGACATTCAACGTAAAAAAGTAGATTTTGCTCAACCCGGAATGCAACATGTTTCGCTTTCTTATGAAACTGGACATGTATGTCTAATAACGATCTTACTATTAGCCCAAAATATCACGTGCGAACTGTTTACCCCCATTACCTGTGAACCCCCATTATGACCTTTGGCTGCATATGTAGAACTGAATGAAAATACGGACTAATAATATTAGTTTAATATAATATCATTGCTGCTTTGAATATCTTTCATTAAGGCGTGATTTTTCAATAGTCAGAAAAACAGCCAGATAACTATTCGACGGTTTTATTTACGCTTCTGCTTATCCATCCGATATTGTAAGTTCATATGTTTATTAGTAAAATTATAGTCAGATAATTATGATAGAATATATAATTCTCCGGCAATGACTGTCGTTTGACCAACGTGAATTTGTACTATCAGTCCGATAAGTACTATCAGAGGATTGAAAAATCGGCCCTTAATATGAAAGTTCCCATTCCTGCTTCACAAGTTTTAAATTACCTACGCGGTGCTATTTTTGAAATTCTTAGCAATCGCCCGCAGTTAGCGATCAGCAATGCAATCGTTAACGCTTGTCAGCAGCCAATGGCTGCCGTGCGGAGCTATCTAAACGTCATGTCATTAAAAAATATAAAGCTGCGTTTTTTGCGATCAGAATAGTGATTGTTTCAAAAATAGGTTTATCGGAATAAAGGTTTAGTGGTAATTCCAGAACCCACCTAGAACCGGAAAAAATCCGGAATGGGTTATAACCCCACTCTGGAATGGAGGATACTCCGAGAACTCTATACAATCTGAAATCGGATTACAATATGAATTTCGAATGATCAAAAAATTTCGTGCAGCTGATTTCGAGTTTCTGAATGAGACAAAAAAGTTCATGCAGCCAGTTTCGGTAAAACATGGTCGGATTTCTTTTTCGAATGAGACTCAACAACCCTGGAGAGACTATTATAAACTGAGTGAATTTAATCTTAATTTTAATGAGAAGTGGGAAAAGGGATTAGGAGTAGAAGATGATAAGTTATATGGTGATAAGTTAACACCACGGATCTTCGTGGTTAACACTCGAGTAGACCCGAAATGGCCTATCGCTGGCACCAACCCAGATGGAATCATCCCGTCCACCTAGTATGTAAGGAAAAGGAACTGGTCTACAGTTTTCTAGGAAACTCGAGCCACTGTTGGTCTCAATTCTGCCCTCCTTATTCAAGAGACGGTAAATACATATGTACCTCATATGTAGTTACCGCCTTTTAAATAAGGAGGGGAGAATAGCGGTTAAACCATAATTTCTATACAGGCATTAACAAGGAGAAAATAAGTTTCCAGGTATTTTTAAGAACTAGAATCGGATAGAAATACCGGGAACTATTGCCGGTATATTTCCTTTATGAGCCAGAAACACCTTTGTTTCGCACAATTTACGACCACAGGGGGCGCTGCTTCGTCCTGAGTCCTCGCGCGCAGGAGCACCTATTTCACTGCTTCGAATGCTGGTACGCTTGTCGCTTCGGAAGGAACTTTATGGTTTCTCGCGGCGTTTTATAGCGGGTTTTTGTTGAGTGCTTTTGTTTTAATAAAAGTACTATGGAACGTAAATTTTCTTATCGCATTCAATTTGAACACTGTTTTATTGTTTCAGGTATGATTTGAGAACGTAAAACTGGAGACCTTGACGTAAGCGAAGGGAATGGTTCGTATTACATACATATTACCCGGATATCTACTCGAGGAAAATTACGAAAGGTTCGAGTCCAGCTATGCACCATATTATGAAATGGTTTTTTTACAGCTTTTTTATTTTCATCACTAAATATTATCAAATGTAACGTCATTCCACTGTCCATCCGCTTGTAACTCGATAACCTCTCACTCGAATTTGAAGCGGTTGCTTTACGATTTCCATCAAATATAGGCTAACCATTTAGCGAGCATGTAAGGAAGGGAGTAGCAACAGCAGCGAAGCCACTTTTACATACGATGGCGGCAGCACTGGCGAGTGAGTTCGCTTACTACTGAGTGGTCAGTCTGAGTTCTCACCTAAATTGGCGTTTACGGCAAACCGATCGACTGGCGTTTTCTCCAAACTCCATACAAGTTTTTACTAGATATTCTGTGGTTTTACTTCTTCAAGCTGTCACAGTCAAACGCGGACCTCCGATTTGTATGAAAACGCGGAGTGGACGTAAACGGCAACGTCGACGTATTAACGGCAACGTTGAGTAAGCTGTCAAATCAAGCTCGGACTCGCAAATGTTAGTTCGCTTAACGTCCGCTGCGCGCGCTCTTCAATTTCTCCATACATTTGAAAACGCCAGTCGATCGGTTGGCCGTAACGCCAATTTAGGTGACAACTGAGACTACCGGCTCTGTTCTCGAGTTTCAACGACACGTAAAAAAGTGTAAGAACACCTGAGATTTTTTCAGGACGCTATTTATTTTTAGTGCATCGAACTTTCGGTGCTGCGCGTCCCGAATTCGTAAGCGAACTAACTACAGTTATACGTTCTACACTAACTCGTGGCTACGCTGTCGCCATACGAATAAGTTTCGATCGCTACTCCCGTCCTTTCATGCTCGCTGTTACCATTACGCTAAATTCGCTGAAAGGTGGTTAGTGGGGTTAAATATGTAAGAAGTCGGGGAAATAAAACTAGTTTTTCGCTGGACCGCACGCATCTAATAGTTCATAGTTCTTTGGAATATAAACGTTTTATAAGTTTACATTTCCATGAATGGATACACTCTAAATATTCACCCCGAAGTATCTAAAAAAAATTACGTCGAGCAAAAGTCAAACGTTTTAGTTTTCTTAACGGTTCGCTGAATCAGTGCCTACCTTCAGGATGGCCGAGGTTAGAGCTGCGACATCGTCGGCTGGGATGGGGGGGGGGGGGGGGGGAAGATAAAAAGTAGGCGATATCCCACAGTGACAGCCGGGGCTTATCAGTTGGAGTGATACTGTCCACCCCCTACCCTCCTGGCGATTCCCCGCCCGCCCTCGGCGTGGGTCGATCGGCGACGGCGCGGCCGTGTTTGCTGCGCGCTGTTTAGGGTTGCAATGGAAGCCGTACGCTTTGCATCGTCACCATTTTCGTAGGTGTGGAGAATAAAGGAAAATATCAAAAGCTTTTGAAGTATTCGGATAATATTTCAGGGAACCATGCAGGATGCCTAAGCGGAATAAGACTTTTCCACAAAATGTTTGGTGTATTTATTAATTTTATCGGGAATACTGTGGCCGTAAGTTAATAACATGCAACTCTTTATGATGTAATTTACATTTTCTGTGCGCTGCCTCCGAATAAATACTAAAGAAAGATCTCTAACTGTTATCAAATTTTCCTCATTGTTGTTTTAACGTCGATATACTTAAAATTGCATTGCATATTATATACTCTTTGATAGAATTCATCCAGCCATGGATTGCGACACCGTTAAGTTGTATCGTCGTTTTGCAATCTTTCCGGAACTACACCATTGCCTTAGTTTGTCCAAAGATAATCCTTACCTAAACTATAAAATAAGCGCCAAACTGCAATATTTGAAAATTAAATGAACATTTATTTACTGTGGCAGAACTCATAACAGTTGTCATTAGAAGGAGAAGCAAACAAAATATTGGTTAATTTAACTTTTCAATTGAAGTTGATAATTTTGATAGCGTAATATATTCATCAACCCAATAACTTACATAGATCAGATGTTTATGGTCTAAAACTATTTAGCAAATCATCTGAATTAACAACATCTTTTATTCCTGTGAATACAATATTATACAGGGCGTGTAGTCAATTGGATTGATTGATCTAAATTGACAACACATCTTTTTTTTAAATTTGAATCGATAAAAAAGCGTTTTAATTTAAGTAGATTTAAATAATTTAAGGCCAATTAACATTTTGTATCTGTCATTTTTGTAAACTTAATTATAGTTAAACATGGGGATATCTTTCAGTTAAGGTGGCCCAACCCGGCGGACTAACTCATTTGCGGGCACGATACAAAACCGTGATGTTGCGCTCTGGGACCTTCTCTGTTTCAAAGAAAAAGACAGGCTCCATGATGAGGAAGGCCTACGCAGGTGTTTGACGACCCATGGGTCTTTGAACTTGCTTGGGCTTGCGAATGGGGCTGCAGAAACCAGGCCGAACATGTACTCCTTCACACATGCTTGTACTTTGCG
This sequence comes from Incurvaria masculella, assembly GCA_946894095.1. Taxonomy (NCBI): domain Eukaryota; kingdom Metazoa; phylum Arthropoda; class Insecta; order Lepidoptera; family Incurvariidae; genus Incurvaria; species Incurvaria masculella. Next base: position 3,870,048 of record OX335644.1, on the reverse strand, counting down.
GGAAATACATTTCGACTCTAAAGATAAACGATCATACACATACAATTCACAGCAAACAGATTATCTTGACAGATGGTCCTTATTCGCCTAACTTCGCCAATGGTGTGAGTGCGCCATCGCAAGTTCACTGTTCGCGCCTGCATGCCGTCGCGCAGAAGAGTGATTCATCCGATGATGTTGTGCAAGCATCCGTTGCTTATAAGGTCAATGCAACAGGCCGCGAAAATTACTCGTGGTTGCGGAAGGATGTAATGCATTACCTTTGGCTTGCGAAGTAAGTGATGGTATCGTGTAGGTAATTTTTAAAATCGGATGCGACTCGTATTGTTTCGTAAACTGATGACGTAATAGCTGTCTTTTTAATCAAAGAGCATGTGATTTTAATGAAACTCGTTTTGCGATTTTGTTAAGGCAATTATTTGTCATCAATTAAACTATGTTTGCGAGCTGTCGACTGCTCCGTACTGAACCGGACGGAAAATAACAAAAATCAAATCAAAAAAATCAAAAAATTATTTATTAAAAATATAAATATACATGCTTTACATTCATAGACCCCTGCACTAGATAAATTCTGTCTTGCAGAGGTCATTTTCACTTTAAACATTTTTTTTAATTCCTTTGCGCTTTCGAAAAAAAAAAAACAATATGAGATAAAGCTACTAAAAAAAATAATAAAATTAAAAACAAATCAAATATTAAATCAACAAAACGAAATTCAATAATATAATAAAATTTGTATGTTCATTTCAATCTAATCAGGTGTAAATCAAGTGTGTTTGAGGAGGTTCAAAAAGGGGGGTTAAAAAAAAAGGGGGGGGGGGAGGGTGAGGAGTGTCGGGATTCTGTATATAAAGGTGTTTGCGGGCGTATTTGGTTTGAATTTGATGATATCTAGGAGGAGATTTGGAGAAGTTTTTCGGTTTTATCATAATCAAGCGAATTCAGCCACGTTTTAAGAACATTTTTACGACTATTAATGGTGTTTAAATCCAGAGTGTGCGCTTTGTTTATTTTATTATACAAATGTGGTGCGAGAAAAGAGCTAAAACGTTGGGCAAAAAGCGTTCTGCATTGTGACGGCTTTGGTTGGTTACGACCTCTGGTCTGAATCTCGCCTAGATCGGGGCGGGCGGCCTTGCTTTCAAAATTTTGCAGAAGACGACTTATGAATAGCTGTCGCACTGACAACATACCGGTTTCGTACAGCAAACTGTAAGTGCTGTAGCGAAAGGGCTTTTTGAAAATCACACGAAGTGTGGCACGTTGTGCTCTTTCTAATATTATTAGATCTGTTTTTGCCGCACCTCCCCACACTCTTATGCAATAGGTTAGTATAGACTCAGTCATTGCGTAGTACACGGTTTTTAAAAGTTTAATGTTAGCTATGGTCCTAATACATTTATAAAAATATATTATTTTTCTCATTCTTGAGGCAATTGATTCAATATGGTGACGCCACGTCAAGTGCTCATCCAAGATCACACCCAAATACCTGATGTGACTCACTCTTTCTAAGTGCTCACATGAACAAGGGCCGAAGAGGGAACACGTATGTAATGTAATCCGGTGATCCTCACGTACTCCTCTCGCCCTCGTTATAGTAAAGCACATATACTTAGTTTTGCTAGCATTTACAGTTAATAAGTTATGATCTAGCCATTTCTTTACACTAATCAACCCTTCCTCCGCCTGAATAAACGTTTGCGCCCAGTTGTAGCCTGAGAAAAGCAATACAGTATCATCTGCATATGTGATTATTTTCGAATCTATTATTGATAAATCACACAACTCATTTATGTAAATTAAGAACAGCGTTGGTCCTAGAATGCTACCCTGAGGTACTCCATATTTTATTTGACACTTGTCGCTAACTAAGTCCTTTATTTTTACTTGCTGAGTACGTTCATTTAAATAGGATTCAAACCATAAAAGTGGCAGCCCTCGCACTCCTACCCGCTCCATTTTTGCTAGTAGTAGTGGTATCGAAACCGTGTCAAACGCTTTGGCCAGATCTAAGAAAATGCCTACTGAGACTGATAAAATCATTTCATCGTTTCGTTTTGGCTAACCCAATGACCCGAAAACCTGTTTTGAACTGTCTTGCTGCTTCACATGACCGAGGTAGAAATCGGAATCTGAATATGTTCTGTCAACTGTCACTCAAACGTCAACCATAAAATCGCTTCCAACTAGGGCGGGCACCATAATATTACTACTTGCGACGAACAAAATCCGATCGCAGGTACGTCAAAACTGGACCGAAGGTCAACGTTGGAGGCAGTCCTCGTTTTATTTTTGGTGCATATTTTCAGGAAAAGAAGCGGTGGCGCTGGAGATTATCTTCAAAGATATTACTTATAAACACTCAACTTCTATGACATGATAAAAATAAATCAACCTCTGAGGCGTAGGCAAAGGAAAGAGAAGTGGGATGCGTTCGATATCTCGTTTCCACTATATGGTCAAAATTACCATATAATTGTATGGGAATCCGGAGGCGCGTCGTATGCCACACAGTCGAAACATCGCCACCGCGCGCGAATGTGCTCTAAATAGCGTCCATCAAGTCAGTTCCCACCCACACAAATCCTCCAAATAAGTCTGCGACTGTGTTTACATGTGGCATGCATGTTAAACTTGAATTAGTAGCTTTTGAAAATTGGAGACAGCAGGTGTCATAGTAGGCGCTCGATGCAATGTCTCTTCCCTTTTTATCTATGGAGGCCCTATGGATGCAGGACTGGTACACTTTAGTTCATATTAGGAATTAGGCAATCAGTCGAATTGCAACGCGTAGGAAGTTTGAGTGATGCTACAGCAGTCAAACTCGCTGCGAGTTTCACTGCTCGCCCCGCGGAACGCAACCAATGTCACACTGCGGCTGACGGGCGCGTCGTGACAGGTGGCGCGGGGTTGTGAGCGGGGGGGGGGGGGGACGGGGGACGTGCGGCAGTCGTGCGAGCGTGCGACCGCAAGTCGCGCTGCGGTCGCGTCGCGGGTCGCCGCTGTCGTCATCTCGCGCCGCGTAACCACTTGACGGCGGGGTCACGGGGACATCGTGAAAGCTACGCCCGTCTCGACACTGAAATTACTGTCTCGTTGAATATCATACATTTGTGCCCGTCGCACAATGTGTTTATTTTTGCTTGAACGAATTTGCTGACAAATACATATTTTTTCAGTCTTAGGGCCGAGTGCACGAAAGGACAAAACATCAAATCAACGTCAACGTATGATTAAACACGTCACTTTGTATAGACAGTATGGAAGGAACTCCATGCGGTTCACTGAAAGTGACGTATTTGAACATTGATTAACTCACCCGTCTCTATGTGCAACCTGGGCTTAGTCGGTTGTTGTACAGAATCAATATAAGGTTCGTTAACCGACCTTCACGTAGGTAAATCTAGGTATTAAGTGGTGTATTCGGTAGAGTGGAGATGCTGCTAAAGCACTCACCTCTGCTGCCGGTTCCCCTAGCACGTATGTACCAAACTATTCTCCTCAAGCGATCTTAATGTTTTGTAACGCCTGAAAATATTGATTGATTGATTGATTGAAAATTCTTTATTACGCCACAAAAAAAAAACAATTTACAAAAGAAAGTATAGTGCAAAAACAACATAAGTGGGGCGCAAAGGCGGGCTTATCCCTCGAAGAGATTTCTTCCAGCCGACCTTTGGGCGTTTGAGAAATTTAATAGGTATATATTCGTAGGTAGTGGCGGTAGGTTTGGTGTGTTACTTTGAGTATTAACCTAAAACTAAGTAATCATTTGGTACATACATACATACATTAGTTATGTAATAAACTTACTTTAAATATTAGTCCCACCAGCAAAGAAGTTTCACAAGTTTCACTTCAATAATGTTCCAGTTTTAACTGCGTACAAGGAACATTGACTTGTAATATATTAAATGAACTTTCTGTCTCGTGGTCAGTCCGGGCTGATTCGTAACCTCGGCCGACTGGTCCCCACACAGGTCGCAACTTCGCCAGCGACGCCGACGTCCCGTAGCCAGCGAGCACGGAAGGTCGGGAGCAGCGATCGAAACTCATTCGTATGGCGATAGCGTCGGCACGAGTCAGTGGAAAAAGTCTAACTATGTAGCTAGTTCGCTTGCGAATGTTGATGGATGAATGTGTGTTACACTAAATAGCCTCCTGTGAAGTTTTTTGGGTTTTCTGACGTGTCGTTGGAACTCAAGAATATCAGTACTAAGCGAATTCGTAGACGCACGGACTTACCGGCACTACTGATTTTGTATGTACTACTTGTATGTCTACTGTTCCCCCTTAAATTCGATCGCTATTGATTTCGGTTGCTACTCCCTTCCCCATTGCTCGGTGGTCCCCACACAGGTCGGAAGGTCCCCGACGGTTCGTAGAGAACCCCCTCCGCCCCCCCCCCCCCGCCGCCGATAGGTTACGGCGCGGGGCGACGCTTCCGGCGTAGTCGTAATGAAACGGCTGGCCGCCTCCGCTCGGGGTGGTGGGAAATTAGAGAACTACAAGCAACAAACTAACACGAATGAGTGTATTTTGCCGTCGCGACCACGGAGCTGGTAAATCGGAATCGATTCGACCTAATTCGGACCGAGTCCAAGAACGTAGAAAAGTTACGTATTTTTTTACCGTTGCTGGTTTTTTAAGTTTGTTTGCTTGATCGCCGAAGGGAAATGCAGTGATCGCAAAGACAAAGGCATACATTGAAAGAATCCGATGCTTTCTTCTTTCGTCTTTTTAATGTCACTGTACATGGATGGCTAATGTAAGTATGATACGCACCGTAAAGACATTAACTAACACTCTGCATTCCCGAAGAAATAAGATGCCATGCAAGGGCCTTCTCTTTATTGAAAACACTGTTATATATATATATATATTTATATATCATTTCATCCTAATATTCCCTTTTATCCAATGAAATGGAACCATGGAATAGATTGCATTCGCCCCGCCCCCTAGGTTGCGATATGCATTTTGTAGTCATTGTCTGACTAATATGACAGTATTTGTGGTATTAAACCATCCAAGTCCAAGTTAAAAAAACCGGCCGAGTGCGAGTCGGACCACCCTAAAATTTTTATATTTTTTTAATTTTGTTGTTATAGCGGCAAAATAAATACACAGTCTGTGAAAATTTCAGCTGCCTACCTATTACGGTTCATGAGATACAGCCGTGTGACAGACGGACGGACGGACGGACGGACGGATGGACGGACGGACGGACGGACGGAGAGCGGAGGCTTAGTAATAGGGTTCCGTTTTCACCCTTTGGGTACGGAACCCTAAAAAGGATGTTCCGAACAAACCTATTTAAGGGCCTGATACTAGCCAAATCGCAAAGTTAGACGAGGCACCCCAAGTAAACTAACTAAGTCTGACGATTATAAGTGTCATCCTTACAATATATGATTCCTTGTCTAGGAATCGAATGATTTTCGTTAATGTATGTTTCCTTTTTCTATACAAAATACATTGCGGAAACGGTGTCCATTTCCGAACTTTTTTGACTAAATGTAGAAATCTAAAAGCAAATGGAATTTTTTGTTTATGCATATATGCTGTTTTTGCTTATATCTAGAAATCGAATGACTTTCAGATTTCTAATGAGAAAAATCAACTTTTTTTATTTTTATTATTATTTAAATAAATGATGGAATAAAAAAATATTAACAATCCATTATCAGTCTGGAGTTCTATTTGGATTTGCTGAAGCGTTTCATTACATATTATTACATTTGTTAAAAAGTGCATTTGTATGGCGCGAGTAGTTGGCTAGTCCTAGCGCCTTAAGTAACTAGCAATTGCCCGCGGTTTCGCCTGCGTTCAAGTCTGACGAGAAGTATAATTTTTTTTCCACGAATTATCTCATGAATACCTGTGCTGCTTACCTGTCAGTTTTAGGTACCTTAGCGTGATGGCAAGTAGCTTGTGATTTATGGGAAGAATTATAATAAAAAGACCGTTTTCAAAATGGGGTAAATGCTTTTCAAGTTAGAAGGGTACTGACAGAAAAAAACCGGCCAAGTGCGAGTCGGACTCGCACACGAAGCGTTCCGTACCATCGTAAAAAAAACAAAAAAAACAGGTTTTTTGTATGGGAGCCCCCTTTAATTTTAATTATTTTTTAATCTTACCTATTTGTTGTTGTAGCGGCAAAATAAATACACACTCTGTGAAAATTTCAGCTGTCTACCTGTTACGGTTACTGAGATACAGCCCTGTGACAGACAGACGGACAGACGGACGGACGGACGGACAGCGGAGGCTTAGTAATAGGGTTCAGTTTTCACCTTTTGGGTACGGAACCCTAAAAAAGACAGGACAGACAGAGCGAAATCACCGTTGGGGAAATTTTGTTATTCGTCAGCTCTCCAACGCTAGTCGTAACGTTATTAATCGAAGTAATAACAAAAACCATTGCGTTTTGACTCATGCAGCGAGAATAGATAAAATAGAACTTTAATTTGTCCGGACGAGCTGGTCATTACACAAACATTGCAACCGTTGCCACGCGCCGCCAGCACTCAGTGCATTCCGTGACAATAAATGTAATTATTATTGCAGTCTGCACCGGGATGCACCGACGAGCGGCGCGAGAGCGGGGCGATGTTCCATTCGCCGCGGAACGGAACGCCGAGCGAACGCGATTATCCAACACAGAAAGTGCAAGGAAGTGGTACATGTCCGGGCGATGATTTGAACCCAGACCTCGCGCATTCGTTGCGTCCCAACTATTGCCAAACATATTGGAGCAATAGATGGCGCAATATAGAGCAAACCCAATACATTTTCGGCAATTATCCGAGCGATATGGAGCGATATTGATCCAAATCGCTCCATACTTTACGTCTCGCCGATAAGTTGTTTATCGAATTGCCGCTGGCCACATGCGGGCAATTAAATTGCCCCATGAATAGTTCCATACCTGTCCATAAACCATGTTGCCGGAGATTGCTGGATGTTGTCGCGACGACGAAATCCACAGAGGTTGCTGCAAGTTGGGCAACTTTAGTTGGCCCCGTATCGCCAGCGTATCGCTAGTCTGTGTAACTGAACGGCGGCGTCGAGTCGCCGCTCCGGCGTCGTGCCGTCAGCCGGCGTCGGGCACGCCAGTAAAGCTGCGCCATTTCGCTGACCTACGACGCGAGCCGCCTCCGCCGCCGCCGCTGCCGCCGCCGCATAAGGACATTGTAGCCGCGAGCGCTTCTATAAGTTTTCTATAGAACAGGGTGAATCTACTTATACACCAGTGACGCATAACACATGCACTAATTTGATAAAAACCGGCCATGCGCGAGTCGGACTCGCACACGAAGGGTTCCGTACCATCGTACAAGATTTAACACAAAAAAATCACGTTTTTTGTATGAGGCCCCCTTTAATTTTTTTACCTATTTGTTGTTATAGCGGCAAAATAAATACACACTCCGTGAAAATTTCAGCTGCCTACCTATTACGGTTCACGAGATACAGCCCTGTGACAGACGGACCGACGGACGGGCGGACGGACGGACAGCGGAGGCTTAGTAATAAGGTTCCATTGGCACCCTTCGGGTACGGCACCCTAAAAAACATCGTTTGATTATAGGTTAGATTAGGTTAATCAATTAATTATGTATGTTACAGGAGTCGTATTCACTACGTATAATATTCACAACGTATAATCTTATTTTTTTCCAAAAAATTAAAACCATGCATATCGTATAATAGTCACAACGTATAATGTTATACGTTGTGCATGAGTTTAAAAATAAAATCAACTCTTTGCATCATGCAGAACGTATAATAGTCACAACGTATAATATTCCTAACATGAATTCACAAAAAAAGAAAACCATGCAGAACGTATAATATGCCAAGAAGCACTGCATAAAGCGCCCTAATAACGATACATTTAAGGCTGAAATTGCTACGAATGGATATTTGTTGAAGAGTAACAATTTGCTACAACGCTAATTGAGACGGTCGAAAAGTCGCGTGCGAGTATAATCTTTAATCGTATATCGATAAGGGCGCTTATCGTATGAAATATTTTTGGATTATATGATATGCATGGTTTTCTTTTTTTGTTAAATAAAGATCATAACATTATACGTTGTGACTATTATACGTTATGCATGGAGAAATAAGTAATTTATTTTTTTGGACTTCTTCATGCACTACGTATAAGATTATACGATCTGCCGATTATACGTTGTGCATGGTTTTAAAATTTTGTTAAAATATGACATTATACGATCTGCATATTATACGTTATGCCGTTCCCCCTGTTACAGATACATTTTTCGTCATTTCCGTATATCTTCGTGCGCGTACGATATATGCACTTATTGTTAACTACCAGGATACCTTTTAAGGTGGCCCATCCCGCTCATCTCCCCATACAAAAGGGGAAAGAAGATCACGCCCATATTTCTTGTCAGAGATCCAAAATTTTGATCAGAATAGCTTTATTTGATCGAACTAGATGTCTGATGACCATTGGCATTGTAAAATTGTGTTTGGTTTCTAAGTTATAAGGTCCGAAAGTTCGAATTTTTCGCGCGTTTTATACAAAAACTTTGGAGGTGAATTACGCATTGATAAAGTAAGAACATCTAAAAAAGATTAGTCATCAGACATAGCTTATTTAATGAAGATAAATATGCTTTTTGGTTTTTGTTAGATTTTTGACTACAGCGGTCGTGGTTTACTTTTAGATATAAGTCGTTTTGAAATTAAAATTTTCGTAAATCTTACCTAATCATACACTATGAACATTGTCTTTTTTGTGGAGATGTTGCATCTTCCTCATCACGGAGCCTGTCTTATTCTTTGAAACAGAGAAGGTTCCAGAGCGCAACAGCACGGTTTTGTACCATGCCCGCGAATGAGTTAGGCCCGCCGGGTTGGGCCACCTTAACGAATAATGTTGAATGAGCTCGAAGCTTGACGGAGTGGCACCGGGGTAATAGTCTCCATCTAAGTGTAGGTAAGTGAAGCCGTATAAGTCCGCTCGAAGCGGAGCGGGCTCCGAATGAAGTATGCATGCGAAGCGACGGCGCCCAGGAGGATTACTTGACCAGTCGGCGACCTAATCCGACCGCGCCGTGGACTTAGGAGAAGCACGACAATACTGCTAGGCACTTTTCATTTAATATGATCGGATGGCCATGTGCCGGTTCCCCGTAAAACGTTTATAAATTTACGTCGCTGTTATTGTCACATGTACCCTGATGTACATTTATTTTTATTTATATTGTATTTCTAATGTTTTTTATGAGGCTCCGATCGGGTCAATTTCGTTTTGGCCTTTACGCGAATGGAGCCTGGTAAAAAGTGTTTAGACACTTTACGGGCGTGTTATTTAAACTGTCAGTTTTAATCAATTAAAAATATTGATAGGTGCTGGGAGGCTAAAATTTTCTCGTAAAATTAAATAAAATGTATCTCGATGGACAATCTGGCTAACGCTTACGTAACACTTCTCCTTTATTTTCCCTTCTGTGACTGAAACCATTCATTGAATATGTACTGAAATGATTCCGAATAGGTACCTACAGTTTCTTGTCTTCCCTCACTTTATCAGAGGTCCGGGGCAACGCTGAATTATCGATGAACTCCTACTGCTTCCGTACTGTTCCGGACAAACACCACCCTTTCTCTTTGGTCACAGTAGAAATAAAAAAAATCTCATGAATTTTCGATAAAAGTCCATTTATACCTGATAATACTAGCTGAGGTACCCGGCGCCGCTCGGATTAATTTAATTTTGGACATTCACTCGAGCAGAGCTTCTAAACTTCGAAACTGCACAGGATCACCCGTTGGGCTAAGCCAAAGGTTGCCTGAAAATGTCATCAAAGTTACACTGTTTTTTCGTTTTGGGCTTTTACCCGAGCGGAGTTTTTAAACTTTTTCAAACTGCGTAGGATCATCCGCTGAAGTAATCTGAAGATAGCTTTCACATTTTATCAAAACTGATCCAGCCGCCTTGGGGTCCATGAACAAAGTCACATATATACATACATATCCAAATACATCGAATAATATATAGAGGTGATTTTTTCAATTGGACCTTCAGAGCCAATTTCGAAACTATAAGCAATAGCGAAAAACACTGAGAGGAGTCATGGAGCCAATTTTGATAAACAAACTAAAACTATGTTATTGCATTTTTGAAGAAAAAAAAAGTTTTCCTAACTGGGAATCGAACTCGTTGTTTTTGAAAAATAAAATAACGCAGACAATAGTGTCGCGTATAAGGAACATATCCTGTGAAGAAATTATGTATGAAAAATTAAGGGAACGTGTTGATTTTTTAATAAACTGATTAAAATTTTCCAGTAGGTGTGGTGGATGGAAGAGTCAGAGCGCAGGCAACGGCTGTAGGCAGCTAAAGAACATTATTGTCTTCAGATTCAATCCCAGCTTTCTCCTTACAATACGCATGGCTTCCATTCCCTCCGACAATGGTTCGGCTGATGGGATAAGTTCCTTCATATTCCGCCGAAAACAACCGAATTCGGCTCTCCCGACCGAGCGCAGCTGAATCGGTCGACGATTGATTCGGGCGGCGGCCGGTGGGTGGCGCTGCAACTTGGACTTTCCAATTTGGCTCTATTGTCGCCGGCGGGTGAAGTTTCTGATTATTTCCGCGGGGGTGGCGGGGAGGGATCGCTATTGGCTGTAGGGGCGCTGGTGTGCTTGGAAGTGCTTCTTGTGGATTTGGGGCTACTTTCCGGAGCAGAGGCGAAAGCACTCGCGCTAAATTGTCTTTACTTTGTTTGGTGAAAAGTTTCTGTCATTTCAAAACTTTTCTCTATAGCAGTGTTGGATATATAATTTTCAACTAACCGTAGTTGGTCAACGATACCTCGACGTGAAGAGCTAAAGACTATTCCTGTCTCAGAAGACATCCAAAACTCACTCAATACATAATGTACACTTTATAGGTAGGTCTTAAACAAATTCTGTTGTTTAAGACCTACTGCCAGTCACTGTATACATGTCAGTTGTGGGCTAACTACACTCAACGAGCGTACAATGCCCTGCGAGTGCAGTACAACAATGTGTTTCGCTATCTGCTTAGACTGCCCAGGTACTGCAGCGCCTCGGGTATGTTCGCAGAGGCGAGGGTGGACAGTTTTGCTGCTGTTATCCGGAAGCGAGTGGCTGGCTTCCGGCACCGTTTATTCTCAACTGAGAACCAGACTGCAGTTATTGCTATGGAGGGTGGGGCTGGAAAAATATTCCGATTTTGGTCTCAGCTACATCTTCCATGAAGCGGTGACTGCGGTCGGGTTATTGAAATGTTATTGTTATTGAAGTGTTTTTTTGTTCTATTGCAAATTTAATATTCTATGTATATGGACTCCCTGTCTGAAATAAAGAATTATTATTATTATTATTATTTATAATATATGTATGTAATTGGGCATGGCTAATACCGCACCAACTGTCATTATATTAGCTCAACGCACCTCATGGGAACTAGTTGAAATACCAGGATCCTGCTTCTATTGTACGGCTACAGCGAACTGGATGGAAAACACGGACAATTTTCATTACCGCTTCGACCATATATTCAACGCGAAGAGATGGTATCGACCCGGGTAGGGTTAACTTCAGTTATATCAGTACTCAGTTATAGTGGAATCCGAATCACGACCGACAAATTAATTATTAAAATGAGACGCCTCTTACGACGCGTACTCCTTTGAAATGCAGTGGGACTACATGTATTATTTCAAGTGCCCACACAATCCTAATTTTCCTTCAGTTATCCCTTCGGGTAATCTTAAGTAGACAAGGAAAATTACAAACAGGTCGGCATAATATCTTCTGACTTACCAAACATCAGATAATGACGGACTCGAAAATGCGTGTGACACAAGTAGAGGTATTTAAATATAATTTTTCGTACTAAACAAGAAGCTCTTTTTTCGAAATCATGTTGCTGATAGAAAGGTGTCAAAAGAACTACTACGTACTGCAAGGCTGGACTTGAACCAGCATGCATACCATACGCGGGCATTGCGTCTACCAACTCCATCACCTGCGCTCCCATGATTTGGGATTCTCCTGCAGTCCCTCCTCCCGTTATTAGTGCCTTCTACTAACATTAATCACAATGACCGCGAAAGATATGCCTATTTTTTTATGAATGTGTCCGTGCTTAACTGTCGATTCAAAATACATATTACATGCGTGTGACACAAATTATGCCCGACAATAATAAATCTCCTTTCCGCCCCACTAAATATTTTAGCAACAAAATAATTTTGAATTTCTTCGTAAAGTTTTCTTGAGTAATCCCAAAAACGTCGTTCCATTTTTTATGGGCGTGTTGAAGGGATAAATCGTCGCGTTATCAGCTAAATAGGGTGTTTCGATGAAAGTTTGAGGCACATCCATTATTCTGAAAGCTTGAATCCCTTTTAACGCCCATTTTATGGTTCTGTATCGGTAAACATTTATGAAATATCCATTCATTATCCTGGAAAAGCGAGTTAGACGGACCATATTTTTGAGCCTTTGTTAATGGAAAGACGATCTCAACTATATTTTGGTATAATGCTATCTAGTTCTGTCAGCACATTTTAAGTAGACTCAACTATAGAACTAGTGTTATTGAGCCGTTGTTAATACACTGAGAAAGAAGACCTCAACTATATTTGGGTAAAATGCTATCTAGTTCTATCAGCACATTTTAAGTAGACTCAACTATAGAACTAGTGTTATCAGAACAACCATTCTGTTTCGATAGTTAGCACAATCTAGAGTGTATGGTATATTTAGCTAGAGTTAAGTTTAATTTCGACGTAAAGAAAGGGCACTGAAGCTCCAAAAACACCTGTCTAGTAATTTTAATTATTTAGCAGTATTTGAAACTATGCAACTGACATATGCACTTGAGTTAGTCAGATAATTTTAACTAGAAACGTTTAAGTAACTGGTGCCAGATTCTTGGACCACAACCCGACTTTCGGGTTGCGGTGACATCGGTAGGCATCGCCGATAAGGCGTGATGGTATGTATGCATGCTTTGTACGTATATTGTATTGGTCATATCGTCAATCAAATCACGACACTAATAAATTTTGCCCTTCCAAGGGAATCCGAAATGGAATCGCCGCTGCGGGTACCGGCAGATTAAAAAATCTGCGCACAGCAATGGGGAAGAAAACTCTAGGCTTATTGTAGTTTCACCTTAAAAACGTCAAAACTGTCATTCCTGTCAAGTTTTATTTACGAGTTTTTAGATGAAATTTTTAGATGATGCAGTTAGAATAAGGTTTAGTGGAAAAAAAGAGCTTTAGTTTGTCTTCAAACACATTTTGATGTGATTGGCCAGCACAAAGTATGAAACAAAAAAAAAACATACAGACGGATTGATAACCTCCTCCTTTCTTTGAAGTCGGTTAAAAATATTATAGGTTATGTTTTCGTGATATTTTCCCAAGGCTTCTTTTGTTTGGCATAATTAATAACAATTTATTTTCGGAATAACATGGAGAAAATTGAGTCATTTCAATTTAATAGATTGAGTAAATACAATTTTAAAATCTTTTCGGTTTTATTTTGTATGGTATCCGAGAGCTTTGACAGATCGTTTAGGTGAGCTCATTTCTCACGGCACCTGTCGTGATAAATAAGCAGTGTTCTTCCCCATTCGTACCACGGACTATGCAAAAGTAGACTTCTGCACAGGTATGGCCATTTGGACCTATACGTACATAAAAATACGTACCTATACGTATGTACTTGGGGTTGTGTCGGGGCACACGGCCGCACGGTACGAGTATATCGTAAACCGTCTACGCCGCGTCCAATTTGCGCTCTTCTGGAAACCTTCTCGCTCGTGCTGTGTTAGATTTTAAGGTATCGTTGTGTGCTCCATGACATTTTAGGGTTCCGTACACAAAGGGTGCCAAGGGAAACCTATTACTAAGCATCCGCTGTCCGTCCGTCCGTCCATCCGTACATCCATCCGTCACAGGGCTGTATATCATGAACCGTAATAGGTATGCAATTGAATCTTCACAGTGTGTGTATTTATTTTGCCGCTATGACAACTATTAAGTAAAATAAAAAAATAATAAATAATTAAGGGGGCCGCATACAAAAAACGTGATTTTTTGTGATAAATCTTGTACGATGGTACGGAACCCTTCGTGCGCGAGTACGAATCGCACTTGGCCGGTTTTTTAATGCCAAATTTTTATTTCAGGTTTGGCTTTTCCTGCGCTGCAGTCGCTTTCTTGATTCTTTTCCCTACCTTTTTTTTATAACATAGTCCAGACTAGACTTTGCGTATCAGATAATTTTTTCTCAAGAATACCAAAAAAATCTACCTTCTCTGAGTCTCGAGTTATGATGAATTGAAGATCACGCAAACGTCCATTTTGATGATTTTACTTTACGTGTCATCCTATCCTCCTGTCACTGTGCTGATTGTTCAAGTTAAAAACAATCCAGAGAACTCATGGCCCCATGAACTTCCGACGCAATGAAAATGACTTAATTTTGTTAATAAGCGCTTTGGATAATGCTAGTCAAAGAAAAGGTAGAATTTCAATCAAGCATCAATACATTAAGAATAAAGTAACCTTTTCAACGTGGAAAGATATTAACTTTTATTGTATGCATTACAAAGCCCATGTCATAAATTAAAACGATACCTACAACAGTCGTCTCGATATGACAAATCACCAGATTCCGAATGAAATATGTGAAATCACTAAAAAGGTGTCTCCGAAAGCGGTCAACATCTACCTTGAATTATAATCCTATCGAAACCAGAATGGTATCACGTTGACGCCCTTTAAATTCTGCAGGACACCATTTTTAACCGACTTCATTTATTGTTTGATACCTGATTTAGTTTTCGAGTTGTTTTAGATTCTTTGAAAAAGTCCTTAAAGCAACGAAAAGAAATTGCGCTATTTATTAATAAACAAATTAACATATCAGTATTATCCTTTCAGTGACACATTTTTGAATATATTTGAAATTTAATGAGCTGAGCAAGCTAGCCGTCTCGGTCGCACTTTTTAAAACAAATACCCTACTGAAGCGATCGAAAGAGCATTTATCGAACACTGGTAACCCTATAGACGTGCATCTCTGTCCGCAGCACCGCCGACCGTACCGCCCCCCCCCCCCCCCCCCACCCGCCCCTCTAGCGCCGCGCAGCCTGCATCCGGGACGAGACCCCAACTGAATAATAGATGGCGCCCTCCCTCGCCGCGCCGAACTTTTATCTCTGCGGACTTTGCCAGCGGGAAACCGATGGCGGACTGAGAATAACCGAACCGCGACCCGCGCCGAATCAATGAGATTGCTTTCCGGGGGACTTTGTACCGACGATTCAGTAGCTATTGTAGGTCTTGAGCGATACTACGATAAGCATTGGCTGTGCAACGTCGTTGGTGCAATTTAAAATATTATAAATACTCTCAAGAATGAGGTTTTATTAATTCTGATAATGTTCAGCTTAAAAGCTGTGGTATTTTCATATCGAGAGATACATATAATAAAACGTTTTATTTATGTAAAAATGTAAATATGGAAAGATACACGAATGGTCACTGCAGGTGGCCCAACCCGGCGGGACTAACTCATTCGCGGGCACTGTACAAAACCGTGCTGTTGCGATCTGGGACCTTCTCTGTTTCAAAGAAAAAGACAGAGTCGACGAACAAGGATGACGAAGATACAACATGTCCACAAAAAAGATAATGTGCATAGTGTATGATTTGGTAAGATTTACGAAAATTTTGATTTCAAAACGATTAAGTAAACCACGACTCCTGTAGTCAAAAATCTAACAAAAACCAAATAGATTATGAATCTTGATGTCTGATGACTAATATTTTTAAGATTTTCTTACTTTATCATTGCGTAATAAACCACCAAAATTATTGTATAAAACGCGCGAAAAATTCGAACTTTCGGACCTTATAACTTAGAAACCAAACACAATTTTACAATGCCGACAGACATCAGACATCTAGTTCGATCAAATAAAGCTCTTTTGAGCAAAATTTGGGATCTCTGATAAGAAATATGGGCATGATCTTCTTTCCCCGTTTGTATGGGGAGTTGAGCGGGTTGGGCCACCTTAAAATTAAATGTGGACTAACATACTTAATATAAGGAATAAAGAACGTTAAATGGAAAGTAAGGTGCAATATCCTATCAAAATGACACTTCAAGAAAAAAAGGAACAAATCACCACTAAGTCTACCTAAAGAATACCTAAAGAACTTTAAAAAATTACAAAGAAATATATAAGAAGATGACATGATTCCTATAGACTGAATAAAATACAAAGGCAACAAGAAAAAAAATTACATCCGAAAAAAAGATACAAAAAATCTGAACAGAATAAGTGGAAATCCCTGGAGGAGGCTTTTACCCGAAAGGGGTCCATGCAATAATAAAATACGAAGCATTTAAAGAAGTGCCGCAAAGATTGCACACAAAAGGATCAGTCGAGATACAGGCGACACCGCCTAGTTCGATTGCCTGAAAATGTGAAGTGACACCGCTACCCGCATCTGAAAATCTTCATGTGTGCTTCAACAATACCTACTTTGCATTTCGTGCATGTACAAAACCTTGTTATTGCGAAATAAATAAAATTCATTATCCCTCTTTATTGATTTTGTTTTTCTTTCATTTTCACATTTACATCAATCATTATAGTTCATACTTATGAAAAAAAATCAAATATTTTCCAAAGTAACTGTACAACTGTTATTGCATGGAATCAAATAAAGCTTTATTATTATTATTATAACATTATATTGTCGCTCATGTTGGCCTACATATTTATTACCAAACACTTTTAAACGGTAGAACTTTTTGTTGTGTATACATATATTTGTGTACTCTGCATTATTATATATCTAAATATAGTATATTTATTGTGTTTACACACACTTAAAGAGAATAAATGAGGTGATCGAGGTCCATACAATGGCTCGTGCCTGTTTCCTCAGTCAAATTAAGAAAATTTTTTCTGAAATTTTGCACAATAAATATATCAACAGAGAGCTACGTCTGTACGTTTGATTTTTTTATAACTTAACTTATATCCATGTTATAAGCACTTAAACAGTTATAGGCGTATATCTCAATTATATGTAAACAATAACAACGGGACGTAGCCCTCAGTTGAAATATTTAATGTGAAAAATATCAGAAAAATATTTCTTAATTTGATTGGGGAAACAGGCATGAGTCATTCTATGGAACTCGATCAGTTTATTATCCTCTTAATACATGCGTGGAAATAATTACTTATCATCTAATTATTCGTTTTCCAGCTTGCCCATATGAACAGACACGCGTAATCAGAATGACGTGCATGTGATTCGACAAGGTTTCTTGCATCATCGCATCGTGTGCAACGATTTATTTTTTTCTTCGTGCATTTCAACTTTAATCGTGATGATGACTGGGATGATGTTTTCGCATAGCCTTGTATTAACTAAGCGTTACAAAAAATAGTAAAGATAATTATTACAAAATGAGCAAGTACAAGGTAAGCTTATAAATTGAAATAAAAAATTCAAGTACATACATACATACCTTCACGCCGCTTTCCCGCAGGGGTAGGCACAGATGATAGAGCGCCATATGGTACGATCACAGCACACCTCTTTCGCTTCATCTACAGACATACATCTTCATCATTCATACATGCTATACGACTACGGCTGCTACGTACCTGACCTTTAGGAAGAAATACATCGATTTGATCGTGGTACGTTCTTCTAGGGTGCCCAGGCACGACACTTCCACTCACTCCTACTCTGTAAATATGTTTCGTCATCCATTCGTTCCATGTGTCCAAACCACTCATTTCTCGATTCTAGTCACAATGCAAATACATGAAAATAAAATTTTTGTTATTTCGCTTTTGCCGGTGGTGTGTTTCTCTCTACACGTAATGAACTGACCGGCCAGACGGCGAAGAGGGGAAGTCGTTTTGGCTAGCAACCAACCGCGGCGATTCGAACAAACGTGCAACGCCGCCCAAACTATCACTAACTTAATTTGTTACTCCCAGCTGTGGCTATCCCCAGGGGCTCCTGGGCAGCCAACCGGCTATCGATAACGGTTACGGCCTTCTATATCGAGTCGAAAGTCAACTCGCGAGATAAATACGATAAAAACGCACGCTGTAAAC
The DNA here is from genome assembly GCA_946894095.1 of Incurvaria masculella. Classification (NCBI taxonomy): domain Eukaryota; kingdom Metazoa; phylum Arthropoda; class Insecta; order Lepidoptera; family Incurvariidae; genus Incurvaria; species Incurvaria masculella. The sequence continues at coordinate 3,851,855 of OX335644.1, read as the reverse complement.
AGCTCTGCCAACCAAGTGGTGGAATGAATACACAATAAAAATGTGAATACGCAACCACAGAATGGGAAGTTTGATTGACAACATGACGATCGAACAGTTTTTAACAAAGAGTAACGAAGGACTAGAGTGACAACCAAAACTAGTTTAAATGACGGTGCGCCGGCGAGTCAGTTCGCCGGCGAATTCGCTCACTACTGATGTTCTCGAGTTCCAACAGCATGTGAGAACTTCAAAGGACGTTATTTATTGCGACGAACATTCGATGTTGTTAGTCCCGAATCATTAAGTGAACTAACTGTAGTAGTACGTTTACACTGACACGTGGCTACGCTGCCGCCGTACGAATGAGTTTCGTGGATATACGAGGTTTTCCACGAAATTTTAATTTCCGGGTTTTTTTTTCCATAATACACAACCAAATTAAGTTACGAACAAAACTGTATCATCGTATTTCATCATAGGTTTCCTCTAACTCTACACAATGACTCCAATGTTTGGAAGCAACCTACGTACCTACTTCATCTTGGGAATAAGAAAAAAATGCAGAAGGCGATATCGGGCCTATAGAATGCCCTTTTCTACAAAAACTCTTGCACAATTAACGGGGAATGGACTGTTGTTTGTAATGAGAGCCACTAATTTTCATGACGCCATTAAAAAGTTTCTTTAGAAAAATACAAATAAAAAACAAACGAACCCCGCCTTTAATTTAAACTAAGAATAGCACGAAAGAACTTCTTTCCAGCCCTATATCTATGAGCCACGCAGTGTGGCTAGTTCCCGGGACTCAATTGCCAAACTGCGTACGTGTAACGAAACCAGCTAAGTTAATGTTCAAACCATAGATTACAGAGATAAAACTATCTTATCCAAAAATCTTTGGTTCAAACGTACATGCTCGCAGGGTTTTACAGAACAAATGATTGAGCATCTTGCTGATTGTTAAAAATGAACGTTTTTCTCTCCCAATGTCGAGGCAGCGTGCGCGTCACGAGATAAGCGCTTGATAAAGCCGCTTGATTCGTCCCGGGATGATATGTGAGTTCACCGCAGTCCCCATTTCTTCTTCCTTTCCCCTTGTCCCGCGAGATTACTTGGGCCATCCTGTATAACCCAGGAGCTAAAATTATTGCTGAAGCCGATTCAAATGAAAGATTCAATGTGTTCTAAAATTATAATCTGCATAATAAATACTGAAAGAAGAATTTAAAGCAGGTACATTGTAAACTGGGGTTTTTAATTTTCACGATGTGGATCCAAAGAAGTTCATTTTTGTTAAAGAATCCCCCTTTTAGTCAAATAGTGCCTTTTTAAGCTCATATAGTTATTCTGGGGGTTTTTTTTTAATAAATTGAACCATATAATACAATTTTCGTAACATTGCAAGAATTTAATAGTTGTTACTAAATCAAAAGGTTACTAAAATTTTAAATCCTACAGTTTTTCATTTTATCAACCAGAAAAACCGGTATGCGTGGTGGTGCTGAGAGACCAAAGGTGCTCATAAAAGCCAAATAACCACGCTCAGCGAGGCCCCATACCAGTTGTTAAAGTGAATGGATGAATACATTATTTATTAGGCAAAAATATAATACAATTACAGACAATACAAAACATCGATGCTGCACGGACTCATCACTGTTTCTTCCAGTCAATCCTTAGGGTGATAAGTGGAGACAATATAAATGACAGTGGGGATGAAGTGATGTTAAATAAAACAAGAATGTAACTCCAGGACTGACACGTGCTCCCGTTGTGCTAACCTGAATATATCGGCAGCTCGCAGGCCGCCGCCGCCGCCGCCCCGTCCCGATAGGTTCGAATCCAATCGATTAATTCACTGAAGAGAACGCGATAGGGATCACTCGCTCTTGGGGGACTTACTTTTCGCTCCATAAAAATAAAGTTTTGTCGTCGATCGTGTAACAAGTATTGGAAGTCATTCCGTCCGTTTTGGTTTCGTTTGCTGCGAGTGACAAGTTCGAGATTGATCAGGTGATGCGTAACTTACGATAAAGTATGTCTGTTTACACAAGATTAGGAATAATCAATCTAATTAAGTAAATATACTTTTTCATACTAAGCAGGTACGTCGCTTATTCCAAGGAATATGATATATATGTACACTATGATCAATAAGTTCCGGGAATTTTTAGTTTGAATTTAAAACGCTTTACAGATTCGAATTTTTCTCAGGTTGGTACACCTTTCCCTGACGCTCCTGTCAAATGTCAAATATTAAATGTCATTAGTAATTGTTTGGCGTCTATTTATATCAATCAAGTTTTTGAAGTTCGTCGCATTTCAAAATGGAAACAAATATTGAACAAAGAATTTGTTTGAAGTTTTGTGTTTCCAACGAAATCTCTTGTGCTGATGCGTTCAAAATGCTACAAAAAGCCTACGGGGACTCTGCTCTCTCAAAAACAAGAGTATACGAGTGGTATTCTTCGTTCAAAAATGGTCTCAAAGAAGTTGACGATGCACCTCGTCGTGGACGCCCTTCAACATCAACTACCGATGATAACGTCGAAAAAGTGCAAGAAATCGTACTCGAAAATAGTCAAACAGTCAATAAGGAGTACTACCTGGCCGTAATTAAGCGTTTGAGAGATGCTGTGCGTAGAAAACGACCGTGGCAAAACAACTCATGGATCTTGCACCATGACAATGCTCCGCCTCACAAAGCGCGCATCGTGACCGATTATTTGACCAAACATACTGTAAATACAATCCAACAGGCACCGTATTCTCCGGATATGGCACCATGTGACTTGTTCCTGTTCTCAAAACTTAAATTACCTCTTCGTGGAAAGAGATTTTCGAGCATCGATGAAATAAAAGAAAATGCGACGAAGGCATTGAAAGCCATTCCTTCACAGGACTATCAAAAGTGTACGGAAGAATGGGTTAAGCGTTGGCGTATGTGCATCGCTTCAGACGGTTGTTATTTTGAAGGTGATAAAATAAATGTATCCGAAAATTAAAACATTTTTTTTTATTTATTAATTCCCGGAACTTTTTGATCATAGTATGTATGTATAATCGACCGTGAAGCAAGGACACATTAATTGAAGATAGAGTCCAGTAAAAATAACTACTTTGCAAATATACTGCAAGGCTGGACCCGAACCAGAAAAACATACCATTCGCGTCTACCAATTTCGTCACCGGCTGTATACCCATAATTTGTAATTTTTGAGTTATGAATTTTAAAGATCAAATTCATTGCCATTTTAAAGTTATTGACAAAATGCGGTATTGAGGTTATTAATGTTTTAGAGACACCAGAGAGCTCAGCGCAGAGCAAAATGCTCCAGTCCAAACGCAATAAAAATGCACAGAGTTTAATGTTTCTTTGAGATTTCATAAGCAACAATCCTTCACATTGGTCCTAGGGATAGTGTTATTTTTTTTTTAAATTATAGTACCTAAATATATACACACTGTAAAAATATCACCTGCCTACCTATCACGGTTCGTGAGATACAGCCCTGTGGCAGACGGAGAGACGGACAGTAGATAATAGGGTTTTGTAGGCACACTTTGGGTACGGAACCCTAAAAAGTGACACAATTATTACGGGTCACGAAATTAGCCCAACACAGCATTTCCGAATGAAAGAATAGATGCCATGCACGGAGATGGACGCTGCCATGCCAGGACCTAAATTTCATAAACCACAGATTCATTGAACTGGATAGAAAGTAAATATAATTTTTCATCGCCACTTTAAGCATCCTTCATTCATGTATGTATGTACATATGTGGGGATCGTTTACAACCAACCAAAAGTTAGTTGAGTCCCCGCCCAGTACTCCAAAGCCTGTGGCAACTTTATTGGCAGACTAAAGAACATTTCATAATGCAGAGTCCATGAAAATGTTCACGAACTCGTGGATATTAAATCCAGTAGATTACTGCATACCATTTCGACGCCATCTTGATAAAACACCCGCCAGCGTTAGGTGCCTGTCTGGTTTTCTTTGTTTATTTTTCGATGCGATCTCTCGCCGATATGCGCGCTTAGGTTTATAAATCGGCATTAAAATTTACATTTTCGGTCGCGGATGGTTCAATCTAACTTTTACCGTAAATTTTCTGTTTACGTCGTGTAGCGGCTTTGTGTATACATCGAAACAAAAGTTATAATTTGAAACGAATCCATAGTTTAAAATTAGAACTTCAAAATACAACTATTCAAATATAAAGGTTGTTTTAGTGGACGATATTATGGGTGTCAACATTTTACGCATCCCACGCTTTGCATATGAAAATATGTAGAGATAATGTGTTCAAGATGTGACATTGTTACAGATGTGTAATAGTTTAAAATAAAAATAAAATGCAGGCAATTGACATATGCTTGCAATTGGGTACACGAACAATCAAATATGGCCATATAAAGAAGTTCCTGACATGGCACCAAATTTCTTTGGAAATACGGTGTGTTGGGCTTATATCATGACGGTGGGTGTGTGGTATTGACCATCCATATTGAGTGACAAAAAAAGGTACTGTTTGTATCAATCAGTAAGAATTCATGCTAATTTGGTTACCCCTCCGCACTTCGATACCAATCAGAACTGTTTATTCCATGACACATAATCTCTAGCTATTGCAATATTTGACAGTCAGTTTCGATTATTACATTACAACTTATTTAATCACATTACAACTGTATTTTATCACATTTTATTGCGATTCCCCCACTTTCTTGTTACATATTTTAATATTAATTAATATATATGTGTCTATCGAGCCGGAGTTGCGTAAATTAAGTTTCATTCCTCATATAAGCGATCAGACAGACGACAAGGAGCCCTCAAACATCATTTGTGCAGTCGGCTGCAGATGCGGTATTACTAATTGGAAGGTCCTGAATTCTAGTCCATCCGTTAAATTGAGCAAATGGCCGCCGTCGTGACGCGACGCTTGCACGATCAGACGACCTGATCCGGGACTTAATTAATTCGCGGCAGGCGGCTGATCCTCTGCCCTAGCCTGCGCTCGTGTCACACACCCGCCCGCCCTAGCCTGCGCTCTCGTCACGCCCCCGCCCGCCCTAGCTTGCGCTCCGTCACACCCCTCCCGCTCGCCTAAGCCCTTGCACGTTACTGCGTGTCGGGTGCATAGTAGAAGTTTTAAGAATCTGAACTCAATTTTGTGTACCGTGAAGGTTAACTGTTACTTCAATGATATAAAAGAATATATAATTTCAAACTACCTTAGCGTGAATTGATACAGAATTATAAAAAAAATAAACGCCGTTTTGTATTTTGATTTCATGTTTTTTTGCTATTGCCTACATTCATTGCCCTGCATCACATCGAAATCGAAAATCGACGAAAATCATAAAAAATGCAGCTACACAAGATACATAATCATATTTGGTTTTCAAACATGTCATGTTACTGCCGTGTAAATGTCTACTTACCTTACACATACCTGGAGGTTTTCCTCACTTCCATAATACCTACCTGCTACTTAAAATTACATTGCACCTTACCTAACCCAGTAGCCATCGGTTCAAATTAGTATCTATAAACAGGAACTTGGTATTACTACTTTGATACTACTATCAAACAATACTAATATTTGCTATAGATTCTACATGTTTTCTAAGAAGTTTCATCGTATTTTCCTCCACTAGATTGGGGTTATGAAGTTTAACAGAGTTGATTTTATTAAGCTATCCTGTCGGCATAACATAGTCATCAAATGTAATAGCTACTCAACTTGTTCGGAACGCTAGTCCTAATTGGTCTGCTAAGTGAGCGATCATTCTAGAAGTTAAACAAGGGCGTGCTGCGGCGTGAGCGGTTGCATCGGATAAAGGCGTCGACACACTGGCGGCGGGGCGTACAGCGGCGCGGCGTCGGGGCGCGCGCACACTAATCACTGGAGGTGTGGCGCCCGCGCGTGTTCCGGTCCGTTGCAGGGCGGGCGCCATAGAGTTGTAATCGTGGAGAGGGGGCCGGTTCGGAACACTTTTCGACTTTTAACGTCATTTAAATATGAAAAAGATCAGTAAGCAAGCGGTATTGGTAAAGCTGAATGGAACGGGAATGGACTGATGTAAAATCAGTGACGTGGTAAAGAAGCAAGATTTTCACGTTAGCGAAAATATGCAGATATTAGACGAAACCGTTGCTGTATCGTCCTTTATATGGCTTTCCTAATATTTTTACAGAAGTAACCTATTTGATCATTTGAATAGTGGAGTGAATCTGATAATGTCGAGAGGTGGCAAGATATATATATATATCTTTGGCGTCGGGTCACCACTTTGGCGTAAGTAAATGTCGACTCGCCAGTCCGGAGTGAAACGCGTGCAATCTGGTAGAAGGGCGTATATTCACTAAATAATTCGGGCGCGCGTCGCAGCGCGCGTGGACTGAGGCGGGGGGAAACACCTATACACGTGTGTGTGTGCGGTATGCTTACAAAGCATGCCGCCACATATCTATAATTTTTTTCGTCCTGTTTGATTGGAGTCGTCGGCTCTGATGTTAGGTCGGTAGCTTTCTGCTCCCGCCCAGGATCCTCCTAGGAAAAAGAGCAGAAGAGTCTATTTCTTCCTCATATTTATGTATACATATATACATATATACATATATATATATATATATATATCTTGCAATAATGCACGTGCAAATATTATTTGACCGTGCCATCTTTAGGACAATCAATACAGTCGATACAACCAGGGAAGGTATACGACGGCCGTTACAAGTTACCCAACGTATTCCACTTCATTGATCCTCCTGGATTTTGAGATTTAAAAAATAACCAGATGCTCGGATGTTAAAAGGTAATAAATATGTTTTACAAAAACCTAACCCTGCCATTTGTGTCGTGTAGACAGGTTAAAAAAGCGACCTGCCGAAATCATGATTAGTTGTCAGTGCTGCCGGTGGTATTATTTGCCACATCTAGTCGTTATACCGCTCTGTTTCAGGTGCGGGCGGTAGAATAAAGAGCAGCGCGAGCTACAACCTAGTTCGTTGTTTACTCTGGCTTTTCAGAAAACAATCGACTCTGGTGTCACCGACAGAAATCGGTTTCGAACGGGAACTTGTTTAAAGCATTTCCATATTGGAGTTCTCCTAAATTTTAAGAATACAATTTTATTCGGCTCAAACATTTGGAGCAAACTGTTTTTAATTTATCACCGCTTTTATGTTGCAATCTTCATTATTTTTGCTTTTTCATTCCATATCATTCTCAAAACCGTTTACTTTATTGAAGCATGTAAACTTTTTAAATGATTCCAGAAACACGAATGTTTTTTACAATCTGCAGTCATTGTGCCTATACATAGCATACCTATGTTATCATGATATTAGCCGAACACACCGAAAGGAATTAGGTGCCATACCGGGATTTTATGAGCACGGCAACATTGAACTGTAACAACAGTTGCCTGGCCGAAGTATTAGCTCCCTAGCGGTATCACCGAGATATGGGCTCTTACTCCCTTCGAAGACGCTCCGAATTACTCGGAACTGGCTGGTTGGTGATGCGCTTCGTGCGCCCTCGATGGTCGATACTTCATTTTGTGACTGGCATTGAGACTACAATGAGAAAATCACTCCAAACGGCACGGGTTACCCGTGAATGCTTACTAATCTAGACTAACACATTTTCCGCATGCACTCAACACCAAATCCAATTCGATCTGTCTACTGCAAGGGGTAAAACGCCGACTCGAAAAAAACCTGACAACTTCACAGAGCCCGTAGGCCAGGCTACCCGCACCTCACTTTTCATTTTATCCGTACTAAATTAAACACGGACAACTTTTGACTGCCTCTTCACGCATTGTGTTTGTAACTTGAAAACGTTTTACCTGATTTCTATATGGGTTTTGTCTACGCAGGACTTGTTTTTTTTATTAACTAGCTGCGGTACCCGGCTCCGCTCGGGTTAGCGTCGGCTAAATTATTTCATGGATAAAAAGTATCCGACATGGCTGATCCAAAATAGGGTCAAACTGGTCCAGGACAATGTATCCATCTACCAAATTTAATCAAGATCGTTCGAGATGAAATAGCATGATTTAATGAGAAACATCCAATAATTCCCATTTAGAGCTTCGTTGACATTTGGTGGCTATTTAAAAAAAAATCATTTGCCGCCAGAACCTTTCTGCACTTGCACTGCAACATTGTTTACCTAGTAAGTAAGTAACGTGTAATGTAGGTAAGTTTTGCGTGGACTCCAACCCACAGCCAGCCTCAACATCGAAAACAGTAACCCATCTCGAACCTGACAGCTCCCAGAGATCCTATACATTGATAAAATACGCACATAAATCGGGTTAGTGGTTCGCAAGTTATAAGAATTTAACACTCACTACCTACTACGCTTCATTACCTGAAGGGTGAGCCTTCAGGTAATGAAGCGTTATATTATGTAGCCTATAAGTTTTGAGTAGAATCAGGCTAGACGTAGATACAATCCGCATCTAAATCGAGTAATTGGTTCTCAAGGATTTTGCCAAGTAGTCCTAAAGTTGCGGGAAATACCAAGCTGTACCCGCCCCCCCCCTCCCCGCACCCGCCCCCGTCGGACCGCTCGCCTAATCACGAACTAAACAAACACTAACTAACTAAACACTCTGCACAAAACACGATACACGAATTTGTTTCGTGTATCAGTTGACAAAAGCAAACTCAGTAGATTAGGTAACAGACAACTTTTTTTTTTAATTTGATATGACTTGAAGTCAAATCCTTTTAAGCCGTACGAATTGTTTTATTTATTTAAAATTTGGATATTAATAATAATAAAACACTGTTGGTAACGCGATTTTTGTTTGACTGATGTAATGACGTGGAAACTGATGCAGTTTATCTCGCGTGCCGAAACTAATACAAAAGAAACGCGAGTTTCGGAACGCGACATTAAACTCCTCCAACTATGTATTCTGTGCTCCAACGCACACACGCACATTGTTTTGATAGATATGATCTTTGACGTTAGGAACACACCTACATTACTTAGACAACTGTGAGTGCTTGTAATTGATACCATAGCAATAAAGCTCAAATTGACTACGTTTTAGTTACAAATCATTTGTATGGGAAAAAGAAAAGGGCTATTTTTAGGGTTTTTCCAGCAATAATTCTAATTTTTCTCGCCGTAAAAACCATCCTTGAACTTCAACGAACATTTAAAAAAAAGATTTGGCCAAATTGGTCCAGGCGTTGTTGAGTTATGCGCTTACCAACACATTTTGCGATTCATTTTTATATTATAGATTATGGACTACATAATTTCGGACAATGACTTGAGAGATGAGCAGCGTGGTGAAATTGATGAAAATTCGGTGAAATACGAGCTTAATTTCGTCGGAGCCTAATGCGGGCAAGGCCGACATCTGACATAGAGCAGTATCAAAGCAAACCGTTTGTCTTAAATAAAGACAATTATAACACATCTTATGAATAGTGAACGATAAAGATATAGGTACATACTCGTATGTCAACATGAATGTTTGTAAGCACGTTGCCATCAAACATGTAGTTTTATCCAAAGAAACCGCGCCGGTATCATCTCCACAAGACATATCTATGCGCTTAGATACAAACACGAAAGGCTCGCCACCTGAGCATCACTCAGCCCCGGGACAGAAGAGAAAGAGGTGGGCGCGAGAGGAGGCCATTTATCCACATTTCTGCGAAGGTCGCGGCGGTCGGGGTGGCCTTTGTTGCGGACGGGCGCCGTTCGTATTTTACGTGACTGATGGCGGGTAGATTGCGTTCTTTTTAGTGGTGGAGAGAGGCCGATTACAATGATGGGATGAAAAGTGTTTGTAGTTAATTAATTGGGTCTCGTCTCTTGTAGCAATTAGGGGACCATTTCTAACGACGACGTTTAGAAATAGTTTAGCTTAGTACCTGGAACTGAAATGCGAATAATAATTTAATTTACCTAAGCTGTGTATTTTCAACTACACAGTGGTGGGTGCCAAACTTTCTACTATTCGTGAAGTTTACTAAGTAAACTTCGGTTTAATCGTTCTCGTGCTTATTTGTATTCTCAATATAAATTAATTAAATTCGCGATTCAACATTGTACCTCTAATTCTTAAAACGTCTTTCGCTATTGCGTTTATCTATCTACTAATAATTAATCTGTAAGGTATGTTCATAGAGTAAGCCCCTTTGTTTTATGAGATTCTGCGTTTGGAGACTCTATGTATAATATTAAAACTGTATTGACGATTTTTAAAAATATTTTCTATTACATATGTTCTTTCATAACTACTTAACCGATCATCCGATTTTGATGAAACTTAATACACATATATTTAACTACTCGGGACACAGGATAAGCGAACTAGAATTCATTTCCGCTTACGCTAATATGTGGCTGTCATACACACAGAAGTGCCCCGAGGTATGGCGGCGGCTGGCGGGGAGGAGAGGGGGGGGGAGGGGGTAATCGCTTTCTGCCTTTGCTTCTCTGCTTCTTCTTAGCTTCTTCTTAACTACGGAACGGATTATTGGATACGGTTTTCACTAATCAACGAGGAAGGTTACGAAAAAATAAAAAGTGAGAATTCCACGATATCATGTGGAGCGGTAATTTGCGAACCACTCACCTGATTTATATGCGTATTTTCAACATGCAACATATAGCATCTCTGGGAGCAGTCAGTTCCGGGTGGGTTACCGTTTTCGATGTTGAAGGTGGCCGTGGTTCTTATTCCACGTAAACCTTTAGGTCCCTTGACTTACTTACTTACTAGATAGTTAGGGTTAATCCCGTATTGCGGTCACACAGGCGGGCGATGCACACACACACAAGCTCGCTGAACGCGGTTACAAAAGACGCGCGGCCGCCTTGCCACCTCAGTCCATTTCAACCTACTCACTGGTGACCACTAACGAGAACGCACTTGTACATCTACGAAAATATACAGTGTTGCTGCGGAAACCTGCCTACGTCATTGAGTAACCTCACCTAGCTTCCCGTAGGCAGTCAACCCGCACATTGGTGACCCCGACGTGATCTGAACGTGCAACCCCTCAACGTGATGAAACTACGTATAGTGCGGACTCAAAAGGAGTGATGTGAAGAAAGAAGTGATCTCCGGGGGTGGGCGTTTGGGCTCGCCCACCCCGCGCCGACTGCACGCTACGAGTTCATCAGGGCGGCAACGGAGCGCAAACATGTTGCCACGCTTCTCCGAGCATCTCCAGGATACTCCCCGGCTCGCAACATGGCCGCAGGGATCATAGTGTTGGTTTCCGCAATGTGGCAGCGCGCCCCCGTGGCGGCGGCGGCGCCACACACATCGCGCCCCGAGCAACACATCGCCTCGCCTTGCTTCACTTCGTCAAGAGCAACGTAGAGCACGACAAGAAGGTGGGTGATTCAGCGGAAGCAGACAAGAACGAACAAGGACAAGACCGCCAGGCCGACGATATCGCCCAGCTAAACGACATAAAGGAGCTTTACTTTAAGGTTGACTATGCCGCTTAGGCCGGCACCTAGCTTTTCCCTATTGGCCTCACCAGCGAGATGGCTGTCAAGTTGGCCGATACCTGTTTTTTGTGCAGCACGGCGCGAAGTTACCATAATTAGCGTGACGCAGTTAATGTGCACGGAAGGACAATCCGTCTCCCAGGGAGGTTCTTCGAGCTTCGAGAGCCACAGAACGCACCGATGGAGCAACCTTCGTAGAACGGCTACATTGCTCATCGGCAACCTGGCAGCACGCCCCAGCGGCAGACGTGATTGAGCTCCGTTTTCGTTCATCGCTGGTCGCAGGTCAACCACGGAACCCTGCACCAGTGGTGACGAAATCAACACATCGGACGATTCGAGAATGACACGCGGCCGTGTAGACCGCTAACGCTGCGAATTCTGGATGTGGACACCGAGGACGCTGACCTTATTTCTATGTACTTGCTCGGGCCCTGTCTTAATTTTTGCATTATAGGTTAACTAATTGTATGATAAGATGGTATTTTTTGTATTATTATTGTTTAGAAAGAGGACATATACTTGAAATCGTCAAAAGTCCTCACATAAAACCCTATATACGTCCATGTCCAACTATCGTAAGTCAATACGTAGATAATGTGAATTATACATTTTATTTCCTGTCCGTACGTAGGTAGGTCAATTGATTGCTGATCGCTACTGTAACTATGGTACCAGGGAATAGCTACAGCCGAAAGGATAAAACGGAAACGGGACTTAGGTAACATGTAACATTAAATTGAATCGAGGTATAATAGTCGACACGTTATTGTTCAAAATCTAAAATTGTCATAATGTGTCCGACTGAACATACAATTAAAGGATTACTTGAAGATTTAGAAACTGTAGGAATGTTCGTTAATTTTGTACAATAATATATTGAAATAGTTGAAACAATCTATGTTGATACTACTTATACTATACTTATACTTGTTGGTATACTTTGATAGTGGCGTGATGCAAAATTTCGTAATGTAAGTCAGACCCACTGCAAGCCGCAATTGTGCATGTCATGCTGCCAATGCAGAAAAATGTACGTCAGACACAGGTCGCAGAAATGCAGAATTGCAGCCTACTGCAAGACTGGCCATGTATGTGGACATCATGTTGGTTGCAACCATTGCATTATTTCGTAAGTGATTGACACAGTTCGTATGTAAATGTAAATTGAAAATAATTTGTGAAACTATGTAACTCTCGTACAGACCAACGTAAGGGAGGATTTTTTTAGGGGTGGAGATGTATTGCGGTCACACAGGCGGGCGATGCACACACACACAAGCTCGCTGAACGCGGTTACAAAAGACGCGCGGCCGCCTTGCCACCTCAGTCCATTTCAACCTACTCACTGGTAACCACTAACGAGAACGCACTTGTACATCTACGAAAATATACAGTGTTGCTGCGGAAACCTACCTACGTCATTGAGTAACCTCACCTAGCTTCCCGTAGGCAGTCAACCCGCACACCCGCATGTGTTGGTTTTGTATCCATTTATATGAAGCAGTGCCAGTGCAGGAAGGGTCTGGTTTACCGCCAAAATTTTTACAAAGCGCTAAATGGGAATGTTTTTATGTTTCTCATGAAATCATGGCTCAAACGAGTTATGACTTTACAGGCCCAATTTATTATTATGTTATAATCGCGCGATACTATTTTTCCGCTTTAGCTGCCCTCTTTCCCTTTTCCTTTCTCCCCTGAAGCTTTTCTAATATGCAACTTATGTATGAAACAAAGAAAATTTACAATTAAAATGAACCAATTTGCTCGAAATAAGTATACGACGCCCTTGAGCTTATGAACTTTCTCGGGGGCTGCTAAAACATTCTAGTCGGCTAGGTAGTTCTTCTGGGATTCCTTGGGATCTTCGAAGACATCCAAGGAACGGTATTGTTTCGAATCTGTAGAGACAAGCAGATGCTTATAAGGTTATGTTGCAGTAACGCCCTCCTTTTTTAGGTGACAAAAAAACTTCAATATTTATAGCAGTTTCCCTGTTTATTGTTTGTTCATCATCCATAAACAGCACACTGCACTCGTATTTGTCATATTTTATCATTATCTATATCATTGTCATCACAGTAGGTGGAGTTTTGGTTTTTTTTTTCTGTTTTTTTAACTGAAGTTCAGTGAGATGTATCTGTTTATCTGTTTCGTTTCATCGAGTTTGCAATCACAACGCTGCTAAGTTTTCACTTCAATCAAATTCTGGCGTAACATCTAGCTCTTTCGGAAATGCAGCGTAATATGACACTAAATGTGGCACAATCCATCTATTTACGCTAATATAAAAAATAATATAAACGTGCCGTATTAGATGGACGGCGCCTAGGCAGATGTATGCGGAAGGCGGAGATGCATCAGTATTCCGCAGATGTCGGTTAAAAGAAACAATAATACTGGCTCAAGAGGATGCCCGGACCCGCCTTCAACCCTCGCCGTCGCCTCCGCACGGCTGCTGGCAAATATGTTATAGTATCCTTTAAGTTTTTAGGTATTGAGAGGATTTTTTATTTCGTGGAATTTTCAAGCCTACCATATTTTTCTTGAAACGTGAATGACGTTCCCTTTATATTATGATACCGGTATTTAGCTTGATGTTAAGTCATCGATGGAAACAATTACACTACGCTGATATTAACAGCATTAAATAGGGGGGTTTGATTCTAAAGTTATTTGCAGACAGACGGACGCCAGACGTTGAATTTATGATTTTTTGTGAAAATAGTTCTTACCACACCGTAACTAAGCTGATAATAAAAGTATCACCCGTTTTGTGGATTGCGTTCGAGGTCATGCGATAGCATTGGGAAAACATGTTACTTTGTTTAACTTTGAAGCGGAAAAACTATAAGTTATGAAGAGACATCAGAGGCAGTATCTGAAAACGGGTCAGAGTTTGGCGAGTTCTTTGCAAAAAAAGGGCCCGTTTTTGGGGCCTGTAAAGCTTGCGTGTGACCGCTTCGCTAAACGATTACGGTAGCCTAAAAAGCCCGAAGTGAGGAGGGCGCCAAACATACAATGAACACGCAACTTAGTGGCAAAAAGAAGATGGATTCTCCCTGTGGACTTGCGTAACACATGGGTGTGGATGTTGAAGGGGGTATGGCAGTCCGCTAACGATTATGTAATAGGTTTTGTATTTTAAGACTACAATTGTATGTAAAGGCAGAAAAAGCTAGAAATACTAGGCTCGATATTTTTAAGATGTTTTTGGAACTATGTTCCTTATTGCGCGTTTCACGGATGAGGGTAAATTGTGTTCTCGACACTTTTGCTGTCAAACAGACAGGGAAACCGATACTTTTTGCCTTGGCGAAAGTACCAGGACCACAAACATTTTTAGGAGATGTTTTAAAATTTATAATTCAATAATCTGAGGTTGGGTCGTGTCTTTGTGACCATGCAGATTTTTTTATTTTTAGGATCCACCCTGAATTTTTTGGAAGTTTAATAATATTGAAACATCGGAAAAAGTAAGGCGGCAGAAATTGTTAGATGTTTTTTTTGTGGCCTCCGTCTTAAAATCGAGGCAATTCGAGAGTTTCCAGTTCCTATTGCTCTTTAGTTGTTTTTTGTTTCCCTTAATTTTCTTCTCATCGGTTTTCGTCACATTTTAACATGTGTGTCATGTACGGAGATGTTTCAAAATTTTGCTAAACTGTGATCTGTGGGCTGGGTCCTGTCTGCGCTAGTACATAATATATCGTGAAATGTACAGAGAATGTAAGTGAGTGTACAGGGCTCTCGTCATTGATAGGAAATTGTATGACCACTTCGTTTTGTTCACATAATAAGTGTGCGAGCCCATTGCTGTCTCATTTAGCAATTTGGCTAGAAATATGAAACGAAACCAATCAATCCTCTGTTTCTAATACGCCGACTGGATTACCTCTTTGTCTTTCCAGTCCAACACGTTGCATGAATAATGATTTGGCGCGCTGATCGAAGCAATTATTTTGCCATTCCGATTGTAATAATCTTTTTCATCAGGCTAACTCTAACCAGCGAGCATGGAAGGACGAGATGAGAGATCGAACCTCAGCGTAGCAGCGTAGCCACGCGTTAGTGGAGAACTTCTAACTGTAGTAAGTTCGCTTACGATTTCGGGACGCGCAGTATCGAGTGTTCGTTGCACTAAATAGCATCCTGTGAAGTACTCAAGTGTTCTTACGTGTCGTTGGAACTCGAGAGAAACTCACTCGCAAGCGCTTCCGTTTTTTTATGTAAAAGTGGATACGCCACCCCCCTGCACAAAACAGTTTCGGTTGCTAGTCTCGTCCGTACATGCTCGCTGCCAGAAACCAAGAACCAACGAGCAAGCGTATTTTTTTGTACACATCCCCCACGTGTGAGCTTTGAACAAGTTCCAATAGAGATACGCATAATCTTTCAGTACTTTCACGTACACATTACAGGGACTGTTCTTTCCTTCCGCTCGCGTTGTTTGACTACAAAACGGCGCAAGCGACGGGCGACTGTAAAAAACCTATTTATACATTCATATCACACGCGAGGCAGATGTAAGCCGGCGGAAGCAATTTCCAAAGTGTCAGGCCCTCTCGCCGCTCGCACCCCCGACCCCACCTCCTCTATGTCTGTTCATCCGCTGCGCGTTCCGTGAGTAATGAACATAACTTCATTGCTGTATTTTGAGTTCGGTAAGGGAATATCGGATAATATTAGTTTTGGAAGTTTCTCAACAGTGACTCATTTCGCAAATTACAAAAAAGTTTTACAAAGAAATGGGAAATGTACTGAAACTATCACTAATAAGAGACAAACACAACATGATATACATTCCTTTTTTAAGGGTCTAAGTCTAACGTTTTAACATCGTTATAAACATTTCGAAACGCTACCGAGTATGTAAGCTCAGTATTAAAAATAAAATATAAGTACATCTAAGTAAACACAAAAAGTTAAACAGGCTATTGAAATCACTCATACATAAAGAAAAAAAAACATAACGCAAACAATATTTAACGGATGCAAAATTTAAGTATTACTGACAATTTTTTCAAAGGCTGATAATGAGCATAAAGTAACATCGATGCTGTGTGTTTTCGCAAGACTGTTGTAGGATGAGCACATTCTTGAGAGAATTTATATTCTTTTCTTTCTGTTTCTTAGCTTATTTTACGAATGGTGAATCCTACGCTGCAGTGCTTCGAAGATTTCGTTTGCACCACTACATTCGCTGGCCGAGAGACGCCCCGAGTCAGTGTATTATATTATTTGCCGAGTGTTAATCATTTAAAGAAGTTCCGTGAAGCTGCAGATATTGGGCCCCGACAAACCCGATAAGAAACATGTGTTTTTACCTGTGATTGTAAGCAGTGCCAAACACTTTTGTAAACTAAAAAAAATCCAGCGGAGTTTCTTGCCAGTTCTTCTTCCCTGGGATTGCTAAACTGAAAAATATGATAAATCCGAGTGCAGAGTCTATGATGATGACTAAACAATAAAAAATACATTTACACAGTCCTAAGGTGACTATTTGGTGTGCCATATCTGCCAGCTGCATAATTGGTGCGTTAAGGGTTAAGCAGTGACAGTCAATTCTGAACGGTACAGAAACATGATTGATACTTTGATTTCTCCTATTGTGGAGGGGGATGTAGGCTTTGTACAGGATAGGGCCACTGCTCGTACTGCCAGGGGATCCTTGGACATGTTTCGAACACTTTTTCTCCGAAAAGTGATATCGATGTTCGGAAACATACCTTTGCCTCCTATTGGGAAAAATAAATAATTTTATTATTATTATTATTATATAGGCCACCCGAACTCACTCCGAACATTTTCATGTAAATAACTACTGATAACCATTTCAAATGTGAACTTTCCCTCTGAACACACTATACCAACAGATACACGCAAGACGTTTGGTCGCATTGGAGTAAGTGAAGATCTTTTCATTATGTATGGTACCAAACTGACCGTGAGATATGAACCTAGCACACCACGTGGGAACTAGGTGCCACGCCAGGACCTTCCTTATATTGCTCAGCTACATGAAACTGGATGGAAATCACGGACAATTTTTCATTGCCGCTTCGACCATCGTTCATTCAATGCGGTGGTACGAACTCGGGCGGGACTAACCCTACCACCTAGTAAGTAAGGAAGGGGGACCTAGAGTTGTTCGTGGAAACGGCCAGCCTCAACGGTTGAAAATGGTCACCCATTCAGAATCGCAATGCGTCGCGCCACTGGGCTACCGAAGCCGAGGCCGATACTATCGTAGTTCACTATTCATATTATATGCATTAAAATATATATAAGTACAAAAAATCAAATTTCAAGCAATATAGCAAAAAATACAATACAATAAGGACATGTCATTCGTAACCTAAAAACATTACGTCCGTTGTGGCTCCAACATTTTTAGATGAATACGGCAATGAAAATGTAACCGCGCTCCATCTTTCAGTAGGTACGGATAAATCTTCACACGGGAACCAATAAAGCCTTAAACCTCCCGAAAAATATAACGGTAGATGGGAAAGCGATTTCGGCATAATCATTTCCGCACTGAATTATAAACATAGGGTGTCCCACGTCGCTCGTGTGCTTTGCATAATGGCGCCGCTCACTCAAGATAGATGGTTATTTTTGCAAGATTAGAGAGCCGCGCCGCTCGTATGGTTTACACGTGAAGGGGTTAACTCGTCAGAGGGAAGTTGGCTCAATGAGCAGAGTAAATGTGTTCGATCTTCATCCGTTGGATCCCATCCTGGCAACAAACGCGCGCGCAGGCGGCCGAAACATAATGTTAACGAATGGGTGTGTCAATGACCCCAACAAACCAATGAATGTAAGAGTCTTGTGCTGAACCCTGCTGCAACCCCAGGGGGCCCCCACGCCGACGGAAGAAGACACCAACAAAAGTAAGTCGCGAGCGCGCAACATTCCTATTTATAGTCCTTTCTCCCAGAATTTGGGTCATACCACGTCGGGGACGAAACAGAATGAGACATTCACAGTGAAAATGTTGCTAAAAGCTTGAAGGTAAAATGAGAAGTGTAAAGCTGGATGATATTTAATGAAGCAGTGCTGTGTCGCCATCAGATTTTTTTTTCTACTTTTTCGAAAAAGTCCCTATACATTTCTAGGTAAATAAAGGTAAAAATAAATGTATGTAGTAATGTACATAAGGTAAGAACATCATTTGCACTTTATGACATGCTCATATAACATTACCTATTGGTAGAAAATTCCAAGGATGGTTTTTCCTATTTTCTCTAGTTGTCATACAAGATGTTATCAATTCACTTCTTTACCTGCCTTGAATTCCTAGTATAGTTAATTAATTGATAGCTTTTCTATTTATCTTACGTAACTTTTTACACGTTTTTAAGGTTCCGTGCCCAAAGGGTGCCAACGGAACCCTATTACTAAGCCTCCGCTCTCCGTCTGTCCGTCACAGGGCTGTATCTCATGAACCGTTATAGGCAGGCAGCTTAAATTTTCACAGAGTGTGTATTTATTTTGCCGCTATAACAACAATGAAATTTAATTAAAAAAATAATAAAAATTTGAACACATTACAAAAAACGTAATTTTTGTTTAAAACTGTACGATGATGGTACGGAATCCTTCGTGTGTGAGTCCGACTCGTACTTGGCCGGTTTTTCATTTTAATCACAACTCAATGGCTTTTGATAGATAAACATTTTGATTTGTTTCGAGGTTTTAGTTCCAACACGTCTAACCTGCATAGATTATTGCTTAAACATATAGCACTGAGGCGTATTTGATAATGCTGGAATTGTTTTAAATTTTCCATATTTTTTATTAAGCAGCTATATAATTAAAAGAAATATTAACCTAATGTTTTTAGGTGCGCAGTACTATTTCTTGGCCGATTTGGCATTACTTTTATAGCACAGCAGTCCCGATCCCGAAAAAATAACGTTACGACTTACACTGCGACCTCCGGACCAAAATTTCCCTGCACGATCCTCCACCAAGTGCTCGATTTAGACCCTCGACTACCGGTCCGTATGAAAATTGAGCCCTATGTCACCGTGAATAAGGCTCAGCGGCATAAGGGTGGTGCGGTGCGTCAGGCAAAGGGTTGCGGTACTAAATCACAGCTGGACGTCCGCGGAGATTGATCGGATCGGAGCGGTCGACGCCGGACAGCGATAGGCTGACGAGAGGGCAGCTATGACGGCCCATCTGTCAAACGGACCGTTTACCTAATGCCACGTACGTTTACCGCGCGACGTCGAATCGGGTATTTCGCAATCGTTCCTTTTTTGAATAGAGATTTTTATGCTGGCCGGACTACAATTTTCATTCGTTACGAAAAATTCAAATCGCTTAAGGCGCTAGGACTAGCCAACTACTCGCGCCATACAAATGCACTTTTTAACAAATGTAATAATATGTAGTGAAACGCTTCAGCAAATCCAAATAGAACTCCAGACTGATAATGGATTGTTAATATTTTTTTATTCCATCATTTATTTAAATAATAATAAAAATAAAAAAGTTGATTTTTCTCATTAGAAATCTGAAAGTAATTCGATTTCTAGATATAAGCAAAAACAGCATATATGCATAAACAAAAAAATCCATTTGCTTTTAGATTTCTACATTTAGTCAAAAAAGTTCGGAAATGGACACCGTTTCCGCAATGTATTTTGTATAGAAAAAGGAAACATACATTAACGAAAATAATTCGATTCCTAGACAAGGAATCATATATTGTAAGAATGACACTTATAATCGTCAGACTTAGTTAGTTAACTTGGGGTGCCTCGTCTAACTTTGCGATTTGGCTAGTACCAGGCCCTTAAAGAGAATAGCTGTAATGTGAATAGGGAAGGATAAGTTAAGGATATTCCGACCCGTACAATGCTTTTTTTACACAGAACGCAAAAAGTATTGCACTTTAAGGTACGAATTCGTCGAAAATATTACATATAGCCATAGTAGTTGCAGCGAAAACATATTCACAATTTCAGGTTTAATGGTTTCGTTGTAATTGCCGATTAGAAGTTTTACACCGTTAGATGGCGCTGTTAAATAAAAATCGTATTTAAATAAATTGTAACAAAACCAATAATCCTGAAATTGTGAAATTGTTTTCGCTGCAAGTAATATGACTATATTAAACTTTTATTATTAATTCGTGGCTTAAAGTGCAATACTTTTTGCGTTATGTGTGCAAACAACTTTATATGGGTCGGAACAGGGGGAACTTGTAGTGGAGGAGAGTGCCTAAACAGCGTCACCACATGGGTACATGCATGGGTAGCATGACATATGCTAGTTATAACGCTCGGACGGCACGAGGTACCAGTAAAACAGAGGCGCTATGGATTTCTCATAACGTTGCTCCTGCTACTGTTTTTTTTTTAAATTTAGATCATGTGAATATTACATATGAAAATATGAATATTACATATTTTTGTTTATTTTTTTTAAATGACCATACTGGCCGGCCAAGTGCTTTCTCAAACCATGTTTGAAGGACTCCAGGTTGTACTTTGAGGGAAATACCCTCCAACGTACATGCCACATGCAAAAGTCGCAGGCGTGTTGGGAGTTGTCTCGTTGGTGGAAACTTACATGGGTAACAAATTTCGACCGCATATTTGCGCGCGGTGGCGATTTGCTTTCTGCTAATGCTACGTCCATAACACTTATGTATATACCTGTGCTATGTGTTAATACAGAACCGATCACACAAATAGACTGGTGCTATATGCTGATACTGAGCCGATCCCACAAATAGACTGGTCTATGTGCTAATACTGAGTAGATCACAGAAATAGACTTGTTTTATGTGCTGTACTGATCCGATCAAACAAATAGACCGGTGCTATGTGCTAAGTAGATCACAGAAAAATACATGCGCTTTGTGCTAACACTGAAGTATACCTGTTCTAAGTGATAACATTGACCCGAGCACACAAATAGACCGGTGCTACATACGAATCCTGAGCCGATTACATGAATAGACCGGTTCTATGTGTTAATACTGATTAGATCACAGGAATGGACGGTGCTTTTTGCCAATACTGAGACTATCACACAAATAGATCTGTGTGATGTGCTATTACTTAGCCGATGACAAAAATAGACCCGTGCTATGTGCTAATACAGAGCAGCGTGCATATCCCCCTTTAAACAAATCCAATTTGAGCTTCAAAACGTCCGTGCCCCCGCGGTTAGGTGAACGAAGCCACTTCAGATGTAATTGGATCACAAGGTCGGGCCCGTAGAACAATAAGGCCTCTCGTGTTTACACGAACCGTCGCATCCGCTGAATGTTTATGCAATTAATGGTATTCCGGGGGAGAACGAACGATGTTTTTCTAATTGTGATTTTTAATGATGGTTGAATTTTCTTTCATTATAATTTGGGAAGCTGCGGTTTGTTTTCGAATAGGTAATTTCGCTCACTAGACATAATATTGACATACACTTCTGCTCTACGGATGAAGGAACGTTGTTGAACTCTATCATTATAATATCTCAAGAAAGTGAATAATTAGCGGAATCTTACTTTATTCTACTACTACTACTAAATACTAGGTCTTGAGCGAAACTATATTTTATTATCTTTAAAGTTAATTAAAATTTATTTTGTAATTTCAAAAGGATGAAATATGTATCTTAGCTATATTTTTATGTATTTGTAAATGTTTATTTTCCTTATTTGAGAAAAGTACCTTAGACTTACAGTTTCAACTTCAATAAATCTACACACCTAATGGTTTCATAATCAAAATTCGTTAGAGTTGTTTTTAAATTTAATCGCAGTATTTTTTAGTCGCCCCAATTTTTGTAAAGCTCTTAGCTCTCTTCTTACTAAGAACCAAGAACCCCCTAACCCCCTTCGAACAGAAATGTGTAGTGAAACGCCTGAGAAAGTCTAAATGGAACTTCTAGACTCGTGTTTTAGGATTGCATATTTTGTTACAAAAAAAGCATCCATAACAAAATATGGCTGAAAAAATAATTAATGCACTAAGCGATCCGTTTCTACTTAAATTTTTAACTTTAGTCAATAAATTAAAACTATTTTTGCATTTTTAATATGAAAATCGAAACATAAGTTAAAGAAATCATTTCAATCGCTAGAAGAAAAACAGTGTTTTTTTTTTTGTGCGACCTGACATGGATGGCTAATACCACACAACTATTGTTATGATAATAGCCCAATACACCTCATTCCCGAAGGAATTTGGTGCCATGCCAGGACCTTCCCTTTATGGGCACGGCTACATTAAACTGGATGGAAAACACGGACAATTTTTCATTGCCGCTTCGACCATCTTTTCTAACCCTACCACCTAGTAGGGGAAGGGGACCTACAGTTTTACATGGATTCCGAACCATGGAGCAGCTCGCATTCGTAACGAAATGCACTTATCGAACTCAGAAAGAGAAAGACAGTGGTGCATGTCGGTATTCCCAGGTCTCTGGTACGCTAGGCCAGTCCCCGCGCCACTAGGCTACGAGCCGCTCCGTATTTAAACATCGCAAACTTTCCATTTTGGTCACCACCCTTGCTTTTCATCTTTAAATTACCACTCAATTTCTTCTTCTTAAAATTCAATATTTAAATAAAATCAGCATTAAAGCCCACTCAAAGTAAACCTGCCCGCATGGTTCATTCAGTCCCGGGTGTCTATTTTCGTGCACGCGTCCACTAGAAAGTCAATAATTCTCTCTTAGCGGCCGAGACAGTCCCGTGCGTGCGGGACGGTCGGCCTCACCCCGCAGCGCCCACGTGTGTACGTGCTTAATATTGTATCTCCGCGGGTGGGTTTTATTAAAAGAAAGGAAAAAATGGCGCCGCTGGATGTACGTGGATGAATAAATAAATAATGAAGAGTCACGGGGAGGTGCCTGCGAGACCGAGCCACGAGACTCCGCCACGAGCGTCGCTTGTACTGGAACCGGCAAACAACCGCAACCACAGAATTGGAATATGTTAGAAATGCATATTTGTCGCTAAGCTCTCGTCGACGTCTTACAGTCAACTACTTACAAAGTCAGTTGCGTAGATCTCACACGCGCTAAAAATATTATTTGATATTTCTATGTATTTTTTTGTTACGATATTACCGACTTAATCAGATTTTTACAAATAATCAGGAAAAATACTGATTCTTCGGAATCCAGCTTCAGACGATTGTCCATAAAAAAATTGTGATATTTTCAAAATACGATTACAATCCTTCAAAGTAGATGTCGTTGCATACCATCCTATTAACGAGAAAACAGTAATATTTTATCCATTAAAACATAAAAATATTGAGTTTAATCCGGTTGACTTTCGTGTCAGATACCAAAATCGATTTTAGTGTCGACAGGAATTACATAGGTTGACAGTTGCAGTCAAGATGCCTTAGCGTATAGGATTGATACAGTACATCATCGCCATCTAGTAGTAAATAGGGGAAGCATTGTGCCGATTCGAATATAAACGAGAAATTCGTTGGCTGACAAAGTGTTTTGGTAAGCTCAGCGGTAGAGCAGTGGACATGTAATCCAAAGGTTGCATGTTCGAATTCTGATTCAGGCGAATGTCCAAATCAAAACATTTGAAATTTCGAACATTGTCGTTGAACCTCAAATTAATAAATCGATTTATTATCTCGTACGTCAGGACAAAATTGACCAAACAAACAATAGTAGTAATAGTTCTTGTAGAAAAAATAGAAGTGTAAACTTCAAGACTAAAGAAATAGTTTGAATATAAGGCGGCAATAAGCGCGCGGTTGTTAAGTGAAATGACTGCAATGTCTAGCCTATTCACCATTCTGTGGTTGTACCTTTTTGCGTGCTCCTGTACAAGCGTCGCGCCATTCCAAGCTCACTCCTGATGCGACCCGATAATCTACTTCCGCGCAGGTGTGTCATGCGGGCGTGGAGTTCTAGTTATTTGCCGGGACCTGTATATGTCTGTATAGTCTTTCTCTTTGCGCGGGGAAAATAAAAAAGGGAAAACGTAATAAACATGACAAGGAGAGATAACATTTTGTGTTAGAGCCTCGAATGCTCGTGTAGGGGTGTAGGGGAGGCATATTTTTATTATGAAGTAAAAAGGCTTTTGCTGGTACTCCTGACACGTAACCGTAACGTAGCGTTATGTAACATGGTGATGGCGACTTTGTAGCGTGCAATCGTGTGGCTTTTTAACATAAAGTCTAAACGATTTAAGTTGAATTTGGAAGTGAAGAAGACGTCAATATTGCAAATTTTAACGTGATTTTCATAGTAGAAAGATAATATCGCGGCTTAGATTTTGCGATCCGTGGGGTTATATACTGTTGTTTCTTGTAAGAAACACCTGTTATTTATTCAGTGACATAATCAATTCTATCGGATAGGGTATTAACATGTTATCATTGTGGACACATAATCTAATCCCGGGTTAGATTTTGCAGCCCTTGGGGTTATAGTCGGGTTTTTCTTGCAAGAAACGTATTTATGCACGATATAAAATAAGTGTTAATACAGTTCTGACGGATAGAACTTTGTTATTAGCCATCGGGATTTTAAATTTGACTTCAAATTGATGATAAACATCCCATCCTAAGTCACTAAATCTCAATTGATTCCGAAATGTCTTAACCTAATACTCAAGTATGCGCCGTCTTGTCATGTAGGCGTTGGATTATGTGCCGAGATCCCTATAATTATGCTCAAAATAGACTTTATTTCTGAAGCTAGACCGAAACATTTCGTGCAGTCTTCGATGAAGGATTCGCGTGTGTGATTAATTAAAACGATCTTTAAGGCACTTAATACTCCAGTCCGTTGAAGGCTTACCGCTTCGGAAACTCCAAACGCTGCTATATTAACTCGTCAAAGCGCCTTGCTCGGAATTGAATTTTTCAAACAATCAAGTGACACTTGCTGGCGCGACGGCGAGAGCACATCAATCACTGCTCCGCCGACCCGCAACCTCCTTCCCCGCACCCCCCAACCCCCGCACCGACCCCCGCACCGCAGTAGCTTCACCATCGTGATCCCGCTTTGCACAAGTAGCATTTTAACATTGAACATTCTTTTTAGATCGCGGGCTTGGCGTTCTCAAAATCTCAACCTAGCACGGGAAGGGGGACCTACAGTTTTACATTGGTTCTAAACCATGGATCAGCTCGCATTCGTAACGAAATGAACTTATCCAACTCGGAAAGAGAAATAATAAAGTAGTGCATCACCTATGCACTACTTTACTATGTATGTACTATCTCGAGGCGGCAATGAAACATTGTCCGTGTTTACCATTCGTTCAGTGTAATTCTGTGCTCATAAAGGGAAGGTCCTGGCATGTCACCTAATTATTTCGGGAATGTAGTGTGTTAGGCTAATATCATGAAGTAGGTGTGTGGCATTCGCCAGGTTTCATGAATTTTATTTTGCAAGTCGAGGCTTGAACCTTCGAACATCAGTAACATGTGATATGTGATAATCAAACCTAACGCCTTTCTGCTCCCGTACAACCGTGACGCCAATGATACGGGCCAAATCTCTGCACACGTCGGAATATTTTAATGTCGCCCTCCCTCTCCGCGGGGTAGGTGCGAGAGAGGGGGCCGAGGGGTAGTCGCCGGGCAAGGACAGGTGTCTTCATTGGCTCCCGCGTCGCGTCGCATCCATCATCGGTGTCTGGCGGCTGTTTAGCGCAGCTTTCAGACACTGGAGTAGCTCAGCGTCACCTGGAATATTCGGTGGTAGGTCAACTTTCATTTACTAAAGAATGTGACAGAGATGAGTTCTTAGTGTGGACGAGAATGGTATATTAGGATCGTTTGGACACGTACATGCATTGATTGAATAGAGCTGTTTCGATTAACTTTCCTGTTAAGGGGAATAAATACCTAAATGTGAACGTTTTTCTGAAGTTGAATTCAGTAAAGCCTTTAGTTGTCAGACATTGCGTATAGAACGGATGTAGCGACCTTGCGCCCTCTACTGAGAGCTGCTAGTTTCGCACGCCACAAATGCGACCAACAGATGCAATAGAAGCTAGTTAACATGGCGGGCGCTAGATGGCGCTACCAGCCTGAAGTCTATATCGCACTAACGAAGTTTCCCAGCGAGATAACACATATACAACATTCAAATCACGACTAGGGGAGAGCAGCTGCGCAGCCGTGGGTCTCAAGACCTGACCCACCTTTTCATCTCTCCACAGTGGTGACCCCGACGTGATTCAGCAACAACACCACGCCTCCTCTAGTCACAACAAGGTATACTTCAGCAGTCACGACAGTTGCTACCGGCCTCCCACCAGCGGGTCTCACCGGTAGTAACTCAAGCATGTCGTCATCCAGCATCACTCCAAACCAGCAGAAGAAAATCAGCACCATCGTCCTGAGTAGGTGTATCGATACGCCAACTAAGACGCCGGTAACATCATCACCTCCGGCAGCCGTCACCCAGCATCACGACCGACTCACCGCGTCACACTGGGCACCTCCGGCAGCCGTCACCCAGCATCTCGACCGACTCACCGCGTCGCACTGGGCACCTCCGGCGCTCCGTCATCCAGCACCACGACCGACTCACCGCGTCACACTGGACACTGACGATCAGCACCGAAACCAGCAGCAATATCGTCTTCATGGCAACTTGCCATTCGACTGAGGGAAAGTGATGTAGCGACCTTGCGCCCTCTACTGAGAGCTGCTAGTTTCGCATGCCACAAATGCGACCAACAGATACAATAGAGCTAGTTAACATGGCGGGCGCTAGATGGCGCTACCAGCCTGAAGTCTATATCGCACTAACGAAGTTTCCCAGCGAGATAACACATATACAACATTCAAATCACGACTAGGGGAGAGCAGCTGCGCAGCCGTGGGTCTCAAGACCTGACCCACCTTTTCATCTCTCCACACGAAAATGGGAATGTGTACCTTTGCAAACGCAAAGGTACACATTCCCATTTTGTCCAATACACTTGTATAGTCATCGAAGTAAAAATTATTTCAAAAACCGGCCAAGTGCGAGTCGGACTCGCACACGAAGGGTTCCGTACCATCTACAAGATTTAACATAAAAAATCACGTTTTTTGTATGGGGCCCCCCTTTAATTTTTATTATTTTTTAATGTTACCTATTTGCAAAATAAATACACACGCTGTGAAAATTTGAGCTACCTACCTATTACGGTTCATGAGATACAGCCCTGTGACAGACGGATGGACGGACGGACGGACGGACGGACGGACGGACGGACGGACAGCGGAGGCTTAGTAATAGGGTTCCGTTTTCACCCTTTGGGTACGGAACCCTAAAAAGGACCTTTTTAACCTTCGAAGCTATTTTCTCTGTTATCTCTCTATTTAGAAGAATGAAATAAAACAATTCTTATACCATTCAGCCATAAAAAGGTACACATCCCCCTTGCTGTTAAAAAATCTTCTTCTTCGTACCTTGCTGAGCGGGGACGGAGCGCGCGAAACTTGCGTACCCTCCCACTGACATGATGGCACTGGCTAGATTCCGTCGCGCGTATTCTCGACTTTACGCTATGGTGTATAGGCCCCTTAAGCCTAGATAAATAAACTAATACCTGATTACCTTATAAATGATACAGATAAGCTAGCCGGTAAACTCATCTCAGCATCCTCTTCTATCAAAAAGATAAGGGAATTATGTGATATTCAAGCAGCTAAGGATATCTTTTATGCTTACTTTGACAGTCTGTAGTACGGTTCATGAGATACAGCCCTGTGACAGACGGACGGACGGACGGACGGACGGACGGACGGACGGACGGACGGACGGACGAACGGACGTACGGACAGCGGAGGCTTAGTAATAGGGTTCCGATGGCACCCTTTCGGTAAGGAACCCTAAAAATACTACACTAAACTCTGACATTACCACAATACCAGAAATAACTTTAACATATAATGCCCTAAACCGAGAAGAGTTATCATAGTACAAAAAAGTATATTTTACTCATGAATATTTCTGTCCCAATATTTTCGATTTGTGGTAAGTTTCGACACAGCGCGGGTGTGTTTATAGTGAATGGAACGCGACTGATTTCGGGCCGCCTGTCTATCTAGCCGAGTGAATTTGATACGAGACATTGCGAGCACATGTTACGTCGGCTTCACAAGAAAAGGAAACAGTTTATCGCTGGGATTTATGGTACCCGCTCCGACTCGTTCTGCGTCAGCGAATATTAGATTCTTTCTTTGGATGTTTACCATACGACTGACAGACGCGTGAACTGAATTTATACAATCGACAAGGACATCGTTGGTGCAATAGGCAAAGGGAGTAAATAAGAACATCTCCTATAGTCGCATGTAGCACACATTATGTGAAGTAATGTCAAACGGGAATATTTTTTTTTTTACCAAAAATAGTGTTTTATTCACACGTATATTAGTTAACTAATTATTCACAAATTTTACACATTACTTCACAAAATGTATTCCGATTGCAATAATATAGACCGGTTCGTTTCCAAGTATTTTTAAAAAAAATCTTATAATGTAGTTTTAGTTTTTATCAATATCGGCCCCACGCCTCCTTTGAGAGTTTTTCGATATTGCTTATAGTTTCGGATTTGGCTATGAAGGCACACTTAAAAAAATCATTCTGTATAATGTGTTTTTGATCCACTAGTACATAATTTTCCCATTTTTACTCCGCCAAATTCGCAATATAAAAGTATGACTCGCTTCATGGACAGAAAATCCGCTTACACACCTTATTATCTCTTTCGACGCGCCTTCGACGCTCCGAACCATAGGCAAATGTAAAGACATAGAGAGTCAGCTGACGTATGAGACCAAAATCGTTTCATACAAAATATACGGAAATTTCTTTTTTTTCTCTAAACATTTTCTCAATCGCTATATAGCTTCATAATTATATCAATTCAATTCAATTCAATGCCACACAATGTGGCGTTTATTTCACAGATAAGTGGTTATGTTAGCAAAATACAAGTTGATAGGTACGCGCGAAACCCTGAGGTTTGTCTGCGCGTGACACTTCGCTTTATTCTAGCATAAGAGAACACGACATGAAATTCATATTGAAATAAAAATTAAATAGATAAATTAAACCGAACAGTAGGTAAACACAAGTTGTAGGCTAAATAAAAAGTATATAGGTAAAAAAAATAAAAATAAAACTATTTAAAAAAAAAATCAAACATCACAAAAAAAGATAAAATTATTTGCATGCAAAAATTTGACTTATATAAAGGGATTTTCTAGATTTTCAAGTAAAAGATTTTTTATATCTTGTTTTCGTTTAGAAATAGGCAAGTCTCGTCTTAAATCTATTCTTATATTATTAAATAATTTAGGTACTATATATTTTAGAGTTCTTTTTCCAAAGTAATTTGTTGTTTTGGGTATTTGGTATTGCTGGTCAATATTAAGCCTTGTTGGGTAAGAATGTGCTATGGGTACCTTATGTGAATCATTACTGTAGTTTGATAAGATTATTTTTTGTGAACACATCCCTCTAGCCGGAAGCACTTTAAAGTACCTGAACAGGTGCCCAGGATCTGCACTAGCGATAACCCTTTCGGCTGGTGGAGCCATTATCTTAAGTATTCTGTACTGCAGACCATGAACCCTGTCCAGGTACGAGTCAAACGTGAGAGCCCACACACCTACCCCGTACATAACAATTGGCTCAACCAGCGCTCTATAAACTACTAAAAGCAAGTCGGACGGGAGCTTATGTTTGAGGGCGTGCATGTTCTTAAGGCACAGTCTCAGCTTGGCACACACATGATCAATGTGAGTTTTCCACGAGAAGCTGGTGTCTACAGTGAGCCCCAGATATTTGTGCTGTTTTACCACCTCAAGCAAGGTGCAGCCGGCAGCGGCGCCGGAGCACGGATTTCCACTGCCGCCGGCTCCGTGCAGACACGCGTGAGAGTGTGCTGTTACCTCCACTGCTTCCTCGCTACCGCCAGTCAGGTAGGGAGATCGGATGTGCATAACCTTCGTCTTCTGGTTATTTAAGCTGAGACCATTATCGTGAGACCACCTGACAACATTGCCAAAGTCTTCCGAAAGTTTGTCAACAGCTTTCTTCAGATCTTCATCTATTGCTACTATGACAGTGTCGTCAGCGAATTGAAGGATAAGGCAGTTTTGCACCACCCTAACGACGTCGTTGCTATAGACAAGGTATTCAATCGGTCCTAAACAGCTGCCCTGGGCAACCCCAGACGCCATCTTGATCTCATCACTGAGTGCTCCTGCTACCTTGACCCGGGAGGGTCTGTCCTGTAGGTAGGAAACTAGGAGCGCGAGGGCTTGCCCACGCACGCCACTGCGCTCGAGAGCCTGCTCTAGCTTGCCATGACTTAGGGTATCGAACGCACGGCTGTAGTCTATGAGAACCATGACTACATGCTTGCGTTCATTAAGAGCATGGTTTACCGCATCTGAAAACGTCGACAGAAGGTCGCTTGTGCTTTTTTTGGCTTGGAATCCATATTGATAGGGGGATATAATGGTATGATTGTTTAGGAACGTGGTTAAATGGGAAACTAAATATTTTTCAAAAACTTTATTTATTGTTGATAATATAGATACCGGACGATAATTTGCGCAATCAGAATGGCTTCCTTTTTTATAAATCGGCCGAATAATAGCCATTTTGAGTACATTCGGGTATTTTCCACATTCCAATGATTTATTTATGATTTTGCTTATGATGGGGCTAATTTCCGTTACGATTTGTTTTAAGTCAACGGGTCTAATATTGTCCTCACCTGCAGCTTTGTTATTTTTTAGCGACATAATTATTTTCATTATTTGTGCAGGACTACTGAAAGGAAAAACTAACGTATCGTTTGTAATCGCATGAACAGGTGTAATCGTTTGGACGTTACACGAATGAGTAATTTTCTGTACCTCATACTTAAATGTGTCCGCAAAAAGGTTTGCAATTTGTGTGGGTGTACCATCTATATACCG
Organism: Incurvaria masculella; assembly: GCA_946894095.1. Taxonomy (NCBI): domain Eukaryota; kingdom Metazoa; phylum Arthropoda; class Insecta; order Lepidoptera; family Incurvariidae; genus Incurvaria; species Incurvaria masculella. The sequence continues at coordinate 3,820,404 of OX335644.1, read as the reverse complement.
CATTATGTTCTCATCAAGTGATTTTTTATGGTTACCTAAGATTTCATTTATTAAACGCCAAATTTCCTTTAAGTTTCCCTGAGCATTTCCAAATTTATCAAGATAATATATATTCCGGGCAATAAACGTCTCGCGTGCAAGTTTATTCTTTGCTTTGTTATAGGCCTGTTTATGCCGGTTGCAGCGCGGACAACTCTTCCACCGTCTAAACAACCTATCCTTCTCCTTCATCGCCTCTAGCAATGCAGGAGTGACCCAAGGCTTGGTTTCCCGACTGCAACCGCTCTTAAGAGACACTGGTTTCTCGCAGGAGCGTCGAATATTTTTAAACACAGCAACAAGCATTTCACAGAGCTGCCCGGGCTCGTCATACTGCAATGCAAGGGCCTTCCAGTCATACATTGGCAGTTTTCGTTGCAGAAGTTTATAGTTTGTCACTTGTGTCCGTTCATCTGTCTGCGCTATTAATGTCTGAAAGGATCTGTCAACAATGTTGGTACCAACAATGTAGTGGTCAGAAATTTTCACCTTGACGATAGCTGAAGACATTTCGCGATTTCTGTATCGAACAAATATGTGATCTAAGCATGACTGAACGAGCTTGTCCTTAACTATTTCTTCTCTGGTATAGTCTTGGATGCAACTGTCAAACCCATATGAGGACAAGAGGTCCTCGTAGTCGGCTACGTTCGCTTCGTTCTTGCTATTAGATTTTAAATCGATATTAATATCGCCAACTATCACTATACGCTTATTTTGTTCTGAGCGAGCAAGGTATGCATCGAGTTCTGCGAGAAATGCGGGGCGCGAGTTGGCGGGGGGGCGGTACAGCGCCAGTACCGTAGTCGTATTGGCCTGGGCAACCGCCGCCGCCCCCGCCGCCGACCGCTCGCCTCCGCGAGAACCGCTTGCAGCGCGTGCGCTTCGTGCCCCCGCTCTCCCCCCGTTCTGCAAGAATTTCAGCTCAAGTGCCTCGCACGACGAACCGAACTCGCACGGCACGCACTCAGAGCAAGCTAGCTCTTCTCGAGTAAAAATTAATAGCCCTCCCCCACGCCGATTTGCTCGGAGATGATAATATTTGTTAGGAAACCCAGCAATATTAAATAAATGTATTTCATCTTGCCATATATTTACTTCTGAAAGAATAACCATAGATATTTTGGATAATGAATTTTGAATGTTCGTAAGAAAGATGTCAAAGTTACGTCTAATGGATCGAATATTTAGATGGATGATTGTAATGTTGCCTTTGTCTGCAACACGTAATGTGTCAGTCCATAAGTCGATCTTGTCTACTATTTCATTTTTACATTCTGTTTCAATTTCCTCCATAGATGTGATTACAGATATAATATTTTTTTATTAGTGCTCGGATCAAAACATCGAATTTCAAATGAGACAAAGTTTGTGTCTTACGTAAGACATGACCTTTCTTTAAGAAATAGATAAGATTAGTATTTTTTAACACATAGTTTTGAGTACATATAGTAATAAACTTTAGCCCATACAAATAGTATACGTAATTTAATAGCAATAACAATTGAGTAAATAAAACATTAATTTCACTTGGGTACAAAAAGGTCATTGAGTGCCACAATCTGTTTATGACTGCTTTGAATTTACTGTTTTTCGGAGGCGGCGGTGGAGTGTGCAGGGGCGCTGGTCTCAGCGACGGCAGTGGGTCCGACGGTCGGCGGCGGCAGCGATGCTCGGCCGAGCCGCTCGAGGTCTGCCGGTGCGCGGATACGCAACACCTGGGCTCCTTCAGTGCGCCGCATGAGGATGCGGCCGTCTCTCGTCCAGACATACTTAAATCTGTGCTCCTTGGCGGTTGCGCGGGCGGCACGAAATAACTGCCGATTTGCGTAGGTTAGGTTTTCGTTTACGAACACTTTCCTGGCTGGTCCGGTGACGACGTCAGTGGAGCTGAGTCCGCGGCGCACTCGCGCCGCCTGCAGCCACTCTCCTTTGATGGCGCGGCGCGTGAACCGCGCGACGATGGGGCGCGGGCGCTCGCCGTCGGGACGACGCGGACCGACGCGCGTCACGTAGTCCAGGTCGCGTGAATCGAGCGGCACTCCTAGCTTCTGCGATATTACCTCGAGGACGTGGCCGAGGTTTTCCCCACGCTGTTCGTCAATGCCGTTGATCTCAACATTATTTGCGAGCTGCTCCTGGTCGCGGTTGTTGGCGGCCACTTTCAGGGCGGATACCTCCGCTTTGAGTTCTGCCACCTCGCCCTCGAGGTGCTCCACGCCTTCGATGCGTCGACTCATGTCTGCGAGCTGGATTCCGAACTTGACGAGATCGTCGCGGGCGAGGTTCAGTGATGCGCCGAACTCGCTCAGCATCGGTTCGAACCTCTCGAACTCCTCTCGGCAGATGCGAAGAGAGGTTGCGAATGAGTTTATGTCAGCCGCTGTAACGATGGACGCGGAGGCGGCGGAAGTGGCGGCCGCAGTTCCGCTCGCTTTCTGTGTTAGCGGCGGCGGCGGGGTGTCGCGGTGCTGAGCGGGGCTCTGGCGGGCGGCGGCAGTCTTGGCCGAGGGCGCGGTCTTAGTTGCGGCAGGCTTGGTCGCGGGTGCGGCGGCGGCCGCGGGTGCGGCGGCGGCCGCGGGTGCGGCGGCCGCCGATTTCACTGGCGTGTCATCCCGGTTGCAACGCTTTTCACCTGCTAGGCACAGCGGGCACACCCAGGCACTGAGTGTGTCGCGCAACCATCTCGTCGATTGCTGCGGATTGACGCACAGACGGTGATAATCCTGCTCACACTTGCAGCAGGAAACTCCTTCTTCTTTCGTTTTAAACGAATTGTTACACGCAGGACAGATTGACATCTTGTTTGTCAACAAACACTGTGATTGAACAAAACAATTTTGTTGAGGGTATTCCAAAAATAATTCTCAACCGTGCCCGTATTTCCTAGTTGAAAAACAGGACAAACCGGGAGTTTTGATTTGTGCCCACACGTACACTGGTTTACAGCTATAATGTCTATTTATTTTACGCGAAAACAGTATATTACTTGTTTTATAACATTTATCATGCGGTGAGCGGCTCGAAATGCTAGCAGCTAGTTGCACACACACACAAACATATGAATGTATGTTTAAGTTTTACTTTGAAATATTGAAGAATAGTTAGGAAATTTGATTGACAAGGAATCAATGGGTCCCTCCTTATTCACCATAAAAATAGGGTTTTTGTCCGGGTTTTTCATCCCGTTCACTAAACATTATATAACTGAACAGGTAAACTTGCTCTCTTTAAGGAATACTAGAGAAATCATAAAGATTTCGCAAAAAACCATTTCATATTCCATGAGCGCGACTCCTATGTTTTTCAGAAGTTGTCTCACCGGGCAGATGTGTTCGATCTCTCTCTAACTAGCGGTGGTACTTGAGTTAACGTCTAAATCCCATACTTTGTTCATCTTGTAAGCACAACGCGCTATGCTAGGTCTATGCTCCAAACATCGCGTCCGTGTCCGGAGCGCGCTGCGCGACCAAATGGCCGGCGTGCAGTGTACACAATGAGCGAGAGAAGACGGAAGCGGCGACCGAGACTCGTCTGTATGGCGTCTCTTTTTAGTGATAACACATACAGTCACGGTAGCGCCGGCCAGTGATTTCGCGTTTGAATTCGTTCGTTACAGATGTTCTCGAGTTCCAATTAGGCGTAAAAACACGTAATAACTGTATCTGCAGATCTATTCCTAGCATTCAGTAATCAGAAATAAGGAATCCTGAGTCTAGAAAACCGCTTTAATAACGATTTTCAAAGCGAGTTTTTCTACGGGAAACCTTGATTGATTAAAAAAACAATGCTCCGGAATATTTTCGTCAAGAAAATAGCTTTGAAAACCGCTACAAAAGCGGTTTTCTAGACTCAGGATTCCTGATTCCTGATTACTGAATACCAGGAATAGACCTGTAGGACGCTATTTCGTGCACCGAACATTCGATATTGCTTGTATCGAATTCGTGAGTGACCTAACTACCATCAGTGCGTAATCACTGCAACCATAGATTAAAGAGGAAGGGTTAGTTTGCTAATGTCATACCAGTGTTGAATAGGGATTATAAAAGTTCGCAGCTGGCGGTGCAATTCACATTTCAGAATACATTAAATTGATGCCGATGAATACCAATGATATTTTTTATTTACAATGACATTACTCAATTTGTAATTACAATGTAACGTTTTCATCAGCTTACTTAGGCACAGTTTGAAGCAAGCTTATTTGAATAACGGTGTAACTAGGCGCATGGCGCTGGCTAGAAATGTCATAGTACCGGAGAAAATAGCAGTTTTCGGCGAGTTTTACTTACTTGAGACTTCAGCTATCTAAACATTCCTCTTTATACTATGCTGATACATAGCTCATACGGATGAGTTCTGGTCGCCATTCCCGGACCTTCCTTACTCGTCGAGGAGACGCCCGCGCCGCCCACAGAGAATATAAAGCTTCGAGCACAAATCTAAACCCTTTTTATCTGCGCGCTACCTGCGTGCGCGGCAGGAGGTGGGCGGCGAGGGGTCGCTCTTCGCGGAGGTCGTTACCGAGATGAAAACACACCCGTTTGATGTCCTCCGGGGAGCGCGGTCGACGAAGGCGGAGTGCGTTCGGCCGTTCCTCGCGGCCGATGCTTCGCTCGGGAGCCATCCGATGAATCTCGATCGGCGATATCGGTTGAAGAGGTGTTGATTCGATTTTGTCGTTGTTGGTGAAACCACCCTGCATTTAGGGTAAGTCATATATTTTCGACTCTATTTTTATGTTACTTGACATGGATAGCGAATACCAAATCGACCGTTATTATATAAGCCTAACACAGGAACTATATAGGTAGCATGCCAGGACCTTATATTGCTCGGCTACATTGAACTGAATGGAAAAAACGGACATTTGCATTGCCTCTTCAGCTATCGTTCAAATAATGCGATGGTACCAACCCGGGCGGGATAAACCCTACCACCTATTAAGTAAGGAAGGGGACCTAAAGTTTTTCTTGGAATCCGAACCACAGGCAGCCTCAACGGTTGAAAACGGTCACCTAGCCTAACCTAACCTAACCTAACCTAACCTAATCTAACCTAATCAAACCTAACCTAACCTAACCCAACCACGCTTAAAGTGGCTTTAATAAGCTTATCAAATCGCAAGGCGTCGCGCCACTTGGCTACCGAGGCTTGGATGGATTATATCATACTTAGTTGACCTTAGTCCAATACACCTTATTCACTAATAAAATATTATATAAGGGACATACCAGGCCAGTTACTATGCTAAATTAACTCGCTGGATAACCAGGCAAGTGAGTGATTCGATGTTACGTTAAATTCCATTTCGTACCTTGCTAAGTGGTAAATTTCAGTTCACTTGGCCGAATGACACGTCTGACAGTTGCAAGGTGCAAAATGGAATTAAATATCAGATTGCCTGTTCAGGCCGGCGATCTATTTATCAAGGTGACCCATTTTATATGAGCGCAACTACCTATGTAAATTAAATTATGTAGGTGGAAAGAATGAACAATTTACTTCATTGCCGCTTCGACTATCATTGCATTCAATGGTACAATTTCAGGCTATAGCTACATAAATATAACCTACCACCCAGTAAACCTTCTTCCGCATTCTCAACCAAGATGCATCCCTGCATGTCGTTGGTGTCAATAAAAATGACATTTATTGACTTTCTCCTTTATCAATCGATGTCTGAGGACTCTTTGAATGCGATGCGTTTTCCAATAGTCTATAGTGTCTCCAGGTATAAGTACTCAGTCTTTGTACTGGTGGCCTTTTGACTTCTGTTCGGCATCCCTGTGAGGTGTTGAAAATGTATTAAAACTGTGCAACTTCTATGAATTTACATCATTAAGTTATGTTCTACCTGCATGGTAACTGAAATACCTATATTCAGTATCCGTGCCTTTTGAAATTCGTACAACAATAATAGGCTTAAATATGTTTTGTAACTATTATTATAGCCTTATGTACTAGTTCACTAAACTATATAATGATTCATGTTTTTAGTTTTTTCATCTTGACCGTATTAAAGGTCTTGATGTTTGGTCATTTAACAATCTCCCGTGGTGTCTAACCGTCTCCATTGGAGAGTATGAATGGATATATTTTTAACACGTGAACAGCTCGTGGTCAAGAGGCTAGAGGCCTTGCCTTACATGCGAGAGGTCTGGGTTCAAATCCTCGCCCGGTCATGCACCACTTTCTTTCTCTTTCTGAGTTGGATAAGTGCATTTCGTTTCGACAGCGAGTTGTTCTATGGTTCGGAACCCATGTTAAATTGTAGGGTCCCCTTCGCCTTCTAGGTGGTAGGGCTAAGCCCGCCCGGGTTGGTACCACCGCATTGAATGAAACTATGGTTGAAGCGGCAATGAAAATTTGTTCGTGTTTTCCAACCAGTTCAATGTAGCCGTGCTCATAAATGGAAGGTCCTGGCTTCGCACCTAATTGCTTCGGGAATGTGGTGTATTGGGCTAATATCATAACGGTAGTTGTGTGGTATTAGCCATCCATGTCAGGTTGCATAAAAAAGAACACACCTTTCAAATTTTCCTAGCAAAATACTTACATTAATCACATTGTTATCGCAACACATACTAATTTAAAATAAAAATATCTTTCCATATCGGACACACAAATGGGAAAGAACCAGGTGCGTCAGTATTTCACGCCGAGATAGTAAATCGCTTCTGTACAGGGCGCAAATAAGGTCTTGTGTGGAATATTTTTCGCATCATTTGGACGATTCAGCTAAATACCTTGATGGGTCCTCAAACTCGATACAGCGCCGCGGTGTGCATCTCGACGCCAGCCCCGAGGTATCCCAGAACTTGGAGACCCTCATACTCCGAAGGGATGTAGGGAATAAGCTAACGTTAACTTGTGTTTCTATACTAGCCCCATAACATCCCCATATCCACTCATTAATTAGAATGAGGATTATTTCCTATTTCAGAATTTGCTCAAACTGTAGTTCCTTTTCCCTTTATCTTCGAGCCATCTAGATGTATAAAGAAAGGTGACTACAGTTATAGAAAATGCATAAGCATGAAGTGACCCTCATTTAAAATTATGTGCACATGGAAATAATGAAAAATAAAAAACAAAAAGTGCATATCATTGCGAAGCTCATGGGCCAATTTAGCGGGATGAAATAACGACTCGCTAGGCCGGAGTGAAACACGTGTGCTTCGGTTGAAGATCGTATATTCACTAAATCAACCGACTCATCGAAAAGACACAGATAGCAACATTTCCAAATAGTACGCAACAAAAGTGAAGTGAACCATCGATACTGAAGTGAGCTGGCGCTCAAGGCCACTCACGCAATAGTGTCACTTTTTATTATTTTATTTTTGTAGTTTTTTTTTCACCCCTTACATGGAACCTTGAGTCTCAATCAACTCTATTGTGGACTACAATGCACCTCTATTACCTGTCCACCAACTGCAACCCTCATAGGAGCGAAGATCATAAACGAGCTATTTCTACAATGTTCCGCCTTTGATTCTCCAACGTCCTTCGTTTTCAATTTAAAAGTCTCCCCCCCCCCCCGCCCCTAGGCCGGTGCCCCCTCCCCACCCCGCCTTCTGAGCCCGCCGCTGAGCCGAGTTTAGCGAGGCTAAGCCGCGCGCTTGCCGGTGAGTTTTCAGACGTATTAGTTTCAGGATATTTCCATTTCTGTGGAAAGTTCTCTGATAAATGTACGAACGCGAGATTTTCTGTACAAAATGAAATAATATGACCCATACTTGTTTTATTGATGTTGTTATATTTCTTATGTTTTCAAAATGTGTTTCCAATTACCCAGGGCATTAAAAAAATCGGTATCTCAATAGAGACTTTTTGCTAGGTGTTGTTAGATATGAAAAGTTCGAGTAGTCACTGTGATTGGTGGCGCGAATCCTACATACCTCGACGTGGTGAACTGACTGGCCAATCAACTTCCGCGAAAAAGGATACTCTCGATTAACTGCTAATTTTGTTGTTGCCAGGGTAGCTTGTTACAAGGACCAACTGCCCTTACCAACTCGTCAGAAGTGGGAATCGAATGCCAACCATGGCAAATAGACCAAAACCATTTTTAGGTTTTTTTTTATGTGACTTGACATGGATGGCTAATACCACACCTTCTGTCATGGTATTAGCCCAACACACCACATGGGAACTAGGTGCCATGCCAGGACCTTCCTTATATTGCACGGCTACATTGAACTGGATGGAAAACACGGACAATTCTCATTGCTGCTTCGACCATCGTTCATCTAATGCGATGGTACCAACCCAGGCGGGATTAACCCTACCACCTAGTAAGTAAGGAAGTGGACCTACAGTTTAACGTGGAATTCGAACCACGGCCAGCCTCTCTCAACAGTCGAATGGTCACCTATCCAAGACCAGACCGGACCCAGCGTTGCTTAACTTCGGAGAGCGATCGCCGAAGTGTCGCGCCACTAGGCTATTGAGGCTGACATCGAGTAATCGGAATAAACATCGAAACTTTAATTTAAACGAGAATTCAGCGAGATTTATGGTTCGATCTGATACTGTAATAAATTTCACCAAACTTCCACCCTAATACGTTCAACTTACAAGTTACTTGCGAGAGTCATAAACGTCATTGATGAGAATTTACATTGAAAGTGTAGCCGGTCGCCGGGCGTCGAACTCGCGCGAGTTCGCAGCGGGCGCCGCTAATATCGCGTCGCCTCCCATTAATTCTCATCTAATCTCGCCCCGAATGTGGCCTAATGGTCACACCGGGGTAATCCACTGCCGGGCGAGTTCGGAGCGCGCCGCCCGGAATACTAAGCGAGGATTCGCAGGTTGACCCGCGCGGGACCGCGAAGTTTGCGGGGCCTCTTGCGCTGGTGGTCACCTCCCGGGAGACAAGTTTCATGGAATAGCTTGCCTTTGTATACCAGATGTCGTGGGTTCGAAAGTAAATATGCTTTTTGGTATTAAGCAATTTAGTCGCTTTTTAAAACGAGTGATATACGGAATGATTTTATAGATATCTACACCGTTTCTAGAGGAATCTGCATGCATGTTTTTAAAGTAATTAAGAGAAAAATGAGGTGATCGAGATTCATACAATGACTCGTGCTGTTTCCTCAGTAAATTATGAAATATAATTCTGAGATTTTGCACATTAAATAAATCAACATAGAGTACGTTTTTATATTTTTGATAACTTATCCTATATCCATGATACAAGCCAAGACAAGATGTATCAATATGTTTGAGGGCGTATATCATGGATATAAGTTTAGGTATAAACAAAATCAAAACGTACAGACTTAACTCTCAGTTGGTTTATTTAATGTGCGACATTTCAGAAAATATTTCTCAATTTGACTGAGGAAACATGCACGAGCCATTGTATGAAACTAGAGCACCTCATTATCCTCTTATAACTGATAGAATATTTGGTACTTGCGTTTGCGTTTTGATCTCACGTTATACCCTACGTGACGTCACCCTCTGACGCCATCCCCCTGGCTTTTAGCTTCGCTTGCAAGCTGCCTAAGTACGGTGTGGGGCATAACTCATATTCATCCGCACGTTCTTTTAGGAATATTGAGCGTTGAGCCAGGCATTACAGATGTTAACGTCCGAGGTCGCTAGCGTGGCGGCGTGTCGCCCCTTAACCCCGGGCCAGTGTCTGATCGATGACGTCATTGCCGCGTCCCTCGCATCGCCAATTTACATACGATTAGGCGCAACTTTGTCTGATGGGTTCCTGCCGGGTCAGGTAAGCCTCTCGTCTGTCCGATTCACGCTTTGGGGATTCTCACACGTTCCTGGTCATTCAACGAAAGGGAAACCATTTGAGTGGAACATCGCCTAGGCATTATTGTATATTAAGGATATTTACAGCTATTGTTTGTTATTTTATGGCGTGTTTGAAACTTGTTAACTATATTTTCTATACAATTATGTAATTAGGTGAAAAAGATTTTCACATTTTGATTACGAAAGTACAGAAGTAAACAGTCAACCAATTAATTTACCTAGATAGTTTCATTTCAAAGGTTCTTTAAAAACATAAAACTTGCAAGTGTTTTTTTCTTAAAAAAACATTCGTTTAATCCTAGTTCTGCATAAACCGTTATCGAACTTAACAGATTGTACGACCTCTAAAATCTTACACTTAACGACTGCTCGACGCGTACGCTTTAGGGGGCACTCGTCTACACTTTGCTTACTCGTGAAACTAGATGGCGCCGCCATCTAGTATCCAGCAGGCAAAGTTCGCCATCATGGCGGTTGAATTCGAACCGACAGTTTGAGTGGCGGACTAGACCAGCGACACGCAAATATGTATGATGTAAGCGAGTGACCAAATATGTGCATGTGAATTAAACAGGTTGAGTATTTGTTCAATCTGTCGTCGTTAGCTCAACAGAAAAATCCTATGGTCATATAAATACTACATATACGACACATATTAAGTTACACTGTAGCAGTGATTGGGAAGGAGAATGTTACAATACAATAAATAAACTTTAAAATAGGTTGTCTAACTCCTCCTCGATTCTCATTCGAAATTTTGTGCCGGCGCCAATTAAATGCACATATTAAAATCGAATCTTGATTCAAAATTGCAATTTTTTTAAATCCTATATTTATAATCGTTCTATATTTATACGCATACGCAGTGAATCATGCAACTGATTACAGTTTCTGATAGCTCACGGAGCGCGCCTTCTCTTTTTTTTTTCTATTTCGCTCTTGCTTTTCGTGTATGCAAACTCCCCCGGCTGAGCGATTCTCACACGTGCGACGAAGTGGCGGTTCTTAGTTCGAGATCTTATAATAATTCTGTGGCCGCGCGCAGTCGGTGCGCCGCCGCCGCTGTTGCGGCAAATTGGATAAGTTGGGTGGGCCTAAGGCGGGATTAGATTAGATGGGTGACGTTTTGGAAAGTTCGGAGGTAATTTTTGGCGACCGGAGATGGTGGCCTATTATTTATCTTGATATATTATTTGAGAAGTTTGTCTGCTTCTGAAATCTTCCAACTTCCAATATGTTCATATATGTAGATATCATAACTCGTGTTCATGTCTTCATTAAAAAATGTAATCTCAAATATGTATTTTTTGTTTGTTTACAGATCAAAGGCGAACTAACTGACCCACATCTATGTTGCAGGTAAGGGTTTTTTCAATAGGGTCTATAAAAATACTAAATTGACAACGAAGGACCGATACTTTCGGCTCGATGAAAATGGAATTTTGGTAGTGCAGCGCGCGGCTCTGTTATCGAGATTCATATTTTTTTCGCCTTTTTTTTCCGCGAAACCGAGTGCCGAAGTATGGGATGCTACGATTTGAGTACTCTTTGACAGGACTGAGATAAATTAGTTCCGTGCTCGCCCTGCGATAAGAATGTGATTTGCTCTCGGATAAGAACAAATCAAAAAGCATTCACCCGACCGGAGCTTCTAAGCTTCCAAACAGCGCAGTATCACTCGCTGGGCTAATCCGAAGATTGCACGTAACATTAAAAGTTAAACACGAGATTGACGGGTAGACTGAAGCTCTGTCTTTTGACAGTAAAAGTGTCTGACACATTTTTCCGTCTAGCCCCTCATCCACCAAACGCGCTATAAGGAACATATAAGCCGATTTTTTCTCAGTACTTTTTATTTCATTCATAACTGATCAGAACTTCACTCTGGTGAATGTCCAAAATTAAATTATTAAAAAATTGTAGATGATTTCGACTACCGTTGGATGAGCGCGCTTATTTAATAGGGTCTGGACCAGAATAATAAATGGACAAGATTACTATGTATCCATGTAGTATTTTACTGGTGTTTTGGTTTTTGGTTATAGCAAAATTGTAATGTCCTTGTATTGCAATTGTAAACATTGCAAACGTGTTGTAAAGTGGAAACATTTTCAACAGTTTCAACTACACTAGAAGTGTAGAAGGTCCTCATCCGTTGTCACAGACGAGAATACACGTACTTCCCCTCAGGCGACTGGTTTTGACGTTCGTCCCCACAGGCCGGGATGCGGCCGGCTCGTGTGGCGTGAATGGGGATAGGAGAGGGTTCCGAGGGACTCGGACGGGTCGCGGGACCGGTTGCGGCTTGTTACGCCAGGGGCAGAGTTGCCTTTGATGACTACCAAATTGGGTGCGATTCAATAGGGAAATAACATTTTTGCGTTATCCGGTCATATTTAGTTACCGAGTAAGCAAGGAAAGGACGGGAATGGAATAAAAATGCATCAGTAAGGCGGCAGCCACACCCACCCTCATGATATTTGCTTAAAACACCGCATTCCCAAAGGAATTAGACGTCATGTCAGGACCTTCTCTTGTGAGCACGGCTACATTGAACTGGATAAAAATCATTGGCCAATGTTTAATTGCCGTATCGATTGTTTTTTTCAACCAATGCAATAAAGTACCAACCCGGGCGGTCCCTACATACGACTTTACATGGATTCCGAATCATGGTACAGCTCGCATTCGAAATGGTAGTGGTGCATGAACCGGGCGATATATTCCATGTAAAACCATAGATTGCTTTTCCCTACTAGGTGGTAGGGTTTGGTACCATTGCATTGGATGAAAAAATGGTCGAAGCGGCAACGAAAACTTGTCCGTGTTTTCCATCCAGTTCAATGTAGCCGAGCTCATAAAAGGAAGATCCTGGTATGACACCTCATTCATTGGGAAATGCGATGTGTTGAGCTAATATCACGGTTAGAGCGATCCCAGGAACATATAAAATCTCCCGGGCGGTTTAGTTTTCAAGAGTTAGTCAGAAAGCCGTCGCCGCCCGCCCTAACTCAGGGCGGGAGGGCCTGGGCGGCGCCCGCGAGAGGCGAGTGCCCTGTCTCGGTAAATCAAGCGCGATACGGACGCGGAAATGAGCCCAGGACGGAAACTGCGGCCAGGCTGGAGTGTACTTAGCTTTACACACTTCGCAAGCCCTGCCAAGGATTAGAGCAGATGTGCTCGTGAGGGAGTGGGATGAAAGCCAAAGTGGAATATTCAAAATAACCATTTGCTGTATTATGTAGAGCGAAGCTAATAACATCGCTAAAACATGTATTCATTTTTTCTTTAAATAATTTCGGTACATATTTATAACGGTTAGAGTCTGATCGAGTTCAAAATATTGTTTTTCTTAAAGTTTATTGGTTGTTATTGGTGTTATTGGTTGGATTGGTATTGTGTTGATTGCACTATTTAAGAGTTGCATCCTCGGTAGCAGCGCGACTCCTTGCGGTTCGATAAGCCTGGTCATGCAACACTGAGCGCGGTTGGGTTCTAGATCACCCTTTTCAACCGTTGAGGCTGGCCTTGGTTGGGATTCTATGCAAAACGGTACGTCCGCTTCGTTACTTTTCTAGGTGGTATGGTAAATCCTGCTCGGGTAGGTACCATCTCATTGAATGAACGATGGTCGAAGCGGCAATGAAAATTATCCGTGTTTTCCATCCATGTTCAATGCAGCCGTGCAATATGTGGAAGGTCCTGGTATGGCACCTAGTTCCAAAGTTGTGTGTCAGGTTAATATCATGACATGGTATTAGCTATCCATGTCCAGTTACATAAGTAAAAAAAATGGATCTCACTTAATACTAGAAAAGCAATTTATTATGGTTTTATTTACCTTAACTCAAAAACAAAAAGTACAAGTCGTAGTTACATTAAAAAAAAAAACATGGAACTAATCGGATTTTTTTTAATTTTCCCTTACCGTTTCAAATATGTCCCCAAAATGATTCGAAGGAAAAAATAATGCTTTATTGTTCCCGTGATGTTATTAAATTATTTAAAAAAAACGTTAATGAAAACACAAAAACAAACAAAACATTAGGATCACAATACAAAGAAAAACATTAACTATAAAACAAAACGAATGAACACACAATTACGAACCAACCATTAAGATCCCAATAATAAAACATATGAACAAATTTATTTCTGCGGATTGAAATAGAAGCTCCAGTTGTATCAACGTATTGCTACAATATCTTAATTTTAATGGTACTTACGAAACCGCTCAAATCCGTGCCGCGGCTACAGATACAGAGCCATAAATCCTGCGAGGGCTGCGAAACGACAAATAAATTAAAGGATGGTTTAACGAGATCTGTGCATTCGGCCCTTATTATACGCTGGGCACGGATTTGGCGCACAGAAAAATAATTCACACCCATAGATCGTTTAAACTTTGCAGCGATTGAAAGTCTCGTCTGGCGTGTGTGTCAGATTATCTAATGTTAGAAATTCGATTCCGCTATATATCTTAGTTTGATATCAGTCAAGTCGACATTTAATAGTTTTATCTGAAATTTGGGTTATTTTAAAAGATGCGTAAAGTAAAATTATTAGAAAGGTGAGCAGTGAATAGACTTGTTACAGAAAAGTACTACTAAGACTAAATATACCTGGTCATGCATCTATTCTGCTACCTAATTGAACGGATACGCAGGTTACCTACTTCTAAATGAAAGGAACAATGCCCTCGAATAAGGGTCTCTTTAACCATGTTCTGATTAGCGTAATCGGCATATGAGCATGGACTACGGGGCCTTTCTTATCATCTTGCAATCAATATTAGTATAGGATAGTCAGCATAATAAAGGCCCTTTAAGGTGGGCCTTCCTGCACAACTCCCTATACAAACGTGGAAAGAAGATCATGCGCATCAGACATCCAAAAGTTTACCCCAAACAGATGTCTGATGGCCATTGGCATTGTAAAATAGTGTTTCGTTTCTATGTAAGTTACAAGGTCCGAAAGTTTGTATTTTCCGCGCGTTTTGTACAATAACTTTGGAGCAAGAGTAATATTATATATAATATATAATATCCTCAAAATATTAGTCATCAGACCTAGCTTGTTTCATGAAGACTTATAATCAATTTGGGTTTTGTTTGATTTTTGACTACATCGGTCGTGATTTTCTTTTCGCTATAAGTAGTTTTATAATAAAAAATCTCGTAAATCTTACCAAATCAAACACTATGCGCATTGTCTGCTTTGTGGACATGTTGCATCCTCCTCATCACGGAGCCTGTCTTTTTCTTTGAAACAGAGAAGGTCCCAGAGCGCAATAATACGGTTTTTTACCGTGTCCGCGAATGAGTTAGTTCCGCCGGGAAGGGCCACCTTAAGTGTCCATCGGATATAATCAGCACTTTGTGAAAACTGTGGCTAAAAATTTGCTCTAGCTTGCAGCTAGTTAACGAATAATTGGCTCTAAGTGCAACTAGTCTAGCAATAGTCTATTAAGGCGCTAGGACTAGCCAACTACTCGCGCCATACAAATGCACTTTTTAACAAATGTAATAATATGTAGTGAAACGCTTCAGCAAATCCAAATAGAACTCCAGACTGATAATGGATTGTTAATATTTTTTTATTCCATCATTTATTTAAATAATAATAAAAATAAAAAAAGTTGATTTTTCTCATTAGAAATCTGAAAGTCATTCGATTTCTAGATATAAGCAAAAACAGCATATATGCATAAACAAAAAATTCCATTTGCTTTTAGATTTCTACATTTAGTCAAAAAAGTTCGGAAATGGACACCGTTTCCACAACGTATTTTGTATAGAAAAAGGAAACATACATTAACGAAAATCATTCGATTCCTAGACAAGGAATCATATATTGTAAGGATGACACTTATAATCGTCAGACTTAGTTAGTTTACTTGGGGTGCCTCGTCTAACTTTGCGATTTGGCTAGTACCAGGCCCTTAAATGGCTCAAAACACATATTGTTAGCTACTAAATGACCCTGACTATCCTGCTTCTTAATCGGCTCGATCGGATTAGAACATGCCTTTTGTGCGGATTGTAATATTCAATAATTTAAGGATATTCGAGAAGAATATTCAATAATAAGGGGAGGCTCTTTTAAATTTTAACGATCACATTACGTTTCACTGAAACGGTTGGTATCCATTTGTAGAATCAAAATTACAGCTTAGTCTGATTACAATCCCTCAGTTCTAATGGCATTAAATCAGAAATCAATCTTAGAGTTGCAAACATTCTACGCAACATTTCAATTGCAACGATTCAATTGAAGTGTTTTGTCAAATGAAGAAACGCTCCCAAATTTCTACTAGTTACTACTCTGCGGCAGGTACCGGGAGAAGATTTTATGTTGAATAGAGTGTGGGCTACTTTACTTTCTCTCTTTTTATTACCCGTGATGATTGGTATAAATAAAGACTTATTGTTTAGACTACTTTGCTACTTATAATTCAAAGCGATTTTGTTTTCATCTAAGGCTAATATTATTTTGACGTGATTAACTAATGAGATTATAAAGTGTATGTAAATTTTGAGTATACTATTACATATACATTAAAGCAAAAATGTATCTAATACTGAAAATAAAAAAAGAACGGCATTAATGCGTTCCTGAGATGTCACTTGGCAAAAGCTTAAATAATTTATTACTAGAATTGCTACAACGATACATTCATAATATTTAATATTAAATGAAAATAACATAAAGTCAGAACATTTATTATTTAGCTTTAAAATAGGAAAATAGGAAAAAATAGGAAAAATATATTTATTTTCACATAACCGGTCACAAAAAGCTTATTTAAACTTACGGTCATGATATTAGTTCAACACACTGCATTCCTAAAGTAACTAGGGGCCGTGCCATAACCGGGCGGGCTTAATAACCCTACCGTTAAACCCGCCCGGTTTAGTACCATCGCATTGTATGAAAAGATGATCGAAGTGCCTATGAAACGCGGTCCATTTCACCATCTAGTTTTTTTGGCCGTGGTAAAAGGTACGTCCTGATTTGGCACCAAGTGCAGAAGAGAATCAATGTTATGCGATATAGCTGTGATGGGCTGATTTGACGATGGTATGTAGTTGTGGTATTAGTCACCCATGTCCAGGTAGCAACATAGAAAGTAGGTATACTCAGAAAAATGTTCGACCTCGTTTATGACGAGTTCAATATGATGTCTGGTGTTTTTTTATTATTTAAAAGTTATGTCTCTATCCACGGAATCATCTGAATTATTTCATTAAAGTTCCTATTCTGGTGTCGTTGGTCCTATGTTCCGGTGCCTCCGACCGCCACAGTATTAAGTTAATCCCGGTTTTAAGTCCGGAGCGCGAGCGGGCCGCGATGTCTTTGTTTTTATTTTATGGCTAAAGTTTTAATCCAGCGATGCCGATTTATGTGTTTTTGGTTTTTCCCAGCTGCAATCGCTAATGGTCTTGCGAAATCCTCGACTGTGTCTTAAGTCTGTTAAAAATTACATAATATGGAAAGATTGATATTCTCAGGGTGGCCGTATTGATGTAGCATTCATCCGAACACACCTTTTTCCAACTTTAATTTGCAAAATAAACAAGAAGTAAATCTAAGAATAAAATATATCTATTCCATAAAATGTATGTATGCAGGTTAAGATCGCGACAAGCTATTTTATCACATACATAAATTGTATAATGTAACAAATTGATGGGCTTGATTTAATTTACAGTTAATTTTCTTCTTTTATGAGCATTTCAATAAACGCCTTTTTTTTAAAATGGTTGTTTCCTATTATTTAATTCAAACTACGCGTTACCGAGATTGATGTTCGTAGCACTGCTACGAAACGCGTCGCCAGTCTGCGCTGCCAGTGCCCCCTGCGCGCCGTAGCACCTCTACGTCAGTTGTCTATAACTCCGCAGACAGAGACGCTACGAATCTCGAGGTTAATGTCTATAGCTCCACCGGCCCCCCAGTGACCTGAATGTTCTAATCTATTTAAAAACCTTGTATTTACTTATGTACACACGTAACACTTCTTTGGCTTAATTAAGAAAAAACATTTTTCATACATTCAATCGAATTTGAATTTAGAAAACGACCAATAGACGAAAGTAAATACTCGTAATACAAATAATAAGTTGCATGTGTCATAATTCGTTTAAATTAGGCTGAAACCTAACACTAATAACCGATTCAGTTTATACACAGCTATTGTTCGAACGACTCGGAATCGCTACCGCCCGTATACAATTTAGCTATATCTATGAGGGTAGCTCATATGTTACTTCACTCCACCACTACGTCAGGACTTTATAAAGCTTTCAATTGATTTGTTATATGGTTTGTACTAAGATGTAATTTTAATGCAATGTTTGGGCGTTTGCGATTTTGTTTGTATGCCAAATACCATACTTTGGTAGTAAGTGAGAGAAATAATTATTTATATTTTTGGCAAATCAACTCTGGAGGCAGATAAACTGGCATGAATGTAGGTATGTATTTAGCGTTTTAAACAAGTAATTCGATGGTTTTAGTCGTTTTAAACAAGTAATTCGATGGTATTAGCCATTTTATTGGGAGATATAGCCAGCAGATAGAGATTGATATGTTGTCCTTAGAAATGGTGGCCTCATTTATTAATTGAATTAATTGATTAAATATGATTAAATATTGTTAAAAATTGTAAAATATTTGTTTTAAACCTAAATGTAAATGAGGCATACCCACTTTTTTGTTATCTTTATTTGTTTATATTTATTGTTCGCACAAACAGTTTTCGAACCAATATTACCCCCTTTAATGATGTGAATGGATGCAACTATAATCTCCACCCTTCGCCGATTTAACACCCTGATCCGCGGCTGAAAAAGCCTGACATTAGTTCTGCAGGCCTATTCCTGGAATTTCGTAAACAGGAATCAGGAATCTTTCTAAAAAACTGATTCTAAATCGGTTTTCAAAGCGATTTTTTCGACGCAAAACCTTGATTAATTGAAATACTATGCTCCGGTATTTTTTGTCAAGAAAAGCGCTTTGAAAACCGATATAAAAGTTGAATTTATGATTACGGGATTCCAGGAATAGGCATGCTGCTCTTCTTTTAACTTGTAGTGCCTTTTCACGTTCCATTAGTCCACTCCAACATAATCTGCTACCGACCCCAAGTTCTTTCTGAGGGATATGCATGCGACACTCCATCCCCTCAAATAAACAACGGCATCAGATAAGAGTTGGTACCATTCCACTGGCCAAGGCTACCGTCGGCCGTTGCGGTCGGTGGCCGCACGCCACAGTTAATGCTATTTACTCTAATGTAAAGCCAACAATGGTGTACATATCGCCAGTCTCACTTCCATACGATGATGGATTAGTGGATCGCGTGAGCTCTCCACCGAGTGCACCTCGCCGCGGGTGTCGTGACGTAGCTTCACGTATGTAATGCCGGTGAATTGTTTTTAACTAAAATATGTTTCTTAAAGCTTTTTCAAACTTAAACTCACTTTCAACGAACGTTAATGATCTCGTAGATATCGAGCACGAATCTCTTTGTCAAGTCGTTTTTTAAAGCGCGTAAAATGTTCCTCACCCGTGGCAAATCATGTTATTCTAATGCTCGATTTACATGCGCGGCTCGCTCCACGCCTTCCACTTCGCGGCGAAAATTTGTATGCGAGCGCACTGCGAGTGTCGGCCAAGAACTAACGCTCCCTCGCGCACACTCCCACATATTATGTAATCTGTGGTCTTAGCCGCCAAAGTGAAAGGTGATGATACTTCCAAAGCTTGACTTAAATGCGCCCACGTATCATTAATTTTATTTATATATTTGTAGTGTTTGTACCTTGGGTCCAAAATTATTGGCTATTTTTAATATTTTTTCCAAAAATTAGCAACCGTTGTTCCATTCCATATTCTTCGGCTGTGTGTAAACGCTGAGCTCCCGACTCGTCATAATTTCCTTTGACTCGTATCCAAAAATACCGCTCCCGAGGAGAGCACACTCGCTCGCACACCGCCTCGCTCACTCGGGCAGTCTAGATGAGCTCAGTTAGGGAGGGAGCGTTAGTTCATTAGTGGACCACACATCGCGATCTCGTTCTAGTTCGCCGATTCTCGCGCGTGCATGTAAATGCGGCATTAAGGGTATCTCAATTTCCGTCAATGTTCTTTCAGTTGACAATGCTCTCTAACCCAACAGCTATCGTATTGTACTTGTCCGGTAGACTCACTCTATAAATTATTATTTCTATAACAATAACATTGTAAATGTATCAATTTTTTTATTAAGTGTACATCGGTATGTTTATGTTAATGTTGACCAAAGATAGTGATGGACTGAATTACTTTGGTGTAAAGCAGGCTATCAAACAAACTTGGAACATTTGTCGAGGCGGTTAACGATTTCCACTAAGCGGTAATGGCATCAAATGTAATTTGTTGTATTGTCATCGTGTGTTATGGTGAAGTAATTGTCAATACAGTTTCATCCATTAGAAGAGTCGCATTGGACTACAATTTAGACAAGGCAGTGTTTGGTCTTGTTTCCTGAACATGGCCCGTGTCTCATTAAATAAGGTCTGAGATCTCACAAAACTTCTGGAAATGTTTAAACATATTTTAGCACTGGAACGGGTATAATTTTATCGATTTAATGGATACTCAATTGCGATAAAAAAAATCTAACGATATCTACATTCAGATTTAGAAAAGAATCGGAAAAGTTTATGGTCTGGAGATTCGTCAGAAGTAGTAACTGTCACGATATTAGCCAATATCCACACATTCCCCAAGAAACTAGGTGCTGCCACGGTTTGACATTGGACTGGACGGAATACACGGCACAAAACTATTTATTAATAAACCAAGTAATAACCATTATAAAAAAAAAGTTTTAGTTATGTTTCCGGGCAGATACCATGGTAAATTAATCGTTAGATGAAAAAGCAAGTGAAATCTAACTTTTGGTTGAATTTCGTTCCATGCCGACTGTCAAACTACGTGTTATTCGGCCAAGTCAACTGACAAATACCATTTGGCATGGTACGAAATGCAACTATAATTCAATTATATTTCAAATATAAATTCTCACTCGCCTGTTCACTCGTTGAGTAAACACGTACAAACCACTCGTTCACCTTTTAGCCGGTTAAAATATTTTTAAATTAACATTTTAATTAGGCTGCCTGATAAGGAAACAGCCTCCAACATAACACACGAACCCCCGTATGTTACGTTGGGAGCAGGTTATTAGAGATCGTCATTTCATGAAATTAAATTTTCCCTCGCACCAGATGTAATTTGACGTCATACGTTCCCTTTCTGTCTAGTTAAACGTGTTTATTTCCTACCGCACTAAATGCGTTTTATTAAAATTGGCTTCTGGTACTCGTGATGGTTGCACGATTATTTGCAAGACATTAATTGGTTATTCCGTGGAGAAACTTACAGTGGACCAGCTGATTAATAATAATAATAATATTGGGCAAAGTTATTATCATATTCGTGTATACACTATGATCAATAAGTTCCGGGAATTTGTAGTTTGAATTTAAAACGCTTTACCGATTCGAATATTATTTTTTTCTAAGGTTGGTACACCTTTTCCTGACACTCCTGCCAAATTTCAAATATTAAATGTAATTAGTAATTGTTTGGCGTCTGCTTACCTATATCAATCAATTTTTTTAAGTTCGTCGCATTTCAAAATGGAAAAAAATATTGAACAAAGAATTTATTTGAAGTTTTTTGTTTCCGACGAAATCTCTTGTGCTGATGCATTCAAAATGCTACAAAAAGCCTACGGGGACTCTGCTCTCTCAAAAACAAGAGTATACGAGTGATATTCGTCGTTCAAAAATGGTCTCAAAGAAGTTGACGATGCACCTCGTCGTGGACGCCCTTCAACATCAACTTCCGATGATAACGTCGAAAAAGTTCAAGAAATCGTACTCGAAAATCGTGAAACAGTCAATAACCTGGCCGTAATTAAGCGTTTGAGAGATGCTGTGCATAGAAAACGACCGGAATTGTGGCAGAACAACTCATGGATCTTGCACCATGACAATGCTCCGTCTCACAAAGCGCGCATCGTGACCGATTATTTGACCAAACATACTGTAAATACAATCCAACAGGCACCGTATTCTCCGGATATGGCACCATGTAACTTTTTTCTGTTCTCAAAACTTAAATTACCCCTTCGTGGAAAGAGATTTTCGAGCATCGATGAAATAAAAGAAAATGCGACGAAGGCATTGAAAGCCATTCCTTCACCGGACTATCAAAAGTGAATGGAAGAATGGGTTAAGCGTTGGCGTATGTGCATCGCTTCAGACGGTTGTTATTTTGAAGGTGATAAAATAAATGTATCCGAAAGTTAACACATTTTTTTTTTATTTATTAATTCCCGGAACTTTTTGATCATAGTATGTATATCTGTCCTCTGTATTTTTAACGTCGAGGTTTGTTTCTGCTAGATCAATTATCCTTATTGAGATTTAATTTTGGTGTATTATTATTCATTAATCCGTGCTACATTTAACGTTCAATGAAATGCTCAATAAATTTAAGGTGGCCCAACCCGCTCAACTCCCCATACAAACGGGGAAAGAAGATCACGCCCATATTTCTTATCAGAGATCCCAAATGTTGCAAGAGCTTGATTTGATCGAACTAAATGTCTGATGACCGTTGGAATTGTAAAATTGTGTTTGGTGTCTAAGTTATAAGGTCCGAAAGTTCGAGTTTTTCGCGTGTTTTATACAATAACTTTGGTGGTTTATTACGCAATGATAAAGTAAGAAAATCTGAAATAGATTAGTCATCAGACATAGATTATTTAATCAAGATTTATAATCTTTTTTGTTTTTGTTAGATTTTTGACTACAGCCGTCGCGGTTTACTTTTAGCTATAAGTCGTTTTAAAATCAAAATTTTCGTAAATCTTACCAAATCATACACTATGCACATTGTCTCTTTTGTGGACTTGTTGCATCTCCCTCATCACGGATCCTGCCTTTTTTTTTAAACAGAGGAGGTCCCAGAGCGCAACAACACGGTTTTATACAGTGCCCGCGAATGAGTTAGTCCCGCCGGGTTGGGCCACCTTAAGAAATCGAATCGTGCTCAATAATATGGATTTATTTGTATAAATATTTTTAAATCTGATGTGGGGATGTTTGGCTGTCTGATCTTCTTAAGACTGTTTATTGGCTTAGTCGCAATGGGGGTTTGGAGGATTGTTGTAATCCTCCTCGGTGGCAAACTGTGTTCGAGAATGGTTGTAATTTTCTGGGGTATTGTTTAACATTTGTTAACATAACATTATATGGATATTTTATTTTCAGATCTTTTGCTTCCTCGGAACTTGTCCCCATCGTCTTTCCTGCAAATGCCACAAGGTTGTCTTATTGTAGGGGCTGCTTGCTGGTTGCCGCATGTTCTTGTAATCTTAAATAATAGTTAAATGCGGATAAAATGTATCTGATGGATAAACTAAATTATTTGCAGCTGTTAAAAGTAGTTTAGACTGTCTTACCACCGTTTCCACCAACCACCTCCAGCTACAAAAATCCCAAGGTTACCTTTCCGTAACCAGGCGCGGTACCAGCGGTACGGAATCAATGCTTTCAAAACAGAGGTTAATTAATTTAAAAGAAAATATGAAATGAAAAATGAAAAAATACTTTATTTGCAGCCATACGGTACAAAAAGGCGGAAATTAATGCCATAAGGCAATTGAAATATGAAAGCGTATAAACAATATGGAATATTCAGATTGCATTTTTTTCAGGATATATATTACGTACTATGGATGCGTTCAACGTGACAATATTTTAAATGAGACCTGTTAATATTAATAATAAACATATTACATTTTACACCTGTCAAAACTGTGTGGTTCACAAAATAATTTAATGGCGGATCCAAGTTAAGGATTCCTATGTTCCGCCTTCATTTTTTGTTGACAAACAATTGAAATCAACACGATAACAATTAAATAATTAAATAGGGCTGCCACCTCTAAGAACAACATTTTGACTTCGCCCTGAGTGAATTCATTACCGTTCGTTACTTTATTCCACAAAAACAGGCGCTTCAAGGACCCCATTGGGTTAATTACGGCAAAGGATTTTATACACGGATTTCGTTTTCATCGACGACCCCAAAGTATTTCAGAAATTAAATATCCTTCAACTCCGAAGGTATGTAGGGTATCTGCCTGAGTTGTATCATTTCTACTATGAAGAACGTTCGTCGGATCTGCATAACGCTACGAATGCAAGCTGTTTCATGATTCAGAATCCATGTAAAACCATCCTTAATGCCCGCCTGGGTTGGGGCCATCGCGTTGGATAAAAACATGGTCAAAACGGCAATCAAAATCATTCGTGGTTTCCGTCTAGTTCAATGTAGCCGTGCTCATAAAGGGCAGGTCCTGGCATGGCACCCAATTCCTTTGGGAATGCAGTGTGTTTGGCTAATATCAAACCGAGATTGTGGTATTAGTCATCTATGCCCACTAACATAAACAATAATCATCAATGAATCACAATTGACGGAGTAATCGCGTAACAAACAAACAAAAAAACATACAGTCGAATTGGGAACCTCCTTTTTTGAAGTCGGTTAAAAATTTAAGAAATACTCCTAAATAAACAATGAACCAATTACTACATGTCTCATGTACAGGTCCCTTTTTTAAAGTGTTCGGGACGCCCGCGACCATTACTGGTTTTTTCGTGCCTTTTTAATGACGCGTTCCTTTTCGGCTTCGGTTTGAATTTCATGGACTCCATTACGCCGTGGGCAGTTTGCGGTAATTAACTCTTGACCCTTTTAAAAAGGTGAATTTTCACGACCGACCCAAGGGTGAGGTCGGAAGATTAGTAACGGGGCGTTTAATTTTAAGTAAAAAGCCAAATTATGTTTTTGTTAGAAATATTACGAACAAGGAGCGCGTTAACTGCTAGAGGTTCTTTGAGTCGAAATTATTAAGTAAACTTGTGGTTGGGTCCGTTGAAGTTGATCGTTGGCTTTCTTTTGAACAAGTTTTTAGGGTTCCGTACCCAAAGGGTAAAAACGGAACCCTATTACTAAGCCTCCGCTGTCCGTCCGTCCGTCCGTCCGTCCGTCCGTCCGTCTGTCACAGGGCTGTATCTCATGAACTGTAATAGGTAGGCAGCTGAAATTTTCACAGAGTGTGTCTTTATTTTGCCGCTATAACAACAAATAGGTAAAATAAAATAATAATAATAATTAAAGGATGACACAAAAAACGTGATTTTTTTTGTGTTAAATCTTGTACGATGGTACGGAACCCTTCGTGTGCGAGTACGACTCGTACTTGGCCGGTTTTTTATTTACTCGTTTGCT
Organism: Incurvaria masculella; assembly: GCA_946894095.1. Taxonomy (NCBI): domain Eukaryota; kingdom Metazoa; phylum Arthropoda; class Insecta; order Lepidoptera; family Incurvariidae; genus Incurvaria; species Incurvaria masculella. Next base: position 3,795,216 of record OX335644.1, on the reverse strand, counting down.
TGCTTGACTTTTCGTTAAACTTTTGGAATCGATTTTAACCTAAGTTGCCGATGAAAAAAAAACGGTGCCGTATTTTGCTCATGGAACTCAATATGTAGGCCAATATCATAGCCAATAATTTATGTAAGTTATTATTATGACAATAGGTATGCACATTGACTGTCATGATACTAGCCCAACACACCCCACGGGAACCACATCCCATGCCAGGATTATTCTTATTGCATGGCTATACTGAAACGGAATAAAAATACGTATTTTCTTGTGTGAGGCGTCAGAGCCTGTAGTCTCAGTTGTCACCTAAATTGGTGTTTACGCCAAACCGATCGACTGACGTTTTGAAATGTATGGAGAAATTGAGAAGCGCCCGCAGAGGCCTTAAGCGAACTAACATTTGCGAGTCCGACTTTGATTTGACAGCTCACTCACCGTCGGCGTAAATACGTCGACGTTGCCGTTTACGCGTTTTCATACAAATCGGAAGTCCGAGTTTGATTTTGACAGCTCGAAGAAGTGAAACCACAGAATAAGTTGTAAACATTTGTATGAGGTTTGATGTTTTTACGTAAGTTCTAAGTTACGTAAATGCCAATATAGGTGGCAACTCAGACTGACCACTCAGTTCACAGGACGTGACTCTATACTTCCCTCTTTGCCTTGGAAGTATTAGTGAAAATATTATCCGCGAGCGGGCACCATTCATCGATTGCCGGCGCTGCGTTCCGCAAGTGTCGGAGCGTAATAATAGAGTAGCTACGTGAGGGGAAGAATGCGGCAGGATGGAGGGCGGTGCGAGGGGGGGGGGGCTGACGCTTGACGTATCGTTAGCGATTTTTTTGCAAAATTGTGGGATCTCCACGGAACGGCATTCCGAACGGCGGACAATTTTAAGCGAATTTTCGCTTGAAAGGTCTCTGTTGCGTTCTTGATCTGGTGCAACGCAGTCAATCGAGAAGTTGGCGGGTATTGAAATGATATTCGATATTTTTTACGCAGCAAAAATATATTCATTGGAGAGACGTGGAGAAACACAGACAGAAAAGGCAAAACGAAAGGAAAAAAATACGGAAGCACAAATTTGATAGGTGAGATTGCCGTCTATGTTTATGTCTACAATCTGTGAATTATATTGCCAGTGCTACTGCAGCGGTTTACAGTCTCCTTTCGATCACTATGTCGACTGATCATCTTATTTGTCGAGGATTAAAAAGTTTTCATGACAATGATATATACTTACCATTGTGTTGCTCTCCCGGATGGGTAGACAGAGTTGATGAGGCGTCATAAATTAAGATGACAGCATACGTAGTTCTCTTACTCTACAGACATAAATCTGTGTCATTGTACATACACGCTCTTAGATTACACGTACGTATTTAGGAATGTCGATATTCTATTATAATCTTTACATGCCCCGTGCACATACAAACACAAATAATATCTCTATGCATATATGCAACTATGCAACTATGCATATTTATGTTTAAGAGAGTACGTATACCTTTTATTATAATTCGGAGTGATCTAAAATTCGTTTCTTAATTGTCACACTAGGCGTAGACTGAACTTTATTTAGATATTAGCCAAAATCCCCAAGAAACTAGGTGTAATGTTTTGAATTATTATGTACTACGTATAAACCTTAAGGTGGCCCAACCCGGCGGGCCTAACTTATTCGCGGGCACGGTACAAAACCGTGCTGTCGCGCTCTGGGAACTTCTCTGTTTCAAAGAATAAGACAGGCTTCGTGGTGAGGAAGATGCAACATGTCCACAAAAAAGACAATGTGCATAGTGTATGATTTGGTAAGATTTACGAATTTTTTTATTTCAAAACGACTTATAGCTAAAAGTAAACCACGACCGCTGTAGTAAAAATTCGAACAAAAACAAATAGATTTTAAATCTTGATTAAATAAGCTATGTCTGATGACTAATCTTTTTAAGATGTTCTTACTATATCATTGCGTAATCCACTTCCAAAATTATTGTATAAAACGCGCAAAAAATTCGAACTTTCGGACCTTATAACTTAGAAATCAAACATAATTTTACAATGCCAATGGTCATCAGACATCTAGTTCGATCAAATAAAGCTATTTTGAGCAAAATTTTGGATATCTGATAAGAAATTTCTAGACCAAAAACGATTTCTGATTGTTTTCATAATCTGATTACAATTCTTTAAACGTAGATGTCTCTGAATAACCTCAAATTAATAAGATAATGGTAATTTCGTATCCATTACATACAACATATGTTCTTAGATTTACACCGTCGCTGTACATAATGTTTTAAAAACTTACGGTTTTCCGGTGTGCAATGCCGTGCTTGGCCGACGTGTTTCGCCTCCCACGACGGAAGCATCGTCAGGGCCACTTTGTTGCCCCGGAGTTACGTCTGACAGCCCGGCTCGTCACACGGTAACTGGCGGGCAACTCCGGGGCAACGAAATGGCCCTGACAATGCTTCCGTCGTGGGAGGCGAAACATGTCGGCCAAGCACGGCATTGCACACCGGAAAACCGTAAGTTTTCAAAACATCATTACATACAATTTTAAAGAACATTATTTAACTAAAAAAAATGGACCTCGCTTCCCTGGATAGATCGGTCGGTACTCAGGCAGAGTACACCGCGCTAATGGCGGCGCGTAGATTGTAATGTGGCGCAGCTGGCTTGACTTCCGCCAGACCTGATGGATTGAGGCTGTTGTGGAAGTCGTCGGCCGCCGACGGTGCTGGAAGGGCACTTTTTGTTAGCTGCGCGGAGATTAATGGCGCATGCGCGGGGAAAATTCGAAAGACCCTCTGAAATATTTGTTTCGACGATGAGTTCACGTGACGTATCCAAAAGGATTGCTCTCTGCTGTCCTAAGATTTATTGACGAGATTCGACATGCATAGAAATCATACACATACACACACGGGTGTTTAACATGGTTTTTTTTTTACTGCATAATTCTAAATCGACCATCATGCATGGAGGTGAGGAAATTACCCCATTCGAACACACACATCACATTCGCAGGTCCATCCTTTTATTAGCACGGATTGTACTGGATAGAAAACAGTTTCAAATTGTATTCCCGCTTCGACCATCACATCTAATGTAATGGTACCAACCCGGGTGGGTGTAATCTCACTATCCAACATCTAGTTATGGTGCTGTCTCTACAACACAAACACAAAAAAAACAATCGTTTCCCTGCACCCCATTGCAGCTCCAGGGGCGCGGCTCGCGCCACCCGATCCACATAGAGACGGCGGCGCGGGACACAAGAGGGGGCGTTCAGCTACATACAACCAGATTAGCAGTTTTTCTTATTTATTTTCTTATTTATTTATTTATTTACTTATTTAGTTATTTTTACCGTATTGGTTTTGTAGGCAGACATAATATCCAACATCTACAATTTTACATTAATTCCGATCCTTTTCCGATCCATGAAATGACCATCTTTCATCTTTAATAAGCAAGAAAGGTTCATTTGCTGGAACTAGAACCCGCGATCTCCGAAATAAGAAACTGCAGTCGATAGTCACTAAGCTACAGGCTACACCTTCATTTCTTCTTAAAACTCAGGAATCCGGAAACCTCAAAACACAAACGAAAATTTAAACAGGCATTTTATAATATAGCCAATACGTCAGTATGACAGCAATGTATACCGACATGAAATGTGTACTTCCTGAGTGATGACAACTGTATTGTTTAATTTACAGACAAAAACTAACGAAATTATTACCCATGTTTTACCTACATATCCATGCTCTCATTGTTTCAGGATTGCCGTGGCCATGAAACGATACGGCAACAGCAGCAGCTGAACCGCGCACAGACATGAGACAGTCCTTGCGCACCAAGAAAAAATGCCACACCTCCCCCCGGCGAGCGAGCGAGAGGTGACTCTCGCCCTGCCCTGCCCGTGAACGCTGCGGCCGCTGTCACCGTCGACCTGTCACTGCTGACTCGCCACTGACGACATATCACCGGCTGTCAGAAACGACATATCCGCGAACATATCGATTCCAAAACTAGTCGGTCTCCCTTGTGATTTTAATTAGTCGTATCTTGCTCAATTCGCTCTTTAAGAAACGCTACTTGCGTTTAGTGTAAAATTTTTCAAAAGCGGGGATTGGTGTTGTGATGAGCAAATCAGCTCAGTATCTCTAACCTGTGTGGAAAACCAATATTTAGTTCTTAAATTACTGGAATTAAGAAGAAAGTGGTACTGATAGAAGCTCGGTGATCTCAGTAACGTGTAAGGTTCAGAGTTAAGTCACAGAACAAATAAGTGACGGTAGGTACCAGAGTGAAGTCACGACAAGAAGGAGTGACAATAGGATTCACAGTGAAGTAACTGCACAACGGAGTGACAGTAGGATTTACAGTGAAGTATCGGCACAACGGAGTGACAGTAGAATTACGAGTGAAGTAACGGCACAGCGGAGTGACAGTAGGATTTACAGTGAAGTATCGGCACAGCAGAGTGACAGTAGGATTCACAGTGAAGTCACGGCCCAACGGAGTGAAGTCACGGAGTATAGTGGTCGGGTGAGGGTGTGAGCGGCGAAGATGTTCCTGCTGCGGAGGCGGACGCTCGTGCTGAAGGCGGTGCTGGTGCTGACGGCGCTGTGGTTCACGGTGGCGCTACTGACGGGCGGCGGCGCGGGCCCGCGGCCACCGCTCGACGCGAACGCGATCGAGTATGAGGAGGAGCAGCGCGCGCCGAACCCGAGCGCGCTGCACCACTCCACCGCCGCCAAGAAGAAGAGCGACCACTACAGCAACAACAACCTGTCCGACGGTATGCTTATTTCAAAGATTTTCTCTGTACACTTGGGCATGGATCAATGTGATATGCATGTAGAATCGACCGTCAAGCAATGACATATTATTTAAAGAAAGACAGTTGTAAAAATAACTAGTTTATGCTGCAAAGCTGAACCTGAACCAAAACAATATATCTTTCGTCTACCAAATTCGCCTCCCGCTGTATATCAATAATTTGGAATTCTCCTACAGTCCCTTCTCCCGTGATAGCTATGGATAGTTGAAACCACACCCACCGCCATGACATTTTTTCAATACATCGGATTCCCGAATCATTTATGTGCCTTACCAGGACCTTTCCTGAATGTACACGACTACGTTGAACTGGGCCTGGATTCGAACCCATGACATCAGGGCAAGGCTATTGGTAATTCGGCATTCGTGTCTCGGATTCAATTGAAACTAGCTCCTACATTTTTTAAAGGTTAATCCTTCCTGGATTGTTACCGTCGCATTGAATGAACGATGGTCGAAAGGTCAATCCAAATTGATGGATTTCCCATCCAGTCAATTTCGCCGTGTAATATACAAGCACCTAGTTCCCATGTATATTAGGCTGATATCATGACGATAGGTTTGGTGTTAGCAATCCATTTGGAGATTGATTTTAATATTTTTTTTACTTACTTCATAACGAATATCGTCACTTCCATGAGTGAAAATGTGAACACATGTTTGATATCCTAAATAATCTTTGACATTTATTTTATCCAAAATATAGTGATTGATGTAGGAAGTTTAGGTGTCACTCAAAACTTTGTATCCAATATTTAGTTTGTTCTGCCTCGTAAGTAGTGAGCATGAAAGGACGAAAGTAGCAAGCCAAACTCGTCCATAGGTTTATGGGGGGCGGTGTAGCAATTTTTACATACAGAGGCGCCAGGGCCATCTAGTGAGTTCGCTGCAGATTTTCTCGAGTTCCAATGACACGTAATCATTTCACAGGTAGTCCGCCTGTTACAGCATTTAGGGTAGTATTAATTAATATTAGGGTTTTTTTTTATTTCCTGGGGTATCCTTATGAGAATGGGATTAAGATAGATCTTTCAAAAAATATAATTGCATTTTTTTAATGAGTAGGTACTTTGATATTAGCTTCTCAACGAAAGAACATTAGAGGTAGATTTTTGCTTTCGAATGGCTATATTTTGTATCCAAGCCCAACCAAAAAATGCTGACGCGACAAACATTTGTTTTTGAGTGAATCCTTCGCTTTGAATGAAAATAATCTATTATTTATCGTTAAAAAATTAACGTGTTTTTTTTTCCGATTTTTTTGTAAAGCGTTTTTCCACTAACTGGTGGCTGCCATACAAATGAGTTTCGTTCATTACTCCCGTCCTTCCATGCTCTCTGTTAGAAACACTGTTTATTTCCTGGTAAGAGCCCATGTGCGATCGTATTAACTGAACGCTGATAAATACTCTACATTTAGTTTTAACGTTTGGGCGACTGCGCAAGTGATCACTTACTTTTCTTGGCTTTCCGTTGCGAAAAGTCCTTTCATAATTGTATTGTTGGTCCGTCAGTCGGTGGTGGATCAACATGGAGCGATCACGGTAGCGTGTTGCGTGTTGATTGTGTGCACTTGCCGGCGAAAGCTTAACCTCATTTGCATGATTTATTAAGTGTTGCATGAGTTCATTTTAAATTTGTTTAGTTGACTTATGGCTGAAGAGAATAAATAAAGAAGTGAAATTGTTTCATACGATGGCTCGTGCCTGTTAACCTAGTCAAATAAAAAAAAAATCTGATTTTTTGCATATTAAACGAATCAATGGAGAGCTACGTCTGTACGTTTTTTTTATAGATTTTCTTATATCCATGATAAAGACCTCAAAATGTGCAAAATGCAAATACAGAAAGGCGTGTATCATGGATACAAGTTAAGTTATCAAAATAACTAAAACGTACAGACGTAGCTCTTGGTTGATTTATTTAAAGTGCAATTTTTCTAAAAAATATTTTTAAATTCGCACGAGCCATTGTATGGAACTCGATCACCTCATTATCCTCTTAAGTGCACATGGTGGATGCTCATCAATGTTTGTATATAGAAAAGAATAATATATGTAAATATATACTATTTTCTGTACCCTTTATGCGTTGCCTAAACATTTTAAATTCTCATCCTATTCACCCCATAGGTTCACAGGGACTTTAACTGTTGATAAGTATACCTTGGTGTTGTTCTTTATGTTACTTGCTATGTGTTTCATTGTTCTATTCTATTCTACGAGACTCGGCGAACCCATATTGATTTAAGGGACACATTAAATAATTATAAACTTTTTATTTATGTTTTGTTTCCGATAAAATCTCTCTTTTGCTACAGGTTTTGATTGCCCTGAATAAACTATTTAAATTTAAATTGACAATATTAACGATCTAAAGTTACAATAAATTTAACATAAGTAAACTATATTTGTTTGTGCGTACAGTTAATGCATAAAACCTTTAAACCGGTTCTGTCCTTGCCTATTTAACTTAATGTTTCTATTTAAAAATATTTTTCAGCATCTGTTACTAATAAGCATAAAATTGACAGTCGACTGAGCTTCGGTAAACTTGTGATGCGCCAAGAGTCGGTAACAAGCTCGCCGCCCAGCGAGCGCCGCCCACCGAGCGCCGCCCAGCGAGCGCCGCCCACGCGTTATCGGCGACTAACGACGTCGTTACGGCCGCTCGATATTCGTTAGACCGGGCGCCGCGTCGCTCGCTACCGCCGGCGCCGCGGGCTACCGACGCCAAACGTTTCGCTGAATTTGACACGTCCGCGCGTACAGCTCGGATGCAAATCGCGGTTACCGAAATGTGAGTCAGGCTAAGGCAGCTGCGAAGGACTTTCGAAATAAAACATCTTGATACGATTATCTGTCGAGAGGAATCCGATATTTAAGGCGCTAGGACTAGCCAACTACTCGCGCCATAAAAATGCACTTTTTAACAAATGTAATAATATGTAGTGAAACGCTTCAGCAAATCCAAATAGAACTCCAGACTGATAATGGATTGTTAATATTTTTTTATTCCATCATTTATTTAAATAATAATAAAAATAAAAAAAGTTGATTTTTCTCATTAGAAATCTGAAAGTCATTCGATTTCTAGATATAAGCAAAAACAGCATATATGCATAAACAAAAAATTCCATTTGCTTTTAGATTTCTACATTTAGTCAAAAAAGTTCGGAAATGGACACCGTTTCCGCAATGTATTTTGTATAGAAAAAGGAAACATACATTATCGAAAATCATTCGATTCCTAGACAAGGAATCATATATTGTAAGGATGACACTTATAATCGTCAGACTTAGTTAGTTTACTTGGGGTGCCTCGTCTAACTTTGCGATTTGGCTAGTACCAGGCCCTTAAAGCACTAAAACAATGTTTAATCTATTTTGTTTATAAGCTGGATATAATATAGTGACCAAAAGAACGATTAATCGTTAAATATAGTAATTATGCAATGCAAAAAAATATTCGTAATTTTAGAATATAATAATAATTGTGTTTTTTTTTATGAAAACTTTATTTCTTGTATCTTTAAAATGGCAAATCTTGCATAACTTATTGAACTATTTAAAATAATATAAAATGTCGCTGCTCATATTTATAACCAATATTTTAATCAATCATACATTTTAATTAATTAATCATATTTATAACTAGTTTTGTTCTTAGCACACTTTAATAAATATCTCTTAGTTTACTGAAACGAGGTCAATCTTTATAATCCTTTCACATATTTTTTTAATAATTGCCTGTTATTAATACGAGATTTACTATTCACAGCGAGAAAGAAATGACTGGACTGGCAACGGAAACTCGTTTGTTTTGGCGTGGCGTATTTTTGCATACATTGAAGGTAGTGTAGGCCAGACTGTTCGCTTACAAATTCGCTCGCTACTGTTGAACGTTGCTGTTTAAACGACGCGTCCCGAATTCGTAAGTGAACTAACTACAGTTCGTGCTTATACACTAACACGTGGCTTTGCCGCCGTACGAATGAGTTTCCATCGCCACTCCTGTCCATCCTTGCTCGCTGTCCCTTTCAAAACAACGAAGTAAGACTTCTTGATGATACTAAATATCTCACCAAATGTTAAGACGATAATGAGGTGATCGAGATCCGTACAATTGCTTGTGCCTGGCTTCTCTGTCAAATTAAGAAATCTTTTTCTAAATATTTGCACATTAAATAAAGCACTGGAGAGCTACGTCTGTACGTTTAGATTATTTAAAATAATAACTTGTATGCATGATATACGCGTTTTTGAATTTGTATTAAAATTATCCGTGATATACGCATCTAAGTTAACAAATAAAAACAACTAAAATGCATAGATGTAGCTCTCAGATGATTTATTTATTATACTAAATTTCAGAACATTATTTCTTAAATTGACTGAGCAAAACGGGCACGAGCAATCGTATGGAACTTGATAACCTAATTATCCTCTTAACGCCACCCACCTTCCGCCTCGCATGTGATCCCGTCCGCCCCGCTCCCCCGTCCCGCTCCCCCGCCCACCTGCAGCCCCCCCGCCCGCCGCCGAGCGTCTCGACTGGATGCAGCGGCTGGAAGGTGAGAGCCATCTTAGTAAAGGTTCGGCCTTGTGCTTGTACATTTATTTTGACTTAATATTTTTGGTAACAATATTTATACTGATAGTTCGAAAGCCTCTATGATTATTGAGATTCCTATAAGTTCCTGGTTCCTGGAGGCCCATTCAGGTAAAAGTGAGTTCGAGTTCAGTGCTAAATATCAACTCACTTTTTTAAAAAGGTCATGATTCCGCATTTATTTAACGTCATTTCGGTTTGATCAAAATCTGATTTGTACAATTAATACATTGGTAGGTAAAATAACAGTTCCGTTATTTTAAGAATAATATTCAAGCAGGACTTAGAAAAGGTAAAGGTTGTACGGATTAAGTTTTTTCGCTGAGTTGAATTTCGTTGAAAGTTTTCTGTGTTTTCGTGGATTTAAGATCTATAACCGTCTGGTGTAGGATGACTCTGGCGTTGCTTGGCGTGAGTATGACGTAATGAAAGCGCTGAAGTCCCCCCATGTGGATAGCAGTGCATGCGTGAGGTCAGATGGAACACTCACCGAAGTTTCGAAATTTCGCAGATGTGGTGTAATATTTTATTTATTTATTTATTTTAGGAAAAACAAACAGAGTAACATAGAAAACTTAATATAAGTGTTAATATATTGCTTAGAAAATATGTTAGTCCAGCCTCGTATTTCACAAGTTTAGCAAAAGTAGTAGGACGAAGCAATATATATATAGTGTAGAACAGAGAAACAAAATAAGAAAAACTTACAGCTATTGATTAATTGAATTCATAGAAATGTAATACAGCGATATAGAGCGCCAAAGAAAACGCCACACATGGCTGCAACCGCCACGTCAGCCATCCTACGGGACTCGCCCAAGGCGGTAATCAAAGCATGTTCTTAAGTAATAAATAGTAATACCAGTGCTCTGAGTATTCTCTATACGAGAGATTACCAGGAGTAGAACCAGCAAATCAAACAGACCTAGAATATAATATTGGTGTCTCTGATGGGTCCGCAGGTCTCGGCGTGATAGCGGCGCCGGGCTCTGACAACGCGCCCGGCGAGCTCGGCAAGCCGGTGGTGCTGCCCAAGAACATGAGCGAGGAGATGAAGGCGGCGGTGGCCGATGGCTGGAAGAAGAACGCCTTCAACCAGTACGCGAGCGACCTCATCTCCATACGGAGGAAGCTGCCGGACCCGAGGGACGACTGGTGAGTCTGTGCCTTGTGTGCCTTTGAAAGTGAAATATCAAACTATTCCAAGACAACAGCCTTTTTATGGTGGCTCTTTTCTATGAAAAAGTAATAAATGAACTGTGCTTTGAGACTTCATCATCACTCCTTCAATCAATCGCCTTCACCTTTCGATTTCATCTCATCTTAAATGGTTACTACCAGTAGATCCGATAGTGGCGCGGGGACTTGCCTAGCATACCAGAGGTCTGGGTTCAAATCCTCGCCCCGTGTAATATAAATGTATAGATGTAATTTTATAAGAACATAAATAATAAATAAAAATAAAATACTGCCGTCTATAGACATTGAAAGCATTTTGAAAAGTAAAGAAAAGTTTCATAATAGAGTTGTAAAATTTTAAATCAGCAATTGAATAATATGAACTTTTTATTTGTAATAAGAAAACGATTGGAATTAACAGCGTTTGGTGAGAAGATTGTTTTTTATGCAACTCGAGACAAACTTCTTTTAATTTAGATGATAATAAGGTGTACGAGTTCCATGCAATAGTTCGTGCCTGTTTCCTCAGTCAAATAAAAAAATATTTTCCGGAAAATATTGCACATAAAATAAATCAACTGCGAGGGCTACGTCCGTACATTTAGATTTTTTGACAACATATCTTATATCCACGATACAGGCATCTAAAGATTTTTTAAGGGCTTATTTTATGGATATAAGTTCAGTTGTAAAAAAGCTCTCAGTTGGTTTATTTAATATGCAAAATTCAGGTAAATGATTCCTGCACGTTTTATCATTGGTATTTATTATAGTCCTTTTTTAAAATTCGAATGTAAATAATTCAAAATTATAGAAAAAAAACCAAACTGACATCACTCTAAATACACACGTAAAATTCGATGAATGTGACGCAAAGCTTAATAAGGCAATACGAGGAGCCAAGTACCTATTTAAAAGACCGTCGATTTGACGCGCCAATGGCTTAAGACTCACATTTCGGAAGGGTAAAATACCAATTCAAGCTTAAGGCTCCACCGTTCTGGCGACCGTTACGTCAACAGGATCGCCGAGGGAGAACTTCTTCACGGGCCTGCTGGCAATAAGGAGTGGTTAATCCGGCCTTAACTGACTAAGGATATCTGCCACATGTGGCGATAAATTCAACTTAGATCGTTACATCGTTCCTTTATTCATGTTTGCTTGATCGGAGTACACTATTTTCATAACTACATAATTAGTATCTCACGATCTCTCGAAATAAATTCAGGCTGTCGTGAAGTCACACGAAATCTAAGATTAAAATAAAACAAATAATTGTTTGTCCATTGGCCAAGGCACAATTTCGCACGGCGACTGCCATTAGACTAGCCAAATCGTCTTCCAGGCACTTAAGTTTCCCTACTTTGTCAGATTATACTCAATTTTTTTATGACTTTAGTGATAAAAAATGCAAAAATGAATAAAATAAGACAACTGTTTTCTAGTGTATATATGCCAATGTTTTCCAATCTAAAAGGTTTACTCAAAAAAATTAAAATATACAAACGTAGATTTCGATCATATATTTTACGACGATCCCAAGGTGTCTTTGAATTTAGAGACCCTCCAACTCCGAAGGGATGTTGGGTCTCTCTCTGTGTTCTACCGTCTTTACCATGGAGAATGTTCATCGGAGCTGCATAACGCTGTCCCTCCGTCCCCTTTCTACCATCGCACTACACGGAACAGGCAGCAAATGCAATTCCTGTCGACAAATTCAAATTCACTGTCGACATTCCAAAAATCAGAACCAACCGATCCTCTAGGTTCTTTATCTATAGGGTCGGTAAACTATGGAATGCACTCCCTGCTGAGTTATTTCCCCCTAAGTACAACATATCCTTAAAACATGGTGTGAAGAAGCACCTGGCCGGCCGGCATGGTTTTCGCAGCCCCAAAAGTTCGAAAGCTCATGGGCGTCATCGGGCACCTTAAGAGCTCCTGGCGTACGCCATATAAAAAAAACAATCCAAAATTTCAAAAACATAGTAAAATATTAAGAGCATGTAAACAGCTATCGTCCGTAGCATGGGGAATTGATAGTGTAACGATTATCTTTAGAAGCAATGCCCTACGTACGATTGAGGGCTGGTTGTGACTGGAGTGCCCTTAAGTGCATTAAGCCAATTCAAATCTTGTCGCTCCGTTATGCGGGCAAATGCCTCTAGAGATTCTAAAGCACAGCTTTACTGTTTATTAGCGTCGGTTGATTTAAATGCAATCTGCGTGCCCGCAGACTGCGGCGGGTAAAACCTCGCTTATATTATTAACTTCTGAACTTTAAGTTTGCGGGCCATTTTGATTTAGCTCGCCGTAATATTTTATTATTGAGTTACGTACAACGCTTAGTCCAGGAGGTACCTTTGTGAAGTAACTATCTTTCAGGTGAATCATGAATACAATTAGTATAGTTTTAATCTTCTATAGTTTAATAGTTTAAGCCTTAATCTGTTTTACCAAAGAATTGTTTGTAAGTAGCATTTAGATCTAAGTGTGTATTTCATAATTGTGGACGAAAAAATATGTTATATGTACCCGTGAAGTTTCTTTGCGGGTTCTTCTTTACTGGGTTGATCGAATCCGTGGATCTTCCGTGATGTAACTTAGTGTAGTTTGGCTACCAAGAATTTTAAATATAAAAAAATGAAACAAATAAAAATAACATTTAATATCCTACATTTAATAAGTTATTAAATGTTGGAGCGGTTGGTGGCTCAGGGACGGATGGACTTGCCTTCCATCCCAGAGGTCTGGGTTCAAATCCCCGCCCCATTCATGAACCACTTTCTTTTTCTTTAAGAGTTAGATAAGTACATTTTTGTTGTTCTATGTTTCGGAATCCATCTAGGTCCCCTTCTCCGAGAAGATGGTAGGGTTAAGCCCGCCCGGTTCGGTACCATCACATTAGATGAAACAATAGTCGAAGCAGCAATGAAAAATTCCGGGTTTCCCATCCAGCTCAGTGTAACCTTGCTCATGAAGGGACGGTCCTGGAATGACACCTAATTCCTTCGGAAATGCGTTGTGTTCGGCTAATATGATTACGGTGGGTGTGGTATTACCCATCCATTTCCAGTCACTTAAAGAAAAATCCAAACAATTTATAAGAAAAGTAAACCCGACATTAAAACGGGTTTCATAGCCATGAAAATGTACGTGGGTAGTTTCAAACTGTAAACCAAGCTGGCCGGCTATTCTAATTAGCTGACGAACTTGGCGTGAAATATAGTTGAGAATACTCGTTGAACAGCCACATAACTTTCCCAATCGTGTGGTGCGATAAGCTAATGCCATCACACTGTGCAGTTATTTTAAATTCATGACCGAAAAAGGAAACGAAAGTCATTTAAGGAAATTCGATAAATAGTGCAAACAAATATTGCAGCTTTTCATTTCATTAATTAGTTAATAATTTTCGGATGATACTTTTTAGGGTTCCGTACTGAAAGGGTGTCAACGGAACCCTATTACTAAGCCTTCGCTATCCGTCCGTCCGTCCGCCTGTAACAGGGCTGTATCTCATGAACAGTTATCGGGAGGCAGCTGAAATTTTCACAGAGTGTGTATTTATTTTGCCGCTATAACAAAAAATATGTAAAATTAAAAAATAATAAAAATCATGACTTTTTTGGGTTAGATCTTGTTCGATGGTACGGGGCCCTTTGTGTGCTAGTCCGACTCGCACTTGGGCGGTTTTTGGAAAGCGTTTCACCATTTCGATCTTTAAATTCAAATCACGAGGTTTCCATTTCCAAATCGATCTACGAGCATTTGTTGATGTCCATTTGGCCGTACTACATCCGGAATCGTAAACGAGAGGTTACGTGCGCTTGCAGGGGTCGACTCTCGACCGACTTGTCACCTTAAGGTGGCCCAACCCGGCGGGACGAACTCATTCGCGGGCACGGTACAAAACCGTGCTGTTGCGCTCTGGGACTTTCTCTGTTTAAAAAAAACAGACAGGCTGCGTGATGAGCAAGATGCAACATGTACACAAAAAAGACAATGTGCAAAGTGTATGATTTGATAACATTTACAAAAAAATTAATTACAAAACGACTTATAGCTAAAAGTAAACCACGACCGCTGTAGCCAAAAATATAACAAAAACCAAATAGATTACACATCTTGATTAAATAAGCTATGTCTGATGACTAATCTTTTTAAGATGTTATTACCTTATCATTGCGTAAACCACCTCCAAAGCAATTATATAAAACGTGCGAAAAAATCGAACTTTCGGACCTTATAACTTAGAAACCAAACACAATTTTACAATGCCAACGGTCATCAGACATCTAGTTTGATTAAATAAAGCTATTTTGAGCAAAACTTGGGATCTCTGACAAGAAATAGGGGCGTGATCTTCTTTTCCCGTTTGTATGGGGAGATGAGCGGGATGGGCCACCTTAATTGGCGTTTACGCAAAATCGATCGACTGGCATTATCAAACGTATGGAGAATTGGAGAGCGCGCGCAGTGGGCGTTAAGCGAACTAACATTTGCGATTCTGAGTTTGATTTGACAACTTACGTATCGTCGCCGTCAATACGTTGACTTATTGACGGCGACTACACGCTTTCATAGACATTTGGTAGTTCGAGTTTGATTTTCACAGGTTGAAGAATTAAAACCACAGAATAAGTAACTTGTTTGGTGTTTGACGTGTTGACGTAACTTCGAAGTTCTGTAAACGCCAATTTCGGCGAGCATTTCAACTGTGGGTTCAGGTGTGCTCAAACTCTTTCTTCAAAATATGGCCTCTAGATAGATGTGGCAATTGTGCGATTACGTTGAAATCCGAAACGAAACACCTCGGAATTTGTCAAATGTTTTTTTTTATTTTGAATTATTTTAAGCAAAGTTAAATTCTTAACTCTTAAATCTTAACAAAAAATAAACATCGTTAAAATCGTTTTGCAATAGTATTATATTCTAGATGTTTGTATTTGAAACTAAACTCAAAGTAGTGTGCTATCGATGATAGACATAATACGAATCATTTGTTATATGTAACTGGACATAGCCCAACATACCTCATTCCTAAAGAAATTGGGCAACATATTACATCTTCCCTTTATGCGCACTGCTATAGCCTCCCTAGGGCTAACATTGTAAATAACTCGCTAGGTTAGCAGCAGCACAAATGCAAATTAACGTCAGATTTAACTACTATCTTGCCTGTTCACCTGCTGTTCACCTGGCGAGCTCTTTACCATGGTAACACCAAGTTCAATATAGCCGTGCGATATATGGCACCTAGTTAGTGTGTTAGGCTAATAGCATGATATGTTATAGCTCTGTATGTTCAGTAACACAAAAAATCATAGTTTAAAAAAACTAAAAAAACACGCTTTTATAGCTAACCGAACCAAAGAATATAAAATAATTTTTAATTTTAAAGAGTTTATATCACAGTAGTAGAAGATCGAACAATCAATCAGAATTTATCACCTCAAAATAAAATTATAATAAAGTTTAGGTTATTAACAAAATAATTCAATTCAGAGTAAAAAGCGTGGGGTGCTTGATAAAGTAAATGTAACAATCATTCTATTGGCAACTATCTATGAGAGGAGAGTTATGAAAAGTAGTAAAATGCACCCCACGCTTTTTCCGCTGAATTGAATTATTTTGTTAATAACTTAAACTTTATTATAATTTTATTTTGAGGTGATAAATTCTGATTGATTGTTCGATCTTCTACTACTGTGATATAAACTCTTTAAAATTAAAAATTATTTTATATTTTTTGGTTCGGTTAGCTATAAAAGCGTGTTTTTTTAGTTTTTTTAAACTATTATTTATTTTTCATTTTTTACTTTGATTTATCAAATAGTTATTATTACTACAGAGGATCTATAGAATAATGTATTAATCCTGGCGGTCCTAATAAGGATAATGGGAAACTGTTATGAAATTATTGCATTGTCATCGGTCCTTGATACGTATGCAAAGTTTCAAATTAAAGACTTCTGGAAACTGGTGAAAATTAATCTCAAAGATTCCATTACATTCATAGATGTATACAACCCAAGCTTATATAAAAGCGTGTTTTTAATAACTAGCTCTGTCTCTTTTTAACACGCTTTTATTAGCTTGGGTTGTATCTATGTATGTATCTATGTAACGGAATCTTTGAACTTAATTTTCACCAGTTTCCAGAAGTCTGATTAATTTGAAACTTTGCATACGTATCAAGGACCGATGACAATGCAATAATTTCATAACAGTTTCCCATTATCCTTATTAGGACCGCCAGGATTAATCATTAACACGCTTTTATTAGCTTGGGTTGCATGTATCTATGTATGTAATGGAATCTTTGAGATTAATTTTCACCAGTTTCCAGAAGTCTGATTAATTTGAAACTTTGCATTCTCAGCCTCAGTGGCCCAGTGGCGCGACACTTCGGCGATCGCTCTCCGAAGTTAAGCAACGCTGGGTCCGGTCTGGTCTTGGATGGGTGACCATTAGACCGTTGAGAGAGGCTGGCCGTGGTTCGGATTCCACGTTAAACTGTAGGTCCCCTTCCTTACTTACTAAGTGGTAGGGTTAATCCCGCCCGGGTTGGTACCATCGCATTGAATGAACGATGGTCGAAGCGGCAATTAAAATTGTCCGTGTTTTCCATCCAGTTCAATGTAGCCGAGCAATATAAGGAAGGTCCTGGCATGGCACCTAGTTCCCATGTGGTGTGTTGGGCTAATACCATGACAGAGGGTGTGGTATTAGCCATCCATGTCAAGTCACATAAAAAAAAAACGTATCAAGGACCGATGACAATGCAATAATTTCATAACAGTTTCCCATTATCCTTATTAGGACCGCCAGGATTAATAAATTATTTTATAGATCCTCTGTAGTGGAGTAAAAGAGACAGAGCTAGCGCGAGATCTGCGCATGCCCGCACTTTCGGACTTACTCTTTCGCTCGGGCACTTGGTACTATGGAGTGTAGAGACTCTGTACACTCCATACTTGGTACAGTACAACGGAGGCAAAAATGTTTTCAGGATAATTGCGTTCTCACCTTGTTCATTCTTTATGCAGAGCTGAACCCTACAAAATGCGAAGCAATATTCTCGAAATTAACCGCCGATAGGACAACAGAAATCAAAAGCCTTTTGGAAAAAATTACACCGGGAATCAAAACTCTAACTGAAGAGAACAGATTCTTCCTGGGCGCCCCGTTGACGGAACAATCCACAACAACGCTTTTAGAAAATAAAACCAATATGTTGGAGATATTCACAAATCGCCTTCGTGCTATCCAACCTCATGTCGGCTTACATCTCCTTAAATTTTGTTTTGGTATCCCACGATTCACATACTTTATGCGCTGTTGCCCTTTATGGCGCAATACAGAAGCACTAACTAAAATAGACGCTATTGTCAAAAAAGGCCTATCCCAAATAACGAACATTCAATTAGAAGGAAATGCTTGGATACAAGCCTCTCTTCCCATAGGCTTCGGCGGAGTTGGCATACGATGCACAAAAGATGTTGCACTTCCAGCATTTTTGAGTTCCGTCCACAGCAGTTTACCACTCGTGGGTAGTATTCTTTCACCATCACTTGGCTGTGATTTCGAGGTGGACTGCTTGAACAGGGCTATCGAAGGTTGGAAATCCAGGTGCCCAGAAGAACCTATTCCAATCCGTCTTAAACTCCAAAAAGCCTGGGATTTGCCGATTATAAAATCTATACACTCTTCCCTCTTGATGAATAGTGCTGACATTGACAAAGCTCGCATTCTAGCATCATCAGTCGCCGAATCCGGGGCGGGGGGCCTATCCATCACCAAGCCTAGGCACTCTGCTTGACAGTAACACTCTCAGAATTTCAATAGGCCTTCGAGTCGGTGCTAGATTGTGCCATCCTCATACGTGCGCCTGTGGTACCAACGTTACCGAATGGGGCCACCACGGTTTATCATGCCAAAGGAGCGCTGGTCGTTTATCCCACCATTACAATATAAATAACATTATAAAAAGAGCACTGGTGACAGCAAACTACCCCAGCATCACCGAGCCCCCAGGAATCAGTCGCTCGGATGGTAAACGCCCGGACGGGGTGACCTTAGTGCCGTGGGCAAGTGGAAAGGCATTAATATGGGACGCCACCTGTGTGGATACTCTGGCGCCGTCCTACATTCAGGCCACTTCTCGCGCGGCCGGAGCGGCAGCTGAGAGGGCAGCAGCAAATAAACATCAAAAATACAGCTGCGTGGCGAGTTCTTTTGAGTTTTTAGCTTTCGCCGCCGAGACACTCGGTTCATGGTCACCAGAAGCGATAACTTTTGCTTCAACGTTAGGCAAACTTTTAAATGAAAGTTCTGGTGATCCCAGGTCCGGGGCCCATTTTGTCCGGCGAATAAGCCTCGAAATCCAAAGAGGCAACACCGCCAGTATTCTAGGTACAGCTGAAGCTCCGGCTCTTTTAGAAGAAGTTTTTTATCTTTAAGTCTAAATTAAATATGTATTTTATTAACATTAGTTCCTACCTATCTAATAAAGAGATTGTACAACCGAACATAAATTATTAATCTATTTATTTTACGGGACAAAATTTGGTAAGCACCAATGCTTTGAAATTACAGTCGATAAGGAAGGAATTTAATACGATCAAAAAATTTGTAATTATAAAGTCTTATTGATTGGAGTACAAATAATGCATATGAATTCGAAAAATCGAACTAAAAAATGAAAAATAAATAATAGTTTAAAAAAACTAAAAAAACACGCTTTTATAGCTAACCGAACTAAAAAATAGAAAATAATTTTTAATTTTAAAGAGTTTATATTACAGTAGTAGAAGATCGAACAATCAATCAGAATTGATCACCTCAAGATAAAATTATAATAAAGTTTCAGTTATTAACAAAACGGGGTCCGGCTGTCAGCTGTCAAAGTGAGAACAAGCAAAATGCGAGGCTCTAACAAAAAACATCTACAGCTCGTTAGATATCTATTTAAAAGTGTTTTGGCGACCATCCCTGCATAGTTTAGTTGGCGATACAGAAGTGAAAGTGTGGACACAGCCGGGTTCGCGGTGAGTCCGTTCCAATTTAATTGTCAAGAATTTACCTACCAACCACCACGCCGACGCGGACGATGACCACTACTGTCTTCACTTGACTAATATAATTAACCAGTGCAATAAACTTCTGTTATGGGCGAACAATAATGATAGATATCGAACAAAACTAAGACAATTGCCTGTATCAAAATCAGAAAACATCCATAACCTCAAAAGTGTATACTAATTTCTTCGTGATAAACATAAAAATCAGCGCTATAATCGCCATCTGTTGACATTTGTCAGAACTTCCCAATCAAGTCCCGATTAGGTTGTTTTTCGAATAAAAGGACGATACTAGCACCGTCCAGCGTAATTTTGGTGCAACGTTTTCTTCCGCTAAAGACAAAATACCGCATATATCAGCTCACCACCGCTGCTGCCATCTAGTGCCACTCGTTCATATCGTTTACGTCCACACATAACGATAGTATGATCTACTCAACCAACTAGCTTCTACTTAGCCAATGCAACAGACTAAAGCGCGCATGATACTTTCCATAGAGGTCGCTCGGCTCCATATCTCTTGTCTAATACACCATGGATGAAATAAAACAAATGTTATTAAAAATGCAGCAAGATATGAAACAACAAAAACAAGACATGGCAGAGATGAAGGAGGATATAAAAAACACAATAAATAACAATATTAATGAGAAATTTGCTAGTATGGAACTGAAAAACGCACTTTTAGAGAAAAAAGTGGACGAACAAAACGCAAAAATAAACTACTTAGAGAGACATATTAGACGCAAAAACCTAGTTATGTTCGGAGTAGAAGAACGCGAAAAATCCTATCAAGAACTAGAAGATATTATTATGAACATAATAAAGACTCACTTCGGACTCACATATGACAGATGCAGCATTGAAGCTGTCAGAAGAATGGGGAAGAAAGGCGAAAAAATCAGACCGGTTGTAATATCATTCACTACGATAGGTTTAAAATTAAATATTCAGAAAAACCAGTCTTGTCTACAAAACACTCCGTATTACATGAAGGAAGATTACCCAATAGATGTCCTCAACAAGCGCAAAGAACTCCAAGCTCAACTGCGGAATGAAAAAGAAGCAGGCAACACTGCCTTTATAAAATACGACAAACTTATAGTATTGAGCAACAACAAACGTACCCCTCGCCCCCAGTTCAATAAGAGAAACCTGTCAGAATCTCCGGAAACATCGCACCGTAGCGGCGAAAAAGCAGAATATGAAAATAAGCAACCATCCAAGAAAAACAAAGCTACTAACATAAAAGATTATATACTACAAAAACCAAAACTAACCTTTGCTTCGACAGATACCTCTCAAAGCCAGACGAAAACATCACTGCAAAACTAAGCTACCGCAGTCGGACCCACCCTCTTCACCCCCCCTCCCCCCATCTCCCAGCACGGCAGGTCACCGCGGGAGAGATCGACCAAAACCCTCCAAAAAAAAAAAAAAAAAAGTTTGCACCGTCACCACGAAATTACTACCAACAGAACCTCAACTTATCGAGCTAAATGCAGCGCACCTAAGCGGTCACGATACATATAATGTATGAAGAAAAAAATATATATACTTATATAGCTCTCTATTATAAGGAAAAAATAACCTGAAAAGGAAAGTAAGAAGAAATATCCTATCAAAATGGCACTTCAAGAAAGAACGGAACAAACTACCAATAAGCCTAAAAATTATAATAAAACCTAAAGAACTTTAAAAAATTTACAAAGAAAGATATAAGAAGATGCTATGATTCCTTTAGAATGAATTGGCATCAAGAAAAAAAAAATTACAAAGTTCTGAACAGGAAAAGTGGAAATCCTTGGAGGAGGCTTTTACCCGAAAGGGGTCCATGCAACAATAAAAACGTAGCATTAATGATTCCTTTTTTTTGCATTATTTTCTTTTATTTTAATATTTATAGTTAATATTTAAGGCAAAAACTGTACAACTGTTATTGCATGGAATCAAATAAAGCTTTATTATTATTATTATTATTATTAACAAAATAATTCAATTCAGAGTAAAAAGCGTGGGGTGCATTTTACTACTTTTCATAACTCTCCTCTGATCGACAGTTGCAAATAGAATGATTGTTACATTTACTTTATCAAGCACCCCACGCTTTTTACTCTGAATTGAATTATTTTGTTAATAACTGAAACTTTATTATAATTTTATCTTGAGGTGATAAATTCTGATTGATTGTTCGATCTTCTACTACTGTAATATAAACTCTTTAAAATTAAAAATTATTTTCTATTTTTTAGTTCGGTTAGCTATAAAAGCGTGTTTTTTTTAGTTTTTTTAAACTATTATTTATTTTTACTCCACTACAGAGGATCTATAAAAGAATTTATTAATCCTGGCGGTCCTAATAAGGATAATGGGATACAGTTATGAAATTATTGCATTGTCATCGGCCCTTGATACGTATGCAAAGTTTCAAATTAATCAGACTTCTGGAAAATGGTGAAAATTAATCTCAAAGATTCCATTACATACATAGTTACATACAACCCAAGCTAATAATAATAATAATTATCCTGGCGGTCCTAATAAGGATAATGGGAAACTGTTATGAAATTATTGCATTGTCATCGGTCCTTGATACGTATGCAAAGTTTCAAATTAATCAGACTTCTGGAAACTGGTGAAAATTAATCTCAAAAATTCCATTACATACATAGATACATACAACCCAAGCTAATAATAAAAGCGTGTTATCCTGGCGGTCCTAATAAGGATAATGGGATACTGTTATGAAATTATTGCATTGTCATCGGTCCTTGATAAGTATGCAAAGTTTCAAATTAATCAGACTTCTGGAAACTGGTGAAAATTAAGTTCAAAGATTCCGTTACATAGATACATACATAGATACAACCCAAGCTAATAAAAGCGTGTAAAAAAACCGGCCAACTGCGAGTCGGACTCGCACACGAAGGGTTCCGTACCCTAGTACAAAATGCAATACGAAAAATCAGGTTTTTTGTACACCCCTTTAATATTAATATTGAATAATTTTCGCTATTTGTTGTTGTAGCGGAAAAATAAATACACACTTACTTTCAAAAAAAATGAGCTACTTACCTATAACGGTTCATAAGATACAGCCATGAGGACGGACAGCGTAGGCTTAGTAAGGTTCCGTTGGCACCTTTTGGGTACGGAACCCAAAAAAATATACTTCAATACGAAAAGCGTCGATACGTACATATCCAAATTCTATGTAATAACGGAAAAATCCATTAAACTTTTCGGCGTGAGAAAGCTCGTAATATACTTTTGTACGGCGCCATCACCTGTTGAGTTCGTCAACAGAGCGCCGCCGCATGCCCGCCCCGGAGCGCGTTGTCGCGCCGCCCAAGTTTAATAAGCCCTCGGCGTTTGATCTGCGCGAGGCGGAAAGTTGGATTGAATGGCATCGCTCGCGTGGGTTTCGCGCGAACATGGTTGTTTATCTTTGGAGCTTGTTATATTTTCGGCGCGGGTCGCGGAGCTTTGAGCGTTTTCATAACGAAATATTGTCGGTTTAGAGCAAGAGGGGCGAGTTTAGGAAAACATTTGCACGTTTGTGATGTTGCGGGTCGTAGAGGGGTACAGTTTTTAATCAACGAGCATGGAAAGACGGAAGTAGCATTCTAAATTTATTCTAAAATGTCTAACTGTAGTTATTTCGAGCAGTTAAAATGCGCAACAACAAATGGTCGTAGCACTAAATATTGTCCTAATTTGTATTATCATGCCTACACCTGCACTACACCACTACCACCCGGTGTTAAACTTTCTAGCAAATAACTAGATAACACCGGGACTATTATAGTATTAACGATCGTTTATCTTTGGTCTGCAGACATATGATTTCTATGTTTTCATGGTTAAGCGTCTATGTATGTATAGCTTGATTCTTCCCATCGCTAAATCCCCTATGCTAGGTGGTAGGGTTACACTTGCCCTGGTTGATATGCCCCTACTAGGCGGTAGGATTATGCATTCGATGAAAAGATGGTCGAAGCGGCGACGCGAAGTGGTCACAAATGAAAGGTGGCATGGTACTTATTCCTTCAGGAAGGCGGTGTGTTGCGATAATATTTTAACCGGACATAAAACGCATTCGAAATGCACGTTTATACAAAAATCTTCATAGGTAGTTAACACGCCTTTCTGGGAGACAACTGAGGTATCACGTCTATGATATGCGTGTTTCTTGTTTCTGGTTTTAAGTTGGTCATTAAATCTATTTGTGTTGTTTGATTTTTTTCTATTATTTTGTGTACTTTTCCTGAATCTTGTTATTTATACCATGCAAGACATTTCTATACGTGGAAACTTTGCTGGTTTGTGTATATTTTTCTGAAAGTTATTTATATGTTTGCTTTGTAACTGTATGTTTCCCAAAGAAAAAAAAAACCGGCCAAGTGCGAGTCGGACACGCACACGAAGGGTTCCGTACCATTGTAAAATATATATTACAAAAAAATCAAGTTTTTTGTATGGAGGCCCCCTTTAATTTTAATTATTTTTTAATCTTACCTATTTGTTTTTATAGCGGTAAAATAAATACACACTCTGTGAAAATTTCAGCTGTCTATCTGTTATGATTACTGAGATCCAGCCCTGTGACAGACGGACGGACGGACGGACGGACGGACGGACGGACGGACGGACGGACGGACGGACGGACGGACTGACGGACGGACGGACGGACGGACGGACGGACAGCGGAGACTTAGTAATAGGGTTCCGGTTCCGCGGCACCCTAAAAAAATATCTAGTAATTAGTGTCGTCGATCTACCTTGCAACATAATTTATTCCTTATGCTGGCTGCTTGAATATACACATGCACGCTGTTACAGGTGGGCGCATTAGTATGCCCCGCACGAAACGTGCGTTCTCATCGCGCGGTCTAATCAGCTCGGTAGACGAGCACACATGTTTACGTTTGCGTATGGAGCAGTATTGTCGCCCACCTTTGGCGTTTATAAAGCCGTGTATTCACTCAATAGAAGCCTAATTTCCGGTAATAACGCTAGGTGGACAACCGTATTGCTCATTTATGGGAAGCGCTGCATATGTCATACGCCAGGCTCAATCCGACGACGCCGGCTTCGAAAACCATACCGGGCGGCCAGGTGATTCTTAATGTTGCGTTTGATGTAATCCAGGTGATATTATGGAAGGAATACGCGTTAGTTCGTAGCTTAGTGGATATATTTTTAACATATTTATATTATTTCATATCGGCACACAAATAAAAAAAAATATGGACGGGCGATTCAGTACAGTTCATTGCCACAAAATGGCGTTTATTTTCATATTTTAGAAACATACATGATTACATTATGCTGTACACGCGAAACCTTTCGGTTTGTCTGCGTGTGACTATACGTGGGCTATTTAATGTTTACATTCCAAGCAATTTTTGTTCTTTTACATTGCACATTTATATTGCATAACATGAAAAAAAAACCAAAAGAGATTAATATATTAAAGTAGGAATGATAAGGTTTCATCGTAACCCTCAAATGCCTGCTCTATTCAATGGTATATATATGCTATTTTTGTGTTAATAATCTTCCATTGTATTTAATATTATGACAAGGGCTTTTTACACCTACATTTACACTTAAATTTTAATTACCTTTAACTTTGGCAATTTATATTTATGTTGTTAAAATTAATTAATTAAGATTATTTATTACGCTTTAAACCTCGGTTTACTACTTTGTTCTTTGTATTGTTAGACGCAATGTATTTTAACGATGAATATTGTATGACAATTTCAAGTGTAGTTTACTACCAGATGACTGCTTAATAAATAAATAAATAAATAAATATACCTACGGAAACGAAGGGCTCAGCGAAATTTCGATAAGTGTTTTGCAACTAGGACTAGGGCTTCTTTTCCATTAAAAATATCGGTCGGACATTTAAATAACATCGCTATGGGTTTAACGTGAACTAAACTTTACTTAAATCTAACGAAGTCTGGCTAGGGCCCATCCCTGCAATGACGCGTCGCACATCGAAATATTTCAATGCTCACGCTGCGGCTTTTTAGCGAAGTCTGCTTTAACTGTTTGATTATTATTTCTGCTACTAACCTAATATGTTAATTTTGTGCTTCATGTTTGATCGTGCAGCTTTTATTCTCACTTTTTTATTATTTGTTTCTGCCAACTGTATGAGATAACTGATGTATTTTCCTTCGTTTATACTAGATCGTGCTACTGTAATTCTCACGTTTTTATTTTATGTTTCTTCCAGCTTGTGTGAGCTCGTATTTGGTGTTATTTTCATTTATATGATTTGGCTATTGTTATGTAAATGCACTGTGAGCTCGCCTTAATAAATAAAAAATAAATAAAAAATATAAATATTGCCATACCGTCCGACCGTCCGGATCAATTATCCGGATAATCGGTCTCTAAGAAACGAACGGAACTAAGTCCTTATTAGTTTATTAATTTCTTGCATGAAACAAACTACAGTTGTAAAGAAAATTACATACGCAGTATTTTAATGCAACATATTAAACCTTTACGTTCATTTACCAATGTGTATGTATAGGTTTTTTTGGTAATTCGATACATTCCTTCTAAGGGGTCATTCTAGAACTAATTTGCAACGAATTTGGCCCAGTGAAATTGGAGTTTTAAATTAATAATTTTTGAGTTTAATTAATTTAGAGTTGATGTCAAGAAAAAACGAAGAGGTTAAGATTCTTTTTTTCTTACCATAAACTCGAAATTAGTGCACACGCGAATAGGTTTCATTTCTTCTGAAATGTGTAATGTTACTATACATTTTGGTTGCAGCTAAATCACGAATGAGTTTTTTAAAAAAATCTTAGTATTTTATAAAAAAAACCGTTTGTGTCAATCCGTATAATCGGCGTTCGATTGATCGGTATTCTGCTGCATATAGCAATATTTACTTAGTAGCGCGTATCGGGGATCACTTAGTAGGGAGAGCGTGTAGTGCCCGACACCCCTCACGCCGTCACAGCCTCCAACTACACACGTGTCAGGGCGGGGCGGTGGGACGGGGGAGACCATAGACCTAGCAAAGCGCGCTTTGCTTACAAGACGAACAAAGTGTGAGAGTGAGACGTCAACTCAACGTACCACTACCGCGAGTTAGAGAGAGATGGAATACATCTGCCCGATAAGACAAGAGAGATTTCCTTAAAGAAAGCATGGTGACCTACGCAGTTAGCTTCGGACAAAAACCCTTTTTTTATGGTAAATAATGGGTGACCCACTAATTCTTTGTCGATCAAATTTCTTAACGTTTCCTCAATATTTCAAAGTAAAACTTACAACCAAAATGTTGAAGCTACATAGCGATCCAAATCGATTGAGTAGAAAAATTAATTTTAGTATATTTTGTATGAAACGATTTTGATCTCATCCGTCAGTTGACTTAGAACGTCTGTACATTCTAAGCCTATACGGGAGACATTAGTGCGGCAAGCGAGGTTGAAAGCGTACGCGACGCGCGACGTGCGGGGCACTCGCTCGGAAGAGATAGCGCGTGTGCCGCGCCGGATGGAATCGTGTTGTGACGCCGAGCGGGAATTTTCTGGGAGATGGAACTGTATTTATCTAGAAAAATAAGTGCGGAGTGGATGGATGCTCCGTCGCGAAGAAACCGGATAAGACTTGAGGCAAAAAGTGAGGCCGGCAAACGCGTGGATTGCTATATCTTTTCACTATTATCATACATGTGAACGTTTGGGTGTTAGTACCAAAGCCTGTGCCAGTGGAAAAGCAAGCCAGGACTAAAGCACGCCAAGGAATTTTCCCAGAAAAGAGCATTGGAATTAATCAACCTAAGCGGAAATCAACTCAGAGCTCCAACAGGCTACTTTAAACTTAACAAACACCTGCACAGGATGAGGTTGACCGACACAGATTTACGCAGGTTCTGACTTGAACAAGAGGAGACACCGATCTACCTACCGTGCGACTGTGGACCACCAATTCATAAAATAAATGCTATCCTTAGCGGATACTAACTGGACCCAGTGGACATCAAAGTCATCACACCTCAAACAATCCTGGACTTCCTGAAGGAGGCAGGAATTGAGGGTGAGCTGTAAGGAGGGAAAATTTACAACAGATCTGGAAAGGTCCAAGTGACAGCAAGGCTAAATGCTCGCAGCCCAACTTAATAAAAGACACAAAGTTAATAAAAAAAAAAGTTGCACCACTGCACTGATTTCTATAAAATTTTGTCGTTTTTCGTGTCTGCTAAATATCACACTTACTCTCATGATATTAGCAAAATAGATCCCTTGGGTATTAGATGCTATGCCAGAACATAGCTTTATAATGAACTGAAAGGAAAACGTATGTTTTATCTCTGCTTTGATCGTTCGCATTGGATGATAGATGGTCGAAGCGGCAAATAAACACTGACTGACTTAAATCACCGCTTGTATTTTCCAATTTCATACGTAAGCGCTTCAAAAAAACCTATATATTTTTTCTCAAGAAGTAGTTTTGAGCAAAAGTAATTAGTTTGAAATAAATGTTAATTAAAGAATATTTCGCGTCAAAAAAAATACAGACGAATTGAGAACCTCCTCCTTTTTTGAATTAGGGTCGCTCTTATCGCTTTTTGCGACTAGACCCTTAAAATATTGACCCATCCATAGACATAGGCAGCCTTGTGAGGAGCGATCATGTTAAGGAAAATGATTTTGTTTTATTAATACATACAGATAGGGAGAATGTTTTTTTTAAATATAAACTAGTCTCTTCTTCACAACAGCATAGATTAAAGAGGAAAGTATAGATATCTAACGTCATACAAACTCGCACAAAACTCGCCGAAAACTGCATATTTTCGCTGGTACTATGACATTTCTAACCAACGTCATCTCCCGTCACTGCCAGAACTAGTTATACCGTCATTAAATAAAGCTTGATTCCAAATTTTGATTATGTAGGCGTGATGAACGTAACATTGCAATTTTAAATAAAAACATATCATTTCCATTTAATGTATTCTGAAAGGCCAGCTGTGGACTTTTATTCCTATATATTTATCATTATTATATTTTATTTTATTCAACACTCATGTGCCGTTAGCAATCTAGCCCTACCTCTTTAATCTATGACAACAGTGTTCAGTTTCATGTACAGAGTCAATCCCTTTCGACTCATTCGCTACACCGTGTATATTCTCTACACCGTGTATAACTATAGTTTAAACTATCTTAAAATGTCTCTTCGCAGCTCCGACTCTGTTCGTATTCGTGTGCGTCGTTATATAATTATTCATTGTGCCAAAGCGTGTGTTGTTTTAGGCGTGGGGGATGTTCCTTGCGCGCTATTATATCACTACAGTTGAACGGCTCCGATGTGTTAACTTTACTGTTCAAGAAATGGCGTAACGTTCGCTAACGACAGCAGATATTCACACAATTTGTGTTTCTGACTGGGTAACAACCAGTTTTGCTACAATTGATTTAAGGTGGCCCTTCCCGGCGGAACTAACTCATTCGTGGGCAAGGTACAAAACTGGACTATTGCGCTCTGGGACCTTCTCTGCTTCGAAGAAAAAGACAGGCTCCGTGATGAGGAGGATGCAACATGCCCACAAAGGAGACAATGCGCATAGTGTTTGATTTGGTAAGATTTAAGAATCACGACCGCTGTAGTTAAAAATTAAACAAAAACCAAATTGTTTATAACTCTTTATGAAACAAGCTAGGTCTGACGGATGAATAATATTTTTGAGGTTTTTTATTTTATCGTTGAGTAATCCACCTCTAAAGTTATTGCCTCTAAAATTAGAACTTTCGGACATTATGATTCAGAAACCAAACACTATTTTACAATGCCGATGCGATGGTCATCAGACATCTAATTCAATCAAATAAAGCTGTTTGTAAATTTTGATCTCTGACATGAAATATGCGCATGATATTCTTTCCACGTTTGTATGGGGAGTTGAGCGGGAAGACCCACCTTAAGAGGTTAAGATTTTATTTTGTAAACTCGCTCACAAATACGTTGCTATGTCTCGTAAGCGGGTCGTAGCTTAGGAGGGGCCGGCGGACTTGCCTTCTTTCCCAGATGTCTGGGTTTTATTCCCGATGTTCATATTATGTCGAACAGGCATTTCATTTCATTTATTCATTCAAATTCTGGTCGTCAAACTACACTAAGTCATTGAGTTGATCGAATCCGTGGATCAATTTGGTTGATCCACGGATTCGATCAACTCACTGAAGAATAATCCGCAGACAAACTTCACTGGTCTATAAGCTACGATTTTTTTGGTCCCCATTAATGATATATTACCCTGATTACCTAAATGTCACTGCCAAACCTTTTTTGGTAGATGGATGCATTTTGATTCGAATCATGCAAGGACGCAACCGCAAAACCGCTACTACCGCAAAGTGTGGCTACTAGTGGATAGTGAGCCATTAAAAGGGCTGGAAGTCCGCCGCTTTTGTTAATAACTCAAATTATGAGCGACTCCGAGAGCATTAACGCTACGCTTAATGGTCGCCAGCTCCTTTTAACGTAGGCAAGACTGCGGACGTAGAATCTTGTTAGCGTCCGCACATTCACGCTGCGATTATAATGCAGTAAGTCCTACGGTAACGGCAAGAGTTCCAAGTTTTTACCACGATCATATAGTTTTACTGAATACATATCAATGTTTTTATTCAGTAATCTTATTACAATTTTTAAATGTGAGATACCAAATTAAAATGGCTAAATTGACAGAGTAATAGGCCCCTCAAAAAAAACCTACAGAAGACCGGTTGAAGCGCAGTTCCGTCTCACCCACCAGGTGAGACGCCACTAGTATCGACGAACAACCTAAACACAGATAGATAGATTTTCATGCGCTCTAATGTTTGCCTGCCCGTGGGCTCGACTAGTCCCAAACGAGTTTGTTTCCTACGCATACTGGGTTGATTTTAGCCCAAGTTCAGTAAAGACAAAATACTTGTGTCTTGGTGGTGTTGTCTGTGGATTCTGATTTCAGTTATGTGTTACTCTAGGCTACAATGCGAGACTTTTTAATTACCGGAACACCGATGTACGCACTGTCATTTCTGTGTTTACGTCGTCGTCAAAGTGGGTCAATACAAAGGTTTTATTAAAGTAGAAACAACCATGCCTTACGTATTTATAAATGTTTGATGAATTTTGATAATTTCATAAATTATCAAAATGCATAAATTTCAAATTAGTGAGGAAATGTACCATAATCAATTTTATTTTTAGTTATTTTGCACTTAAGGAAAGGTATAAAAAAACTAATAATTTGATTACATAACAAATTTGCTTAAAGTATTGCTAGATTCATGCTCTACAAGAACATAATACTTTATAGAGCAGTCGGGTAGGGTTTATAGCTGAAATTACTGAATTAAAAGACCCTTCGCGCGTAAGCAAAAACAAAAAAATGTTCTGGAATTCAAGGAGTAAAGAGTTGAGCGGCGGTTTCTCTCTGAGTGGTTTTGTAAGCTTCCCACTTAACGAAAATGTTTTCTCTACCCCACCTGAAGAAGGATAATTTAGTTTTATTTCCTCTCCTTGATTTTGCAAACAGAGATTAATATAACTTATCACTTTCTTAAAAGAATTGTTCTAAACAGCCTTTGTTATAAAGTGTTAGTTTAAAATGTTGCAAACAACATTCTAATATTGCCAAATAATTTACGTCTCAGCCGATACTCAATCTTAATTTTCCGTCGAAAGTGTTAAAACTTCCAAAGTGCTGAAATTGTGTTATCGATCATCAAAGGAACGAAGTGTCACGCCGGCAGGGGTTAACTAAATTACTTCTTCTGCCGACCGCTCGCTCTGAAAAATCACCTCGCGTCAACAAACTTCGCTTTAAATAGATTAAAGTTGTCGTCCCCGGGGGAGCGGGGCGGTGGCGCGGGGAGGGAGGCGCGACCGCGCCCAACGAGTAATGAGAAACCG
Source organism: Incurvaria masculella (assembly GCA_946894095.1). Lineage (NCBI taxonomy): Eukaryota > Metazoa > Arthropoda > Insecta > Lepidoptera > Incurvariidae > Incurvaria > Incurvaria masculella. The sequence continues at coordinate 3,763,543 of OX335644.1, read as the reverse complement.
GAGTGGCGACAGAAAGTCTTCTGTATATCTGTAGCGTATTAGCGATAATCCACTGATGGTAGTTAGTTCGTTGACGAATTTGTGACGCGCAGCGCACTAAATGGCATCCCCTGCGGTGTTTGCGTATTCTTAAGTGTAAGTGGGAGAACATCAGAGCCCCTACTCCAACTTGTCACCTGAATTAGCTTTTACGCCAAACCGATCGACTAGCGTTTTGGAATGTATTTAGAAATTGAAGAACGCACGCAGTGGGCGTTAAGCGAACTAACATTTGCGAGTCCGAGTTTGATTTTGACAGCTTTAAACTACTTCGAAATTACGTAAACCCCAATTTAGGTTAGGTTAGGTTAGTTCTTAACTTGGACCGATCATGTTGGAGCGTGAGCGAAATCGTGTACCGCCAATGCATTATCCCTGCCGCTATACGGATGAGCTTCGGTCGCACTCCGGTCGCATCGCGCTCCGGTCGCAGATCGGTCGCACTCCGGTCGCACAGTTCCTCTGGATAACGAACCGTTCCTCATTTTTCTGCCGCTCCGCCAAGACTTGGAACTGTCTACCGGCGGGTGACTTTCCTCATTCCTATAACCTAGGAGTCTTTAAGCGTTAATTTGAACAAGCTCGATAGTTCAGCGATAGTCCGCAAATCCGCTGGTATGGTGCCTCGCTGAGCGTGGTTTCGCGAGGCGAGGTGAATTTGTCTTTGCTAAACACCTTTGAACCTCGTTACTGCCACTCATACCAGTTTAAAGAAAAAAATCGGCCAATTGTGAGTCTGACTCGCACACGAAGGGTTCCGTACCATCGTGCAAGATTGAACACAAAAAAATCACGTTTTCTGTATGAAGCCCCCCCTTTCATTTTTAATATTTATTGTAGTTATAGCGGCAAAAAAATACATTTTTTGTCAAAAAAAATTCAGCTGCCTACCTATTACGATTCATGAGATACAGCCCTGTGACAGACGGACGGACGGATGGACGGACAGTTGAGGCTTAGTAATAGGGTTCCGTTTTCACCCTTTGGGTACGGAACCCTAAAAAGACGTAAATGGCATTTGAAACAAAAAATAAGATTTCAGAAACATTGACTGCGAACCGAGTTACAGGCTAAGGGCCCATCTGTTGAGGCGGGGCGGGTGCGGGCGGCGGCAGCGGGGGAAGCGGGGGAAGTAATGAATGCTCTTCCCGATGGACGATTAAGACTCTCTCGGAGTTTTTTACAGCGCCCCCTCCTTCGCCAATTTCACCCTTTAACTTAACCAACCGCCGAGGGCTGACTTGCTTTATTAGGAGCGCGCGGGGCGGAGGTCGTCGCTTTTTATTACTCGCTCGGCGAAATGTGGCCTCACGGGAAAAATGCTAATTGGAAGAAGTTTTTTTTTTCCTTCTTTTCTTTTATGTGTTTTCTTGAGTGTCGCGTCTTGAGTTATATCGCGCAGAGGGGTGACCGGCTAAGCTCCCGCGGATTATAGGAGTATATTAGTCGACTCACCGCCGAGAGAGCGGATGTTTAAAATAAATGATACACATTGTCTTCTGTGGTCTTCACCCGCCAGTGTTGACTTTTCGTGAACATCGTTCGTGAAACACACTGCTGTGATTATTTACATATATAAATAAAAATTTTACAGGTATGTAACATATAATTATGTTCTTGAGGCATCGTCAGTACTCTTTTCCTCAACAGGTTATATTTTATGATTTCTTATAAATAAATATTCGGCTATATGATAATATTAAAAAATGATAAGTCATAAAATGTTTTATCTTGGAGCCACTTATTTAATTGGGCTCTAAATATTTGTACATTAATGTGGTTCTCACGTAATATAATGGCATGTTCGGAATAAAACCGGACGGACGGAATTATTTTTATGAATCGCCTATGGTATGGGTCCGGCCACATACACTCCTTGATTCCGGGGTTCCCGACATAGGCAGAAATTCCGTCCGTACGTTTTTATTCCGACCATGAGGTCCAGACCTAAATCCACGTTTAAGTTACGTTATGGAGGCTCATCATAGGATGATGGACTTTCCAATTAGGATATTTGGATCGCGAACCATGTGATATATTGTTATTGCGATCGTGCTAATACCAACGTGTGTAAACACATTTATACAGGATTTTTATGTGGAATCACATAGCGATAAGGGCGAATTATAGTAAGACATGAACAGTCATCTGAAGGGATCCCACGAAGGAGATAGCGGCCTACTTCGTAATACGATTTACCGATTTCCCAACAATAAAATGTTTCTCATTGAAGTCGAGAGAGAAGTTTGGACCCGGGAGCGGTCTCGGATATTGGAGCTGACGTCTTCTAATTTATTAGGGACCCACGACAAATGTATTTGGAGAGCGGGTGCGGGTAAAGTTTCGGTGTAACCGATTGGGGTTTTTCTCCGATTATGAGGACTTCGCGGAAACCAAGTGGATTGTAAATATCTTTCGGTACTCATTATTGTGGTTTCATCACTTTCTCAATAGAACTCAGGTTAATTTCATATTTTAGTTAGATAAACGCTATGACATGTCAGTCAGTCAGTCAGTCAGCGTGTTTGCGTCCACTGCTGGACATACGCCTCTCCAATTTTTCTCGAGATGACTAGTTTACGGTGCAGGACTTACTAAAGGCTGTGGGTCCCTTATTATCCTTTTTTTAAATAATTTTAATGTGGCCCTCTGGCTTTATGTAAATAATAATTTATTTTATGTAATAATCATTTTTTAAATTGATTTTGTTTTGTATATGTAATGTTCAATTTTATAAATAAATTTACGTATATAATGCTTGGAAAAATAATATTTTCTGATTAAGTATACGTAACGGTTGTACATATGAGCATTCGGTGCAACCTTAGGACAGTCATACATTTTAATTAAGTTCCTCGTATATCATTGTTTTAAAACTTAAGCGGGACATAACTATATCATTTAGTTTGACGGCTAAACGCGCGTATGAGGAGCGGCACTTCCTAGGAACTCTGGATTAAGATTATATTGAAGTGGTTTAAACATATTTTCACTGATTAGTTAAAATAATTGATAAGTCAGCCTCCGGTCGAAATCCACTCGGTCTATGTTATTTATAACTTTATGTCAATTACTTCAATATGCGCACGAAACTTTCTCTAATTAATAATATAACTCCATACATTATTAAGTGCAAGTTGGTACCGAAGTTAGCACTCGGCGCGGTGCTTCTATGATGTGTACGGTCAAATTAAATCGAAGTGATTCCTGCAAGCGGTGAACTGAGTTTTCTCCTACTGTAAATGTCATCGAAATAAAAATAATTCATGCATTTAGCGACAGCACTCTTCTATATTTACACCCTTCTTTATCATACCATCGTTCATTCAATACGATGGTACTATTCCGGGCGGATAAAAACTCGAACCACGACATACCAATCCCTCTTACTAAATGCACGCAAAGGGCCACTCGTTCCGTACCCAAAGGGTACCAACGGAACGCTAGAAATTCTATAGGTAACTTAACAATAAGATAAATAAGTACCTAGTGCCACCTAAACTGGCCTAACGGCTGTACCATAGATGGCACTTTCGTGCTCGCTTATACATACATAGCTACATTACATACGTACCTAATTAACATGCAAATTAAAATTAATAAATTGATAATCTTTTTGTGTCTTTGCCAAGCGATAGGTGCGAGTATTTTGTGAGTGAAACACTAGCGAATAAGGCAACAGAGATCATACTACCATAAATTAAGCTGTTTAATCTATAATACTACTGAGGACATTGATTGAGATAAGACACTATCTTTTGTAAGTTCGGAAATTATATATATCTACTTCATCTTCTTCTTCTTCAGCTTTTTGTTGTCCAATGCTGGACGTAGGCCTCCCCCAGACTTCGCCAAGTTGTGCGGTCTCCTGTTTTTCTTCGCCAGCTGTCACCTGCCGTCTGACGTATATCGTCTGACCAACATTCTGGCGGTTTGCCGACGCCTCTTTTCCCTGTGTAGGGTCTCCACATCAAGACTTCAGTGCTCCATGTGTGGTCATCTCTGCGACATACGTGACCCTGCCCATTGCCACTTGAGTTTAGCAACCCTATGCATAACGTCAGTGACCTTGGTGCTATGGCGTATCAGCGAATGGAGCAATATATCTACTACCTAAACATTACATACAACTTCATCTGTGACGTTCGCTCGTCCCCGCAGGTGCAAGAAGCCGGGACGCTACCAGAAGGAGCTGCCGCAGACGTCGGTGGTGATCTGCTTCCACAACGAGGCGTGGTCGGTGCTGCTGCGGACCGTGCACTCCGTCATAGACCGCTCGCCGCCGCACCTCCTCAAGGAGATCGTTCTCGTTGACGACTTCTCCGACATGCGTGAGTGAAGCCGCTATATTTCTGTCGGTGATTTCTTCTCCATCGTCTTTACCTGTCCACCTACTCACTAATACTTACTTCTCCGTCGTGTATAAATGAACCTGTTTTCTGCTGGGGTGCCTTTACAACAACTCTATCAATACTCCTGCAGTAAAACAAGCAGTTAATGTACGTAACATTTAATTGTAATCACACATTTAATTTTTGTATCTTTCTTTCTTGGATCATTAACATTGATCAGAAATCTTTGCCATGCCATCTTATATTTTTGCTTATTACTAATTTCACCAGATGGAAGAAGTTTTTCCTTACTTTCTCGCTTCAGCTTGCCGTACGAAACAGTTTACAAGAACGTCATAGCGCCAGTGACGACCAAATCTCGCGCTTTCTACGACACTGATTTTTCTGAAAAGTTATAGTCAAGTTAGTGTTTTTGTCACTTCTTGTTTATCTCGTCTACTTCCACCATAAAGTGCTGTCATTCTGTATTATCGTCTTGCTCCATTCAATACCTTCAGTAATGCGATTATGTATTATCGTCATTGTGCAACGACTATGCGCAGCGGTCTATTCCCGATTGCAAACGTTCCTCAAACTGCTACAACGGACAACTTTCGTTGTGTGAACTGTCACGTACGTCGGTTCAGCGAGGATTCTCCGCCCCGCAGCTCACCTGATGCAGCAGCTGGAGGACTACATGTCGGCGCTGCCGAAGGTGCGCATCGTGCGAGCGACGCGCCGCGAGGGTCTGATCCGAGCGCGACTGCTGGGCGCCCGCTACGTCACCGCGCCCGTGCTCACCTACCTCGACAGCCACTGCGAGTGCACGGAGGGTGAGTCTTGAACACCGCACCATAATTATATAACAAACTATGGGTCGATTATACATATATTCATGTGATTTTCCTTGGAATACGCGACTAAGTGCGAAAAAGTATATTCACTTAAGTCCACCTACGATTGGATCTAGCGTCTGATGCCAAATATGATTTTGGCGGCGACGGCAATATTTTTGGATCTTCAATCTTTCCAGGCAATGTGCGCAACGCAAATGAAGCGTTAAATACATGTATGTAGGTAAAATCTTAAACACTGTGATAATGGGCGGCATTGATGACGGGAGGTGGGACTGTAGTAGAATTCTAAATTATGGGTATACAGCCGGTGACGAAATTGGTAGACGCAATACCCGTGAATGGTATGTTTTGCTGGTTCGGGTCCGGCCTTGCAGTATATTCGTAAAGTAGTTCTTTTTACTGGGATCGTTCTTTAATTAATGTGTCCTTGTTTCATTCCTTGGTCCATTATACAAACATACATGTCACATTCCACGGGCAAATCGTTGTTGACCGACTCTTCTCGTACAAACAACATGGATTCCAGAATGAACAGATGATTAATCTCCACCGACCCAAGATGGTATTTTGATTGAAGCAGCGTGTTATTAGTTGATTGTCAGAATGTGTTCAACGAGGTTTCTTATCGATGGTTCTAAGCCAAAGTATCCTTTGGTATGTTTACTTTTATTTTCATAGGTTTTTCTAAAAATCTGATTACATAAGTCCCTATTCGGTGTTTGTCGAAAATTCTGTTTGGATCCATTAAGTTTTCATAACAAATTCTCTATCCTCTCATAATTATTCTGAATTTATGAATTCGTCTTGGGCTTGAAATTATTGGTAACCTGCTTGGTGTTTTGAATAATCATATAAATACCCAAGACTCACCTTCAGATGTAACGAAGGTAGTTTCGAATAACATTATAAAGATCATAGAATTCCATTAGTGTCAGTACAAGTCAGTTACGTTGTTCAGTCTTTGACAGAATCCTTTATGAATTTGACATCAAACGAAAGCTCCCCACAAGTTAGCCTTCGTCAAAATCCATATCCGAGCGCGATGAGTCCAGAAGGCGTGATCCGTAAAGGTATCCCTTTTGGGATGGTGTATTTTGGACTGTAACTTATTGCGCGACGGTGCGTGGTAGACGCGGCCCATACATCATCGGTGTCGATTACATGGCGCCGTGAGCGCGGTTATCACCAATACTGGATAAAGGAGGAGATATATGAGTGTCTCTAAAAGTACAATTTTTGGGAATTTTATTGAGGAAATTGAAGTATTTCTTTTAGAATCACATTCAAGATTGTACTCGTACCTTTTGAGCTGATTAACCACCGTACAACAGATATTACTTTAGGGATTTTATCAGACGCATTATAGTAATGTGCCCAACTTGTAGTTGACCTGAGCTATACTTGGTCTCAAGATATTCCAAATGGGCTTTAGGCGTTTTTAATCAGCGGTTGTATGATTTAGTTTTTGGGCCAACTTTCTCGTTTGCTTGTACTTGCGTTTGTACGTGTGTACACGAACCGTGATAGGTAGGCAGCAGTACAATCTTGTACGATGTTACGGGACCCTTCGTGTGCGAGTCCGACTCACACTTGGTCGGTTTTTTAACCTCATCTCGCTAGCGTTGGTGCTTACCTTCTGAGTTCACTCCGGCTCCAATATTTCTACTTCAGGTTCGTACCAGTTTCCTTAAGGGAATTTGACAGAGATCGCCCCACAATACTTTCAATGTCGAATGCATACATATTCGAGATATCAAACACTATTATCGCCCATCGCGTAAGCATCTCCATTTGTACCTGCATAAACTCCGCGTGGTTCTATACCGCTTTGTCGGGTCGCTTCCCCCCTTTCCATTTCGCCGCCGTCTTCAGCGCTAACGTCACGTCGCATCGCTAACGAGCCGCGGAGACATTAATCACGCGACAGCGGAATCTGCCGTGTCCTGCCGTCGCCCCCTCGCCTTCACCAGCCAGCCCCGCTACTTTCCGCCATCCAGGATGTCTCGACATTCAACCGACGGAACTACCGGCCTCCCTAGGAGTCGCGTGCGCTCGCTTTTATTACGTTCTTGGAAACGATGCAACATGGTTGTTATAAAGAAGGCTGCTGTCGGGAACAACCCCTTCTGTGAGATTTGGGAGAAATCGTAATGATTGATTTATTATGGTACAACACAAACAAGGCTAGCTTACGGGTGGTTGTAACAGCTGATTTAATGCAGTTCCATTAAGGCGTAAGTGAAACCACTTTTTTTAAAATAAGTAAATTTATTTGAATTATGTATTTTTTTTGAAGATAAAATATATGAAATGAAATAATTTATTTTATTTTTATTTATTTGTTCACTTATGGGTTAATAGGCGATACATTTTTGGTCTTCAGATCTCCATAAGATGCCTGTTACGGCGTACAAATACAAATATCGTATTCACATATTGAATACTATAAAAACACAATGAATCAATATTTACACAGGTATATTTCTCGACACTATCCAATAAAAAAATAAATAATAAAATCCAAGCCAGCATCGCATATCTATTAAGTAAAAAATCAATAATAATAATGAAATCCTTATTAAAACAATAAAACAATAATAGGAATAAATAAAAAAAACATATAATTCATAATTGTTTTTAAAGAGTTCATCTAGTGAATCAATATTACTATCTCTAATATATAGATGGTCTCTGCACATTTGGTACATTTAACCGTAAATAACTGACGCTTTAATGTTTCCTTCTAACTTGTTTTATGAGTTTGGATTCTTATTATTTTATTGAGTCACTTACAGTTTTATCTTTAAAATACATATAGATGGACCATCAATCAATAAACTCACTTTTCATCATTTATCATCGTCTTTTAAATTCGATCTAGTTATGTTTAAAGATTATTATGTAGTTTTACTTACGCCCTCATCCAGCAATCCTTAATCACTTATTATCACGCCATAATGTCACTATATTTTTAAACCCTTCTTCTATGATGTATTAATTCTGAATTCGTTTTGTTACCAACGTAACAGAAATGCGTAGGTACTTGTAGTACCTAACCGAGACCGAGGTGTTTCCCCCAAAGTACAACATTAAGACCTGGCCAACTGGCATATTCCTGAAAACAATCGAAATCCCATGGACGTTATCGTAATGAGAGTCTGGCAAACGCCACCATGTACCTATCGCTATATTTTCGAAACAGTCTTTGAGCGTAGACTTTCTGTGTTATCAATAAAACCTGTTTTTTTTCTGCACGGAGAGGAATTGAACCGTCATATCATACTATTTTGCAAATAAGCGTTATACCTCAGTTTGAAAGTGGTGCAAATTTGTGGCAAAAGCGAACAGCCTGTGAGGTCGCGGAGCGGTCGGCTGTCACTTCCGCACCCCATAGACTCCTCTTCTTCCGGACCTCATTGTGCCTTCGCCGCGTCGCTCTGTCGGGGTGGGGGAGCGCAGCGCGGGGGGAGCTGGGGTCACCGCGCGTCCCATTCACGCTCGCGCCATCGCGCTCCGTTCGCTGTCACCAGGCATCCGTCACTCCTAAATACCTACTGAGATCTTCACCTACGGCGCTCGGGAACCCGAAGTTCCAAATTTGTGGCAAAAGCGAACAGCCTGTGAGGTCGCGGAGCGGTCGGCTGTCACTTCCGCACCCCATAGACTCCTCTTCTTCCGGACCTCATTGTGCCTTCGCCGCGTCGCTCTGTCGGGTGGGGGAGCGCAGCGCGGGGGGAGCTGGGGTCACCGCGCGTCCCATTCACGCTCGCGCCATCGCGCTCCGTTCGCTGTCACCAGGCATCCGTCACTCCTAAATACCTACTGAGATCTTCACCTACGGCGCTCGGGAACCCGAAGTTCCAAATTTGTGGCAAAAGCGAACAGCCTGTGAGGTCGCGGAGCGGTCGGCTGTCACTTCCGCACCCCATAGACTCCTCTTCTTCCGGACCTCATTGTGCCTTCGCCGCGTCGCTCTGTCGGGTGGGGGAGCGCAGCGCGGGGGGAGCTGGGGTCACCGCGCGTCCCATTCACGCTCGCGCCATCGCGCTCCGTTCGCTGTCACCAGGCATCCGTCACTCCTAAATACCTACTGAGATCTTCACCTACGGCGCTCGGGAACCCGAAGTTCCAAATTTGTGGCAAAAGCGAACAGCCTGTGAGGTCGCGGAGCGGTCGGCTGTCACTTCCGCACCCCATAGACTCCTCTTCTTCCGGACCTCATTGTGCCTTCGCCGCGTCGCTCTGTCGGGTGGGGGAGCGCAGCGCGGGGGGAGCTGGGGTCACCGCGCGTCCCATTCACGCTCGCGCCATCGCGCTCCGTTCGCTGTCACCAGGCATCCGTCACTCCTAAATACCTACTGAGATCTTCACCTACGGCGCTCGGGAACCCGAAGTTCCAAATTTGTGGCAAAAGCGAACAGCCTGTGAGGTCGCGGAGCGGTCGGCTGTCACTTCCGCACCCCATAGACTCCTCTTCTTCCGGACCTCATTGTGCCTTCGCCGCGTCGCTCTGTCGGGTGGGGGAGCGCAGCGCGGGGGGAGCTGGGGTCACCGCGCGTCCCATTCACGCTCGCGCCATCGCGCTCCGTTCGCTGTCACCAGGCATCCGTCACTCCTAAATACCTACTGAGATCTTCACCTACGGCGCTCGGGAACCCGAAGTTCCAAATTTGTGGCAAAAGCGAACAGCCTGTGAGGTCGCGGAGCGGTCGGCTGTCACTTCCGCACCCCATAGACTCCTCTTCTTCCGGACCTCATTGTGCCTTCGCCGCGTCGCTCTGTCGGGGTGGGGGAGCGCAGCGCGGGGGGAGCTGGGGTCACCGCGCGTCCCATTCACGCTCGCGCCATCGCGCTCCGTTCGCTGTCACCAGGCATCCGTCACTCCTAAATACCTACTGAGATCTTCACCTACGGCGCTCGGGAACCCGAAGTTCCAAATTTGTGGCAAAAGCGAACAGCCTGTGAGGTCGCGGAGCGGTCGGCTGTCACTTCCGCACCCCATAGACTCCTCTACTTCCGGACCTCATTGTGCCTTCGCCGCGTCGCTCTGTCGGGGTGGGGGAGCGCAGCGCGGGAGGAGCTGGGGTCACCGCGCGTCCCATTCACGCTCGCGCCATCGCGCTCCGTTCGCTGTCACGCCATCGCACCGTCTCGCCCCTCGGCCTGTTGAAGATATCGTTTATTACTTTTTGAGCTTGATGGCGTTCATAAAATCGATCTCCTACGCGCGCTTCTTATTAACATTCTAGTTTTCGAAACTACTTTAGTGATGTGTTATTTGCGTGGAACCCAACCGAATTCCGGAAAGAAGTTAGTTAGGAGCGGGAGGCACACTGCCTATCTCTGCCTCTTCGCAAAGTCCTTTAACTGCATAATCAAGTTTTTCGCGAACCGGATTGAATGTGTAGGTTTAGGTATATGTGACAGTTGACACTCTTCGTTAGAAACAAGCATCCACGTCGCTGGTTTAAAATTAAAATAATTATTCCAAACTGTAGATAACATTTTAAAAATTAATAGTTTATTTAATTCAATTATCAATAAAACAATTAATCGAATATAAAAACGAAAAAAAAAAGATTTTTCCTGCAAATCTGATAAATGGAAACGGCGAACGGAAAGTAAATAGTACAATAAAAGCATGAATGGCCTTACTAATAAAAATAGTCTCTGTACAAGTAACTTCGCTTCTTATACACGATGTTCAGAAAAACCGTGACCAGGTACAGACAATATCTTCTTATACAGTGCATGACTTTATATACCACATG